>CM060462.1:4787500-6187500 GCA_030544235.1 Lepturacanthus savala | reverse complement strand
TGCTCCACAGCCATTTGATTGACATAACCGATCCATGTGCTCTGTTTGCCTTTCACCTACTTGTGGTTCCACTGTACTGCCAATGCTCCCATTAATTCTCCCCATTGGCTTTTTTAAGGCATCTACAGAAAACCATTGAAACGCAACCTAAAACCTCAAATGGGCATGTCGGTGTGGGCTAAGTTTAAACTGGCACAGTGGAGTGTACTTTCCTGCACCTCCAGACCACTAGATGTGTCTACTAGAACACTGACTGTGAGGAAACATAGCATTGTCAGGTTGTTGCGGTGAGCGGTGTGGTGAGACTGGTCCTCATTGCTACCTCACTTTTATCTACCACAACTGCATCTTTCCACGGGTCAAGTCAGAATCACAAATCTGTTTACATGGGGAAAGAAGAAATAATAAAGGTTCTTCCAAGAACTTGTAAAATACCCATGTCAGGGGACAAATTGTTTGACAAAAGGTTTGGATAAAAAGATTTTTGAAGGAGAGAGAAAATCAGAATTAGTTGATGAAGGAATAAATCAGTAGTTCTACATAGAAATAAATTAAAATAAAAACAACTGACTGGCACTAAGCCTTTTTAAGCTTTCTGCCATTTAAATTCATTGGTCTAAAACAAAATCATACAGTCTGCCAAAATGCATGACACAGACACTCCATGAGAACATTAGTCCAGCAATTTGAAACCTTGCACTCACAAATCACCGTACAAAGCACAACAGGGAACAAAGCAAAACTGACCTTTCAAATGATTAAGCTGAAACATTATCATTATGTTCCCCTATTTTTTTTCCTCCCCTAGATCAGAACAACTGGTTTGCCAGTTCAGTGCTGGCAGGGGCAAAGCCCATCTATGATTTCAGTTCAGAGCTGCCGGGCTGAGGGGCCAAGCTGGCCACTGCCCATCTGGAGCGGGCCAAATGTCTGCTCCACTCTGGCTCAATGCACAGTGGTGATTACTGCGATCGTGCGGCGGCGGTCATGGTGGTGTGGTTATAAATATAAGCCCTGGTCTGATCCCTCTTGTTCATAAACAGAGGTTTGGAGCTGCTGTGGGAACTGAGCACAAAGGCTTGTGGGCCTGTGAGGGCAACTGAGCTCCACAGTGACTATACTACCTCAGGTTTGTCTGGCCAGCTGGTGGTGTCTCACCAGATGAGGATCGCTGGTTAGCATATAAGGGAACTGAACAACAGAGCAGAGGGATGGAGGAACTGTTGGCACTGGGAGAGATTGAGGCAGACATGAGGGTTGTAGCATGGGTGTGGAAAGCGGCCACAGGGCACTGACTCAAATTAACTAAAGAAAATGAAAGCTTGAGGATTTTTTGTCCTGAGGTATTTTGGAGAGACCAGGTAAAGACTCAGTGAAAGCTGATGTGTTCTCCCTACTAATGGAAAATACCATGTCAACCATATCAAAACAGATCACTTTATTGACTTGATGATGATCAACACAACCGTGCAGAGTAGTAAATCCCACACTCTCCCAGGCTTCATCTAATTAGCATAGTAGGAGCTGAAATGGTGACATTCACCAGTACACTAACTCTGCCATGTTGCCCACTAATCCATGCCTGGATCAGCTCACCACCTGCAACCCCCACCCGTCTCAACCCCTGCTGGCCAGTGGTCATATGGCTCACAGTGTCTGCTCCAAGCCCAATCCTATATTAGCATTAGCATCAAGGGTTAAGCTGCTAATGCTGCCAGCTGTGCACAACTGCCCCCCTCCACACCATTCCCTTCTGAACAATGGAGTAACTTGGGGGCAGGACAGTCGGGATGGGTGGGGTGCCATCCCCAGGGGGTAAGCATGGCTGTAGTGCCCTCTTGTGCCAAGTGATTTAACCTGTTCTTTAGGGCAGTGGCAATAGAAAGGAATCAAGGCAAGACATGAACAAATGAAACCTATTATTATCTACTATAGTCTACTATTATGAAAATTTTAAAAACAATCTGTTTACATTTTAAAAACTATAAAATGTGTATCATGTTGATCTAGCTAAATGGAACATTCTCCTATTTGTTACATATTTTTAACTTGAAAGTAAAATGCCTAACTGTACTAATATATTTAGTCTGCTTTGTTTTTGACCATTAAGTGAAACCCTTACTTCTTACTGGGCCAGTACATTGCTTTACCAATGCATGTCAAGACAGTACACTAGTGTGGAGCACAGCAGAGAAAGGCATGGCTGAGCTGGAGAAACTGCTTTCTCAGTTAAGCTGATAATTGCCCTTATTGATGTATAAAAGATATCCCACAGAGCCTTGTGAAACACCATTAGCAGGCAGAAGCTGAATTGTTCATGAGCTGCCTCCAAATGAGGAAGAAGGGCAAAAAAAAAACTCTGAAGATTAATAAGACTTCCCCTGGAGTGTGATAATAACATGATGTATGTGTGTGTGGGCCTATGTGTGAATGTGTATTTTCAGCCCTGCCTCTGAAGAGTTTCCATTACTAAAAGACATTATTCTGGGAAACTAATCTATTCTAAATCTTAAATTGAGGGGAAAAGATGTAATGTGATTTAGCATACAGGGAAGGGTGATGGTCATTATCATAAGGGCCCTCCTCATTTCGACTGAGGCTGCTGAAGCCTAAATGGTGACACTTAAAATGCCCCCAGAGCTCCACAAAAATGACACACTCGCAGCAAATGCCCTAGTAAGGCACTGTGTGAGGCCAAATCTTCCGTGGAGATGAGTCTATAGTGAACAACATGAAAGTAAGTGGCTCTAATAAGGTGCTCTTTGCCTTTGTAGGCTCCTGATGCCCATTAGAGGTCTAAACTCAGCTAACAAAGACTAGTGGACACAAAGGACAATGATTACCACAGCAGGGACAACCGCAGCCCTGGATCAGCGAAGTAGTACAGAGAGCAGAAACCAAGTACTTAGTCAACTTTATGAAGAAAATCTTTACTATAAAGAGTAATATTAACAGTCAAACAAGTATGAAAAATAGAGGCTAGCTACACCCTTTAGGTCAATGCACAGCAACATATGAACTAACTTGCATGTCAAACTGAGTTTGAACAGTTGCAACATACTGTACATTATATTACATCTGGATGCATTTAAACTTTCTCTACTTCACATGTTTCTGAGCAAGAGCTTTAGAAAGGAAGTTGAAAGAACCAATTACAAATATTCATGGCTTGACTGAAAAGGAAAAATTTGTGAAATATTAAAGAGAGCATTGCACACTGTATCTAACGATTCCTGAAGTCTCTGTATATGTATTCAAATCCAAACCTTCTAATTATTCAGAAAGGGAAGACACGGAACGTCTGACGGGGGTTATCAATGAGAAATGACATCTTGTTAAGTTAGGAATTCTCTTTGTGTTAGCAAGGTTTCTCTAGTTAATCTGGCACCTTTCTTGATCTGCGCCAAGGTAATTGGAATGCACAGTGGAAATGCCTGCTGTATTGAGCCAACAGAGAACAATGAAAGAAATGGATATCACAACAGGCTTTAGCTTTCTGATCAATTCTCTAACATACTGTTCAAAAGTAGGCTTGTACTTTTTTAATGAGGACGCGGGGGCTGAAGCTATCTGGCTCCACCAAAATGGCATATTACAGTTCCAATTAAGTAAGCTTTCACTTAGACATCAAGTAGAGCTATCTCTTTGTTGTGGAAATATTGTTTGTTGTTGGTTTTCCAGACAAAAAAGAACAAATGTCGACTAGAACACCTATATCCATCAAACAGTCAAAAAGTGTAGCAGAGCGAGACGCAGAAAGATCACATCATGAAGTTTGCCTGACTGTGTGGGTTAATGTGTTTTGGGTGTGTGTGCAGGCTCATTTATCTAACCGCGAGTAAATGTGTGTTATTCAGTCATCACACCAGTGCCCTGGCATTAAACAGAAGGAGGGGTGAGAGGTCAGGTCAGGGGCAGCCGTGACCTTTCCGTCTCCACGGCACGGTGTCATCCTTTGGGCAAGGCAAACAAACAGGCCTGGCCCTCGGGCAAGGTGGGCTCAGCAGGGTGGCATTGGCAGGTCAGGGTATAGTCTGGGACAGGACGGGATGGGATGGCAGGCCTCTGATAGATGTTGCTCATTATTTTCACCCCAGAAAACTGGGACAATTACAAACAGAGATATGCCATGGCAACTGGGGTATGGGGTCACAGGCAGAGGGCTTTTCATCTAAACTAACCCGGCCACATTTGTCAACTCAGCCACACGAACACACACACACACACGAACACACACACACACACACATACGAACACACACACACACACAATTTGTAACATTTGATTGACCAATGAACTTTTGCAGCCGTGGTACCACAATTGCTCACTACTCAAAATCGTTTGTGATAAGCGCAAAGAACTTTTAACTAGATGCACAAAAAAGGAGCATTTTAGATTTTTATTTCCTTTTAAATATGTGATCTAATAATTAATGAACTGAATCATACCCACCTTCCATGTGTTATTTAACAAGGAAAGTCTTTTTCATTTTTTTTTTTTAAATTTGTAAATTAGTTTTAAAAAGGCAGAAGGATAAGAAAATTACTCTCCTATCTACCAGGAAATTCTTCACATGTCAGCACTTTGAGGATAAAATAATTGATTTATGTTTTAATGAAATACAAATATTTTAACATGACACATTTACTGTACAAATGCAAATATTCCCAAAGGCTCAAGTGAACCTGTTCTAAATTTATGACAAAATCTAAACCCCACATCCAAAAAGAAAGTAAATCAAGACAGTGAATATTCACAATCCTTATTGGTGCATTTTTTTAATATGACCTGCATATTTTCCTAGGTTGTTTTGTATAATTTAAAAAGACCGTAAGGGAATGAAGGGTGTGTGTGTCATGATGTCTCTCTGAACTACCTATATTTACTACTGAAAGTGAATTCTTTATGAGCGCACAGATATCAAAGACAGCAGGATCAAAGAGGATTTAATAAGCTACCCACTGTTCTACCAAACCTAAACTTTCATGTCATGTGTTTTCCTTGGTTTCTTCATTTTGGGCTTTGGGCCAAGAACTGACACTAAAGGCAAGCATGTGTAGTCACATTGTCATTCACTATTCCCTTAATTTGTTAGTCACTAAACCTTGTAGTGGAAAATATCCCAGTGGCTGTGGCAAGTGCTGATCTTTTGAACAGTGTCATTTTTGCACACCACATCAAGTGTTTGCACCTCTTGCAGCAATATTGTGGTATTTGTATGTATTTGTTGTTAGTGCATATACATATATATAAAACCAGGTAAAAACAAGTACTATTTTCTTTATTATGAAACAGTAAACATAAAGTAAATGCAGCATCATAAATCATTTGGAATACATACAATGGATTTGGTCAATGTCTGTGTAACCACAAAATGATTAACAATATGATACAATATAGAGCACACACATACAAAAACTAGTTTTGACAGGTACCATAAATCTTTTTTAAACCAGTATAATTTCAAACACAGGTCTTTGTTTAAGCACCAAAAGTACATTGTTTCAACAGATTCTTGTTATAGGTATTAATACAAACTCTCTCTCATTGCCAGCTTGAATTTACAATATGATGATATATGTTTAATTTAAAAATGTTTCCTATTTGGAATGATTCGTTACATTTAGTAAACCTTTGTTTTAGATATAACATGTTCTTGTATTGTTCTAACAGTGTTATCCAGTGTGTGTGTGTGTTTCTATGTTGTATATTCCTTGCTCTGCTCTGTAATGTTTAATTAATAATGCCAAGGAAAGTACTGTTATACTGAAATGTTGCTGTGTTAAATTAAATGTGCTTGGAGCTACACGTACACCATGCTGATCTTTTGTCTAACTGCTGACCACAGAAGTGATTGCCAGAAATGTGGAAGTGGTTTTGTAATAGCAAAATTGTATAGCAGCAACTTTTCTCTGAATACATTAGCGACTTTTCAAGACATGAAAAGGGAAAACAACACAAATAAATAGAATATGTAGATGATTAAGTTGCTAATTTGGAACATTGTTTTTGAAGAATATGTGTTTTGTTTTTTCTTTCTTGCTATGAGTTTGATAAAAACATCAATTCTACTCTAATGTTTGTCCGTTATATATGAAGTGACAGCCAGGAAACAATAAGCCTAACTATGAAGAAAAAATATATAATATCTATAACTGTCTGAAGATTAAACAATGTTTACCAGAAGTTCTAAAGCTGACCACTTAAAATATCATTTAAATCTTTGCAAAAAGTGTAAAGACAATAAATAGTGCTTTTAAGGGGGTATTAATGATATTTCTTGTGACATCCTTGAGTTCTGCTGGTCTCCTGGCAACCTCAGGGTGACAACATGACTCCAGGCAGACAGACAAAAGAGTGGTCTCCGTGTTCTCATTTTACTCTTGGCAAGAAAGTGGGTATTTCCTCAAATAAAAAAAGGCTTTAGGCAGATATTCAGTCAATCAATACAGTCTTTTGATTTTCACACTGTTAAGTTTTCATTATGACAAGTAAACTACACAGCTTCCCATGAAGACATTTCCATATGTTCGGTGTTAACCTCAGAAGACCTTTCTACTTTACTTTTATAAAGTATTTTCTATATAAGTTTTAAAAGTTTAAAAGATGTGTCATTGCGATGAAAAGACTTGAAAAGAGGCATCTGAATCCAGCAAACCTTTGTTAGGTTCTTTCTCTTGTTTTTTACTTGTAGATGGCAACATTCCGATGCGTCCTTGGCCACAAGGCTCCATAAAACCTATTAAAAAATCTGCCATGGCAGTAGTTATAAGGCAGTATAACTTTGCAACTCAAAACCACATAATTTCACCGTACACTGTTCTTCTGCGATGTATGAATGGATTAAGAACTTGGCGAATGTAATTAATCCGTCTCTGTTGATCACAAACAGTGCAGTAAATCAATCCCAGGAATGGAGTAGGACACTAAAATCCACCAAGAATATTCTGACCACACCGGCCCACTACAAGCTGCCAGACCACTGCCGGCCCAACCCACCCACACCCCACCCACAACCACCTTCCATATATTATTCACACAAAACAAAATTTATGTTCACTAAATATAATTCTAAATCTATTTATTTTAATCTGGATGAAGGCCCAGATTATGTAGTGCTGATTTGTGTGGAATTCCCCCACCTGTTCTAACATCAGCCTACCATGTCTATGCACTTAGGAGGGATTTCACAGATATATGAAATCTGATCACTAGATGGCACTACGCATATACAGAGTAAATTAGGTAACCATGCTAAGGTATATGGAGCGAGTACATGCTATAAATGTTGGTTGGACCCACAGAATATGTAAATATTGAACAGAAACTCATAAGGCATTTTTTACAAATTAGCTCAATGAAGTGTCCTATGTTATTGACGGCCATTTTCAACTTGGCCATGTCAACATGACATGGGCTGCCTCAATTGACTCTCTCGCCCGCCGGCTGACCAGGAAATTTTCCTAACCTCCCGATTACCACCCCGCCTAGGCTTGAACAATCTATCGTTTGCTTCTTCAGAAACCCCTTTAACGCTGTTGTCATGTTAACAAAAGGGCACAAAAGTGAATATTAATCCTAGGGCTAGGTGAAGAGTAGAAGTGCAGTCGTTATTAGCCAATAGCCCAGTCAACATTGGTTTTGAATTTAATTTTAATAAATTTCTTCTATATGTTGATACACAGAGTTTAGTCTACACAACACTATTATAGAAAGAAGGATTTGTAATTCAGCTGTGTAATAGTGGGTTGTGATGAAATCTAAGGAACACAAAACTTTACCTGCAACAACATCCAATTATCTTTATGCTATTATATAAGAGACTTCATTGTCTCACTGTAATTTACTATGGACCACACTATTATGTCAATCACAGAATTGTGGCTTGGCATAAGTGGTTTATTTCTGCTTATTTTATGTGGGTTTAAAGGCTGTCAGCACAATACTAAACAGTTCCCTTCTTTAAGCTTACAACAACATAAACGGAGCATGCTTTTGTCAAAACTATAATAAGGGAATCTGATTGAAACCACATTATATGATGTGTATGAACCAAGAAAAAAAAATGGGAAAAAATAACGTAAGACACGTGGACTATTAAGGGCACTGGGTTGTATTTGTTATTGTTGTGTGGGTTTCAGTGTTTCAGTATTTACCTTGAGATAAATCATAAAAATTACAGAAAACTGATGACTTATGTTGACAATCTTTGTCGTTGTGCTGAAGGGTATATACTTTTCTCTGCTCAACAGTGGTACATGTGTATTATGTTCAGCTTTTCCTAGTTGCCCTGATAGATTGACAACATATCTTGGGGTTGAAAACTTTACGCCAAAGAAACGTTGCTAGATTGAGCAGCTTTTGCTGATTCTTTAAGATAAGACTTAACTTCTTAAGGCAGTCATAGTAGTAATATTAACTTGCATGTATCGTTTTGATACTGTGAAGATAATTGTAAAGTGAAAGCAGTTGATAAGTAGCCACCAAAGTATACTTTTAGAAACCACTTAGCTGCTAGCCACAAGCAGCTCGCTCTTCACATGCTCATGGACAAAATACATAGAGCTACTTAGGGCCGTATCCCCACCTAGTGGAAAAGTCACGCTACCCCCTGGTACGGCTACGGATACAGCTACAGTATTCTTTTTAAACAAAAGTTGTTTAGCACTTTGTGGATAAAATATATGGATGTTACCGATTAATAACAAGTGTGTAGTAGCTAGATATACATTATATTTACTGTCGTCATTCTAAATTAATTTGAGCAGATTGTCCTCTCGGATGGGATGTTTTCTTTCTGTGAGAAGATGCCTTGAAAATCATCTGATGGAAAATATGTATCATACACCAAGTATCTAGCCTGGATGATACACCCTAACTCCAATCTTCGAGGTCCCATGAGGTGTTGGTCCCCAGTGGAGGAACCTCACAAGACCCTCTGATGTCATTGACTGCTAACATCTGTGGTGTTATGTATTCAGTGCCCTCCTCCCCAGAGGATTACAGTAGCTCACTATGCTATGTCAACTCATGTCTTGGGGTATTGACACACAACTACTGTACTGCAGTGCATAGTGCCTTCTGAATCCATCAATACGTTGGGGATATATTGTGTTTATAAAGCATCATGCAATACAGCGGTTCACTTCTGCAGAGGAAATTCAGAGGTGAGTTGTATACCGTATGGGATGAATTTGGAATACAAAAGTGCAGCTGAAGTTGTGCTAAGAAGTCTCCCTGCTGTGGATACACATGCTGCTTCAAGAACCCAAAATGCAAATGTTTTCAACAAAGGACTCATACACAGACACGCAAACACACAGATGCAGCATCTCAACTCCATGCAGTCTGTATGTTTGGCTTTTTTCTAAACATCATCCAGGATCTATCCGATTTGAAATGTATGAGCCCATTCCATGGTACGCTGCCCAATGTATGTGGGATACACTGGAACATGATCCTGCAGCAAGCCTATACAAGCTGGCTGGTTGCATGGGTGATTAACATTTAATTTTAATGGTAGGCTTATGTTCAGGGCAACTGCACTGGGGTTAAGTAATGATAATAGCAGAGTTGGCCACACCACATCTGTAATAATGCTGTCTGCAAAGCATGATGTGATGATTGTGAAATTACTATTCTCTGCACCATTTACTGAACAGTCAAACAAGCAGTTTTACTGTCAAGCAACCAGGTCACACTGGCATACCAGGCTACATCAGAGAGACACCCATGCACACACTTACATTGCTAAGAAACATGCATAGTTTAAATTATGTCTAGTAGTAATGACAATTTGTTAATTTTAGCATAAAGAAATTGGAGTTTTAGCATTTCTGAATATAAAAAAGTATTGAAATGTACATGAAGCAATCATAGCTTCAGGACAATGCTGAAATCCATTTGAGCTGCTGATGTGGTGTTTCTATTCAAGGATGATCAGACATGGTCTTTATCTATTAAGCTGTGTTTACTGAGACGATGAAACAACATCATCGATCATTCCTAAAGACTAGTGCTCCAATGGGGAGAATTAGAATGCATTACAGATGTCACGCATCATCAAGCTAAACATCTCATTTCCACCTCGCTGTGCGCTTTTGTCTGCGCCATGTCTGGCGCTTGGATCTTGATCTGTCTGTGGCGCATTTGTGTGAGTGTCTGTGTTTGTCTGTGCATGTTTATGGTTAAGTGCTCTCCTGGCCATTATCCCTGGGGCAAGTTATCCATCACCGACCAAGCAGTTTTTGAATGGGCACAGCTTAGGCCCTCGAGCCTGCTCTGGTCCCCTGAATATCTCCCTGGGGTCCCTTCTATGTCAAGGGATACCACCTGCACCACACACACTCACACACGCAAGCGCACAAACACGAAAATACAAATCACTGTGACCCTAACACTCTAATGCCCTCATTAGGTGATTAGTCCCAGAGGTTGGACTAAACTAACATGGCCCACTCCCAAATACCCAGCTTTGCTCATGGGGTTAATGGTGGAGTCCAGTGGGGGTACAATTCACCAACAGACAACGACATTTGTATATTTTTCTTGTTCTGTCAGTGGTTTGTCTTTGTTTTGTATTGTTTTCTACTGGGATGTATGCACTGAGGCCTGTTTTCTATTATGCTGCCTTCCTTTGTGTAAATTGCTCTACTTTAGCACACAGAAACAGCCCATACGTTACTGTAGCAAAAAGGAATTATGCATTAACCGTTGTTTTCCACTATTGCTGTGTTCAAATATCCACATTTCATTCTGTTTGTGTGTGTGCGCGTGTGTGTGTGTGTGTGTATTTATTATTACTTTGTGTTTAATATTAATGTTCTTTTTTCTCCAGAAGTTGGGTATAGAATAAACAGTGTAACACGTAAATGTATGTATTTCTCAAATATATCTAGTGAAGAAATCTGCTCCTCTATAACGAGCCAAATATGAGGGATATTATTATGGGAGTGTAACTAGGAAATTATGAACAAATTTGTCTGAATGTGTGTGTGAGTATGTATTCATGTGCTTGGGTCCACAGGCACATGTGTGGTTGGACAGCAGGAGTGGTTGGGATATCCATATCTCTCTGTATTTATTAATTCATCCAGCATCCCTCCAGCCTGGTGTGTCACTAGAAACAATGAGCTGCAGAGGCCCATCACAAGCTCCTCTCCAGGAATATTAAAGTCAGTGGCTTTGCTGTCATAATTAACTATGAAATATTGATGTCCATAACTTCTTCTGTGGTCTCTATGAGCAAGCCTTTAAGACACGTTGGGTAAAGAGGAAACTGTATGTGTCTATGGGCTTGCGAACCTGAGTCACCAATGAATAATTGACAGCAACATAATTAGTTTGGTGCTCTATTGTGTTAGAAGTATCCCACACATCCTTGAAGCATGTTCTGTGATGACGAAAAATGTCAAACATGGGTACATAGAGATCTCCTAAGATGTATAATTGAAATGTATTAGCAAAATGCTATTTTTGACCTCATGTTGCATGTTCAGTTAACAAATACTATGATAAAATAATTATGATAAAATGTAAAAATGTAAATAAAGTATTTTTTTCCCATCATAAATTTTTTTAAGATCCTTCAGAAATGTTCAGAAATGCACAGCATCACCTGAAAGACAACTGTTCTAATGATGACAGCTAGGATGGCCTTGTAGTCTCTAATAAGCACATTTACAAAAAATCACAAGTAAATCACTGGAAGCCAACAAATCCAAAGCTAACTGAGAGCTGTCTGCTCAATACCATCCTCATGCCATGGAATAAAATAATCCCTCTCATCTGCTCGGACTTGTTAACAAAGCTGTCAGCTCGCTTTTACAACCAAACAGGCCGCAGTCAGACCTTCTCTCTGACAGTGGAGAGGGAGCAGACTCTGTTTAATGCTTCAAACAGCAGCAATTCTTCCCCTCAATACCAACACGTACGCACGCACCCACACATGCACGCGCACACACACACACACACACACACACACACACACACACACCCCACTTTCCTCTTTCCCTCTTGTGTCGACTAAATGTCAACTCTCCTGACATACAGCCTTGTTTGCAGCCAATGATTACCTCATAGCTAATTAATCCTGATTCAATCAATGTGAACTGTTCAGATATTGTGTGTGTGTGTGGATGCATTTGCGTGTGTGTGCATGTGTGTATGTGAGTTTATGCTACTTGTATACATGTGTGACTGTGTGAGAGAGATGGAGTAATCAGAAGGGAGGACCAGTAGGTTAGATGATGATGGATGGCACTCAGTGAGAGGCCTGTTCTAATCAGCAGGACCTTTTCACCGTGGTAGAGGAGGTGGCAGGGAGAGAGGATGGGGAAGGCTGATTGACAGAAGAGGTATGTGTGATTGCATGTGTGTGTGTGTGTGTGTGTGTGTGTGTGTGTGTGTGTGTGTGTGTGTGTGTGTGTGTGTTGTCCCTTGAAAAAAAAACAGAAGACGGAGAAAGGGAACAAGAGCAATAAAACACCATACTGAGTGAGACAATAAGCGATGAGAAGGCATCATTAATGTGTCATATAAAATAAATCTAAGCAATGGTAAGTGAAGGTCCTCATCTGAAAAACCTAAAAGAGAACTTAATAAAAAAAGTCATCATCAAATTAAGGGTGACTGATAAAATAGCTGGAGCCTGCAGAGGAAAGAGACACCAGCAACAAACAAGAAAGGCAAATCTTCACAGAGAGCAAAAGGAAGATGAAGGCAAAAAGTTGGACTGACTAGTGTAAAATGCATGCTTTTGCTCTTTGATGAAGTCAAACAGATGGGGAAAGGCTTTGTAACCCATTTATGTCCCCGTTCCCCCAATGAGACCAAGTGTCATAGACTTAGTGCTCCTTTGGCATGTGTACTAAAGACAAGCTCTGTCTAATAGCTGCTCTTTTTACTCTTCTCTCTACATGGCACCAAACCACAAGAGGCCTGGGCATACATCTTACAGTATATCAAACAGCCAAGACCAAGAGAATTAAAAAAGAAAACATGTTTGTTGTCTCCTTCCTCTGGTCATTAGTAGCACTCGAGGAACTGTCCCCAGGTAGTCTGTTTCTGGTTGTTTTCTGGACTGACTATAGAGAAGTTCCACTAGTGGCATGTTTAAAAGATCATTTGTAGATATTCACCACAAACAAACCAGCCTCATTTAAAATTGTATGGCATAGTTTATTTGTAGGGCTTGTTTGCATTTGAGTAAACATGGTGACATAAAGATTTTATAAATATATGAGTATTCTTATTAATCTGGGATTTTCTAAGATAATTAAAACTAATTAGTTAACAAGCATTAATAAGTTAGGAAAAAGCTGTTCTCTTGCTTCTTTCAAATGACACTGAAAGGGGAGGAAGATAAAAGTCTGACCCAGATATTTAAAAAAAAATCCTCTGAAAAGCCCTTATCTGAAAAACAAACTTGTCAAATGTTACTGAGAGATAGATTGTACCTCTCTGAAGTCTGAAATATCTATTGTTATTTTAGTAGCAAAATGAAGGCAAGTTTTGGAAGGAATAATGATACCATATTATACATTGTTTTGTTGTAACCTGTAATTGATTTATGGGTGACTCAAGTTTAGTCCTACAGTCCAAAAAAATGCAGGTTTTGTGAAATAGTGTCTACAGAGTAGAAGTCAGTGTGAATGTATTATCTGACTATCAGTGTTACCCCATTAGAAACCTTGCCAGCCAAGTACATTCAGCTTTTACACACTGGACCTTTAAAAGAATAAAGGCCTTTACACACTGGGATCATTTATTTTCTGCCAGTCATTCGCAAGACAATCTATTTTTTAGAAATAATGTTTATGTCATGAGTACTTTCACACAGAACGTGAATATATTATACAACAAAGTTTTATTTTCCAAAGGAGGTCTATTTTTTTTATTCAGAATTTTTTGAATTCTGTGCAGCATCAACCTTGGCTCTACGACAATCGAAACAAACATTATAAACACAATGAACTCAAGGGCAACATGTGGAAGAGCATCACTGGATGGTGTAGATTTGGTAGCTAACAAAGGCTAATGTAAATATCATATTAATCAAAAGCAGGAGAATATATCTCTGGATATAATATATCCAGAAACAGCCGTGATACAGCTTCTGCTCCAGTATGAGGGTTTGGAACTCTCCTTATCTGTCTGTCGAAACCCTCTATATTTCTAAAGGATGAGCAGTCGGTCATTTGTATTTCTGTGTGTGTGTCACTGTAAGTAGTTCCACTGCAACGTATTCACAGGCAAGTATTTCAGTAGTGTGTCTTCTTTATTTGTCGCGCCCCCAGTGAGCAAAGGCCTTGACTGTGCGGCTACATTTTTTAACTTGTGGGGCACAAATACCTCCAAACAATGTCTGTCCGTCTGTCCATCCATCCGTCCGTCCGATCCTATCTATAATGAAGCCCTGCATCAGGAAAATTATTCAAATTGAATGCTTCACCATTCATTTTGTGCATAGAAAAAGAAACTGCAGAGTGACATCAACTGCAGTGCCTTTTCGTTGTGCCTGTTGAGCAAAATCCAATCACTAAAAATCTTCTACATTTAATCTTTTATACTAGTTCACTTTTATAATGGCCTTAGGCCTATACATCATAATTATATAATTACAATCGACATTCACTGTTTTCCCAAGTTGTTTAATGTGAAATTTGATTGCAGATTTTATAATATTTATTTAACTAGTGCCTGATACAGTACAAGGAACAAGACAGAGTCTGTGAGGCTGTATTTAGGCACAACACTGATTTGAGCTAATTAGTAACTATGGAATGTTAATTTGCTCACTCTGACTACACTAACATACTGGTGTTAAGCAGGTATAATGTTTAAAACTTCTTGCTAGTTAGTAAGAAAGAAAAGTCAGGAAGTCAGCAAAGTCTAAGTCTCTTCTGGGGATCATAAATGTATGTACTAAACTTGGCCGTCTATATCACAGTCTGGACCAAAGTGCTGAACGCCAATTCAACAGCTAAAGAAGACTCATGTATTGTTCTTTTTAAGTTCAGTTGAAGTTCATGTGGTTTGAGACTTCAGTAAGACCTGACTGAACACTGCAGACTTGACTCAGACATGCACTAAGTGACTTTGCTGACTTGATCTCTTCTTTCTTTGTGCACACTGACTCAATTATCTCTCTTCATTAACTGCAATCGAGGTCATCTGCTTGGTGCATGATGACACACAGGGCAACAGCACAGTTTCATGGACTCTGGAAAAAAAAAATCTTCTCGAATGTTTGCACCTGTGTAAATGTGTCACAAACTGTGTGTTTACTGAACTTGTAGTATCACTGGGATCAAAGGCGGTGACGCAAACTGCCAATGAGCATCAGACTGTCGCAATTACCAGAGATAAAGTAAGAGGAGAACGGTGATGTTTCAACGCCCATTCTAATCCCTCTGGAACAGGAGCTGGAGGAGGCTGATTACACGCACACACATACGCATAATTACACACACAGGCATACAAACACACACAAAGAGCTACGCCCACATGCTGCTACTCACACATAAGCAATCACATTAAACATCAACAGGCACACTACGAGAGCTGCACAGGTGGTGCCTCGTATGAGGTCTGCACTCCACATCAAAAGGACACCTCTGACATCTCAGATCGCTCACAAATGATGATGCACAGAGATCTTTTGCCACTACAAAGGCAGAACAAAAGAACTGACATGAAAGAGAAGTCAATAAACATAAGGCGTTTAATAAAACATTGTTTTTTGCTGAATTCACTACAAAGGTTTTCACAGTTTTTCCTCTCACACGACACAACAAAAAAGAAAAGAGAGGGAACTGTTGAGTCACATGACTGACTGAGAAGAGTGGCAACGATCCAGTAATTTTATGTTGTGATAGGCCTGCCCTGATTAGACTACGGAAATGTGAGAGCCAGCGAAGGCAACATTGGAATGTCAGTGAAAGGTCGTTTGAGTGTGTGTGTGTGTGTGTGTGTGTGTGTGTGTGTGTGTCACACATACAGTAAACTCAAATGTCTTTCTTTCACTGTATTGACACACAAGTTTGTTCATTTGTCATGAGGACCTAATCAGGAAAACACTTTCATAGAACAAATACAGCTTGTGTTGCATTAACATGCTCCACATAACTTGCACCAAATATGCCCAGTGTCGTGTATGCTGCACACAACCTCACAAGCTGCGTTGAAAATACAGAGACACGGCAGCAGCAGCTGCACAGAAAGCATGTGCCCAGTGCAGAGGCAGCTGAGTGAGTAGGAGTGGTGGCTTACAGATGTCCAGTGTCCCACAGCAGTTGTTGGAGCTACAGTGAAGTGTCAGCCCAAGAGGACGGAGAGCTGAGGCACAGCGGCATAGAAACAGAATGGAACATGAGGTCACACTCAAAGCCTCGTAGCCCACAGCACATCAAACTGCTGGCAAGCCAGCAGCCTGTAAGCAAACATCAAGTCAACATAAATCAGGGGGCATGATGCTGACTAATCTGAATTTCATAATTTTCAGGTACTGGGCTCCTTTTTTTGTTTTGTTTTTTGTTTTACATATAGCCAGGACTATGGTATTTAAATAAATGGCAGAACATTACCCATTAGGAAGAGGTAAAGATGGTTGTTAAAATATACATTAAACATAACACTTTTTTTATCCAGTCCAGCAAAACCTAACTAATGTATTGGAAGGCAAAAATGATTTAAATAGATCTGCTTAGAAGATAACCAGATTCAAACAATGACTGCTTACTTAAGGCATATTATATTCTTGTTCCATACACTGTGAGAGTTTTTCCTATTCAGTCACAGGATGGTTATACACAGTACACTAGGCTGGCATGAATAGCTCATAGCTGACTAAACAACCTGCAGTTGTGACTGTCAGTATTTGTTAGATGAGCTGCTCGTAAAAGAAAAAGAACGTTTAAATTTACCAAACCCTTTACATTAAACATGTACTAATATTTCATAACAGTACATTTTTGCAGATTGAGACTTCACTCAGACTTATGACTAAACCCTGAATACTTCACTCAGACTTGCGTTAAATGACTACTGAGCTTCACAGACTAGGTCACTTTATTTTTTGTGCACACTGATTCCATTCTACCTCTTAAGTGACGACCATTGATCTGACGCATGATGACACGCAGGGTAATAGTTTCATGAACTATTGCCCTGTGCGTCGAATGTTAAGCAACACACAATTGTGACTGTCAGCATTTGATGAATGACCCGCTCATGAAAAAAGAACACAATTTGAATTTGCCAAACCTTTTAAGGCCACACAAATTCCACATTAAACAGGTACTAAAATCACTAAAATAGCTACAATTGTACAGTATAAATTAAATGAACTTGTCCTGACATTTGGCATGTCCACTGTAAATCTCTACAAACACTGAATTTTGTTTTAGAGCTGAGTGACAGCAGAATTGCTCCATAGTTAATAGGCCCGGGAAGCTGCATAAATGGTAGTTAACATTAAATCATTGCTTTTCCAGGTGGTCTGTGCCAGGGTGAAAATGGCTCTGGTCAAAGGTCAGTCTTATTTTTTTTCCTTCTCTCTGGTGTGGTACTGTAAAAAGCCTCTTGGCGTATATACACCTCTCAAAGCTTTTCCTGTTGAAAAGACCCCTTACATAGCTGTGTCCAACCTTCCCGTGCTGACTTTGGCCAGCCCGACCCAGACTGCATGATGTATCATGAAGACAAACGGAGAGATGAAACCAACTGGTGATTTCCTCTGCGTTTCAACATTCTGTGTACTATTTCAAAAAGATGATGCAATATAATTCAAAAGTTCACTCGATGCAGATATGTTTGATGTTTAAAATGACTAAGCTTGTTCCTTTTTTTTACTCATTTCAAACACTCAACAGGGGTGTTCGGGCTTGTTTTATGTTTGTGGGTACGCAAATGTATCACAGGCTGTGCGAGTGTTGTGTTTGTCCGTGTGAACATGCATGTGTGCATGCGTGTGTCTGCGTGTGCTTAAGCTGAAGGATCACACACACATGGTAGTGTAACATGAATATTCTGCTTTGCGTCTGGCTGCTGTGGTCTCCCTCGGTATGGGGAGCCGTGTAGCTGGAGGTGGGGGTGGTGGTCGGGAAGGGGTACACTCTCTAATGGGCTACCCAGGGACCCGACGCCACTCTCCTGAGACACATGGGCTCCATACATCCCAGCCTGCAGCCTTTGTCAAAATGCACACTTCCTCAAATATTCCTTTTCAAATCCATTAACTCCAAACTCAAATTCACATCCAATTAGGCTAAGCAGGCCAACTTCACAGGAACTATATACTGCAAGACACACAGCATGAGAAAGTTCTGATATGGTACGCCTATGGTCGATGGATGGGTTATTGTCTGTGTGGAATTAAATTAGAGGTTTATCAGGATAAATAATTAGTGAATTAGGACATACATACAGAAGTAACAGGTTTAAGTATTATATTACAACTTTAATCATCTGTTGCTTAAATGTGTGTTTTTTTAGATAATTTAGGATCACTAGTTTGCAGGGTAGAGGTGTAAATATACCAATTCCTTTGCTTCATAACATCTCTGTGCATAGTCAATTGAAGATGACATGAAAAGAAGACATCCATGCTATAATTACAATAAGTATGTGTTAATCTAAGCCTGTACGTGTTCTGTTTGCATTTGTGTATCTGCAGTCGAGTAATACAAATCTGTATCCATATCGACATATGTGTGTATATCTGCGGGTGTGCATGTGTGTGTGCTTCACCTGTCTCCACGACCACCATGGAAAGCAGTGTGCCTCCTGCCCCCTTTAATCAGAGTAGCACAATGGCGAGGCTAAAGCCGCCTTATCTCGACACAATCAGATTAGAGAGGATTGCTGCTCTGCTAAGCACCACAAAGTAAAGCGCAGCACCCGCCCACCCCACCTCCACTCCCTCCCGGATCAAGATGATTTGATTAATAATTTGTGATCATATTATCCCTTAAGAAGCATAAATTGTTTATTCTTATTTATTTATTTCCCATTTGTTACCATTTTTTTACCCCCACAGTTCCTAAGGCTAAACAGAGATTGAAAGATTATCTTCTCCACCTGAGTAACACCACCTCACTCCCACTCTTTTCTCCCTCAATTCATTTTTCCCCTCCGCTTACTAGTGGTGGTTTGTTGTTAGTTCCACCAGTGACCAGATGGGGGTGCCATGCCTGCTGCACACAGCAGGGGCCTCCTCCACACCTAATCTCATCAAAATAAACATGCCAGCAGTTGTCAGCTTCTTCTGCAGCGAGAGGCAAGGAGGGAGGGTGCTATAGAAACAGGTCAGGCTAATCATGCATATAATTGCATTTTGACATTTTGGGCTACTGGGACCAGACCTTTGGATATCAGGTTATCCTTGAAGCACTTAAGTGATTAACAAATGAAAATGCAGCTCTGAAACTTAATTAGATATTATGTCTCGTCCATGCCTATGGGGGAGGGGGGTTAAGGAAGCGGTTGTGTGGGTGGGGGAGTATTGTACTTAGTTAAATCAGGAAACATCACAAACAAGTAGTGAGGAGAGGGGGTTTTCTATTTTCTGCACCTCACCACAAGACACATCTTTGTCTAAATAAATTGTTTCCGAAATGTAGTACTTTCATTTTGTGAATAGATTTCTTAGATGAATCCCTCAATGATGATTAAACAATTTCTGATTTATGGTCACCGGTCTGTAAGTATGACCCCGGTCATAATCATTGTTAAATAGCAAGGAAGTGAGAGGACTTCATCATTATCTTTCTTCAACTCCCTTGTTTGCTCATAGGAATAATTACAGTCACCCTCCCCAGTGGCACAGTTAAGGAAAAGAAACATTTATCCTCCATTTTCATCAAAAAGACGCTTTGGGCAGTGGTGAAAAGCCCCCCCCCCCCCCCCCCCCCCCCCATCTCTATCTTTCTCTCTCTGCCTCTCTTACCCAAGATACATTAGTGAGGTGGAAACAGCCGTGAGTTATCACCATAGCATTCTGAAAAATTGAAATTCCCTCAAAGATAGACACCCTCACAGTAGTAATATATTTTTTTTCACATTTCAATAAACATCAGAGGCAAAACAGAAATTAGGCAACTATACATGGTTTTCTTTTTTTTTCTTGATTGTCCATCTCTAACGTATCATAATCATTGCTTTTAAAACTCTACATACTGTGTTTATTTATCATTATTGTCCATGTCTAGTTATTTTGGATAATTTGTATACTATTTAATGTAATATGTACAGCAAAATGGCATATGCTATGGTGGTATTATAATTCTTAATCCCTTACCATCCCTAGTGACTGCAAAGATTAACACAAAAATAAAAGAGCCTCCTACAAATTGTGTCCCAATTCCCCCATACCTGCAGATGACAATGATATAATGCCAGTGAAGTGATAGGTAGCTCCCTCTAGTATGACCCAAATTAAGTTCTCCGAGGCCGCTACCTGATTCTCTGCTCAGCCCTCATCTTAGCCCCATGTTGAAACCAGCTCTTGAACACGATTAGCTACTTTTCCACTTTACTAATTCATGGTCCAACTTAAGCCTTTGAACACTAAAGGCCACAATCCATCTCCTTATCTTTCTTTATCCTTCTATAGTCTCTGCACTGCTTTTGTCCCTCTAAAGTACAGATCCACTCCATTTAGTTGTACTGATTCCTTGTCCTGCTTCTGCTCCATCAGACATGGTCACTTATCACCATAGGGTTGACTCTTCCATCCATAACAACGAATCCCCTGGCAGTGCCTGAAGTAGAGAATGTGCAGTATCTGCTTCCTAAGGACAATTACAGTATCAAGGGATGCCAATGAGGCTTTCCACTGACCACAGAGCAAAGAACACCATATTAAGTGTATGTTACGCATTTCTCTGGTTGAACAGCACAGTATCAAATGGGAATCTTCATTGTATACAGAATTTGTAGGTGTATTCAGTGATTTCAGCAACTCTCAACGAAGTCAGTTTGCAACTTACACAAGTGTGAAGTGGAATCTTGAATCCTCCATTACACATACACTGAGAATGGACCTTAAAGTGAAACTGGAGACATCTGTGTCCAACAGATTAATTCTTTGAAATGAAAACAAAAAGTGGACATAATTTTAGGAGTTTTTAACAAGATACTGCAATTAATTTTTTTTTTTTGCAAAATATCCATATCCACACATATTATTAGTTAACAAGGAGAATTTCTCTATATCCTACATGATGTCTGGACAGGATCATTAATTTTTCTCATGTTAAACAATTGTAGTTATGATGTGAATTTATCTTTAACAGCCCTCAAATGAAGAGAACAGGATATCAATGTTCTTGCAAACATAGTGACACGTTTGTCACTGATTGACTTAGTAATTTCATTTTTTTAATTAAGTTAGTAAGTTGATTTTAAATCCTCCTCATTGTGTCTTTCAGTTTGGTACACTGAGCCTCATAATCCAACACATGAAAGTTCATTAACAAGAGTTACATTCAAATGAAGTCAGGGTTATTAAAGGACAAGTCCTTGATACCGTAACAATATGAAACGTGTAAGTATCAGTAGCGCTCAATGTGATGCGGACATATGAGTGCCGGGGCTGTCAGCCCCCTCCGCCCTATCCTGTTCAGAGCTCATCATCAGCACAAAGACTGTGATGAAGACATGGCTCCCGACAGACGTCCTGGACCATGTCTGTGTTTGTGCCTCTGTTTCACGAGACAACAAGAGCCGTCACTCAAAGAGGATAGGCGGGGAGAGGGAGGGATGTGGGGGTGGGAGGTGAGGATGTGGGAGGGTGGACGAGGGAAGACTGGGCCTCAGCTGTCAGCTCTGTAGACTCACATATGGCTCAGTGTCCTAGTAGCACTATGTTAAATGACAAAGAGCCCTCCCTCTCCATCATCATAGTGAGACACACCTTTACAGACACCTCTGTCTGTAGATCTGCATCTGCACGCATGTAAATGTGTACACACACACACACACACACACACACACACACTTTCAGATATGCACAATACAACCTCACAACCATACATATACACAAGTATGCACACACAAAAACATGCACAGAGCACATTCACAGGCAGGCATGCTCATCTCCTGCATTTTGCATAGGTGACACTTTTCATTATTCAAAGCTTCTTTCTGGGGATGTGGTGTGCACATCGTGAGGCGACATGCACTCTCTCCAAACAAGGTACACCTTAATTATGCATGCTCAGACTACAGGCATTGCATTTTGGTGTGTGTGTATGTCCTGTATATAAGCATCTCTGTGTCCCTCTATGTATATGTGTGTAAGTATATAGTCAGCACCTCATCTGCAAATATTAAACGATAACTTAATGTATGTTCTTACAAGTGTGATAAGAATCTGTCTCACAGTTTAAACCCCAGCTAGTCAGACTATGTTAGTTAAGCCGATTCAGTGTGAACAGATGTGACATGGTGTGTCGTGAAGAGTTCCCACCTGACCCGCTCCATCATCAGATCCAACTTCTGCTGCAAGCCCTCGACAAAACACATTTGTATTGTTGTTGTTTGCTTAGTGTCTTTATCTGACTGACAGAATTTGCAACACGCACGTCTCCCTGAAGACACGGCAGTGATGAAAAAACTTAAAAAGATCGAGGCTGCTGACGTTCACTTAGTGCTACAGCTCAATGTGAAACACACAAGCAGGCTTTCATTTAAGCGATTACACCAGATTAAAATTACTATTAACATTGGAGACTGTGCGTTCCTTTAGAAGAGGTCTCCGCTTTGAGTGTCAACACAACGGTGCATTAGAACAGCGAGCATCACATTAACCAGCAGCACTGGCAGCTCAGAGGTGCAGCAAGACAAGGATTTTCAGCTTGATTGGGTTTTCATCTTGGAGAAAAGGGATGAATTATTTATTTTCAGACTTGAATTTGTGTGTTGGAGTATATGTAGTGTGTGTGTGTGTGTGTGTGGGGGGGGGGGGGGGGGGTAAAAAAAAAAAGCCAAGCCAAGGTAAATACTTTAAAACATTCTACCTTTCTCTTGATGCAGAAAAACAACAAGCTTCAGGGTCAGAGTGCAACGTTCCCAAAAGTGAAATTCCAGCAATTATTCACGGGAGATCCACAGCGGGTGCTTGGGGCAACATGTCCGCACCCTTGAATGGGCAGAGGAGACTGACAGGCCCATTATAAAACGGCCCGCGTGACAGATAAATATTTCAGACACAAATAAATAAAGGATGCCCGGCGTTTTCCCTCTGAATGACTTTTCACAGCTGAATGCTCACAGCCGCTTGCCCCAGGATCTCCTGACGGCACCCTTCACCCCTTCCTCGCTCTCATCCCACCACCCATTCCACCCAAGGCTCAATGCGACACCCCAAAACAGGGGCTGGCGGGCCCCTCCTGATGTTACAGCCCCCACTTACATGCACGACCATCGTCCTCCTCCTCCTCCTCCGCCTTCCCTACACATATACCCTGGGCCAACCACCCCTAGCAGCAGTGTGCAGGTAAAGGCATTGCTCCTCCATTTCTGGGTACAAAGAAGCAATTAATCGCAGTGTCTGAGACAGGGTGTCTAGGAAGGCCTTCCTATTGTGTTCGTGAATCTCTCTCTGTCGAGCTAACTCTGAAAGCCAGTGCCCATTGTTGCCCAGTAATTACTGTAATGTGTGCAATACATGTTGAATTGTAATGACTTTGTTCTTTATTTTTTTATTTTTATTTATTTTTTTTTAAATGTTACCAATGGGGTGATTGCAAATGTGTTGGGTAGGAGTCTCTCATGGGATATGTTAAAACAGAACACATTTTATTTAACAATATATTAAGTGTGTTAAACGTCTGTGGTTGTAATAGGCATGGCTAAGCGTCTCTTCTGCCCTTCCCAATAGTTTATGGATTACTTCGCTCACTTTACTAGGGCAGCGTGCCATCCCAGTGGAGCGCAGTTGGATAATTCAATTAAAAGGAGGATGATGAAATGTTCCTGTGGTTACAATCTAAGAGACGCCAGATGGGGATCTTGCTGCTACCCTCTCTCCTACAAGCAAGGAGGTGGAAAAAAGAGTTAAAAGGGAGGGAAAAGCAAAGGTGGAGAGAGAGAGATAGTGTCCCAACAGTATCAGTTATCTCCTCTAAAGGGGTACACTGGGAGAAGGTAGGAGTCAAGCATAAGCTGAGAGATCAGAGTCAGTGACGGGAAAGCTCAGATCCGCTTCCTCAAAATATGGAACAGTATGCTTTGTTAAGGCTTTATTTGTAGCAAAGTTTCAGACAGTTGAAGTCCCTGCCATGAACAGTGCTGAGAACGACTATTTCAACAGTAGAAGCTACGTATATATGTTATCAAAAAAATGTAAATATCAACAGTGACATGCATTTTAGTTCAGATATTAGAGAAGCACTGTATCTGGCTAGGATATATTCACACTGACAGGTGCTGCCTGTGTTGGACTCGTATAAATATTTCTACTGTGTGTACAGTTTGGATATCAGGTTTTTACTTTGATGTCCTGCTGGGCGGCACAGAGAAAGCAGCTCTTCTACCAATGGGACTATTACACCAGACAAGATGAAATCCTGAGAACACAAGGTCTTTCTGGTTTCTTTTTGTCCGTCTCTCCTTCTTTCGCGTTCCCCTCTCCATCTTTCCCAATATTTCCCTTTCAATGTCTCCCTAACAAAAACCGTGTTGAGCGTTGTTAGCATTGAGATAAAAAGAATGCTAAAATATTAATGGAGGTGTGCTTTGTTCTGGCGAGCATGGAGACGTAGAGTTCTTCTGACTGGTAGAAACCAGGTCTGATTCATTAGCTGTGGTGTCTGTGTGAGGAGGTCCACAGAGAGCTGCCACATCCACTGAGATTGCCCCCCCCCCTCCCCTTTCAATCAAGCCCTCCCGTGCACTGTCTCTGTCTCTCTCCGCCTTTCTCCTCCATTCTCTTTATCATTATCCCACACCTCCTTATTCTCTATGTAATGCTTTAAACCCAAATTTTCTCAAAACCACGCTTTACCACTCTTCCTCCTCCTTCTTTCGAGTGATCTGGATCCATTTACCTCCAACCTAACCCCCCGTATCAACGTTGTGTCCTCTTTCTAGTGCCTATTCAGATTTGGATCTGAAAGGGAACCAAGAAGAAAAAAAAAACTTGTTTCCCAGCTTTATTCGACACTAGATCTTGGGGTAAACAAGCCAGAGACCTAAGAGTTAGGATCTGGTGCTACACTTTACCCTTAGTGACTGCCTTTGCGAGGTAAAATGCTACGCATTCACACATTTGTTTGAACTATGCCAGGCTGCACCAGGGAAGACTGTACCACAGGGAAAGTCCAGCTTCTTTCTCTGTCTCTCTTTTCTCACATGTTTTACTCTACCTCACTTTCCCCTTTCCCTGTGAGACAGATATGATCAAACCATACTGAGTGGACACAGTCCCTCCACAAACTGGAAAGAGAAAGCCTAGAGAGAGTAAGAGAAAGAGAGATGGAAATTATAGACTCCTCCAAAAGTGCTTTCTTCAACAATCCCTTAAAAAAGATGAACTGCCTCCCCAATGAATAGGATACAGCTCACTGGGATAGTCTAAGAACAAGATTGTGGATTTCTGGGATATGTTTTGTCTTTGTTATTCTCTCATTGAAAAAAAAATCAATAGCAATATGAGGATGAAAAGACAAAGATAACAACGAGGCTAGATAAAGTAAAGTTTTCACATAGGTCTTGATACTTTCAGGATTAAAACTTATTAACTTGGGTTTCTGTGTAAGAGAACTCTTGAACAACGACAACTTGCCAAAACATCAGTGATTTTTCATTTATTAGGTCAGAATTCATAACGGATGTACACGAGTTGTAATGTCTGTTGTGGTTTTATACACATCTATTGCGGTTTGTTGGAAGGCAGCTCTATTCTTGTTCAGATGGTTGTCGTAATCCAGGGGGAAGTTGGGGAAATATGGGGACAAATGTTCTACTTGTTCACTGTGTAAACAAGACTTGATAACCTTACCTAATGCAAGAGGTAGATAATGCACTGAAATGTTTTATTGCCTGAAATAGATAGGAGCTAAGAAGTGAAAATGATTTTTGACATCCTCATATTGAGTGTTGTGCTAGATTTGTTTTTTTTTTGTTTTGTTTTTTTTATCATGTTATCTTCATATTGTTGTTTTTATTAGATATTTGGTAGATACAGATGTATTGTGTTTTATATTGGATGTTAATAATTGCACATAATTATCATGACATGCACACACAGGCATACAAATACACATGAACACACTACACATATATTTACCCTCTTACACAAGCAAAGTGCTCTATCTCAGGCAGACCAGCAAGCAAACAAGCACACAGATGAGCCACTACAAGATCAAAATCCCTTTATTACCTCTCGTTGTGAAGAGGATAGAGAAGTGGCCCGCCATGTGCTTCACTCTCTGTATATAAACCCTTAAAGCCTTGTCCCACACCCAATGAAAGGCAAGTGCAATCTGTAAGCAACCCTGTTCCCATATGGGCCAGCCTGCCATGGGCCTCGTTTGCCTTTGTCCTCTAGATCTCTGAGGGCCAAGGCCCGTACAACCCAGCCTAGCTCCAGGCATTTATTAAATATGCACCTTCCAGTTGCTGTGAAGAAAGATCCCAACCAGCTAATCTCATCACAGGCTGGGGACCCTCCACATATGTAAATCTACATCTGTTCCCCTTCAAAGAGAGAGATTCTCTAGGATTATCCCGCACACAGACCCAGACGCACACACATACATAAACGGACATGCACACACACGCAAACGGACATGCACACACACGCAAACACACACAAACACATTTAAGTACTTGTTTCTCCCACATTGCCAATGCCAATCAAGTTGTCCTCCCTCTGCCACATGTACTCCTGCCATCCCACACTCCAAAGATACCCTCCCTTCTCAATTAGCTTGATGACAAGCAATGCCCAGAAATTGGTCTTTGTGTCACTGCTTTGTACTTTCCTTGGTGGGAAGTGACAAGACAAGGTCTTAGAAAACCTGCCCCTTTGCCTAAAGGCTTTGACTGGCATTAAGGCACTGGGGCTGGGCCAGGGCCCATAAAGAGCAGCACCAGAGGCCCAGGAAGCTGGCACCATACAGAGAAAAACATCCTATAGCGCCCTGGGATATCATTATACATCACTGCAACACAGGATTAACTTGCTCTCTGGATGGGAGCTGCCAGGAGACAAGTCTATGGGAAAGACAGCTTCATCAAACATCAGCAACTGACTGGTAGATAATAGTACAGATTCATGTAAGGCTGCAGTCTGAATGGGCAACCATCCACCACAAACTGCATGCATGTTCAAATTACAAAGAGATAACGCAATTCAAGAAGTGCACTGAGGGGAGTAAATGATTTTTCACTTGCTCTTTGGGACATCCAGGGAATGGGAACCTGCTTTTTATTTTCCAGAATAGTACATGCTTTTTACAGAAGTGTTATAACCCAAGAAAGACTGCTAATATATCATAATTTAGCACAAAACATTGGTACAGCAACAGATTGCATGGGTGAAGCTACCCATTGTATTATACGTCAGATTACATATTCTCTATGACTGAGCCATAGTTTGCCTGGGGGGGTGTAGACCAGAGGAGGTAGAAGCTGTCCCTAATTCATCATTACAGTGCAACCATATCAGTAGTCAAAAAGCATCAATCAATCATGAGTGTGCCTCTGGTGAAATACTTCCCATCATGCCTGGATTGCAGCCATTACACAAGCTTATGGTGACCGTAGCACTGATACAGTGTTGTTACACATGAATATTACTGGTGGTGACACACGTATATGTTGGCTTATTCTTCTGTCATGGAACTATGTGGTTATGTATTTAATAATTTAATAATAATCAATTTAATATGTATTCAATAATCAAAATTCTAAAGGTTATATAGGACAATAAACACACCTGTTTTGAGAATATGAGTTAAACAACACCAGTAATATCAAGCAAAATTGATTAATTTTGATGTGTTTCCTATTTCCAGTGACCAGCAGTACTGTGCATATTCTTCTTTACCAAAATCAATCAAGTACATGTTAAATTGAATTCACCTTGAGAAGGACCAGCATGTTCACATGCACTGGTGTTGTATAATTAGATTTATAAAAAAAAGGCTCAAACACAAAGAAAGACCATCTGACACGACATAACAGCTACACAGAGAATGGTTGTAAAGACGTGTTCGATAGATCCGATTTGCATGTTTAATTAAGCTATCAGCTCAGTACAACAGAGACCCAAAACCTAAAGCCGCAGAGTCAACAGCCCCTGTAATAACACCTCCCTCTGGTCAGAAGGACTGAGGAGAAGTGGAGGGAGGAGAAGAGGGAGGAGAGGAGGCAGGCAAAGAGGGTGTGTGTGGGGATGGGGTGGGGGGCAGTCAGTCACTAATACACTGAAAAGAAAAGCGCAAAGCTTTTCATTAACACCCTGTGAAAGGCACATTCACACTCCAGCCCACTAATTAAGTCAGGCCTCACTCACTAGGGACCAGCAGTAAAGGGGAGAGAGGGAGAGAGTGGAAAGAAAAAGGAATAGAGTCAAGAAAAGAGAGCAAAAAATGAGATTTAGAATCCTGAATGGGGGGAAATTTGCAAAAAAGTATAGAGGGGAGAGGGAAAAGAAAGACGGACAAGCAGTGAGAGTGAGGGAGCAAAAGAAGGAGGGAGGTACAGCGATAATATCTCTGCCTCTAATCAAGTTGGTTTTAAAGTCACTCGTTGCCAGTCCACTGCAGGCCTCATTAACTCGCCCCTGGCTGGCATCATTGTTCAGGCAGCGTTTGAAATCCACCAAAGGAATGGAGATTTGCTTTAATCCAGGCCCATCAAAGGTAACACTGATGCTGCAGTGATGCTATGCCTCTGGATTAGGCCAAGCTTGAGGGGAGAAGGAGAGAGAGAGAAAGAGGAGAGCGGGTAGAACGGGCAAGTAAGAGGGACCCATCCTCAAAATTTAACCATTTCAAATTCAGAAGGTGACAGGCCTCAAGAGCCTCACCAGCAGTGCATATGACACTTCCAGGCAGCATTTGAATAATCTGGATGGTCTAGGTTACATAATTATGCCATGACAATTTGGGCACATATGTCATAGTACAGTCTGGCAGCGAGTATGTCAGTGTGGGGAAGCTTACAGGGGTAGAGATAAGCGGAATACTGTCCCTGCATTTACTCCTCTCCTCTGTGCTCTGTTAGGTGCTGATTTGGGAAAATTTGCAATTCAAAACAAGTTTTTTAAAAAGAATATTTTTTAGTCTCATGAATACAGAATTTGGGAGGCAGGGTTTAAATTGCACATAGCAACAACAGTAGACCATTTTGTGGTTAGTCTACCCCTGGCTGTGTCAAAAGATGTGACAATGACAAGGAATTACAATATCACGGTATAGGGCTTTTCCTCATGTTCAACTTTTGATTTGTCAACCAGGAAGCTCCGTTCAAGTCAACAGGAAGTTCTACATTTTCCAAAAGCAGGGCCCTTCGTGATTACTAGAACCTGAGTTGATTTGGTCATAAGGGAAAAAAATATCAGTGCTGGACTTGAGCCCTGAGCCCCTCTTAGAGCTTGAGGCCCATACATATTGCAAGATGTGCAAGATGATACTTGACAGCTGTGATAAAAGGCATGCTGAAATACACAGTTTTATCACTTTCTAACTGTATCTTCTGAAAAAGTCATAGCCTCCTGTTGAGAGAGCACTCTTCTGTCTAAGAGACTGCTGAATACTGGGGTTGATAAAAAAAATAATCTTTATTCATGAGAAAAGTCACTACAGTGGACATTAAACTCTAAAGAATGCAGGACCAAAGAAAGAATCATCTATTCTGCATGGCTGCATTCTACATTTGAGGCAACTGCTAAAAGCAGTCAATACCATCTACCTGTTCGTTCTCATGTCTGCTCCTGATACATTGTTTAGATGTGTATAGGTGTGTTTTATGTTGATTCATAGCATGCTTATGGCATGTTGGACAAGAGTTTCAGGTGTCACCAACCATGCCCCAGAATGCTTTGCCAAAGTCAAACCTTTAGTGATGCTGAGGATTCTCAGGGGACTTGAGGGCGAAGCGGAGGGGTGAAAATAAGTAGGAGCGGCAAAGAGGCGAGAGATTGTGGGCATGAGGGCCCTAGGCTCACAGGGGGAGCCAGGTTAAGCCAGTTAAGGGCATTAGACCTCCAGGCTGATGAAAAGGGGCCCTCCCAGATCAAATTAAGGTAAATCTAGCCTAAATCCACCCTACAAAGGGAGTTTAGACTTCTCTATTGTGCGGGCCAGAGTAAACAGGGGGTCCTTGGGTAAGCCTCCCTTCACATGGGACAAAGGCAGAGAGTTGAGGAACTGATCTTACCCCAGTAGGCCAATGTTAGCACACAGATCACAGGGTTAGACACACTCAAACCTATCAGCTGCTACACAGGCCTCTACGGTCACAACACTCTCCTAAGCCTTAAACAAGCTATAAGTTCTCCGCTGGCTCCGACACTCTAGTACGCCTCCAATGACAGCCCTGAAGACAGGAGTGAAGATAACTTTGTGTTAAGTTTCTGGCTCTTGGAAAGACATCTCAAAGGCCAGGTTCATCGCCCTCCTGAGCTGTTTCACACATCCTGGCATTTTTCCTTCACAGGCTAACCAGATTATTAATGCATTGTGTTTCTACAACTGACAAATCAAGCCCCCATCATCCATTTTTCATCAAAACATGAGGCAATATTCCCAGATGGCCGCCGGGCACTTGTCTTTTGGACACAAGATCACAGTGGCAGGGGAAAAAAAAACCTCCTTATTCACTAAAAACTTTCCAGAAAGAAAAGCATAATCATCCTGTTAATGGTTCTAATTGAGGCATCATCCTATCCGTCACACTCCAGCTGAACCTAGCACAATAAATATGTGTTCAATTAGAATCCATCAAACACTCCCAGCCACCGCTGCTGGAAAAACAAAGAGGGCCCCCTGGCCCATGGGCCTCGTTCAACTCACCTGGCAATCATATTAAGATGCTCTCATTTTTGACCTGCTTCAAATTATCTCTGGGAAAACAAAACCCTTCTCCTATCCGTTTGTGCCAAGACGATTGTTCTTCCTCTCACAAGTCAAAAACTTTGGCAGATTATAGCCTCTTTGTGCTTGAAAGGTACTAAAGTAGGTGTCAGATACTATTACAGTCAAGTTCTATGCAGGCATGCACTCACACACGGACACACACAGACAGAGTTTTGAGGCCCAGCAGGCATTTGTGTGTGCCTACCAAAAAAAAAAAAAAAGAAACAACAACATTGCTTCAGTAATTATCAGCCTATGAAACCAAAGCAATGTTCACACAACATAAGAATGCAAAAACAAAGGAGCCATTCAGCAGCAGTAACAGCCAAGGTATTTTCCTAGTGATGGCCATCTTGTCAGCTGACAGAAGCTGCTGAATGAAATGAAAGATAACCACCGCAGGCAACCAGGTGCTTCTTCCCTTTCCTAGGTGTCTGTTCACAGCACATTGAGCATGCATGCATGTGCATTCATGCGTTTTCTGATTTATATTAAAGTCAAACGGAAAGGCGAGAAGACTGTCTTGATTACACATCAATGATGGGGATGGTGCGGTGCACACTTGAGAGCACGACAGTGCATCAAGCAATGGGTTAGTGGAAGCTATTTCTTTGCCTGCGTATGTACATTAACAGCATTTTTATAGCTGTTTATATGTATATGCAGTAAGCCTGTCAATTTTGTTTCAAAACTATCATTTCAATATGGAAAACAATAACATAAAATCTAATTATTTGCTTTAGATCTTTCCAAATATTTACATATCATATTTCACATGCAGCACATCTTTTAGCGGCTACAATTGGGACTTTAACCACATAACTCTGCGTCATTGCACAGGCTTGTGCATGTGTGCACAAGGAGGATAGAGGGCCCGTCACAAGCCCGGCTATAGGAGATGATAAATAATCCAGCTAAAGTCAGCCATAAGGAGAGTTTGCCTGTCAGTCCTCTTACCCCAGAACAGCCTGGGGTTATCATAACGTGCCAGCACATTTGGTGTGAGCGTTTGACTGCTTCACCTCCTAATCGTGCCTCCTCCGGGCAGCGGTCTCCTGGGAGACCTCCCATCCTCTCCTCTTCCTGCTCCCCCTCTTTCAGCAGACTCTCAGTGAATAGTCACAGAACTGCAAAATGGGTTGTTTGTTTCTTTTTTTTTTTACTGTTTTGCAGAAAACTGTGTTTGCATGTTTACACATATGTCACACGCCTGTCTTATCAGGATAATCTGGACCACTGCCTCAATGTTCCGTTTTTACCATCAGGACAAATGATCTAGTCTGCTGATAGCTCTGTTCCCTGATACACACAGTATAAGGTTTTGTGATTAATAGCCCATAGATTACGTAAATATGTTGCATTTACTCTGCACTAGCTAATTGATAAGTAGACCGAACATCCCATAATGTCCCATAACATAATGATATTTTATGATATGATCATATGACCACTGCTTTGTGTAAATAACTTAGTATCACAAATTGTAACACTGTATCAGCACTGATTGCGCTCTACAACCATGAAGTTAGTATTGTCTTCATATTCTACCTATTCTTCTATTTAGCAAGATGAAAAAATACAGAAATATTTACATGGTAAATGATACTTCCATCCACGGTGAAGTAGTAGCAGTAGTGTTTAAAAAGGTTTCGATCAAAAAAGGGATATGCAGCCCTGCACTAAAGCACTTCCAGTAAAGTCGTACCCTATGTGTCACTACTACCTATATTTAACTTGTGATTGCATAAATCTAACCATTCACGACCAGTTGATCTGTAAAGCCAAGTGAGAGAATTCAACTTTTCCGCAGCCAAAACTGCAAAGTCAGTACCAGTTAAGATTACATTAAACATTACACGTTTGTATGTGAGGACTCACTTTTAACCCCATTTCTAGCTTTACTTACTGTGGCAGTGTCATAACTATTCTATTTCTCCATATAAGTATCTATTTCCGTGGCAGAGGCAGGCTGTTTGTATGTGGCCACATCTTCCTCTGCGGCTTGTTGTTCAGCGCATTTCTGAACCCACCCATTTATTTTGGTTTGTCTTAAAATATATTTATCTCTCGTTCCCTGACAAGTGGGACTTGTGGGGAACATAGTGTAAAGAGCAAAGCCTGAATAACTCTCCCACTCTGAATTTCTCAATGTCAAAACAGAAGAATGTACTGCAGTGTGTACAGTGTTGCCAATCTTTTGATTATTCATCCAATGCTTTAAACACCCGATAGTTAACTTTTCTAGATTAAATCTCTAAATATTATTAAACATGTTATATTTTGTTGACTTGTGTATTTTCATTGTCCAAAATATAATGTCTAATAGCTTGTATTATATATTTTGCTGATGTTCAGTAATTTTAGAATTGAACAATATAATGCTTTCCTTCCAATTTGTCCTTTACAACAAACTGCCTATAGTTGAATCCAACAAATGTAGCCATTGAAGAGGTACACCGTACACAGAGGTACACTCTGTCTACACCTTTAATGCTCAATCTCTGAAATGCGCTGCTAAGATAATTCAAATGTTCCAGTCTCAGGCATCAACAGATACCAATACTGGTTTGATAAGTAAGAATGAAACACACCAGTTTCATAAATCATTGTTAAATAATTTCAAAGAGTAAATCTATTCAAAAGGAATGATTTTACATTGCTACACCATATGCTAAAATACACATGCACACTCTTATGTATTCATGCTATTTTGTTATTTATTTTTTTTCTTATTGAATTGTAGTATTATATTTTTGAAGATCTCAATATTGTTACCTCAAATTCATTTCAATAAAGCATATTGAATTGAAATCAAAATGAAAGAGAGAGACAGAGAGAGAGAGAGAGAGAGAGAGAGAGAGAGAGAGAGAGAGAGAGAGAGAGAGAGAGAGAGAGAGAGAGAGATTTGAAAGTTGGTCCCCATCTCCTGTCTCCACGTTGGTCGTCTAATGTGACGACCACGTACTGACTCCATCAAATTAGTGGGGAGGGCAGGTGTTGCTCTGTGCCAACCAGCTGGTTCCAACTTAGACTCTTGGAACTGTTATGAATTCAACTTGGATGGTTTGCTTGGACTCTTGCTGTTCTTTAGAGAAGCAAGTTAAAAAAAAACAGACACTCCTGTCCACCCACACAAACGTCCCTCTTCACTAAAGATTTTGACAGCTCTACTCCAAAGAGCATTGCACAGACTGAGAGAATGAGCCACACAACTAGAACTTGGAGGCTTAAATGATGCAAGAGGGTGGGCAGCTACTCAGGAGGATGAATCAGAATTTCTCAGTGCATGGGTATACACTCTAAATATGAATTATTAAGTGGCTATCATACCCCTGGTATGAAAATAAATCCAGGGGTGGATGGAATGAGTAGGGGCTGAACTGGTGGACCTGAATACTGATGTGGAAAAAGATCCCAGAGGAGGTACAGGTACTAAAAGGCCGCCAAGCGGCTAGCTTGGATCTCCCACTGCATGAGCCTGATTGTACCTTTTAACCTCTGACATGGCAGATCACAACACAAATGTGACCATCACTGTTAAGATATCTATGCGGACGCTTTGAGTTTTCCTCAAGCGACAACCTCCAGGGCTGAAAAATTAAGCCAACAGGGAAATACCAAAACCTGCAGTTCCTAAAATAGCCAATTTAGAAGCAGGAAGCTGGCTTCAAAAGTGTGTAGATCACCACAAACCCCAATGTTAAAATGAACAACTTTACATCAGAAATAAACAAGTTTGTTTTTTTGAGGCTTGAAGTTTGCATAATTAAGGGAGTGGCCACTTTGAGTGATGGATGGCTAACTGCTAGGTCGCTGCTACTACCCATTTGCTAGTTTCAGCTCCAAACTCTTGTCCAAATATGGTCAAAGGAGACACAATTCCATCTCCAAAAGACCAAAAGTAGTGATGGCCTAATTGACGAATTGGAGGCTTCAAGTTCACATACCAATGGGTTCAGTCATGGTGATCACATCCATTACTTAAATTCTAAAGCACAAATAAACACCTGCACACGATGGTACAGTAATGAGTGATACCGCCGCTTTGTATCATATAGAAAGGAACAATGCCTAGTGCATTGCTATCAGATGTCAAGGGGGATAACAACCTGGAATTGGACTGTACATCCTGCATGCTTTTTTTGGCTGGGGGCTACACATACATTGCCTCAGGGCTAATGCCCAGAAATGTCTGGTCTCTGCAGATTAATACACTGCCACACCTTTCTAGTGACTCAGAAAGTCTATATGCTGTTTTTTTTAGGAAAATCTCATATGCTCTTTGCATTTATTGAAAAAAAAATCCAGATCATTGTTAATGCCCTCTAGAGGCTGTAATAATTGCCTCATAATACTAAAGGGCTAAATCTGTGGTGCAGAACTTTTACATACACATGAATGAACGTCATACAAGTCCTTCACAGAGAAGTTCACAGAATGATAATTTAGCATATCACCACCACATAAATCTCTGTGTTAAACACTAGATCGAGTTTTTTTAAAGTTTTTGTCTGTGGTGACATTCTTGCTGGTTGGACGGATGAATGCATACTGAGCATGCACACTAGAGACTTCCACTGGTTACTTCTGAATAACTTGAATGTGGATGAATTTATTTAATAGTGTGGCTCTTCAAATAGATCAAATTCTAAGAGTGAAACGAGTCATTTTGTGAATGTTGGGTGACACCCCAAACAATGTTTAAATCCACGGTTTTACAGTGGCTACAATAACAGAGACAGCTACAGCAGAACCTGTATTAGTAATGAGCTGTTTGTTTTGGTCTGGCTGCCTAGCCTCTGCTTGGTGTGGTGTAGCTGATCCCCTCACTGCTTGACTTTCAGTGGTAGGTTTATGATGCTGTCTCTTGAGGTGATTAAAAAGTTACTTTTCTTGCCATCTGACATGAGAACCTTCTCTATGCAAACTTTACAAATCGCAAATTGCTGTCTGAGTTTGACTTTTTTGTGAGGGGGCTAATTCTTCAATGGTGTTTCATTTTCATTGATGGCTTCCTGATTATGAAATAAAAGTGGAGCAGAAGAAATTCAAAGCACAAAGTTTTGCTATGATTGTTTAATCTCTGTCTCTAGTGAAGGCTTGAAACAGACTAGAAAATAGTGCGTTTTGGTTGAGGGAAAAACTCTGAATATGTCACGTGAATAAGCATAAACCTGTAATGGATAGAATGTACCCTGCAGCACAATGCAATCACAATAGAATGCTGGTGAGTTGTGGATACATTCTAATCATTCACATTCTGATATCCTCAAATCGCACAACCTTATATGAGGTTATTATAAGCAACAGGGTCCTTGGGAAGATGGATGTGCATAGCAATTTATCTATTAATCTGAGGCTACGCAGCTCATGTTGTGTTGATTGCAGGAGGCTGAAGCATGTAATTTTCTTGCAAGGCTACCACACTATTCAAATTCAATGGAAAAACTATTTGAAGGAACAAACGCACTTTGACACAAACTTCGAATGAAATAGAAATTAAATGTCTCCAAATTCAGTGAAATTAACTTTGTGAGATCCCTCACCATGCTTATTGCTGACATGATAAGTGTGATGGAAAACATCTGAAATCACAGCAGCAGTGTGTTAAAATTGAGTTGCTAACAACAGCTAGCGTTACTCACCAAAAGCACTGACTGACGAACAACATCAGGTCTCGCTTCAGCAGGGGTTATATATATATATGTGTGTGTGTGAGTGTGTGCGTGTGTGTGTTTTCAGTATAAAATTGGCAATATAGATTTCAGTACCCATTATCACAGCTTGTTTATTATAGATATTTGAGTTAATTTGGACATTTTTCACAGAGTGTCTACATGTAACCTTTTAGTGACACACTGTTGACTTGCAAAGTGGATACACAGTTTAGTGCCACAATCCCTCAAACATGAGAATAAAAAACGCAACATCATTTATACTTAGAATTGATGGAAAAACAGTGAGCTCATGCAGGCTGTGGGTTGAGTTTGTAAGAAATCGGAGGCTTGAGAATGTGGAAGTAAATGTAATTGAGTCTTTCACCACAAGATGGGGTCTGTTTGAAAGGTCTTAATCCTCTCTTCACATGATCTTGTGGCTCTGTGACACAGTGCCCTGAGACTGTTACAAACCAGAATTACATAGCAACTCAGTTTTTGTACTTCTGATGTTAACATCATACTCCTTAAAAAAATCCCTACACAGATCAAAACAAGTCTAGTTACACATCGACCACATTTTGGAATAATGGTTGTCAACTTCATGGGCTTACAACTCTTAAAATTAGAGTAGTAGTCTAAGTTTTTGCTCTCTAATACAGTGGCTATGCTTTCAGCATTTTGAGCCTGTGCATAGTGAAGAACTTCTGCATCAGCATAAATGTTTTATTTATCTAGTTTGTATATTTAGTAAACCAATTTGATTAATTTTAAAAGTAAGTCTGGAGGCTATAAGAATGTTGACTTTATGAGAAAAAAAAACACTTGAAACATAAAAATGTGCACATGACATCTTACTCAATTTACAAAATCTATTTCATATGGAAGTTAAACTCCACCTGAAATTAAATATTTATATCCTTTCACATTATATCCCTGATCTTACAGTTCACTTAACTATGGTTGCCAAAAACTGACAAAAAAACAAATATATTTCTTTGTATTCTAGTAGCTAGTGGTCCTCTACGATAGAATGAAAGCTAACATTAGCCTTACAGGTACCCGATCCGTTCTGCACATGATACGTCTACTTGTGTATGATACGTCTACTTTTTGATGGTCAAATCAAATTCAACCTAACATTTTTGTTCAGCCTTTATGTCCTGTTTATATTTACCCAAAAGACGTCATCATACAGAAGTTAGATTCCCTTGAAATAGCCTTTCAGTTGGACTTTATAAACACAGAAATGCTGAACTTTCGTGGGAAGGAAATGGTGTTCAAACCTTTGCCGAGTAATGTTACAAAGGCCAATTGCAATGGGAAAACATCTGGAAAACTGTTGCCCAACAAAGGACTGTTCAAATGAACTGAGGTTTAGGAGGCTGCAATAAATGTTATATACATCAAACTCTGTTTGTTATAGTCAAGAGATGAAAAGCCCACAGCAGAAACAATATTTCATGCTCCTAGGTCACACCAGATCTAAGCTGTAACATCTTAACACATCACACCTGATCAGATGGCTTTAAAGCCCTAACCCCTGCATGGTTCCCCCAAAGAAAGATATACCAGACTGAAACTTTGGGAATGAAGCCAACTAAACCACAACCATGTGTGTAGCATCCAGCCATGCAGTGTTGAGCTGTGTCCAGCATATGTTTTAGCTGATGCAAAAGTATGAAAGTACCAGAAGGGCTAACATTGCAAGTAATTAACTGTAAGGGCTCAAAGAGTCAAAGCTACAAGACCCAATAAATATCCCTGAGAAACTGCAGAAAAGTGATACAGTAGATATAGGATGTAAATTAAATTATAAAGTATTTTCTTTCCTTTTCTCACATCTGATGTAATATGTGAATTATACTATACCAACCTGTGGATCATGAGCGAGCACTCAGACTGCACATATTTCGCAGTTGAAATAAACATAGCATGTACAAATCCTAGTCTGATATAAAGAAGACATCAGTAGCATATGTTCGTACATTCTGGTTTTAAGGATATATTATGTGTTATACTTATAATATTGGCTGCAGTAAAATATTTTATAATAGACTGGAAATAAATAGTCAGTATCTCAACAGAAACCTATCCAGGTCTAAAAAGGTCATGATTACTACCAATAGTTGCATTAAGTTTAGATAAGTTTCTAGGTCAGATATGTTCGATTTCTTTTCTGGAAAGAAAAAATGGCCCATTGTGTATAAGGGGAAATTGGGGGTTTAAACTAGATGCAAAAGGTGAGCCTACACATTCACCTGCTGTTATCAACTCTAAAAACAGTGTTTGATAAACCCTTGAATCACTGATAAATGATCCAATCTCCAGTTGGCACAAGCCTGGTTTACCTCCTCGTTAAAGAAAAAGTAATGTTCTGTAAGATTGACAACATATAAGACAGATAAAATACAAATCAAAAGAGAAATTTATCTGCCCTCTAATTCATTCTTTCTTCTTTGTTGCAATGTCTGTATGCCTGTTAAGTGCGTATCCAACAGTATCTTGCAAGTTTGGTCCCATAGTACACAACAAAGCATTAGGCCTGTTCTGGTGCCAGTGCCTGACCGTCTGCTTTCACTATCACAGACAGCTGTTTGTTCTTTTCTCTCTATATATCTCACTTCTTCCCCACCTCATCCACACTCCAAGCACCAGGAGAAGTATAAAGAAGAAAGCAGTTAGGCAGGGATTTCCAGTATTCACTTTTTTTTTTTTTTATAGAAAATACAGTATGTGGCAAGAGTGTAGGAGGGAAAAGAAGCAATAAAGTGGTAGGAAAACTTAGAGATGAGAGCTGAATCAAAGATCCAGAGAGCAAATGAGGAGAAGAAAAATAGTTCGGTCATATTTATTTTTCTTCAGCATATACCTCATGTTCTCTGATCTGAGGAGGAAATGTTAAAACATGATTCCAGAGAGATATAGAGAGGGTGGATACAGCTTGCAATTCCAACTTCACGGACTTGAAGCTTCAAACGTGTTGCCAACTCTCTGAACTATGCGCAAATACAAACCTCATGAAATAATAGAATTTGTTAAGTTCAGGTTTCCTTACCACACATAATCAAAACATCTGTAAGCATCTGTAAACATCGGCATTTGTAAGAATATCATTGCACTATAAACCTAAACATGTCAATTTATTTTGAATTGCAAACTGATAATGTTACCCTTTCCTCACAAATTAAGGTCTCACCAGACATTGCAAATTAAGCTTTAGCTACTTCATAAAGAGCAAAACCTACAACAAATATGGATTTGTTTTATACATCCTCCTTGTTCATGAACAAACCCTTACTGTACATAAATTCCTGAGACTTCATGCATCCAAGTGGTGAGACAAGCATGAGTTGTTTGCTGTAAAATATTTTAAGCTGCTGTCTATAACAAGATAACCTTGTCCTGTTAGGAAATTGTAACTGTTGGACTATGAAAGAACCAGGTGTAGCAACTCTCTGGCAGAGGCACCACAATAAAACCCTCAGGAGAGGCCTGCAATCACATCAGAGTGAGTGATAATACACTTTAGAGTGGAAGAGTTTTAAAGGCTGTAGATGTGAGTGCTACTGGCTGGACTGTTGAGTGCTATAAGGGGAGGCAGATTGCCTGCTGCCTCTATATCACTTGACAGGTGTAGACAGTGGGAGGCGGAGGGAGGGAATGTGGTTTGGGTCTCTCCAATGGCACATCATTCTTGGCAACCAATGAGAGGTGATGTGGGCTTATTGACTTGTCTGCCTTGATAGGCACTCAGTGGCTGACACCACTGCATGCAACATCCTTCACTGCTAAACCAAATGGCCAAGCATGATCAAGTCCTTTGCCCGTTAACCTCTTTACACCAGGACACTCCTGAGATTACCTTCCAACCTTCCTTCTCTACACGCCCCTTTTGCAAAGGTAGCAATGCATTATGGAAATCGACACCATATTTGGCATTTTTGTCTCTCCTTGGAAGTGTGTCATGAGGGATTCCTAATATAATGATTCAGTCTTCATATTCCAGCAAATATTTACTGTTCCTTGTTCACAAGGCATAAAAAGTATGCTTTTGACTGTAGTAATTTCTTAATAATTATTAATTTCTTAAATGTAACAGTAACCCATGTTATTATCTCAATCCAGATGTCTCTAGTCTAAGGAAAAGCAATCATGTTGCCAACAGAGCTATAGAATAGTAAGCGCCTTTCCTCAGACGGGCTGTAAATTGAGATGAACTTACTTGAGATGAACTCCTAATCAGCTGCTATATACAGACAGTCTCTCTGATGACTGGTGAAGGGTATTCATTGGAGAGGAGTTTAACATCATTGCGTCTGATTGACTGGGTTCTCAACCGCCGTGGGTTAAGGGGGCTCCTGGGGTTAGCCTGGTCAGACAGAACAAGGGGGAGTGGGAGGCAGAAAGAGAGGTAGAGAAAGAGAGAGAGAGAGAGAGAGAGAGAGAGAGAAGGAGAGAGAGAGAGAGACATTTAGTAAATAGGCAGTCCACTGAGAGGAGTGCAGCAGCCTGATGGAACCTCATCACGGCCAGTCTGTCACTCGGTCAGGTGAAACAAGGTCTAACAGGGGCCTAATGAAGACAGCTTCACACCAAGTTGTCTTGAAACTGCGGAGCTAAAAAACAGACACACTTATTATCCATCTTCCCAGACTGTATCATATTGCCTACTCAAAGTTACTAACAAGAGCAAAGGAAGATCCAACTGTAGGACCAAGACAGCCCAAAATAGATTTAGTTCATTCCCGTTGCAATGAACACGTTTGAAAAACAGCAGAGGGGAGCATGCTGCACTCTACGGCTGTAACTCAGTTGCAGACACAAGGCTGCAGGCCAAATGCTGAAAATAATTACATCTGTACTGATACATGCAGTGCATAGAGTAATGTTCATGATGTACAAAGTCCCAGTCACAGCTACTATATATCACAGCTCATAGAAAACCACTTAACTGATTAGATTATTTGACTGTGATCAATTGTTGTCCTAATATAATGGTTCGTTTTGTGTTGCCCATATTCTTTTGTTGGTAGCATTTCATAATACAGCCCACTATTAGCGTTGTAATTTATTTTAAGAATCAATAACATACTAATCAGTTTCTACTGGTACTTAAATCTATATACAGTGGAGAGAAAAAATGGTAGGGAAAAAAAGTTAAATGTGCCGCTTTATGAGTGCCTAAGTACTCCTGCCTTCCAATTACTCCATGGCCCCTATTTCAGAAAAATTATGCATGACGTTGTACCTTTCTCTCTTCTGCTCTCTCCACAAACCACCCAGAGTTGCTGAAGCCATGATGGTGATGTATATCCAGATGAAAGACGTAGTTCACTGAGCACAAACTACTGAGAACTTCATTCTATTCCGATTTATTATTATAAAACTTTTTGTTGTGATTTAAGTTGGTGAAGAAAATGGTGTTCACAACACTGCTATTGTGTAGACCAAATCAAGTAATTACTGTTTCAATTAAAATATGATATAAATAACTGCAGGCCATCATTCACATCTGCTTGGTCAGAAGTAGCTACCTATAAAATTCAATTTTGTACTTTTCGGAACTTCACACATGTCATATATAATAATATAGAATCCAAGAAGAAAACCACAAGAGAGTTTTGAGGCTTACATTTACAGTGTATCTTGGAAACATATATTATATTATAAAATATCATTATTTTTACATTATAGGCTTTAGATGCATTCATATTTTTAGATCAACATGGTATTATGTGGAATACAAAGTATTGTAGAGATTGGTGAATTAAGTTTTGATGATAAATTCAAAATTAATAATATAAACTAACCCTAAAGGCAGACATTACTCATCCACATTGAATTGCAAAGCAGAAACTTTGTTTGAATATTATTTCTTATTGTATCATTTCCTGGAGCGGGCTCCACGAATACCAAATCTTGGACAAAACAATATTAAATGCTATGAAATCGGAACATTATTTCTATTCCCTGCTGCACAACATGAACATGAAATTCAAGGGTTAGTAATAATCTCACATAACTAGATTCCATAGTTTGTAGTGAAACAGTATAAACTGTGGAATCTAGTAATAGTCATACATTATTAGATTCAACAGTTTGTACTGTTTCCATATGTGCACACATAGGGATGAACTTATAATAAATATTGGTCCAAAGTATCTTCACACTATATTATCTTGTTTCTAAGCAAGACTTCTGATTGCAAAAAAAATGAATCTGATCAAAATAATAAATAATGTACTGTCCAGTCCAAGTCTTTCTTTTTCAGACCAGAACTGATTTATGATGGTATTATGTATTATCATAAAGTATTACTCTTTTGTTTTGTTTGGTGGGCTGCACCAAGCTAGAAATAGACCTTAAATAAATTACTGCAGTTTTCAAATGTTTCCCCAATCTTATTAATAATACACAATCATGACATTGCTTAACTGAGCTATTAAATATGCATATGCACATTGGGATGCGGAGTTTTCGCAGATTTATGAAACATTCCTCACCAAATGCTCCTTAGGAAAGAAAACTGAAGCAGGCATTTATCAAATTTAGAGATAATTGAAGAACAAAAATGGAGGTAGATAAAACAAAATAATACTACCTTTTGTATTCAAAACCTATTTAGTTTAGTAATACTACAGATGCTAACTTCAATAAAGCCTCTTTTAACACAACTGAACACAACAATTTGAACTACTAAAGGTATGCACCAAAACCTGTCAACAAGTCAGGTTATAATGGTGTAAAAATAGAAATGTTCTTTACAAAAACCTCCATGATACTGGCTTGAGCCACCTCTACAGGCATCACAAAAAAAATACATTTCATATCGGTTGGTATAGGACTAGTGGATAAAAGTAGAGAGCCAATCACCCCTACTGTCCATTCCAGGCCAGTAGCACCGCCTCAGGGCACAGCCTCTGGCTGGCCCCTAACCACCACTGCCATCTCTAAAGTAAGTGGTCTGTCACAAAGCTGCCAGGGGCTTCAGCATATGCCACCAAATCCCTGGCGTATCCCCCATGGTAAACACAGGCCCTGCTAATGGAGGCATGATTCTCTCTATGTAGTGTATGTCTGTCTGTCTGTACCTTAGACTGACCTTCAGCTGGCCCTATTCCTCCTCCTCGCAGCCAAATGGTTTCACGGCTGAATGAAGCTGCACTCCTTGCCGAGCTGTATGTGTGGGAAACAAGGAGAGGCAGAAGGATGGAGAGTGGGTTACTTAGAGAGAGAGGGAGAGAGAGAGGAAGAGAGGGCGAGAGAGAGACCTCCTTATCTCTCTTTGACCTCTGGGTTCAAAGGATGAGAACATTTGTTCTGGGAGTCCATAGTAAGCAATACAAGTTTGAACTGTTCACCATATCTAAGAGCACGTGTGAACATGCAAACAGGTGTAAATACATGAATTACATGATCAGAGTTTTGTACACACAAAACATGAACATGAACGTAGTGCTCATTCATTCATACATTCATTTGCGTACTAATAAAGTCAAAACCTGTATTATTTCACATCGTCATCACTATTTTAAAATGTAGAACCTACTCTGCCCCTCAGTGTTATGATCACAATACTATAATCACCGTTGGCGTTTATTTATTTTCCAACATATAAACACCAAATTTCACAGTCTTCAAAGCCATTCACCTATGTGTAAACAGCCGGGAAGGATCGCTGAGTGAAAACAGCAGCACTGAGGATATGACCTACAGAATGAGCCTTCTTTGGCAAATAAACCTTTCTCTGTATTTATTTGTGTTGTTTTTGTACCACCAGTAAATCATGCCATATCCCATGCAGTAACCTACATATGGACTAAACCACAATCATAGATCATAATCATAATCATGCACGCTATTTCTTTACTCTCACAATTGCCAGTGCCTCAGTTTGTGTCTACCATTCTGAGGGCATTTAACATAATTACAGGGCTTTGTAGGTTTGTATAGGAATATTGGGGCTAGATAAAGCTGTCATTACTCTACACATACACTGGCGACACACAAGCCCAGTGCTGGGTACAATGCAATCACTATAACTGTATTATCTTTGCTGTACAAGTCTATAATTAGTTTTCCCCTTGTTACAAAATGGGCATATGTTTCATGGAAGAATGAAAAGAAACAGATTACTTCAAACCTTAGCCCTGTCCTATTTCTCTGAGATAGTTTTATAGCAGGCGGAGATAAGACGAGAGCTACAGGGAGGGACTTTATAATGTGTCTCGGTATCAGGGAGTATGTGGGGAGTTCAGAGGAGAGTGGAATGAGGAGCCCGGGGCTTATGTCTTCAAATCACAGCTTTCCCAAGCTCTGTCTCTGATTTTTAACACTGAAGATGTTAGAGGAATGGCAATTAGTTCTGACAGTGTACATTCAGACGTGCTCTTACAGTACGTGTTTATGTCTTTGTGCACGCAATGTACACACCTAATAATATGAATCATACCAACTTGTGATATTGTTGCTGGTGGCTTCTGTCCAAGATGCTGAAATTAGTTTACAATACACTTTCTTTTCATATCTACAAGGTATTTTAGGAGTGAAGGGGTGTCTTCTGGCATCCATAAAACATAAAGCGGTCACATTTAATTGCAAAGGAAAGAAGAGATGAGACAAGACCTATTCCCTTTATCCTTCCTCTTGTGTTACTTTGCTCTTACCATCCCTTATATTAACAGGTCCATTTTGCCTCATGGCTTAAATCAGCTGTAAAATACACTAAAAACAATTATCTATTAACCAATTTGTTTCTCATCTCTTGGTTACCTTGTTAGGCTTCTTTAACCATGAAAATGTTGGTTTTAATATTTTTGGTGTGGGCCTTTTTTGTTAGTATGCCGATTTCAATTTTATTTTAATATTATATATAATAACATCTATGGTGTTACAGATACATTTTGACCCATATTTATTTACTTCAATTAAAAAGCTACAAATATTTTTTTCAGCGATAGAACTGTGATACAAACATTATATGAAGATCAGAACAAGTTAGATAGCTGATAGTGCACTTATGATTTCAGTTTGGGCTCTAATTGTTGCTTTATAATCTTATTTTTATAACTGGGTCAAAACCAACCTTAACAACACAAAGGTCATAATTTCAACCAGATCATTTTATAATTTATTGAAAACACTTTTTTGTTTTATTTTGTTGAACTAGGGGTACCTGACAAAGTCAAAAACCTTGATGCAAATAAAAAAAAATATTAGTGCTTAGTACTAATTAGTATTAGTAACTATTAGTATTATGCATTTAAAATCTGAAATGGGTCGGTGTCGACCACAACACAAAAGAAGGTTAAAGCCTGATGGTAATATTTCATTTAATTTAAGCACCAGGTCCTTTGCTACGTTGATCAGTGGGCAGTGTACATGAAGGGATTTACTCCTTGAGATGCAGATGAGCAGGTTTTTGCAGCAGCTACGATTCCACCTCAGCTGTCAAAATGACATCAGTAATACATACAAATGTGATGTACTCTTTCTGTTCTTTCAGCCAAATAGAAAGAAAAAATCTCTCCTTGACACATATTTGTTACCCCCCCCCTAATTCTTTTCTCTGCCTTTTTGTGAGTTTTCAGCTTTGTAAATGCAGCCATAACACTGAGACAATGCCAAAGGCCTGGGACATGAAGGCAATCAAGAGTTTAGGTTTCAGTTAATATTTTCAGCATCTCAGGCCATACAAGGGAAGGGAGATGAATTCTTGTGACAAGGACTCAAAAGCAATCATCAAACAAATTAAATAGAAATAGTTACATAAAAAAAGGATTAAATGTGCACTCCAAATCCAAGTAAAGGCATAGTGTATTCAGTTCTGTTTAATTAATGTCAGTGCATGTATGTATTTTGGTATTGTTCAGTCACGTTTATTCAGGAGTCTGATTGTTGTGTGGAAAAAGTCTCTGTTTCTGCTTCTGTATCATTTGCGACAAGGTTGCCGGTGGTCTCTGATGATCCTGTTTGTTTTCCCCATAGACCAGCTGTCATTAATGCTCTGGATGGTAGGCACTGTGCAGCCAGTAATGTGTTATGCTGCCTTCACCACCATGTTCAGCGTCGTGTGGTTCTTGAGGGTGAAGTTCCCATATCAGGTGGTAACACAGCCCATCAGGAGGCTCTGTTGTTCTTCTCCACATTATTAGGGCTTTGAGGCCCATGCCAAATTCTTTCAGGTCTTGGGTTTTACGTAAGAGAGGTAAGATAGAAGGATAGGGGGGAAAAAAAAAACAGAAAAATAAATTGAGTGAAAAACCGAAGACCAGAGAAGAGGGCGGTAGAGTGGTGTCATGGGAGCTCAGAGAGGCTAGTGCAATGCTATTGAGCGCCTGGAAGAGCACAGTCTCTGATTTCTTCCCTTTCTGCTTTTTTTCCCATTTCAAAGAACACTTGAAAGCCCTTCTGAGGGATCGAGCAGGTGGGGAGTGTTTGGTGAGGCGGACTGGGGCAGAAAATGGGCAGGGCCGGGTAATGTAGCTCCTTCTTCCTCTATCCAACACACAGAAGTGGATGACTCAGAGGTCCAAAGGCCCAGTGGCCCAGAGCTCCAGCCAAGCGTCTCTGAGGAGCCTTCAGTCGAGCGAGGTGGAAATTGGAGGCATGAGGTTGGGCACCGAGGATGAAGGCTAACTACAAAAGCTGCCTAAAAAGTATCCACATTTGTAAAAAGGAGAGCAATGTTGATACATATTTCAAAAGACAATACCTTGACATAAAATTTACTAAAACCGCATAACGTGATATAGCTATTCTGAGTAGTCTCTCAACCTGCAGTATTTTTTCTAGTAGTTCTTTATGGCAAGTCATGAACAATTATTATAATGCAATTATACAGTGAGTAACCTTTAATTCTGTTTTTATTCTTTAATGTCAAGTACCTAAAACTCAATATTTATATCATCTTCCAAATAGTATTGATGCCAAAATTCATATACTACAGGATTTATTAAGCCATGCTGTTAATTGCTGTCCTTAATCTGAGTCATGACACATATTTTTACTGAAACCTGCATAACACTGCTAATATGAAGTTGGCTAGTAGGCAGTATTGACACAATCTGAATTTTTTTTTTTAAGTTTGCACTTTAATATAATTGATCAAAACAGCAGCCAGCCTTTGAACACTCAATCCTCTGGGAGTAACTTCAAACAGTATCAATTATAGAAATCGGCTCGTAGGAGTGGAGTCAATTCCCTATCAATAAAGTATTCAGCGGCAATCACCAAGAGATTAGAGGAGAGATGAGCCAAATGCAAACCCACAGGACTGCCTAAATCTACTGCATGCTGGATGCTCAGTAAACTAAGTAGCTTCAGATGATCAAACAGGAGGTACTCCAATCAAACACTGCATAGAGCTACAGTAGCAGAAGCTGATGATGCTGCCTTAGCCGAGGCTATACAATTAGTCCAGCCACTCTATATCTTTTGATAAGCTACAATTTAACTTCAACAATCTAAACAAAATGATCTCCACAACCTTAAGTTGTAATGACCGCAATTAAGTTGAATTACTGCAATAACATGATATTACTGGCTCAAAATATGATATGAATTGTAGGGAAAAAAACTAAATGGCTCATTATATGAGCTCCAAATCGACAATAATAAAAAATGTATAATAAACTGTACAATTATTGCAAAACAAGGTGTTTTTTTCCATTTAATCAGCAGAAACAACAACATACTCGAAATATCAATCTATCAACCTTAGAATTCTCCACAAATATCTGAAATAATATTAAACCCTTTATATGAACATGTTCGAAATATAAGAGTATATATGAAATATAGCAAATATTCAAAAAAGCAAAATCCATTCACTGTCATTATCCTAGCACAGGACAACTTTTGGTGTGCAGGGTTTATTACTCCTCTCTCAGTTCTTAAATTTGGCTATAAATTCATTTACATCAACTTCCTGCTAAATTAGAAAAATAAATCAATAAATTGAACTGCTTACCCTTTAAGCAGTTTTAAATACACGCTTACCAGTACAGTACTGAGGAGAGACAGAAGAATCTTTTTTTCAGATCACACGAGGACATAAGGGTATTAATCTTCAGCTCAGGCTTGTTAAACAACTGAGAGTAGCTGTTATCAGATTACTTCTGGTTAACTCTTACACACAACATACAAAAGCCAAAATACACAGATGAGCATGTATACATTCATTCATATGCATGCATGCACATAAGCATAGACCTACTTCTCAACAGTATCAGCATTACACTGTATAGATCTATTGACAGAGCCATGCCATATCAATGACACCTTCAATCTTTACAGGCCCTTCTCCCCGAAAGCCTCTGTTGCGACACAATCATTACAAATTGATTGCAAAATAGCTAACAATCATGATTAAATCATTAAATTCTTGTCTACGCTTCAGAGAATGGGGAGAAAATTAACTTCCCACCAACCTCATTTTTTTTTTGAACACGAAATAATGATTTTCTGCCAGTCTAATTACAAAGCCAACATCTGATGAAGCCCGCATCCATAGGGGATTATCACATGCACCAGTATTAGACCTCATTACCAGCCTGAGTGCAGAATTATTACATCTTGTAATTGGATGGTGAGATTTATATACAGATCAGGCTGGTTTCTGTAAGATTGTAATTACAGGCTTCGTTGGTTAGCTACTTATCACTCAGCAGAGGAGTGCAGGAAATCGGCGCGTGGAAGAGCATTTCATTAACCCCTCACCCTGTCGGAGGGGGAAACCGCTGTACCTTCCATGTCTCTCTTAGGGACAACAGCATCGTTCAAACATCAAACGATTCATCATTACCTCCTTTGCCCCACGCCTGGTTAGAATGGCTCTCACTTTCTTGAACTCCTCAATGAGTGGGAATGATGGGAAATTTGTCTGAATAAGCCATATGCTTTTATCAATGACTGAGCCCCATCTTCTAATTACCCGAGCTAATATACCCCAAACTGTTCAGAGTTCATGAAGCACTGTGCTCCAAAATTAGCTGGCTAGGGTTAACCGTCTAAAAGCTTATTACACTGGGGAGGAGTGTGTGTGCATATACTGTGAGTGTTTGTGTATCCATCCAATTGGCTTCAACCATGTACACGTACAGCTAAGATATCACAGTATTTTTCCCCATCCCTCCTTGGGCAAAGGCTCTTCTATTTGCTCCACTAGTTGCCTTTAGCTCATGTAAATTATTAAACATACTTTCTCCCCCCTTTTTTTTGAGGAGGCCTTTAATTAATGGACCAGGACGCTTGTTAAACACCTCGCTTTCCATGGCACAAATCTGCCAAGTGTGATTAGACAGGGCCAGCGTGCTCCAGTTCATCGGAGGAGCAAAAGAGAGAGATAGAGAGGCCTCTGCAGCCATCATCATCATTCTTCATCACAACTGCAGCAATGGCTGCTCTACTTGTGTTTTAAATTACTCTTGCTGACTCATACAAATACTTGTGAACTTGGTTTGACAGCAGGGATTTCATTCAAAATTCATATTAAACATTTGACTCAAAAATGTTAAATTAAACTAGGATTCTAGTATAGAATTCAAAGATTTGGAAGGCTTGGCTTCTTCCATCTGTAAAACTATTGTGCGGTCAACCTCATGATTTGTGTAACTGCTTTTCTTTCTTTCTTGTTTATTTTGTTGTTTCTGTTTGCTGACTGTGTTCCTGTCTTATGAATGCTTCTTGTTCTCAGGTCTCTCTTGGAAAAGACATCTTAATTCCAATGAGACTGCATATTACATAGAGATTAAATACAACATTTAAAATACAAAACAGTTGATTTCTTGGTAACTCAGAGTAAATCTGCTATGACACTGTCAAGCTCTTTTACATAGGGTAATAGATTGAAAACGAGACTGAGGCAAATCTTGAGGCAAATGAGATGAAAAATGACAGGGAGGGAAAAACAAGAATTTGGTGTTGTAACGTGAAGCTAATGGAATGCAACTCATTTGTGGTACACCACCCTGCAATTCAGCAAGAAGTGCCTTGATCCGCATGTCAGGGTGACACTGGTGGGGAATTAAAGAAAGCATCAGCACCTCTTCACCCGTACAACTTACTTTCTCTCTGCATATCACTGAACCCTCCCCTGTAACAATCAATACAGGCCTACATTTTATGAGACAAGGAGTTAACTTGTTCAATTATGCCACAGACAGCTCTATTCTTTTGTAACAAGTAATCTGGGTAGTGAAATCAATACTGACAGACTCATGGCACGCTAGCTAATTTCATATTACCTCCAGCCAATGGCAGAACAGCTAGTAATGGAGCTGTAGTTCCACTTCATTATAAGGAAGGGGGGGGGGATCAATACTGGCAAAGACTCACACAGGCCCACGCTAACACACATACACACCCCCGCCGTGCACACATATACACACACAAGAGGCCAGTTCTGCTTTTGCACACACAGATTACACAAACACATACGAGCAGAGGGCAACTCTGTTACTTCAGAGCCCCCATGGGGCTGTACAGAACTAGAACTGTCTGATGCAGGGCAGATGGGGTGGGGGTGGTTGGAGTTCTGGGGTCATAAACCCCCACCCTAAAAAAAAAAATTACACTTCCAATCATCAGTAAACAGGCATGCATGCATACACAACCACCCACAAATACACAACTCTCTTTTTCAAACTGTCAAGCATGAGGGAAATACCAATTTTAGTCACTGATCTACCTGTGAGGACACACGCGCACACAATTAACGCTTTACTTCTTCACAACAAGGTCACAATCTAAATTGGAGGTTGACTACTGAGAGGAAAAGGGGAAAAGAAGAGAGAAAAAAAATAAAAATAAGGGGGGATAACCTTCAGATGGCGGATCGAGTCTTTGACCTCTGAAGCTAATTACAAATTAAACTCCATATCTTCTTTTGTAAAAAAAAATAAAATATCTCCATTCTTTTTTCCCATTATTGTTATCACTCTGTAGGATTAGCTGGGGACTAAGGGGATGATGTTGTCTAAGCCGATGTCAACTGTACAATTACTCCACTCATCCATCGCTTTCCAAGAAAAATAAGACACTGTAGATTAAGATAAGCCTTCTTGAGAAAGAATGGGGATGTAAAGCCTTTGACAATTACTAAGTACACATGGCACAGGGTGACAATTGCACTTGGTAAACAAACTAAATACTCATTAGACTTAACTCTGACATTCCTTTTTTCATAACTTCCTATTATGCAATTTGGATTTATTGCGCTCATTAATAATCTTTACCAGGTTAGGCTACAAACACCATGACAGCAGCATTATTTAGCTTTAGTAAAGGGCACCCGCAGAACAGAGGGCTACGTGAAAACACATCTCAACTGTGTTAGGCAAGAGCCCGATTAAATGCATCTTAATCTAAATATCCCTCAATATACTTTATTGTTCTCCTTTAATTTCCTTGCCACTATTCCATATGGAGCACCAAGCAGATAGGCTTTATGAGTCTGACTAAGTTGTGTAACATTGGGGCTCATCAGGTTGACAATGTCTCAGCAACAAGGGCACAGGCCTGGTATTGGTGGAAATGCATTAAAGACATAACTATTCACTGGAGATATCAAACATTTATGAACAATTAGCTGTACATAGCATTCATCATAAGTCTGTCAGGCTGAAGAAATTTCCCATGCGGTTATTGAGGGTGGCTCAAAAGCATGGTATGTGATATTGCAGTAGGTTACTGAATGCTCCAGACACAACATGAATCATTTTTGTAAATCAACACCATTTTGAAACAACACGCACATCCACCAACTAATAACAGAACTTGTGATTGGATAAGAGACTCAACATACACCATACTCTTGTATGGTGTATATTATCTGATTGATAAAGCAAGAAATTCCACTAATTAACCCTGATAAGGCATACCTATGAAGTGAAAACCATTTCAGGTGACTAGAGTAACAAGAGAATGCCAAGAGTGTGCAAAACAGTAATCAGAGCAAAGGGTGGCTATTTTGAAGAAACTAGAATATAAAACATGTTTTCAGTTATTTCACCTTTTTTTGTTAAGTACATAACACCATAAACGTGTTTATTCATAGTTTCGATTCCCTCAGTGAGAATATACGTGAGTGAGAAAGAAAACACATTGAATGAGAAGTTGTATCCAAACCTGTACTACTGTATGTATGTATGTATGTATGTATGTATGTATCTATATCTATATATATATATATCTATATATATCTATATCTATATATATCTATATCTATATATATCTATCTATATATATATCTATATATATCTATATCTATATCTATCTATATCTATATATATCTATATCTATATATATATCTATATATCTATATATCTATATCTATATATATATATATATCTATATCTATATATATATCTATATATATATATATATATATATATATATATATATATAGGTTCCGAGAGGCTGTTAGTAAGTCTATATATATTAAATTTCAATCTATAATTGCCATTTGAGGTCATTTAAATGCTATTACGACTGTAAATAAGAAAGTAGAATCCCATAGGCCTTACCAGAAACAATTACAGGATGTAAAAACAACTTATAAAAGTGATGAAATGAGAGAAATGAGTGTTGGAGATGACGTATATATTATTCATAATCTATGTTTGTAAGTCAGATGTTCATATCATGGGGAACTGGTCTATACAAATATTAAAAAAGAAATACTTCTTCAGCTCTGTGTACTTTTTATGTTAATGAACTTTTGAACAAAAAACACATGTCTATGTTGCTTCTTCTTGAAGAGAATTCAGGACAGAAGTGGAATATTTTAGGATGTATGCATGGTTGCCACATTTCCACTACATTTCATTGGCTCAATTTGACTCAACTCGAATCTGCTTGACTCTGCTTGCTTTACTTTGCTTTCAAGAACAAATATTACTCCCACAATGTAGGGCGGGGTTTTCAGGGTTGACGGTCACTGATTGGTTAAAATAAAAACAGCATGGGTGTTTTTTTCTTCTGAGCCGCATCATTCATCAAGCCCAGTTTAGGGCGAGGAGAGGACATTTCACTTCTTTGATAATGTTTAAAAGCTGTTGTTTTAATAAAGGTGAGAGGAGGGCAAACAACCTAACAGCAGCAGTGAAAGAAAGAGAAGAGTGAGACTGACAAGGCAAGGTGATTCAGGACAGACAGACCGGTGGTTGTTGAGAGAAAAGCTGTGAATGATATAAATAAAACTTAAAGCTGTTATGTTATAAAGCACTCATAAATAACCATCAAACACTCAAAAAAACAATTTACTGTGGAGACAAACGCTCTTGGTTTTCTCGAGGGGAGAAAGTTTTATTTTCCCCTTGAGAGGGGAAAGGGGAAAATAAAACTCTCTCCCCTTGTGGTGGTAATGTAGCAGTAAATACAAAGAACAAGTTTCAAGTCATTTTTTTAGCTGAGGAGACCGAGTGAGAGAGAGAGAGAGACAGTTCAGCAGTGATCAAGGCGCAGTGAATGAGAGAAATGACTGACAGATCAGCGGTCTGTAGTGTTTCTGGTAGCTCCTCCAGTTCTTTTGGAACCTCAACAGAGCTGAAACTAAAAAGAAAGTACCAGGTACCAGAACAGAGTTCCTTGTACCCAATGGAAAACTAAAAAGAGTGAGTAGAGTTGAATCAAGTTGAGCCAATACCATGTAGTGGAAATGCAGCATATGTGTACAAGAAAGGAATCTAGCTAGGAACATTGATACAGGTTATTTATGATTTATGACCACTGAAAAAGAAAAAAATAAGATATTCTTAATTATATTTGTATGTATACTGTACATCAACAAGAAAAATTTTAATTCTGAATATAAGCAGCCAAAATGACTTTCCTCCTCATTGTGTTTGGACTCTCCCTTAGGGTGAGGAGCTTGTTCATCTGAGTGGGGCATGTTGAGAGGAGCCATATGAGGTGGATGCATGTTTTATTCCATTCATAAAATCACCAAAGCAGCATTGGGTTGCGCTCACAAACAGACACAGTACAGAGACAGGCGCAGTTTTCTGTATTTTTTTTTTCATATCTCACCCTTTCCCCATTTCATCCGGCCTAAAATTCTGTATAATTAAAGAGTTAGTGATTTAACATGTGGTTTGCCACTAGTGGGCTGCAGCGTGTTGTCTAATAGTTGCAGCTCCCATCCAAATATATTCCCAGGAGAGAGAGAGTTCTGCCTTAAACAAGATGGTTGTGCCCTTATTTAAGCCTCAAAACACAAAGCCACAAACCAACGGGTGTCGTCCGGAAGCTGTGTCCATTATTTATACAGTCTATGGAAATTACACACATTGCCTTTGATATTCTCAAGTAGGCTGAATGAGAATTCAAGATATGTACGAGATGTGTCTCCTCAGATCAAGTCCCCAGCAGTTTCTTTTCATTTGACAGCGGGGAGGTTCCAAACAGGAGCCGCAAGTGTGCGAGCATGAGCAGTACATTAGCAGAGCAGCAGCTCGTGCTTTGTTTGCATGTCTACAGGATACGTTCAGACTGTGTTGATTGTAGGTTCTCCCTGTTTCAGCAGTGCTCATAGCCCAATACACAATTAGCCTAATTTGTAAAGTGTGAAGTGGGAGTGTGTGAAATGTGAGGGTGGCCAGAACGTACTGATTAAAATAGAGGCATATCTGTTTCATGAGTGAGACGGACAACTGAAAAACGTGGCTGTATTGCTTTCTGTGTAGACACTGCCTTGGACATGATCCCTCACCGCCTTCCCACCTGCAAATTCTGCCAACTGGGCTTCCAGTCAAACCATAAACCACCACTGCCAGGAAAGAAATCTGGTTCTCTGTGGTAGTTTCTCCCCCTTCCCCTCTACCTGGATGCCCACATTTCTCATTAGATTGAAATCGTGAAGCTAAAATGAACAAAAACATGGTTTTATTTGTGAAAAAACTACTATTTCTCATTAAAGTGATAGGATATCATTGAAGAAAAATGTATTAATGTTTTTGTTATTCTACCCAAGGTTCTCTATTATCTATGATACTACAAGATTATATCCATGGATTATATGCATGCAGTCAATGAGACTGCAAATTCAGTAGAGACATAAAAAAAAATAGAGTGAAACATCTTTTACAGGTCTGCCTGCATTTAACTGAGACAGGGGCTGTGAAGCAGAGACAGATAAAGCAGGCGATGAGAGATGTAAGATTCCGATTCACTCTCGCCCATTTTCACCTCCCATTATCTGATTAGCCTCCCATTTCTTCCCCATCAGTGCAGTGACCTGGATTTTGGGAGGATAGTGATGGTCAGCCAGGGTGGGGTCTAGTGAGAGGGGCCAAACCATTTGGGGGTGGCGGAAACATAAATCAAAAGCAGCGGGAGAGGAGAGTGAGGGGGATTTATAAAGATGTTGTGCTTGGCCAGCCCACTTGTGGACACTGATGAATTCACAAGCACATTGCCAAGGCAAACTACTTCATTATACCATGGCCCAGTGGTCATTAATCTCCCTGGGAGGCCAGCATCCCGGGGGATCGCCAGACCAGAGAATTTATTCAGGCCTGGAGGTACCCATTTCATTAGCCATTCAATCTGTTCAGTCTCTCTCTCTGTCTCTCTACCTCATATATACTTGCTATCATCTTAGTTCATATAATCTAATAAATAGCAACTCAATTCTTCTCCTTTTTCACTCTGTGTTACACATTCACAGAACACTCCTACGAGTATTGACTGCATTCAAATACTGGAGTTCTTTTGATTTGACTGTGATCGGATTTGTTGAAATGTGCATGTCTTTATATTAATAACAGTGGCGATGTGACAGGCAACAAGAGAGATGGGGAGCAACAGGTAACAGAAGTCCACTCTTGAAAGCGGATGCTGTTTTACCGAATGTATCAGGACACTACAGCTGCCACATTTGCAGATCACAGTTTATCCCTGTTTGTGTGTGTGCGGGTGCATGTATTTTTATGTCTTCAGGAGGTTTTGTTCCACGGCAGTAAAAGGCAGGATAACTATGACTTTGACTTAGTTACTGTCAGAGGAAATTAGCGCTACTCTTATACTTGACATTTTTTAATTGAATTTAATTGAATGAAAAATATTTTATTTCTTTCTGTTAAACTAGTACAGAGATGCTGTATTGAGGCCTGTGTGTAGTGTAGTGCACAACACATGCTACCAGAGGACAGGTCAGGTCACATCGCCCACACTAGCCAAGAACTGGTCTTTTTTTAGTATCAGTACCAAAGTACCAGAGTAGCAATCAGCTTCAGAATAAACAATAATGCTATTGGATGAAGTGGTTTTACAAGTGTTTACAATGCTCTGCAGTTATGGCTGGCAGGGCAAAAAGTTCCAAATCTCCAGCAAGAATCTATAGAAGAAGCACTTATTTCCTATTTATTAATTTCTCTATGGGCCATAAGTATTTAAACAATGTTACACATGTAATAATGATTTTTATCACCAGCTGCTAAGTTTCTACTTTTTTGTCAGGGAGTTATATAGGTATGAAACAATATACTGCCCAAACCTAATGACACTACTTAATATTAGCTTTGATCTAGTAATTATAATGTATGCTATGCATTTACATTATTTGAATCAGCCTTGCTTGTCAACATGTATAGGGGTGCATAAACAGCTGCAATTATGTAATTGCACTGTTGATCTAGCACTGCACGTTCAAGTGTAACAGACAACCTGTTAGTCTTTATATAGTGGTGGTGGAGAAGATATGAGACAGAGAATTCCTAGAGGTAAAATCTGGCTACTTCAGGTCCTGTAATGGTGTCATTACTAGAGACATGAGTGATGCTAGCCTGACATGTTATGGGAGGGCCAACACCCAGCGATTACTTATTAATGTTGGGTCTCCTGATTCCTCATACAGAGAAAACAAATATGCTCTACCCTCAGTCTATTACTGTGATCAAACAGACGTGCTGGACACAGAAACATGGCTCCATGCAAACATTCATGAACGTGTCCACAAACACCTACACGCTTCAAGGTCAGCATTGTTTTACATTGCGAATTCTAGAAGATATTGACATTCATCTTCAGCCACTGCTTGCTAAGCAACTGAGGTTAGCGGCATTATATGGAACTGCCAATTGGTAACGCTGACACATCCACACACAGACACACTTATACATAGTATTCTTGTCTCAGACACAGACTATCACTGGCTTGATATCTCTCAAGCACACACACACACAGCCCAGGAAACAGTAACATGACACATCACAGTGAATTCCTTCCATGTTGTGAGTTCTGTAATACCACCATATCAGCCAATTACACCAACACCCTCAGCCTGTTAATCATGTGATCAGGACTTGTATTCAAAAATGTAGGGAAATCTTTCTCTTCCTATGTTCCCTGGCTCCTCTCCCTGAAGGATTTAATCATATATATATGTGGAATAATTTCATCAACCATGCTGTGTCCCGGTGGACCCATTCCACTTTAAACACTTAACGGGCTAAATAAATAATGATGGCTTGCACACTGTGTGTGTGTGTGTGTTAACGTTAACGGCACCAGCCACTAGCCCCGGGTCCCACAGCAGCAGGAGTCCTTAAAGCGAATAATTTGCTTCCGCTCAGGCCGCCACACCATAGCCATTCGCCAAGCAGATTATGGGCCTTTAAGTTGCAGCCAGGCCTGAAATGTGACTCTAGGGCTCACGGGCTGTCAGGGAGGAGGCAAGACTCCTTGGAGAGAAGCAGTGGGGTAGGGACAGACAGGAGTTAGGGGGCTATCAGGAGAAAATCTATGAATATGAAGTTAAAAGTGACGTAGAGGGAGAGAGGGGAAATGTTGGACACTTACAGAGATAAACATGGCAACATGAAGGAAGCTCCATTACATAATGGTTGCAACTGTGATCAGAGCCTGTGGCGTTGGCCCTGAATGAAAAGTTTTCTATATAATAGGAATGGCACGGTAAGAGACTTTTCGGTACCTTGATGACATATTGCAGGTGTGAGTTCACCCAAACTGATGTAAGGAACTGTCTCCTGTACTTGTAGCTGCCTCCTATTCTCCACTCAATCCTAAACAAGGGAAAATAAAATAAATAGATCACCAACCTTATTCACTCAATTTGTATATATAGGTCTCTAAATATATCAAGGAAATGATTTAAAATACACAAAATACATTTGTTTTTTGTCTGATATGACTTTTCCACAAAAAAAGATTAAATTACTTAGTTCAAAGTTCTAAAATTACTATCTCCTTTCTTTTCCTCATAAAAAAGCCTAGAATTGATGAATATGCAAATATTTTCGTTTCAAAAGTTTAACTGCTGATGACCAGAAGTTGCATACTCCACTAAAACATTCATTCAGTATCTGTGCACTGGAGGTCCAAGCTCCACATCATACTAGTCTAAGTTGCATAACAATGGAGCTTAAATGGCTTCCAAACCAGTGGTGATGTCACATATAATACATGTACCATATGTATGTAGTATTCAGGGTGAGTACCAAGACCGTCTGCCTTCAGCAGATGAATTTGGAAACATCCCTCTAGTGTGAAACTCTGCACAGCGAAGCTCAAACCTACAAGTAAAGTAACAATAACCTTTACACCACAGCTCATTTTTAAATGGAGGGAGACTTTCACAGTAATTGTCATCTTCTAGTAATGGTAGCATCAAATATGGATTATTAAATCTTAAGTATCCTGTCTCCATCTCGGTGTACATTAAAATAAGTGGACTACCAGCCTTAGATATATGAATATCAGTGGAGATATAGGAATCATCCTGTTTAATCTTTATGTTTGATTCCTACACTTCATTAAGTCCTTCCCTGTGAACAGTGGTGTGAACTAGGAACAATATATGGGCTATTCAAGATAGATCACTGCAATTTAAAATAAGATACAAAATTGGATAGTGTATTTTATATTGATATATTTCATGTTGCATTAAAATACAGCTTCTTCCACAAGTGTCTGCATCTCTCTGACTCGCTCCAAGTTACTTGAAGTGTGTGAGACTTCGGTTTCAACCAAAAGTGGAAGTAATACGAATACAGCAACATCGAGTGCAACATGAAGAGTATTAAACTCTATGCTGGTGCTGCTGCATCCCCAGCCTTCACCTTCTCTCCTGAAACAAAGCTAAAATATTGAGATATGATGTTTTATCCATATTGTGCAGCCCTAGTGTAAAAATGACTCACTCTTCTCTCTTATCATATAGCTCTATGTGCATTTACAACCTCACAATGTTGCTATCAACTAACACTACACCCCTGTTCTAATAAACCCCTACACTACCTTCCAAATCTTCCCATCACTTTAAAACCAATAAACAGTGAACAAGGATGTAAAAAAAGGGATAAGAACAAAGAGTGTTCTGACATTAGTAGGAGCATCACAGAGTCTATTGAGATACATAATACCTTCTATATAGTGATCAAATTGACAGATAACATGCCTAGTTTGTGTGTGTGTTCATTTGCCTATGAAAAAGTCTGTCTGCAGCCCTCGTCCTGGGTTTAGAGCTTACAATGATAAGCCCATTACGATATGAGGCTTTAATTCAGACAGCTTTCCTGACAAAAAAAATAATCAATAACATATTTCCCTAAACCTTCTCTTGTTGCTTTTCTTTGTAAGCCCCGCACGTTCAGTTAACACAGCTTCAATTTGACTCCAAACAGCACAGGGCTCCAGTAAAACCCTGGAGAAAGCAAGCAGACACCATCGGCTGATCTATCATGCCATCTCCTCACTGAAGAGCGGACAGAAACATCAAATCCCCTGAAATGACATCTGAACATCAATACATGGTCCCCGCCCCTCCAATGTGACAGTAAAAGCTGTATTGATTTCCACCCAGATTAAGGATACTGCTGGGAGCAATTTAAACATACAAGATGAAGTGTCCCGGCCCGATCATGAGTGATGTCTTTCAGCGTGTATAATCTCACATTTTGATGAAGCAGAGTTCTGGATCATGGATGTGTAAAGGATAGGAAGGATAGGTTTCAGGAACATTAGAGGGATGGGGGAGTAGATATACTAACAAATACCATCCACAGTTTCACACAACACAAGGTGACAATCCCTAAATTTCAAGTTTTGTCTAAAATAAGTATAAATTACAATGACATCATGAGAAAAGCAGCAAGTCATCACATTGCAAAAGCTGGAAGCAGACCATTTGGGGCATTTTCACTTGATAAATAACTTTCTCAATTTTAAAAATGATTGGCCATTAAATTTCTAATAGACAACATGGCAGACTGATCACATAAAAACTGATAAACTTGGCTGCTTCTTTTAACATGCATTTTTTTTGTTTTTTGCCCATGTCATATTATTGTTACATTAAATACCCATGTGGTAATTTTACACAGAACTTTTGTGTTCAAATGACCAGGCTGTTGCACCAGCTATATGCAAATTAATTTTAACTAGCCTATCATTATGGCATTAATGTCACCTACTTACTACATGAGCCCAGGTGACCAATAATAGCCTTGCTAATGAGCCAGAGGGTGGGGATCATTGGGTTGGTATTGCATTGGGATTGGGTTGTATTACTAAAATAAAAGCTATAGCACCACAGAAATATATTACAAAATAAGTAAGTAAATAGGTGTAAACCATCAAATAACATACAATTATATTCACTAATGATAGGAAAAAAATTTTTGTCTTTTTTTCTGGCTTACAGCATAATTGTTTCATCACCTGCAGGTCATATGAAACACAATTAACCTCAGTGCAACCAATTTATAGGTGTATATGTTACAAACTTACTACTAGTTAGCCTCGACTTACACCCAAACACATTCATTTAGGAGCTAATTTAACTTATTCCTAACTGGGGCAAGCTAACTTTAGTCACTTTGCTGACTAAAACTTTATGTTGAGTCGCTCTATTACTACATAATTAAGTGAACTCGTTCATAACTATTTTTGATATAAGATAACGTTACGTAACTGAATAATATTTAAAATAGATGGAGTGTATTTCGTGGTCAGTAACGTTATTCTACGTCGGGTGGTTCAAACATAACTTAGCTAATTTACGCCGCGTTTAAATGACTGCTTACATGCTAACGTTAGCCTCGTAGACCTAGCATAGTGAAATTAGCTTAAAACAACTGTTCACGTAGCCAACAGTAAGCGGGGGTAATGTTGTGTGTGAGGTGGCTATTGTTATGTATATAATGTCGCTACTGAAAATAAATAAAAGAAAAATAAACAGTATTATTTTTGTTAAACGGTGATGTTATAGTACTGTACTTACTGTAGCTACGTAGTTGGTGACACCGACCAATCCTCTTCCATCGCATTCGGAACGAAAAGATCCGACGTCAAAGCAAGATGGCGTCGCTCAAGGCTTCTTATTCCACACACCATATGTCCTTACAGCAGACGGAGTTTCTCGGATGCTCCAAAAACATATAAACATACATAACCTTACTATAGTCGGTCATGTTTTCCGAGTTTGCGCAATGAAACACTGTTTACGTCGGAAGTCGGAACTTTCCGAATTCCGACTGCAATGGAACGCATCATCTGTCTATCAACTTCTAAAGTAGCCATGACATGTACCTTGCACTACCTGTAATTTTATACAAAACGGTGGCTACGCAAAAAAAGTAAATCCAAATCTGCTTTGACATTTAATGGCAGGTGACACCAGACACTAACTACCGCTACCTGCCAAGACCATAATTGTAGGACCCACGGTTTTCGCAAAAGCGCCACCTGGTGACTTGGTGCTGTTATTGCAATCTCTAGTATCAAAATTAGTTTAAAGATTCATTCAAATAAATATTTACTTTTAGGATTCATTCCATCCAAATATATTCTTTCAATACTGTGAGAAATGTAATTGCATGCTATGGCATAACTGTTTAAAAAAGACACAAGAAACAATTTTGTGAGGGAGATATGTATTTAAATAATGAACAGAACAAGCATGAACAGAAATTAAAAGTAATATAACAACACCTGCAAACGGGATTTCTGCAGATCTTCATCTTCTTCATTGTCCCTCTCTTGAAAACACTATACATTGCAGGGTCTAAGCTGACATGGTGACAGTGGTGCTTCCTATTATTCAATAAATAATGCATTAAATTAATGTAGTCGGGCATGGTAAATAAAGTATTTGCTCTCACTAAACAACATTTAACAAATGTTGGTCTAACAGTTCATTTTACATAGCTGCGAGCTAAAGTTACAATTAATATTTAGACAACACAGCACAAATTAACATTATATTATCATTGTTAGCTTAACATTAATGTTACAACACCCTTGCAGCTACATGTTAATTATGAAATGAATTGCCCAATATATAAACAAACATCATTTATAATGGTACAATTTAAACATCAGAAAATAAAGGTGAGAAGGGTGGAAAAAAGCAAAATAAAGTGAACTAGCCTAAATAAATAAGTGTTGCAAGATGATAACAGACATGGACAGACAAGTTATCAGATATAATATATACTGTAAATACTTTTGGTTGTGTGTTGTAAGTGCATATATAAATAATAACCTTTATATTGTGAAGCCTATGCATGAAACATTTTTTTCTTATTATTCCAGTTTCACAGTTTACTAGTACCTGGAACTGTATTTATAGAAATATTTTAAGATCTGTGCACAAGTATCTAGACATAGAAGCTAAACAACAAGTGTCCATGATGCAGAATTTTCTATCTGCATTCACCTTTTAAATAAGGTTGATGATCATATCGCTAGCAACATCTTACTCATCATTCATTGGCTCTCAAATTTACACTTCCGACCCAGATGCACACAGGCACCCACAGATGTGCAAGTGTACACACACACACATACACACCCGTTCAGTTGATCCAGATTTTCCCTCTCCCAGCTGTGAGGTAGTGCTGAGGCCATGTATCCTGATGGCACTGATGATGCTTCATGCAGCCCTCAGGCCCCTGAAGGTTAACTCCCTGACCTCTGTGGTCTCCTGGCTGCTCTGATAGATAGGCCTGTGAACAGATAGCTCAACAGAGAGAGCACACAGCACTAATCCATCTAATGTTAGACATTTCATAATGGATGTAGCACAACTATGTATTCCTATGGTACTACTTTTACCAGCTCCGTTATCTGTTTACTGTAGCTCAGTGCTTAGAGCAGCTAGTTGGTGTGATGTGTATCGTGAAGTTGTGACCCTTGTCAATGTAGTTGCAGTCTTGCACAAGTCTTCTGGTGTACAGTCCATTGACATGTGCAATACCATATAAGGTTGAACGTATTATGTTTTTGGATCTATAATCTGGATTACATTGACTTTATGGTGTCTGGGCAAATATTGTAGAATATATGCATGTACTATATCCTATACACTACCGTTCAAAAGTTTGGGGTCATTTAGAAATTTTTGATTTTTTTTTTTCAATGAAGATAACTTTAAACTAATCATAAATACAATCTATGCATTGCTAATGTGGTAAATGACTATTCTAGCTGCAAATGTCTGGTTTCTGGTGCGATAGCTACATAGGGGTATAGAGGCCCATTTCCAGCAACTATAACTCCAGTATTCTAATGGTACAATGTGTTTGTTCATTGTGTCAGAAGCCTAATGTAATAAAATGTTCTATTCATTTTACAACACATGGTGGTAAATGAAAGTGTGACTTTTCATGGAAACCACTAAATTGTCTGGGTAACCCCAAACTTTTGAACAGTAGGGTATATCATACAATAATATTCATATATGTACAACATTGTTGATATGTTTTCTTTTGATACATATAGATTTCATTCATTGCTCTATAATAATTTGATTTATCATGGGCATTAAAGTGTATAATATCAATATACTTGTAACCCAAGCTTATATTTTGGGGCAATGTTTGCATAGTGAACCATGTAGGCCATTGATCAACAGAGGTTGATTCTCCTGAGTGAATGGAAGACTGCAAGGAAAACAGAGAGAAACAATGTCTTCTGTCGAAACCAAGTGATATCGCATTCAGTGTTGCAGAACAATCAAAGCCTAGGTGAGACCCAAACATGCGTGCACTTGAACTTGGCTAAATGTTGCTCTTGAACATGTGATAGGTGCTAGGAAAAACAAGCCATTAGAGCTGGTTCAGGTAAACAAAATAGGACTCCAGGAGGAACAAGCAGCATTGAAGGGTTAGGGAGGGGGGTGGGCGGGTGTCTTTGAAGTGGCTCGGAGTATTCCCCTGACACTTCTGAGATATTTATTTGAATAATGTGCAGATTCACACCCGAGTGAGCAGAGATCTGTACGGTGGGTGGGAAGATGACAGGTTTTAATTTCCAACTGTTCTGAGTGGAGTGGTAAGCGAGCAGGAGGAAGACAGAGGGAAGACAGACAAGGGAATTACAGAAAGAAAGAGAGCGAGGGAAATAAAGAGCAAGATATGATACAAGGAAGGCAGATGGATGTATATCGAATTCCCTAAAAATATTTTGACATTTTAAATCGAAGGCAGTTTGCAGGCAGTAAATAAAGGGAACTGAATCGATAGCAGTTAGTGATACGGGGATGAAGCAGCTAAATATGAAATACAGCCTAACAAAATGGTATAGATTTCCAATGGGGGCACGTGACACAGACTGCTTTGAAATGCAAATAGTAACTTATGCACATTGTCCTTCTCGGGTCTGGCCACCTATTGATCGGCTAAAACAAATTCTATTGATCATTGAATATTTAATGGGGATAATTAAATCTCTCATGGAGGTACTTACACCCCATTTCCAGTTTTCATCGTCTCACTCAGGAGACCTCCTTTGACTCACAAAAGCTTCACCACTGCTCGATGAAGGATTGCACACCGCTAATTGCAATAAAACTAGATATTGAATTCATGTTGAGAATAGTGCACAGGCTGTTTCCTGTCAACCTGAGTGTTCCTCACAAGGGGAAGAGACATGTATACTAAAAGTACGGAGTGGAAATCGCCTTGTACTGATCTAATTAAGGCAGCCAATTATCTGCAAATGTTGTTAAATGTTCCTGCCTCATGTAACATATGAATGAATGTGCTGAGAATTATACAATTTGGATCCAAATCATGTACTAGAAAAATGCATTGGTGCCTGGATAAGTTCTAGTGTTGTTCTAGTGATTTTTGAAGTAATAGAGCTATTTTCTAGCCAACATAACTGGGTGTAATGATTCAAAATCTGATTTGTCAGATTTCTGGATATGGTATCCTGGTTGGATCTAACGAGACCATCTCATTTTTTGCAGCAAACATGAAAAGTTCACTGCATTTGATTGACCTTGACAGCTCGACAATGGTCTTTACTTGTGAACACTCTATGGCTGCAGATGCTGTGATGGGTCTGAAATCCGAACTGTTGAATACTGAATTAAATTTAAAAAAGGATAAATCTTTATACCAGATGCATAGACAGGGAAGTGATACATCTTCTCATCTGAGTGTGAGTTTAACAACAATAAAGCATAATATGGAGCCAGGAGCCATTTCTTTTCTCTTTTCATGAGCCACTGTAGGGCAAACAAGATGAATAAAAGTGTGGGGGGAGGGGGGTGGAATCTCTTTAATTGACCGACAAAATTTATGACATTAAGAGACTGGCAAACAGGAAAAGGTTGCTGTCAGGATAGTATTAGAGGGCAGCTCTCACTGCATGGGCCAGTGTTAAACAAAGTACCAATCGATAGCCCTTTTATTAGTGACTGCAATCAATGTACCTGTGACTGAGTAAGCCAATTAACGCTATCGACCGGCTGGGCAGAAGAAAAGGAAGAAGGGAAGGGGACACTGGGTGTAGGAGAGGGGAGAGGAAACGTGGAAAGACGATAGCAGAGGAAGAGCAGCGGTGTCTTCCTCAGGTCTTGTTTTCCTTCTCATCTGCAGGGAGGAAGAGCGAGGAGACCAGATTCCCACCAAGCGAGAGGCCTCGGAGGTCTGCTGCTGAGGACACCCTGACAGAAAGCAGAGACCGCCTATCTCCCAGGAGGAAGTGAGTGTGCGTGTTTATACATGTAGTGGTGGTGGGGTGGAGGTAAAAGGAAGCTGCCCACCATGCAGCCGTCCCCCCTTCCCCATTTGTGCACATCATCATCTCCTGCTGGGGCTGAGCTGCACTGGGAATCCACCACGGCTTGTCTTCTCACCGCCGGTTCAGAATAGTAACGAGGTCATGAGGCAATGATGACTATATGCACGCTCAACTCCACCTCGCTCCCCAAGAGTCTGACCGATGTGTGACTGTGTATATGAGATAACCTAGACACAGGGACTAACGTTACATAGGCCCTTTGGGCCCCTAGAGCATGCGCACCAGAGACAAATTCCAATTCAGCCCTCCGGCTAACTAGGGTTTAAATAATTCAGTTGTGCTGGTCTTTTAGACATTCAAAATGTTATCGAACCAAGCGGATCAAATTCTGATAGTGAATCACAGCATTTTGCCAGGGTTGTGACACTCAGTATAATGTATGTCTTTTACTGCCGCTCCCTTTCCCATGATTTTGTGTGGGGAAAAATGCTTTTGAATTATGTAAGGTTATAATTCCACAGTTTGGCAAATGTGACTGTGCCTTTTTGTTCCTTCAAAGCCTGGTTTTCCTGTTCCTTTGGGTTTGGTCCTGCAGCGCGATTTCTTCAACTCATGTTGGACTGAGGACAGACTGGATGCTGCAGTGACTCACCTCTTGAGGGAGAAGTGGCATTACAGAACGGGACAGGATGGGGCTCGTTGGTCAGCATGCTCACTTTAGTAGATATCTCTGCAACATAGTGCACATTAACAGCTACGATGTTATTTTTCCATATTCTAGTGATAGTTTGAGTTCATATTTGGATGTTTTAAAAGTAAATTATGGTGAAATATTACACATTGTACCTTTAAAGTCATTTGATATGAACATGGACATACTGTTCATTCATCTATTCATTTATATTTGCTTATTTGTCAGGGATAGTGCTCATTGATGAACAGGAAAAAAAATAACTAAATTATCCTAAATTGACGTATAAATTACCATCCATCCTTTTAATCTGTTATGTCTGAAAAACATCCATTTATATGTCAAAAGAAATATGATAATAATAACATTAAAGCAAATATATAATACTAAGAGTCCACATTGTTCTATAACTAACTAGTTTCTGTCTGTTACTATGTGTATGCCTTAAATAATATGTGAAAATGATAGCTGTGCCACACCAAAGTCCAAAAGTTATCATAACAACTTCTGCAGCTCATAAAGTCTGAAGTATCGGGTCACACATTCTCAGTAGCAGAGGGGTTGTGCTGACATCCAAGACCCCCAGTATTTGTGTTTAGGTGTCCTGTTCCCAAAGAGAAAGAGGTCAGGAGGACATCTGCTTCATGTCAGCTGGCAGTGTAGCACTTGGCTTAGGGGTTTAGGGGTTATCAAGCTCCCTCTATCAGCCTGCAGTTGGAACATGGACCTCTACTTCCTGAAGGAAACCCTCTGAACCAGTGTGCCGACAGCTTGAGGAGGTGCTACGGAGCGAGAGAAGAGGAAGGACAGGGAAGGAGGGAGGTGGAAGTAAGAGGATGGAGAGAGGGATGAGAGGGGAGAGACTACAGGAAATGACAATGTGTGTGAAGTGATAAGCCCAAGGCAAGGAGCCCCACACCCTTAGGGAGGACTGGGGGCTACAAGACTTCAGCCTCAGTGCTCAGTCCTATCACTGTCCCCGATGACCGTGCCCATACATCTCATTACCAAAAGTGTTGACAACGCTTGCTTACAGTATCTGACAAAGGCATACTGTGTATAAAGGCTGATGTTTTTGTTGAAATTATTTGTGATTGTAAGAAAGGAAGCAAAAATAATGATCTGAAAATACACTAAGGAAGATGTAAGAATGTAACATTTCCTATTGATAAAACAAAGATATTGATTCAGGTGCAAGTGATATATAAATATATTGGTGACTTGTCAAGTTGGAAATTGGAAAAATGGTGTATGTCAAGTTTAATATGAGACTAATTTTAATGTAATGTGTTTGAAGGTGAACTGTGTGCTATGGTGGACAAAGTACTCAGGTTCTTTATTTCAGGAAAGGTAAGAAAAAATAAGTATGTAAATAATAAATAAATACTCAACAACAGGTAAAAACCCTGAATTGAAAATGTTACCCAAGTTAAAGAACGTCTTATTAGCAAAGTGTACTGAAGTATCGAAATTAAAAAAATACACAATATGCTGACTGTTTTATTATATTACTGCAATACATTAAAACTACTTCTTTTAATATTTTAGTTTATCAATGTGGAGCCAATTTTAGATACTTTGGTGTAGATTAAGAATAATAGTACTGCATCAAAATAGTTGACACCACCACAGCAGCGGTTTCATTGAATTTAGATAACAGAATACTAAACTTTGTATCTATCTATTAAAATCTTTATTTGTAAAGTAACTAAAGTTGTCAAATAATGGTAGTGGAGGAGAAAAGACAATATTTCCCTCTGAAATGTCAAATGGAAATACTCAAGTAAAGTACCTAAAAATTGTACTTAAAAAGACAAAAATATCAGGAGCAACTCTCCTGACATCACAATACAAGTGGCTTTTGAGCACTACAAAGATTTTATGATAGCCAAGATATCTGAATCACTCCATCTGAATTACAATAGTTGTGACTAAAAGACTGTGTGAACACAGATAGGCAATATGCTGCAGTCTACTGGTCCGCTGTGTGTGAATGAAGAAAGGTGCCCATCGCAGTACACTTTATCTGGACTGCTGTAGTACTCTGACAGACTGTAAGAACGCAAAGGTCAAGACAGACTAAGCACGGGGAGCAGAGAGAGAAAGAGAGATAGTTGAATGTAAATGCAGTCAGGCTCGTCCCACAGATACGCATTCATCTAGAGTATAATAGTGGGATGCTACAGTGCTTTCCAAGATTAAACTAACACAAGATACAGTAGGTCAGGTGAAGGGGAGCGCCAAAAGCACAGAACAGAACAAAGAGAGACAAAAATAAAGACAAAAGAGCAATAGAGAAAAAAGAAAGTAGGTAAGAAAGGGATGGACAAAGGCAGGGAACTGCAGGGGAGTGAATGTGAAAGCAGCCGTGCTCTAGTCTGTGAGGATAATGCCAGCAGTTTGTGATGACAGAGCTTCACTTGAAGCGAAGCGAAGCAAGCCCTAAAGCCGGAGCTAAGTGAACAGATTAGAGGACCACTCCACAGCGGTACCACTCTTCCACTGCATTCGCTCTCCTGCTGGCAAAGGTCAAGAACCGCAACCACATAGTCCGCAGTGAACACACACAGATATAAAACAGTGTCTCAAGACGTATAGTCTTACAAAACAGAGACAAAGTTAAGGGAAACTGCTCCATTCGTCAACCATTTTACCATCATTTTATTACAGTTTTCATATCATTCTATGTAACTAATAGGGAGAATTATTTTTGATTGGACTGGCCACGGACCAGTCTTATAAATGCAAATGTGAGTCTGTCTGCCTGACTAAATGATAAAGTTACACCATAGGTCAGACTGTTGACTGTTGGAGTTTCCTCATCTCTTTTAAAAGATTCAGAACAGATTTTTTATTATGGCCCTGAGTGACCTGGAACATGAGCTGGGGTTGGAGATTCAGCTGATCACAAGCTCTAAATAAGGTTTATTAAAAAATGTATTAAGTCTGACTCAATTCAGAGTAACAATGATGATTAAAAAAAGCAACGTGACAGCAAGTGGACGTTTAAAATTAAATCACGAGTGGGTTCACCATGTTAAGAGTAATAACCAATATGTGACCATTTTTCTTGGTGAGAAGGATGGATTATATGTGTCGTGGTCAGAGGAGGGCTACTGACATTACAACAAGACACAAAGTTTTATTATGACAACTTGTAAATTTCATAGTTAATGTTACAAGTCGCCACACTACAACTGAGAAATCTGCAAATTAGTGACAGCATCAGTCGCAGGCAAATTTAAAGCAGGGTTTTAAGTGTTCATGTTCATGTTATGATTTATAATAATTAAATGAATGGCCTGCTACACACAGCTCACAAGCAAGGAACTTATTAGGTGAGAACGTGAACATAGGTGCCCATAGGTGCCATAAGTTCTGTGCATCGCTACGAACCTTTTAAAAAAACATTATCATTAATTAATTAATTCCAGGCGGTGGCACTGTGACCTCACAGCAAGAAGGTCACAGGTTCAAGACCTTGGTCTGGGACCTTTCTGTGTGGAGTTAGCATGTTCTCCCCATGTCTGTGTGGGTTTTCTCCAGGTTCTCCAGCTTCCTCTCACAGTCCAAAAACATGCTGAGGTTAATTGGAGACTCTGTTTGTTAATTGTCCATAGGTGTGAGTGTGTGAGTGAATGATGCGTGTGCGCACGATAGGCTGATGACCATCTGGGGTGTATCCCTGCCTCTCGCCTGTAATGTGCTGGGATTGCAACCCTAATAGGAATAAGTGGGTATAGAAGATGAATGGATGAATAATTAATTAATTCCGTCCAGTCAAGTCCAGAGAGCATCACGAAAGTGTGTGACTGATTGAGCGGGAATCTGTGGTTAGAATAGGGTTTGGTACTTTATCAGGGAGCAACAGAGGAGAGGAATCTAGCACAGTTTATATTGGTTATACTGTAAGGACATTCAAAACTACAACTATAATGATGGATTATCCAGTGGTCTATTGTGAGTACAATCATGAGTCATTTCACTTTGAGGAAAAGAAGTAAGAATGAAAGCAGAAAGGCGACAGGACTGTCAGGAAGAGTCTGCGTTAAAGTATATGTCAGAGAAACTGCTGCTGTTTCTGCAGTCACTGCTCTTCTCTCCTTAAGAGTGAAGAATGTGGCCTGATGCTGCCAGACTAGAGAATTCTAGCAGTGTCCACAGATGTGCGTAATCCCGGTTTTGTAACTAGCACTTGGATTTACAGCATTTATCAACATTGTCATCCAGGAGACTGTTTGACCTCGACAAAATCAACTGGATGAAAGGATGATTTCAACATGTAAGTGTGGGGTATTTCTGTATGTCTCTACCATCCAGCGGTATTGTCTATTTAAACATCACAGAGTGGATCTGGTCATTTTCTCCATGCAGCTTGGAAACTTGCAGACATGAACAATTGTATGTATTTAGTAAACAACTAACATTACTTGTCGAGCATGAACAGACACTAAGCTTTCGACAGCTCCAGACATAAACAAACCAACCTGTAAGGATGAATATGTGGGTGGTTTGGTTAGCCACCAAGCTCTTCTAGATATAGTTCTCTATGCAGTTAACCATAATGCTGCTACAGGAAGCTACTTCCTGAGTATAACATTACTTTCAATGTCAGACACATAATGTTAGTCTGAGCCTGTGACTGGCAAAACACATTGACTGTACATGTGTCCACTCCCTGTTGGCACCTTGATCTATATCGGACTCAAACTCAGCTTTGAAGCGGTTACTCACTCTCCTGAAAAGTTCCTTGCTTGTGTTATATTAACCTTCAGATGTATATTGCGTTGGATGAAAGCATATCCTAAATAAAACTGTAAATCAATATAAATTCTAAACAGATCCTGGCAAAATAAAAAGATCACAGTTTCTCATGGTTTTGACCTAATAGAGGAATAGAGGAATTTGACCTAATCTTTACTCTACTCTGAGATGCAAATGTTTCTTTTCTTTAATGTGTACACTTTTTTTGAAAAACACCAAAACAAACACATCGTAAGTGTTATTATTTCTTCTAATTTTTGCTGCTCTACGGTAAAACATTCACTCTACTTTTGTCACTGAAGTGCACTTCAATCTCTGTGTTTTTCCCCCTATTTAGCCTAAAGGTAACACGGTATATTTGCTCTCAACACCTTGGGGTGACACTGCTGCACTTGCCGTTTGGAATTTAAGCCGTGCTACCTACCAAAGAGCTGTTTTACAGCCCCCTCAGACGCCGCCTGTGTTGATTTGTTTTCCCACAAGTAATGTAAACACGACACTTGTTGAAGGACCCTCATTCACCGTATATTTAAAAGGAATACTGTTAGTCCCGCCCCACCACCCGCCCCCATCCCCCTGCGCGCCACGTTCCTCTCCATATTTTACCCCTTATCGTTCTCAGAATAAATATCCTTGAGATAACTAGAAGGCACCGCTGCAGATATCTTGACCTCCAAAATGGAAAACATCTTGAACTGAGCAGAGATCCTAAAAGGAGCCAAGTTGCATTTCAAGGATACTGCCCCCTTCTTTAGGAGGCATCCATGTTACCCTAAAGCAGCGGGCTCGCAGAGATCTGAGCCAGTCCTCTTCCTTGCTCAAAAGTAAGCTTGACAATCTGCAAATCAGAAATTAGCCTTAACAAGCCAAAGTTGAAACAAAAGTCTGTTTTTTTTCTGTAATCTGATGATGTATTGGCCATGAGGCCAAGGTCGGGGTTCACTCAGCAACCATGTACTAAGCTTGTTTACATTAACCAGTGAAAAGGCTAATCAAAGGTATATGATTTCACCTTTTCTACAGTTAACAGGACCTTTTGATGCTGGCAACCATGTAACATCTGCTTTTAAGTAGGATGGATTGAGGGAGCCCCATTCTTTTTTTTTTTCTTTTTGTTCCACACAGGGCAACAAAAAGGTTTTTCGCAGGCGCATGGAGATCGAGCCGAGGGAAAGCAAAGGGAGATGAAACAACCATGCAGATGGAAATCCAACTGATGAGGCAGGAACGTTAGGAGGCAAAATGCATAACATCACGTTGCTTGACAATGGATTTTATTAGCGTGAGTCTGATCAGAATACACAGGGCCTTTTTCTTTTGGCTGCCTCTTACTTAATAACCTCAAGATTTGAACACGCAGGGAATATTGTTGCGAATTTCAGATGTAATAAAAGTCATATGACTGCGAGATACAAACAAAAAATACAACTAAAAGAAATCAAATGTTGTTCTTCGTAATTGCTTATTTGTTTAGATAACAGTCGAGGGGATGAGGCAAGTGAGTCTTGTCATATTCTATCACTCTGGTTGCTGAGCTTGTCAAACCCCTGTGCATGTTAAGACCAAAACACGCCAACAATTGAGGATAGAGCAGAGATGTCAAATATTTGTCCGTGGGTAAGAATACCATCATTAGCTGCACAGCCTGACATGATGTGGCTGCAGAGGAGCTGAAGACAAAGACACATGTTGGAGAAAAAAAAAACAACAAAAAAAACCCAACATATTTTTAGCTGCATCTGGATCTGATTGGGAATCGACCATGGAGGGACCTCCACTGGCTAAGCAGCAAAATGAAGAACAGAGGGCCCGAACAATTGAACTGTCATTGGTCGAATTGCAATTTCCATCCTATCGTGGGCTCTGGCTGAGACTTTTGGGGGCCTGAGTATCTGAGCAGCTAACATCACAATCTGTCTGGTACCAGTTAGCACTGAGCTGACACACTTTACCTGGTCAGGAAAATCAATCAGGTTAGTTTTCTTATACCTATATAGGATAACCTGACTGATGACTACCAATCGGTTGCTATGTCTTTGGTGGTGCGCAATCAAAAAAATTATAATAATGAAGCATGCCTGTAGTAATGAGAGATACATTTTCACTTACATTATTTCATCTGTGTAATACAAGCCTAATTCACCTCACTACATAACTTTGCTTTCTCCTTCCCTTAGTGTTGCCTTGACCTACGGGACCAAAATCAAAGTGGATATGTGAGGGCTTTAGGAAGAGAGACATTTTCCCCCCGTTGCATCGGGCCTCTGAACTTTCCGCTGAACTTTAAGCATGTGTTAAACGCTACACTGATGTTATCGAAATTGACACTGCTATGCTAGTAGAGAAGAAAGAGCAGCTCAGCATTCTCCATCATCATGCACCCACAATCTCTGCACGCATGCACACACACACACACGTATGCACACACTCGCACAACCCACTGAAAAGTTCACAGTCCAAATTCACTGCCAGGAACTGAGGAGAAAAATCCAAAACAATCTCTTTTTTATTTTTAAAGAAGAGCAAATCTAACTGTCAACTCAGTGAGGATTATTCCACCATGGTTGGCTCCCCAACTTCCCCGCCGTAATCCACCCAAAAAACTCTTGGTGAAGCCTTTCAAAACAATTTATGCAAACAAACATCAAGCGCAGCTATTTGTATTGGCACCACTTCCCAGTAAACCAGACTGAACCAGGACCAGATGGGGCCGGGCCTTTTTCTGTCTTGGTGTGGTGCAACACTAGAGGCAGCTCAGGAGACACGCTCAACCCTGAGCACTGTCTTCTGTAATGGAGAGTGTTTCAATATTTAGACCACTTCTCAACATATTCCCCACTTCTGCAGTGAATACGTGTAGATGTGTGATGGATTTTCCACGAGTACAGATTACACCACAGGGGAAATACAACAAACATTTATTTATTGTATTGTGTCACAATGGTTTTTTTTGCTCTGAATATGAATTTATAAGACAGGCTGTCATCCAGATATACCAGGGTAAAGGTTCACATTTCATACTAAACACGCTCTTTGATCACTTACTACTCTACTCAACTCTTGACCCTACATAATGGCTAATTTATAACAAAAGATTACATTAAATTTATAGAACCATTTGCTTAAAGTTCAAAGCTGTGCTGCATAACAATGCAAGTTCCCCCGCATAGGAAACATGGCTATACATGAGAGAGAAGATGCCGATACATACCATGACCCGCCTGGTGTTGACAGCAGTGGCTGTGCTGTGGCCGGTAATTGGACTGACAGTAATAGAAACTGTCTTTCTGCCTCTGCGGGCCTTTGAGATGCACTGTGATGCTGCCGTGGATTTAGCAGCTGCAGTCAGATGGAAACCATGTAACTGCAATTTTCCTCGTCTTCCCTTTTTCTTCCCCCATTTGAACGCTGACATGATCATTTATGAGTTGAGTGAATTTCATGACCCTTTAGGCCCTCGAAAACCTGGTCAACCGCCAATATGTGATTTTCAGAAATACATGGTTGTCAATGAGAAAATGAGCCCTCCATTCGTCATTCCAGAGGAACTTGTTTTTTTGTAGCGACATGTATTTAACCGACGGCAGCGTTTTGCTGCTGCTGGCCCTCCGCCTCGAGGGAAAGTTTGGTTTGAAGTCAGCATCCATCTTGGCGAAGACCACACATACACAAACAGGGGCATAGAGGCAGGGAGGTAGCGTACATTTGTGGCCGTGTAAAAATATACATTTGATCATTTTCGCATCCAAATATGAGTGTTAAAGCATAAGGAGACACACACAAAAAGCCAATGCGGCAGCTTCGATATGCCCAAAATAGACATGTCGAAGCACAACTTGCCGTCAAGAACACACAAAGACAAAGAGCCTAAGGCCCCGAGATAAAAGACGGCGTGGATCCACACATCGTATGATTGACCCGCAACCTCCAGACGCCCCGGAGAGAAAACACACTCATTCCTCCAACGTGTTCTCATCTCTCCCCGACACACACCTACACTCACACAAGCCCTGTGCGAGCCGGGCTCTCTCTCCATAAGCAGTAATTTCCCAGAGTCACTGCCAGCACTCGCTCTCTCCCAGTGACAAGCTACAAATCCCTGACACCACCACTGATGATAGCTTTACAGTAGAGCCTCAAGGGGACTCTCTGCCAGCCAGCACACACAAACAACACACACAGGATTCTTTCTCTCTCTCTGTGCCCCCCCCCTTCCTCTCTCACCCTCTCCCAGGAGCCCCAGGGGCCTCTGGGATGTGCGGCTCCAACACAAAATGCCTTGGGTTTGTTTTAGTTAAACAACTGACTACAAGCAATGTGACAGGGGTACAAATGAAACACCCATTATGCCTGTCCATTCATGTTCAGATTCATGTTTCAATTGTGGAGGAAACGAAACCAAATGGATATACGTGTAATTACGTTCTCCTCAGAGCACACACGTTGTCTTTTAAAGTGGAGATACCGATCAAAAGTGCATCACGGTAGCACCACTAGCAGCAACTAGCAGCAGTCAAACTCGCTCTGTCATTGTATACAGTTATCACCCCCCCCCCCCCCCCCCCATACACCAGAATGATTTATTGTGAGAGCCGTCATAATGTCATACTCACCCTATCCCTTCCCCCCCCTCTATTTGATGAAGCTTTAATGACTCCCTCTGTGCACTGTAATTATTCATCAGCCCCAAGGATGTTTGTTTTGGTGTTAACTGGCCACTGCCGTGACCATATCCTCTATTGCTCTATTATTTCTCATTACAATATTTATTACTTTTCTTTCCATTTTGGATAATTTAGCAGTACTAATAATGCTCTTCACAAGGGGGAGCTTGTGTATATGCAAGCGTACGTGTGCGTGTGTGTAATAATTCCAGATCACAAGTGCCTTGGATTTATTGGCATATACCAATTTGGCTTTAATGAGATCACACACCTCCAGGTAGGTGCTGCTTCATCCCCTGCTCGGCTCGAGATTCTCCCTCTGTCTCTCCGTCTGTCTGCCCTTATTACCATTTCATACACCCCCCTCCCTCCCTTCTTCCACCCCTACCACTACCCCCCATCTGATGAAAAACTAGAAAGGCTTTGTGTGGTTCATTAAGTCAGCATAGGAAATGTATTCAGTAGGAGAATAGGGCTGGGAGCTATTGAGTGTTGACTTAACCTTTCCAGTTCTTTTTTTTTTTATTCCCCTCTCCCTTTTCCACCCAATGATGCTTCTAATGGAAGATGCATGTGTAACGCAGGCTCATTGGTAACCACAAGGATCAGTTAGAACACAATATAATGGTGGTTTGTACTCGCTTATTCTTAAATAATGTGAGTGAATGTATCATAGAGGGGAATGCTTTTGTCTGCAAGTAGTTAAATGTTCTATTACATGACAAGCCTTGGATCAAATGGTATGTCTACAAACTGCAACTGCCAGTTTATTTCAGCCTGTTTAAGGCATGGATGGATTTGGGGTCATGAAAACGCAGCTAAGTTGCTCAGCAATGTTAATGACGCTGAATCTACTCACAGTACTTTGTTGCGATTGTGCCTCCAGTGCTCTTCCCCTTGTCCCGAACAATCTCCACCAATCTGGCATCCAGAGGAGATGAAATTAATTGATTCCATCTTGTAGCCAAGTATTATTTAATGACGCTAAACTGTATATGAAATCCTGGTGGTGTTATGTGAACATGGAATATATCTAGAACACCGTCCGACAAACTATTTTGGAAAAAAATGTCAATCTTGGAACTCATTCCTGATTTAACATATTAAATTATATTGTAACAAGTTACAGTAGTAAGTTAAAATAACTTTATAAAATACTAAATGATCCGATATACAAGAGCCTCAGACCCAAACCAAACATCTGAAAAAGAGGACTCGCTAATTGGAATTGTTAGCCATTGTCAGCCATTTAGCTGATAAAAAATAAAACCTTGTACTAATGTGATTACTGAGTAATGCAGACAAAACACTGCAAAAAAAAAAAAAAAACTGTCATTGTGAGGTTGTCACATATTGTAATGGGAAGGGCACTGTGGTCAGTCTGCCATTACAATTAGTGTTCATTTCGAGCAGATTCGGTGAGATCTACTCTGACTGCTGGACATGCATAATGCATGAGTCTGTCCATATGCACTTGGGCCATCATGCATGCCCTTGTAGAAATGCATCGACCACCAGCATGCAATTACATTTAGCTTGTTTCAACGTCTGTGCGCAGATTCTCCTGTAATAACTGTTTAGGTCTGTGCATTCTTTTTAGTTAATGTTTCCATATTCATGGAAAGTTAAACATGTTTGCAATTTCTTTATTGCTATCATATGCCTTATTCTCATTCAAACACTTGAGACTGTCCAGTAAAATCCTTATAACTCAAGATTCAGAGAAACTGATTTTTTTTAGGTAAACAGATGGATGAGGTTTTCCTTCAGGGATTGAGACAACTCTGCTACTTCTCAGCTCATTAAACTTTTTAAATCCCCACTGGAACTTTGGAAAAATGCATTGTCACAAAGCTGAAAATTTGAGCTTTTTTTAAGCTTGTTGAAAAGTAGAGATTTTGCAGAGAGGCCTACACAACATTGTTATATAATGCTATATAATGTTTAGATGATGTATAAGAAATAAAAAATGTGTGTGTATATATATATATATATATATATATATATATATATATATATATATATATATATATATATATATATATATATATGTATGTGTATATAATGAGTATCAATATGAGTATCAGAATATGAGTATCAACGGTGGTGAGCCCAGAGGTGAAAGTGAACCGGAACTGTCCGGAACTACATTCCGTTAAAAGATTCAAGACCGGAACGGCGTTCCGTTAAAAAAGGAGAAGAAGCTCCCTGTCAAACTCCCATGTTAAATAAAGAAAACAATGTACTAAAGTCAGATTAGTTACATTATCCGAGTGCTGGAACAATTTCAGTGTGCTCGTTTCAGTGTAATTTACGCTGTTTCGGTGTCTGTCTGTACAGTTTGGCATGGAGCGACAAGTCTGAGCGCATCTCTGGTTGCTATGCAACGCGAGGCAAGCCGAGCTGAACAAATGCGTTTCTGGTTGGCCGATGGACACGTGGTCACGTTATCAGCATCGTTAATTCTGATTGGTTCAAACGAGCAAAATTATGTCTGCACAATGCAGCGCAAAATATACGACTTCTATTATTCATTGTTGAATTGCTATATTGAGCTTCAGTGCCTATTTGAGACAGCCTTATTTTATTTCAGAATTTTATTTATTTAACTGAATCACTGAATTTGTTATACATTTTTGAACACAGCTTTATTTTATTTATTTAACTGCATTGCTGTATTTGTTTTACATTTCTGAATAATGCACCTGGCCTAATTGGTTTAATGTGCGGGACCTTTACTTTTGGATGTAATCTATGAAGCACAATCCACCAATAAAAAATTAGATTTCAGATCTTCTCTTCCAAGAATTCAAATTCTTTATCAGGACACCTTTAGCAGATATGACATTAAAATGCGATTAATTCAATATATATATATATATATATATATATATATATATATATATATATATATATACTTTTTTAAATCTGCCACATGTAAAATTTGGTGCAGATTAATAACATGGGAAATAGTGGCCACAGCTGAGGACCAGGACGTGTTACCTGCTCTACTTTAGTTGCCTGTTAGTGCCAAAAGAGAGAGAGAGAGAGAGAGAGAGAGAGAGAGAGAGAGAGAGAGAGAGAGAGAGAGAGAGAGAGAGAGAGAGAGAGAGAGAGAGCTTTCTGTAAAGTGGTAGCACGGAGTTTAAAAATGTCACTTCCCAGGGCCTGGACCATGACCCACTCTGTCCACTTTATCTCCCTGGAAAATCTCCCGACTCCACCTCCACCTCCATCTCTTCATCTCCAGCTCTTTAGCGCCCCTCGGAGAGAAAGCGCGTAATCGCACGTTCCGTCTCCAGGGGGAGGGAGCGCGCCATCAGTCACGAGAGAGAGAGAGAGAGAGAGAGAGAGAGAGAGAGAGTCAGGGCACCGGCAAGATTTGGCACCAGGAAACCTTTGCAAAACTCCACATAGTCAAGACACGGGCGGATCACATGACTCAGTACGACTGATCATTGCTGTCACTGACAATACAAATATAGTGCGTATAAGCGGGGAATAATAACCCCCCCTCCCTCCCTGCCCTGTCCCAGCCTCAACATCCCACGAGGAAGGAGGAACACAGCTTGTTTATGTTTATGGGAGAGAGCGAGAGAACTGGTGATGGTTGAGCTGCTCATCTAATAAAGCTTAAATTATTTCTCGTTTCATTCACTGTGAGGCAGCATCATTCCTTACCCATCTTTCAAGTGACCATCATTCAATTAAAATGCAATTATCGTCGCCCCCATCCACTGATATTTAATTAGACTGAGTAGCAGGGCTTCCACTGTCTTTTTTTCCTTTCTTTTTTTTCCTCCACAAGTACAACTCTCCGGATTTCACCTCTAAGGCATATTTTCACCCTGTTACTCGTTGGTTAAACAAGGGCATGTATCCATTTGTTAATTGATACAATTACGCATAACGCGTAATGGTCACGTAGGTCTCCAGACGCACATCAATCACTGGTCTATTGACCTGCCAAAAACCCCTCTAAACCGCTCCTGCTGGGACTGCCCTTCTCTAATAGAGAAAGATAGAAACATCATCGTCATTAACTCCGGGATGGACCTCTGGCCAGAGAGCCAGAGGCGAACAGAGGTCGAGATTTAAAAAAAAAAAAGAAAAGAAAAAGAAGAAAAGAAAACAAGAATGACAGAAAAAAGAAAAAGAAAGAAAAGTGCATAGGTGAAAAGAGGTGCATATTTAACCAAATATAATTGTCACTGAGAAAATATAGATGTGAATCGAATTGCTGTTACTGTTTCAAACAATCTTTATAAATAGAATATTTCCAGACTTGACATGTGTAGTTTGTATGTGAGTCCATCTTCAGTGTTTTTATATATATATTTTACCTGAGAATGTGACCAAAACATCTTAAATATTTCTTTTATTATTATTGTTATTTTATTTGATCGTATTTAACCAGATGTTGGTATTCCATGTGTTGCTACAATGTAATAGAAATAAACAAAATAAGTAATTTCCCAACACTTGTACCTCTGCATATCGGTGTAGGATTCTATTACAAAAAGAAGGACAGGAGTGTGTACAGACGCCGCATCTTAAGAAAACCCTGTGTTGGACGTGATTGGCAAAGACATTATTCTCTCCTTGCTACCCTGCCGTTCCGGGATTACAGTGACGTCACGCTGATACCCTTGCATGGATGAATGCTAAAGAACTATAGAGCCACAAATAATAGCACAAGCAGAGTCCATATCTTGCAAGTCTTACGTTATCCTTTAAGCCTCCTTCAGCTAACACAACAACCCCTTTTTCTCTCTCTCTCTCTCCCTCTCTCTCTTAATGGCGCTTAATTTAATTTCTCATCGGGTCCTTGGGGGGGATTATTCATTCATATAAAACAATCTGCAGTTGAAGTCTCCCTCCTATGAGTGAAGTCATCTATTATTGAGCGAAAGGCCGTGCGTCGAAATGTGTGTAAGACGGTGGATTTGAAGTAGAATTGGTTGCAATCGATCAAGGGTGAGGAATATTGCTGATGGTAACAAAAGAAGCAGCTATGTCTTTCTCGCAATTTGGATACCCTTACAATGCAACTTCACAGGTAAGACTCTGTTTCTTTTTATATTTCTAATAAGTTTTGTGCACACACACACACACGCACGCACATAAATACATTTAGTTGCATATTTTCTTTTATTACAACAAAGTACTTTTCTCAAGTAAAGAAAAAAACATGAATGAGTGTCTGATTTGCCTGTATTGACAGCTATTTTCGCGTGGTGCTTTTGTTGTTTGTTGTTGAGCCAAATATCGATATACACGCACTCATGTCCAATTACGCTGAATTATGAATGAACTCACGTGTTTTTTTTCCTGATGACAATAGAGTTGAAAGTCACCTATTGCGCACCACGATGTGTAATTGGGCTGTTAACTCTGCGCTGCTCACGTCCGCAAACTTTCTATTTTTGAATTGCAGCGACGTGCAAGACAAATTGGATCGTGTCGCAAAGCATTAAAACACTCCATTAAGTGTTCGTTTTACATTTTTTAAGTCACCACTAATGCGTCTCGTGACAGAAGTGAAAGAGAAAGTTCAAATCGATGAGCGGACGAAAGTTACTATCCTGGCAAAGTTATCTGCCAAACTTTTAACACCATATTTCTTCAGAGTGCTTTAACAGTTTAAATCATTAGCAATTTAATATAGTGATATTTACACCATTTAGTGAATTATAATTTTAAATTGTATGATAAAGTGGGAAGCGTCACTTTTACGCACGGATTGTGCGTAAAACCCCTTTTATCTCTATATCCACGGAACAAATATGGATCCGCTGTATTTAATTCAATATAAAATAATACATCACGCCTTTTATCCACAATTGGAAAAGAGACAACGAGGTGACATCGCGTACTGCACTTATGAGCTACTTTCTCTCATTCCAGGAATTCTCAGAAAAGTAACTTACCTTGAATTAAGGCAGGTCACAAGTTAAGATAAAGACACCTGATTCTCGGATCATTTAACCGAGTGTGCACGAGGCACAAAAAAAGAAACCAGCCCACACTTTCCACCCGTTTTGAGATTTTTTCCCCTTCCAAGAGGCAACACTATTAGTTGATAAGATGGCTATCTGCCCTGCACTGCATCACACACACACAGTCACTTCAAGAGTTGTCACAGACATCCGAGATAAGAGCTGAAAACAGCCAAATGACCATGTCTGTCCACGGTTCTCTTCATGCAGTTTTTCGTGTCGGCAAACCCCAGTACGACTTGCTGCGATTCGATTTCCAGGTCGGTCTCTGACGGGACAGGCGGCTCCCAGACCGCCGCCGCTGCCGCCGCCGCAGCAGCCGCTTCCTTCTGCTGCCCGTCCTACGAGAACCGGCTCCTGGCGAGCAGCCGGACGGAGCTGAACGCGGCGCTGGGGATGTACGGTTCCCCCTACGCCGCAGCGGCCGCCGCCAGCCAGAACTACGCCAACTACTTCCCGTACAGCACCGACCCATCCGCTATCTACTCAACTCTGGTGGGCACACTTCAGTCTCCTTTTTGGTGCTCACGGGGGAAAGAGGAAGAGGAGGAGGGGGGTTGAGGTTAATCGATCAACCGGGTTTTGTTAATCAATTTATCGCACACTGCAAACAAGTGCATTTCAACGAGGCTTCCGCTTTAAAACAATCCCCCAAAAGCAGTCACCGATGTGAAGGGATAGTGGGAAATAGGCAAAGTAGAGGAACTCAACTCGTTTCTATAATATTGTATTCATTTCTAAGTAGTGTTCCTTATTATGCCATCTTTTAAAAATGTTGGCATTTGTTTCTCTAACTGAACTTGCATTGGGGAAAAAACAATAAAATATATATATATTTATACTTTATAATATGTACTTACTATGATGGCAAAAATATTCACATCAGAACTGTTGTCAAGAAAATATAAAATTTCTTTTGGAAAAGATAAATGAATAAAAATGACTTAAAACTTGACTTTCATATACTTTCATCTTATTTCATAGAGCAGCATATACTGTCCTTAGAAAAATTTTAGAAAAAGAAAAAAACATTTTATCTGAAAAATGTAATAAAGGAATAAATAATTTTTTTACAGCACATTATAGTTTAGGTAAAAAATATTGATTATATATTGTGTTATCTATGTAAATGATTCTCCAGTGCCAATAACTGATTGCTGGAGTGATATACTTTTTATATTTAATTGTTTTATGTGAGATGAGGGGTTTTTTTTGGCAAAAAGTTGTGATTTTCATGAATGCTGCAAAGTTATAACCACCCCTTCTCTTTTGCAGAATCCACAGTACGACATCAAGGACAGCACAGGCACTTTACACTCTGGCATTACTCAAACCGCTGCATACTACCCTTACGATCATTCACTGGGCCAGTATCAATACGACAGGTAGGGTCTGCTTTTTTTTCACTTGTAATTTGAGCTTGAGTGTCAAAAGAAGTATTCTACCACTAATCATTGAAAGGCAGCAACTCACTAGATGAATATGCTGCATTCAGATCAAAGGTCAGGGTGTAACTCCATACTGTTACCTAGATGGAGTGAGGCTGTCTATATTTCAAACAGCAGGCAGTAAGGGTATAGGATGTCTAATTGAGTATTCTATGATATCTTTCACTCACATCACTAATTGCCTTTTCTTATGTGTACATGACCCCCTCCAGATATGGGACAGTAGACTTTAATGGCACAGCCAGAAGAAAGAACGCGACCCGAGAAACCACCAGCACCCTGAAAACGTGGCTGTATGAGCACCGCAAGAACCCCTACCCCACCAAGGGGGAGAAGATCATGCTGGCCATCATCACCAAAATGACCCTCACCCAAGTGTCCACCTGGTTCGCCAACGCCAGGCGGAGACTAAAGAAGGAGAACAAGATGACCTGGTCGCCAAAGAACAAGGCCAGCGATGACACCAAGGATGACATCAACAAGAGTGACCAAGAATGTGTCACCAAAGGTAAGGTCCAACTTTTTGTTGAATTAGTGTCACACTAAAACTATGGTTACTTGCTCTCTGCATCTCAGAAATGTAGATTCCAATCATTTGGACCAAAGAGTCACAAAGAATCTCTGGGGAAAAAATAAAGATTTCTGAACAAACTTTGCTCCTAAAACGCTTTTTGTTACTTAAAAAATCCTTATTATCCCCCTGCAGATTCTAGTGACTGCAGGGAAGAGAAGGACTTGCATCTGAGTGATCTGGAGGACATGGATGATGAGGACTGTGACAAGCTGGACAGTGACTGTGAAAAAGTGGCTGCAGATGAGCAGGACATCCAGAGGGCCATGGGGGTAGCTGCAGCCCCTCAAAAGAGAGACTGCAGCTCCGAGCTGCACCTGAGTTTAACTAACAGCTTCCATACGTTCCCCTGCGCCATCAAAAGTGTGACGGCCCTCCCCCCCCTCCCGTCCGACTTCCTGGATCCCGTGGTGTCCAAGGCCCCCTCTTCGACAGGCCCCGCGGGGACGTTGTCCCTGTCTCATTTCGAAGCGTCGGATAAGCCGCGGATTTGGTCTCTGGCTCGTACGGCAGCTTCGGGCGTCATCCTGAGCCCTCAGCACAGTGCCGAGCTGAGGACAGGTGGCTCGGCCGGGGACTGCCAGCTCCAGAGTTCCAGGCTTATCGGGGCCCCTGTTGGACAGTGTGGGGGCATGAGAGGCCTCCATGAGTCAGGAAGCGCCACTGATGCTGAGAACCCCTTCCCCGAGAGCTCCTCTTTGCACTCAAAAGTCTACGGCATTGGCAGTTACAGTCACAAGGGCCTCCAACTGCACTGCTCGCCCTACGCTGCACTTCCAGACACATGCCAGTACTCCACCATTGAAGGTAGGTCATCTTTTATCGGGCAGTGTCTAACACACACTGGTGTTGAAATTGCTTTAAGTAGAAGAGGTTCTTCTTGTCATGTAGAGAAATGAGCAGAGTAATTTGAAAATGATATAATACATTAAGACAACCCGGCATCACCAAATGTTATGGCTTTGGATATTTCAAAAGAACATCCTGAAGGATAGGAAGCGACAAGACACTTTCTGCCAACTTGCATTCGAGGCAAGTTTCTTAGATGTGCTCTTATTTGGGCTGTGCAGGATTCTCTGGTGGCAAAGCAGAGGCACAGTCGTCTGACCTCAGCCAAGCCTGTGGGACGGTGCAGGATGACAAGGTCACTGCATTCAGACCAGTGATGAAGAGGTGAAGCAGGTGAGTCTGCAGCAAAGTGGAAGAAACCACAAACACGCATGCACAGACACGCACACACGAACAGTGATACACACTTACACAGATACATACTTTCACGAATGCACTCACTTTTTGTTAATATGGTTTACTGGGTTTGTTTTTTTGATTGCAAAATGACACCTGGCATGTTACTGATGTGCGTGACATTAAAAGTAATTTATAAAACAAAAAATATGGAACAAAACTTATTAATATATTCCCTTTGTAATTATCTTGCCTGAATATTTGGCTACAGTACACTTTATTTTATTTTAAAATACATCCCTGCATCAATTTAATTTTTTCTCATTCTATTCAGTAGATGATTTTAACTCTTGCTTTCTTTTCCTCCCATCCTAGATTGCTGGAGACGGTACCACATTAAATAATGGGACATTTATTATGCACTAAAGAACACACTGGCCGAGTAGCGGCCTCAATACGACACATGGGAACTACCTGGCGCTGCTGCAGTGAGAGCTGTCAGACTGTGGACGTGGCTATCATTTTGCACAATGTTGTTTTTATGGTGTTAAAGACTTTATGCAAAAAATTTAGATGCAAAGATATGAATATGGCCAGGTAAAAACAGCCGAATTTGTGTATGGCAATCGTGTAGTATAGCAAACCTATTTATTTATGTATTTATTTATTTTGTTTTTGGTATCTCGTCTGTTTGTTTAATGTGTTCATTGGTTGGATTTGTATCTCCTTTGGGTATTTTTGTTCACTGTTTTACTGTGGCTTTTGTGTCATTTTTGCCTGACGTAAAAAGAGAAAAGCTTGTCGGACGTTAAGCTGATTTGAAAAACGGACTGGACCCCCCTGTGTTGGACCTGGAGACATTTGTCATTGTGTTTAAAATGTGAGCTTATTCTGTGTTTGCCATTCATGACATTTTTTCTAAGAATACATTTTTTTCCAAGACCTTCCCTTCCCTGTGTCTTTGTTATTTTGTAGAGCCGGCCAATTAAAACAGTTGAGGATGTGCATTTGATCAAAGTTTACCATCTTGACTCGATGCATGAAGCCTGAGCGCTGGTGGAGGGTCAGAATTCAGAGGAGGACGTGAGTGCAATCCACAAGTTGCGGAAGAAAGGGGACATCATCTCTCTTTTGTCTGCATCTAATCAGAAGTGGCATCAAACACTTTGTTACTGTTCAGGCCAAGCAATGAGGCAGGAACATAGGATGAATGCGGCTTTGTCCCCTGTGTGGAGAGCCGCTGCGCTAACTTAACATTGTGTTAATTAAAAGGTAATTTGTAGGATCAAGCCCAGAGGAGAAATTCACATGGTCCATCGAAATCCCTTTGATTTGGCTGTTTTGCCTATAGTCCATCTCGTTATGACTCTCCTTCAGACGGCTGTAATAAAATGATCACTGTACTCCTTGATACGTGATGACGCTCTTTCAAACTTTTTGATCGTCACATTTTAAACTTTTACGATCAAATAGTTCCGTGGTTACTGGTTTTGATGCACGATTCTGCTGCAAAATCTTCAAATAATATTTGACTTGACAAGTCTCTGAAACTTACTTTACTTTACAGGCCAAACTTGCAATAAAGAACCGAACAGTTTGACAATATGAAATAAAAGAAAAGCGAAAAGATGATTTTTTTTTTCTACTTATTTGTGATACGATTTAAATAATTCAATAATTGCATTAAATGAATCATTTCCATGGTATTGAATTTAAGGTTAAGGAAAAGGAGTGAATTATTACATTGGAAGATTTTCCTTCAATAACAGGCACAGACTTTTTATGATGAAATTAGACACCGGACCACTGCGGAGACAATATCTGCAAATAGTCCACAGGCTCACAAAATGTTGAATTTGTGGGATTATGCTTGGAATAAAAAGGATTTGCTGTATTAAGGCAATTCAGGTTCAACTCCGAGGCAGTGGTCATCCTGTGTGCCCTTGGCCAATAGAAAAGCTGCTAGTAATGCACAGAGCCTGGTAAATCCAGGAAAATCTATACGTGATGAGGAGGGTCAGGAATAATAACTTATTTAGATTTGTTCTAGTTCAGTTTTTTCTTAATCTGAGATCCAGCAAATGACCTGTGAGGCTGAAGGTAAAAACAAACACACACACACACACACACACACACACACACACACACACACACACACACACACACACACACACACACACACACACACACACACACACACACACACACACACACACACACAATATTTGCTATAATAAAATAGCCAATTTTACATTTAACATTAACAATTCACTATCATAAGAAGTAAAGAGGACACGCTTAACATGAGAGGGATACATTTCCAACTGAAGGTCACCTGTGGAAGATGTACTGTAATGGGACATTTAGGAGGAAGGATGCATTCATTTGCTTATATGAAATAATTAAGAATGAAATAGGTGGAAACAAAATGTTCAGCAAAGATGTGTGGAGGAAAAAAAACACTTCCCTCCATCTAATGTGAGGCAGGATTGACAGCTCTTGATATGAAGTGTCTACTAGAACTAGAACGGCTGTTAAAACGGGGGAGCTCTCATTTCCCCTCGCAACAGTAATCAGTCATGACGCCTGATGCATTTCGCTTTGCATTAAAGTGTAGGGTCGCAGTGTATCAAATATTTACAACCGAATTTAATTAAATCGTAGATTTAAAGAAAAGCAGCCTTATGCTATTGAGGGTAATGATGCATGTGCAATGGGATTACCACCATGGTGAATTACCTGTGGGAAAGCATAGATAATGGCCATGATGGGCTCATATATAACAGCCTGAAGCAGCGAACAGGTCATTTAGTCTGTCCTACTACACAGTGTTTTACATAAGGCTGAAACAGCAGCAAAGAGGAGAGACACATCAGCCAGGTCTAAATGGAAGTATGTGGATCCTGTGAATCAGAAACTACTTTACATAAGCACTACTCTGCCATATAGCCTATAGAAGTGCAAACATAAAAAAAAATAAAATAAAATGAGACCTTCAAGTCAAAGTTCAACAGATCTGTGACATAATTTTGGTGTTATTGGTGGTGGTGGACACAGGGGGAGGGGACAATTTGTTTGTCTGACATCTCTAATCTTAGACGCGACATGGAATCTGTGGCAAAATAATAAATTCCTTAGGTAGCCTAGCCTATATATGGACAACTAAATCTCCCTAATACAGGCCTTCCTCTTGGTAAATTACTTTTCATTGGGGGAGGGGGGTAAGGGGCTTTGTGAGCGTGTTTGCATAATCTGAAACAGATTTTAGATAATCTGTGAATAAGGCACAAATGCAAAAGAAAAGAAAAATCTGAAAAACAAGCTAGGGTAAACATGGTAAACACTTGGATACATTTAGAAGTATTAATATATGGCCCACCCCCTCTATATGAAATCTGATGGCATCTTTATAATATGTTATTATCAAAAACCTCCGTAAGTGTACATTCAATTTGACCCCCGCCCCCTCTACTGTCATGGATCATTGATCTTTTTGGGGTCTGTCTGCTGCTCACACCCTGTGCTCTTTTCAAGTCAAGAGGCCAGATGACTGAATTACATTAGTTATGTTAAGTCATGTGTATAGGTTTGAGACCCTTTTTTTAAGTGTTTCAAAATCACACAATATACAGCATGTTTATTTAAGGTAATGTCATGGTCACCTCAAAATCTTGTTTCAACTCACTTTATGTTCAGGTATGGAGAGAATTAATTTATATAATACTGTTTCTGGTGTTGTTTGGCCAGTCCAGTATAATGTTCTTGACATTTCTCCCTTGTTCTTTAAATGTCCTAGAGTTTAAATGCATAAATCCTTTACAGTAAAGTGCAGACAATAATTATTGATCATTTCTTTCTGTGTGATGGCCTATTAGCCTCTCATGAAGCAAATGTAATCAGTGATCACATGTCACAGGCATTTCAATAGTCTTAAATATAACACTGTGACACTGTGTTCTAATATAAAAATGTACAGGATGTTCTATACATGCCTTCAGGGCGTTTTCAAAGCACATTAATTTGTCAAGGCAGTGTCAAATATGTTTATAGTCATTGCAAGCTACATTTTAAGAATTTACGCAATAATTATTTACTTCCTCTGAATATCAATGTGAAATATTTACTGTGTCAGAGGATTTTTGTACCTTGACCTTTCCTCTGACCCCAGAAAAACTACATGTGAATTTTCGCACTTCTGAGTTCAAGGACAACTCTGTCAGATCATCCACATGAATATGATTTCTGACAGCTGAAATATCTGGGAGCAATAAATGCAGTGAACAGTTACCCTTGTTAAAAGGGGCTTCACTTCTTGTTCTTCTAGAGGTACTCTTTATCTAAGACGAGTGGAAGTTTAATGCCTAATGCATCTTAAAATGTAAAATAAAACCTGTATTGCCAGTTGAAAATAATGGAAATCCTATCACTAATGTGAATCTGAAGTAACCCTAATGTCTCGAGTGGAAGTATACACACATCACGTGTGCTTGTTTTACACATTTATTTTTTTTTTATTGAGTTTTCACTCAACCAGGGTCACAGAGGGGCTGAGACTAGTTCAACAATGACTGTTACTTGGTATATTGTGCGATATAATGCTGTAGGTCAATGAAAGGTTAACTTCTGTCAAAGCGCTGTCAGAATCATCCATCACATGTTCACTTTAGATTTGGGGGCCCCCCACTTAATGAGCATGTGCCTGCAATGTAAAAGAATTGGAATTATTCTGACACGATAGCAACGGCCTCTTCATATAAATAGGAGGCATAATAACAACAACAACAACATCTCGAACAATAATTTGCTCTCTAGACTGACAAAAGAGCTAGCATGGAGGTGCCATTTGATGTGTCCCAGGCTCATAAAACAAAGTCTTTGTACCAATGGCTTAGAGTTCAAATGAGGGGGACAATATACACACTTCATTACATTTTGTCAAAAGGCGCAATGAAATGTGTGTGGGACATTGTTTCTGTGCATGTCTCCCTCCATGGAATTTCTGATTGCCGATGTTGCTACAAGGTATCCGCTAATGAGTTTTGTCAAAGACAATTATGGACTTAGTGGAATGGCCAGAGAGGGGATGAAAAGCTGGCTTTGTGTGATTTGGGTAGATGTTGCATGTTTGACCTGAGCTTCATGTCCAAAAGAAAAAAGAAACAAATAAAAATCCAGACCTCTGTTCCATCATCGGTGCTCTTCTTGAGGCAGACTGATCTATTCCAAGTTCCCCGACCTGATCCCAGAATGCCAGGCTGGAGAATGGCTGAGTGGTGTACGTGTGCTGCCATTTCCCAGGGCCTTGTTTCTTTTGTAGACCTCAGTTCATTTACACAGTAAGGCAGGTATCAGACTCTGCTTCGGCCTGTTGAGAACACAATGCAGAGTCTCGTTTTTGCCTCCCATCTCAGCTCACCGACCCACTCCTGATGCTTTTTTTTTTTATGAACAGGGGTAGCTAGCTCCGAAATGAGAAAGTGAGAGTCACACTGTAACAAAGCTTGAAATCTTTACTTCCATGGCCTCTACTGTTAGCCCAGCGCATTCTCCCTGGTGTCAATTTGCCTGCTAAACCAAAGAGCAAGGTCAGTCTCACTCCTTGGACCATCTGTAACTACTGGAGGGAGTGCAAATGGAACTCTGGGGATAGTATGAGTTAGGATTGCTATGTTTACTCTGAACATACACAGAAATAAAGCAGGTCAAGAATCCCCACTCAAACAATAAAGGGCGAACCCACAAGGGAACACAATGAAATAAATCATAGCGAGTACCAGCATGAGAGCAGCGTTTGTGGCCCAGCAATCCCAGCTTTGTACCCGTCCAGTGCTAAACTGTGTGCACTTCAGTTCCTGCCATCATGTTTTTTGTTATTTTTTGTTCTTTTATGTTCGTCTGCTGGACTGGCAGTTTTTCTGTTGCTGACCTCAGGTTGGCGTCACCAACATCAGAATAATCTTTGTCATTTTAATGCCCTTTAATAATCCCCTGCATCTAATTTTTTTTAATCTGGCTCTCTCCTTCTGTTTTTCTTCTCCTTGTTATTGGGCATCTGTTGGCCTTTAATGCCTGCTGTCGAGTCTTTATTTGACTTTTAAACGCGAGGCGAATGATGTCATGACCTGACCACAAAAAATGTGCCTAAATCCCAAATTCGTCACTCTCTACAGTCCATGTAACTTCTGTCAGGTTAAAAGACAAAAATTCAAGTTGTGAAGCGTAACACAACCCGTGTGCAATTCCACAAATCACATGTTGAAAATGGAGGCAGAGCTCCTGTGACTGAATGAAGCAGTGTATTGACGTTAAAATAATACGGAAAGGGGTTTTTTTTACCCTAGGCTGGGGTGATGAAGGGGTATATAACTTCACTTTTAGCGTCTCTATTTCACACTTCAGTCATAATTTCTTGCGGTAAATGATGAAAGAAAATGTGTAATAATGAATGTTATTGTATGTTTTAGCACATATTTACTTTCTCAAATCTTGTGATCTCGGCGGTTTAAATGAACTCTTGTAGGCTCTAGCATTTTTGCACAATTAAATCAATTCTCTTGTAAAATACAATTAGAGCATTGTTCATGGACATGCATGATAAAGCTAAAGCTGCTTAATTTCTGTGAATGTTTCTGTGAACATTTCGGCAGAATGTTCCGTTGTTTTTTTCTGTTTGTTTAGAGGAACAATTCAAATGCATAATTGTGGTATGCTGCCCCCTGTTGAAACATAGTTCTGTGTTTTTTAAGGTCTCGGGTTTCTACACGAGGTTTTAAAATATGATGCTTGTTTCCAAAAAAAAATGCACAAGGTTAGTTTGTTTAGAAAAACTGTTGTACCTTCAACGACACGTGCATGCACGCGCTTCACATTACATGGACTCAAATCATATTCAAGGGGCAAATATTTAGTGTCGGGTGACAAACAATGAGTTGGAGAAAATATGAAAAATCAAGTAACAATAGTGACAGCCTCCTGAAGAGTTCATTTGGACTGCAGACAGCAACTGTGTTCAGCAACATTTTTTCTCTTCCGGGCAAAGCAGCAGCAGCAGCAGCACTATTAATTCTCTTCAACTTACGTCTCCAATTTCCCCGAGTCCAGCCTGTGCCAACACCGCTGCAGATTTGACAGATGAAGTCCAGCATGTGAAGCCAGCAGCTTGTCTCTCTTGGAGACTCTACTGTACACCTGACAGTTCCCTCCCTCCCTTCTTCACAGATATGCAGCACAATAAGTAGCAGCAGCAGCAGTAACACCTATAATGAACAGCCTCCTCCACCTGAACACGGTATTTCCACTACATTAGTTTCATTGGCATCATGTGGGCAGGAGAAAAACTCACAGCGGGGCTGTGTAACAGTATGGTGTCGACAGCACTCTTCTCCACTGGGCTCTGCTTGGGGGCCTGCCTCTCTGTGTGAAGCTCCTGTGTAGGATTAGACACTGGTGTGCAAGTCAAATGGTTGCTAGCTCTAATGGAGTTTCCACACCTGCCTTATGTCTACATCAGCCCTGCTTAGTGTTACTCATGGCCCTCATATATCAAGCGGACACACCAAGGAATGCAGCAGCATTTCCAAGAACAGTATCTCCATGATTATAGAACGTATCATTTCTTTGACAATGGTGACCTCAGGAACCTCAAATTACAGAAGTGCACTGAAGCAATTATGTCATGTCGAATACCTACAGAAGGCTCCCGCTCCAAAAAAAAGAAAGAAAAAGTAATTTACAACACTGGGGAAAGCCATGTGGCCTGTAAATCAAATGACATCTTTAAATATGTTGTACGGAGGCCATGAAAATGTGAAAAACAGCTTTGTTTATCACAGAGTGAGCTGACCGGCCTCTCGTCAAGCGGCATCGATGCTATGGGGCCGTAAAGCAACCCCACAATGAGCTAACGGGAAGCTGGAAACAAGGAGTTGTTGTTGTGGCGCTGTGGCATGCCAGTCGTGACGTGGCTTTGATACGGCGGTGCAATAAGAGGATGGAAGGGTGGAGTGGGGTGGGTGGGGGAGTCCTAACACGCTCCACATTCTACAGCAGCAAGGTAAACAGCTGAGGGGAGAGGAGGAGGAGGAGGAGGAGGAGGAGGGAGCAGTTAGAGGGAGGTGATACACAGACCACACATTTTCAAAGTTCACCCTTAAACACACTGCGCTCATAAAAGTACAGGTCCCATTATTCACGGGTGGGATTTCACTCTCTCCTTCTCTCTCTCTCGTATAGCACGCAGGCAAACAGCCCAAACCCCCGAGCTGTGTCAAATGATGGAGCATCATAATTACGCCCTTTTTATTGGCCATCTTATTCCAGCTATGACTGATGCAGCTCCCAACCCTAAGTGTTTCCATTTGCACTTTCATGTGGCAAACGAGCAGAGAAGCCACGGCTCGCCTGCCTTTCAAAGGTGGGCTGACAAATATTTATGGCCTGACGTGAAGTCACTTTTAATCAGGGCTGGTGACCTGTTCCTGAGGAATCTGGCCGCTGGAACATGCTTATCTCCTCTGTAATAAATGAGCCTTCAAAGGGCCCACTGTGCTTGCATTATGCGGTTGTCTAAAAATAATAACTGACACATTTCTTTAGAATCACTCATAATCAAGAACCCCAAGGAGGTAAATGCAAATCCCTGCTGTAAAATGGCAGAAATAAATCAATGACCTCCCTCTACTGGTCAGAGGCCAAACTACAGTAAAGTGAATTACCAGCCCTCACAGTCGCTTTCATGACCGGGGGAGAGAAATGTAAGTAAGGTGAGTTGTGGTTTGGCAAGGAAATATCCAGTTAACATGAAGCGTATTTCATAATTTCTGTTATTTAGAAAGCCAAATAATAAGAATATTAAATATGTCTTCTATGTCCTTTTTAGATATATTTAAGTTAAAACAAATTACGTATCGCACTGGAGGAGCCAGAATGAAAAGCGATATATTACATTTAAAGGAGAAATTACAAATGCACTTCCTTACAACGTATTATTACCTACAGCTCCAGTCAAAAGTAAAAACAAGTCTGATTCATTTTTTTTAAAATATGCTGTAAATCCTCTGTATATTACTGTGGGCAGCTGAGGAAGTGATGGATGGAAAAGGAAGCCAAGAAGAGATGTTGATGAAGCACTATTAATAGAAATTACCTCAAACATCCAGACTTCATATCCAACATGTACTGTAATCCTTTGCTTTTGGTTTCATTTCTTCACTATTGTCCCCGTCTGTAATGCTGCGCTATGTTTTATGCTGTCTAGTTTGAAATCTAGATTTACGACACCAATATGTTCTTTTCCATGCTTTAACAGCCTATAAGGCATTATGGGAGGGCTGCCTTAGTGAAAACAGATATTTTCCTCCATATTAGGAGTTATGGGAAGAGTGATCCTTAAAAATGAAAGCAATAAATCATTTTCCTCCATGATTATGCCATTAACAGCAGCATGGTTTTGTCGTTTAGGTCATGCTAATAGTTTGGGCTTGAGGTTGTGGCCGTGGGGACGGAGCACGGAGCGATGCAAGTTCCCCCTTTCACCAAATGAGAAGGGGGGACGTTGCGAGGGCTGAGTTTGTTGCCGGTGGTCCTGTGTTAGTGCTTCAGCTTTCTTAGCCTGATCACTGCAGACGTTATCCGCATCTGCTCTGGATTTCAACCCCCCCCCCCCCTCCTGTCTTCCAATTGGAGTTTCTATATTGGTCCTCGTTGTGGTCTTCAAGAGAGACCCCGCGACAAACTGTCGGAGTATTTTGCACTCTGCAAAAGGCACCGGATGCCAGCAGAGTACATATTAAATTTGTTACTAATTTTAAACTTGGCATGGTGGACCACGTAGCTGCCACTAGCTCACTGGAAGCAGGCGGGTTCAGCCCCACTGCGACCACAACCACAATACAAACAAAGCATATGGAACAGCAGCTCCCAGTGTACTACTGACAGTAAATGTTTAGAAAAGGAACTTTTAAAAATAACCCAGTGTAATAGAATTAGTTGGAGAGAGACGCCTGGCAGCATGTTTTCCTCTTTTTTTCTTGACTCCTGTACAAGATTAAAATAATAGTTTGAGAAGCATAACCAAAACTAAGGAGTGGACGAGGCTGCTTTTGTGTTTCTCCAGATCATTCTTATGACCTGCCTGTGGCTGGGAAATCCACAGGCCTCTTCTTCTTCTTTTTTTTTATTTTTTTTATTCCAAGCCTTCCCAGGAGAACACTTGAATAACTTATTGAGCAATGTGCATGCAATATTAGTTAATGGCAGTGAATAAGGTGTGAAATAAAAGCTGTCGAAATACAAACACTGGCCTGTTTCTTTCTTTACACCAGAAGCCTGGGGACTTGGACTCTGTTCATTTCCTACCTCGTCCAGCAGCAGAAAGTTGAGCTGCAGCCATGGAGCGTTCACCGTCAGTGTGAAATCACTGCTATTAGCACCCAACACAGATCCATGTGTGTTTTTGATCTGCAGCTTTTGGTGACAAGGTTTGTTTCATAGGTGCATGACTGTGTGTGGCTATTTAACGGTGTGAAACTTGCTGTGATATTTTTCCAGTTCCCCTTTTTTTTTTCGGCTTTTCCCACTTTCCTCCGGTTCGTGCCTATTGTCTAAGTGGCTGCGTTCAACAGGATGTCGTCGGTCGCTGGCCCCGGCTGCATCTGTCACCCATGGAACTGCAGTGACCTCTAGAGACAGTTCTCTCCACATACAGTGTGGAGGAAACCTGAGGTGTTTTGGCACAAATCAGGAGAGGTGATAGTGTGTGTGTGTGTAAACATAGGCAAGTTGAGACTGCATACGGCCGGGGGGCCAAGCCTGGATGCATCAGATTGACACTAACATTATAACAGAATCCTTTGTGCACACGCACACATACACACACACATATCATTAAAAGCGCATACCAACACTCACATGCACTCGCAGTCAAACAAACACAAACAGATGAGACCCTGGCCACCCTGCAGATCACCCTGATCAGAGTGAGAGCCGTGTCTCCTCTGATCTAATATGTTTAGCAAACATTCATTTATTCTCCCCAATCAATAACACAGAGCTGCATGTGTTTATGACTCTCTGCCTTTGCCTCACTCAGTTCATCTGCAGTTCACACTCAACCCTTTCCTTTTCTCTCGCTATGTCTCCTTTATCTTTCCGTCACACAATTGTAGCTATTTTATTTTGCTTTTTTTATTTTAATTTGCATTGTAACATTAAAACCAATGGTAAGAAAAACCTTGAATCAAATGTATTTAAAAAACAGTTAAAAATCCAATTTAATAAATAATATTTTTGGGACAAATATATTCAGAGCTACATCTTAAATATCTTTGACTCAAGCTGTTTTGATATTCACATTTTCAGTTAATGATGTGAAAAAAACACCAGATTGAGAGAAAAAATTCACCTTCAGTTCTAGTATGAAAGTACAGGAATTTTAACTTAAAAAAAATGACACGATTGTATGGCATCTTCAAACACGCTGAATGGTTCACTATGGAGCCTTTATACCCCAAAATTCCCCAGGTAGAAAATTATCCTGAATAAAACTTTCTGAAACATAGTCATGAATCAATATCAGATGGATGCAGGCTAGTGTTTCATCTGAGGGAAACCGGTGCATGCTTTAACTGTCTGCTGAGGAACATAGAGCATCTAGAAAAGAATAGCTCATTCATACACCAAAGTGCCATAAAAGGTATTTTATATGGGTAGTTATTATTGTTATCATAATTATCATCCTGCGCGTACCATAAAAACGGACGATGGGAGAATATATGAATGGCTGCCGCTGTAAATAACAGTTGTGGCGGAGGGCTGTAAAGCTGTCCCCTCTTTTCTGTGGCAGAATAAATAACATGTGCTTGTGCTCAATGCACATCTACACTTCTCTGAAATCTGCTTTGTTCTGGGAGGTCAGTAGGTACTGTGGATGCTAAGTTATCCATATATCGTTTCAGTGGATTTATTGCTCTAAGTGATTAAAGTCATTTGGAGTTTTGTATGCTGGAAAGACCTTTTTTATGTAGAGGGACAAGGTAGGTGAATGCTTGTAAACCTGCCAAAAAGCTGCACGGATAGACAATACATATTCCAAGTGATTGTGTTCTGCACTGTATATGCGTGTGTGTGTGTGTGTGTGTGTGTGTGTGTATTTACAGTGCAGTATGTGCTTCCCATTAACTATGTACAGTACATGGGCCGATGCACAGATGCCCTGAGTGGTGCCATACGGACGCTAGCTCATTAGAGCTCAGATGGAAGACATGAATCAAAGGAGGAGAGGAGAGGAAACAATCAATCTGCTTAATGGGAATCCCCTGTGAGGAGCGTGGGCCAGCCGTCCCAGTGCAGCTGTAGCCGTTTTTATATGTGACCTCCCAGCTTAAACGACCCACCAAAATGTCCCCGCTGCTGCCTTGTAGCCACCACCACCGGGGGAACACGGGACACACACACACACACACACACCCAGAAAGACACTAAAGCCCCACAACAAGCTATTAACACACAGGGGCCCTCCCACAGAGTGAGTGGGCGCTGCATGGTGCTGATGTGGTTTCTTAACGCAGAGCTTGGTAGACCTGAGTCCCTCGCACATGTGTCGCCCATATCCTTTATACCGGAGGAATGACACCCAGCTTGATGTGGGGGGCCATCAGAGAGAAGATGGGGATTGGATTTATAGCGTTGCGGGTGCCCGTGTGCGTGGAAGCATGCAGACGTTGCATGTTTACTGCCAGTGTGCGAGGTTGCGGCCAAGGTTAAGACATTGATGCAGCGGTGTAGGGAAACTGGCACTTTGGTGAGGTCAAGGTTAAGGTTTCATCCTATAGTTTACCTGAACTTTCTCCCCTCTCACTTTAGTCTTCAGACAGCTCTCATAAGCTTTGATCTGGTACACCGCATGCTCACTGCCTGCAGAAGACTACTTATCTATTCAGCGTGGCGTTGCCAGCAGCGCTTTAAGAATCGAGTTATGCTAAACAGAGGTTGATTTAAACCAGAGGTTGACCTTTGACCTGGGCTTAGAGGATAATGTCTCAGGCAAGGAGAGCAAAGTCCTGTTACCGTCCATGAATCAGGCCCCCACTGACATTATTTCAAAATTGCTTAGTTGCATGGAACTCCCTTTAGTGCTGAACGGACTTTCATAAAATTGATTTTCTGAGTACACCCTTTTAGCAGCTATAAGCTTGAAATATGAACCCTTCATTGCTGAAAGCATTTCATTTTTTGCCCCTGTGACTAATGATCCAGGGAAGAAGTGTGTTTGAAATTCTCCTCGGCAGCCATTTCCATAATTAAACACTGCTAATTATAGAGCTTTGGCTGACTTTAAACAAACAGGCACAGTTGCCGAGCATGCTTTCACGCCTTCCATTTGGAAATGTATGCAAATCGTGCCCGTATTGTGTGTTTTCTTAGATGAAACTGACAACATTAAGACACATTGCTCGTGCTCACGAAGATCAGCGGGAACACAGAGAGTAATGCTGAGGAGAAAATGACAAGCCATCGGAGGTTTGGAGGAAATACTCCCGCACAGGTACGATATTCTGTACAACGAGGATCAAAGCTTGCACTGCAAGAGTATCAGATGATTGAATGTGTATGCATGCATGTGTGTATGTGTAATCTTGTGCATACATGAATATGCATTCATTCATTACCATGAGTGCCCCGTGGTAGAAAAAAAAAGCCTCTGTCTGGGCCAACAAACATTTCTGCTTTGTCGATTCTAGTGCTATGATACTGCTTGTCAATTTATCAGCCTTTGACAGCAAGCCACTAGAAGCCATTATATCAGACAAATGAAAATTATATATGAAGATTAACATCAAGTCATTTGTTAGGGAGAAAATAATACTGCTAGGAAATAAACAGGTCTCAGGACTGAGAGCTGTGCTGCCAGTAATTCACATATCAACAGCATTTAAATTATTAAAAAGATTGGAAATCATAATTGGCCATATATTTTTCCCATTCTTCTCCACACAAATGGCTTGCCTGGGGTACTTGACATTCACCAGACAGAACGTATTTTCTCCATATCTTAACAGCGGATGGAGTGATTGACTACTGAATATAAGCAAGCTACAGGTGGGGGTCAATTATCATTTGAATAATCGAGCATCAGTGGCTGCCTAGCTTGGATGTGAAGTGTGACACATTTTTATCTCTATGCATTTCAATGAAGTCAGACTGGTACATAAAAGGTTATCACCTAGGAAACATATTTGCCTAGGCGCAAGTTAAACAGGCAAGTGAGATCAGCATAGATATTCAATTTAACCAGTCAACCCTGACCTATAAATATTTCAACAAAACCCAATGAGGACCCCTCCCTCCACCCCAACCCCCTTCTTTCCTTCTTTGATCCAATTCCATTTCGGCAGCGGGAGATACGAGGGAAGAGAGGGAGGAAGGATGTGGGGTAGAGAGGGGAGGGTTTGAGTGAGAGAGAGAGAGAGGGGGGAAAAAGTCAAGCATATTGTAGCTTATCTATTAAGTGAATTGTTTAATGCATCTGCCATCTTTTCACCCGAGGGACGGGGCTGACTGAGGGGAGAAGGGGGGGGGGGGGCAGATTTACACTACAGGGCACTGGTGGCTCCAAAGTTGAGGAGACGTAGACTAATCTATAGTTGTGAGCTGACAAATCTGGCCTGACACGATGCTCTGTAGCAGGTAGACTCATGAGATGGGCATTAATCACAGCGTGTGCTCTGCTGAGAGCGCAGGCACACTGGGGACACCTCAAAGTGAGCTGGAGGTTATACAGGCGAGGGGATTAATCAATACAGCCCCATAATAACAGCCAACCGCCAGCACTTAAAGCCCCACCAGTGCCGAGGCACGACGCACTCGCCGCGGCCTACTCGCACAGATGCTCGGCTCGCAGACGCACAGGAGGCAGAGGCGTGCACGCACACCTGTACGTTTCCCTTTCAAGTCGGCGCGAAAGACATTCTGTAGTCAGAACTCTCTGTAGAGAGCGCTAGCACATTCAAGAACATGTAGGCACCTCGGGCTAAAAAAGGAGGTGCAGATTCAATACAAACGCATTCGTTTCCTGCCTTTTGTTAGGAAAGGATCAGCGCAAGTTGTAAAAACAAAGAGAAAAATCTAACTGACAGCTGATAATTACAGATGCTGCCTTAATATAATTTCTTTGTGTGGTTGTTATAACCAAACAACAGGATTGGCTGGAAAAATAAAAAAATCACTTGTTTTGGTGAGGATGACGTCCCTTTTTCAAGAAATGGTAAGTGACGTTCACATTGTGTCAGTTACTATTATAACAAACATTTTGGATTGAAATCTGCCAAATTTACGGACTCCTATCAAACGCTTCCTTCTGATGGCCACACCTCATCTATAAACCGGAGCACGGCGGTCGCTGTGCTGTGGTTACACTGCCAACACTACACCAGCTGACAAGCCCTCTCAGTAAGGGGCTGTGTGAGTGTGAGAGGGGCAGGGTGCGAGATAACTGCAGTCACCAGTGTTTCCAAAGAGCGCCCAAAAAAATGGCTCAAGTGTTCCGTCAATGGCCAGTGCCACCCGCCCCTCCTTCTTTTTTTTTTTTTTTGTAGGAGTCTGCCACCCACAGAGACCTCAATCAGCAGCCCCCCAGTCTGACAGCAGATCTGTCAGCCCCCCCGCCCCCTCGCTTCATACAGTCAGCAAGGGCTGGTTTAGCAGGAAGCAGACAGTGTAGCAGGAGGTGAAAACTCCAGCTATTTGTCAACGTGGCGCCCGTGTCAAAATGTCAGGCCCGGGGACATTCCCCGTGCAGCTGGGCTGTTAGCTAAGGAGACAGGCCGTATGGTCGGAGCAGGAGCATGCTGTCACCGACCAGTCAAACTGCCTGAAACCGGCAATCAAGAAGCTCTTTCTCTCTCTCCACTCTCCCTCTTAATCTATCTATCACAGCTCTCCTCCATGCTCTCACTCTGACTACCATCTATCTGCAGCTTTTTTTCCCCCCCAGTCTCCCTCAATCTCTCGACTCACCCACTCTGTCATCCTCAGTATGTCCTTTTTTCCCCCTGAATCTTTCGGTCCTGCACGTTTCCGCACCTGTTCACAATTCATCAACTGATCAATCTATCCTTCTTTATCACTTTCCCACTACCAAAATGGAAATGCAAATTTTCTCTCCTCTACAAAACTATTGAACTGCATCTCCAATTTTGCCTCTACGTTGTATTTATTTACCATCCTTTGGTCCTCTTGGTCCTTTTTTTTTATAAAACAGAATTAAAAATGGATGGGGAAAAAAATTTGGGGGAAGCAAAACAAGTGCAAAGGGACTTGCCAGATTCTGGAACGGGCATATGCCACAAGATTTAGTCAATCACTGGCAGAGAGCTGTTTATATATATATATATATATATATATATATATATATATATATATATATATATATATATAGAGAGAGAGAGAGAGAGAGAGAGAGAGAGAGAGAGAGAAAGAGAGAGAATATATATATATATATATATATATATATATATATATATATATATATATATATATATATATATATAGAGAGAGAGAGAGAGAGAGAGAGAGAGAGAGAGAGAGAGAGAGAGAGAGAGAGAGAGAGAGAGAGAGAGAAAGAGAGAGAATGTGTGTGTGTATATATTATCCTTACATTTTTTATTCTGTTGTTTATGGCAGTTTGGTGTTTGTCAAAAACAACTATTCCCATTAAAATCTCCCACAGCGAAACAGTAAACATCTTACTATTTGCTTGAAATGCCAAGTCCGGTGGTAATTTCATTGTCTATCAGCCGTACGCTCACCCTGAAAGAGTCACAATCCCAGAAGATTAAGAGCTGAAAAAAACAATAACAAAAAAAAAATCAAATCAAGTAACATGAAACGTGAAAAAAACAACATTAACTGTATTCATGAGCGACAAATTCATCTTTTCTTAAGCTTCTTTGACTTGGCATTTACTACGAGAGGGTGGAGGATTTACTGTGGCAAAATGCAAACAGGGTATTTATGGGTCAAACACAGCCTTGCTGGCTTTATGGCAGATTATAGCCTTTTTTTCCAGAGGAGAACACAATTTCAGTTTGATAGGGGTTTGATAACATTTTACACCATTTATTTCTTAATATTATTAGGTCATATAGACAGAAGGCTATAGCATTGGTGCAGGCCAGGGGGTGCATAAATTCGGATTGGCTGATTTTTTTATGACAATTTTAACAATATTGTAATTGTTTGTGTGTGTTTTGTCTCTTCGTCAGGCCTGTCTATCTCACCCTGCTCTGCTGCTCTGTCCATTTTGTTTTTCTTATCGTAACACCCCTCCCAGAGTCCATCTGGTACATTTGCTCCCCCTCAGAACGTGGGCCGGTGGAATTCCCTGGCCTAATTAATGAGCAGACACTCACAGACGGCCAAAGGCTCGCATGTCTGTCTCTGTGCACCACCTTGCCTCAGGAGGCCCTTTATTGAAAAGGGAAATAAATTAGATCAACTGGCCAGAATGTACCAGGCAACAGCATGAAATGTCACACAGATTTTCTTGACCAATATGTGTTTTGGAAAGGTGATTTAGACTGAAGATGCTGATAGTAAGGGATTTGTGATGATATTAAAAAACTTTATATTCGACCAAACTCATTCAATAATTTGCACATGTAATGCATGATTCTGATAATGCATGAAAAAATATAAGGAAGAAGATTCAGGATTCAACTCTGACAAGGTCTGACTGGACCCTTGCTGTGTGGATTTGGATGTTCTCCTGTTTTTTTATGACTTTCCTTCAAGTTCTCCGGTTTCCTTCCACAGTGAGTCAGACAATGTTTATCTTAGCCCTGTGATGGACTGGAGGATTTGTCTTTAGTGGTTTTCAAGACTCTCTTCCTGCAAGCTGTATAAGATTGCAGTTCACCCGTGATTTGGAATAGAAGTTGCTATTGACATAGGGTATGTATGTAAAGAAGTAATTAATAAATGTCTTTTTATATGATATAAATAAAGAGAAACTATCCAACAGCTGCAAAAAGGCAGGGTGGAGCTACGGTAGCTGTCAAGCCACCCAAAAAACCCATGCCAATATACTCTAAATATTTATTTTATATTAATTATTTCATTGCACTTTCTCTTCCTAAGTGCCAAACAAGTGCTGGAGTGCTCACAAGACAAGAAGTGAAAGAGTTGCAAAAGAGACAGGCAGAGAGCTCTCTTACAGTCTGTCTCTGGCACCATGAAAACGAACAAGAATTTTAGTGTTTGAAAATATTTGCCTTATTCTTGTCTCCTTTTGAGCGGTGACATTATTAGTCATGTGGAACATAAATCATGCAGTGATTTAATGACACATCCAGCCCATGAATCTTTCAGCTCCTTTTTCCCCAACCTCAACAAGGCATGCTGGGGCTGTTCCTGCTCAGCAGCTGCTGGAGCAAGGCTGTGCCGGAGCCCGGGTGGATTTGCCAGCACCGGCACTTTGATCTCAGCTTGTGGAACAGATAGCTGTGAGGCTGGGCCTCGATCTGGCTAGGCTGGAGTCTGGATGCCGCACCACGTGGTGCAAGCATACAGGGGCCCAACTCCCAAAAGCCATGGCCCCCGAAATCCTAGAATCCCTGTTTGTGATCCAAAACTTATCAAAAACATGTATTGCAATTTATAGTATTTGCTCATTGCTGTGGTTAGATCAAATCTGAAACGTGTGCAAAAAGCTTGTGTGTGGGTTTGGGTTTTTCTTGCATGCTTAATGTGGCACAACTCATTTCTAATAAAATAAAACGTGGTTAATAGAAAACAACTTGGTATTTGGTCTTGATTTTCTACACCACAGAAATGCAGTGTTTTGCAAAATAATTTGAGTATTACTGCAGCAGTCGGTTTTAAGATTTTCATGTTTTTGCTATTAACTGTGCAGCCCTACTTCCTATTTATCTCATTTCTGGATAGCCAGAATTCAGGAACAGCCTGCTCCATTCACGCTCCCCGGGCAGCTCCACTGACATACTTTCCCTGCTAATGGGGCCACCTGCAGGTCTGTGCAGGGCCCCGTCCGGACAGTGTCAGAGGGGAATGCAGACAGAGCAGGCGGTGGTGTGGGCGGGTGGTGTTGCTGGGCATCTGTGACTGGCACCAGCATAAGAGCTCTTTCATTTCCCCCTGTTCTGCTGAGTGCCACGGGCACACACACAGAGCCGGGCATTGGTACAGGCCAGGGCACCAACACATGTCAGGAAATACTTTCTCTGTGATCTGAGTTGAGCGAAGGCCCGAGTTAATGCTCCCATGACATTTGGACGGCAATTTGAAAGCTGCAGAGAATGAAAAAGAGAAAAGGATCATACACAGATTCCAGAGGGAGGCAACTAATTTTACACCTAAACATTTTCAGACTTTGCTGCGACTGGCACATTTTAACTTTATCTGAGGTTCCATTTGCTTACTTTTGCTGGGTTTAATATATATATATATATATATATATTTATCCCTCACCTGATACAATCAGCACAATAATAGAGTATTATATAATATGACATGATACAAAATAATAATCGTTTGCTTCAGCAAACTACCATGAATTGCACCACACAAAATTAAAGTAAAATAAACAGAGCAACCAGGTACAGTAATAATTACCAAATAACATCTGATGCAGGTTTCATATTTATACATTTAAACACATACTCTGGTCGTGTCATTAATGATAGATCTTTAAATGTTCCCTATTGGCAAAGACAAATTGCTCGATTCCTGTAGCACTAAATGGTTTAACTGCCAAAGGTGTGAATGAACGCTTAATTTACACCGGAGGGTGAAAGCTGTATTTTAAGGCAGAGCTTGAACATTATTCTTTTCAACATGTCTGATTACAGTCTGCTCATATAACAATTGAGCTTTAATTTGTGTATTTAAAGCAATAATTGCAGAAACAACACTCACAGTAGGAATTCCTTGGACAACAGCAATAAAAAAAGGGCATTCAATTAACAAAGCTTGGGAGTGCCTGCTACCTGGGGTTGTAATTTCCTTAAACACTATCCTCAGCAGTTAAAGAGGGGTGTTAAGGAGAAAACACTGTGCAGTCCTGACACACGGCGCCCTGCCTTGAGGCAGCCGTGCAAATTTATGGGTGTGCTTTGCTCATTACACCGGAGCATAATCAGCCTTTTAAAACAAACCTATAATTTTCTGGGCCTCTGAAGTTCCCAGGTCTATTCAAATCATTTCGCCGCTCCCCCTACTGTAAATATCAAGCAAGCATACCACTCTCTCTTTAAGTATGTGAGCTTTATGTACCAAGTGTAAATTATATGTCCTTTTTGCTATGCGCTTGTAGTTGCTCACCAGGAACAGTAATGATCAAAACTACACCGATTTCTACAAGGTTTTACTTTATAATCTCTGACACAACTCATCACGCAATCCTATGCAAAAATAATGAAGACAACTGATCAAACATGCCGACTCACACATGCAGGAATCTTGTTAAAGTTCATGTTTTTCAAGATAGCATAATTCTACATAAAAAATCTGTACTACATGTACTGTGAAGGAATCTGTGGGTCCTTTGTGCAGTTACTGTGGACATTTGTGCAATAACTTTGGTCAGGAATCTTGCAATATGCATCTGTTTTAGATTTTATTTTATGTTTAATGTAGACAGATTTCAAAGACAAATTTCTACTAAAGGAGACAATAAAGATTCATCTTCTCTTGTCTTATCTATAAAAACATGTGTTGTACAGAATTGGCATCATGGTCAGTTGAGTTTTTTATCAATACATGTTATATAATACATGACAATGCCTCTCTAACCAATGCCTCTTACACACAATACATATAATTCTAATAATGGTCTAATTAGAAAATATCCAAACATGAAATAATAATACTGATATTGATATTACAATATACAAATAAGAATATAATTTATGTGAAATTAAGTCACTAATTGGCCATAACTCTTGTAGACAGGCTACCACACACACACACACACACACACACACACACACACACACACACCTATATAAAGTACACCAAACACTGAGAGCAGAAACCTGACCCTCCATTCAGAACAAAGTGGAAAAACGGAGGCCGAGTTAAGAGGGAATCAAAAGGAGAACGATTTAGAAATTCAAGGGGATCAAATGGTCGCTTTATTAGAAGATGAAGCCGTGGGGCTGGGTGGAATGAAAGCATGGTCTGTGCTGGGCCTAACTGGTCAGGTCAGGCGAGACACCCAGAGAGCGAGAGAGCACTCAGGCCTGGAGGAACCTTCACACTGTCAACCAAACACTCAGGGGTCATCCCACCCTGCTGCCTTAGCATACCGCCTCACTAATGTCTTTCTCAACAGGTACAGTGAGCAGGGAAGCAGCAAGGTAACCCAACGCTGATGGGATCACTCAGCCTCTCCGCAGACAGGGCGGTCATTTTTTGTGATCATCGTGTTAGCACGGTTGCTTATGAGATGGCAAGCTTTTAAGTGAATGGGCTAAATGAATGGGAACGGCATTGCTCTGAGTGGGGAATGCAGGTGACGACAATCCGGGTCAAAGATTATCTTGCGTCTCGCAGGGGTGTGTGGAACAAATCCAATTTTTGCAGCAGGGACAGAAAGGAAAGCAGGCCAAAGAGGATATCATTCATAATTACAAGGCTTAGCCAAAGCAAACGCCCTCCCCACAGAGAACTGCAACAATGGCCTTAATTACATTTTTTTTTTCCTCGAACCCCACCTCAAAGTAAAAACATGGATGACAAATTTGGCATTGGGATTCCAGCTCATGGCTACTCTCTGTGCCAATTTCACTTTTTTGCTTGTTGCCAAGACAAATCATATTAACATGTTACTAAAGAATACTAAAACCTTTTGGCTATATACCAGCCTACCGGTGCCAGTAAACTTCATTAAAGCGAAAAATGCTTTTAGGAAACCTTTCCTCAGTAGCAATTATAAATAAGTTCCTTCATGGAGCCCCCCGTCATGGGTGGGCTAGCAGCCCAGGGGCCACTGGCGTGCAGACAACTGATCACTAGCCTGAATGGAAAGCAAGCCCAGGGAGCCAGCTCAAGTAACTGCTTTGTTACTGAATAAATGTCGCCAGCAAGCAAGTTTACAAAGGACCATTTGTCAACATGTTTATGCAATAAAGGTCTATAACTATGGTGATGACAGTTAAAACAAGTGTCTAGAGTCCATCAGGAAGAGGGAAGTAGTCTATTCTGACATAACACAAAACAACCTTGGTGGGCACTGACTTAGAGTGCTTGGATTGAAGCGCACAAAAGACTTAGTGCTTGATCCAGTGTGAACATGTAAACTGAGATGACTGGAGTTTCTGAATACCACAATACAGGAGACTCTTACATATTCCCACCAAAGGCCTCTGTCGCTGTTGACATCACTGCCGATAAAAACAATTCTGTTTCTAAGCAGCTTTCCCTACTTAAAGGGGAAACACATTGAATATGCAATTCATAACAAGTGTCTCACCAATCTGGCAACGCTTACAGTTTTTCTCAGCCTCCTTATAGACCCCAGAGGTATGGGCAGGCACATGATAATATATTAATTTAGTCTTAAATTGCATTATTTATTATTCATCTGTTTGCTTAAAAAGCATTCTCAAGTGTGGGAAACCTGCATGTTTTATCTGCCTGCAAATGAGCAAATTAATGAGACAGACTATTTTTTAAATGTTTGTTTCAAGCATTCCAACAGACACAAGTTAAAAACAGATTGGATTTTTGAGTCCAACTCAAATGCCTTACATTAGCAATGAATAAATTGTTGTAAAATTGTTTTAAATATGAAAATATGACAGGCACAGCAGCATAGAATTTAAAAGTCAGTTGTTATAACATCAACAAACACAGTGAAAACCCTTGATTTCAATATTACATTTGTCTATTGGAAGGAAATTGTTTCTTAATTAATGAAAACCTAAAAAAAAAAGAATCAAAATAAAGGTTGTACCCTGCAACAAGAAAATCAGCAATGTTGACTATTCCCATAGAGAGAACAATAAAAATGGTTATTATGCTATAATACAGCCCTTTCATCCTGTCATTATGCCCTTCATCAAACTGTCTGAAGTATCCAAATTACATTTTCTAATACACTGAAGGCCTATGGTAGTAATGAATCAGCATGAGATCTGTTATCTTAATTACAGGATAATAATCCATAAATCCGTAAACTTCCAAGTCATAAAAGGACTGAGGAACATGTCAAAAACAATGGTATTACCCTTTAAGTGATACAACATGACAAGGCTGTGTCAAATCCACAAAAAAAGCTATAATTCTCACATATTCAGTAGACAACACAGGCCAACTGTTCTAGGTTAAAGTTCACAGACAATACCAGTTAATGGCAGAACACTTGACGTCCTAGTCAAATTCATGTGTGTTAATTGGCTTCTTTGCATCTGCCATCAACCATAGATTAATAGATGGTGTATAATTGATATATTGTGTATTGTTCACATTATTTCTGTGTGCAGGACTGTTGTCCGTGTTTCAGAATAAGCATGACTCTCACCTAAAGCTAGCAATCAGAGAAAACCATCCAATTGGTGATATCACAGATGTAAAGTCTGGGCCTGTCCATAGACAGTAAGTGGAGCTGTGACTTCATCAGGTCATAAAATGTTTGCGTGAGCTCTTACACGCCAATGAGTCTTTTACTCTGGCTCAGACGTTATAGCAATTTTAGAATATAAATCCCATTTGGGTGTAAGAGCTCAGACATCACTTTACAGCCTCAAAAACTTTGGAGAGTTTCATGTTCGCAAATACTGACTGAACTGTCTGGGGCTACAGGAAGAATATACGACAATTCTTAAAATGGGTAGCATTAGCCCTAAAAATACCAATAAAATAAACAAAAGTTATAGCCATATGAGGTGGCATGTAGCCCAAAGCAACTTAATGCTGTAGTTCAGGGACTTTTAAATATAAATCAATATTTGATACACCCAAGCACTTGCCAAAGGAGTTCACACACCGCTGATTCAGCCTATCACTATCAGGTAAATCTCTGTTTCTCAATAGATTAAGTTTTTAGCTGAACTAAAGGGCTAAAGGCTTACAGAGACAGTTGTCAGTTGGTGACTGAGTGTCTGAGTGAAGGAGAGGACAAATGACACCACTGGTTGACTGGGTCACTTAAAGTACTGTGAGTTGAACCACATATTGTTTAGCTCACCCCGCTCCAACATGGTTCCCATACCACTACAATGTCATTTTACAGCCAAGAAGAACACTCTTCTGTCAGTTTCATTTACCACAAGGTTAGCAACAAACTCATATTTTGACTAAAGTTTTCATCAAAACTATAATCATGTGGCCACTGCTTCTGCTGTGTCATTTCTGCTGTCAACTTATAAGTCAAACTCTCCCCTTGCAATGTCCAGCAGATATTATGTTCTTTTGGCTTGCATACCAATGAATATCTTTGGCAAGGGAAACAATATTTTTCAATATTTGTTTCATCCAATGCTGAATTTTGACTTATCTCAAAATTGCCAATGTTGAAATTTTGAACAGATTTGGGGTTTGAACAGATTTAATAAGGTTAATTGTGCCCATTGTTACAGATACTTTCCTTTGCAAAGTTTGCATTGCAACGGCTTGCCAATCAGAATACTTGTATGGTAACAATTTCATGCGGTTATTCAGTTCATCAAATGTAATGAATCCCTTTGTAATCAATTATTTCAGACTCAAAGATAAATCTAAAGGGATAATGCCTTCCAAAATCTCTGGTTGAAATCCAGTAATTGGATGGAAGCATTTAATAACATTCCCACTTTGCTTATCTTGCCTCAAGCTCCTCCACAGAGGTGATGTTTAGTTCTTAATTGAAAATCCCTTGTCTGTTTAGTTTGGTTTCGACTAATCAAACAAAATCTGCAGAACTTATCAAAATTAAAAGATTCTTGAAAGCCTGCGAGGTCCTGGGGCCCCAGGGTTAACTGCACAGCCACAGAATACTGTAACCTTTTACAAACTTATCTAGAACTTGAAAAGACACACCATCTTGTTCCCAAGACTTTATATCCTTAACCAGTGGATAGAAAATGTCTATCACACCCAGATCATTTCTACTCTTTCCAAGAATAGCCAACTGAATTACCATAAGTGTAGAGCAAAACCTGGCTGGTAAATTTCAAACAACTCAATTTATAAGAGCAACGTCCCCAAGGAATTACAGACTTTAAATTCATGTATACAGCCCTGTAGAAATCCCTTGCTCCTCCAAAACTCTATTGTCTTTAAAGCACTGACTGTCTTGAAAGGATCTGTATTGGCCAGGAAAATGTTGACTATTACCTTATTTACAGTAAAAAAAAAAATCTGCCTGGCTCAATTACATAAAATACAGAACTTTGACCCTCCTTTTGACCTGTCCTGTCATGGTACTGCTATCAAATCAATTGTTGTAATAAAGAATGCAAGTCTTTACTGAATGTTGTGAGCATATAAGCACTGTCATATCCTGTGTGTATATCTGATTTGCACTAATTGTTCAATACTAACATAAATTCCAAAAGAAAGGGCAGAACAAGAAATTGACATTTGCTTCTATTGAAGGTGTTTTTCTATCCTCATTAGATAAGTTGAGCTGCTGAGCGGCGGAGTGGCTTTTCATCCGGAGCTGGCCTTTGAGAGGGGGCTATGAATGAAGGAGCTGTTTGGAGAGGCCAAGCAAAGGCAGGCTGCTGTCTCCTTGCTCTCCATCATTCAGTGACCCCTCTACAGGACATGCCAAACCAATCAGCAGAGAGGCCTTAAAACATCACCCACCTGTCCCAGGCAATCCCCAGTCAGTTAGGGGACCCCTCCCTGATAGGCAGGGCCAAGCAACTTGAGGAAAGCCTTCATTTCAAAGAGGCCATTAATCTTTCTTCCCTTCTCTTTCTGACACCTGAACCAGACTGACCCAGCGGTTAGCCGCTTTGCAACATCTCCTCTCTGGACTCAATAAGAACTGATCAGAGCCACACGGCATGCTGCCTACAGCAGACCAGCACCGCTATACTACCTCCAAACACATGTATGAACACACACACACACATAAATTCTATACACACTGACACACAAACATGCACTTTTTCTCAGCTCACTAACAGGAAACCATCTGAGACTGACACTGACAGTAAGCTGATCCCTTCCCCCTCATTCCTTCCCTCTCTCACAAACACACATACTCACACACACCTCTCTACCTGACAATTTCTTTCATTGTAGTTAGATGCCAAACGGAAGGGAGCTGAGGGGTTTTAGAGATGACTTCCGACACTCACTGCAAACGATGCACCGTAAAGATGCACTTGAGAGAGGTAAGTTTGCTTAAACGCGTGTTTGTTTGAACACACACACAGGTGCACTTGTACCCAGATGTTTTCCCTATGTTACTGACACTTAAATGATGTTTCTCACTGAAACCCCTGATACCGATGCTTCCTCATGAACCGGGCGGATGATGCGATGACAGTTAGTTCAGAAGATGCCAATGATGCGCAGTGATACGACAGCTTACAGCTGTGATACCTGTTTAGACGAACCCTCTGACAACAAGACGTGTCACTAAGCGAGGCTTTAGCACAGTCGGTTTCCCTCTTAATGAGATGCGGATTTGCTTGACTCAGAAGTACAGGGACTAGTCTCGAAGCCTCTCTTATGCCAGTTAGCGCTAAGCCACAATGTTTACACAGCCCCTCGGGGCTATTTCACTCTCCGGCACCAAAATAGCAGTCATCTCCCAAATCTTCTAGTGAAGCGAGAAAGTCTCATTGATGAGGATAAGAGGAGAAAGGGACAAGACAAGTTTGGGGATTAGCAGCCCTAAACTCCTGCGCGGCGCACACGCCGCCGTCTGGTACTGTGCATTGAGCCGCCTTGACAGGAGGGGGCCGCACGGCATTTGAGGAGGTTAGATGGGGTCACAGAGCGTTGCTCAGCAGGGATTAGGAAGCGTGTGGCCCCCTTCGCTTTTAATCAAACCCTTCCAATCAGGTCAGCTTACAATGGGATAAGCAGCCTTCGGCACATTGTGCAGTTAATACTCCTCTGTTGTAGGGTCTCCCAAAGTCCCCCCCACAAACTAGAGAACTGCATTATGTCAAGAAAATGCAAATTATTTTCATAATTGCTTTTCACAAAGTAGGTTAGCCAAATGTGATGAGGATGATGACTACTTTGTGCAGAACTCATTTTTTGTACAGTACCTTTTTTTCGCCAAGGATTTACAGGGACTGTCTCAAATCCTTGTTCACGCTTGCTCTTTTTTTTTCTTTTTTTTACACAATCATCCCTCAAGGCAAACGCTCTACCCTGTAATGCTACCCTTATGTTTCACATTGGATTTAATTTGATGTGGCTTTATACCAGGCACGTTAGTCATAATTATTTGCTGTACATTGAAAACAAAGACACGGGTGTCAGGCAGCAGACAATAACTATGGTCCTTATTGGTAAAGAAAAGACGATCAGTTAACGTCTTAGATGTAGGCAGCTGCTGGCTTGATTCACACGCACACTTCTTTAGATCCACGACAGACAGATCACAGAGGGGTTTTGTCACAACTGACTGTTTTACTAGTTGTTTCAACTTTGCACAGCTTTTCTGAAGAGTTGGGTAAACAGTGTTAACAAGGTGGAGGTTTTCATGGTTTGACTGAACAAAAGCCAGAGACGAGACTCTTTGCGCTACCATCCCCGCACGATCACTTTCCTTAATCTGGGAGTCAGACTGCATACCTTCTGATTTCTCTGTTAGAACATGGAGAGAAGAGTGGTTTGTGGAACTTCAAAGGGGCAGGCAGACGCACATGGCTGCTAATTTTTCAGACTGGGCATATGTGGCGGAGAGCTTGGATTTGAGGCTCCCTTCTCACTTCAAAGCCGGGCGCCTTAAAAGGTCTGGCTGTGTTTTGACATGGATCTGCAGAGGTGAATGAGAATCAAGCACCCGCTGCAGACCCTTCAGAAGTCAGGCTCACTCTGTTTAACCCCCCAACTCCCCCCTCCCCAATTCTCCCTCCGCACACACTCTCTCCTCCCTGCCTTGACAAAGAGAAGAAGAAAAACAAGAAAATTCAATAATGCCTTTGAGAGGAAGGATTACCTGAGGAGACGCCTGCGCTGCTATGCCGCGAGTGAAATCTCATGTGCCCTCCTCTCCTTCTGCTCTCACCACATCCCTCCCTCTTTTCACTCCTCTCTCTCCCTTCCATTCCCTAGCTTGGCTAAAGACAGCCCTCAAAAAGCACATCAAAACTCTCCTTTGATGCCATGGCAGGCAATTAACCCCTTGAGTCCAAAATTACAGATTGCTGGGGATGTGACACATTTTGGATGGGTGGGGTGGCAAGTGTGTATGTGCCTGCTTGTGGGAGGGGGTTGAGATTGGGAAGGGGGACGGGGTGTATTGTTTGTTTGTTTTAAAGCAGGCTACTTCTTTAATGAAGTGATGCCGTGGCAGATTTGAGACAACCCATTTCTGTCAGTTTGAAAAGTAAAGTAGGGTAAACCTCTAGAGAAAGGGCTCACTTCACCGGAGGAAGTGTTTGCACTCGATTATTTGTACTCCTGCTCACTTCTGATGAACAATGCTGCAATACAGAGGGAACAAAGGAGCCAGGCTCCTTGCGAATTTTAATTAAGTTGTGGGCGCAGCCAAACAATGATGAGGTCTATCCCAATTTCAACTGTGTTTTCATGTCACTCGCTCCTCTTCTGTTGCTTTGCATAAAAAATAATTAGGTTGCATTGGCGCAGCAGTGCTGGATGCGGATCGCAGATGAAGCTCTACCGTTCCACTGACTGATGAAAGTGAAGTACATTACTGGGCATTAACGTGGACTGAATGCCATGTGCGGTTCTGGTATGGCAGAAACGGTTTACAAAACAGCTCCATTCCAGAGACTCGTCTGCCGCTGGGGCAGGTGTGCAACAAGCCTTGCCAAGTAATGCAATGACAGTGTAGTGTCATTGGCGACAAGTGCTACACAATGTGTCAAGCACGTTCTAGTGTGAGCCCAGTCAACCACTGTGCCATGACTGGTGACCCTTAGCAACACGGGCTGCCTGTCTGATAAAGTGCTATAGCTGTTGCTGTCCACGCTGCTGATATTAAACACATCAAAACACCTGAGAGAAGTAGCACAGTGTGTTCAGTCCCAGCAGTCTCTGCACACCAGATAAAACACAGCACAAGCCAAATAACACTGTTTTTAAAAAAGACCTGTGAAGACAGTTACATACCCACCTTTGTGTTTTTGCTTTGACATTAAATTAGTCATGTGAGCAGAGCCTTCCGCAGCTGCTAGTATAAGTGTTAAAAATACTATCAGTCAAAGTGGCAAGCGTCCTCAACTGCATTACACATATGAGACCTCAGAGTGTTTCTCTGTGCACCGCCAGGCACTCACTCACACAATTACCCAAGTTCAAGCAAACAAGCGGCACTCTGATCTCGACAATTAGCACATATCACAGCGGCTGGGTACACGGCATAAATCTACAGTTTTTCTCTGCTCGGGACCGATGAGGTTTTTTTTTTCTTCCTCGCTGCAGACACCCTGCCTTTTTATCCTGCCACAATGCAGGCAAAGGCTTCTGATCTCTTCAAGACATTGTTTTATGGAAGGGCTTTCGCGCCGCCCTCCCCTGGTAGACAGTGAGATTACACAGTGATTATAAGCAACTCAATATTGTATGACAGCCTCCTCCACGTGAGGGACATACAATCATGTTTCATTAATTCAGCTTGGATGAAGCCTCATTTCAAGCGTTGAGGAGCTTAAGATTTATGTGAAATTAATAACATAACAGATGTTTTCAGAATATCATATCTGACATAAGTAAGGGAAATCAAATTTGAAAAAAATACTTAAATAAATAAAAAACATGCATACAATAGGGTTTACTGGGGTGGCACCTAAGAGTTCAGAAGCTCTTCCTTTACATGACAGTGTACGGCACCAGAGGGGGCATCAAGTGACAAATTTATATCAAATGGCCTTATTTAATTCTGCCTTTCGGCTTTAATAGTAACAAGCCATAGCAAACATCCTGCTGGATATTTCAATAGGAAGTAATCACCCAGGGATCTTGCTGAAACACGGTATGCATTAGAGCTTTCCTTTCTTTTCTTTTTTAATTTTCATGAGTTGCCATTACTTCTCATCTATTCTTTTATTCCGTAACAAAATGCATCTGTGTTTCAAAAATGTCTCACGCACTTTGTTCAAGCTCGGGGAGCCCTACACAAGATAGCCTCAGGCCAGAACTGCTGTACTCCCTTTCCCTTTTGTGTGCAATGTCTCTCTCTGCATAGACTAAATATGGGGACAAGAGCTTCACAGCGCACTGTCTTGCATAGAGCTGCCCTCCCCAGGTACTCCACCAGCACAGCTCAAACAGCGGCAGTGGGGAGAGAGCGTTTCTCCGCTTCAAAGAGGAGGGGAAAAAAAGAAAAAGATAAATCATTCAGGTTGGGCTTTTGTTCCGAATGCCACGGAGCTGCGATCACAATCCCTTTTTCCACTCTCTTTGTTTCCCAAACTAAAGTGTCTGGATGTGACAGTGAATCTGACTTCCTCTGCAGGTTGTTTATGCTGCTCAATCACTTTAATTCTTCAAATTTGAAACGACACCACTGATGTGCTCCCTTTTAGGAAAGGGGAGCCGTGCGATCTCCCTGTGCAAAGATTGGCCACATGCCATTTAAGAAACAAGTATATACACATCTCACACGCTGCACTGAATATTACTTTTTGAAAAAAACATGATATATAGCAATGTACTTGCATTTGAAATGATACAGGAAAGGCAATACAGACTGACAGAAGAATAGCTGCATGATTTAAGATGGTTAAAAGATGCTCAATATAAGTTAAAGTGACAAATTGACAATGATCATTGTTATGTTTAAAGCTATTTGAGCTGAGATAGATAGTGATTTACTCTGTAATTAATTTAATCACATTTATTCTGCTCCACTAAGTCAGTTGAACCATGCATTCAACTTTTTGTCATCCTCACTGAAGAGGGTCTGTATTTATTCATGCTCACAGTCATTGATGTGAGCCATGTGTACGTCTTTGTCAGGCGAGGCTGCAGAACTCCTGTCTCTGCCAGGCCGCCATCCAGCCTGGTTAAGTCGTTTAAAGGAATACAATGCAAACAGAAAAAACAATAAAGGAAAATCTGAGTTATTAAATTGGATATTGCGGTAATGCATAATCTAACTTCATCTCAATGGATCCGCTTGAAATTCTTTGTTTAGCCAGAGAGAGCTGAGGCACTCTAATAATTGAAAAACCAATTCAAATTTATATGAGAGACGGGTCTATGCAAAAGTGGGCGGACGGAAGAATGAGGTGTAGGGATGCATTAATCTTTATAACATTATTATTTTTTCTTCATCTCCAGAATAACAATTGTCTGCTGTATAATAAGATCAAAGTGAGTTTGCTAATAATATCTGAAGAAGAAGGGGCTTACAGTATGTCAGTCAAACACTTTCTAATGGTGTCTAATTCAGTCTGAACTCAGCAACCCTTTGCACTGCTCGCTCTGCTTTACACATCAATGGGCACAGTGGCCCTCCAGCTCCTGCGAGAACACAGTGGGGCAGAATAAAACACAGCATTGTGCTAAACTGTCTTTAATCTATTCACTATCACGGCTTGGCTAATGTTCACTGTCTGTTTTATAATTACATCCTGACAACTGCTAGTACAACTCTTAACATTCATGTTACATTTTTGCTACACTGCGCCATCACACCATGGAAGCTGTAAGGAGAATTTGGCTAAATAGCGGAAGCCTTTTTTTTTCTAGCCTTTTTTGATTGACATCCAGATACTTCAGGTCATGGAGGTGAGTTAGGGGAGCTAGGGGCATGTGGCGGGGGGTTGACAGTGAATCCCTGTGACATGGTGTTAATTTACTAATAAATACAGGGAGGGATGGTGAAGGGGGAGCAGGAGAGGGAAAGTACTCCTGCTCGTGATCCCTGGGGTGATGTGTGGAGAGACACGGAGCCCAGAAGCTCTGGCCACTTGCCAGTGCTAACTGTACTTCTCCCACTCCTCCCCGCTGAGAGAACATCCATCTCCCTCCCCAGCCTGACACTCCGTTTATTCCCACATTCATTTGTCATGTCCCCAATCAGTTGGATGAATAGAAATGCTGTGACCATGATGGATGGTGTTTCTAATTAAGACCAAAAGAAAAAGAAAAAAAAAGATCTACACTCAACTTGAGATGCTATTTTCACCCTTTCTGTTTATCTAATAAGGGGGTACCTCCCATCCCCCCATTTTTTCCCTGCTGGTGCTGAGTGATGGCCTTTGCAGTCACTGTCAGTCAGCTGTAGGTCATCTGACAGCGGAGAGAGGGACAGAGAGGCGCGGGACGGGGGGGGGCAGCTAAAGTAACAGTGGGCCCAGGATGCTTTTGTTTGTTTGTTTGCTGTGTTTAAAACAAAGAGTGCGTGGCATTGAGACTTCCATCTGAAGGAACTCCCCTCAGAGATTAGTTATTCAAAGGCATGCAAATGACATTGCCATGTGCTGGTTTACAAGGGGGCTGTGTTCATTTTGGATCTGCTTAATTGCTTCATTTCCAAAATAACCTCTCTGTTGTTTACTAGCACAATACAGATAAAGGATGTATACTGCAGAGCTGTAGCGCAGTTGATGCATCCCTTTTTTTTTTTTGCATTGTGTATGCATTATTTCTCTGGTTAGTCTACAATGTGTTTAGCAAAAATTAATGGGATGCTTTTTTTAAAAAAATATATTATATAGTGTTGGTGAAGTCCTTTTGACAACAATATTACACACAAAAAATAAACTCCTTTGAGTAAATGAACAGATCATCTGAAAAAATTATAACTAGATAAGTCATGTTTTAGATATTTTTGAATACCTGTAAAATCACATTCAATACCAAGAAACTGCATTTTATGTATTTTATAAATTATAGATTTTTACAGACTATAAAAAATGCAACAAACAACTAAAGTCTAAACACCCCCAAAGCTAGGTCAAATGCAAATTGAGAGTGTGTGTGTATGTGTGGTGTGCGTGTCATTATACACGCGATCAGATGGAGAAAGCATGGGTATAATCCAGGGGAAGGAAGTCCAATGGGACAGACTTGTGTCCAAGGGAGTAATCATCTTGGTTAGGTGCAGAGAGGCCGGATTGAATTACAAGAAAACAGCACATCTGCGCAGGTAAGCCATGCGTGACATGCCCGTACTCCCCTTAAACATGCCAGCAGGGCCCTCAGCATTTTGAAATCATTGAAAAGAATCAATTATTGTCAATGCAACAGAAGCAGTCAAGCATGTAACGCATGACATATCTTCACGGTTCAGTTTGGGGAGCCTAAAGCACACATTTGGACTATCTTTTGTGGGAATGAGTAGGGTAGCCGACATTATTCTAAACTAATAAATGGTGCAGACATCCCTTTAGCGGTGCTGGGTACATTTCTGATGGATCTTTTGTGTGTCATATTTTCTTATATCAGATAGAAAGTAACATATGGGCATATGGTTGTGTTTTTCAATCATAGCAGTTAAACCGGTTGCCAATTTAACAAAGAAAATAGATAACCTTGCCTCTGCGATGAATGATACGTATATAAGAGCATAGCTTATGTTAAAAGGGAGCATTTTTTCTGTTTCTGTTTTTGAAAAATAGTACACTGCACAATGTCTTCAAACCAAAGTCCCTAGCGAAAAGCAGGATGAAGCCAGTGTTATTTTGGATTGCAATCCTAAACTTTTAAAATAACGCCAATATTGCCTAAATATTCTTATTATGTACATCACATAACCTACTTTGCTTCCAATCAGCCCAAAAGCCTTACTCCAGCTGCACATCAGCAGCAACAAGCTTAATCCTATGTTAAACAGAATAACACGTAACAAAAGGGATAAAAAAAAAAATAAAAAAAACACATCATCTTCTGGTCAAGCCCTAAATCTCTTTTCCATGTTTGTCCTGAGTGGACAAGCAATGTTATTTACTGTGGAACAAGGTGAGGACAAGGATCAGAGCTCCTCTTTGGTCGCCATCTGAGAATGGAACCACTGTTTTCGCATCATATCCGAGTCTATACAAGCTGTAAACCCACATCAGTATGGCCTAGGCCCTTTGTTAACACTTGTATATTGGTCCTTCTCTTGATCAGACATGCTCACGTATATTGATCGTGACAAATTTCTGACATTGTCCCCATTGGCAGTATAGCAATCTTGGAAAAAAAAGGGCTAATGCAGAAGAGGATTGCCTGTCCGGTGCCGTCTGTGTTGTGGAATGGCACCCGCCCCTTTCCTCAGTGCCTGTGTGTGCTTATGCTGGCTGTTCTTGTTTGAGGGGCATTGCTTGATCATTCATTATTAGCTCACGTCTGTCAAACCAAACAATGAATAGACTGCTCAAAATTGATGACTATATAGAAGTGCATATGAGCAAAAAGGCTTTCATTTAGTGCCCTACTCTCCATGTAGGAGGTGACAGCCATGATGGATATGACACTGTACACCAGATTTATCTTGGAAATGGAATAATTATGCACTTAATGCATGACTGGTGGTCTGCATTTATACTGATAGCTAACAGGGCAAGCAGCAGGATAAGCAGAGGGGGTTGGACAGTGAAATACCTGAGGCCTTATAGCCTTGGGCCCCATTGGAAATCTTTAACTACTGGAAAATACATTTTCTTTGGCCAAGGTTAAGTTACAAGTGTACATATGCCAAGGAACACTCACAAAGTGTCACCTCCATGGGGACAAGCAGCTAATTGCAAGGTGACCTTAGAACAGCTAATGGTGACTAATACCCCTGTAGAGGGAAGCTAAGGGTCATAACACGCCACACCACTTACAAGAGAATGATGCAGAGATACCAGCTAGCGCGATCAATATGCTGCATTACAAATTCTTCCATCTTTCTTTGTTTCGCTCAACTAGATCAGACATGGAGACACATAATGTAGAAATAATGTAGATTTCCATCCAATCTTCTGTGAAGGCAAAACATAAACACCTGGCATGTAAAGGCTCAGTGTTTCATAAGAACGACTTTCCATTACAAGTTTGGCTGTTCTGCTCAGGGAACTGAACAAACAGCTTTACATGCAGCACTGCCTTTATAATTGAATGTGCATTTCGCAGACATCAAAATGATCTGAATGTTGCAGTGGAGGTCTTTCTCTTCATTTTACCTCAGCCTAACTTCAGACAGGGTTTCTCTTTTTATGCCATGGGGGGAGGATGGAATCCTTCACTAGTGTCGCACAGTGTTTTGTGTAACACTAGACACGTAATCCTCCCTTCTCAGAGGCGTGAATGCATTTTACAGGTATCCGTCATCCGAGTGTCAATCCTGCCGGCAGATTTCACACACCACCACACCTCTGCCTGCTTGCTTCCTGATTGCATAAATACTCCCAGTGACACAGTGGACTGCATCCAATTCCACCCCCGCTCAGACATCTCAGGCAAGTACATGCACAAGTCATGAGGGAAAGAGAAAAATAATATAAAGCAATAAATACATAAGGGCAGCATGAGGCTTCCATCTGCAAGATTGGCTTCTCAAGTCCTGCACTCATCAGGTTCCTGTTAATAAATAGTCAAGTGATACAGTATTATAATCAGCATTAAAACCAGAGAAGCTTGGAATTTTTTTCTTTTGGGAAAAGGGTCATCAGAGCGCCTAATAGCTCATATTAGCTAAATTCACACCACAAAGAGAGCTACTCTGTAATTATAGTCATTAAAGAAAAATTCAGTGATTATCCTTGCATTTCTTAAAATAATAAATTCCCTGAGGCTTAGTATGATAACATTGTTGTGCTGAGGCCCTTAAAAAGCCATAAAACCACTCCGGCTCTAAGCTATGTATAACAAATGTTACATTGCCAAATTCCAGGTACAGGATGATGAACACGGGTGAATGGGAAGAGGGTTCAAATCCATCAGGCGGATTCCTATTCATTTCGATTCCTATGGTTTTAGAAATGTGGGGTGGTAGCGCTCTGCCGTGCCTTTGATCATTTGATGGAGACAATGCAGCTCTCCTCAGCCCTGTGGCACGGGGGTTTACCTGCTGCTAAGTCAGGTATCACAGCCGGGGACCGAGCACCTTAAAGAGGCTTTAACCCTCCTCTGTATCAGGCTGACATGATTCATGTGGGCTGGGTGTGGATTTGAGTCCCTGCTGTGGCACAGCGTCTTTCATGTCAGGCTGTTTATGAGAATATGGAGATAGGTTGTGCATGCTCGCGGGTGTTCCTTAAAGCAGTGATACGACCTCAGGCTGGGCTTGATCCCTGACGAGTCAGAATCTACCTCTCGATGAATCTCTTGTAGCACACTTAATACCCATAAGAACATGGTGCACGAGGCCCCTCATCTTGGTAACAGAAAGGAATTTGAGGGCAGATTAATATTATGAACAGTAATATTCCCCCGGCGGCATCTGCATGCGCCAGGGATTACAGGGCTCTGGGGTGATTACCGGCAGGGGAAGAGGGGTTACAAGTCCAAAAAACTTTTCATCTTCACTCAGGGCACAGAGCACATACACAGAAAGACATATAAACACATAATAATAGAGTATGTGTACCTGTGTGCATGTCTGCCTGTTGTGTTAATCACAGCATCAAAACAGTATTTCTACGTACTATCAAGTTTTGTCCCCAGGCCTTCATTTAATCTTTTATCTATTACTTCAAAAAAACTGCATTGTGCATTCCTGCAGACAGATATATTAAAAAACATATCAGATGGACTGCCAATGCTAAACTTCATCACCAGAGCTATCATGTTTTCATGCGCATTATTAATCATATACATTAACCTAGTACACCTAATTTTTACATCTCTCAAGATCTGTGATTATTTAATCTAATTTTTCTCTCCTGTGAGCACATTATTAGTTTAGTGAAATAAGAAAGGAAGCATACAAGGTGAAGGGTAGCAAAGCTATTCTCCCACAGGACGGCATCAGAGATCCCTCAGGGCTCCGTGTCCGGCCCACTGTAGATATCAGTTTTCAGTGAGGCATAAGGACCTGCCAGGCTTAAGGCCCTGCTCACTCTAAGCCTCATTATTCCCCTCACCACCGGGCTGACGCCAGGCCACGCGTGCAAAGCAAGCTAAGGAATCGCCTCAGGACTTGTCTTATGACAGAAGACTCAGCAATTTCCTCAGCACCTTTTGCGTGAGGATAACACACACAGTCCACTTTGGCCATGTGCAACCAATAAGTTGCCCTAATGAATGCCAGGCCGTGCAGGCAAAGGGGGGCAAGAGAGGGCTGAAACAGGCCTCTCATGTCTGAAATTATCCAGAGGAAAGTGGTCTGACACGCTGTTCTGCTGCTAGGTGGTGGCGTGAAAGAAAAGAAACAACACTGTTTCCATTTAGAGTTAAGTCGGAATCACAGAGTGCCAGAGATTGCACACATTTGTGAGAGATAAACAGCAGGATATTTCCCTTCTTTAGACTCCAGTGTTGACTTTGTAGATTCCACAAGGTTTCAGGGATTGAGTAGAGGAAGGAAGGCGAGGGGCACTGCAGTACGCCGCCATGCAGAGTCTGAGTTTGTCAGCAGCTCATAAGCCTGAAGTTCAAAGGGCAATCTGATAGAAAAGCTGTCTTGGCAGTGGTTTCCTCCCGTGTGTTTGCCAGCAGACTGCTTCCGTCGGACTGCACCCAGTAGTCATCAATTAGAAAACTGAAGGGTGCCATCCACACACAAGCACATGCACTATTTGGATGTAAGTTGAGGAGACATCACTGCTGAAAAGACTTCAGGCCAACAATCATACAGGACCAATAATCAGTGATGTTACATGATAGGGGCTTTTAGTGTGCAATGTTCTTTCCTCTTTTTGTCTGAACTTACTCAGAAAAACAATTCTCTTAATAAAAATGATCAATCCACTGTAAACTAAATAAGAAGACGCTGCAATATAGCTAAATAATTGCATATAAAGGATGATTAATTGGCCCATGCTATTCTGCATATATGCAAAAAATTGGAAATAGTTCCCCTGCAACAGAAGATGGGATGAAGTGCATAAATGTTCCAAAAGGAAGCTTGTGTGACTAAAAATAACTCTGGGAGAACTGGAAGGCGATTTGTTTGAAGTGGGTAACTTAATCCAAGTGTGATGGCAAATGTGGAAAAATTGAGCTATTTTTGCATATTTACTAACCAAAAGACACATTGAAGAATTTGAGGTTTCCTAGCCATTGATTGGCTACTTCTGTGTGTACTTCTGTTTTATGATGAACTCTCAATGCTCTATAAGCTGTTTTCACCACAAAATCCAATGCACATGCCTAGCATTAACAGGCAGACAAACATAGTTCTCCAGTTTGCTAGTAAACATAGCAGAGCATATTTAGCAGTTAAATAGCCAAAGATTTCCCTCAGATGTTGGTGAAGACCAAAACAGAGCGAAAATGATGTTGAAAAATACCCTTACATTTTCCAAGGGGCCACATACATGACTTCAAATAAATGCTAAAGTTGCTTCTTATCTGCTCAATATGTAAATAAGCAATTGCTTGCTAATAAATTTCCCATATCAACTAAAAAAAGGCCATATGTCAGTCTTGCCTTCAAAGCTTGTTTCTGCTGCCTCCAAGTGGAGGAGTGGAGTGCTTGTATTTGAATGTCACATTTAAACTAGTTAGAAATAAAAAAGAAAAAAATACAAAGAAAAATGAATGCACAACTGTTTTAGTGTGTCATAATTTAAAATACAAAAGTCTGCCAAGGCTGTGTCTTTCTGTGCTACAAATTGCTTTTTGTGATTAAATAGAACATCACGTCTGCAACAGCCGCATGTGTGAAATTAAAAATGGCAAAGTGGTTTTAAGACCTTTTCCCTAAATATCATTTAAAGTATTGTGTGTGGAAACATCCCAATTCATAATGCATCAAATTTATCATTATTGGGATAATGCGCTGGATGAATTACTTTGCAAGCCCCAGACGCCTGGAGGGTGACCTGTGACAATTCCATACAACACCGCTTCAGAAATGAAGGAATTCATTTTCATCTTCCACTGACTGCCTTAATCACCATGTTTCATTGTGACAAAGAGTTCACTGTGGCTGCACACATTTCAAGTATGAGACAGTAAATGGGTTTCACTGCTGTCCAGTAGCATTCTTATAAGTAACAAGGCTTTTTTAGCCAGAGGGAGATAGACTTCTTGATCAAAACAACATCAATTACACTTCACTTTATATCACCTTGTTTTGGTAGACAGCCTATCAATTGTGAAGATGCAGAATCATTTCTACAATATGTCATGATGTATCAGTCACAGCTGGCTATGAGGTTGACAGGATTAACATTTAGGACACCTCACAGAAAACCATCTGTTACAGCTCTGTATCTTCTTTAATCCCGTGATCTACACTTGACAAGTTTCATATTTGCAATGAGATATACAGATTTAAACCTGATTTTGAAAAACATGGCATATTAGAGATTTCGTTGGCTGAATGAGTATACATGTGCAGAGTAATATAACACACTATGCGATATTATCGCTTGTATTTTGTTAAACATCAACTATAAACTGTTTTCAGCATTATCTGAAAATGAACAGAAAACAGGGAAAAACCAGTTTTGTTGTTTCAGATTTGTATTAATGACTGTAGTTCTGGGATAAAAGATGTGGATGGATAACAGGAGTAGCAGTACAGTTGAAGGTGTAATATAAGTGCAAGGGTAGGGATGCTGTAGAAATCAATACAGCATTTCATTTGCATTGCTTTGATCCTGTACAGCAGGACCAGGAGATTAAGTAATACAGATTATGCCTGACAGGCTGATCATTAACACTAGTTTGCAATCTGTCAGTGCATCCTCTCGTCCTGTCTAACACCTTGGGAAAGACAAGTGGTCTACATAAGTGAATATAGGAGGGCGCATGTAAGACAGTGGCTGGAACAGGCCGAACAGCACGCTAGGTGAGTGAAATCATCATCTGACTTCAATCACACCTGACCTAAGAGCCACTTAAATAAAGAAATGGGTGCAGGTTGGATCAAATGCAGCAATTTCCTGGAAAAACAATCATCGGATCTTTGTAGCTGAGGATAGATGGAATTTGGGTCATCTGTGACCATGTTGGAGGGTGACCTCTGCCCTTTGTCTCCCAGCCAAGGAGGTCTCAGTGTCCCCCTGGTTCACCCTCCTCCCACCAATCCAGTCAAGGGTCATTCTGCTTCAAGGGCTCAAAGTACTATTTCATATGACACTGATATTCACAGGGCTCTGCATGACTTTTCCTGTCCACAATCTGTCACCTTTTTCTTATGCTTAACCCCCCCCACACACATAAAATTATAATACTGCATAAAATCAGGTCTCAATATGGCCCAGTTGTGGAAATCATCGTCGCTGATACAAAGATTTAATATATAATGTGGTGGATTATGGCTCAATATCAGCTCTTACTTACTCTTGTGTTGGGAAAAACACCTGCCCTCTATCCCAATACAATCAGTGGATTAATCTTGGTAAGACGTAACACACGCAGATGGTCAGACAGGAAAAATTAGAAAAATATGCAATATGAATACATTTGTCTGGCGTAATATCAAATATGATTCATCTATCACAGAGATAATGGCTTGATGCATTGGTGTACTTAGCGAAGAGGCAAAGTTAATTTCTTTATAGGCCAGATATTCCTACCAAGATACCCCGTAATAAAAATGATTCTTCTGGGAATATTATATAAATTAAACGCAAGTCATCTATCTGGTTTGCATAGTAATGCCAGCGGTGCTAACTAGTGCACTGATTCATTCCCAGTCACATTTCAACGCTGCAAACACAGTGCACTCAGGAAGCTATGTTACCTTCTGCCATGTGTTACATATTATTGTATACTGCAATACCCTCTAGTGGAAAATCAAACGGAGACCAGGAGATTGCTCGTCTTTTGCTTTCTGGATTCAAGGTGCATTTTTTTTAAAGCAAAAGAGCCCTTGTATGAGTGTCACCTACCAGACATATGACTTTTGTTTATTAGAATGAAAAGAGAAAGGTGATATGGTAATTTGGAGCAGCACGATCACTGCTCCCCAATGGCCAGCAGGCCTCAGCTTCCTGACAAAGGTCTTTTTCAATATCCTGCAAACATGGACGGCGAGGTGGCGGCAGTGGGTGCGCTATCCGGTGCTTAAGACACAGGGGGTCTGTGGGCTGCAGACGAGGCCCTGGAACAGAAGTCAGATCACAGGTAGCGGCAATCGCAGGAAGCATGACTTCCCCGCCTGAACACTGGCTGGCTCATACACCGACACGCTTCTGCTGCCACATCACGCAAGATGTGTTTTTGCTGTTTTCATGCAACAGTCTCAACAGTAGCCTTTTGCCATAGCAACCCATTACTATTGCTCGGAGTGTGAAAACAGTAACAACAACATCCCACCTGGAAACACATAGTGTTTCTGTTGCACCATTTTAGAGCGGTTTGTAAAAAAAAATGTTGACTTTTCACATTATAAACAAACTCATTGTCGATACATGTTTGCTATGTAGCAGTGAGAGTTATATGTATTGATCCTTTAAGTAGTGCGGTCTTCTGACAGACATCTTACAAGCTGTATATCGTTTGGAGCTGTATTTTCAGAGGATAGTGAATCTAGGAAGGCTGGAGGGTAGTTGCCAGGAAAGAACTTAATTCAGCTCCCTTACTAACAAGTTGACATGGGGTCAAACTGAAAAAAAGAGAAAACTTTATTGAATCATGCTCCCTCACCTTCAGAGGTGACATCAAGCTTGTTATTGACAGAGAATAGGAAATTCACTTTGGTCTGGAATTTGCGACAGCGGGACCGAACCATAATAGTGACCTATTGAGCTTTGAAAGCCTTACTTTTATCTTCCAGGAAGCAGGCTCAGAAAGGTGACTGTGGGAATTTGTTTGAGCCACTTCAAATGTAACTAGAAAAAAAAAGAAAAAAGAATGAAGTCCAGCTGTTGAAAAGTCAAGTAGGTATGCCGAAAGATTCACAACAAATCAAATCATATTCAGCCTGTTAGTCTGTTTGCATGCTCTGATCAGATTAAAGCTGTTTGCTTGCGTGTATTATGCCTTTTTTCCTGAATAAGGGCCGGTGCAGAGGGACAGGTTGCTCTAGAACTAACTCAAAACTGATTGTGTTGCATCTTTTTTGAGGAAATTAAATGATGACCTGGGTTTGGAACTGTTGTTGCCTGGCAAGTAGAAACATTGGCAAATAAATATCTCAAAAGGGGGCAAGGCAAAGCTGACGGAGCCAGGAAGGATGTTGCCAGGCCTGGTTGTCGTTTTTTCTTTAATCAGTGAAAGGAAATAATAGAGAATCTGATATCCTCAGAGGCGCCTGTTGTTTTGGAAACACAATTTTCCCTCTTTGGCTGAGGTGGAACCCTCAGATTATGAGCCAAAATATTTTTAACTAAATTGTCTCAATGAAAAATTAACATTAGGGTTAAGTAATAATTATCGTAATTCATATCAACCGTCGGTAAAAACAACTAGCAGACAGACCAAAGTTTCCGAAACCGAACTACAAAATAATAGCTAATCTGTGTTAATGCTCCTAGAACTGTCAACAGCAGCAGAGACAGCCACATCTCAACGCTACTTTCACTCACTTGCATCATGCAGTATTTCATTTTGATCCAACAATCCAGGTAGAAATGTTCCTGACTTATCAAGGCTATCCATTTACTGTGACGACCAAATCAGATCGCTCCTGAAAAATTCATCCCCGAGTGGCAGGGCTGCACACAACAAGGGCCATGGCACTCCAAAAAAACTTTGAATATTTCAGAGTTACTAAAAGCAATCCAAGGTAGACATTCATATTTCATCCGCACGTCTTTGTATCTCGAGATATCTTTGAGAGTAATTTGTCTTTGATGTGAGAAAGGCATCAATATTTGAATTATAATGTCTCCATCAGGAAACGTTGCATTTGCAAACAAGCTGTTTAGATGTGATACTTCAACTCATAGCCCGCATTACACCTGAGAATCCCGAGGATACATTGGGACAGTCTGCGTTTTGCCAAAGTGTGCGGAAGTCCTAAAAACAGCACATTACTTTTGTGAACAATCTCTGACGATGTAGCATCACAGAGACAACTGAACTCAGATACTTAAATCTAAGTGGAAAACTAAGCGTGCATGATCCAGATTGAAGAAAGTATCAAACATAGAATTAAAGAGGGCAGAAAGGGAAAAAGAGATAGACTGAGAGTGGGGAAAAAAAGGAAGAAAAACAGTTGGAAAACTGTGAAGCACGGTAGCCGGGTCAATCCTCCCCTCACGTGCTTATTTCCATCTGCTGTCGCAATCCTCTGCCACGGAGCGGTGCCGACACCGCTGTCTTGGAGTGAGGCAGGGCCAGCCCCGTGTCCTATAAACACACACAAATCATTTACATGCTGTACTCATCAAAGGCAACTCTTCCTCATCTCCGCAGAGATTTGCTGCTGATCTGAGCTTCCAATATTGCATCTCAGAGCGTCGCGGCTAACCTTTGCAACTGCCAAGAATGTGATTAATTTTTTAAATACAGCTGTTGACCTATTATTGAGATGGAGAGGAGCCACGAGAGACACTCATCTCCTCTCCTCTGTATAATGGAATGCATTATTGCATCAGTGTTTACAAGGCGCGCTAAAAGAGAAACAGAATGAGGGAGAAAGCGTTAAATAAAGCAATTCAGCTAATGTCGCTTTGGGCCTTGTGCACACACAAAGTGTCAATCAAAACTCACAATTCTTTGATTCATTGCAGTTTGCTCTGGCAGTTGCATCGGAGGGAAGAGTGGTGACACAATGTGGAACAATAATTACCCTGCAGTGTTAAAGTCCTCCAGTGTCTTGGTGCATTCATAAATAAAATATGTTCAAGATAATGGATTTACCTTCAATAATTCATCATCAGAATGTTTCAAACCGAGTGATATAATGTGTCACAGTATTCTGTAACACAGTGCTTAGCCAAATTAAGTTATCTTGAAACAGATTTATTGACAGCGCTGTTGCTGCATTCATTTACTCAGCAGCCATTGCTTAATTACTCCTGCAAAGCTAATAAAACAATGCCAATAGACTGATTCTAAACCACTCAGTGTCAGTGTTAACTACACACCCAGGGTCCAGCCTGGACAGAACAGCACTCAACGCGACACGCTCAGAACTCTGAGCTGGATTATGCGGAAAGGAGCGGATGGAGCCGCAGTGGGGCCGTGATATTTGTCATTCATGACCTCGGAGCGAGCCAGGACTTATAGGCAGTTTGGTTTGATGACCCATCAGAGAATCTGCCTGGGTCTTTGCAAGAGCCAGAGGACCAGGGTGAGGGAAGAGGGTGACATCCAGGGCTGCGGTCTGTTCAGCTGGACTGGGGTCAATCAGTGGGCTTGAAGATGCAGAGCCAGCTGGAGAGCTATGACACGGTTGGCCTTCATGTTCAGAATGTCCCATTCGCGGTCACAAGAAGAGGCCATGTTGGCAGGCTGGAGGAAGCCACTCATCCTCATAATTAATGACATGAGTTCGTACGCTGTATGACTAGAGCGAGCATATTGCAGCATCGCATCAAGTTGCATTTGTACTACATGTAGAAATCCCTGAAAGTCATTCAAAGTAAAAAAATAAATGCATAAATAAATAAAGCTCCATAATAAGCTGACATGTTTGGTTTATATGTTGCAGTGTAAATGCTGGAGTACAAATCAGCTGTGCTGGTGTAAAGCATTCCATAAAACCATGATTGTGTTTAAATCAGTCATCTCAGAAACAAACAAATACAAATGTAAGAGATGCACTTGCAATCAACAAGACATACTTATATAAAAAAAAAAGATCACATACACATATTGTGGGTTGCTTCAATCTAGAGGAGGCATAAGCATTCAATAGAGGCAAAAAAAAGGAAAACAATTTACATGCAAATCAAACGTTATCATCTCAATCTCTTTATGCCAGTTTCGCCTGCAAAATTGCATTCATTTGCACAAAGGCATTCAATTACTGTAGCTGTGCCTCAACTTTTCACATCTCAGCATTTTCTATTTGGAGAGGCAACCCATGTACATTTAATAGGTAGCCATTCTGTTCCCCGGCTCTGTGAGAGATCACTGTGAGCGTGTCAGTTAGAGGAGATGGCAGCATGTATCAGTGCATGAAATAAAGCTCCTGCTCCAAAGTGACAGGTCCTGGATATTGTTGGCAAATGGATGTTAAATTCACTCTGCAACCACCAACAGCAGCCCCGGCTATGAAAAATTAACTGTACTCTGGCTAAAGGGAAGGGAAATTGCTCTGCTAGATATACCACAAAATCCTGTTTGTGAGCTATCCATCTGTCAGATCCCTTTGCACAAAAAGTCCTTCAGCTTTTTCTATTAAAGAGTCCGTGCTCATATGGTGTTCAAAGTAATCCAGTATGAGAGCGGAAACAAAGAGATGTCAAAGAGAGTTAGACTTAATCCTAAATCTATGCCATGGATCACAACTCAGTAAAGAAGACTGACTCCAAAGGTCTCAGTGCAGAGACAGAGATGCAAAGAATACAACAGCCACCAGAGGGCAGTGATGCTAGTAGCTGCCATAACCTTACAACTAAACCTATAACAACTTACTCTGTGAAATGTATTTAAAATCAGTCCATTGTGTAGCTGCTGTCAACTGCAACAAAGTGAATATTTTATACATTTCTGGCACTGATGAAGAAGTAGATTCAATGAATACAGCCTCTAATGAGTCACTGACCTGCAACATGATAATACAGTAAATTCAATTCAAGGTTTCTACAGCTAATAAATAACATTAGTAAAAGGTAAGTTTGATTTGGGCTAGCTAATGATCACATGCTCACTGCATTTATGTTGCATTCTGTTAGTTGAACTCCCAATGCCATGCAATGATTTTTTTAAACTTGGTAATTATTTACGCTCCTCAACACTTTATTTTGCTTTGTCATCTACAGCTTGACCCTCTAATTTCCGAGGAGGAAAACTTATATTACAGAAAAATCATTTTAACATAAATGATTTGCAGAAATTTACAATTGTAACAATATAATCATGGTGTAGAAAGTACGAAACAGTTGATTATTATATTTCCAAAACGTTCTCTTTATTTAAAAATGAGTGAAAAAATATTTACAGAAGTCAACTTTATCAGATTTGTAGTTTTATGATGTGGTTCACTGGGCCTTTTTAAATATGATACCAAATGACTTTTCACATCCTACCACCAGATGTCAGCATAACACTTTAAACGACTCTTTTCATGTCTGCAGCTGGGTGTCACTGTTTCCCTGCAGGGAACGATGACTGCATTGCATAGAAAAGATTGAGGAATTAAAAGAACAACTAGATTAAATGAGTGGATAAACATAACTGCATGCAGATGCTTCCCCACAGGTACACTGCATGGTACAGTTCAGCAATTATCATCCAGTCATGCTCTGCGGCATGCTGAAGAAGATGGCAAGAGGAAATGTGGCTTTGAAAAAGGGTTCATTGTTGGGGTACAGGTGGCAGGGGCTGCAGTCAAAGATGCTCAGGGACAGTGACTACTGATAGTGACTACTTAGTGACTACTTGATATTTACACGTACAGGAAAGACATCAGCTCAGGTGACTGAGAATGTCAGTGCAGGACACAATCAGACTATCAGCAAGAATAGTTGAATAGTTCATTGACAATTACATAGAGGGATATAATATTGCATGAAAAGAATAGTGCATGAACTTTTCATCACAAAAATGAATTCACATTTGAGAGTTCAGTAATACAAAAACTATTTGGTAGTGGTCTCCAGGGATGGCATCCTCCACCATATTCTTGAGAAGTGGGCGGGTGCATGTGTGACGTACACCAAGAGAATGATACAGACCTGAATGCTTGGCTCCCAGTACAGGGCTCTGTCATTGTGCTGGTTTGGGTCCATTTATCCCCTTAAAGGGAAGGATCATTACAAAACAAACAAAAGTGCTGTGGTCTTCACAGTCGTCAGATCTCACCCCATGAGATTTGACAGTGCGTTCAGGAACTATAACCAAGCTGTTCATGGATTCACACATAGTGGCTCCACATTTTACTCCGCATTTTTCCCCCTTTATTTTGTCACCCGTACATGTCTGAAGTTGCATTTACATCTAGAAGTAGCAGCTTTGTAACTGTGAAATTAAATGTGATGCACCAGGCTGGATAACGTTTAGTTGGTAGAATCTCATACATGTAAGTACAGAGTCTAGCCACTCTCCATTGACTTTTTTGTTTGTTTATTATAGCATATTTACAAAGTACAATACAAGCTAAATCTGCCAATGCCTGGGGATTCAAGAAAAAAAATAAATCAATATTTGCAGTTATTTAATACTTACTACCTAACTAGCACAAAGACAAAGTCAGTTTTAAGCGCCTTCTTTCTCTGAAGACTTTTTTTGAAGACTTTATAATCCATTGACGGGCCTTAACGCACTTGAAGTCATGACGTATGGTGATGACGTACGTCCTGCGCCGGAAATGGCAGGAAAACAGAAAAATAAACTCACCAAAGATTGTTCTTGGCCCCGGTTTAGCTTCTTAATATTCCACATCGCACCGAATGTCTTCGCACGCATGTTTCTCCGCCGCCATTACGAAGCCAACCACTTTTTTCTCTGTTTTACCGCGCAAACTGCAACTCAAACTGGCGCACGACCTCAACGTCATCGTTCTCAGCCACGCCCCCTGCTCTCTGATTGCGCAGGTAAATATTTGTCAGGAGAAAACAACGAGAAAAAGTCTATGGAGAAAACCAGAGTATTCTAAATAGAAAATTAAATATGAATTAATAAATTACATTTAAATTAAAATTGAGCAGAAGTAGCATAGTTACTTAGAGGGCGGAGCCAAGCTACCCGAGCTCCGTGTGGGGGGAAAAATAGTAAACACGTATAGGTATAGATATTTCGCGACAAGAAGAAGAGTTAAAAATTCATATGAATACCTTAAATGTTACTTCTATAACTTACTATTGATCGTTGCTATATTTACATAAAGAAAATATATTGCCATTTCAGACCTTGAATTGAGAAAACTGGTGGATTATAAAACGGGACATGTTGTTAGATATATTTTCATGGTTTTGTCTCATTTGACTCAATATATTCGGGTAAAATGGGTCAGTCACCTAGTTAAATAAATGCAACTTTTTACAGTCATTATTGGTGTTGTTATATCACATTACTCATTTCTTCATATAATATTGTTTTGGCTCCAGTAGCCTACTCTTAATATAAAAAAAGAGAACATAAGCATGTCTTACATATCTTATTAGCTAATTTTGTCATTCTGAGACCAGTGACTTTTTTTAATCTGCGTTCCGACCATCCTAATTCTAATCTGAAACTAACCAATATGATCGTTTCATGTAAAGTATTTGTGTGCGCGCGTGCGTGCGTGCGTGCGTGTGTGTGTGTGTGTGTGTGTGTGTGTGTGTGTGTGTAGGGCACATTAAGGCGCATCCTGCGCAAAACAAACGTTTTGCTGTCGCGCAAAATCCTGATCTATATGGATCCAGTAACTGTGCGCACGTCAAACACATTAGAAAAGCGGTAGCATAAAGTAGGCTATAATGCACACACATTATAAGACCTGACTGTGGAAAATTCTCTTGATGTCGTTTACGTCCATGTCTGACTGCGTCATTTCTGGCCATTCTGTCCTGATCCCTATAGCCGCCTTGTTGTAAAGTAATTCCCCTACGGCACATCCAACCATATGAGCCATTAAGTTGTTCCTGTGTTTCAGTGTGCGCTCCCCCGCTGGAGACTGCGCAGAAAAAGCTCGGGCAAAAAAGTGCATGTGCAAGCAGAAAACGAGAAAGTTCATAGAGCCGAAGTGCAGGATGTCCCGTTAAGGAGAAAAAAAATCCTCCAGAGGAGCAGAGGCAACACAAGCTGACGGACTGGAAGCACTGAACTCAGCGCAGACGGCTTTTTACCACACCTTAAATATAGTTTACGCGTTCAAAATGGGCTTTCCGACGATATTTAGTTGTCGTCGAATTGTCCTTAAAGTGTTTTTGCTTCAGTTCATCGCCTTTCAAGCAACATATGCAGCCCCTTCGCCTATCATCAGGTTTCCTGGAGACGACACTACTCCCAAAACAGACAAAGAAGTTGCCCTGGTAAGTTTATTGGTTGTTTTTTTTTTTCTTTTTCTTACTCCCTACATCTGAGTCTAATTGGGTCACGCACTGTAAAGAACAGTTTTTCCTTATGAAGTTGAAAAAGTGAGCCAATGGGAAAGAGTTAAGACTATGTTTATTTATTTAACCCACCCCCCACCCCATACAATTACATGCTAAGCTGTTAGAGGTGTTAACCTTTGTTTTGTTTTTATGTGTGTTTCTCCTCCAGCACTATCTGAACAAGTTTTACGGATGCCCGCAAGACAGATGCAACCTCATGGTGCTCAAGGACACCTTGAAGAAAATGCAGAAGTTCTTTTCCCTGCAAGAAACCGGAGAAATTGATGCCAAAACGGTGGACATCATGAAAAAGCCCCGCTGTGGCGTTCCAGATGTGGCCAATTACAACTTCTTCCATAGGAAACCCCAGTGGCAGAAGAATGATATCACCTACAGGTCAGAGCATTAAAAGTACTTACACACTTTTTGAATGAGTGAATGTGTTGAAGTGAATCCTGAATTGTGTGTATATTTTAGCAAGGTGATCCACAAGAAAGGAAATAACAGTAATAATATAGCTATTACTTGACCCCCCCGGGAAAAAAATGCCCATAAATCGAACCATATGTATTAGGAATAGTATTTGGGTCAAGTCTTACAATAACTCCGGTTTGATTTGAACTCTCTAAGTAGTGTTTGATGAGTGCGGAGTAGTATTACATGGACAGAGTCTGTTTGCTCTAAGACATGGACCACAGCTTGGCCTTGCCTGAACCCCCTAAACCCTCCCACCAACATCCAGGCCACCCCACCCCCACCCACGCAGTCCCGAGGCGCTCGCATCTTGTGTCTCACTCGCCCCAGCATTCCTACACAGTATGTGTCAGGTCTTTTGTTTCTGCTCTGTTTGAGGTTTGCAACAATGTGGAATCGGTTTATTTATATCAGCAGTTTTTCATGCGCGCCCGCTCATTCCAGCCAGTCTGCCTGCGTGTTCGTCAGGGAGGCTGCGAGCCAAAGACAATAACAACTAGGAGATCTCAGACTGTAAGAAAAGGGACTGTGTGGAAACATAACAGAGGTTTGTGGCTGAACAGTTTCAGGAAGCATTCGTTTTTACCAGATGATTTATAGCCTGCCTTTAGGTGAATTCTTTTCCATGATTTCATTAAGAGGCAGAGATTGCGCTACATGTCTTTTCCAAAACTGGCCGGCGGCTATCTTGATTGCATTGGTGAATAGTTTGTCTTAAACTTGACTTCATGTTCACTCTGCAGAATCCTGGGACACACTCCTGATCTTGACGAGGAAGTAATAAACGATGCTTTCTTCAGAGCCTTCAAAGTATGGAGTGATGTCACCCCACTCACATTCACCCGCCTTATGGACGGAGAGGCTGACATCATGATTAATTTTGGCCGCAATGGTATGCCATGTATAGACAGATGCAATAATTCAGAATATATACATGGGATACTTTACATGATATTTTCAAAATATGGCACTAAAAGTAGCAAATTACAGTCAACTGAATCACAAGTTACCCCTCTATCATTTGTCAGTGCAGCCGGGCAAAACTCTTCCTGTGGCTTAGCGGGTTCCTGCTGCATAAATCTAAATGTCCTATATCATAGAAAGTGAAATTTCAATATATATTTGATTATAAGAAGTCTAGTTGTTATATATTCAGAAACTGTGTCCTAAAACTAGCCATTAGGACTTATGTGTAATTGCAATGTAAAAAATATATAGTTGCCCTACCCTCCCTTCACATCCATTCAAATCAACCAGTCAGAGAATAGGATAAATATTACTAAGACGTATACAACATCTGTTTTTTCTAGAGCTCCAGAAAGCATTTTGAGCAAAGATATATATATATAAACTTAAAGATGTTACCCACTATCTTAATACTCTACTTTCTAAACAGTCTACTAAGCAAATTATGAATAAGGGGAAAGAAGTCCAGTACCTTGTTGACTAATGTTAGAAGAGCAACAATGCAAATGTAATTATAGCCACGCCCCAACCAGCTTCTATTTTACTCTTCATCAAAAATGGGAATTGTAGCTGTAGTGCAAATAAGTAGACTCATTCCAATGAAAACAGCCTTTAGATATTTACTGTAATGTTATGTATCTCTCTCCCGTCTGACCCGAGCTAACCCTGTTGGGAATCCAGTAATTACAAAGGAACACAAACAAAAACCAGCCACTTCAGAAGATGTGAAGCAGTTGATTTAGAAGCATAAATATAAGGGAATATTTTAACACACACACACCCACAAATGTCTGAAATGTTTTCATTTTATTGCTTTTAGTTATTTGTATTTGTTTTGGTTACTGGTCATGTCTGCTACTTCTTGATAAGCTATTTCTGTATTGGCTGCCAGCAGCAAATGAATAAAAATAACTTGAAAGTTTTAATTTTGTCATCATCAGAACATGGAGATGGTTACCCCTTTGATGGCAAAGATGGCCTTCTGGCTCATGCCTTTGCTCCTGGGCCAGGAATTGGGGGAGACTCCCACTTCGATGATGATGAGCAGTGGACGCTGGGAGATGGCCAAGGTAATGCAGAAATAATATATATATATATATATATATATATATATATATATATATATATATATATATATATATATATATATATATATATATATATATATATATATATATATATATATATATATATATATATATATATATATATATATATATATATACTTTAAGAAACACATAGGCATTGTCAGATATGGTGACAGTGCAATCCTACACTAATGCCAACACAGTGATAACTGTTTTTGACTTTCAAATACTTTGTTTTGATTGCTTTAACTTTGTCTGAACTTTCTGGCACTCGATTTGACAAACCGCAGCCATCTGGAAGCTGAATAGAAAAAAAAAATCTCTTTTGCACACATTTGTATTGCGTTGACCCAGATAGGTTCATGTCTTTCCTATTATTTCAATCCTCTCGTCTGGATTTATCACAGTGCAGAAGTAATCTATTAACCTATTTTTCCTGTCTCTTGGTGCCAAAGAAATCTCACAACACTGAGAGATGAACTCTTTTGCTATACTTTCTGTGCATTTGCAGGTTTTATCCAATTCACTGCAAAAATGTTTACTTTACAAAGCATCTGTCTGATCTTTATGAATTTTTCGGACACTTCAGGCATTTATTGAACAAAGTGATGGTTTGGGAAAATATATGACAACGATGTGAACATTTGACAGTAAATAAGTTACAATATGATCCATAATCTTCTCAACAGTGGTGAAGGTGAAGTTCGGGAATGCTGATGGAGAGTTCTGTAAATTCCCTTTCCTGTTCATGGACAAAGAGTACAACAGCTGCACATCTCAGGGCCGCGATGACGGCTTCCTGTGGTGCGCCACCTCTTACAACTTTGACGAAGATGGCAAATATGGCTTCTGTCCCCATGAATGTGAGTTTTCCATGTTTCATTTTTGACATAACAAATGGCAAGTCTCTTTTTTATACAATTCGCAGTACTGTGTCTTTATAGACTTGTAATGTTGTGGCCCTACTTGACCTCAGCAGCTAGTGACATGCCCTAATTGCAATATGGGGCACCAGAAAAGCATGCCATACTTTGGCTTATTCACATTGGCCAAACAATAATTCATATCAAATTACTTCTATACTCCAATCTGTTCTGCGGCTTTTGGACAGAAAGAAAGTAGGTTGGACAGTATGCCAGGAAAGTGTTTTTGTTTGGAGTGGATTATGGAATATTTCTTTTCCAAGTTACTGCCCCCATTTTGAACACAGAGTCTTGTCAAACATTTTGTTTATCTGTGTTATGTTGCTGTCCATGGTACTAACGCGATCACATGCCTATTACAGATAACTGCCAAAGTACACATGTACAAAATTGTTGTATAAGATGGGAACACGAGTGAGGCCAGTTTGTACCACAGCTGTCTGTTCTGTTAAACTCCTACACTGATATAAAAAAAATAATAATAATCTATTTCACAGATTTCTCTATTTGTAGTTTTTTTTTCTAAGCACCTTTGTCTCAAATCATCACTGAAGGGTCAAAGGTCTTAATTGCTTTAAGAATAATTGCTTATAAGATGGTATTCGGGTTTCTCTAACACTTTATTGTATTTGTCAATATTTGTTTTACAGTGCTCTTCACCCTGGGCGGAAATGCCGAAGGCGCTCCATGTAAATTTCCCTTCACCTTTCAGGGAGAGAAGTATGATGGTTGCACCACTACAGGCAGGGATGATGGTTACCGCTGGTGTGCCACCACAGAGGATTATGACCGTGACAAAACCTATGGCTTCTGCCCCGAGACCGGTAGGTGGTGTCAGATAATATCTGTTAGGTCAGACTATACTTTTCACTTAATAGGAAGGAAAACTTGTCCGCTGTGCAGATTTCCAAATTTGTGTGCATTCCCCTGTTTACAGTATGTTTCCTTTTTATGTGCTATCATAGATACAGTTTGTTTTACTGCTTTATTTTGATCAGCAGCGTATGGTGCCCTGCTAAGTGTTTGGCTCCACGGGAATGCTCTAGCTGGGGTTTTTCAGTCTATCTCGTGGTCTACAGAGTGGCTGAGGAAGTATGTTAATGTGCAGTGGCAGGGCTTATTTTCCATTCTGTCAGTGGGACTGGTTTTAGCGTTGAGGTAATGTAAAAGAGACAGAGAAAGACAGTGAGATAGATCAGGAGAGGTATGACCTTTGGGGGTTTCATCTGGTTCTCATTGAGCAGAACTGTAGCCTTGTTGTACAGCCTCATGTGATAGCATGTTATGAACAACAAAAAACAACAACAGCAAACCAGATTGCCAGTTTAAAAATTATCTTTCTTTGAGAGAAAATCAATTTGGATGGGTGCTTCTTGGTGCTGTGCCTAGTGGATTAGTTATTAATGTCATGTGTATTGTGCCAGTGCTTTCAAGATGCTGTTTTCAAAATCATCTGCACTCATTTCACATTATGATATAAACCCAATTCTACTTGAGAAATGTTGGCATATGAACGAGTTCATAAGACAGTGAAGAGAACAAAGTTTACTACACATTCCACTTTTCCAGCTTTACCTTTCGTGTCTCTTTCCAGCCATGTCAACGGTGGGAGGAAATGCAGAGGGAAGTCCTTGCGCCTTCCCCTTTACTTTCCTGGGAGACACCTATGAGTCCTGTACCTCAGCTGGTCGCAGCGATGGCAAGATGTGGTGCGCTGTCACCAAGAGTTATGATGAAGACCGCAAGTGGGGTTTCTGTCCTGACCAAGGTATAAAAAAATGAAAGCATGTGCCGATAGTATTTTGTGGACCGTTCGAGCTGTGGTGCCAGGAATAGCCGCAAATGTGGACTTGCCACTTAGGACAATACAATGAGTTTTAAGACAGTTAAGATGAAAAGTATGCATTAGTCATTTTCTTACTGTAACTTCAAGCACATTCCAAACAACTAGCTAAGTTTAGACAATTGTGTCTCAGTCTGTATTTTCCTAATGGTTGAAATTGAAGTCATCTTGTATTCCAAAGAGACATATTTCACTTTTATTGTGGAGGTTTTTAAAGATGGCTCTCGTTTGACTTTTCAACCTTAAAGTGTTCATGAGGCAAGGAATCTTCACTGCGTTGCATGTTTCCAGGCTACAGTCTGTTCCTGGTGGCAGCCCATGAGTTTGGTCATGCTCTTGGCTTGGAGCACTCTCAGGACCCCGGAGCTTTGATGGCCCCCATTTACACCTACACTAAAGACTTCAGACTTTCTCAGGATGACATCAAAGGCATCCAGGAGCTCTATGGTGAGATCAAATGTGATTCGTGGCTTGCTTCCCAGACAGGGATTAAGCCACATACAAGAATAATAATAAAAAAAAAAAGTGTGTGAAAATGTGTGATTTTTTTGACAAGCAAGGGAAGATGAATATGTGTAAAGTTTGTAACTTATCTCTCTTATTTACAGGTGCGCAAACAGGCACAGGCAAACCTCTGCCTCCAACCCAGGGACCTGTCACTCCCATGGACATCTGTAAAGAGCCAGTCATCTTCGACGCTGTAGCACAGATCAGAGGAGAGACCTTCTTTTTCAAGGACAGGTAATCAAATCCAACAGAAAGTCCTCACATTATTTTGACCTGAACTAAACTCCTGCAAGTGTATGACAGTGTTTCTATTATCTGGTGATTACCACTTTTTTACTGGTTTAATGTATATTTTAAACAGATAAAACAAATATTTAGCACCTGTGAGCATAGGCCCTGCTACAATTGGTAGTAAATTGGTGATTGCTCCAAGAATCTGCATGTCACGATCTTGTTAAGGCCTGTGCAATAGAGCAACTTCAAGGTGGTCCACAAATGCAAGTTGAGGCATTATTTGGAGTAAGTCATAGTTCCGTCTCTGAAATGAAGGCCAAGTTCAATGGAAGGGGTCTCAAGAACACAACACCCCAAGGAGACCGGTTCCTCACTCACACTTTCAGACCTTATGAACCACAGGCTGACATCTACAGATTTGCAGTCAAGGTTTGCAGGATGACATGGTGCAAGGCTCTTTGCCCAGACAATCTGAACAGACTGGACACAGCCAATCTCCTGGCTGTAAGACTGAGACAGTCTTAAAACATGCAGGACGGTAGCTCTCCAGGAGGAGGGTTAGAAACATGCGGTCTAGATTCTGCCTACAGAAGTTGGATCGTAGAGTCAAAGTGTGGAGAAGCTGGGAAGACTGCTATGCTGCACTGATAGATTAACATCTTTTGATGGAGATATTTTGATGGTGTGGAACAGCATCTCCATTCCTGGAAGAACAATTCTTGTCTTTGGAGACAATCTTAATGCAGAGAGATATCAAGATGATATTCTGCAACCAGTGGAAATCCCATATCTCCACAGTCTGAGACAGAGCTCCATCCTTCAAGATGACAACTGTCTCAGATTTTGGGAGTAGAGAGAATGGAATGGCTATCTGATCTATATATCTATATCTATATATGGCTATCTGAATATCTGATCTCAAGACCTTTGAACACTTGGATCAGCTTGGGCATGCTGTTCGTGTTACAGTGACCAACATGACCACATTAGCTGACTTGTGACAAGTCCTCATTGAGGAGTGGAACGCCATCCCTCAGCAGTGTATGACCACCATGAGGAGAAGGTGCCAGGCTGTTGTGGCTGTGTATGGGTCTTCAACACACTATTGAGGCTCTTGACTGTGACTTAAATTAATACATTGTAAAATCGCCAATATATCTTGTTTCTTTCTTGGTACTGACAGATTTCAGTCACCCAATCCACTAAACAAACCAAAACAAGAGTCAATAGCAACAGCAAAATAAGCTGTTTGGCATTGGCAGAGACTGTTTGGCAACTTTTACATGTGTGCAAACCACATACTCAGTTGTGCTGCTCATCCCACAAATGCATGTTCCTTACAAATGGGGCACCATTTATATGGGAAATAAACATGCTTTCCAATTGTATGAAATCAATTGCCTGCCTATCAATTGATATTAAACTCAATAGTACCGATAATATTTGACTGGAATTTCTCCCAGGCTATGTTGTTTCAATACTTTGGAATTAAGAATGGAAACCCTGATGGGAGTACTATGAAGTAATCCATGAAGTTTACACTTGTACCATGTTCTCTACATGTGATGTCTATTTAACTGTTGAAAGTTAGTGGCTGCATTTTCTGTCTGCGACCTAGGGGATGAGCATGCAACCAGAACAATACCTCTTTATGAATTGTGCAAATGATAGAGCTTACACAAGGTGGATTTCATAATCATTTCTCTGAACAATGAGTAAGTTTGACATGAGGTTTCCTGTAAATGATTGTTTCTCTTATTGGAATCTTCTGCTACATGAAGATTGTGGTTTACAGACTTGCTTATTGACAGTTAGTTCTATGGAGTTTTTCCGCTACTCATCCAGTGACAGTCAAAGCAGTCACGAGTCATAAACACTGTCTACAATCCTCCACAGGCGCCAGTGAATCAAAAGTCTTGTAAACTCACTGTGTGTCTACTGGCTGACCCCATGTAGAAACAGAGATTCATGCTGTGGTTTGGTCAACAGTCTTTGTGAGTCAGTGGATTTTCCCGTAGGAAGGTGAACAGTTTTATACTGTTTTATAGTGGGTTTTTTTCAAAGGAATTGATACAAAATACAAATAACACCCATGTTAGTTATGATGTGTAAATGTCTGTAGCTGCCCTGTGTAACATCAACTCCTTGCAATTTCAATCTCAGCAGAGCTGCAGATCTGTCGTGGCCATTCTGGAAATGTGTCCAAAGCAAACAGGCCAAGGGACTGCTGTAGCAAAGAGTCTAGTCTTTCAGCTAGCCTGTTTTTTTTTCTCCCTGACAACCTGGAGTTAGAAACTTAGAGAAACAGGCCACAATCCTGCTCACAGATCTTGCTTTAATACAGAATTACTTTTCAACTTGCTCCTGGCTCTGTTCCACACATTCGCTGTGATGGACGGTGAAGTGCAAGAACACTTTAGTGGTCTTAAAGTATTAATAATTATTAATTATTTTATTATTAAATAAATCAGGCAGATGAATGTACCTAATTGTCAACTGAATGGTTGATTTACTTTTGGGATATTTGTAGCTATAATATTTATTATATTGTGATCGACTTGGTACATAGGACTACGCTCCTCTGAGTTATTCACAGCTTGGCCAATTTCAATAACTTTTTTCCCATCATAATCAAGAGCACTTGTTTTCATTGAGCGAGTAACATTGGAGCACATTGGTCTGCCATGCACAGTCTCACTTGCATACAGATATGATGCATGTATAAAATTCAGTTGACTTTTTGCATATTTAGACTTTCTCAATATCAAAAGGACATGTGGCTTCACATTTGGCCATGTCCAACTGCTCACTGTGTTTGTTGGCTCTCCCATGCACAGTAACTACAGTAACTAAACAAGCCTTCCTGTGATACGTTCAAGCAATTTTTGATTTGATATGCCTTGTATTTCAGTTGCCACAGTATGTGAAAATTTGTCAAAGCACCATAAGACTGGGAACTGATCTGTGTGCGAGAGAGAGAAATCGAGGACAGACTATTCTCAGGGCACTGAAGTGAAGACACAGCAGGGTATATCCCTCCAGACTCTAAGATTAGTGAAGTTTCAGTACAGACCTGTTGAGTCTGACCTACACAGAGACTTAATGAGTTGCCTGGAGGCCATATCAGGTGTGGAAGCTGCAGAGCTCTGGTGGAAAGCAAGTTATATAACATCAAATAAAAAGTGGTGACCTCCAGGCTCCAGGACTAATACTTACTTAAAGGTCCCATATCATACACTTTCCCTGGCTTTTATGTGAAGTTGTGATATCCCTAACAAGACATATTTGTGGTTTTAAGAACAAAAATCATCCCAATATAGTTTTCCTCTCTCAAGCTTCTCTCTGGAGCTTTGTGTCTGTCTGATTAATATTAATCATACTAATAATGATCCTCTGATTGGTGCATTTGAATGACTGTGAATGGGAGGATGGGCAGTGACTGTATAATTTTGACATCACAACTTTACAGAAGTCCTGACTGCTTGTTTTAAGGCACAGTTTTTAAATAAATATTGTGTGCATTTTGACACAGGAAACAGTATTTATACAACACCTAGACTCTCCTTTATTCCTCCTGTTTTAAAAGTGGAGAACCCCCCCCCCATCTCCCAGCTCAGCAGGTTTATGTTATAATACAAATCTTGACATGATGTAATGAGGTAATACGTGTAGCACTCCCTGAGCTCAGCATAAGAGTGTGTTTATTCTGTCTGTCTGGAGGCTTAAGGAGAAAGCAATTATGAAGTCTGTCTCATATAGACAGTTTGCTCAACCTACTGATTAGGCTCCTTCTCCATGTATGGCTGTAATTTTACTGAGGAAATATCCACAGAGGTATGTCTCTAGTAACCCATGTGTACACATTTAATCTTAAAACCAATGTAACCCAGAGTCAGTACAGAATATATATGAAACCAACACTGTAAAAGTACTGGCATCCTCTTTACCTACCAGGTGGCTTCTAGAACCACCTTGCAACCTTAACAGGTCTCCACTTGACAGCAAGGAGGATGGTGCATGGGATTTGTTGTTGAAATTAAAGATTAAATGAGTGGCTATTGCATCCTACTGCAAACAACAGACCACAAACTGTAAATTACTGCTAACAATCTCCTGGGGTATTATATGATGCAGATTGTGATGTTTAAATTGTTTACTAGCTCAAAGAATTCATGGCTGCAACACTTTATTCAATGCAGACCATTAAAACCAACCTGTAGTTACATTATACAGTAATAAAAAATATGTAACTGAAAGGCAGTTTAGAATGTAGAACAAAACATTTTAAACACATTTGGAATAACAAATCATAAACACATACAGTACCAGTATGTGATATTTGGCCATATGCTGTAAATCATCTGTACTCTTATCACTGCAGTTATGCAGCCCACTTAGGCAGATACATATATATTTTATTTAATAGAGACAGGAAATGCAGGCAGAAAAGACAGAGATGAGAGGATAACATTAGAAATATGATACAGACTTCAAGTCCTCTGGATATTGTCAACTTAGCTCACCAGAGCACACAAAAACAAAACAAAAAAATAATGCAATTTATTCTTGGCTCGTTCCAAATTAAAGTCTCCATTTAAACACAACTTTGGCATGTGCTGTTTGTTATTCACCTATGACAGTGATGTTTTCTACCCATACTTAGTTTTATCAGTGTCCCAGTTCCTCTTTACAATATTCAGATAGTTTCCTTTTTAAAAAATAGGTCAGTGGAAAAGAGTTTAGGAATCTGCCGTTGTTGTGCAGCTGTGTATTGGAAATCCGGGCACGATGGGTCTTGTTCCGCTGGCGTCGGCAGCCTTAGTCCTAACGAGAACCAGATGTTCATGAATCAGGCCATTGTGGCTGACTCGGCCAGTGAAGCACTTGCATTAAACCCCCCCCCCTTTACATGCACACACATGCACACGAGCGTGTGCACACACACACACACACACTTCCTTCACCTCTTCATCATCCCCTTCTGTCCCTCTTTCACTCTCGCTCTCATTTTCATCCCCAGCTCATCTACCTCATGATCACTCAGCTATTCGTTCTCTCTCTGCCAGGTTCCTTTTCAGGTCAGTCAACTTCAGAAGCAAGCCCAGTGGACCTATGCTAGTGGCCACCTACTGGCCTGACCTGCCTGCCAAGATAGATGCTGCCTATGAAAACCCAGTGGATGAAAAAACAGTCTTCTTCTCAGGTATGCTGAAGAAAACACGGAGCTGTAGAGAAACGGACGATTTAGAGCTGAGCATTTATGTCAGATGAACTACTCTTATCATCCGTGTGCTTCAGGGGTGATCAGACAAAACAGACAGCCCCACTTCCATGAGTAATGAAGAGCTGTCTTAACTCTTTTACCACTTAGATTTTTTTCCCTGAATGGTCAGCCGTTTCTCCTAACTGAAAGAGAAGCAGGAATGTTGGCCTGAGTACTCTTCTGTGTGGTGCGCACTCTCGGGACACTTGAGATATTCCACAATAGTTATTAGTGGTTCAAGATGCGTTCTTTGCATTTTAATACTATGACAACCTTCCTGAATACTGGCGAGATTTACGTAATATATTTAACAGCTTTGAAGATATTTAACAGCAGAGCTGGTTTAGCTATTGGGGGAACTAGCTGAAGGTTTCAAAGAGATGATATACTGTGCTGTCTGCATTATAATATATTTGGTTTATAGATTTGTAGGAAAAAAGGATAATAACTCCATCAGACATTTCTGTGTTTCTGTAATTACCCTGCATCAGGAAAACATATATCCCTATAACTTGTGTCATTTCTTTTGCCATCATTCTACTTTCCTACTTGCTCTTCTCTTCTAGGCAACGAAGTGTACATCTACAAAGGAGATGTGTTGGAGAAAGGCTACCCCAAGAGGCTCTCCAGCCTTGACCTCCCCAGCGACCTGCAGAAAATCGATGCTGCCTTCAACTTTAGAAAGAACAGGAAGACTTACCTGTTTTCTGAGGACAAATTCTGGAGGTGAGAAGCAAACATTTTCACAACCATGTATGAGCCTAAAACCTTTGTCTGACACATCCTTGATTGCGCTTGTTTGTGTCATCACCTCTTATCACAGTACTGGGCTACATCTGGATCCATTTAGCTTTCTGGAACCTATAAACCTGTAAACCAGCTCTGTTACCCCTCCACAGCATAGGAATTTTCAGTGTTGATAGCTAACTGTTTGATTTCTGTGGAAAGGTTTGATTTGTGTGTGTGGATGTGTGAGAGTTGTGAAATGCTCAAGATAGTAAATGCACTTTTAACATGCATGTGTGTACAGATACGATGAAACTGCAAAGAGAATGGACGTTGGCTTCCCCAAACTTATTGCTGATTCCTGGAATGGCATCCCAGATGGCCTTGACTCTGCCTTCAGTCTTAACGAAATTGGTAAATATATTTTCCCTTTTTTTGTTTTCTTTTGAACAAAATCTGTAGATTAAATATTGGGTATATTTCATATAGCTACTTAATAGGGATTTTATCTGTATTTAAAATAGTTCTACAAGGATATGCAAAACCCATTCTATCAGTAAATAACTATAATGGAGTTTGCAGCTTAGTCCTTTATTTAAAACTTTTAATCCTTACTGGAAATTGTACTGTCATTGTCAATTTGATTTCCTGCTGTAGCTTCCAAACAGTCAGTGGTTGCAAGCCAAGTCATTGAGTATAACAATACAATGTTAAGAAGCAGAGTTTTACCCAGTTGATATATACCATTTCACTCTCTTAATTTCAAACGTTAGAAAGCTAATATATAAAAAAGTACAGCAAAGCAGAGAATATCAGCAATTTTACAGGTATTTGAACTGAAATATTAGACAAATTGAAATGTTGACCTTAATAAAGTTCTTCAGAAATCATCCTGAGAAAGACTCAAGAATATGAATATTTGAACCAAATTTCACAGAAATCTCTGAAATAGTATTTGAACCATAATTGTAAGCCTTGTGGCCGTACTAAAATATCAGGGAATCACTAAATTATGTTGTCTGGCAAATCTCCATGTCATTAAAAAAGAACTGTAAACTTGACCTGCTCATAGTAGTAGATGAAAAGTCAGAGAGAATCATGAAAGTCTTTAGAACTACAATGATCAAATTCATATGCCTTCATCCTCTTGGGGATATATATACAATTCTGTTGTAATCTATCCAATAGATATTTAAGTTGGATCAAGATCTTAGAGAGAACATGACTGCCATCCCTAGAGCAATCATACTAGTATAACTAGAAATTAACTAGTGGCAATGTCACTTGTAGAAGTAATGCAGCAAAGATTCATTTTGTATCCATGCCTTTGTTTGAGTCTTGAGCAATAGCTAAGGGGAAAGGCGATTTAGTAGATATGGCGATGGTGCTTCAATCATAACATGGCTGGTGCTCTTGGATACAGTGGCATTCCTAGTTAAATTGCAGGAAAATTCAGTCAGCTTTATCTCTGAGTCTGGCTCTGTGCCTCTGTCAATAGCCATATACCAGAACCAGAAAGCAGTGATGACGCCATTTAACCAGAAAGGAGTTGTTTAGACAAACTGACCACACAAAGCAAATGAGGATGTAAATCAGGCCAAGAGGAGTAGCTCAGAAGTTAGGGAGTGAGTCATGGTCTGGTGTTGATAGAAGACAGTCAGAATAACTCTTAGAGTAAGTAACACATGATAGTTTATGTGAAAGCCAGTATAAGGTAGTGAATTTTGGTCTTGATACTGGTAAACTTCCTCTGAGACTGTCACCACCAGCCTCCTTGGGGTTTAGAGCTGGTACGGTATTTTGATTTTTGTCTTTGGCAAGTGACCAGGGATTTTTCCATTACTCTTCTAACATACACAGTACTGTAAGCATCACATAGCCCCTTCCTCACACAGCGAACAAACATATTTATATAAAGCAGGTCTGTGCTACTCTAACAGAGGTGCCTCTATGCTTCCTGATTAGCATAATTCAGTAAGAGGCTCAACGTTGGTTTGAGCAGAAGCTGATTTGTAATTTTAATGCTTTTTTATGTTGAAACACAGTGGCAGACCGAGTACCAAGTTTTTACTTAATAAATGTAGAAATACTGTCATCTAAAACTTACAAAAAAGTCCTGAATTCAAAATGTTACTCGAGTAAAAGTACAGAATTATCATAATTATTATCAGCAAAATGTACTTAAAATATCAAAAAGTACTTATATTATTTGTTTTTATCACTAATAAACACATGAGAGCATTTATTGTTGGAGTTCATCAATGTGGAGCCAGTTTTAGATACTTTTGGTAGATCAATAGTAAAAGTAGTTTAAAAAAAAAAAATAAAAGTAAATAATAGTAAATACTAAAAAGTAAAAAGAGATAAAAGTATAATATCTAATATTGTAGTGAAGTGGAAGTGTAACTGTATTTAAGTACAGTACCTACTGGTTACCTTCTACCTCTGGAAAATGATTATACTGCACTGTTTTGCATCGTAGTTTCGCCTTTGTTTCATATGAGAAATTATTATAATGATTTCTTCAGAATAATATTTTAAACAACTGTTTGCACTGTGCTTCTCTTTACCAGATTACAGCTACTTCTTCAAAGGCAACCACTATTTCAAACTGGAGGACAACAGCTTGAAGATTGTCAAGTTGGGTGAAATCACAAAGGACTGGCTTGGTTGTTGAGCATTTCTAGAATCTCCTGCAACTGGCTAAATCCTTCGATGACTTCATGAGGACATTGCCATACTATCATACACAACTTGAGGTCACCACAGTGCACACTGTTGTTTGTTTTACCTTGGCAACTGTACACGCTTCCATGGGAGACATGTCTCTTCCAGCCTGCATAACCAGCCTCCAGCTTTGTAGAAAGGCACCTCGAGACCTTCTGCACAGGCTGAACATAGGCAACTGGATATTTGTTATATTACTGTGTGATGTTGACTTTGTATTTGTTATGCTGATGCAGATTTATTACAATGTGTACCCCCTCTTTTTTTGTTTTATATTTTTGTATTCGTTTGTTTGTTTTTAAAATGCAGACATCGGGTATGTCCACACTGCATTGAACGCAGTGCTAAACTGTGCTGTGAGATATTGCCTTTTTATGCAAAATTGATTCTGTTATAAACCGTATGAGGAATGTTGGTTTAGAATTACTTACATGTCCAGTGTAATAGGTGGGGTTTTATAAATGTATCAGTTTTAATTAAGTAATTTTCTCATTTTTGTGCAATACATTTGAAAAAATGAATTTGCACAATGTGTCTGACCGAAAATGGTGCTTTAGAAATAGCTTTTTGCATATAGTCCTATATATCAATAGACTTTATATTCCCTGTAACTATGTCTGATGGGACTACTAGAAAGTAGTCAGAAAGTAGTATTCGCAGGCACACATTATTCTCCATTTGGTTAGCACTTTGTATAGGACTATATATGGGAACTGCACAATATGGAGTCCAAGTGATTGTCACTCCAACTTTGCATTTCCCTTGACTAACGGTACAGAAAGATTAAAGGCACAGGTTGCCTGTAGAGGCTGTATAAGTTTGCTGCATGATGGAATCATGACGAGTACCACAGTAGTATGGTTAATAATCTTTTTTTATATTATCTTCTCTTTCTTGGGATTTGACAATACAGTCATTGTGTTTTGTGTGTTTTTAAAGCTTGTGCACTTTGTTACTGTCATCAATAAAGATGGTCAATATAATGTGGATCAGTGATAAACAGAGAAAATACTGCATATACAAGAACATATCAGTGTGGATGATTGACACAATTATAATCAATCAGGTTTTTGAATTAAACAAATATTAAAAGGCAGTGGTGGGAGAAGTATTCATATTGACTGAAGTATAATTAGCAAGACCGCAATGTTAAATACTTATCACAAGTAAAATACATCAAATAAATTTTATTTTGACATTTGATGTTGTTGCTCTAGTATTGTATTTCTGAGTATATTGATCATATATGGACTATCTTAATTTGCAAAATTGTGAAATACATGTAGTGGGTTAAACTGTACCATATTTACATAATTATATATATTTATATTTACCATAACATAGGTGCCTAAACTTATACATTTACTACTTCCAGTGGTGAACAAAGTACTCAGATCATTTACTTGAGTTAAAATACAAGTTCTGAATAACAAATAAACGTCCTGAAATGATAAAAGCCTATGAAGTTGTGAAAGTCGACTTCATTATCAATCGCTTAAAATAGGATCAGTCAAACATCATTCCTATATTTCTGATTATTTGGTAATATCTGTGAGTGATCAGAATTGAGAGGTAATGTGATAAAACACAAAACTGCAATCGAGGGACCCTAAAACAAAGAACAAACAAAAAGCCTTTATTGTAGTAGTTAAATCATGGGAACATGTTCAACATGTTTGGACCACTGAGGGCCTTCATCAAGGCTTGGAAATCAAACACTGTTGGTCTCACCTATATACGTAGCTGTGGGGATGAGATTACACAGAAATATATATCATGAATGGACAATAGATACCTGTATCTGTGTATTATAAGCTATACAGAAATGGTTTGTTCAGTCCAATGGTTCCCAACCTAGGACTCGGGCCCCTCCCAAGGGTCAACAGATAAATACATCTTAAAATAATGACAAATTCCTTGCATGTTTGTTATCCTTTGTGTAAAATCTTCATCAACAAAAATAACCAGTAGCTAAAGCTATGAAATGAATAGACATATAGTGGAATGGAAGCATATTAAGTAGAAAATGGAAGCAGTGGAGAACTGCACTGTGAGTAAACCTTTCCAGTAGGGTGTGTATCTCTGTGCTCAGTGTACAGTCACACAGCTGTTTTCACTTATGGCTGATAACGCTTTTCCTCGGTTCTCTGCTGTGTGTGAATTCCCATTGTTACACACAAATGCGGATTTTTTTTTCCTAATGAAACTGCGCCATCGTGTGGACATTTGCGATACTCCGTAAACAATCGATGCGCCAGTAGTGCGTCACAATAATTCCCTTAAAATCCCTCACAATCACTGCTGGTTCGTTTTATGCAGCTATAGCATCATTCCAGCTCATCTCTGCTCTGACTCATAACGTGCATATGTGTTTTTTTCCCATAAAGCATCAATTTGACTATGACCTCTTATTTATTAAAAAAAAGTCGAATGATAGCATCCTTTATACGTGCGGTTACAGCTTGTAGAAATGTGATGCAAGCTAGCTTAAAACACACAAACACACACACACACTGATCGGATTCGACCCCTGCAACCACGTTGGAGGTGGAGCCTGAGGACCCAGCCCCGGTTCCGCTGTCGCTACGTGCTTCGCCGTCGCCCGACGAAGATCGCCTGATATGGGGAGAAACGAGCTAACAGGGCCCCCTATGAGGAAGTGAGAGCCACACGCATCACGCCGGCGGCGCCTCGAAACCCCCGACGTCCTGCCTTGTGTTTTTTTTTTTATTTTTTTATTTTATTTTCCCGTCGTTTCCCCGGCCGGCCGCGGACCGCCATGCCGCTCCAGCGAGTGTTCGCCCTGCCGAGGCAGCAGTCGCTGCTGCTGCCCGCCGTCATCAACCCGTTCGTCCAAGACACTAAACTCACCAAAGCCGTAATTATCAAAGTGAGTATGGCGAAGCGAGCGCGGCGGCTCCATGAATAGGAAAGCTTTTCAGGAATACTCTTGGGTTTTTTTTATATGGCGTGACACCGTGTTTCATAGGAGAAATGTGTGAAATTATAAATACACATATGCATACACACATACACACGCGCAGGCTGCAGCAGGGTGACCAGGGCCTAATCTTCTCCCATACGAGGCTTTGACAATCGGCTTGTAAAGCTTCGTTCTGTGCAGCACGAACAATGAGAGCCGTTGTGTGTTTTCTAGAAAAGCTGCCCAGTGATGTGGGTTTTAACGCTCCCGCATATTTCTATGGGATGCAAACGGGGTTGTTGTTTTTTTCAGTCTCCTCATTGTCATACAGGCCTATTGGTTATTTATTTATTTATCTGTGTGTGTTTGTGTTCCTCTCTATGCAGTGTGTCCTCATGGGGATCTTCCTGGTCCCCCTTCGGGCCATTCTCCTCTCCCTGGTTCTCATGGTGACCTGGCCAGTGGCTGTCATAATAACCTTCAAGCATCCTCAGAAAGGAGCTGTTGAGCCAATGACAGGCTGGAGACGGTAACTAGGATACAAAACACCATGTCACTGCAACACAGTCGCCCACGCACTGATTTACACACCGGCTTTTTTAGATAACAAGATCCCTCATTAATAAATAAATCATTAGAAGATATTGCCAAGTAGTGCACCTTTTTTACTCTTGCTTTTTTCCTCAGTTATGCTTGCATGTATGGAAAAAAAATTGTTGTGTAACTCACTTGTGCAGCCAATTGAGTTTGGCCTGATGCATGTATATTAACCCACGTTAGTAACCTACTTATTCATTGTCTGCATTCTTTTACACATGCAGCATTGTGTAAACAGTTATTGCTTCACTTTTCACCAGATATTATCTCTGCATGAACAAACACAGCTATTAGAAAGGGGAGAAATATATTACTTGTGGTGTAAATGTATAATTTTAGTCTCACTTTATTGAATACGACATAATGTTGTTGCCGAAGCAAGAAGCAGCAGATGTAGCGTGTTTGTAAACTAGACATGAAGACGCAGCCGATTCAGCATATCCTCATAACAATAGGTCCTGACGTGACTTGAAGAATGTGCAGCTGCTTGCTCGTGTGCTGTATCATACTTCACTAGATCATATCTATGCCGCAACTTCAGTTTCCCCTTTCAGTGCCCAGAAAGTAAAGAGTCAGTCGGGCGTAATAACATTAACAATAAAGATGATTTATGTCTTTATTGTATATATGGAATCTGAACTTCTAAGTAGGCTTGGGCTGCTGCTGTAGAAAAGATAACATTTTTAATTGAAATCTATCTTTATTAATGTTTTTTTTAGTTATTTTTCTCTGCAGCCTTGGTTTAAAATAACTTGGAGTTGCAGCAGACCTTTTTTTCTCAGTTTTCTCAGAGTTTGTTCCTAGAGCATAATTCTTAATGCTCCTTCTCCATGAAGTTTTATATTACCACATACCCAGCTTATTGTAGAGGAAGAAAGGAGTCAAGCAAAGAAGTATGCAATAACTCATTAGGGTTAGTAAAAAACAGGGTTATGCAGTATTAACACAGGCACAGTTCTGCAGTTCTGGAAAAGTCTTGTGACCTTTGACCACAGTTTTTATATATTTATGTACAAAGGTATAGGTGATGGAAATGAGATAATGTACTGTAATGGAGTTATGTGTAATGTTTGTGAAGCAGTTCACATGTTTACACTCCTTTTTATTGCAAAATATTGACTCAAGTAGATTTGATAAATATAATAACTGGGTGTATTGACTAAGAGGGTGAAGACTATAACAGATAAATAGATGAATACCTACTTTTTAAATGTGTTTTATTATAATTGTATATTAGATTACATTGTTTTCCATACCTTAGGGTTAGGGTTAGGGCTCACTTTACTATAATGCAGCCTTTAAAGCCAGGAAACTCATATCATGGTATTACAATATCTGCAATGTAAGACAGTAGTCTCATACCATGTTATAGATAGATGGCCCAGCCCTGCTGTTCCATGCAGAAATGGCAAAAGGCAGAGTAAATGACATGCTGATGAATATATTGTTTCTCAGGACAATAACAGGACTAAAAAATTTAGATAGACAGGTGGTGAGAAACAGAACCCTTAGTAAAAGCCTATTTAAGTAGTAACAGGTTAACCATGATACTCTGATCTGTTGATTGTGTCTTTAGAATGTTTCAAAAAGTTCATGTTGCTGTTCAGATCACATTGTGACTCAATTTGTATTTCTTACTTCCTTCCCTTTCCTCTAGAATATGAGGAAGTGACTGCTGGAAATTAACATCGTTGTATTTCAATGCTAACAGAAAAGTACAAGATTGTGCAAGTATTACTGGAAACACTTTAGTTCTATAAATAAAAATATAGCACTGACGGTTTCAGCCGAAGTGGCACAGCAGCCCAGGAGGTGATTATAATTAACAAGGAAAATCATAGAAACATGCTGGATAATTTCAGGGCTGATTCCAGAGGGACACAAAAGCACGCTTTACTGTTTGAGATGCATATTTGTGTTTCTGTTAAACAACACGTTACATCATCTTGTGAACCCGGTCATTGACGATTCTGGTCATTCCCAGGTTTTTGTGCCAGAACGTGATGGCTGCCCTGGGGAGGACCTACTACTTCTGCATGGGCTTCAGAGTGGTGATCAAAGGCAAACAAGTCAGCAGCAGTGAGGCCCCCATCCTAGCTGTGGCCCCACACTCTACCTTTTATGATGGGATTGTGTGCATCGTAGCAGGCCTGCCCTCCACCGTCTCCCGCGTCGAGAACCTGGCTACACCCATTTTTGGCAGTGAGACACTTTCCATTTGGCTTTATTGTTTCAGTGTTTCAGTACAGGAAAGTGTGTGTGTTAAGTGTGTGTCTTTGAAAACATACTCACAACCTCCAATATGTGTGAGAATTTATGACAGTATGCAGAGTGTGAAATGTGAGCCTTTTTTTAGATTAGTACAGTTACTTGACCCTCCATCTTAAATGTTCTTAATTACATAGCATAGGGACATACTCATGTTCTTTCCTTAAGTATAACAAGGAAAAGTCCTGAATTAAAAACATAAAAGTACAGAATTATAATCAGCAAAATGTACTTAAAGTATAAAAAGTAAAAGTACTCATTATGGAGACAGTGTTATATTGTTATAATACATTATACTACTTGTGGGAACCAATAAGATACTTTTGGTAGATTATTAGGAATAGCACTACATCTTAATATTTGACACATCTCACAATAAGTGCATCAGTATTTGGCATTCATTTAAATGGCTCTGGCATATCAACCAAGATGTATTTGCATTGCACTGGGGATGGAAAATAAGCAATGAATGCAAATATAGAAAAGATATTAAATAAAATGTGATGCTGGTTTAACTTCTTTTAGTGTGTGTGTGTTAATATGTGTGTCTTGCCCTCTCTGCAGGGTTTGTGCGCTGTCTTCAGCCAGTGCTGGTGTCTCGAAAGGACCCAGACTCCAGGAAGAATACAATCCAAGAGATTGAAAGCAGAGCCAAGTCAGGAGGCCGCTGGCCACAGGTCTGTCACAACACACAAAAAGCCCAGCCCCAGGAACAAACAAATGATATTATTACACTTGTGTTAGCAAAGAGAAAATGTTGAGCCTGACTGTGAAGTAAATCGAAATGCAGAACCTTCAGGAAGTTGGTGTCATTACTTCATTTCCTTTTGTTGGTTTTAGAAGCCTACAATGAAAATACAATGCATGTCAACACAAAAGTACTGTTATTTCAGAAACCCACTTTACACCTCTTGCTGGTAATAATTTCTTTATCTACTAATAGATGACACACAAAACATGATTTTTACATTAATTCATGATGTTTTGTTCTTCAGGTTCTGATATTTCCAGAGGGAACATGTACAAATCGCTCATGTCTTATCACTTTCAAACAAGGTAAGATCTACTATTTTAAGTTAAAAAAAGATAACATTTTAAATTCAAGGAAAAATTGTTAATAACAGCATTTGTATTGAAGGGTTACACTCTGTGACTTTTGTCTTCTTTTCCTTTCTAGGGGCCTTTATTCCAGGGGTTCCTGTGCAGCCTGTGCTTATGAGATATCCCAATAAACTAGTAAGTGATTGGGATTAAACATTAAGCTGTCTGGTTGAACATATTCACAATGGACACTGAGACACTGAGCTCTATCACACCTATCTAACATGTATCCTACCCTGGTGCTATTTTGAAGCTTTATGCTATCTGTTATCTATCTATTTTTTTCCCTCTAGGATACTGTGACTTGGACTTGGCAAGGTTTCAGTTCGTAAGTGTGCTTTCCACTGCGATGTGTAATGTTTACAGTGAATGTACTCTACTGTTAATGTTTAACAGTACAGGATACATGTTTGGTGAAGGGGGCGTTGGCTGCTGTTTATTATGGACAATAACCAGCAGGATAGGACTATGGTTTATATATATATATAGTTAAATCCTTGTATTGCAACAACCTTTGGTTTTACTGAAGAAAGTATAATATGTATTTTTATTATTGTATTATCTGCAGGAGGACCCTGCTGCTTCTGACTCTCTGCCAGCTGTACACCACAGTAGAGATAGAGGTAAGAATTTTCATCTGCAATTAGTGTGTGCATCCATATATAGCAGCTATATTAGAATAATTTTTTTTTTAAATGCAACTATGTCTCAATTTGTGTCTGTTAAGTATGGTGCTCCTCAGGGGTCAGTTTTGGGTCCACTTTAACTGTGTCCCCTTGGGCACATTTCTCATAGACATGACATACAGCTGTACCTGCCAATTAGATCCACAGACCCTGGAATGCTAAATTCACTTAAGGCCTGCCGTAAATTTTAAGATATTATTGATTTTAAGGCTCTTCACAGCCTCTCTCCCTGCTGCGTCTCTGACCTCTTATTACCTTACATGCCGATGCATGCTTTGAGATCCTCGGACAGAAGTCTGTAGTCTCTTCCTAAGGTCAGAAAGGCCAATGACAGGGACTGAGGGTTTGCAGTCTGAGCCCCAAGCTCATCACCGCCCCGACTCGCTCACAAATTCTCCTGCAGCATATGGAGGGAGACACATTCCCGGTGTACCTACTTGCACTCGATCTTTTATATTATTCTAGAATTCCAGTGTCTGCTCATTTCGGACAACTACTGAACATATCACACTAATCCAAATGCATTTCCAGTTGTTGAAAACAAGTGAAGGAGCTTTTTCAGAGAGAGGCTGTTTTATTTAATGCAGGCTATGTATTTTACTATCTCTTGTTCGGCTTCTCTACACAGCAGGATGTTTAAGAGAAGATTTGATAACCATTTAACTGAATTATTAGTGTAGCTTGATGTTATCCTGTAAAGGCTGAGATGTGTTCTCTGCAGAAGGAAATTTGTCTCTTTTTTGTTGACTCTTTTTTCTATGTTTGATATTTTTTTCAGTTCCTGCCACCTCATACGCCCACAGAGGAAGAGAAAAAAAACCCACCCCTGCTTGCAAGCAGAGTGAGAGACATTATGGCCAAGTAAGTGTGCTCTTAACAATCATTGCTGACTGACATTATATCTACATCAGTATACAGGAAGTCTTGTCTTTGTAATCATTGGATCTGTCTGACCTTTGCCTGGAACTGTGGGTTTCCAGGGCTTTGGGTGTCCCAGTGACAGACCACACATATGAAGACTGCCGACTGATGATCTCAGCTGGGGAGCTAACACTGCCCATGGAGGCTGGCCTGGTTGAGTTCACCAAAATAAGTCGAAAACTCAAGTAAGAACTTTTGACTGAAACTTATGTTTGTTGTTTGTTATAATGTTATTCCTGCCAGTACACTATATACATTATTCAAGACTTACCTTAGTGTGAAAAGTAAATAATACAATTTTAAAACTGGTATTCTTAATAACTAGAGAGAAAAAGTAACACAATGACAGAATGCATATAGATATTTTGGGGTTTCATACATTAATACATTGTGTGGCAGGGCCACCATGTTGGAAACATCAGAGCACTGGGCACCTCACTGTAGATAACGTCACCATCACACAAAGAAGGAAAAAAAAATGTCTCGCAAATTGCTTGTACTAGTATTACATTAACATTATGCAGGTTGCACTAAATTATAACAGAGTTGACACATGCACTTCCAGGGGTCCACAGAGATACACCCACCAAGTGTGGGCTTGATCAGATGAACAGTTAACAACATCCTGTTCTTTGTGTGCTCCCTCTTCCTCAGTCTGAAGTGGGACAACGTGAGGAAGGAGCTGGAGGGCTTCGCATCCATGGCCAGCTCCTGTAAGGGAGGCCGCATCACCATCGAGGAGTTTGCCAGATTCTTGAAGCTACCCGTCAACCCAGCCCTCCAGGAGCTCTTTGCACTGTTTGACAGGGTGAGAGACGTGCACCAGATATTTTGTTATCCGGCTCTGTCAACCAGAGCAACTAGGACTGTAAGTGTTAAATAAAATTCTGCATGTTCTTTTGTTGAAAGGAAGCAGAGGTATAGGAGTTAGTTTTATTACAGTTAAGCATTAGTCGTGCATGTCCTGCAGGAAACATGCCATTAATTTGTGATACACCCAGTTCACAGAATCACATACATTATTCAACACTGCATATCATTTCTACCAAGAAATTAAATCAGGAACACCTCATGCTGTGGGTGTAGTATTATTTTCAGTACTATGCAGATGTTTTAGGTACTAAGAAAGTGAGGATGCCTTAAAACAAAATGTCATGAATATTTTGTATTATTTAACTTAATGAAAAGAAACCAAACTTGTATATGGCGTTAGCATTCTTTGCCAGCACCAGTACACCTACAAACAACTTTTCAAGGTACTTGGCAAGAAGGTAGTTCCTGCATAATGAAGGTGCCACAGTTCTTTTGTGAATTTAGGAGACTCATTTATTTGTGTCTCTTCATGTTAATCCCAGACTGATCCCAGACTGACTCCATGATGATCCATGAACAGATAAGATTTCCTGTTGAATATTTTGAATTATGGATAAGAATCGAAAAATGTGCAGTGCCTAAAATGTTTATTTATGGTGTACATTTATGGTGCATATTACTACAGATTCCCCGTAGTCGTTCTGAAATACAAAACTGTTGATACTAGATAAAAAGTGTTAAGTATTCACAGACTGTTAAGGGAGAAAATACTGCCATAATAATCTCTGCATTTTTTAACTAAAATATTGTTGTGTTTTTCTGTCTAGAACGGAGACGGCACCATAGATTTCAGAGAGTATGTTATTGGGGTGACCATCTTGTGCCGGCCAGCGAACACCGATGATGTTCTGCGGATGGCTTTCCAGGTGGGAAAGAAATATTCTGACATTGCTGAGTCTCTGATAGGTCCTGAAGAATATGGAGTACCCTGTTCAAATATACAAATTAGGCACCTATTTACATAACCTGAATCCCTCACTATGATTGTTAATCAGTGGATCATGAATGCACATTAATAATAGTTATCTTATTGCTCCATTCCATTATAAACTTTAGTTCTTATATACAATACCGGTCAAAAGTTTTAGAACACCTTGATTTTTCAGTTTTTATTAAAATTGTAATAGTTTAATTTGTCATGTGACAGATGATGATCTGACAGCCCAGAGGATTATCTTTTGTAGATTATGTTGCTGTAGGATGAATCCTGACTAACTAGGTCTAGATCATGGGGTTCTGCTTAGCTCTAGAGCTCTAGTCCTAGAAAAGACCCAGACATCAGGCTTCATCCATGCTGATATACAGACGGGGGTTAATTAACCAGAGAAACTTGGTTGGATCAACAATCCACACTTTATTTAAGTCCATACTGCAGAAAAGCAGTCAGTGTCAGTAAATATAAATATAAATATACCCATATATATATATATATATATATATATATATATATATATATATATATATATATATATATATATATATATATATATATATATATATATATATGTATGTATTCATTTCAATAAAAATGTGTTCTAAAACGTTTGAACTGTAGTCTATATATTTATATCAGATGACACATTGTGCTTGTCGGTCAACAGCATACACTTTTTTTTTAAAATTACAATAAATATAGAGTAATCAATAATAATTTTAAAACAATCTTAAATACATGAAAAGCTGCATCATCCAGCTGTTCCTGTGGTTGTTAGAGAGCAGAGACAGCTGCTCAGGGCTGTGGCAGGACTGTAGGGACGGACAGAGGCAGCATTCAGAGAGGTTGGATAATGTCACGTTAACAGAGTGTGTCTGTTGTCGAGTACACAGAAGACTTTCTAGTCATTTCCCCGGCCATAAGGTCATGTGTGGTTTCGGACACACGGTTGTGCTCTGTATAAAATGTTTTTTTGTTGAACTACTGTAGGATAAACTGCAAGGCAGCAAAACAAAATCTCCCTCTTTTTTTGTTTGATTCGATCACCCAGCTACCATTTTATACCCTTTAATTTTCTTATACTGAACATTAAAAAAAAAACATGAAAGTGAAATGCATATTATTTTTTCCTCGCTGTCCCCTCTTATGCAGCTATTTGACACCGATGAGGATGAGAAAATCACCCGAGAGGAGTTCACTGCTCTGCTGCGCTCCGCTCTGGGCGTGTCAGATATAAACATGACCAAGCTCTTCAAGGAAATTGATGCGGACGCCTCTGGTTTCATCACATTCAGTGAGTAGATTTTTAGGCTCTTAAGGGCCTATCAGTGTAAACAGATATTAATAATTTTAAATATTAATATGCTCTCCAGATATGCACTGATCTTAATCTCTGAAGGGATCATCATCAACATCCGTTCTGGGAATACAGATGAAAAACAGCCTCTTGGCTTACTCTGGTGCATTTACAGGAATGTTTATTAATGTGCACTTTTGAAAAAGTCAATATATACTTGTAAATAAAAAAAAAAATCCACACAATTCACACAAACCTAACCTCCATTTCCTGTCAAGCTTATAACTTAATCAAATCTAACCAGACATCGTATAGTGGCATCAGGATGTCCGTCGTCCTTCAAGGAGAGTTGCTATAAATCTGTTTAGAAATCATATCATAAAAAAACAGCTGAAAATTGTTAATAGCTTTCTCTTATGTTCCCTCATAGACGCATCATATCAGGTCTACATTCATCTAGGATTTCCTCCCATTATTATCTACACAACTTCCAGTTATAAAAGGGGATATAAGACTTCCAGAAGATCCTTCTTAGTTTGTGAATTGCATGCATATGTGCTTACAGCAGTTTGAGATTATTGCAGGTGACAAGTTTTCTACTTTATAATTCTCATAACAACACAAAAGTTTATGTTTTTCACCGTGCTTCACCAAAATGCAGCAATTCCCTATCCCCTGCTGTAGCTTACAGACAGACACACACACAGAACAAACACACACTCACACTGAGGGACTGGCCGGTGAGTTGTGAAGTGTCAGATTACACTTATGGATTACCACCATTGGTAAACAAAGAGGTGTAAGATATTTTATGCTATTACTGTTTTTTAGCGGTTATTATTATTGAAGCTATGTTTTGTTGTGTGTGGTGGTGGTTTGTATATCAATTTATTTTTAAAATGATATCACTCCACTTACTGTCTATTCAAGAATCAAAATTCCTTGTAACTGCATGAAAGCATCCAGCTTTAGCATCATTCCAGGCCGTACAATGTGCTAATGCTTTCGTTTTCCTAATGCTTTGTGATTCCTTAGATGAATTTGAAGCTTTCGCCTCGACTCACCCAGAGTACGCCAAGCTCTTCACTACCTACCTGGAGCTTCAGAGATACCAAGCGATGCAGGAGGCGATGCCGGGGGATCTGCAATTGGCTGGTCAGATCAGTTCCGGGGACAAACAGGAAGACAGCACTTCTGACAAGAAAGACGACTAAGGACAACGGCGACCTCCGCTTTGACTGCACTGAAAGACAGAACACTGTATACACTGAACTGAGACGGAAGATGCAGGAGTGCCGTCTGCCCTCCAACAACTTCTAGCAAAATTCAGGTCTTTGCCACAGCAGAGCCCCATTATACATCAGGTGCTTGCCTTTTTATAGACAGTTTTTAGAGTGCTTCTATTTTCAATTTTAGTGCCTTTTATAGAGATTTAAGACAAACAAAAAAAGTTCCCCTCGCCACTGCACAAGAAATGTCTCGTTGCAGACCTTTTCATCTGTAAAATGTTTCATGTGTGCGTTTTTGTCACGTGTTCATTGGAAAAAAAACAAAAAAAACAAGTTCATAGGATAAAAATATGTAAGAAAACTTTGTCAGTGTTTGAATTAACTTTATAAACCCTTTGTGGCAGTGACTATTTCATGATAAACTTGAATTTTTTTTCCCCCATATCAAAGTAATCAGCTTCACTATTTCTTTTACTTGGATACATTATTCTGATTATCCCCCACTTGTCCTTACTCAGACTTGAGCTGTTTTCTGACCAAACTGTTGTGGGGACTCCGTGAGAGAAACGACCCACTGGGGAGCTTCACAGAGAACTACAGACTGCATTTTTTCCTATTTGCATCCACATCGCCAATCAAAAAGCTACGTCTGGACCAATCGTACACCGTACATGTACAAGGTTATTCTTGTGCTGGGAGAGTACACCTCCCCTGAAGTAGGAGCCGGACAAAAACTGTTGTAAGAACTGTTTCCTGCAGTGTGGACACAATAAAAAAGAGGCAATTCCTCTAACTGTTCTTAGAAATATGAAATGTTCCTCCGGTCCAAAAACGCCTTTAGATGAACAGAGCTTACATCTACAGCCCTTTTTTTGTCTTTGTGGTTTTCTGTAAGTTAGTGGAAAAAAAATTGCCAAACCAACACCTTTTTAAATATAAGCAAAGAGTTGTGCTTCTGTGTTGCAGTATAATTAGTGTAAAGTAAGCTTTATCAAGCTCTATCCAATCTGGCAACCCACCGATGTTCTGTATTAAAACTATGTCTACGAAGACCATACATGCTGTGCATTACACTTTTTTCCAGCGCTCAGGGACACAGACCTTGTAAGACGGCAGTATAATTAGCCAGAGGTTTGCTTTGCATGTGTATCTATTTGCATTTCTACTGAAGATTTTTGTTGCTGAGACAGCAGAGCGTCTGCACAGCTTTAAGTTTACTAAAGCAAATCAACCACTGAAAATAGGGCAATTTGTGAGCAAAAAGGCAACAGTGGTTCTTCACAACAGCATATTCCAGCGGGGTATGCTTTCAAATTAACTAGCAGGCGCCACTGTTATTTATTTAGCAGGGCACGTTACAATTATGTGATTTCTTTTTTTCTCCTTTTTTTTTGTTAACACTGCAAATTTTGCTTTTCAAAATAAAACAAAAATACAATTTTAACTAATGCCTAACTTGTGTTTTTATATTAACCACAGAGGAAACTCAGTGACTTTCTTAGACTTTGTTAATGAGGTATAAATGCAACGAATGAGCTACTGCTGCACCTAATTCTCCAAACCACCACCAGGTGCCAGCAGTTACCTGTTACTATTCTATTGTGGTTTCTGTGTCTTGATTTTTTTTATTTTATTTGTATTAATGCTTGTGAATACCCATTTGAGTTTTAAATTTTTTGGCTTGTTCTTACTTCTTTAAATTGTGGTTAAGGTGAAACAACATGGAAATTAAAGGTAGTCAGGTGTAAGGTCTGGCTTGCATTGTTAAGGGTTGAGTATGTGTATGTATAATAAATGTATGGATACATTAAAGTGCTTTGAACTAAAGCATTACTTATGTAAAGCAAATATTTAAGTCACTGCAAATGTTACATGTAATCAAGAGAGATCTCCAAAAAACAAGTAAGGAATGATTTCTGTTATCTTTATAGTCTCATACCAGCAGAAACCTGTATATGTTGAACATAAACATTTGAAGAAATCTATCACTTTGTGTTTAAAGAATGGAAAGCTTTAGCAATACCTTAAAGAAAATAATCGTGATATGATGAATTATGTGCTATAATTGTTTAATCTGTGTTTCACTCCTCCATCTGGCCTGTTTGTGACTCAACCTGTTTTATCAGTGAGGTGGAGATAACGAACTGATACAGAGCTTGGAGGGAAAAAAAATGTTCATAGATTGTAAATGATTCTTTAGCATGTGAATGTTTGTTTTTATTATGTCTATTCTGTCAATACAATTTCTGATAATATAATAGAGGATTTGTGTAAATCTGTAAATGTGCATCCAATAAACAATATTTCATCAGATATTCTTTTTTGTAAAAAAAAAAAAAAAAAAAAAAAAATTCCATCTGCTTATTGATTGAAACATATCTTTTAAATGCAGGGGCCATCCTCTGCTTATTCCTGCTCGACCCTGCAGGGAGAATGTTTCATCTGTTAGAAGCCTGTGATGCTAATACTAACCTAATACACCATGTGTGCGGTTGTGAGAAGTATATGAATGTGCTCGCACACACACAAAATGCAGCACCTCGCTCTGAATGCGATGGAGGAGGCTGAAATGAATGATGGAGAGCCGGTCGCTTCATTAAAAGCCCGCTGTTAGACAAACTGTGATTACCAGCTGTGATTTCCACCTTCAATTTGTTTTAACCTTTTCAAACGTGCAGAGGCTCATTTCATTTTAATCAAAATTGATGAGATGGCATGGAATCAATTAAGTCACATTGTTGCGACGCTTAACAACGGCGTGGCTCCTTGCCTACCCGTAGCTCCCTGCCCTCCTCTTTGGCCCCCACGCTCGCTCCCCCGTTCTGTCTTTCTTCCGCGCGGCTGTTGTATATTGCTGTATCCATTTCAGCCCTGCCCGGGGGGTGATCCTGTCGCAGTAGATTGTGGGAGATACGTGTTGGTAATCAGATTTGGTCTCCTCAGGACCTGAGTGAATGAGCGGCCTCTGTTTTGCAGAACCAGGCTGAACACAGGCCCTCGTGCGGATGCAGGGCGGTGGAGGAGGAGGGAGGTGGGACTCACTGTGCCAAGCTGGAAGGAAAGGTCAGAAACGACAGGCCTCGGCTGATGAATTGATGTGACACTACTTGTGCGCCTTAATTTAACCAGGTGGCCCAGCTTTGTCGGGCAAAACGAGGACGAGCCCTGACAAGGCTTCTGTGCCAGCGTATCCCACAAACTTTGGGATCTGCTGAACTAGTTGCAATAGGGTCCGTCGGATATGGTTTTTAGAAGTTAAACATGAATCGTAACAATTCTCTCACTTCACTGACCCAGACTATTGCTCGCTGTGATTGCATATGAAAAAACATTTCTTTGGTGCAGGGATATTTTTAGGAATGTTACATAAGAGGAAGAATTCAACATTATTTTTGTTTTTTGTTCCCGTTGAATAGATCTTCCTGCTTATAACAATCGGATACCTGGGTGTGTATATACATTCCTGTGACCCTCCCTTTTGTCTGGCATGAAGGACATGGATATACAAGACAGTGTGCATGAACAGTAGCCTACAGGTTAGAGAATTTGAGTGTTATTTGCTCTAAACTACAGTGAGGATAAGGTATCAATCACTTCTATACCTCCCACATGACAAGAACAGTGCTTTTGATGTGTAACATTTGTAATGTAAGCTGTCTGATACTGACAGTGATGAAATATTCAAACAGGCGGTATCATGTTTTATGGCTGTATCAATCATCCATAATAAAAATATTATATTTTATTCACAATTCAAAAAAGAAACAACAAAAAAAGACAGGACATATTGTATATCTTGGCGAAGATCTCCAGTACGATTTGCAGTAAATCTTTGTGAGTGTGCAGCATGACATTAGTTAGTAATGACAGTGTATTGTGCTGCTTACAGAGCACATACAGTATATGGCTTCGGTCCAGCATCTCAGTGCAAAGAGTTCATTTACATTGATGGATGTTTGCTTCTATAGACGTGCCATGGTGTGGAATTTTGCACATTTTTTTATGTGAGTCACGCGCTCAATATACATTCACACAACACATGCATACATACATCCTTGCACCACCCCCTGACTGCTGCAGGCCCGAGCCTGGCAAGCTGACTCCTTCAGCTCCTCGGGGAGTTCCTCCAAACCCCTTTGTTGCATTTTCTTATCGCACCAGATGACACCTTGTTGATTTTCTCTCTCCTATTATTCTCTCAGGAAAGGGATTGTTCCTCATTTCCCATGTGATGGTTTGTAGGAACAGTGAAGGTCCTGGCGAGGGCAAAGTTTGGGGAACCAAATGAAACATCAGTTGTCCGGTGGCGCTATCTGCACCGGTATCTGCAGCCCAGGTTTGCTTTTGTTTTTGGGTGTTTCACATCTCTGCTCTTGATTCTTTTCCAGATGGCTCTTTTTTCTTTTCTTTTTTTTTTTTTTTTTTTGATTGGCAGGCAACAAGTTTTTCTGTGTAATATTTGCAGATGGGTCAGAATGAGGTTGTGGAAAATGTGTCCTTCACTTGTCAGTTAGATCAACCAAATAAGTTGTGGAAGCATTTCCTTTGAGGCAAGAAAGAACATGTTCAATCATTGTAACTGATGCCTCTTTCCCTTTTTTACTGTTCTGGGAACTGATTAAGGAAATGTATCTGTGCAACAATATGACTTACTACATAAAAGACAAAAAAGAAAATTGCGTTATGTGAGATGGAAATTTAATCGGAATCCAACCTTTAGCCTGATTCTGAGTCCTACTGTGGAATTGTCAGTCAATCATAGCCTTTTGTTCTTTTTCATGCCCCAGGTGCTCTCACAGTACAAACAGCAATCATACCAATCTGCTTGCTGTCAAGCCTCTCTTTTTGTGCCCCCTAATTACTACCCCACATTCAAACTCAATTTTGTGTGTACCCCCTATTGTGTTCTTCGTTCACTTGTCTCCTGAGGGAAATATAGGGGTGTGAACTGGAAGATACAACTGCTTGATATATAGATGAAGGAGTCAGACAAACAATAGCAAAACAAGTTACTGTTTGGCTGTTGCTATGTGCAGAAGCAAAGGATGAGGTGCCTCTAGTTCACTTTGATGTCCTGCACCTGTTAGTGCTGTGCATTTTTTTTCCAGATGTGCTGTGAAAAGTCGTTTCTATGTTGTTTCACATGCTGATTTTTCCTCGCTCAAGGAATACAGTGTGCAGGGGAAAACAAACATCATTGCGGCACTTTAACATTTGCAGACACTAGGCCAGTGAGGATAGTTTAGATACACTGTCTTTCATGGGGTGCTGAGAGATTTAAACATTTATAAATGCAGTGCAGTACAAAACACAAATGAAAAAATGTTCACTCCCTGTTCGGTCATTTAATAGACCAGAGGTATCAAACTCTGTTTAGTTTGTGGGTCACATACAGCATGATTTGATATCAAGTGGGTCGGACGAGTAAAAATAAAACATACAAATAGCAACCGACAAATTTCTCCCCCTAAAGAAATACGTTATGAATATTTACGTAATTAATTCACCTTCAAATTACAAAACAGGAGAGGTGACATAAGAAAAAAAGGCTCAATTTCCATAGCTTTGTTTTTCTATATTCAGTCAGACTTCTGTTATATTTGTTCTAAACTCTTTTCCTGTTCTAAATGTATTGTATTCCATCGTGGGCACACATCATCTATTGTATGTCCCTGGAAGAGGGAATCTTCTCCTCCTCTTCTCCTCTGTTAGTCTTCTTGAGGTTTCCTTCTCTTTTTTCCCCATTAAAGGGTTTTTTGGGGAGTTTTTCTTCCAACGTGTGGGTCTAAGGACTGTGATTTGTGATTTTGGACTATACAAATAAAATTGATGATTGCATTTCAATTCAAAATATTTACTCACTGAACAATATTTACTTTTTTGAGAAGCAGGGCAAGTCCTTTCCTGCCTAACAAACATTTACAAAACTTTAAATATTATATCCTTTTTGTCCTGAAAGATGCTCAATGAGTTCACATTTCTGTGAAGAAATAGGAACTGGTCATCCAATGGGCCGGGTTGAAACCTTTAGCCAGTTCTGGCCCCCGGGCTGCATGTTTGACACCCATGCAATAGACTAAAAGTCCTGGTTCATTACAGAATGGTAATCAGATCAGTGAATTCAAATGTTTTGTTGGAATTACCATGTTGTAACAGTACTTAAATCTATGCAGTGATAACATGAGAAATGCACAACTTTTCCCTTTGTTAGACAAAGGTCCATGATGCCAGAATGTCCCCCTAAAAATCCTGACGGCCTAGGAACTCTCTGTTATATTGTGTCATAAACACAGTGGGTAAGTGGCTTAGTCATTATACTCCAATCACAATGGAGTCGGATGCCTTTTTCATGATGTTACGGTTGACACTAACAGCAAAGTTAGCAGGTACCACTGCAGCTGACGCTGAGCAGATGGGCCAGAAAGGTCATGACAGGGTGTGTTTGCATCATGTAATTACATATGTGCACGGCGAGCACGGACGACGGAGAAGACAGAAAGACAAATGTTTGCTGTGACCCAAACCGGATGCTCGGGTTAAATCCAGAGGGTCATACTGTGACTGCTGAGAGGCTGCGTCTAGTTTCATTAGCTTCTCATCAATAAGGTCAACATGGGAGAACCCAAACCTTAGAGAGAGAGAGTAGAAGGAGAAAAAGAAGAAGAGGGGAAGTCTAAAGAACTGTATGCGGGAAAAAAAGGGGATCCAGGATGACCAAGGTATAAGGGGAAGGATGACATCATTTTGCCGTGAGCAAACCTCTGCATTTCAACAGCTAAAGCATGATGGTCAAGGTTACAGGTTTGAATCCCATTTGTTTTCCAATATGGAATCTACAATTTGCACATATTTGAGTTGTTTCTGACAGAAAAATTCAAAGAACCGAAAGTTAAATGTACAACAACACGCAGGTACATACTGAGAAATACACTCAAGTGGGTCGAGTATTAGAGGCTACAGTCCTCACCGCAGGAGGCCTCCGGTTCAATTCCTGCATCGGGCAGCCCCTTGGTGCATGTCATTCCCCCCTTTCTGTCTCACTCCACTATATATACTTTAAGAAATACACTCCCTATAATGCATCATAGTGATATTATGACACCACATCTCCTTTGGTTGTTGGTTACTCTTGGTTTGTGAGGTAATCCAAGTTAGCATACTTGAATGTACCTGACAATACAAAACAAAGAATAGAACTAATTCAGGAGCAAACAACAGTAATAATGCATGATTCTTCCCTGTTACCTGGTCCTTTGCTTTACCATCACTGCAGTTATTCAATCTTCACAAACAAAACGCCCAAAACCAGCCCTATTAGGGTTTTATAAAACAAGCAATGGAGAGCAAAGACGACATTCATTGACTTTAATGGGATGAACTGATCAACCATATCTAATAGAAATCATTGCCCCTGGCAAAAGCTGCTGTGGAATTGAATTACACATGGAACACAATGCTTTTACGGCTTCTTAGAAAACTGTAATTCAATCTGTTTAGTACAGAGAAGAAACAGATAAAGTCCAAATCAAACATTAAAAAAGTTTCCTCGTAAAATCCAAGGATTATATGAAGCTTAAGGTGAAGGGATTTTTATGCCACTTGTTAAACGTTGAATCCTGGCACCAGTGTGATCCCCAAATACATCTCCTGTTGTTTCATGGGAAACTTCTTTACCAAGTAAATTAACAGAGATTATACAATTTCACTGTAAAGTCTCTAAAGCCAAAGATCGGATTTATTGAAAAGTTAAGTCCACATATCCACTCTGTATAGATTCATCTTTATACCACAACTGATCCCGACTGACTGTTGCGCTGCGAAGTCAGCAGCAGACGCACAAGTTGTGGGGAACTTGAGCTCAGGCAAAAAGCGATCATCCCAAGTCGACATCAAACCGGAGAGAAAGTGTTCAATTATAAAATATCACGTGGAAGAGAGAGAGCAGACCGATTTAAAAGCTCGCATTTTATATCGTCTCGGCTGGAGAAGGCGAGTCTTATAGTTGCTTCAGAATGGGCAGTCTCCCCTCAGATGTATCTGGACAACAGCAGCATCGGGTCATGGAGAAGTGTCCATAGCTTTACTAAGTACGGAGCAAAGTCTTTCCTCTGCAGGTCTTTTACGTTTCTTTAGTGACGGTGACATATTCAAATCCCTTTTATCTCTCTTCTTATCCTCACGACTAATGTATTTTTTTAGATAAGTGAGTAGATTGTTAAGCGCACGTTGCGCGCGGTGACGACTGGATTTCGCTCTGAAGTATCTTTCCCTCGTCACCTGTTACTCTTGTGATTTTGACACACAAAGACAATGTTTTATCTTAATTTATGATGGTTTTAGTAGCGCACATGCATTAGGTCTGTCTGCCACAGGAGGAAAATACAATTTATTCCCTCTAACTTGTACTTCTCGCTGTGCGTAATTGGACTCGAAACTTTACGCACAGACCTCTCCAAACTCTGTTTCTCTTTTTCTTCTCATCTTTAGCCCATGTACGCGAAGGTTTCGGCTGTCCTTTCGGAGGAGTGGGATTGCCGTCCTTATCAGAACGCACCGACTCAGACCATCACCCAAGCCAGAACCCGCAGGGGGGCGTGAGAGCACCGGGCCAGCTTGGGCTTCGTACGCACCGCGGCAGCGAAGATGAATATCCAGGTTCTGCCAGAACACAAGCTCTCGTCGGTGGCCCCGCTGAAACAGTGCAATGTGGAGAAAAAGGAGGTAGAACTGATACTGGTGAAGGACCAGAACGGCGTCCAGTACACCAGCTCCTCTATCATTACCACTCCCAGCCACCGCGCAGGTCCGCCCGGACTCACAGACGAAGAGCGAGAAACTTGGGGCAAGAAAATAGACTTTCTGCTGTCTGTCATTGGCTTCGCGGTGGACCTGGCCAATGTTTGGAGATTTCCTTACTTGTGCTACAAAAACGGAGGAGGTGAGTGAACTCTCTGATCAGCTATTGCGCATACAGAGATGCTTCAAAATGTTAAGACACCAGAGGTCACAAAACGTATCATGGCGCGTCGCAGGGTCCAGGAAGTCTACAATAAATGTATTTAAAAAGAAAAAAAAACTTTACTGATACGCTGTTTCCTTTTACTTAAGGATCAGCTGCAAACACTTTACATTAAAAATAGGATATGATTGCCTTAACAGTAAATACTTTAGTAAATACTACAGAAATGTGTTTTCAGAGTTTGTTTTGTTCCATTTTTAGTTCCTTTAATCTCCTTTAATTAGCCTTTTAATGGTCCCAGGTGTATTAACAAAGAAGTGCGTTTAGCTCTTTACATGATGAAGGAAATACCTCATTTTATCAAGGCATGCAGTGAAGAAAAACAAAAACTAAAACATTTACATATTATCTGAGTTATACTAAAATACTACAGATTATAGATAAAATGTTCTTTTAACTTTAACGGAAGGTATGAAGCTAAAAACACCCATGCCTGGCTCATGGTTATACTTTTTTTTTAAAGATGAAAACTGAAGATGCACTGAAGCATGAGAATGTGATTCAGTAACTACAGGTTGGTTAGACCTGTAAGCTCTAGGAAGGAAGACCTGGCCTCTACTGACTTTGTAGTCTAAAAGAGAATTATTTGAGGCACTGGGTTGTAAATAGTGTCAGATAGTAAGTCCCTGTCTGCCTTACTGAATCAGCAGCACCACTCTCTGCTTTTGTTGGCTTCAGCGCAGAGGAGAGTTTGTTTTTTTTCCCCTGATTACCATGAGTGGGTGATGGGTTTATGGGTTTATGGCCTCTCTGTTTTCATGTAAAAGGCATCACATTCCAGTGGAGACAAAAGTCTTCCGAAAGCCCCCCCCCCCAAAAAAAAGGTACAAATGTTGTAATGTAATAAAATAATGATATTGCTATTACTGAAGTTGATTTATTCTTGTGTTTAAATCCTATAATAGTTGATGGGAAGCTGTTTTTATCATGTATGGTAATAAAAAAATATATAACAATTAAAGGGAAAAAAAGATGCACATATGTGAATCCACTACAGCTGTAAAACTGGCTGCCACAATTATATTAATACCTGCTATTTATGGTTTTAAATAATTCAATGTCTATTTTATTACCCTGAACTAACCACATTTTCCACAGCTCAGGTTTACTCTTTAGGTCTAAAGTGAAGACGCTAACAGATCGGCCAACCTTGACTGTTTCCAAAAGAGAAACAGAACAGCGGAACTGTAGTGAGCAAGAGTAGAAAAAAATGACAGTGTGTGTAGTTGAATCAGCAACAGATTATTTCAAACACAAGGTTGTTTTGCCGTCAACACTTGACAACAGGGCGCTCTGCAGAAGGTGTGTCCTGTCCTGTGCTTTAATGTCCCAAAAAGGGTTAAATACATAAGTGGCCTGTCAATCATATCAACCTTCAGCTAAAACGTATTCATTACATGAGATAATGTGTCATATGTGACGGACACTTTCAAGGACAATTCATTCATGAGGGGGTCATTATCCTCTTTGTTTAAAATTTTAAAAATAGATGGGAGTGTGTTATCAGGTCTTGTTTTTCCTAAAATGTGACCCCCCCACCCCCACTCTCTCCCTTTTCCTTTCCATTTTTGGTATTTTATTTGGTCTAGCACTTATTCTATCATCTAGCTCCCCTCTATTATAGATGATCCTGATCCTGGAAATGTTGGTAATATCTATCATTTGTGTGCTGTGGCTCTGACCCGCTAAACCCCTCGCAATACTGTAATATTTGCAATATTACACATCCAGGGATTTGGGCTCACAGCGGTTTGGTTCAAGTATAAAAATCTAAATGCAATCACTCAAAATGCATTTATTTCTTTTTTTCCAGGTGCCTTTTTGATCCCCTACATTCTTTTCTTGGTCATTGCTGGGATGCCATTGTTCTACATGGAACTTGCCTTGGGCCAGTACAACAGGGAAGGGGCAGCTACAGTTTGGAAAATATGCCCTATGTTTAAAGGTGAAGTGCTAAACACACACACATAGACACACACACACATGCACATAAACGGACTCGTGTGCACCTACATGTCTCTTTCCATATGCCTTTCTCTAACCTCTTAAACTCCATTTGCTGCTCAGTCAGGGTAGTTTTTGCCTCCCTTCAGTGTCTTGCCCTTTCATTTCATCCCACTGTTCTCGTCCTTTTGCCCTCGTAGGTTCACGAGTGTCAGTTGGTAACTAATCTTTCTGTCACATCGTTTCTTTCTCTGTTTCCCCTCGCTGCGCTTTTGTTTAATCTCTCCCTGCTTGTTCGTGGAACCTCATGCCCCCTGTCTTGCAAATGTCAGTTTCGGATGAGTGATGTCTAAAAAATAGCAGTCTTGTATCCATGGCATGCTGAGGAACATGATTGATTGCAAGACAATTATTGAATAAAAAAATGAAAATGAAAAAAATCAAACAGGACACATCATGTGTTTAATTGAAGAGAAGAACATTCAACATAATAAAAAAACCTCAGAACTGTGTTGCCTGAGAAAATGAAAATTTAGATGTGTACCGTATGTAAACCCATTCACTTGTGTTCACAATGTACTGTAAGTTGCATTTGTTCATTCATGTCTGTTTCTAATAGTATAATTAGAGTGAGGTGGGCGGCTCAAATTTGACTGAGCTGGAGTTTAGTAAGTTGATTTTTTTAAGTACTAGACCAGATTGCTGGGCAACAGTTAAGACAGGGCAAGTCTAGATATTGTATTACATGTTTATCTATTGTGACTGCTAAAAGATGAGCACTCCTTCAATTTGGCATCTTCAACCTGTTCAATTGCAGCACTTTGCACCAAGAGGAAAAGCTTGAAACCAGCAACTCTTGTTGAAACAACCTGTTAACTGGCTCAGGATTCTCTGTCATCCATGTATATTTCCATCCTTTAATAAATTTGACATGTCATTTATGAATATGGAATAATAGAGAGGTTCAGGGCAGCTTCCCCTGGGGAATACCACATTGAAATGTTTCAATTAAAGGTTTACATTAAACATGACACATGGAAAAAAATGTTTTTGAATTTATTCTACAACCGAGTCCTTGAATCCATAAGTGGAAAGCATCATGTAGGTCATGATCTTTGATATTCAAGGCTGTACTTAGGTCCAATAGTTCGAAACACATGACCGACTTCCTGTCCATCTCTTTAACACTTTAAATCATGTCAATGCTGTGCATTTAGAGAAGCCTGTGATATATTCATGTTGGAAATCAAAGTTAATGCTATTTTCCACAATTCATTCTGAATCTGGTTGCTTTCAGTCGATCACACAAGACGCCTGCTGTTTGGTCCTGTAAAAGGCTCCTTGTTGTTTTTATCATATAAATATTTTTATCAGATTTATCAGATCAGATTATCATATAAATCAGACCTAACTGTCATTAGAAGCTTTTCTGTAGCCTTGGTATTGGAAATCGCAAATTCAAATCTGCATTCCTCATCATTTTTATTACAAAATCAGAAAGCTTTTCTTTCATAGGCAACATCAGATCTTTGATTGTGATGAAATATCTGTAGTAGTAGGTTCAGTGAAGGTTACCCCACTTGTTTCAACCAATGAAGGTGGTATACTTATTTCTACTTCTACTCATGATGTCCTTAGGTCTTCTCCGTTGACCTTTATACTCCTCAAGTTTGGATTGATAATATTGTTTTTTTTATTTTGTCTATTCATTTTTCGTGATTTTTATTTTGTAGTGACCAGTGCATTTGCCATTTGCAGAGCTACTGGATGTCATAGCAGCTTTTTAAATGTTTTTTTATTATTATCTTTGCATGCAGTTTCTCAATTTTGAGTCAAATCAAGGAGCTTTCATTGATCACAGACTGCAGAAAGTAACTTCATAGATGTGTCTAATGCAGCCTCTGTATGTAGTATCACAGTACAATACAGTATCCCATTGTATATTTGATATATCTGCAACAAATTTATCACTAAAAAACATATTGTACACTTTTGTGGATTAGTTTAGGTCCAGATTTAGGAACCTTAGATTTTCTTAGTAAGGCAATGATGGCTGATAATGATCCTTACTGGTAAGTTTTTTAAGTTTATTAGAGGCTGTATCACTCAGTTCTCTGGTCAGAGAACAGTTGCTGGAGAACCAGTCTATATCCAGGTCACCAAAAAGATAGATTTCATTATCTGTATCAGTTACATTCTGCAGCATTGTACACATGATATTCAGATGTACAGTGGTGGAGCGAGGTGGCCTACAGCAACATGCTGATATTGGTTTCAGATGAAAGTGTGGCCATTTAGCTTCCATTCCAATCATGCCTACATCTTGTCTGATCTTAACTAGCATGTGATTTTGAAAATATAAAGCAATGTCTCCATCATGCCTGTTTCTGTCCAGTCTGAATATATATTATAACCATATATGTTAACCTCAGTATCTTCTATAGTTTCATCCAATATGTATATTATTTTATGTGAAGACAAGCATAAGTCATAGACCTGTTTTTTAAACTACAGATGTTTAAGGGTGATTTCACACCAACATCAGTTGTTGCTTATCAAATGGTTAATTCCAACCAAAGGCATTTAGTTTGGTTTGTTTTCGTTGATGTAAAAGCATCAGTCGTGCTAAGGTGTGCAATAAATCAACCAGACCTAGACCACCAAAAAGAGGTGGTCTCAGACCCAAATGACAAACTTTGGTGCAGTATCTCTGGTGAAAACACAAACTTGGATACAAAAAAATATTCAAGAAGCATCATGGGAGGGGATAGTAATTATTTAATTCCCTGTTTGTTTAAAGATAAACATTGACGAATAGACAGTTAGTGAATAGTAAATATTTTATTCCCAAATAATCAAACTAGTGGTGTGAAAGCACTCTGAGTGAGGAAATCTAAGATCTTTTGTTGGTAGTTTTGGTTGACACATAATTTCTTTCTGTTTGGGGTTGATGTGAAGGACACTGCCTGTGCTGTGGAGGAATCAACCTCCAGTGACATTGATCTTAATGTCTTCACTGTCAAACTGGGTATATTGGATGCTGTCTTTAAGCTCTTGAATATTCTTATTCATTGAGTCAATCCGCTCAGTGGTGGAGTCCGGAATCACCTGAATGAACTTGTTGAAGGTGTCTGTTTGTGTTTGTTAGTGGGATTTCTGCTGGGTTAACCTTTTGTTTTGTTTCCTGTCCATGTTGACTAGCTCAGGCTTGAGCTCAATAGGAGGAGGGACAGCTCCTTTGTCAGCGCTGTCCGTTTTCTTTGTGTTTTTTTAATCTCCATCCATCTCATTAATGCAATAGCAAATCTATTGGGTAGCACCTGTAATCCAGATCCATTTAAAGAAAAAGTCTCTTCCTGTTGTTCAGCACCTGGTTAATTGTGAAGTCCAGGTCCAGCTATAGAATGCAAATCTGTTCTGGTATGAATGTACCCACGAATACACCCCTATGGTTCATATATTACAGGAGTGATGGTGATGAGAAGACTAAAACGATGTTGTGATGTGCTCAGATATGAGGCAAAAAAGACAATTTTTTCAACTTCATAAAAATTGTACTTTAAATCAAAGTTGTGTGATGATGGACAATATTCTTGGAGATGCAGTATGTGATTTAAATTGATTTATTATATCTGCTTCAACCTTCGAATCTGTTATATCACTGGTGCCTTTCTGCGCATATCCATGATTTGTTGATTATTTTGATTAGATATGGATTAAACGTTTTGTGTCTTTTATAATGATGACAGTAAACTGAATATCTTTGGGGTCTGAACCTTTGGTTGGTACAAAACAAGACATTTAAAGACATAATCTTGGGGTTTGTGGAAACACCTATCAACATTTTTCACTATTTTTGGAGAATTTCTGGATCAAACAAATAATAAATTAATTGAGAAAACAATAGATTGATCAGTAACAGAAATACTTGATGGTTGTAGACCTAATTTCTTGTGCAGAGATAAAACAGATAAAATGCTCAAATTTTTATGATGTCTGAAGTCCTGACAAGATATAAAAGATAAAGATGACCTTGACACAGGTGTATTGTAATCCAGTGAACATTATAGAACCTATATTAACAGTTGACACACTCACTAATAACCCTGTGTTCCTCAGGTGTGGGTTATACTGTGATCCTCATAGCCCTGTATGTTGGCTTCTACTACAATGTCATCATCGCCTGGTCCCTCCACTACCTGTTCTCCTCCATGACCAGTGAGCTGCCATGGCTTAAATGTGGCAACATCTGGAACAGCGAGAACTGCACTGACCCCAAATTCATCAATGGATCCTTCCTCGGCAACGGGACGTCTTACGCCAAGTACAAGACCACCCCAGCAGCAGAGTACTATGAGTGAGTCACTGTGTTTATTATTACGTGATTATGGACAACATGTAACAGAGAGAAACTATCGTTTCTGATCGACTGAAGTTTTAAATCCTATGGATCGCAGCTAAAATGGATCACGCTCCAAATCAATGGCAGCAAAATGCTTTTTTAGAATTCCCATGCAATTTTCAGCCAAAGCTGTGTAAGAACATGAAGTGTCAACGTGATTGTATAAAGGATAGATGCCACTGTTTAAATATTTTGATCAGAATATTCTTGTGAAAAAATCAAAGCTTTGACCGACAGGCAAATATAGCTGCAGTCTTCATAAGACTGTCTATGTTTGGGCTTTTTGTTCATTGTCTGTTGCTGGTTTGTTTGTTTAATTTGGACAGTTATAAGTGACACTGTCCAGATGAGTCAGTATATTTAATGCAGTCCGCTAAGCAACAGCATCATGTGCCATGTGATGCTTTTATTGTTTTGGGAGTGTTTTTTTGAATGATAATAGTGCAGCAGCGTAGATCCCCGAGGAAACAACTATCCATGTGACCATTGAAACGTGAGTAGGCCGCTCCAGAATTACCCAGCCACAAATGTTTGTACTCTAAAAGGTGTATACATAAAAAGTTCAAATGCGGTCTTTGAAGTGCATGAAAAAAAAAAGCCCCGTCTGTTTATACTTCAAAGACAGTCAGTTCTTCCCCAGCTTCTGTGAAGACTGACTGTGCATCCCAGAGGAAGTCTGTGAAAGACTTGGACAATACAAGGCGCACAAGCTAAGTGTGGGGCACAGAATCCCATTGAGCGTGCACCCTAGCCAGTAACTGAGCATGTCAAAAAGAGGAAATATTTATATTTACCTGACTCTGATACAGCAGGTTTATTTTGCCCTGGAAATTCTTGTCTGCTGAATGTTTTGAGCCTTGAAGAAATTTTTGCCACTTTGCAATATGCTGCTGCATTTTTGTAGCATTCTTTACCTACGTCTTTACACACTGTCCACACATTTACAAAGACTTTCCTTCAATCCCATAATATTGTCAAAACTTACTTGACTTTATATAGGGCTCAAATGTGTGGTTTTAATAGTCTTGTGCTTTGGGACTGAGGAATGTACTTGCATTAAATCAGGTTGTTTTAGCCAAGATTATGCTACAATATATTTTAACAATGCAATATATGTTTAAGTTCCATGTTAAGGGCCAATATTAAATTTGGTTAATTTAGTAAATTTTGGACTTATTCACATTTATTCCCATATATTTCCTCTAATTCCCTTAATTCTCATGGAAAGTTTCCAACTTTGAAAATTCCCAGAATTTTGCAACTTTAATTTTTACCCAATATGAGAAGGATGCCAGTGCTCACATGAAATCCTCCAGCTACATTCCTTCACAAAAGTGATGTAATACCTCTGTAGTGTGTACGATCCCAGGCAGACTATTCCAGGTGGACTATTACGCTCACTTCTGGCCGACCACAATAGGGTATTTAATGACAGCTCTTGCGTAGGGTCGGGCTCTGTTGGGGACTTCATTCTGCCTGCAGCTATAGTTTTAGCACAGGAGTGATGCCAAGGCATAGCATGAGAGAGCAAGGCCAACTGGATCAATGATACTTTTGTTTCACTTCTTACACTCTGCCACATCTACAAACCCTCATGGGACTAAGTACAGTAAAACAAATTTTGTGTTTTTTTATTTTAAGGTCCCATATCATGCAATTTGGAAATTTTGATGCCCCTCCATGACACATTTGTGGTTTGATGCACAAGTTTAAAAACTGAAAAGCATAGCCTGGCTCTAGCCTCCTATGTACACTCAATTTTCATTTTTATTCAGTACTCTGGCTTGTCAGTACATTCCTAGATTTTTTTTCTGGACAAATATGTACCTGTCCAATCAGTGAACAGGGGGCACAGCTGAGAACGATAATGTTGAGGTTGTGCCTTAGTTTGAGTTCTAGTCTGTCCGGTTCAAGGGCATCACACATCACGACCAATGGCAATGAATTGCTATGGCAGATCCATAATGTCTCTCGGCACATCCAGCAGTTTTAAGCTTCAACACCCACGTTCAGGTGAATTTAGCCAGTGTTTACCAATGGAAAGTGGCCAGACTCCGTGCAAATGAAATATAGTGTAGTGAAAGGTGAAAGACCATTCAGAGCAAAGGCACTTAGTTTGGTTCGTTTTCAGTGGTGTGAAAGCATTCGAACCACGGTGGAGTCTATATCCTACATAATAAAAATTGTATTGCCTGGTGTGGACAAATGATCAAACTATTGGTATGGAAGTGCCCTAAGAGTCTGTTAGGTCTGTGAAAAAAATGAACTAAATTGCAGAAAGAGCAACAAGAGAAGGGATCTCGCTCCTTTAGATGTTGTGTGTACATCATAGGTCAAGAAAGACAAATTTCAGAAATACAGCATGGAAAACACGGAATCATAAATTATAATGATTTATAAAATATTTCAAATGAATCATGTCTTTCAGAAAATACTAACTTCTCTTTAAGTCTCCTTTGCTGTTAGACAAAATTATTCATGTAGCTCTATAGCCATAATAGAGATTTAGTGCGTTTAGTTTAAATTTCTCAAACATGTTTTATGAGCCAAAGGATTTACATAACTCTCCTGTAGATGAATCTGTACACTAGTTCAAACCAAAACAACAAAAGCATTTGACACCCACTTGTTTCACCAGCACACATCCAGTATCCATTCTTTTAAAGTCTAGCCCGAAGCACCCACATCTGATTTGATGCCAAGGATAACTAGACTTCATAAATAGCCCCCATTTATACAAAAAGATCCAATTACGTAGACACCTGAGAAGGTTTCCTTCACTTCAATCTCACACACAATTTAACATATTTGTTGAAAGAATTGCTTTTGAAATAAACAGCGAGAGAAAGAGTTGTCTGTAATTAAATGAATCAGGTCGTTTTGATAGTGAGTACTGCAGTCTTTTTTGGTTATTTATTTTCAGAATGCCCTGATTCTCCTTCTCTAATCGACGTTAAGACCAGGCAGCATGCAATCGAGTATGCAAGAGACCCAACTAACGGCAACGCTGAGTGTTAGGATAGCAGCATAACCGGCTTGCTGAGTGATGATAAGAGTAAATGTGTTTAGAGTAACTGGGCCAAAGGGACTTGGATTGATGTTACAGTAAGCATTTACTGGCAGTGCTATCAGATGAACAAGGATGCCTTGGGGGCACTGCAGCACCGACACGAGGAGTCCAGGTCAGAGCACAGGCTCAAAACTTCTGTTTCCAAAGAAACCGATGTGCTCACGCTGGTATCTCCCTTCCCCAAAGGACCTCGGAGCTTTGAATTCATTATCAGCCAAAAGATAAGCAAATGCTAAAAGAGGAGTTTCACAGATCGCTCCGTCCCTTCGGATTGTATGTCTGAACATAATTTGAGTTTGCGTGAGGTTTTATTTGTGGCTGCTCTGTTGTGTAAGCATCGTAAGTATCAGATCACAATCCAGTCCCCCCCCCACCTTATCAACTTGTAACATCACATCCTGACTGAATTGAATCTGTTGCTTGAGTAAAGTCTTAGAACAAATGTGAAGCAAAACAAATCTTTAGGTTTATATCCGAACGAAATACAACCGGTTAACCGGCGCTTCAGGACTTTGGTGAGACCTCTAACAATTTGCATACCTTACATAGTCTATCTTTGTTGTTTGATCCTTGTCTGGCCGCCATGAGTCCATTTCTATCTGTTTCGTTTGCTTAAGAATTCAGTGTTTTCCAGTGTTGTCCCCGAAAAGAGATTGTGTGTCTCAGAACAGCGCAGCCTGAATTTGTGAACAGTAATAACAGGGAGAAAGCTTTTAATCTGGAATATCAATTTCAGACAGACAGCTGCATTCGTCATGACTGGCAATTATTGGCTGTCGTCACATCCAGTGTGAACAATGAAGTGTTCGCAACAGTTTGGAAAGTCTTCAGCAGAACGTCATTCTTTCACAATAAGAATTTGATGTGTATGTATGGTCAAGGGTTATGTTTTTGTTTCCACTTGTAGTCTTATTAGTAGTTGTTTTGTTTTTTTTGTCAGCACTACTAAGGAGGTGATAGGTTCCAATATTCCCAGGATGTAAAATACTGCTGGAAGACACATATGATAAAGTATAAGCTTGAACTTTGTGGCTCTTGTCAAGGTTTGTTTTGGAAACTGAGTCAGACGCAGCCACAGAGGTGAGATTTACACTTTAGTGGAAATGTTTTCAGACAGCATTTTTTTTTCACCAGTACAAGAGGAGAAAACTTTCAAGGATGGAGAAGCAGTGGTTGCCACTACCTTCCAAGAACACAGTGGGTGCGACAATCTCCAATGGTTGCATCGCTCAATAAATGCCTCTCAAACAGAGCAGTGGATTGTCATTGGTTTAATTTGCCTTATCATAAAGGATCTTTGCATGTGCAGAATGGAACTTCAAGTTCCCAATTTAGGAATTTACTTTCATCCCCACTGATAAATATCAGTCTTGTGCAATCTCTGCGCTGTACGTACAGGAAATGTTGCATTGAAGCTTAAATCTGAAGATATTCTATTTACACACAAGCGTCTTGCTTGTTTAACCTTTATATGAACTAAATTGTGAAATTGATGACCTCACTTGATAATCTCAGGAAGTTACTGTGCCCTTGTTGTTGTTGGCAAAGGAAAAGTAACTGCACAAAGCTCCCAGTGAAACCTCAAATATTATTTTCATATATCTGTTAATCATATCTAGGTTAAACAAGGGAGATGCAATATGAAAATATGTAACTTTGTTGTTTGTTGTTTTAGACTCTCTGCAAGTAAACTCTATGATTGCAACTTTTGAGAAAAATCTCATGTATTTCACAATTCATAGACTACTTATCATACATAGGCTACTGTGCTTTTAAATGCTGTGTTGCAAAGCTCATTAGAGGTGCTCAAGCGGCGCAGGATGTTTCTTTTTCTTTTTTTCACTTTGGAAAGTCAGGGGAGCTGTTTCTTCCTGTCCCCCCACCCCCCTGCAATGATAAATTACAATAATCACATCCAAGACAAATTTTATTCTCACTCTCATAAAGGAAGCAAATATGTATTTACTAAAAGGTTGAACTAATTCTTTAATCATCCTCACTAGGCCTTTATAAATGAGCCGAAGTTTTGCCGAGAAATTGAACTAAAATGGTAGGAGTCTCTGTCTGTATGCTTGTATGTCTGTTCTATGATTTTCCTGATATCTGATCATCCGATGGACTTCACACTCGGCGGGCATGTTACTGAGGACCCAAGGAAGGTCAGCGTTGAGTGTTTTGGATGAGCGTTTCTCGGAGAAAGCTGCCAGCAGGAATGTTCTGAACCGGCTCGTTTTGAACGACCACAGCACTGATATTAATTAACTCAGTTGAAACTTGACATGGTGACAGAAGCCTCTGACCACAGTGGCCACAATAATTGAACTTTGCCCCTAATCTACTATTGTAAAGTGACATCCTATGCTTCCTTCCCACTATTTCTTTGAGACACTGAAAGAATGAGCTCACAGCTGGACACAATTTCTAGGCAGGGAAGGAAGCAACACCATTTGTCTCCCCTTGTTTAATTATGTGATAATAAAACACTTGAACCTTTGAACGTTCACCTTGATCTGACACTAAGTGTTTGGCTCCAGAAGAATAGTCGATAACAATCAAACAATACCAGATGTCATTATTGAACATTTCAAAAAGGAATATTTCGAAAGAGAAAGGTGGATTATTCACTTAAAAGGCCAAACAGCCGATGGCTGTGTAGTCCAGCTTTCCTTGAACAGATGCCTCCACTTTAAGTTCAAGTAATCTACATTAGTGTTGAATACAATTGAAATCCATTTCTTTTTAGTCATATAACTGAATACATTGACCAATGACAATCTGAGGTGACATGTTAGTAGAGGATTGGAAAAGTAGGCCGGGGGCTGAGGGAAATGCAAGTCCCTATAATCTTCATCTTTTCCACCCACTACATGAAGTGTTTTGTTTAGACTCCCACTGCTGCTTTAATATCTGACTGGGTGTAGCTACATGGTGCAGCCAAAATAAAGAAGGTACCCTACAAGAGAAAAATTATACTACGTGTGCCAAAAAGTATTTAAAGCTGTGCTTTGAAATACTTTATATTCCTTCTCTTATGTTTAATATTAGTGTTTAACATAGTGCAGTGAATCATGGTATACAAAGAAAGTACCTCAAAAACTTCCCCAGGAGAACGACTTGTATCTTTTTGGGGGGATTTTTATAGCTTTATTAATAGTACTACTGGAGAGAGACAGGAAAGGGGGAGGCAGAGAGAGGGGGACATGCAGGAAAGGGCCGTCCAATGCGGGATTTGAACCAAGGGCCACCTGCTGTGAGGTCTGTAGCCTTATCTACATGGGGCGGCTGCTCCACTGTGATACCTGCCGGTCCAAAGGGCGTGTATCTTAAGACAGAATTATCCATGGTTCAGTATCTTATGTTCTTTTGATCTGTTGCAGTACATTGTTGCATTAAATATATCGATGGCAAACATAAACTGAAAATGACACAGCGTTACTGCATTACATCAAGAGAGAAAAACAGCCTTTTGGATATAACAGTACAGTATTTATTGTTTGGCAGACGGGGCGTGTTGCATCTCCATCAGAGCAGGGGTATCCAGGACCTGGGCCTGCCGCGCTGGGAACTGTCCTTGTGTCTGGTCGCGGTGGTCTTCATCCTCTACTTCAGCCTGTGGAAAGGTGTCAAGTCCTCTGGAAAGGTAAAAAGCCTGGACCAGTAAATAAATGACAACATTTTTTTTCTTTTCTCATTTTTCTTTCTTTTTTTTCTCCTATAAATGGACAGCGACAAAATATTGTGAAGCTTGTAAATGTTTTCCCCTTTAGTTTGGATATTTAAATGATATATTTGATATATAGAGGGTAACAGAAATGTTTGCTCCGTGTATTCAGGTGGTTTACATCACAGCCACTATGCCGTATGTGGTTCTTTTTGTGTTGCTGATCCGAGGCATCACCCTGCCAGGCTCTATGGACGGCATCAGGGCCTACCTCCACATCGACTTCAAGAGGCTCAACAATCTCGAGGTGAGACATGAAAAATGATAAAATAATTCAAAAGCTTTTCCAAGTCATAAGGTGTAAAACGTTGTGACAAAGCAAGTGGCTTTAATACTGAAGCCCTAACAGGTTTGTAAATAATAATTGAAATTAACTTTGTAAATGTGTGTTAAGATGCAATCTCCCACTAATTGAGATGATGTATCATATGTGAGAACATTTCTGGTGATTACATATAGATTTAACTAAACCGGAAGCAGCCGCTCCTACAAACACGAAACAAAAAACAGCATGAAAGTGAATAAGGATAGATTTTCCAAAGGAAGTCACACAGTTTGGTCATAATATTGGAATATTTGAAATACCTTGATGATGAAAATTTGTATTTTTGTCACCTTGAAGCATGTTTTTTTGTCTTGTTTCTCTTTCCGCAGGTGTGGATTGATGCAGCCACCCAGATATTTTACTCACTCGGAGCAGGGTTCGGCGTGCTCATCGCATTTGCCAGTTACAACAAATTTGACAACAACTGCTACAGGTAAGAGCTTTTTGCTCTATATGGAATTGATGATAATCTGAAAGCAAGCCCACAGCAACATAACATCCTGCTCCTTTTCATGTAGTCTGCTTTTCCCCACTGTGTAACCGGATCACGGAGCAGCAGAGGTGATGCTAATCTGTCCAGCTGACCCCAGTGGCCAGGTGTTAACAGGGCAGATAACATGCAGGCCGGGAAGGCTCATCAGATGATAGCCAAAGGCTGCATGTTGACTGGTTTGTCATATTTCTGCTCTTCCTCAGAGAAAGCAGGCATGAGCTTAGATAATCTTGTTCCACGTTAAAAGGCTGCAATGCAACCGTTTGAGGCAGATGCTGTTGGGAAAAACGTCAGTATAACCTAGAATCAGAGGAAAACACAGCTAAAACTACACAAAATGAAACGTTTCTTAACGAGTAATTCAAGATGTCATCACAAAGAGATCCAAGTTAAATTGGTGCAGCCTACTTACTGTACATGCTAAAAGCATTATGCACCCCACCTCTCCTGTCCTCTCTCATTTCCTCAACCTTCAAACAGGGCCTCCTGCCTTCCTCCGCTTTCATGTCCCATTTAGAGATGTGTGTGGACCGCTGGCAGGTGGGATTTTCATTAGGCCCTCAGTGACAAATGAACAAATCTGAATTCGGGGAAACGCAACAGCCCGGAAGACCCAGTGATGTTAGAAAAACAAGCAGTGAACACAGAGTTGTGTTTGAGTGTGCGCACAGATGGAGGAAATCTGTTCAAGGGAGCATGTGTGTGTATGTGTGTGTTTCTTGTGTCCTTCCCACAAGAAAAACATAAATACTTACAGATAAAGTGGCAAATGAAAATAATTATATAATTTTCAAATGGTCTAATACAACTATCAAGTTGTCAACAAAATGCATAGATATGAATTTGTTTATTTGTTTGTCTTCATGCTTTTTCTTCTATTGATACATCGATTGGTGTCACAGAAATCAGAGCTGCACAAGATGAGGATGCAGCACTGCTACTGTTCTTTGGTTGATATCTCGACATACCTGCCTTCAAAGATTCCTTTGTGACGCTTCACTCAAAATTCAAAATGCCACGTTATTGTTGCAAGTTTTTTTTCTAAACCGAGTTTTTGTTTGAAACTTTAATTTAAAATATCACTGCAGACACTGTACTGGAACTTCTAAGCTTCACATTGTTACATGAAAAAAAACACCTTTCTTGATTACTTTGCTTAAATGATAATTTGTCTGATCATTTTTCAGCAACAGTATAGTCACTAAAACATTTAGATATGATTTACATATATAGCTATGATGCCAACTTCATTTCAACTTCTTTGGCTGAGTTTCAAAGTCCTCCTTGCAAACCAAACCCTGAGCCCTCAGACTAAACTGGTATCAGCTGTAAGGGACTGAGTGTGGGAGGGTCAAGGGCTCAAAAGGTATAAAGAGGAATGAGACAGCATTTCCAATCTTTCATGTTACCTTGACAACTGACAACTGATCATGTGTGTCGACACTTGCTGGTTTTGGGGCTTGTTATTTTACACGTTACAATACTCACATTTCCACAGAAGCCAGCAAGCCAGATTTGTTTAACCACTTGTGTTATAGACTGGGCAACAGGTTGGTACCCAAGAAATTCTAATTGTTTAATTGGATAATTATGCAGTAATTTATAATGAATTTAATCTGAGTGATTTAGTTTTCTTAGATGATAAGTTATTGATTTTCTTTGTGCAGGGTTACCAGCACTTCCTATATGCTACTTATAAGTTCCTTAATTGTAGTTCTATGTGTGTTTATTTTTACTTTTGGGGTTTTTTGTAAACTGAATAGTGCAACTGAACCCTTAAGCAGATTAGATGAGAACATGCATTTAAGCCTGTGAGTCTTTAAGGTAGGACTTTGAAACTCCCCCGTTGAGTGTTCCAACCCTCTCCTGACTTCCAGCTCATCGCCTCCCTTTAATGCCAGAGGAGGCTCTTTCTGCTGCCTCTCCAAAATGTTGAACTGGTCCTCTCCTCTCATGACCTCTTCCTTCCTTACTGGTTAGCAGATTCCACACAGTCTGCATAAGACAAGTGTAGCAATTTGACCAATATTTGCCTTATTTCACTGGAGTTGTTCTCTCAAAGGTTGGGTTGTGTTACCTGAGAAGCCATTAGTCTGGGTCTGCGTCTCCTGCAATCCTGTGATTTGCTCCCTTTAGCATAGGTTTTAACAGTGTTATTAAAACGGTGCTTTCTTTCTTCCCTGCCTTTGTTGTACGCTCTCTTTCTCTAGGGATGCTCTCCTGACCAGCACTGTGAACTGCGTTACCAGTTTCTTCTCAGGGTTTGCCATCTTCTCTGTGCTTGGATACATGGCTTTCAAACATGGGGTGAAAATAGAAGATGTGGCAACAGAGGGTAAGTGGCTGCACACATACAAGATGGAAAAAACACCTCTAACGCCATAAAACTTGATAGTGTAAATTACTGTAATAGCGTATATCAAATGAGTACAATTTCTATATTTTTTTCTTACTCTCTATGAATTTTAAGCATGCATTTTGTCATACACACAAATGTACATTTTGTTACCATATAAACCCATACTCGTATGTACTTTATTTATGAGTCTTTCTGTCTGCATATATACAGGGGCAGGATTGGTGTTCATCATCTACCCTGAGGCAATTTCTACACTCCCAGGCTCAACATTTTGGGCTATTGTGTTCTTCATCATGTTGTTGACTTTGGGCATTGACAGCTCGGTGAGTCCCAACGACCACTGCATAAATCGAATCTTCACTACAAACATGCAAACACACAAATAAGGTGCATATACATGCAGGATGTTATACACATTCTAGCAAAGCACCTGTACAGTGGCAGGGAATAGTGCTGCTTTTGCTGCCCACATACAGAACAGAGAAGACACAGTGTATGTCAAAAACACATTGGGGTTAATAATGGTTTCCATGTATCACATTGGAAGACTTTCTTAGCGGGTTACCCATTAAACCTGACATTTTCTGGAAAATAATGTTATTTTTGTAATCTCTGTGCAAGGTCCTCTCTGAGAAATTGCACACTTGTTTATCCAAAGCATCCATTAGTTTTGAGTGATGTGAGATCACTATGATCCATCACATGAGCAGTTAGTCCGCTACGAAATGGAAATACTGTGAAACCACAGTGTTTTATAAATCAAGCTGACTAAATATATGTCATGTGTAATGTATTACCATATTCCGTTTTTCCCCCCACCCAAGTAGTAACTTTTCTACTTATTACAGCTCAAATTCTTCTGACTAATGTGAAAATAGAATGGTAGGTAACAAATAGGTACTATTAAATAATAAATAAATATATAGACTCATTATTATTGCTTAATAGGTGTTATTCATCTTCTGAATTTCAGAAACAGCCTGCTGAAGCAGGTCAAATAATACAATCAATATTACAATTTATGACTAATGTGGGCAAGAAATGGGAGTAAAGCAGTGTTTCACTCTACTCAACATTACAGCATTGAAATACAAGAATAAAAAAAAACGTGTCTATGATATTTTAAAAGCCAGCAGTGATCTAACCAGCTAAAGACCATTTTAGGACTGTATACTTATGATGTACTAGGTTTGTGTAATTTAGTGTATCATGTTCTGTGTTTATGTCTATTGTTATTTCGAGGTAGGACTAAAAGCAGGTTAGATCCACATACCTACCATTTTAAATAAATAAAGGGTTCTGATTTGTCTAAACCACTGTCAACATCACACACAAGTGGTGGAAATCCTCAAATCGAAGTCTGGGAAGAGGAACCGTGCCCATAAAAGAACACCTTCAGTGGGTAGAAGATCTCCGAGTCTCATGTCTCTCTGTTCTTGTCCACCAGATGGGTGGCATGGAGGCAGTCATCACAGGTCTGACGGACGACTTCAAGATCCTCAAGAGAAACAGAAAAATCTTCACCTTCGCCACAGCCTTTGGAACCTTCCTGGTTGCCTTGCTCTGCATTACCAATGTCAGTGTCAGGTTTCATAGTGCCATAAATTCACACTCTGCGCGTGAATGAACTGATTGTCAATGTCCCACTTTCAGCATAATGCTTTCAGGTTTAATATTTCATTTTTTTGTTCCAGATGAGAGGCGATTAGTATTGTCAAGCTTTGCACTCTGTACAAATGCAGTATAAATAACAAACAACAGCACAGGTTGGCAATTTGACAGCAGGAATTATTGATTTAATATATATTTACATGGTGGTATAGATCAACTAGGAATAGACCATAGTGTAGAGATTTAAACTGCATGTCACTACTACTTTGAAGGAACTATATGCGACTCTAGCGGAACTATGATGCTATGTACATTGCATCACACACTGATGACTAATTAGACATTAACTAAAAGTGGATGCAGGTGAAAGGATTATTGTTCCCTGTAGTCTCCATTCATCCTTATGTTATTAGCAGCAAATGAGAAAATATAACCAATTACACTGATACAGACCTTGGAGACAGAAAGGTATTTTGTTTGTGAATTGAGTCATGCATTTCCAATGCTTTTTCACTGGCACAAGGGTCAGATTTGCCAATCAGGATACAAATTAAAGATTTACTGTAAAAAAGCTAAACTGAATGCCATCTATATCCATATAAGGCTTTTCTACAAATGTCAACTCCTCGAAGTACAAAACAAGAATATACAATATATTAGACCATTGCTTTTTGACTGCACACAAGGGTCCACTTATTTTTAAAGGTCACAATTCATGTACATCACACACACTCATACTCAATTTCCTCTTTTTCTTCTTCTCCTCTGCAGGGTGGGATCTATGTGCTGACCCTGTTAGATAAGTATGCAGCAGGGACTTCTATATTATTTGCTGTGTTGATCGAGGCCATTGGAGTGTCATGGTTTTATGGTAAGACATTCTACATTAAATGTGGCACGAAATTATGTTTCTAAAATGCACTTTGTCTTATTCTTATTTATATTATTATCTTAGATAAGAAACATCCAATGCAGCATCCAATCCACACATTGTTCTTTACTTCTTGGTTGAACCTGAAAGTAGAGACAGAAAAAGAAAAACAGACTGGATTCAATATCTACAAATGATGGAAGAATCATGAATAAACTATTAAAAAGATAGATAATGGAAACCTGCATCATTGAGGCAAAAACAGAAGAACAGCAATACAATTAGGAAAATAAGATTCAACTTCGTAATTACATCATATGAGCAACGAAATAGACTGATGCAAAACAAACACACAAACTATAATAATAATACCAACAATAATAATGAATAATTCTTATATACAGTAACATGGCAGTGTTGAGTATCATCAGCTTAACATCAGCCCAGATCAGGCTGGAGCAAAAACACAATGCAGTGCAGTAAGAGGGTGTAGACCATGCTACTATTGGATGAGTCCAATGGGATCGCAAACTTGGCACAAGGAGCTTGCTGCAGAACTCTTGAACACTGAATGTGTATGACAACTCTCCAGTGTAACCTTTGCTGTCCTGTTCCAGGTGTGGACCGCTTCAGCGAAGACATTGAGCGAATGATGGGCTTCAAGCCAGGTCTCTACTGGAGGCTGTGCTGGAAATTTGTCAGCCCAGCTTTTCTTCTGGTGAGAGGAATATCGTACATTATAGAAGTTACATGTAGGTATGGCTTTCTATGACAGGGACTATGTCTGCTTCTAAATTAAGACAAATCTGGCCCATAAATTCAGCAGAGATATTATAAATTGATAATAAATGGTTGCAAGCTCTATTAAGGTCAGATGGCAACCATCATTCATTCCACCGTGCAGTAGCTGTCAAATCTGAAAATCGAAACGCATATGCATTTTAATGCATACCTATCATTCACAGCTTAAGCAAAATATAGTAATACAATGATTTGAGCATGTATCCACCACTACAGATGCCCAATGAGGTAGTTTAAGCATTAGTACACCTCCCATGATTTCTAGCATGCAGGTTAAATAAGTAGCATGCATTAGAGGATGCGCACAGCTGTGTCCACTGTTGAGCAGGGCAGGGTGTGTAGACAGCAGCATTCTCCTTATAGTACATAATGCAACTGTCTACACCCTCTTCTAGACAACAGTGGAAGCTTGTAGCATCAAGGGATGCAGTGCACAAGACTTGGTCATTCCTCAAAAAAACATTTTAGCAGGGTTTACGGGTATAGTTTATGGTAGGGTTTATATAGGGTAGTGCCCCACTGACAAGCTTTTGTCATGCACCACAGTGCTGGTAACATAGGAGATGAGAAATGTGATGGAGATAATTGATTGCTTCAACACTGCTAATAAAATTACTCATCATGAAACCTTTTTCTCATGGCATCCATGGATGATGGACATTTATTGTTTTGTGTTGATATCTAAAGTATCATTTAATGAAGCTGAAACAGACAAATTCATTCCACAGACTAATAATGGACATAGCCTCTATGGCAACTATAATTCTCTATAACTCTTTAATTATGCACCATTTTAAGCCCTAATAGAGGTGAGTCTCCAACTTTGTCATGAATAGACAAATTATCTATAGAGACCATTTATCTGCAGTAAATGGTTTATTTCTGTTGTATATCTGGCATTTTAACACAGGGTCTATGATAATTGACCTTCTTTTGTAGCCAGCCTCAAGTAGCTACTTGAGGAACTGTAGGTTTTGGCACTTTCACATTAGACCTGCTCCCCAGCGCTTTGACCCTTGATTCATTCCCAGTTAGTGGCAAAACAAAATTTTTGTTTTTGCCAGCAACCTCCATGCCTTAATCCACCACTGGTTGTGGTTGCTGTGGCTGTTGCTGTAATAAGCTTGAAATGGCTGAGAATTCTGAAGTTAGGGTCTGAGATTCCTTGTGTGAATGCTTTGGATGGGTTCAAAAATCTCTGATATGAATTTAGGTGGAAGAGAAATATAGTCTGAGAGAGGCCAAGCTGGTCAGGTATCTGGGGAGTGGCTTTAAATATCATGTATATTGTGTGTTGTGAGAGGTCATAAGTTGCAGCAATGGACTTTAAGCATTGCAAAAACCAACACTGATTCAAGATATGGGTCAGTGAAAGGGCTTAGTTATCCTATGGGAAGGGTTTGGATGCAACCGATGCAGAGATCTACCATCAGTGGTAAGCATTGTGGTGCAAGTTGAAGCTTTTTGTAGGCATGGGAGTGAGAAATGGAAAGAGCTGGAACTCCAGGAATCCCACTGATTTACACCTTCAATGAGGATAGTCTCATTTTGAGAAATGAATGGGTCTTAGTGATAGAACTGGTTAACGATATGATGTCAATGGAAGTAAATGCTAAGTTGTGTCAAAAACAATAACCTTAGAACTGCCCCAATATGAGTATTTTGATGAAGGTGAAGGAGTAAAACATTATGATGCTATCATGTGATCACCACACGATCACCACCTGATCACCACATCATGTGATGTGGTGAAGGAGGTATCTCATTGGTATTACTGGAGTTATGGGTGGTACTTTGTTGAGGAACGTGGCTGACTGCAGGGATCAAGAGGCAACAACTGATCGTCCAATATATCAGTCTTTATAGATGAGGGCAACTTAGTTTTTGGTTACAGGTCTGGTTACAGAGAAAGAATGGTTAATTTTGTCTTACACAGGTGCCCATCACAATTCATGAATATAAATGATTACAGAATGAGCGATGTCTGTTCTTATAACCACATTTCAGTAGTTCACCTGGGTTTCTGTCTTTAGTTAGCATCACTTTCAGGTTTTTCTGTCTCTGGTTTTTAGTTCTGACATCACAAACTGCATCCTCATGAATACCAAATAACTCATATCCCTGTGTCTTCTTTTTCAGTTTGTGGTAATAGCCAGCACTCTGACATCATCAGGCCTGAGGTACGATGACTACATCTTCCCTCAATGGTCCAACATCGTTGGCTGGGCTGTGGCCATGTCCTCCATGCTGTTTGTCCCCATCTACGCTATATATAAATTCTTAAGTGTACCAGGAACATTCAGACAGGTCAGTATCAAAACTTTATTGTCAGTCAAAATAATTGTAACATGCTTCATAAAAAAGCTATTTAGGAGATATTTGAATCCTCCAATAAGGATTAAGGAATAAATAGCAACAATTAAAGTTGAGAAGATTTGACTTTCACAATATGTGTTGGAAAGTGTGTCCTCGAAATTACAACGAAAATAAGATCTCGCACACAGTGCAAGCGGACATTACATAAGAGTAGCCAAATGATTGTGGCTGTGGGGCATACAGTATGTTCAAACTAAACTTAAAAATAACAATCTGATTTAGGAGATTTCCTTCAGCTTGATGACACTGGCACTGTGAGAATGCGTACAAATGATGCTTCAAAGCATTGAGAGTTTGTGATCATTATCATCAAAGCACCGGAGAGCTATTTTCATCCCTCAGCAGTCAGCCACTGTCAGTTTCACTCTACTGTAACAATCCCCACATCCCATTGGCATTTCCCGTTGGTCCTCGGAGCTGAAGAATCTTCTCAGGTTCTCAGTACTCTCTTGGTTCCCTCTGAAATACTCATGTCACCTGGTTGCATCCTCCTCAGGATAACCACAATAAACATAGCTGATGCTCTTGATAAGGGATCCTCACAGGTCCTCGAAACTCTTTAATGTGATTCATCAGAGATAGTGATAATTACTTTTGTTGTCATTACTGGGGTCAACTTTGATTGCATTTCCTGTTATATATGAAGTACTACTCGGGCTCTTTGATGGCTCTGTGTATTGAAATATATCAACATGAAAAGGGGTTTATCTGCAGCGTGCTTTGAAGATGATACACTTGTGTCCAAAGTGTTGAGAATAAGTTGTAATCATTTGTTTTGCAGAGGCTAGCCTATTGTATCACTCCAGAACATGAACATCATTTGGTGGCTGAAGGAAATATTCGGCAGTTCACAGTAAGGGCAAAATGTTGTGCTTCTCTATTTATTTTAACTTGACCTGGTTAAAATGCTGCAGTTACACTGGATATGAACATATTGGACTATTGGTAATATGGTGATATGCTTCATGTCTATAATGCATTATAATGCAGTTATATTGCTGTATATCTAAGGTTATAAACACTCATAAATGTTCATAATTCTATATAACAATAATCATAACAAATTATAAAGTGTCTCCTAGTTCTAATACATTATAATTACCGTAATACACCACAAGCTGATTATAAGTGGTCTTTTTTGCTGTGAGTAAAATTTAAAAAAAAGTGTTATGTGTTATAAAGCATTTTGATTTTTGTAAGGGCTTATAACTGTAATTATACAGCACTAAAAGCATATTATAATGCATTATGTTTATAATGCATTATACCATTAATACCATTAATGTTACCATTAATACTGACTTTTTTTTCAGCTCAACCATTGGTTGGCAATCTGATGAAAATCCCAGAATATCCTCATCCATCCTTACATCTGGTGTTTGGATGTCCTGTGTGCCACCAGTGGTCGGACAGACAACGAGTACAACAGGCTCCATCTTTTCTCAGAAACCCCTCTTAAGCCTTTGTTATCAACACTCGCTTCAAATGCTTTGATTTCAAAGTTTTTCCGATTAACATTTTTGAAACCATTCTACAGTTTCACTCAGGTCATAAGACAGGAGTTGAAGATTTACTGTTAATTGCTCATGGACATCATTTTGCTCTATATACACTATTTGAATTGATCATAACTTTAGTTATGTTTGGTTTATGAAGTGACTGTTAATTCCTAGAAGGGAAAGAAACTAAAATTTAAAATAAAACAATCACATTTTCCTGTGTATGGAGACCCACATGTTTAAGATGTTTGAACATTTTGTTAGGCCTATTGGAGGAAAGTTTCTGTTCTTGCCATTCTGTTGGCAGAGTGGCTTATCTGTGTCAGTGCCTTATCAAGCGAGACACTCCATATTTCTTACAGTCCAGTACAGGAAGGAATCAAATAAACTGTGTTGACTCAGGAACCCACTAAATCAAACCACAGTTTGTGAATGGGAATCTCTCGGTTTTGACCGAGCCCTTTGATATTCAAGTCAAAGAGCTGGAAGTCATCAGCAGATCAAGGTCAAAGCTCCTTAGCATAGAAGAAAAAAAAAGGCCTGACATAATGATTTTATGTCACATTGTGTTGCAGAAAAGAGAATGCCCTGCATCACTCCAATGCTTAAAAATAACTGGGGCAGGCACCAGTCACCTCTTATGTTTTGAAAGGCCAGACCCACAGCCAGGCCTTAAATCTCAAAGAAGGATTAAGGCTGAATGTGGTCAGTGCCTGGCTGCTCACTGAAGGCAAAGCTAAACAAATGGCGTAACTGTTACAGTTTTGAAATATCAATGTATGACTTTTACCTTCAGAAATTTTGTCTGTTTAGTGTTTCTGAGGAATATCTCTGGCTTCCTCGAGAGAGAGAGAGAGAGAGAGAGAGAGAGAGAGAGAGAGAGAGAGAGAGAGAGAGAGAGAGAGAGAGAGAGAGAGAGAATTGGGATTTCATTGCCAACCATATAGTATACTGTTACTATACAGTACATGGAGGAGGCCTCCTTCACTGTACTGTGTGATAACTCTAATGTTAAATGCATGATAACAACTCTTATATTTGCATTTGAAACATATCCTGTGATGTTCCTCTTTTTTCATGACCATAGAAGTGCCAACGTGTTCCTTTAGGGAAGTTTTTGATTATATTCTTCTGTTTCTCTATATTTCTTATTTATTGGAATGAAGTTGAAGTTGAATTTTAACCTTGAATCATAACAGAACACCATTACTGAAAGGAATAAAGCCACACAGGAAAAAAATAAAATATATGTGGAATATATGAGAAGATATAAAAATATATAAATATATTCTTTTGTTATATCTAATCTTGTATTTATCAAATTGTTTATAATAAAACGTGAATGTAAAGTATTTTAAATGTACCTGTCCACTGTCATACCATGGTATTTGATGTATAGCTAAGATGAACTATTTAGAAAAAATATTCTTCAGTGTAATTCTGGGCTACTTTGTTCACATATGAATGTGTACAAATACACCCTGGCTTTCCTGGACTCTGTTTACAAAAATACTGTGTACAATACCAATGTCCTATTGAACGTGAGTGACAACTATCTATGAAGAAGTCTGAAGTATTCACACTATGATAATAAAGAATTTCTTCTACACACACTTGAACGCAATATGCTGTGATTTAATATCAGTTTTCATAAACTAAATCATTTAATGTGATTATTGTTAATGTTTTATTTTGATGGGCAAAATTTTAAAGGGGAACCCCACCAATTTCACATCTGTTTTACATCTGTTTAGTAGTACATGGGGAGTATTATTGTATATTATGGCTCCAAAGGGAGCTGCACAGTGTCTTAAATTTCCCCTCAAGTGATGCTGCATGTGGCGGTCTTAATTGATGTCGCAGACTACAAGTCTGAAAAAGGAGGAAAAAAAGAGCTCATCAGACCTCTGTATCCCATTCCCCATCTCTGCTCGTCTAGCAGCTCGGAAATGGATCTTTATTATTAGCTATTTTTAGTTTAGCCCTCCAGCTAACTTGCATGAGGTTAAAATAATTCAACCATGCAGCTCTTGTAGATTTTCCAAATGTTATAAAACCAAATAGATTAAATGCTGATACTGAAATGAGGGGGTTGTGACATTCATATCCACTGTTTTACAGCTGCTCCTTTCCCTATGATTGTGGAGTGGCCAGAATGATATTTGAAGTTACTTTCCTTAAATTTCTCAGGATTCTTTGCATCTTCTATAAACATAGACAGCACCACAGTGGTACTTTCATGGTGGTGCGATGACAACCTGTTTGTATTTCTCTAACCTTAAACCTGTTTTGCAAGACTGATTGGTAGCAGTGAAGAGCATGCCGTAAACAGGTAGGAGGAGAGGCTCATTTCAATTAAACGCTGCATTAAGCTACAAATAAATGTGGGAGATTACTGAATCTGCTGTTCATAGCTGCTTTATTCTGTATGACAAAGCTTTTTTCTTAAGTTCATTAAGATATTAATGAATTGAATATTAATATAATTAATATTTGATATGGTAATAATGTGCAGCCTGAGCATTTCTGCACCAAAGCACAGTGATGTCATGCACGATCGTAGATTACCTTCATTAAACCACATCAACAAAGAGACCACAATGCTGCAGTATAACCAAACACTACAGACTAGTCAGTTATAACTTGATATTCAGCTTTTTTTTTATAAAGTCGATGTCGGGTCAGCAGCTTAACAGCCTCTTTTACTGCCTTTTTTTTCTTTTTTAATAAAAGTAGCATCTAATGTTTTATCATTGGAGCACATTGCAGTGAGTCACCTGTAATTATAGAAACTAACTGATGAAAAGAACTTCTCCACCTGTGTTTGGCTGCAGATTTGTGGTGATGTATAGCTGTCTCTGAACCATTCAGATATTTCCTGAAGAAAAGCTTTTGATTTGTTGAGCAGCCATTATCAAATTAAACTGGCGCAGTAACCCAGCAGGTTATGACAAGCTATGATGAATAAATGGCTGATGCTTGAATGATGAATGGTTTTCCCTTAGCTTCCCCCCATGGATTGCAATTTACGCTTGGCCATGAAAAGTAACCATTGCCGGTCTCTGCACAACATAAACCCCCTCATGTCCCCCCATGGACTCACAAGCTGCAGACTGAGAGTGCACACTTAAAACAGAATAAATGAAAAGATAGAGAGAGAATGAGCCTTGTTGGGAATTCTTGACAATTTTATTTGTAGATACTTATGGATATGCATTAAAAAAAATACACTCCAGTCAAAGTGGGGGGACAAAATGTCTACCATATTCCAGCACTTATTTTTCCTAATTTGCTTCAATACCTCATGCTGTTCCTAATGCAGTCAAAAGATCAAGCCAAGTTTCATTGTGGGTAGTGCAGCATGCTGGCATAAAGTTTTGATGAAGAATTCTTTTAATAAATGTCATCATAGACCATAGCCAAAAATATCTTTTAAAAACAACATCACTTGTAAGGCATCTATCAAGATACTAATAATTAGCTAAATGAATGAAAATACATGAAAATACATAGATCCATTTCAAACATTTAATCATTTACTCATATTAGTTTGTACCTCAATTAGCATCTAAAACCTAAATATAATTTAACAATACGCATTTGTTATCAGTTACTGTGTAAGTATTAAATAAGCATTAACTAACTGGTATTAATGTGCCCTTTTATGTTTCCAGCCACAACAATTTTACAACCAAAAGCAATGAAACATATTGTCTTTTCAAGAATACAAAACAGGTGATTCTGAGGATTGATACAAATGTGGCTTCCTTATTTTTGCCATTTTGAGCTTTGAAAAGAGTTAAATGGGAAGAAAAGTAATCAATCAAAAAGTTCATCACTAAGATGAATAGTGGGCACCTGGAATGTTTTTATGTAATACGCCTTTAAGAACTACTCTTTGTCAAAGAGACATTGTTGGCACACACTATACAGTGTTTTGCACAGGAAGCTTTTAAGCTTAGCAAGTCATTGGTGGACCTGAGGTGACTTTGATGTATGACCTGACGTTAATGTAATCTGGCTCCTGGTCAACACACAACTTAGTAAAAAGCCAGAAAGAAGCCAAAAAACAATTGAACACCATCAAGGTGGATTATTCCAAATAATTCCATCCATTAAATGTGTAAAAAAAAGAGTTAGACTCATATTGTGGGGGAGTTGATGGTTTGCTATTGAAATGCTATTTATAAACAGAAAAATGTGTTTGATTATCTACTATGAGCATCAAATAATCTTGCAACTGTCCCTCGATTCAGTGCAATGCAGGAGGCCATTTCAATGAATTGGGTATGATTATTAAATGACTAGGATAGTCTATTGGGAATCAGTATTTGCAAACTGGAACAAACATTACTTCACTGAGCAAGCTGATAACAACCTAATTTGATAAACTTTAGCATGGCTGATAACTGCTCCAACCACTCATGTCTTTGAACTGGTTTGGTTTGAAAGAAAGGCTTTGTATGTCTAACTTTTCCATCTCATCTCTGTCTTGCTTCTCAGTGCCCCCAGTTCTACCTTAATGCAGCAAAAAGGTCAAAACCACAAACTTTCATCAAATTTGTTTAGCCAATAAAAGTCAAGCTGGACCACCATAGACTGCCTCTTAATTGGCAGCTCTGTGCGGCACTGATGTGATTGGGGAAAAGGGGAGCCATTTTTTAATGCGCCTCCTTAGACTGAAGACTTGTTCTCGACTCATAATCTAATTGCCAGGGAATAATCCATGTGACTGTGCAGTAAAATCCCTTGTGTCTTGCAGGAACCCTTCAATAGAGAGAATCTTGATACAATGAGAGTAGTGAAGATGTCATTATGAAAAAGATTAGCCGCAAGATCCTCCGTGGCAAATGTTACAGAGGATTATACCTGGAGTTTAGGTTCTTGTAACTACACTGTTGTTTTAATCTTACGCTGAGAAGGTCCTTATGAGATAATATCATTATGGAGTACTGATGCAGCTGTGTGTCAGATTTCATATCTACCCTAATCTACGAGGACCAGTGTTGAAACTCTTTCACTGTATGTGGCTGTGTGTGTGTGTGTGTGTGTGTGTGTGTGTGTGTGTTACATCACAGATATAATACTGTTCTTGACCTGTTGACTGATAAGGTGTTGTGGGTGTAGGGTGCTGGGTGGGGGGTTACTTTGGGCTGCAGTTCAACAGAGGATGTCAGACATCAGTGCTGTTCTTTGGTTCAGAAAATGTTTCCTGGTTTTTCTTGGAAGTGTGAAGTAAACCCAGTGAGCGGTGAGCTTTTCCACAACGATATCCAACTGATATGGTTATGTAAACAATAATCTTTCAATGGTATGTGTTTAACAATAATATTTGCTGTTGCTTAACTGTGTCAGTGGCTGTTTTGATGGATAAAATGTCCCATTGGGTGTTTTCCACATTAGTGTGTCATATTGTCATATGTTCTTTGCAGGACTATCTCCTATAGATAAAGTTACAGAGAGGTGTGTGTGTGGGGGGTACTTACCAGTTTGTTTTCAATGGAGTCTCTGAATGCTTGGCAGTGGGTGACAACATGACTATCATGGACAGCTGTGGGCACATGATGGCCAGCATTCCTCACTGACAGGAAACTCCTCTCCTCATGGGCACACCCTCTGGATGATGTGTTTCCTGTTTATTTCTTGGGCCACCTCGAACCATGAATACCACCAAAGACCTGGACAAGTCCAAATCTAACATCTGTGTGATCATTTCACCCACAATTGTGAAAATAAATCTGTCTTTTTTTATCCATAGAAGCAAAGATTTCCATAAAATTATTTTTGTCACGAAATCAAGCGCAGATATGAATACAATAAACACCAAATTATACAATATGTTTACATTTGGCTACAGTGGTTTAGAGCCCTTCTGACCCAGGTCAGGATTTAACCTACTTAAGCTTAAAAGAGTTCATACAATACTTTCTAGTCTTCAGCCTTGATGTAAAAGGACTGAGATTTGCAGCAGACCTGCAGGTTTCTGGGATTTTGTTCCATTAATGTGGAGCATAAACACTGAACGTTGCTTCTCCAGGTTTTCACTCAGGGGACAGAAAGCAGACCTGTCCCAGATGACCTGAGAGGTCTGGATCGTTCATAATGTAGCAGCAGATCAGAAATGTATTTTGGCCCTAAACCATTCAGCCGTTTATGGAGCAAAAGCAGTATTAGTCTGTTCTTTGACAGACAGGAAGCCAGCATAAAGACCTCAGAATTGAAGTGATGCGATCCACTTTCTTGGTTATATTCGTAGAGACTCGAGCTGCAGCATTCTGAGGTTTTATATATATATATATAAATTATGAATTCATAAAGTCTTTAACGGATAGACTACAGGAGATCTTTAGATCAAAGGGGTCTCACTTCTGAGCAGCTGCAAGATAAATCCCCTTGTGGAGGGATGTCCTCGCCTGATAAGCCTCGAGGTGTCTCTCTTGTTTGTATGTTCCTCCCCAGCACACCGCCACATAGAAGAGGACGCTGGTAACCACTGACTGGTTAAACATCTGCAGGAGTTTCCTGCAGACAGTAAATGAAGCCAGTCCCCTGAGGATGTAGAGCCTGCTCTGCCCCCTCCTGTAAAGACAGTCTGTGTTTACTGACCAGTCCAGTGTGTTGTCACTAGCAATAGGCTGCAGCAGATCCCTAGCCGGATTTGCCACTAATGTTAACCCTGTAAACCTATGCTCATGAAGTATGCACGGAGCACAGGCTTTCCATCTGCACACACCGATACATCTGGGCTCACCTCCAACAGAGCAAAGACAATAGCGTTCCAAGTCAATTTGGCAGAAATCCACAGCAATGTTAACTCCTGATTTGTTCCTTTTTATATCACCTTTTTCTTTGACATCAGGGGTAAATTGCCAAAAGGCTGCACACCATTCATTAGATCAGCTGCTTTCTCATCCAGCAGCAGTGTCTCCAACACACGTCCACCAAGCAGGCACTATTTGGATAAACTGACTGTATAATCTAAATGGTTACTTCCTCGCATTAAAGCATGTCAACATTTTAAAAAGGAAACATATTGACTGCATATTGCATAAAAATAAATCTGCAAATTTTAGCAGTGCAGTGGTATTTCAGTATATTCCAGAAGAGGCTGGTCATTTATCATACTCATTTCACTAGGTGTCTATGCAACATGTACATTAGGTCTGTGATGTATCATCAATAAAGTTATTTCTCTATATACCGCTGCTAGTTCTAGTTTGATGTTTTAAACTTAAATAATGGCTTAAATTGACATATACACATTTAACAGGAGCAGTCTCAGTGCTGTGGTGTGATTGAAATCCTGACTAGAAGACATCGAAACAGTTTAGTGCCAAGACGTTGTTCAGATGTTTAAAAAAACAGCTTTTTCAAGACGTGTTCTTAAAATGGAAGGTTTGACATGGGCCTATAATTGTGAGGTGTCTTGATTGTTCTTTTTTAAGCGTGGCTTGATGACTGCACTTTTTAGGACCTGTGGGGAAAAAAAACCTGAGATAAGAGATGTGTTTACAATTTGCAGGAGTTCTGAGGAAATGCAGTTTATTTTTTTTAAAGGCTGTTGGCAGAATATCAAGGCAGCAGGAGAAAGATTTTCAAACGTTGTGTAATGTCCTCCAGGTTTTTATGGTTGATTATGTGAAATTGTGTCATGCTTTTTGAATTGATTTTAAGTGGACACTGCACCTGATATGGAGGCACTGATAACTTGCAGTATAACTTCAGTTAAGTTTTCTCAGTGAAAAGGGAGGTATATCGATTGCAGGACCTGATGGATAGAAATTGTTTGACAGGAGTGTTTGTTGTCAACAGAAGCAAACAAGGCATGTGCAATAATATTGTTTTAAGGAGTTTCTTGCATTTCACAGTTCCAAAATTATAAATACGATAACTATCTTTATTGACGTCATAATGAGCCTGAAGATTATTTTTGCTACCTGCCTTCACCTTATCGGACCAGTGTGGCATTTCTCCATGGAGCTCTTTATTACCTTGACCTTAGTGGATGCACAAGCATCAATATGATTTGTAATTTTAGAATTGAAGTTATCTGCAAGTGCATTGACTTAAACTCAAGAGAGGATGGGTGTGGAAGAGAAAGACTGAATAAATGTTTCAGTGGTATACTGTTTTATGATTACATCTGTCTGAACCCTTCTCTGACATGCTGTGTTCCAGTTACTTCGGAAGACAGAGCTGTCAGATCTGAAAATCATATCACACCTTAGTTAACGAGTACAACAAGTCAGAAAACCAATAACAACAACAACAACAAACCTAATAGCCATTATTAGCAATATCAGTTCATTACAAGGCATAACACAGTTTTGTGTCTACAAACACAGAAGAAACATGCGCACAGACAGAAGTAGTTGTAGAGAAGAAGTAGGTGTGTTTGACTGATATAAAGAGACCAAATAAAGCTGATAAAGATTATATTACCACATACAGCTTTCAGACTATTTATGCAATGAGCAGTCATGCTGGATTTTGAACTCTTGGTTGGTGAGTAAGTCAGACTTTCTAAATTGGAAATCTGATTTCCCAGTATAACTGGACCACAGCAATAGTCACAGGAATGATCAGAGAGAGCAACATCAATTATCTCAACCTTAGAAATTAGAATTATTTGGGATCATTAAATCCTGAGTGTGTCCCTTGTTGTAATTAGGCATGATTTCATACTATGTCAGTACATATTTAATAAGGGCACAACACAATACTCTGTCCTGGGGGTTGTCAATACAGATGTTAAGAGTCAACAACAATAACCATACAGTCAAAAACATTTTACAGCAGTCCAGCTGTAAAGTTCAAGTCATTAAAGAAATTTGCACAGTCTTCTTAGTAGCCTCTAAATATTTAGGAAAATGGCTCGAGAGGATGAAATCAGCTGAAAAGCCACATATTCAAAAGGACCAACATTTGCAATCTACATGCATCAGAGGGAATCATGCAGCTGTATCCATCAGGTTCTGAAAGCTTCCACATTTATGTGTAAAAGGCCTGCAGTATGTAAGCTTGGGAAAGAACATGCACACGCAGATATTTCCATTGCAGACCACAAAAATCTGATATAAATCCTTCTGGGAGGGTCACCACGAGGATCAAGTTAAAAAATAGACTTCCATTACAAATATGTGTTTACAACGGAAGCACTTACACAGTGTTTCATGTTAAAATACCAGATTGTACACAGATAGTAACACATTCTGCCCTGAAGAAAGAAAAAACAACAACTTCACACTATGTATTTCATGACTTTACTCATGTATTTTAAGTTGTGATATCATTGATTTTAATTTACCTTAATTTTATAAAATCTCTTGTTCTTCTTGTTCTTGCAGTGTGCCTCTCATGGTGTAGCTACTATAATCCATAATACCATAACTGCATGTAATAAATTCACTGCTGATTGGCCAGTAAATATTTGTGGCCCTTATGATTTGAGCAAGTTGATATATTTCTTCCAAATCTTCACATGGACGATAAGACTTCTGCATGGCATTCTGTGTACTATCTGCACTTTGTAGGCACAATGTGAGTCTTATTCTTCTGAACAACATGTTTCCTATTGACACTAAAAAAAATCGTTCTTATTCAATCATAAAATTAAATTAAATAAAAACATAAACAGATTGAGTTATACTGACCACAAATTTCAGTTCACATCCAAGCTTATCTCTAAAGCATCAGTATCAACAGGAACTGCCTCTGAATATATCTGCTTTGCTTTGACATAGAATAGAAACTAAGATAAATCAAATCATATCAGAGCCAGATCCAACTGGAAAATAGACAAAATATAGTTCAATGACTTAATATTGTAAAATGCACTGTATAGTTCATTGCTCACTGTTTCTTATGTGAATATATCAAAGTCTAATGCATGTGCAAGAAGAGTGAACATATTGTACATTGTGTACTCATTTACGGTTGAATGTGACCATGCGTTCCTACGTGCCAAAAACAGTTTCCCTCTTTATTTAGAGTAAAAGTAATGTGGTTTACATTATAGGTCCTTCTAAGTGCTTTTACACTGGTGATAATCATTGGTGGTTCTGGCCCATTTAATCTACAGGTCAGACTGGGGCCAGTTGTTCTTTGAGAGAGGCCGCTTATATCAACTCGAAAACTTAGTGATGAGTGAGTGCTCATTAAAGTAGCACCTTTGAGAAAAAACTGTAAAAAAGCTAAGTGTGATAGGTAAGGTCCTCTTAAAACAATAAGTAAAGTGTGGTGTACACCCAAGGAGGTGAGGATTCCAAAAACAACTATGAGACTTTTCTGTAAAAATTAGAATAAATCACAAATCAAACATGACCCAACTTGATTCCTCCAACATTCCAAATCCTTTGTCTGTCCATGGTCCTCTTAATGTGTCTTTGTGTCTACAGCACACAATGACAAACGCATTTAGCCCCGTCTATGGGCTAAAAGCAATTTCTAATTCATTCAAGCAATGTAACTAGATCATAAGCACAGGTGAACGCATTTACGATCAATGCCACTGACCGTCCAGAGAGTGAGAGAGGCCAGTTTGTTTGTGTATTATGAAACAATTCTAGCAATTTTGTTATGGCTCTGGTCATGCGCTTTGTGTTTTCCCTGTGTTTTGCCTGTTTTCCCCTGTGTCTCCTCCTCGCCTGTCTGTCTCTTTGTGTGGGTGTGTCGTGGGCGCTGCTGGTCTGACCTGGCTCTTCTCCACACCTCAGTTCAATTGTCTCATTGCCATGTGTACAAGAACCAGGCTCACAGGCACAGCGTTAGGCATTGATGCAAATTGTATTTATACAGAAAGCTTTTTTCCCCCCATCCACTATAATGGGGAAAGAAGTGGCTGTAAAACAACAGTAACAGCCAATTTTGAATTAGTAGGAAATTCAGTTGTGATTGTTATAATGCTCATATTAAAAAGATAAACTAGCACCATCCTTATATTCTTCAAACTCATATTATCTTCACATCTCCTGAGACTTATTGGTTTTCTGGCCAGCAGAGAGGGTATGATTATCCTATGTAAAATTATGAGTATTTATTTCAAAATTCTAAGTCTATTTCAATGTAGATTGAGGTATAGTTTTGGTGATTTGTTTGTGTTGGAGGCATGGCTTATGAAAGCCGAGAGGCATTTATTGGGCGCTATGGATGTTTATCAAATGTGTCCGCACATAGCTCATAGCCAATCATATCACACATACCCGATAATGTGCCCAATACCTGATGACGATGAAATAGTTTAGCACTAAAAGTTGCTAATTCTTCAAAATAAACTTGTGACAAACAAATTTACATTTTCTAAGGCTGCATCGAAAGGTAAATTACCACCTGCTGTCATGTTGGAACCACAGTTCCCAACAGTGTCGCTTCTGTGTCATCGTCTTGCTGCACTTTCACCTGTTCTGTGATTGGCTCCCTCACTGAGGGAATAATTGGGTCGTTGGTGTCCAGACAGGACACCTGCAAGGAAGGATGGCTACACCCAGGCTACCTTTTGTGGTAAAAATCGGTTAATGCATCTCTATCAAAAATAAAATTTAGTGAGGCTTTGTGGTGGATGTAGCTGTAAAGGTGAAGGCTGTGAAGGCTCAGGATGAAGGATATTGAGTCCACATGTTGAAGTCTCTTTTATGGAAACACAATGACACATACTCACATTATTGAATATGCACATCAATAATGATCCACTCTAATATCTTCTATGAGTGGAGGCAGTTAAACAACATCCCCTCCTACTTTGTAAGTGAGCCAAGACAGAAGTCAAGGCCTGTAAATTGCTATAATTTGGATAAAAAATGTGTACTCATAAATGGAGGAGCGGCTTGGTGTTTAAAATGTCACATTGTTGGCCAACATTTTTGTTTACATTATGCAATGCTGAAAAGTACAGACACTAGATGACGTAGAAATGGCTATCTATGGAGGCAAAGCAGAGCAGGATAGGAAAAACACAAACAAGTCCCGTGATTAAGGAGAGAATGTTTGTTTTCACCTGATCCAAGGTTAATGTCTCTTACTTTCCTTCTATTTTCTTCCGTATTTGAATTTTCTCCTTATACCATTTTTACCCCCTCTGTATTACTTTTACTCTGTCATTCGTCATACTCTGTCATTCGTAATCCTGTTTGCATGCATCTTGTGAAAAGCTCTCTAAACTTGATAGGATACACCAAAGAAGAAAAAAACTTATGGCAGATTTTGAATTTATTGTTACCTTAAAGGTGTTCGATTTCATCCATTTTCCCAGTCTAATGTTTTAAGGGGGTGGTTAGTATTAACGTCCACTCCTGTTATGACATCACAACAGGAGTCTATTCCAAATGGCTTGTGTTCAGGCAGGTTTCAGCAACACACACACACACACATATATATACACACACACACACACATACATATATATATATATATATATATATATATATATATATATATATATATATATATATACACACACAAGCACTGAAAAAGTTTTTTTTTCTCCATAGTGCCCCTTTAATAAATAATCATGTAGGCTACAAAACACATTAATTCTGTTGGGAAATAATGTAATAATACATGTTAAAGACAACCTAAGACAAAAATAACTACCAACAATATATCGGTTGACTACAAATACTACTGTATATTTGTGAACAGATTCAACATTGGTTCTCTATGATTTAACACGATACAGTAGGCATTTCACAACACAGTCCTTTGTCCTCCTTTGTCGCTGTGTCTGTGATAAGACACAGCATGTGCATTAAATGTGTGAGGAGAGACAAGACAAGGGCTAAGGCAAAGTCATCTTAGCTGTTGTCTTATCAGATACATTTATAGTCTAAGCCAGGGGATCTGGTGCAGGAGCTGCAGTCTATAGTTATAAAGAAGGTGAGTGGCATACAGAAGGATTTAGAGATAACCTGGAGGGTATAGAGCAGGTTTTTGACAGGATGATTCATAATAAAGTGTAGTATAGTTGATTATATCGCCATAACTGGATTACATGATTTAGACATTGAACAAGAGGATGAAAGACGAGAAGGACATGAACAGTAAAGAAAGCTGAAATAAAGTTAGTTTTTTTTATTAATGCACAAAAAAAGGGACAAAAAAGAATATCAACAAAATTAAAGCAATACAGGTTCAGGTTTGAGCTAAAATAGTAGACAATGAGCCATTTGAATCAGGAAGCTTTACTTACTCAGATGATTTTTGCTGGCCTTCAGGGAGAAAAAAAAGTAGATTTGCTGAGACACAAGCTGCCTTTTTTTGGGCCATTGCCAGCTGACAGACACTACTGAGACCCAGCCAGTACAGAACAACAATGTGTTGACTCTTATCCAGAGGGAATTGTCACAAATAACACATCATTACAGTCATTAAGGAGTTGATAAAATTAATTTTTCAGTTTTGATATCCTATAGAGGTTGTCAAATACAATGGCAAACAGTTTGTCAGATGGCTATTTGAATCTTACTTAACATGTGAAATCACATGCATGCATCGCTATATCATCTAAGATTAACAAAAATAAATAAATTATTTCACAGGTAGTGAAGTAAGCCTTAAGAGCAGCTGACAGTGAAGAAATGAAGTCGAGAGTGGAATTCCCTAAAGATTCTCCTAGAATATCGCTCTACAGCCCACAGAGCATCAGGTAATGACGAGACCTCCATACCAAACACAAAAGAGGAAGGACATTAAAAAAACAACCCAAATACACACAGAGCATTGGACAGTTAAAAGGGAGAGTGTTTCAGTAAAAACATTAAAATACTCTGCAGACAGAAAGAATCCTGCACATTGTTGCTGGACATCCACCTGTGAAAAACTGCATGCTCTTTGAATGCTGAGGTGTTTATCAGTCGCCGGCTACCAGCAGTCAGGAGAGGAGTTGTGCAATTCAGCAGATTGTTGGCACCGAACAGATGGCTTTCAACTGCACGTACCATCCGTTTGGTGTACCTTCTTGATAATTTAACCTTCCTTTTTGGGAGATGGATTTGCTTTTACATGACAGAAGTGAACCATTTTTATCTCTAACCTATTTTACTCTCTGCGTCACCCATCTGTTCCCTCTGCCAAGGACAAGAGACAAGAATAATCAAAACAATAGGTAGACATAACACATGACAGAAACCTTCAAAGACAGCGAGCAACCTCAGCCTTTCCCTGAAAAAAGCTTTAAAACAGGAAAAGTATCAGAGCCAAGAGGAAGAGGCGTCTCCACCTGTGAGTATTCAACTTCTTCAGCCTCCCAAACCCCATCCAGGTCATCATCCTCTCCAGTCACCTTCCCTTAAACGCAACCTGATGTCCATCTCCATCATTAGATTTTGGTAATGCATAATTTTAAACATACACATTTAATTTATTGATTCCCTCCAACGCAGATATTGTATGGAAATTTTGCTTCTTTTGGATATGTTGATCTTCAGTTGAATGTCCAGAAAGATTTGTTAAGTGTTGTCTCATGTTCATGTTTCATTCATTTATTTCATTCATTCATCCTTGTTAGCATTACTTTTCCCTTGAGAGTTTTCTGTTTGTTGTTTCATTTTTGATAATGCCAGTTGTGTATTTTCCTCCTTGTGAGTGCTTTTTTCTTACTTTGCATGTTAATAAACTATCGTATTCATCCCTGCATTTCAAGTCTTGCATTTGGGTTCAGTTCCTTGCACAGTTCTGACAGTGCTATTTTCCTAAATATTTTCAGGCCACCTAGAACAAACCTTTTTGATGACTTTACTGAATTGTTGTCTATAATCTTTATTGACTTTGACAGACTTTATTGTGTGTGATTTTAACATCTATGGTGACAACCCCCAGGACAGTGGGACTAAAGAATTAGGTTGTTTTCCTGTAAACCATGGACTGACTCCACATGTACTGGAGCCCACACACAGCAAGCAGCAGGACAAAGCTCTGAACACTTCTAAGGTTGTGACGGCTGATTGTTGGTTGCTGCTCTTTCTGATCGTTCCTGTGTTTTCTTGAGAAGTCATCACAGAATGGTGTTGTTACATCTGCTGCTGCTGTTTACTTGTGTTTGTGTGTGTGAAATCTGCCAGCCTTTAGGAGATCAGTCCTGCCACGACCACCTTCCACTCTACACAAACCTCATCTGTTGTTGCAAATAAACCTTTTTGAACTTCTACCTGCAGCCCATCAGTCTGTGTCCGCACCTGGTCCTTCCTCCACAGCCAGACCTTAACACATCCCGTTTGCTACTGTTAATGGGCTAACAAACCCGTCTGAACTTCTATCCACCAGGGCCTGTGATGAATTTGCCTCACTGATGAAATTCATAAATAAAACAAGCAGTGTCTGCCTCCATATCAAGTATAAGATATGTGACAGATACTTCCACAAGCCACAAAAATGGTTGTCAATATTCACTTTTCAAAGAAATAAAATCTAGACACCTCATTACTGAACAATTATAGGCCTATATCAAACCTTTTTTTAAGAGGCAATATTTTGCCACTATCCCAGTTTAATATTTGTTTTACTATTATAGAAAATGGCAATTTTTGGTCCAAAGCACCTTGTTAGACCTGAGGCAGCTAACTGAAAAGGCCCACTGTGCTGTGATTGGCCTATTGGCAGCTCCAGGGGTAATTACTATTAACTTGTTGTGACATCACAACAGAAGCAATTTCTAAATAGCTTACTTACAGAGGAGGCTGGACCACAGATGAGTGGGTGGTCTTCACAATTTATCTAAGCAGGAACTTTACAAACGTAAATATTTATACACAAGTACTGAAAACATTTTTCCCATAATTGAAACCTTCAAGTAAAATCATTGAAAAAGCATTTTTTTAACAGCTGAACAGTTGGCACTGGACTGTGTTCCAGTCACAACCAATGACATCCACTTATACTCAGATAGTACCAGTGACAGAATTACTGTATCTCAGTGCTGCATTCAACACGGTCAACCTCAAGATATTTCGAGACCAACTGGAAACTGGGTGGGACTTTCAGGCACAGTAAACTGGTCTGACTCCTATTTAAAGGACAGAGACTACTTTGTGTTGATAGGTAATTACACATCTGAGCGGACAATTCATCATCATTCAGAAGGGGCCATTCTGGGGCCTCTTCTGTTCAGCATCTGCATGCTTCCACTCATTCAGGTTATGTAAAACACCAAAATATGTGTACCATAACTATGCAGACACCACACAAATTCACATTAGCATTTTATCAGGGACAGTTATCCAATATTAGCACTGAGTAAGTGCAATGAAGCTCAGCATAAATTCAGGCAATTCAGCTCATCACTTAAGCGCCCAGGCCTGATGGAAATCACACTTGGTTGTACTGCTGGGGATGTGAGTAAGTGCAGTGTAGAACTTGGTGCAATTCGACCAGATAATGGTGCTATGACTGTAACTAAAAGTCTGAGAGTCATTCCCTGATTCTGTATATCCATATAAATATTTCCCATGTTCCTATTTGCATCAATATAGCGTTGTTTTTTTCCAAATCAGTTTTTTCATCAATTCTCTTAAAGGTTTTGAGCACTTGTCACCAAATTTTGTACTGAACATCTCTGGACGAATTCTAAAATGGTGCTGGTTCAGATTTTTGATATTCCATATACTTTTGATAGAGCAGGCCCTTAAATTTGCTCAAATGGTGTGGGATTTACATAATGACATGTCCTGAATGGTTTTTGGTATTGCAACCTCTTTTGACTGACATATATATAAGTCTGAGTGACTATGACAGATTTCAATAGGTGGTGCTGTAGCTCCATCATTTAGCTATCTGTCTGTCTATACATGACTGTCCTTTGATTCTGTCAAGCACCATTCTTCTGAGGAATTTCACATTTGTATATTGCTGACGTCCCAAGGGCGTTGGGTGTGATGTTGATTGGAATAGTTCTTAAGAATACTTCAGGCAGCTATACCACTCTTCTTAACAGCAGTGCAAGCAGCACTTGCGGGGGTCTAGTATTCGGCCTTCTATCAGCTCACATGTTCCAAATGGGCATGGCCCCTCTACAGCGCTACCAGCTGTAATGTTTAATTAACTTTAATTAATTTTTAATTTAACACACACACACACGGGCAACACGGTGGAGCAGGGGTTAGCATAGCAAGAAGGTCGCAGGTTCAAGACCTCCTTGGTCCTGGGTCTGGGACCTTTCTGTGTGGAGTTTGCATGTTCTCCCTGTTTCTGCGTGGGTTTTCACCGGGTACTCCGGCTTCCTCCCACAGTCCAAAAACATGCTCAGGTTAATTGGCAACTCTAAATTGCCTATAGGTGTAAGTGTGTATCCCTGCCTCTTGCCGTAATGCGCTGGGATTGGCTCCAGCAGACCATGTGACCCTAATGAGGAATAAGCAGGTATAGAAAATGACTGACTGACTGACACGCACACACATATATATGTATTTTTTTTTTTTTCACTGATCAGATTTTGCCTAATTTTTGATAATTACATGGTTTGGTTTGATGAGATTTTCAACAGCAAGGTAAATGTAACCATTAGACCACAATATTAAAAACAAGAAAAACAGACAAGGTAAGTTTGTGGTTATGAATGGATAACAGGTGTTTGAGGTAAAACATTGTGGCGAATAAAACAAATTGTCAAATTTGAGCCACGAAAGCAGAGGTATGGGCTCCTTTCTAGCACAATGCATGGGTTATAAACAATGGTCTTTGAAGTACAAGTTGCTGAGTCTCAGCTGCTGGGAAATTCAACTCTTGACCCAGGCAGGTCTCTCACTGAACATAATTCACTTGATGTTGAGAAGTGAGTGAAATAAAAAAAATCATTTGCAAAGTTGTTTGAGAAGTCTCTGTATGCTATTTCTCCATTGAAAAAATCCTGCTTTGGTATTTGGACATTTCAGTAGCAAGATGTCACTTACTGCTAAAAACAAAAAATACCTAGAGATTAAACCTGACTGGGTTAGATTCTTAAATCCTGATGTGATGTTTTTATATCAGTAGAAAGACAGATATGACGTGTGAGAAAAAAAATGAGAAAGAAAAAGAAACATGTAAACTCGACTTGTTTTCACAGAGCATTAAGCTTTGACCTTTGATGGCTCCAACTATTTCCTAAGTATAGGGCTATTATACTGAGAGTCATACAGATTGCTGGAGAGCAGAAACATTGTTGTCGAATTCCAACAATAGCCCATGTGATATTAAACCAATACAGAGCTGGGGATCATCTTTTTCATGTTTCCATTATGTGCTATATAGAGCTGGGGGACATACAGTAGGACCCTGTGAGAGCACATATAAAGAACTGGGGAACATAGAACACTGGGAACATCAGATCAGTCAGTCAATCCTTTTTTTTCCACACAGGCACAGGCCCAGGTCCACATCCATTAGCAGCTATTACAGGTCTTCTATCAGCTTCTATTTTCAGTCACTCATTCTATACAGTTATTTTCCAGCAAAATTTCCCAAAGCCACGCTTCACTGCTGCTGTCTCAAAGTGTTTTTTTTTTTTTTTTACGAACGGCACTAAGCTAATTAGCTATGCTGGAAACTTTCCTAACTCTCCTCATTGTTTCATTTAAATTTAGTTTCATTTGTGTGGCTGTCACAACATGGTACAAATACAATTAATATATTTGCAAAAAAAAAGATTTAATCATTTAATTAGAATGACAATAACTGTAATATTAAAGTACGAGGAGGCGGCCTTTTGTTTTGAGTGATAACACCATCGCTAATTCTTATTTATAGGCTGTGTAACAGCTGGTCTTTCTGTGTAAATTACATCTGTTGATTGATCAACATAATGTCCAGATTATAAGTCTGTCCCATGTGTCAATGTGCTATGTAAAATAAGGGAATATTGCAGTGTGTTTTTTATTGTTGTTATTAGTGTTTCCTTTTTTTTTTACATGTATGTTCTGGTCAAAATTAATCTCTGCTCCTGATTGACTGGCAGCAAAGTGTTTGGCAGGAACAAGACCTTCTCCTGATGTAGGCATCTCACAGTGACAGGGACTGTAAGAGAAAGTCTCCCTCAGTTTAGACATAGATGCTACTTTGAAGATTAGAACCATGGCCAACCTTTAAATCACCAGAAGAGCCAGGCTGCATGGCATTCATCCTCCACAGATCCAGATCTTCAGTGCTGGAAACAAAGTTGAAGGGCCCCTTGGGCCATGTCAAGCTAATGATGGTAGCCAAAGGTAATTGGATTGACTTAAGTCCCCTCAGGCTCAGTAGAAAGACAAGGGGTGCTTAGCTTTCACAACTAATTAGATTTATCCATGCAGCTAAGTGCCATTCATTTAAAATTCGGAGAAAGTCCGTCTTTCAGATAAAAATCCTGTTGTTCATTATCTCATGAAATTTCAGAAGGTAGAGGGGGTGATTGTGGGAAAATATGCAATAAAATCTGAAAAATGCACTAAAATGTCACATTTTTATTACGTTGTTGACAGTGACAGAACTGATAACAATGTCTGTTTGAAATATTGTGAATTAATTTAGAGACTTAGAAAATTACAAATCTTTCACCACCACAGAGTAATTCATCAAAACAGTGAAACATTCACCAAGCCTGTCAGCATGCATGTCTGAACTACAGTCTCCCTTAAACAAATTCATCTTTAGATTTTAATTCAACTATAAACTGCAGTGAAGTTCACACAACTTTAAAGACACTATACAGGATTCCAGTTTACACAAAATGTTAGTGGCAATAATCAATTCAAAACACAAGATTGGTGTGTGCCGTCTTGATTGATTGAATGTGTGATCAATTAATCAGAGGTATCAAAAGTTCTTAAAAAACTGATTATATTTAGATTATGATTTAGATTTTGGCTAATCTTCCAAGAGTCTACATTAAAACATTTAAGCATGAAAACACTTTGTAAATCGTTTAGTTCAAAATTGTTGACATACATAAACATACATGTGCACACACATCACCTACATACATGTGCACCTATTCTGTATGCATGCACACATTCACCTTCATGTCTTCACATGTTCCGTTACTGAGGACCATCCCATCCACTCACTCCTTTTTTAAACACACACCTTATGATGATTTAGCTGCTGTGTTTAGTGTGATCTACAGTCTCCTCATCTCTCTGAGCTGCATGAATCCACACTGCAGAGTAAACATAAATATGAATCTACACTGTTGGACTATGAGATATTGTCGAGTGATAAAAAAAAAAAAAAAATTGCAATCCATCCAACCATACCTGCCAATTTCATCATGTATCTTCATATAGATTTTAGAAAAGAAATATGAGATGTTGTTTAATGCACTTTAATGATAAATTAAATTAAAATAAATCACTTATGTTCATAAAGGCAGTTTTAAAAATAAATAATAAATATCATTAAATCAGTGAACTCTTCATTTCTATTTTTCAATAATGTTATGGTACATTATGGTACTATCATTGAACGGGTATTTTTAGAACTAAGTTCTCTTTCTGTCATTTGTAGTGAGCTTTTCTATTATTAAATGTTGGCCAAATTAAATATAGGGATGCTAACTTATGCATGTATAATATATATATATAACGTATGTAACTGTAATTTAAATTTTATATTAGAAGCCTGCCACCTAGTGGATGATAGTCGACACACTGGTATAGAGGCTGAAACAGACATAATAATGCAGGATGTCTGAGGTACTCAAAGGCTGCCCTCTGGTGGGAGATAGACATAATCACAAGTTACAGGTCAGATCAGGAAGAACGGAGGGTCATAAGAAGAAAAGAGAACGGTGAGCAGGTTTTCCAGGTGAAATAATGAATTTATTCTTTGCTCTTTCAATTGGTACATGGTCATTTCCGCTTTTTGGAGTTTGGTATCAAAGTGAAACAGGCGTGAACTGACCTCAGCAGGACCCTTTGACCATTCCAGTTATGCTCTGAAGTGATATCAGGACAGGATTGTGTGAGCGACTCCCATTGTTTCATGTTTTCAAACTCTAGCACCTTTGTCAAGAGATCAGCAGGTTTCTTCCTATACCATAAACAAGCTGACCATTATGGGCCTACAGTTTCCTGGGACCAGCCCCTCCTGCCTACATGTCTTTCCACAAGATTAAATAATTGTGGTGGAAGAAATGAGAGTTTCAGGCCCTGCCCGCCTGCTGCTCACTGACCCACTTGCAGGCAGCGCTGCGTGGTGAGTGAATCGAGGAAAAAAAAACCTTATTTGGTCGATGGAATCTCATGTTTATAACTTTGCCAAGGCAGCGCGACAGGAGATCATGTCAAAGCCTCAGTCTGTCTGGAGGGAGGAGACAGAAGAAGACAGTGATGAGTATTATTGTGGGACAGCAACATAAAAGTAAATAAGCACCTATTACTGAAGAATCTTGATATTTGCAAACAACCATAGATGTAAAACAACAACAAAAAATGCAACAGTTTGCTGTAGCAATGGTGTGATCATTATAATAAATTCAAAAATAATTAACTTGGAGCCCTTTCCTTCTTCTATGTACCAGGGATTCATTTGCTGGCTATCCTCAGATTTTCACATTTTTTCATGTATCTCCAAATTTGATGATTTTAGAATTTTTACAGTAAGAATGAGAAATGAGATCTTAATTGCTTTTTGGTCATAAAAACGTCTTAATGTTTTATATAACTCATTTCATATGGTTCAAAACGCTCCATCCACAGAGAGTTGCACAGTGTCCATATTCAGAAACTTAAAAGGAGTGGTCAGACTTCCTTGTCTTGTCACAACCATACAGTCACCTCCCACCCCTTATTCACAGCCATTCTAATCAGCCAAACAGAGGAGAGGATCATTAACATGAATGAGACAGATGCTAATTCTAAAGCTCCAGAGAGAAGCTTGAAAGAGGAGATGTTTTGGTCCTTAAAACCAACAATAGGACAATCTTGTTCAGGATATCACAACTTTAAATAAAGTAGTGACTGGTTCTATGTTTATGCTCCACATATAGTTGTGAAAGACCTCAGATTTTGAAAAGTTTCTTTCTATTTGTGAAAGCAGAGGAAAGGGTGATGCCATTGCTTTTTCCGTCACTGAACCACATTTTGCCAGCGGCTGTAACTTCTCCTACCAGAAGGAGTCCTAAAAGCACGAGACAAATAAAAGACATTCACAACTGTGCAGAGAACAACCTTCACTAAGGTTGGAGCTCCCAGGTTGACCTTGTTGCTGAGGTGTATATCATATATCATGTTGAGTGAATGAACTGTTTCAGTGTTCATGTCCACAGAGACGAGTTGACAGTTGACTGGTTTGTATCAGACGTGCAGATTTCCATTTTATTTCTGTAAACTGTATGCGTAATTGTCCCCCAATCACCTAACAAGCGAGTGGTGACCATTTTAGCTTCTTTGGTGGATTGTTTTTCAAAGTCTTTTTTATTTGAGTGGAATAATGAAAGTGAAAGATGAAAAAGAAGACCTAGAAACAGTTTGCACAGCCTGTGCTATCCTAATGGAGCAGTAGAAAGACTTAAACTGCCTTGAACAGGCTCTCTGTCTAATAACAGCCTTACCACTGAGTCTTTGATCTGCTGTTTTTACGGTCTGAGAGTAGCTACTATTCTTGGAAAGAGGAGGATAAAGTGAACTTGCTTCAAATGATGTCACTGCAATTCACTGGCCAGCCGTTCCTCTGCAACAGCTTCAAGACGTCACGAATCAGGAGAAATACAGTGAATTTCAGCGGGTAAGAAAAAACAAACAAACAAAAAAGTAACATGTCAAATCCTGAAGGACCCTGGGATCAAAGGGTGAAATTGACATCCAGCTGATAAGTGTTTTAGTATTCTCTACACAGTATCCCCTCTGTCTCCCTTACCTGCCTTTTCCACTCGTGCTTCCCCCTTAACCAACATAAGTTTGATTATTATCCAAACTGCCACGTCGCTGTCTGCCTGTTTAAGGAGAGGACCACGTACACAGAGCACCGACTGTCTGAACCTTGAACAGACAAGGTTGCCTCTGTTAGCTGTCATTATGACACAGGCAGCAGCAGAAAGGGGTCACTCCTACACTCTGAGCCTCTCACTGAGCAGGACTCCGGGGATGATAAAGTCTTCAACCAGAAGCCACAGGTCATTCCTTCTCCTCCTTCTCCTTGGGGGGGTGGGAAAGGGGGGGGGGGTGTGAGTGTCTTCCCAATTTCCCTAGACTCCCATACCCCCCCCTTTTTTCCGTGTACTCACAAAAAAAAACCCAGGAGAGGGCCGGCCGGTGGGCGGGGAATATGATAATAGCCTCCAGAGGAAGTGAGCACAGTGTAGTGGAATGTAGTTGCCATTAGTGGTTGTTGAGCTGAATCTGGCTAACAGCTAGCCTGCTATGTGGAGTGTGGAGCTGGAGACACAGAGGAGAGTGATGAAAACATGCCTCACTTCACGGTGGTACCGGTGAAGGATCAAGCTGAGACCAGCTACGACAGCCTAGAGGGGATTAACTGGGTGGATTACAGGGACACTGGGCAGGACTTCCCTGATCATCAGGACACTGTCAGTTCTGATGGTGAGTCTCACAACTTTTACTCAGCTCTTCATCTCTCCGCTTTGACATAGGCTGACTAACATAGGATATGAGAGAGAATGTGTCATAAAAAGTGATAGTCGTACCTGATTTGGATCCAGCACGGCTTGGGGAAGCTTTGCTTTGTCTGGAGAGCTTTCTGAACAGCTGGTTGTATGGTTACCATGGCAATTCTCTAGGGCCAGAAGGCATTTTTTCTCCCCAAGCAGACAGAACTGTTTTTGACAGCTCACTTTAAATATAGTCAGAGAAAGATTTCTTTTCTGAAGGTGTTTTTTTCCTAGCTGTGAGAAGTTTTTTTGTTTTTTTTCTTTTAAATAAACTAAGGGGGAGGGAGGTAACAAAGAGAAATCAATGAAAGCGGTGAGAACCGTGGGGAAAAGACACAAGGGGGGGTGGGGTTGTGTGTGTGTGTGTGTGTGTGTGTGTGTGTGTGTGTGTGTGTGGAGGGGGGGTGACACCACTGCAACAAGAAAAAAGGCCTCAAGTGCTGCGCAGCACAAAAGATGGAGCTCTCTTTGTGTCAGAGGAGGATTTTCTTTCACAGAGATTGGCTGCTCAACATCGTAGGAACAGATTTCTCCCTTCTCGCTCCTCTGCCTCGGCTTGTACCTCACTGTCACTCACTTATTCCACCACTGTATAAACATAGAAAGAGTGTGTGTGTGTGTGTGTGTGTGTGTGTGTGTGTGTGTGTGTGTGTGTGTGTGTGTAGGGGTGGGGGCGGGCAGCACCCGGTAGAAGAGAAAGGGAGGACAGTAAGAAGGAGAAGTGGAGACGCTAGGAGTTTGTAGCTGCCGGGCAGGATTATTGCAGAGCTTTGCTCTTTTGTGTAGGCTGAGAGAAAGAACAAGCGGAACAGGATATTTAATTTTTTTTTTTTTTTAAATAAAACACATGGGCGTAGCCTTCAAACCAAATTGCCCACGCTTACAGTAACCAGGACCCATCAGGGCTGAGCTGGGCGCAAAAACCCACACACTGGCCTGGCTGCCCATTACCAGCTGTGTAGCAGCGAGGGGCCAGAGTTCTGAGATGAAGACTCGTCTAATTAGCTGTTAATGTTTTAACGAGCTTCCACTGTTTGTATATGGACAGGATACATGTGTATTTTCTGTGTTTGTATAACTTGTGAGTGTGTTATAGCCTATATAATTTGCAATAAATTGCACTGCACAGAGAAGCCCATGCTTCAGTGTGACTCCAGTAGACTGATATGTGGAACAAAACAAGGACTCTCAGTATATGTTGACCTGACTGTCTGTGTTGTAGATTTCTGGAATGCATAGAAGTCACCCTTTAAACATGCGTGGTATTCTCAAACAGTAGAAATGAAGGTTGATGCATGTAAGATACTGGCCACAACTATGCTTTAATAGGTGTTAGAAAGTAGTGGCTCTTATGTGGCAGAAAGTTGTATTATGCCCCTAAAAAAAACAAAAAAGGTTGCGATGACACAGGTGTCCTGAAATAACCCTGAAAGATTTTCCGAGTGAGTTTTTTCACACATGCCTGTTGCTGCCCCCCTCTTCCTGCTGTCATTATTCCCGCTAACCCACCCGACCAGGATTATTTTTCCTGAAGCATGGGGAAGAGCAACAACCATTAAACATAGTGGACAGCTGCAGTGAGGACCACATGATGGTCAGGGGCAGGAGGAGAAGGAGGAGGAAGAGGAAGTGAGACTGTGATGAATGAGGAGGTGGAAAAGACATGCAGTTTGTAGAAACTGAACCGTAACAGCTACTCCATTTACTACTGAGATTTTTATTTTTTTTATTTTTATTGAATCTCTACTGTGTTTTCAAAGTATGGATTCAAATTGTCATGCCATGCTTATTTGAAAATGATTTATTAATATTACTTTTTATTGCATGAATATCTAGTGCAAAAACAAAAAAAAGTTTGGAACATGTGATGTGTCCATATGCGGATATTACTCCATCTTTTGCTTTTACACCCAGTATGAAAATAGTTGGATGGGAAAGCGGTCTCTGTGGTGAAACAATCCAAAAGTGATTGCGTGTGCTGGATGATTTCATCATGGGAGTGGTGGGCCTGGGCATGGTACTGTACATGCTATGTGCCTCAGACACACTCTGGCGTTTACAGCAGGGAGGAAGTGACACAGTGCAGAGTCTGTTTCAGTCCATGAACTCAGCTCCGTTTGGCACAGGAAAGGACCCGACTTAACACTGTGGTCATTGTAGCTGTGTCACTTTCCGGAGCAAGAGCAGCTACCCTGAAACAGCATTCATATTTCAGGGAGGAAAGTTTTTTGCTCTAAATGTGCAAAAAGGAAAGGCAAGACAGCTTGTCCCAAGGTGTCCGGTGGATATATCATTCTATCAATCCATTATCTAGAAGTTACTTGTCTTTTTTTGTAAAATTGAGAGGTTAAGGTTTATTTGTAACATATCTTGATGCATGCATCGATGTAGGTCTAAAGTGTTTAAAAAGGCATTTTGATATCTCCATGATGACTGCTTAACATGTTGTCCTTCATAAAATGGCATTTAAAAAAATGTGGACATGTAACCAGAAAAGTGAATTAAGTTAAAATGTGTTTTTTTTTTAAATGGTGTCTCTCGTTATCTGTACAAAATATTCATGTTTTGGTTAAACACAAAATATTTGAATGAATTAGGATTGTCAAGGGCTTGGGCTGGGACGTCTTTATGTGGAGCTCTCCCTGTGTCTGCGTGGGTTTTTCTCACTTCCATCTACAGTCCAAAAACATGCTGGGGCTAATTGGAGACTGAATTTCCTGTAGGTGTCCCTGCCTCTCTAGCCGCTGTAGGCTGCGATTGGCTCAAGCAGACCCCTGTAACTCTAGTGAGGAGTAAGAGGAGTAGAAAATGAATGAATGAATTGGGATTGGAGGGTGTTCACTCAAGATGTTACAGTATCTGTATACTGTAATTAGTGTAATTTTGTTAATGTTACCAGTGTTTATAGTAGTTTACAATCCTGTATGTAAAATGAACATTTGACACCATGAATGAAATTCCAGGCTCAGGTTAATCACTTCCCAGGGGTTTACACACAGTGGCAATTGATGTTTAATGTTGCTAGTAAGTGTCATTATCTCTGGTCTTGTGCAGGTGTGTGATTCAAGATTCAAAGTTGTTTTTTCGATGTCATGTGCAAATAAGAAACTGCTTCCTTGCACTAGAAAATTCTTTCTTTGTTGCCCATGATGAGTGAGAACATAGGAATAAAAAAAAGATGCAGAAGCTGCTAAAAAATTAACAGATTTTTTTTTGCATGAGTGCTTGCTGATGAAATATCTTGTTAGCTTGTTAATGTTTAGTTTGTTAAATAAACATATATTGATTTACTTGAACAAATAAGATATGCCTGTATGTTGGAAGAACAAGTGCAATTAATTCAGCATCATGGTGTTACTCTAATACAAGTTAACTTAAACAACTTTAACTTGCTTGTTTTTTAAATAACCTAATACAATTGTGTGGAACCTGTTGACAAAATAAGGGGCGACATGGTGGCGCAGGGGTTAGCGCTGTTGCCTCACAGCAAGAAGGTCACAGGTTCAAGACCGCCTTGCGTCCTGGGTCTGGGACCTTTCTGTGTGGAGTTTGCATGTTCTCCCCGTGTCTGCGTGGGTTTTCACCGGGTACTCCGGCTTCCTCCCACAGTCCAAAAACATGCTGAGGTTAATTGGCGACTCTAAATTGCCCATAGGTGTGAGTGTGTGAGCGAATGGTATGTGTGCCCCACGATTGGCTGGCGACCATCTGGGGTGTATCCCTGCCTCTCGCCGTAACGTGCTGGGATAGGCTCCAGCAGACCCCTGCGACCCTAATGAGGAATAAGCAGGTATAGAAAATGACTGACTGACTGACTGTTGACAAAATAAATTGAATTAAAGTCAGTGTTATCTTCTTTCAGTGATAATTACAACCCTTGATTTATAACGATATAAAGCATTAAAAATTTAGGATGAAAAGTAGACAAGGAACTCAAGATGCTTCCAACACAATTTAACTAATTAAACAACTTCTTTCTCAGAAAAGTATCATCATTCATTACAGAACATGTTATTCATACATATCCATAATAAAAACGTACATTTGTGAATGTTGATAAGTGACAAAAAAGCCTTTTCAGTTAGCCTATATAAAACCAAATGATGCAACAAATATTATGAGCAGAAATAGCTAAATGTTATTACATTAATATTTTAAAATGACATTTAAAGTTTCAGCGGAAAAGGAGCAACAGACTAATGTAGGTCAACTGTCTTTTAGTTCTGTTTGGTCTCCATCAACTCCTGAGAAAAAATAACTGTGTCTTAGCTGCTGAATGTGTTACTGTGTTCTCATGGAGGCTGGCTACCTATTTTATCAGTCATGTGTTGCAGTGCACAGTTGGTGTATCAGAGGTCAGAAGATTTTTTTTTTTGCTGAAAATCATTGCTGCAGCTGGAAATTAAGTTAATGAGAGCAGAGAGACAAATCCGAACATCATGGGCCACAGTCATTAGATTTTTTTTTCTTTTTGCGAATAAACATTTTAATTTGTTCAGCTCTATTTCTTCTTCTATTGCTATTGCAGAGAAAAGACCAGTGTAGCCATTGCATACAAATGTGTCTTTTGCTGGTATTGGTCCTAAAGAGGTCCTGAGAACCTTATGTGGCCTGATGAGTGGATGATTTGGAGAACGCTCCTGTGTGATTTTATTGCAATTCTGGAGAATGGAATGACCATTCCTGTCATGCTGTCTGGTATGCCACTCAGATATCCATGCAACACAGATAAAAATAACAGCAGAAATGTGGAGCTGATGACAGAGACTGATACCCATACACACACACACACACACAGACATGCATGTACATACTCATTCTCATGCATAACCTTTAAGTTAAAGTCTTTGTAACACTCTGCAGAGATCATAGTGGGCAGCAACTGGCAAAGATGACCACACTTTCCCAATAAGGATTTGTCCTCATGGGAAAAATGTAACAAGCCAGTTAGTTTGTCACACGCCCTCTTGAGATCCCTATTCGAATGATGCTGAGCCATCTGTGTATCCGTCCAACTATCTGCCACCTTTGTTCTATCTCCTTATTTAACAAGGATCAAAGTAGCAACAACAGGGCAAATAGAGCAGCTCCACTCTGTTTTCCAATGTGTGCTGCCAAGCTCTTGCATTCTGGGAGATGTAGTCCCTTCAGTGTGTCCCAGGTCCATGAAAATATGAAAGGATTAGTGTCCATGTCTAAATAATGTTTTGCTGTGGTTTGCTTGGGTCTATGGTGAATGTGAAACATGTGAAACTTGTTAGAGAGGCACTTTCAGACTTGAGAGTGTTTCAGCAAATATGAGAAGGAATTTCTGGCACAACTTCACCTATGTGCACTGAGAAAGAACGAAGTCTGCAAGGGTCAAGACTCCAGCAGTGTAAAAAGCAACTCATGATATCTCACAATAAATATATACTGCAGCTGCCAGAGTCTTGACCCCTTTATTTAGCCAATCCATTTGGGAAGAACTTCTCAGAGCATTATTGATCTGTGAATCATAACAGGACAATCTTTGAAGCATGTTCAAGCATTTTATATCAGTATTGTTTAATCCACTGTTTCCTTTGAGATTTGTTAAACTAGGATATTCAATGAAATATGAATTTCATAGTCCTTTCTGGATATTTTATTGACATGTTCATACAGTAAATACAGTGACTGTATTTTCATTAGACACAGTGGAACTTGAGGATCCCAAAACCAGGGCTGATAATTGACAGGGCCACATTAGATCTCCGATACATCATAATGAGTGTGATTTCTGAAAAAGGATAAAACATGCATATTCTTTCAGACTACTTGACTGAGCTATTCTAGGGGCTTATTTTTCACTTTCATTCATTTTCAAGGCGAGCGCCATCAATCAGGTCATAATACATCAGTACGGGGAGTAAATTCACTACTTTTCCAAAGTGACGTGGAAATGACTGTGATTAGAAATACTGACACTTTAATAGAGCACAATTTAGATTTCAGAAAGCCATTATAAATTATTAAAGGATAAATACATCAAGGTTTCACACACAAAAAAAAGAAAATTCACAAGCGCGGGTTGCCTGCACAGCACGATCAGGGAAGCACTTTGCAAAAGCATTGCAGATGCCTGAATACAGACCACAGCTAGATTTTATTTAGTAGTTTAGTCTTCACCCACATACAATCACATTTAGTTCATTTGTGACTTCCTGAAAGTGTGTTACATGCACCACCTTTACCCCCTGTGGTAATCAGACTGTGCTGCAGTCTTTTCTTTGTCATTAGAACACATCAAAGCTAATACGTTTTGCTATAGGCCTCAGCAGGTTCACATTCCTCTGCACTGTTGATGCTGGTTGGCATGAAACACTCCCATCACAATTTAATTGGTCTGAATAATATTGTTTCTTGCAAAAAGAAAAGGAGGAGAGAAGGATATAATGACATTTTCTGATTTGTTTGTAATGACCAAATATATAGGTCTGTTTTTTTAATAGATGTTGTAGATATAAGATTCTATAAGTGTTTGAGTGACTGACATTTTTTCAGATATGCATTACTAATGTGGAGGCGATGTTGATTAAATGAATGAGCTCCCAAAGTGACTAAAGTTGCTTTATGAGATTGTGAGACATATATGGGAGATGTCACCCAGTGCACTGAATGCCATAACTTTAGCATTATACCATATTGTAGAAAAGTCATTCATTCAATATTGTATTTATTAACTTGCCACATACTGACAGGTGTGTTTTGTTGCCAGTCATGCACTGTCCACACTACTGTTCTATTATACAGAATTATGATAAATACAAAACGGTATCAATAATAACACATTTTTGTATCCTGCCTCTACGGTGATGCACCATAACTAACATACTGTAAATTGTATTTAACAGAAAGCAAACAAATTTGATTAAACTGAGCTCCACAATTCGTGTTTATGAGAAAGAAAATGGGTTTAAAAATCATGCTGTTAGGCTGAACTGATTTCCTCATTGCAATATTCCAGATAAACACTTAAAGAGATTTAGTCTTCAGATTATCTTCCTCTATCTTTTTATTTACCTTTTTATTAACAAGAATCCAGGCAGTTAGAAGAATCAGATTGTCACTTAACAATGAAAGAAGCATTTTGGCCCAGAAATGTGTTGAATGAATTAAGGACAAGGGACTAGAGGATACACAAATGGATTGTCATTAACTGTCTTTCTACACACACACACACACACACACACACACACACACACACACACACACACACACACACACACACACACACACACACACACACACACACACACACACACACACACACACACACACACACCTCCAAATGGCTGTAATCAGTAAAACATTCTTGCCAACTAGCTGCACAAAGTAATATGAGCTAAGCTGTATGACTTCTCTGCCTCCCAGTGTTAAGTCTTAAATGTTCATTAAAGAGGAAGTTTAGAAAAGAGGCTTTTTCAAACCCTAAGGAGCTAACGGACAGCGATATTGTTTTCCATGTCTAATCGGCTTTAAAAAGTGCAGACACATTACTGGTAGTTTCTTTATTTCCTGAACATTTATGGTTTTGCAAATGCCCATTTGAAAGAAAACTGGACAAAAAAAACCCACAATTAATCCAAGTACTGTGTACTGTGCTGTCAAGATAAAACACACTAGTGACCTGTTTGGCGAAACATCCTGCCGATGTTTTGCAGAAACTGCTTTCTGGAAGTTGTTCATTTAAACAAATGCCAAGCCTCGACAGTATCTTCTGCGGGAATTGATCTAGCTGTAAATACCGCACACAGCAAATTATACCTTAACATGGCCGACACCAGGCAGTATGTCAAAACATTTGCTTTGGACTTTTGTTGCATGTTGTGCTTGACTGGGGCTTCAAATTAAAGGCAGTAGCCTAACCTATGAACCTATGTGTTGTCTTGGAAGCCATACATCACAGCTGCAGCTACATAAAAAACTCAAAGCACAAAGGGTTATTAAACACTCCCCCTCTGCCAACACTTGTTAGTTAACAGAATAAACCTGTCAGCTTCTACTGACAGTGAAACAATGATTCAGAGTATTTTAGATGCTTGTCTGGAGAAAGTAAAGGTTACGTACAGCCTTTCTTTAGTTCTCTCCCTGCTATAAATCAGTCCGTCCCACAGCACAGACAATCTTTGATCATCTGGCTGCAGCTGTGAGCTGTGAAGGTGGGAGCACAGGTGACATGTCGGTACACGTTGCTGTAAAGCCTGTGTGCCATTCTGTGCACACAGCAGGACTGTTGTACGCCTTCATAACAGGCCAGTTTAATCTTTAATCTTTTTAATTAGACAAGTAATGTAAGGTTATTAACAAGAGACCCCCGCTGTCTCACCAGCCCATTGTTAGAGTAAGTTATATTTAGCTGGCTCAAAAAAAGGTAAAAAACTAGAATTTAAGGTCCCATATCATCAAAAGTGATAATCAAAAAATATATATTTTTGATTATAAGAAGGTCTTGGTGTTATATTAATAGAGTCCCATGTTTTAAAAAATGCTCAATCAAAAGACAAATGAACACAGCACCTATTCTGTCATCGGCCACTCCCATTCCTGACCAGTCAAAGCTGCCAATCAGAGAAGCAGCTCATTATTGTTAATGAGACAAACACAAAGAAGCGTGTTTGACATGTGAATGTATTCGGACGTGATTTTTTGGTATTTAATATCACAGATATATCTAGTGTCGGGTTTCAGATCTTCAAATAAAACCCAGTGAAACAGTAAACAGTTTCTACATCTCATCTGCAGTCGTCTTCCCAAACAACAGATGGTAGGTCCTTATTCTGTGCTACACACTGCAATATGACACTAGAGGACAGTGTTGGCTTTGTTTTTACTCTTATGCTCCCAAGCATCCTTACAATCCAGTGGTGTAGCTGTGCGGGTTTGGAAGGACAGACCAACAGATTAATGCTGATCACTGATCAATTAATGTCATAAATGTCCAGAGAAAGCTGAGTTTATATCTTCCACAGAGTATTTGTCTCTCAGAGGTTGTTGCAGCAGCTCGGCAGTTTGAACTGTCGCCCCTTGAGATACCATTAAAACTATTATATCTGCATGAGCAAACTGTGTGTCGTGTGGGTGTGTATTGCTGAATGTGTGTGTGTTTTGAATTAGTGCTGTATCCTCCATTCACCCTCCTGCCCCCCTCACTATGCACCATGTGTTAGTTCAGGCCCCTGAATGTGTGTTCACCCTGGGTGACCGGGTGTCCTGGTTAGAAATCGACAATTCCCCAAGCCCGAGCACAAAGTACTTTGTTTCAGACCGCGCACACCACATAACGATGCTCACCCACAGTGACACAAGGAGCAGTGGGACACAGAACACAGGTGAGTGGAGGCATTGAAGCCGAGCCGGTTCATTTGCAACAATGCTGGTTTTCTTTAAACAGATGAGATTTTTTTTTTCTGCTCGTTTATCACCAAGACATTGTTGTGTGGGTTTGATGTGTAGTCTGTGCTGCTTCTGGCCTTGCGGATATTTCACTGCAGCTTCATTACATCAATTATGTGTTGAAACCTAAATGCTACATGGAGATAATTAGATAATTCTAATTAGCTGTGACAGTTTGATGCTGAATTTTGCAAATGTAAAATAATGGCCTGTCATGCAAAAGATGACCGGTAGAGGAAATTATATTTATTTATTAATTTTTTAAAAGCTTTCTTCTTTGCTGTTTTAATTACTGTACAGGCAATGATGCTGGACTGTGGCTTTGTTTTATATCATTATTCTATGATGATTATCTGTTGTATTTTTTTATTGTGGTTTTGCACAATATTTGAAAATTTAAATGTCTTTGAGAAAATAGTCGTGAGATGCTTAAATGTAATTTATAAATGTGGAACATACACACACACACACACATAAATATATATATATATATTATCATAAATATAATACACATATATTGTAATTCTACACATGATTGACTGATTGAAAAGAACATTGCTTTCATCCTCTGAATCAGAAAACTGATACTGCTGAAGGCTTAATATTATCCATAAAGGTTTTGGTTGGTAGGGTAAATCAGCATCTTCTCAGATTATATTGCAGGTTTTTTGCGAAGCTATTTTATCGCAGGTTTATCCACAATAAAAATGATATGTGTTTACCACAAGAGCTCAACTTATTGAATGGTCAAAAAGCACATTTATTTTTATTATCATTTTTTTTCCACCCTTCGTAGGGCATGGGAATCATAAAGAAGACAGCCCATTTCTCAACAGCGCCGACGCTGCCAGCAAGAAGAATGACTTCTACGACAGGAACCTGGCCTTGTTTGAGGTCTGTTATTATTACTTTGAACTATTTCACTTCGGTAATAGACTTAAATCAATATGACGATCTTAACTTCAGTTTCTCTCCTCCTCCTCCAGGAAGAGCTGGACATCCGGCCCAAGGTTTCGTCTCTGCTCAGCCGACTGGTTAACTACACCAACATTACCCAGGGGGCTAAGGAGCATGAGGAGGAGGAGAGCGCTGAGGCCTCCCGCAGGAAAACCCCCAAGGTCAGGAGTCAGGGCACAGCAGGAGAACACAATGTCTTGCTCTATTTACCATGCGTGCACGCCATCTTCTGAGGTTTAGTAACACTATCCCCCCAACCTCTTGCTCTCCCCGCCTCGCCGCCCAAGTTATAGTTTTGTATGAGAACTTGTTGATTGATTGCTTATGCCTTTGCACTCTGAAGTCAGGTGGTGGCTCTGGATACATGCAACGGGTTGACGACATGATTGAATGACCTTTAAAAAGCACATCAATCGATACAGATGATCAATATGCTTGTTTCCAGAAATGTCATGCTCAACACTCTCCCCTCTCACTCTGCCCCCTCCTCCTTCTCTTTCTGTCCATCAGTCTCCCAACATGGGCACTCTGATGGGTGTCTACTTGCCGTGTCTCCAGAACATCTTTGGTGTCATTCTTTTCCTCCGACTGACATGGATTGTTGGGATGGCTGGCATCATACAGTCCCTCCTGATTGTCCTCATGTGCTGCTCATGCGTTAGTATGCACACACACACAAACACATGCAGCACTGTACACAGGCACACACTCACTCTCACACACACACATAATCATTATGCTGGGTTGATTTGGGACATAAGCCAGCTTTTATTGCTCAGCAGTCAATAGAATCCACATGGCCGCGTAAGCAGCAGCAATAATTTAAAGCAAAGACTGTCACTTTGATTTTTTTCGCTCAGTATCCTTCCATTATCCGAACCTTATTGCACTAATATTGTGGTCATATTCATTTTCGGGCTGCATGCTAAACGTATTGGTTCTTTACAAAAGGATTATGCTCGGTTAGATGGAAGATGTGCTCGATTTGAGCTGTCACTTTGATCAGATATGGACGTAACGGCCAGAAGCTGCCGTTGCATGTGTCCTTTTGTGAAATATTTTTTAATTTATTGTCCCCTTTTCCTTTGCAGACGATGCTCACAGCCATATCAATGAGTGCCATTGCTACTAATGGTGTTGTTCCAGGTAATATATGGAGAAAGGCCTTCATACGTACATTTATCCTGCATGTATCGTTCATCAGGGCTTCAACTATGACAGTAGTGTCTGGAGATGAATACACAATATCACAACATATTGTGTGACACGGTGGAGCAGGGGTTAGCACTGTTGCCTCACAGCAAGAAAGTCACAGGTTCAAGACCTCCTTGGTCCTGGGTCTGGGACCTTTCTGTGTGGAGTTTGCATGTTCTCCCCGTGTCTGCGTGGGTTTTCACCGGGTACTCCGGCTTCCTCCCACAGTCCAAAAACATGCTCAGGTTAATTGGAGACTCTAAATTGCCCGTAGGTGTGAGTGAATGGTGTGTGTGCCCCACGATTGGCTGGATAGGCGCTGGGATAGACTCCAGCAGACCCCTGTGGCCCTAATGAGGAATAAGCAGGTATAGAAAATGACTGATGACTGGAAACAGTTTTTCAAACACATACCTATTGGACCTTCATATAGTATCCAGCGACTGCTATGAATAAGTGCAGAAGTGAATATTTTTATTACATGTTCTTCCACTTGGTGGCAGCAGAATTTAACTTTTTCTATCCACTGCATGCAGTAAAAAAAAAAATCAGAGATTCTAACAGTTTCTTTTGCTTTTGTAGCTGGAGGAGCATACTTCATGATCTCCCGATCACTGGGCCCAGAGTTTGGAGGAGCTGTGGGTTTATGCTTCTATCTGGGCACCACTTTTGCTTCTGCAATGTACATATTGGGAGCCATCGAAATCTTCTTGGTCAGTATGTGGAAATATTGTTGTGGGATTGAATTTAAAGGGACTTTGTGTAACATTTGTGAAGCAATTTACATGTTGTGATCTTTTGTGGGTTATAGAGTAATTTAAAAAAAAAGAGAGAGATTCTCACTGACAACAGTGTGTGGAATGATTTTTGGAATGATTGTTGAAGAATCATCTCACACATCCACCACAATAAACCTGTGTTTAGTTATCTGATTAGAAACACCATGCAGACATTAGCTCTACAGCTAATAAATGAACACAATAAAACACAGCTGCAATAATGCGTCACCCACTCCTAAAACACAATATTTCCTCAACAACTAAGGTGAAACCACCGCAACGGTGTCACAAATTGAGATGGTATTTCTGAAAGTTACACAGAGTCCCTTTAATCTCATATTTGTATGCTAAAATGTGATTATTGAACACTTCTGTGTACAATATATCAGCCCCTACATGTGTTTAATATAGACTGTCCTGCTGTAATGTACTTTTTCTCTTCAGAAATATCTGGTACCCCAGGCGGCCATCTTTCACGCCACAGATCCCCATGGGAGCGACAGTGCCATGCTGAACAATATGCGGGTCTACGGTTCTATCTGCCTCAGCCTGATGGCTGTGGTTGTTTTTGTAGGTGTCAAATATGTCAACAAGCTGGCCTCTCTTTTCCTCGCCTGCGTCATTATCTCAATTGTTTCTATCTATGCCGGGGCAATCAAATCCATGACTCATCCGCCAGAGTTCCCGTAAGTCTGTGGAGAAAGGGTGCTAATGTAAACCTGTCTTAACAGGAAGCAATGTGAATTATGAGGATTTGATGCTTATGTATATTTTTCTATGGCGTGGAGTGCTATCTGAAATGTTCCTTCCATGGAAAAAAGAACATGCTTATTCTATTATCATTCTTAGTTTTTTTTCTTGTCTTTTTCTGTATTGTTATAATTCTGTCTCCTATCTCCCATAAATAAGTTAACTTTTCCATAGCAGAATTCCAGCTTATTCATCTTATGACTTTCATTGTAAATATGTAGAAAAAAAGAGAAATATGAGGAGGACAATGATGTTGATTATAATGATGATAGTCTCATTCTGTTGGAATAAATGGTAATGACATCATAATTATTTCAACCTTTATCCATATTATTGCTGCAGGATCTGCATGCTGGGCAACAGGACGCTGGTCAGAGATCGCATTGAAGTGTGTGCTAAGACTGTAATAAAAGACAACAACACAGTGCCCAGTCAGCTGTGGGAGATGTTCTGCCTCCCGGGGAACATGAGCAGCAGTCAGTGTGATGACTACTTCATCCAGAACAATGTGACAGAGATACAGGGCATCCCTGGACTTGGCAGTGGGATTATCAGGGGTAAATTCAATAATAAGTAGCATAAAGCATTGTATTTAGATCATTTCATACAGTAACTAAATGAACAATTGATTGGACAATTTTATGCCACAGTTAAAATCATTGCATATTAAAACAATGGCATTTTTCATTAGAGAAGGAAACCTTCACATTTTGAACACCTGCTTCATGATTTATAACATGTATTGGAGGAGGAGATGTGTATGAATGTCACTCTGTCGTTGCTGATAACTTGCATCCGTTCTTTATGTCAGAAAACATGTGGAGCGACTACATGAAGAAAGGGGAAATCTTAGAGAAGGTTGGATTAGAGTCAGTAGATGCCCATGGTGCCTTGGAGAACTTTGGCATGTATGTGTCTGCCGACATCGCTACATCATTCACACTTCTGGTGGGGATCTTCTTCCCGTCCGCCACAGGTAAGACATTGTCATGAAACCAACCACGAGCCAACCCTGGTTTATCAACAGCATTTTCAACACTAATATCAGTCTATGAGACACCTTATTTAAATATTTAAAAAAAATGCATAAGGTTGTGTTAAGTGACAAATGACAAGTTAAACCTATAAACTGTATAATGTGAAAAATACGACTGATTCTTTATATCAGAGGAGTCAAACTCAGTTTAGTTCATGGGCAATTTAATCTCAAGTAGGTCGAAGGTCAAATGTCTCCCCTGGTTTTTATGTAAATAAATACATTCTGAATATTTACACCATTAATTAACGTTCAATTTGCAAAACAGGAAAGATGAAATAAGAAAAAAAATGCAATTTCAATAATATAATGCCTCAGTTATTTCATATTCAGTAAGACCACTGTTGCATTTCAAGTTCTTCTCCTGCTTTACAAACCAGTTACAAGTGAAAACTCAAAATGTTTTATCCCTTGAGATGCTCAATTAATTCACTTTTCTGTAAAGGAACTGGTCCATTTTTATCACACTTTATACAGTCATCCAGTAAGCCTGATTGGACCCTGGGCTGCATATTTAACACCTCCGCTTTAGATTGACATATACATCGTTGATCATTTAATCCCATTAAATAAAAGTAGTCATTTTCATATATGTTTATGAAGGACAAGGTAGTGAAAATGTTGTGTTGAATTCAACCAGTAGGAGACACAGTTTATTTGTAATTTGTAGTCATTTATTTACACAGTGATTTAATTATTTTTGTCAACCCCTCTCTTTTTGTTGTTATAGGTATCATGGCAGGTTCTAATAGATCTGGTGACCTCCGGGATGCTCAGAAGTCCATCCCCGTTGGAACCATCTTAGCTATTACCACTACTTCACTCGTTTGTATCCTTATTTTGGTACATTTGGTACTTATTCATGTTTTCCTACAGTCTGGGACAGCTGTGGCTCAGGAGGTAGTGTTGTGAGTCTTAAACTAATTAGAGAGAATGTTTTCATAACAAGCATTTCCATTCCTCATTCCTCTCCTCTTCCTGTGTGTGTGTGTGTGTGTCTATGTGTGTGAATGAGAGGCAGAAATTGTGCTTTGGTCTGACATTACTAAAAAAAAGCGCTATATATGCGCAGTTCATCTTACCACTTGAGTTCAGATTTGATATGTATCTTGCTGTCCCCTTAAGGTCCTTGACCTCTTTTATTCAGATATAAGTTCTGTGTTTCTGTTCGGGGCATGTATTGAAGGAGTAGTTCTGAGGGACAAGTAAGTTCATTTATATTCGAAATATTAACAATGAAGAAAAAAAATATTGTAAAAGTGAAGTCGTATTCAATGCCATACTCAGTCAGCATGTAATTGCAGGTTTGGGGACGCAGTAAGAAATAACTTGGTGGTGGGGACTCTCTCCTGGCCATCTCCATGGGTCATTGTCATAGGCTCCTTCTTCTCCACGGTGGGGGCAGGCCTGCAGTCCCTCACTGGAGCCCCAAGACTTCTACAGGCCATTGCCAAGGACAACATCATTCCTTTCCTCAGGGTGGGACACTGCACGTTGTTGATTATAGATTGTTGAATAGCTTTTTCCACAGAAACAGACAGAAATGGCAACAGAAATGACTTGCAGCTATTCCACTGTCTGTTTGTTATTCAAAACATATGGTCATTTGAATATTCAGAGTAGTATGTTGTGCTGGAAATGCAGCTAATACAATAATTGTTTTGTAGTCATATTTGAATATGAGACAGTACCAAATAAGTCATTTGAATTTCTGCATGTGTTTTGAATGTTACTGTTTCAGGTGTTTGGGCACGGAAAGGCCAATGGAGAGCCTACATGGGCACTGCTGCTGACTGGGTTGATAGCTGAGCTCGGGATCCTTATCGCTTCTCTGGATATGGTGGCTCCAATCCTTTCCATGTAAGCACACAGTAAAATATGCATGTGTCAGACACCTCTCCAGTATAGGGGATTTTTTTTCCTTTGCTCCAGTCATAATGAAACTTAACATACACACACATACAAACAAAAGTAAACATAGAAAAAACATTTTCTTATTACAAGTTTTCCAAATTAATAAATCTGAATATGCAAATGAGGTAAATACTCATAATATGCACTAATATGCATATCCCGCTGTTTTTTTTTACAAGTTAGATTATAATAACAGTTTTTATGTGTTTTGTTTTCATAACAAGCACATTCATCAGACTTTTATGAAGAGATTTGTCAAAATATAAGAAAAAAAACATATGTGATTATTTTACAATTATTTTGAAAGTCAGAGAAAAATTGCTTAGCGTAAAAGGTCAAAAGCTTTGAAATGTATGCTAGCTGTGGATGACAGTCATGGGCTAAAATGATGTAATAAAGGTATTAGTGACAATAGTTTGCAGTTTATTTGTGTTTATTTTATGAAAGTATAGTAGGTATTGATGCAAAATATTTAAAAAAAGCCAATTCTGGAGTGGTGTCTAGCCTTAAAATAAAGATTTAATTTGGCAAATCCAAAAATAGGACACCACCTTTACCTTACATCACCTTTTGGGAAATGATCGCTAATTCTCTGATTCAGACTCAAAGTATACTAAGTTTGGAACTCAATGTACGCAATGTCCTTGAGTTGTTGACTAAGGAGTTGCTTCCAGCTGTTTTGCAGAGGAGACAGTTATGCAGACTACATGCTTCCTGTTGTTGGTTGACCTAAGTTGCTGGAAGTCAAAAGCACTTGCGGGAAATAATCTTCCGTCGATGAATCGTAAACAGATTCTCACAAAGTTAAGGGATGTGTGGTGGGGAGGGCGGGATCCAGGTTTCATCTTCTTACTACAGGGGAGAGGTAAAGTAGGATGATGTCTGTTCTTCTTTCTTTGAAAAGCAACAGGGCTGATGAGTCATTGAGAAAAGAGAGAGAAATGGGGAGTTGTAAACATTATTTGGCCCCCTGATGGCATCACTGTTAAAACAGTCTTGCTTTTGAGAAGTTGTAGGTTCAAGCCAACACATTAATTGCAGAACTATCGCATGTTCATCTGTGGGCCCTACACATGCATGGTGCTTACAAAGGCATCTTTATAAGCATTTTCAAATTCATTTGTTCCCAGATACATTATATACATTAAATTTCCCTGTTTGGTAAGGGCCAGCTACACTGTTATCTACCTAAAATATGTCTCTTCATTCAACAGGTTCTTCTTGATGTGCTATCTCTTTGTAAACTTAGCCTGTGCTGTACAGACTCTATTACGCACACCCAACTGGAGGCCAAGATTCAAATATTACCACTGGTGAGTATAGTTCGAACAATATGTTGCTTTTTATATTTTACCCATTTGTATTTTCTCGACTGCAACTTTTTTTTCCCTTGTAGCACACAGTGCAAAAAAAGGCTAAACTGTTGTATTTCAATCAGGAAAGTTTTGTTCACAGCATATGAGAGTTTGTGCCTTCGCTCCCACAGCACCTCTTACAGAAGGTGGGCAGGACACTTAAATTGTCCCAGCCGGACTGTCTTGCTGTCTCAGGCATTTACATCACTGACTTTTTGATTGCAACTCCACCTCTGTAAGATTCATGTTAACTGCCTTCATGAAATGTTACACACCAGCTGGAGAGACCAATGCATTATGCATACTGGTAAATAATGTTACTGTTCTTGGTATGCAAAAAACACATCTTCCAAGCTTTATGTTCGACACCCCCAGGGCTCTATCCTTCCTGGGCATGAGCATGTGTGTGGCTCTGATGTTCATCTCCTCCTGGTACTATGCTATTGTGGCCATGGGAATTGCTGGGATGATCTACAAGTACATTGAGTACCAGGGGTATGTCTAGAGCCTAACTTGCATTGACACTACTTTTGTACTGCTGTGTCTCCGTGTTCCTATTTTCCCTTATCTTCCTGTCTTTTCTCTTTTATAAACAAATTAAACCAGAGCGGAAAAAGAGTGGGGAGATGGAATAAGGGGACTCTCCCTTAGCGCTGCACGCTATGCCCTGTTAAGACTAGAGGCTGGACCACCGCACACCAAGAACTGGAGGTATGGCTACACTACACCCACACCCTCCTTAATTTTCTTGGAACTGAGATCTATGAAATAAAACTATATATATAAATATTGAAAAAATATAACTATTGTGTTTCTATGAGGACAACATGACAACCCTTTGATATTGTACTGCATCACAATGTGGCAAGAACTTTTCTACAATCTATTAAGTTGAAATAATTCTTGCATGACATTTAAACACAAAACAACAGTTGTAGTAAACCTGCCTTTAATCAGATGTTCATAAACCGTCAGACTGGCAGCAATCTCAAGGCAGTGACTGAAGTGAAAAGGAAAAATGAGGTTGATACAACTCTTAACAATGGGTGTGTTGGCAGAAATCAATTACATTCCTCTCCTATCTATAAAGCTATTGTGCAAACTATTGCACAATATTGTTTTGTGTATTATATTTGATATTTAATTGCAGATTAAATCATGAAATGGGGCCAAAATATAAAGGTGCAGGAGCAACCAAAGGAACTAATAATACTCTTTCTCAAAACTTAAGTGACAGGCTTTCAACAGGGGTTGCAAAGACACACCTTTGAATTTGTCTCATATCATCTGTCTGCAACTCAACAGACCTCAGCTGTTGGTGCTGCTGAAGCTGGATGAGGATCTCCATGTGAAATACCCCCGGCTGTTGACGTTTGCCTCGCAGCTGAAGGCAGGAAAAGGTCTGACTATAGTGGGTTCTGTCATCCAGGGCAACTTCCTGGAGAGTTACGGGGAAATGCAGGCAGCTGAACAGGTAAATATAGCACAGGAGTACATGCTGTGCTATGGCCCTCTACTCAACTGCACTGTCGAGTGTGTTGCAACTAATTGTTATAAATGAACACCTTTTCCCCATTTGAAATGCACAATGGAGCGTAAACACGCATCACTTGTGAATTTTAAATTGTTTCTACATTTCTCCACCGGTTATTGTTTTTGCCGTTCGTCTTGTAATCAAAGGGCATGGCTCCAAACAGCATGCCGCCAATGAGCCATTTCACATCAAATAAGGAGCTGATGAAGGAACATTTGTCATTATGTGATGTGTTTGGTAAAGAATTTATCACGTGACGCATAGTTTTCTCCTATTAATGTGACATTAACAGGAGAAAGGTATTACTAATGCACTTTATATCATTAGTTATTAATACAACAGTGCTCTTTCTTTTCACTTCAGTTTTTGCAATAAAATGCTTAAAACCTTGATGATTAAAATTCGAAGGCATGCACTATGATCAGTCAATTATCATTTATTGTGGTATATAATTCAATGAATATGGTGTATCCACTACTTAATATGACCATGGACTGAAGTTGAATTTCTCCATTTTTTCCCTGCCAGGCCATTAAGAATATGATGGAGATTGAGCGGGTCAAGGGTTTCTGTCAGGTCGTGGTGGCATCTAAAGTGCGGGAGGGCATCGTTCATTTGATCCAATCCTGCGGCCTTGGGGGCATGATGCACAACACTGTGGTAATGGGCTGGCCGTACGGCTGGAGGCAGAGTGAGGACCCTCGTGCCTGGAAGACCTTTATCAGTAAGGATCTCAATAAAATCCTGGTATCAGTAATTGCAGCCTGCAACCCCAAATCAACTTTGATTGCATACTGTTTACAGGAATGTATGTAGTTGTCATGCATACATAAAATAAATGTGAATATGCTTTTCGGGGGTTTCCATGATAGTTTTCCTCTGGCTTGTACAGAAATAACTGCAGTGTTCTCATGACATCACTGTATAAGTTAATGTACCCTGAAGTTCACCTCATTTAAACTGTTAATAGTGAAATGGTAAATATTTCACACTTCAATGTCTCCCTTGCAATGCAGACACGGTTCGCTGCACCACAGCGGCCCACCTGGCTCTAATGGTGCCCAAAAATGTGTCCTTCTACCCGAGCAACCATGAACGCTTCACAGATGGAAACATCGATGTGTGGTGGATCGTCCATGATGGCGGCATGCTGATGCTGCTGCCTTTCCTGCTCAAACAGCATAAAGTGAGATGAATGAGATTGTATCTTTGAATTTGATTCAAATAAGCAACTAGAAGATGCAGTGTGTTGAGAATTTCATTTTCAAATTCATGAATGTCTATTAAAAATGTTAAATAGGGATACATTTATTTTAATGTTATTTTTATTCAATAGAAGACAAATATAATTCAGTCCCAGACTTTGTAGAACTTTGATTTTAAAGTAGGCTTTCTGTAGTTGATTATTATCACGTCCATTCAGTGCATGATTTTACACTTGTGGCAATACCAAGGCTTTTTTTTGCATTTTAGGTGTGGAGAAAATGCAGAATGCGCATTTTCACTGTGGCGCAGATGGATGACAACAGCATCCAGATGAAGAAAGACCTGGCCACGTTCCTCTACCAGCTAAGAATCGAGGCTGAGGTGGAGGTGGTAGAAATGGTGAGAGTTCCTCTTTCACAACTACTATTAAAATAAAGGGTGAACTTGCCTCAGTCTGCCTGATAGCGTGAGTAGAAACCCACCCACATAGACAGAAGACACTTGAACATGAACTGATTTGCTTTGATTAATTGACTTGCTCATTAATTTTGTTGTGGTTGAAATAACCACTAAAGTGTTGTTTATCAAATGGGATTTCAGCATGACAGTGACATCTCAGCATATACCTATGAGCGAACGTTAATGATGGAACAGAGGTCCCAGATGTTGAGGCAAATGAGGCTGTCGACTACAGAGAGGCAAAGAGAGGTATGTTTGTTTTCTTGTGTGCGTTCATAAAAATTTGATGAAACGACTCATAAAACACATTAGGCAGGGGAAATGAAATACTTAAAGGTCCATAACATGCAAATTGCCACTCTTTATTATGTTTTTTTTACACTTGATAAGGTCCAGGTAATATTTAAAAAATCCCATGCATCAATTTCTCAAAAAAAAAAAAGAGAAATGCATAGTCTGTGTTTATAAGTTGGTTTGTATGTCCGTGACTTTGTGATGTCCTGCAGTAGCAACTTCCACGTAGGGAGGTTCCCATCACAGCCCACCTTCCCCTGCCATCCCACTGTCACACCCACCCTTCTATGTAAAAACCAGTCAATCAGAACAGCAACTCATGCAGCCGAAGCTCCTAAATTATTAGGCTGTCTGCTGCATCAATGCTTTTCGCTCACTTTCAAAAACACTTATTTTTAAAATAGCTTATCTATGATTTCATCCATTATGACATGATTTATTTTCACTCCATTATTGTTTCATTATATTTTTAGTTCTGGTAGTGCATTTACCCAATTCGCCTTGTGTTTTAAATCTCTTCCGTTTTATTGTAAAGCACTAGAGTACAATAACTATTTTGAAAAGTGTTAAAATAAATAATGTTTATTACTGTAATAATAAAGGGGATGAGGGATGATGCAACGGTGTGTAACCTCCAACTACCAAAATGACTTGGACACACCCCAAGTGCACTTCCACCTTGTACTGAGGCCATGTGTTTGCGTCTTCAAACTAGAGCTCTAATTCCGACAGTTTTGTTTTGAGTGTTTTAATATTAGTTAAATTATTTATAATGACAAGTGGTCCTCCTAATATTCCCATTGACCCTGCAGGCCCAGCTGGTTAAGGACAGACACTCCTTGGTACGTATGGGAAGTCTGTACTCAGATGAAGAGGAGGAGGTAGAGGCTCCTCCAGAGAAGGTTCAGATGACGTGGACAAGAGAGAAGTGTGAGGCCGAGAGGAGGAACAGAAACAATGCGCCTGAGAACTTCAGAGAACTCATGAGCCTCAAACCGTGAGTCAAATTTTTGAACCTTGCACCTTATTTTTCTGTGATTTATATTTTCTTTGTTTGAGACTCTTTACTCTGCCCCATTGTTCACCAGTGATCAGTCCAATGTGCGGCGAATGCACACAGCTGTGAAACTGAATGAGGTGATAGTGAACAGGTCCCATGATGCTCGATTAGTGCTGCTCAACATGCCAGGACCGCCTCGGAATACAGATGGAGATGAGAACTGTATCCTTTGCCAATACGATCAAAATGCATCTTGGATTACTAACATGGCTATTATTTGGTTGTTTTTCCTCAACATTTACCTCAGATATGGAATTTCTGGAGGTGTTGACAGAAGGCTTGGAAAGAGTGCTGCTAGTTAGAGGTGGAGGACGGGAGGTCATCACCATCTACTCATGACTCATTAGACGCTGCTACACCAGGCTCTCTGCCTCAACAGAATTACATTCCACCTCTGGACAAGATCCTGGCAGCACACAGTTCTTGGCAGATGCAGAATATTGACTCTGTTATTGTGAAGTATCGACTTTTGAGTAAAACAACGGTTTATTCTCTTCTTGCAGAATATTGGGGCACATTATTGGTGTACATATCCATCTATGTTTTACCATTCTTTACAAAGCTGTTATTATTCTCCCTCGGAAATCAGTGATTGTTTAATTGTCAAACAGATACTTTAGGTTAAAGTGTTTTTTTTTATTCATACCTGTAGGTAACAAACACCTTGTTACAGATGAAACTATATTTCAAAATTTGACAGATGGAGCTACACTACTGTATACATGTTGTTAGAACATTTTTCACACATCTAAAATGGCTCTTTGATTATGGCAGCACATTCTATTTATTTATTTATTTTTTTTTTCAATATTTCCCCACCGAGGTAAAAGGAAAATGTTACTGTAGATAATGAACACAATGCTCCAGTTTGTAAATGTGGATGCCAGAGATCAAAAGGAACTTTTTTTTAAAGAGTTATAATTTATAAGATATATGATGTTGTTGAATGAAAACATGTGTATGAATAACTTTTTCACTGTTACATTTTTTTTAACAGACCTGAAAAGCTTATTTGTACACAAAAAGGTGGTTTAGGTGAAGATCTCAGCTTTGTTACACTTTGGATTTTTGTATATGAATATGATCAGTATTTCTTTTTTTTTTTTATAACAAAACAATCTATACAAGAGTATTTTATATTTAAGAGATAACCTTTACAAGCTGTGCAGTTATCAAAAGATAATTGCATAATTGATAAAAATTATGGAATGGATTACCCCATTTATATCATGTCATGTCAATTTTAGAAATACAAATGTAGACTATCAGTAAGTAATTTTTTTAATGTGCAAAGGGTGTTCGAAATTAACATAATTGTGAGCTAAACACTTGTCTGTTTGGCCAAAGGGCAAAATAGCTCATAGTAAAATATTTTATAAACGTCCGTTTCATCTTTTCTGGCTCTAAGGTAAAATAAAAAAAAATAAAAACCTTTTAATAAACTCTCTCCACTGATTATGAGGTTTTCGTAAAATACCATTAAGCAATATAGCAATAAATAACTTTGTGATAATGCATCATTGTACACTAAGCATCACTTACTTTATATTATATAATATATATTAAAGTTATACACTTTAAAAAACTGTGCAGCTGAATGCTAACCATTCAGTATATAATAAATCTGCTAGAAAGCAGCAGAAATGTGGCTAGCATTAGCCGACCACATGGTCCATGTTGGGCTCTGGAGTAGGAAGGAGAAATGTACAGGCCATTTTTTTTAACAGGATGCCTGAGGATCAGCCTGCAGGGGTTCTGCACTTCCTCCACATGAATCTGCACCTCGCTGGGCTTATTCAAACTCAACTCATCACGCACCTGGTGAAAATGAGATAAAAAAAAGAGAAACAGGCCATTTACAAATCACTAAAATTTTATAAAGTCTGTGCTATGGTTTTAATCAAGAAAATCACTCAAATCAACAGCTGAAACCATTTTTTGGATTAATACCATATTTAATATCAAGTACAAGGCTATCTGGTAATGTTATTTTGGTAAAAAGAGTTCTCCCAAAAATTCCACATTCCCACAAGTATCATATTATATCCCCACGTAATACTGTGTTATGAAACAGTGGTTTGTGTCCATTAATATCAGGACAAAAAATGTCTCATATAGAGTTACTCATATTCACTGATGAGATACTACATGATCATGTGCATATTACATGGAATTAAAAATAAAAAAATAGTGGATTATTCTCATCCATAACAAACTATTACATGACGGAAAACATACATTTTCAAATCTGTGTTTTGAATGTCTGGGGTCAAAAATGGCTGAGAACCACTGCTGTCGCTGAACTGCTACTTTGGACAAAACAAGTATGATTAAGTACAGTCCCCTTATCCATTACAGTAGGCGATTCTTTTACAGAAAATATATTAATCTTCTTGCTCACCTTCTCCACCTCTTCGAACACTCGCAGGAAGTTATTTCGGAGGACATCCGCTAGCTCATTCTCTGTCCAGTTCCTTTGCAGGAGTTCCTGGATTAGGGCTGGATACTTTGATACATCCTCTAACCCCTGAGGAAAGCTGTCCACAAAAAGACAGATCATTTTATTCACAATATTCATTTGGGCTCATTTTGACAAGTTTTGGTGTTACTGAATACATTACTTGCCATTACGAATGAGTAATCATAATTAATATTATTGAACCCTTTGAAGTCTAGACCTTCAGGGCTATTTGTTTTGTGTCATTTCTGTCTGTACACAGGGAGAAAACAGATTTGATACCCAGTATTGTACTGCAAATCTATTTCTAACAGTCTCTCTTTATGCCTTTTAGCATGACAGCATTATTGATTTACCATTTATTCAGTCTGTTGACAACTGAGACAGCCCAATTGTTCCTACTGTGGCAGGATAACAAAAGCTAATCAAGAAGCACTCAGGCCTTTCCAGTAGATTTGCTGTTAGCTTTTCATTTATGTGTGCACTGTAGTTATCTGTCTGTTGTGTTTGCTGGTGAAAACTTCTTACCTCACAGCGCCTTCATAGTCCCCTCCGATTCCTATCGACTCAGCTCCAATCACCCTCTTAATGTGATCAAAATGGTCTGTAAAACCCAGATAGAAAAAAACAGAATCTGGAATATATTAAAAAGAAAGTGCAGTGCTTCATAATAAAAAAAAGATGGATGCCTTACCTGCTACATCATAGATGTTGGCCTCATCACTGCAGGAAATGAATTTGTTGTGGAGATTCACCATGATCAACCCTCGGTTCTTTTTCTGAAACACAACACAAAATCCACCGCCTAGTGAAAAAAAGACAATGTATGGAGAGAAAATGTAACAACTACAATAAGCTTTGTATGAATATGATTTCTTTAAGGAACACAAGCAGCCTTTTTTCTGTCCCATTGCCTATCAGTTGTGGTAGATGTGGTGAACATGTGGTTTATACAGTGTTTGTCTTATCTGTTGCTGTAGGGTGTCTGTTTTGCAGGAGACATCATTTTGTGGCATTATGGGAAACATGTCCACTCATGAGGGATCTGTGGTCATTATATCTATGTTCCTGCATTTTGTTACTGCAACAAGAGATTGACACATCCTACATGTCAGTGATTACTTAACAAGCAAATCAAAAATCTAATGAATTTAATGTTTTATATGTCAGCTGAGGATGCCAACAAGAGGAAGAATTTGGCTTATCTCCACTGCCTGCTCAATGCATGACTGTAATTTTACACTGAAATAAACAATCAGAATAATCTGCAGTACATTGGGCCTATTAATGAAAGTTGTGTTCAGCAGAAGCAAAGAGAAATAACTTCAATTGGATCTATATTTCTCTGTAGTGCTGGATAAATGATAAAACTTGCTAGTGGTGAAGGAGATTGTTCCTCTGTTGTAAGCAAAGTACAGCTCATATAATCAGTCATTTTGAACTCAAGTGGGATGTGAAGGAAAGGAGTACACAATGAGTTAGTACTAAAAACTGAGAGCTAAATAAAGTCACAGCTTACAGTGATTCTCAGGAAACGGGAGCTGGAGACACCATAAGTACAGAGTAAAACCAAAATCCCCCAAAATATATATTGATACTGTATTTATTGTAGTTAGCTGATTGATTCAAGTGCTTTAAAATAAGTCAAATTGTACATTTAGCTTCGACTCCTTGATCAACAATCTTAAAAACAGGCAAGATAAGTTATTGATACACAGAAATCTGTGAAAGCTTTATGTTGTTTGTCAGAGGTATAAATAGTCCACATTATAATTAAATGAAATTAATCAATCACTTGAGTACTCAGGTTGTTTTAATTTAATCAAGCAGGCAATTATTCACCCGGCAAATTGGTATTCTCACCAGTTCTCGCAGCAGCCAGTCAGGTACGTTGCGGCTGTGGCTACAGACAGAGTAGGAAGATGAATGGCTAAAAATAACAGGAGACTTGGAATGGTTCAGCACAGCTGAGGCTGTGTCCCAGGAGCTGTGGGAGAGGTCCACTATCATTCCCAGTCTGTTCATCTCCTCCACCACAGCCTAGGAAAGACACATCCGAGTCATTCTTAAAATAGTGTCATCTGGGGGCATAGGGAACCATTTAAGCAGCCATCTACAGTATCACAGGAAGGGAGGAAGTCAATGCGACTGATAAGGTTTCTGCTAGATTCTCTGTAAACAACCTGTCATAAAGAGAACATTTAGTATGAATAGCATTTACCAACTTTGATAATATGTCTGTCTGTAATACAATCTATTACTGGAGGGCCTCAAGGCTTCATATGTTCAACTTTTGGATTTTTAAAGACTACTAGTACTAATACAACTACTTGTGTTTGTTGGTCAATACTAAAAAATGAACTCTAACAGTCTCTGAATATGCACATATAAGTACAAAGTCAGTGTGGTAAGTTCAAAAAGAAAAAAAAAACATAAACGGAAAAGTTTAAGTACCTCTCAGCATTGATTTGTGTAGTGTCAGCTCTTGTAATCATCAAATGATGAGTGTCTCTTTTTATAAATACAACTCTATCATCATAAATATACTGAAAGTGTCGTGTTCAGATACATCACCAATTAAGGCCATGCAAACATGCTGACTTACTGCTTTGTGGAATGTGATAACTAAAACCACTCTGTGTTTCACTAAACTTACCTTACCAAAATATGTCAAGCTGCTGTTCCGCTTTTGAAAGAAATTATGATGTTTTGAGGATGACTCAGCCCTGCATTAGAAAATAACATATCAAAACCATGTACAGGTATGTGGTGAATGTGTATGTGACATGTTGTAAGTCCTGTGACTCTAACTATCAGAAAAAAAGGACAATACACAGAATACTGTCTCATCTAAGGCATATAAATGCATGAAAAATAGTACAAAAATAGGCTAATTTGCATAGAAGGAAAGAAATGCAAACACATCTGACCTTTAAATTCAGTATTCTAATGAAGCCTTTTTAATGTTTAACCTAAATGGTTGAACACAAAAGGCCTAAATGGTGAAAGACATAGTTTTATGAAGCTCTGAGCTAAAAAAACAAACACTATTTCATTCAGTGAAATACATGACAGCTACAAATGTGTCTGTTGAAGGACATTTAAACACTCTAACCTAGAAATCCTGTATTGTTGAAGTAGAAATCTCTTTATTACCAGGGTGTATTGCAGTTGTGTGTGAGGGCCATGGATCGAACTCCGAGCTGGTAAAACATCCGCAGGGCTGGCAGGCTGCTGTCGATGGAGTGACCACCCTCAATACTTATTAGACAGGCTATCCTATGCCTCAGCCTGGAATACTTCAGTTCTGCAGTGACAGACACAAATGTACAACTATGTAAAACTAGTTTTAGGGTTGCATTTTTCATTGAAGCCAACATAAAAACTGTACTTTTTAAAAGAGTATGACACCGCAATTATCTTTTTACGTGACATCTAATGTTTCAACTTTTCTCTTATTTTCCCAATTGTGGATTGTAATTAAGAACACTTACAGAAACAGAAATGTGGATGTATTCAATACTACCAAACTATGCATTGAATATAATGCACTGTTTTGTAAGTATTAAGCCTGTAGTCAGAGATCGAGGTGTATTATACCCTGGGCAGATGTGACTAGCTCAAAATCCTGGTACTCAGTGCACATGCGTCTGACCACATCTATTTGTTCCAGGGTCAGCCTCACAGCATCCTTCTCCTGGGCCCCACATAGTACAAAGACTGCAAACATCTGACAAAGGAACAGATAAATCACCCATTTAAGGGGCCATTTGAGTTACATACATGTAGCAGGTCCAATAGATAGGCTACATGTGTCAAGAGGGACAGATTGAGTCAGCTACGATACCTGCGCCTGTACATGTCCTGCATGGAGACGGTTGATGTCGGTGGTCACTTGGCTGGCATTATGAAGGTCAATCCTACTCAGCCGGTTTTCATGGAGTATCCTCAGCTTGAGAGCGAGGTCGTTGTGGCTGACCGGGAAATGTAAACCGAGACAACATGCTTGAAGAGGCATTTTAATTCAATTCCATTTATTTGTTTCCACGGATGCAACACGATAACACAACACAAAACACTTTACCCATCAATGAGCGGATATCTGGACATTAACTCTTGGGCTCTATCTCTCGCAGAGTATGCAGATATCAAATGACATAAAGAGAACATTAGCACCAGTTTCCTTAGGGAGTTCATCCAGAGGTTGCTCCAAACACTTGTTACTGTTTTCGCAGACGGCATCCTAAAGAGAAAAACACACCGATGTACTACATTTACCTGACAATTTACAACAGAAATAGGTCCCTTTAGGGGAAATTAAAGACATAGATAAGATATAGACATATATGAAAGAAAACAAAGAAATAAAACATGATAGGATCCTTAACTCAGTTCTTCATACATGGAAGTCAAGTATAAAGATACATTTTCTGATATTAAATGTACTTAAATATTGAAATTTAAAGTTAAGTAAATGCTGTAAAAATAAAGGTTAAAATATTAAGAATGATTTAGATTATTCTTAGTGTCTTAGTGTCTCACTGGAGGTTTCAAGTTTTCAAATCACACCTGGGTAATTGGCATTATTATTATTACTTCGTTACACTTCTCCACTGGCAGAAAGTCCATAACAACAACATTACCCTATTAGGTATTGTGGTAGTTAAATGATTTAAATAATCACTGGACAGTGAAACACAACACATTCACACTTTAATATAAAAAACAAATAAACAATTCAAACAAATATATAGCGTTACCTGCCAAATCCTGTTCGGCAGCTTCTTGAACAGCAGCATACAAATAGTAGAACTTATCCAGCTCTACGCCCCAGAGTCAAACATAGACCAAACCTACATATTGTGCCGTGCTGCATTCGGACATGTCGGAAAAAAAAGGATGCAAAAAGGTGCGTTCAAAGCCGTGGTGACATTAGAATGACAAGCTACTGTCTATTGCAGGATCCATCATGTTATTAAGGGTGAGTTTCACCACCTCAGTGACCCCGCCTGTTCACTTCTACAACAGAAAAAAAGGGAAAAAAATATATTAATAGTATATCCTAGCAGATTAGGCGATAATAACAACTGGCTTAATATATAGTTACAATAACTGACTAAAATCAATTACATTATGGTTTCAATGGTTTATTTTGAAGTCCGTTTTTATTCTTAAATCCTGTTGTTGGAATAGGTAAATTTACGAGAAGCACGTGAAGGCAGCGCTGTGGGACCCGTGGTGTTGTTGTTGCCACCTGCTGGTAAAACAATGGCGGCGTAAGTAAACACTCATTAAACAACAATGCTGTCACGTTTAAACTGGTGAATACACTGTCCTGTGTTTTTATGCCACAGTTGAAGACGTTTACCAACATTTAAGCGTACAAAAGACGTATTTGTTATTTTACAGACCCCCTCCTGTAAAATGTTGTCCAGCACAGCAAAAGAATCTTGGCCTTGGAAAAAAGTAAGTGGCAACTTCATCTTGAAAGTGGAAATAACAAGTAAAATAAACACAAGTCAAGGGATATAGGAAAATAAGCTCATAAATAAAGTCATAAAAACAGGTTAAGTTGTGTAACTTTTCGTTTAGCTAACCTAAGAAGATGTTACTTAGCAAGTAGCCTTTTACACAACGGACATTTTGACGTAACAGTAAGTATGTACAGGTGTTAATACGATTAATTAAAGTTCTCTGCCTTAATCACATTCATAAATGTAATTAGGAACACCTGCGTTAACATATACGTATATATATATTATACACAGTCTAAGGTGTTAATCTACTATCAACTGTCAACATGGCTGCCGTCAAAAGGTCTGAATCCCTTTTGTTAGTTATTTTCATAGAAGGAAAATTATAGATATTAACACCTACTGATAGTGTTTCATATATTTTAAATATATATATTTTAAATCAGGACCTGAATCCACAACATAATTTAATCTTTTGATATCACAAGACAATTCTCGAGCTCAAAAAAGAAAGTTTTATGTAGTCCAAGGTCACAAGAAGGTTAAAAATGTTGGTTTCAGACAAATTACTATGCTTTTAATGGTGTGGTCTGCTATCAACTAAGCTACATGTTGTCATAGTTGAAAACAGCTGCAATTCCTGTTACGTTAGACAAAGGACAAGGTCACATTCATTTGTAAAAATTCATATCAATATCTGTGGTTACAGATTGTTGTTCATTTTAGGATTTTAATTTGCAATGAAGGTCTTCTTAAAGATGTTGTTGGTTGCTAGATGTACTCTATAGTTCTTCCTTTTTTTTACTCACCATTGACACAATGATAGAATGTTTATTTTTGTACCTACAAGGAAGGAAGGTGAGTAGTTAGATTGCTCTTAACAATAGTTTTGTACAATAGTTCTAAATTCTGCTTGAGTGACACGGAAGCCGTTCAGTTTCCTGAGTAAAGTCGCTCTGAGCATCTCTTGAAACCAGACTTTGTATTTCCAGAGAAGCCAGGATATTTCAACTTTTCCACAACTTCCACATATTATCCATCAAGTGAAACTATTTATGTTAGATCTAGTTTCATACAGATTATTCATTATTTTGTTTTGGCCACCAGGTTAATTTCTTGCTGATTAAGGTGACACCATATTTAAAGAACCTTAGCGTGAATTTAATAGGAGGCTTCACCCAAAGGATTTGGCTTCTGTAGAAGAGCAATCAAGGCCATGTCACCATTGTACTGGAACAATTTAACATGTTTCTCATTGATTGTAAATTATTTTGTATGAGAGAATAGGACAGAAGACCCAACACACACATATGGGCACATCTAACATGCTTCCCCTGACACAGACCAGGAAAGAAAGTCTCTGATTCAGATTTTATTTTGAGATCAGTGAGCCTTTTAAAGGAAATATGTATTCATCCAAATAAAACCTGAGCTAAACATATAAAATATATGGTGACCATAGTCAAGTAAATACACAAAGTAACTCATAATTATGTTTTTAGGAAGCTGGTGGTCAGAAAAAGGAGCAGGTGTCAGCAAGAAAAGGTAGGCTTTAAAAATCTTTGTTAATCCAGCAGTATATGGAACTCACTTCTTGCTCTTCGTGCTCAGTGGTAGAAGAGTAGTGGTTGCCATTTTGAATGCATTAGCTGTTAATGTGTTTGTGGTAATTATGTTTTTTTTTGCTTTGGAAAGTGGAACACTTTTTCCTGTGGTGTTTAAATAATGTGTGTTCTGTGAATGCCTTATAGCATTTTCCAAGAAAGCGTGATAGAAGACCACACAGACATACAACTGTATGTTGTACATTAGTTCCTTGTGTAGGATAAATGTGTGCTAGTTTCATTTTTAGTTGGAATGATGGTATGCAGATTACAATAACACACTCCCATGATGATGATGTCAGTAGAGATAGATGAGATGTATTGTGCTGACTTACACACATCATTTATATGTCGTAGGCTGTTCTGGGACCTCGAGTCCCCCTGTGCCTGTTTAAGAGAAATAAATGCATTCAGGACACCACTCAACTGGGTCAATACAAAACCTACATCTGTTACTGTAAACTGCAGCGCACAGTTTGACCTGAATGCTGAGGTCCAGAAAACAGAATACAGCCTTTTACTTCCTTTCAAATGTTAAATGTGTGTGTGCTTGATGCATCTGGCAGTGGGGTTGTGCAAAATATGCACAAACATGAATGAGTTTAGTGTTGATGGGGAGCATCAGGGTGCCACAAATGAATTGCAATTAATTTCAGTGGGAAGATAGAAGCCTGATTCTGTAGTCCACCCACTGAGATTTGGCCTTGTATTCTGTAATGAGGAGAGTGATTCGGCTCTGATTAGAGCACCCTACTGCTTCAATGGAGTAATCACAACTGTGTTGATATTACTCTACCAGTCCTACCACTGTGCGGAGTGGACCACCAGCTGACACTGTTTGAATTCAAATTAACCAAATCATTTAGTCCCATATTGTCGACCTTGGTGTGGAATGTGACTGGTAATAGAATACAAAAATACTCACTTTATACTCACTGCTGGAGGAGGTAGCCTGAGCCAAATTCTTGCTACCAGTAACAGGTTTTATAATGATGCATTTGTTTTAAATAATGTGTTAGAAGAATATGAGGAATGGGTGCCTGACTAAGGTCATTTCAGAGAATAGATTTTGTAAATTTTGTATCGTTTGTAAATGTTGTATCAATAATTCAATTGCTCAAATGCTGAGATTATAATATTTTATATATATATATATATATATATATATATATATATATATATATATATATATATATATATATATATATATATATATATATATTTCTAATCTTAAATTATTTATAGTATAATTTTATAATTATTATTATAAGGCAGTCAGCATTGTTTTGAAATGATAATTGTGCTGTTTTATTGCAGCATCTCCCTTTTTACAGTCAATGTGAAATACTCCACTTGCCAGTTAAAAATGTAATTGAAGAGATGATAACTCAAATCCTAAAAGAAATACAGTCAACCAATCAATCTTAATAATAAAAGCAATAAATGTGGTTGCTAAGCAAATTTTTTGCAGTTGAACCTCTGGGAAGAAAAAAATAATCAGTCACTGCATTTTCCTTACCTGTTGTATGTAAACCATAATACTTGAAGGTACGCTATTTATTCTTCAAAGCTCTATAAAATTCTCTTCTGTAGAAGCTGTTTATCCCTTTTTCTATTCCAAATGCATGATACTTAAGAAAATCGCTGTGCCTTCTTTACGACAACTATATTGATCACAATGGAGTTGGAGGGATCCAATTAAGCCGATAACATCTCGAGGCAGCAGCTGTTCATCACTTGTAGCAGCAGTAGAGGACTGAAATAAAGTTAACATTCAACCCTGGAGCACTGCACATTAAGTCGGCATGTTTTTCACCTCTGAACACAGCCTCTACATGGAGCAGTTCAGTCACCATATAAAACATCTGCATAGGCATTATCATGTGCATGTTGCTTTCCCTACAAATCTCAACTGCTGCCACCTTTTACTGGGCAATCCTTTAAAAAAGCAGGTGCAGACATTAGCTTGTGTGCATGGGTGTATTTCCAGTCCCGCTTTACTTCACTAACATATGTCACTAAGATGCAATATATTGGATATTACTGGCTGTTTTTCATAGTATTTGTTCTTCAAAATAATTACATCTGAAGTTTTTTTTAAATGTGAGGAGAAGGGAATGAAGATAAGAGGATAGAATACATTCCCTGCAGTCACTGAAATTAATGTGGGAATAAAAGGAAAATTTCAATGAGCAAGCACTGAGATTGCCACTAAACGATCCAGAAAATAGCATGGCTAGCAGATGCTGCATTTAGTTTAGAAAAACATTACATTTCTAAGACACCATTACAGATACATTAATTAGTGCACCATACAATGTTTGTCATTTCAATGAACATTTAGTTTTGTTGTGCAACCCTCTAGTGTGTGAGGCCTAAAACAAACTTAAAATACAACATTAATACCATTATGGAGCAAAGGGATTTATCCCCTCTGCAGTTGAATTTTCAAAGATTTCTCCACCAGAGGGCAGCAAGAGTCAGAACAAACTTTCATTGGTTCTCACCTTTGTAATTCAATCACTTACATAATAAAATTAATCAAATGCCTAAATAATCCACATTATGGTAAATGCATACATGTGTTATGCTACTAAATAAATGTGTATTCCATGGCACTGCATAATTTTCTCAAACTGAAGCAAATTGAAAGTGCTTGAGAAAATCGTCAAAGTGATTATTTTGCTTCAGTTTCCTTTTCAGTTCTAATAGCATAGGAAGCTGCTATAAGTGCATATTAATAACTACTGAGTCATAGGTAATGTTTTGTTTAAAAATGGTCTTTGAATACATAGTGCCCTCATTTTCTGTCAGGGCTTTGAAAGTATACTGGAGACATTTTGGTCTCCGAACTTCTCGTTTCTTGTGCCCTGGATTCTGGCAGCCCTGTAGTCAGTGTTCATTATCTGCTCTTACAGCTTTGACTTCAGCACAGCAATTACATCCTCAGCTGCACTGATTAATCCAACATGGAGGCATTTCACAAAATGGTTTTGAAAAGACATTTCCAGACACTTACCAGGGAGTAGCTGTGGCACGGCTTGTTTATGCAGATATACCACAGCCAGTCATATTGCAATAAGATGTTTCAATGGCTCCTTAAGTGTTCTCTTAACCTCTAGTGTACACTGCAAGAAACAATAGACTGTTAGGATGGTGATTAATTTAATCTATTTTACTCCTGTCAGAAAATGGAGGTCTGCCTGATGTCATGTTTGGGTAATGTACATTTCTCTATTGTTAAAACATATTCCTCAACGGGCATTCGTTAATATGTTTCCACTGCGCCCTGCTTAACTGCTTCACCTTCCATTCTCTCCTGGCAATCACATAATCAATCACTGTCCCATTACTTGACAAGGCAGACAAAGAGAGTGTTTGAGTGAGAAAAACCTTTTGGCCTGTCTCGACAAGCAAGAGGAATGTCGACTTCAGAGGACTAACACAGGCAGAAAACATAGGCCCAGTAAATATTCAATTTAAAGGATTCCCAGATAAGGCGAGTTGAAAAATTGAGGCAGCACCCATTCTTCTAGATAAGAGAAGACGGAGCCATCTGGAGGCTGGGAGATAGCGAACTCCCACGCCATCCCAGAGACCTCACTCTCATCTGCTGCAGCGGCAGAAAAGGGAAAAATAGAGTGCCAACACTTTCATTATGTTAACTTCAAAATGAATTCATTCACATTCAGTGCATGTAGTTATTGGCTTTAGCAAACAGAAGGTTGCTGATTTCCATACCAGGTAACTATGATTGGTCAGTCGGTAACATAATTTTTTCCTCACTTAATGGTTTAATATAAATTCAGTAAAATATTTCTCTTTTTTACCATTTCAATTGTTTTTTACAAAAGTAGTCCATTCTACAGTTACACATATCTGAAATTGTCATACACTTAGTGGAAGAAAAAAATAAGACTAGCCTCTAATAGAGTGGCACCCACTTCTTAAAAAATCATGTCTGATCCAAATCATATCTTTAATATGTCCACCCCCCTTTCACCTGTATGTCTCATTCAAGATTGAAGATGTGTATAATTGATTGGTTGGTTATTAAAACTTTTCTTTTGACCTTGTTTGCCTTATTTTATTTGAAGGCCTGTATCAAAATCCAAGTCCAAAACCACCTTGACTGCATCTTTGGAACAAACGTTACTGGCAAAATAGGCTCTCAGGTTGTGAATAACCTTGTCCACATTCTTATAATGCACTTTGTTGACTCCTCCGCCATGCTATTTCGTACCAGCCAGGCAGCCACATTGGATTTAGCTCCGGGATAATGCTTTTGTCAGTATGCTTTATCTGTTCTCTCACTCAGGTACGCTATGCCGTTATCCCTAATTACCCCCACTGCATTTTACACTTGGCCCAGAATTCTTAATGCCTGATAACAGATGCAGGTCGATTTGAAATTTACTTATAGCGGCACTATCTATTTGACCCGCATCTCAGACTGACTGTCCCATAGGCTCTTGGGTGAAAGCTGTTAAGTCTGTGATAACAACGACCTGAAGTGATAACCTTCCAGCAGTCTCGAGGACACACTGTTTGCTATATATGTACTGTAATGCAGTCGCAGCATTTCTTCAACCTTGGGTGCTCTGCTGTGCTCTGATTCATTTAATGGGATCGAGAGGAAGGTTAATCACTATGTCCGCCATAGACTGTTAAAGTGCTGGCTGACCACTATGTGAAATATTATGATTTGTATTGCTTTGAAAGACAACTTTGAATGTAAATGGAATAGGAGTTAACGCTGCTTTTTCCCCACCTTTATTCTAAGCTGTAACTGTCTCCTCAGATCATCAGAAACAGCTTCAGACATAGTTCTGGTCCAATAAAGTTAGTCCCATGTCCCCAAAAGACATGGCTGATTTAGTGTAAAAAGTTTCTTTTAAGTATATGGATAAAATAATTCTTTAGTTTGTATCAGTGTGATTTATTTTGTTTTAAGAAAAACAAATATGTAGAAATCTTTAATCCATAAAATTCAATATAAATGCTCCGAGCTGTTTTTTTCTTTCCACAACTGTGCATTCTGCTCGGTGTTGAATTTTGATCCAATTGCCATAGATGTCTGCAGCATCCAGTTAAGCTTCAGCAATTACTCAGAGGTACCTTTTTTGCAACTAAAATGTTATCTAAATGGTGTGAAAATGCAGAGAGGCGATACATTAGAAATGTCAACTGAAGAAAGTCTGCATTTCATTTATTATGACAGTAAAACTACAAGCGCATAGTGTTACTGTGAAAACTTGGCTCTATTTATACCACATTGTTCAGCATATTTGTTTGCGTGAGAAATGGTAGCGGAAGATAGTGGAAATGGGTAAACTACACTATATAATAGATATGGTGGGCGAGTAGGCCTATAGGCTGAAAGGGGAATGGAGTGGAGCGTGTTGCCTTGGTTTTATGTTTTGCAGCAATAGTGTAGTGTGTAGCTCTGTCAAGCCTAGTTTTAATCCTTTTCTCCACTCTGTTGTGTGATGTTATGTTGTTATCTTAATGATAATCGGTGCCTGTATTTCTGCCCTAGGCATTTCTGTCAGGCTGGGTTGGTTTAGGAGCTGTGCCTTATCAACAGCTTTGTCATTAAATCAGCCTTTTCTACAGACAAATTTCTCTGCCGTTATTCTTATCAAAAGATCAGCACACTGTGATTTTCTGTTCAATCAAAGCTTTGCAAATTCAATGATGTGTGAGTAAGAAAGATGAAATACAAAACAAATTTTCCACTGGAAAAAAAAACATTTATTTAGTTTTGTTTTCATGAAATTAAATAATCAGACAAATAAAATGTGTTGCATTTATCATATCAATGGCTTTAAGCTGTTTTCATTTTGTATTTTTAAAAGGCTACACTTAAGAGCATGGAGGAATTGAGATGATTGTAACATGATGCTAATAAAGGAATTTGTCCACAGGCTGTAGATAGTTTACTGCAAGCAGGAATATTGAACCTGTGCATTTCATGGCTTTTTTGTCAGTGTGAAATGGGATGTGAATCTGTTAAAGATTTTATAGCATTGTAGCACGCATGATCACAATTGTGTGAATCTGAGAGACCATGTTGGATGTGCCAACAAACACGTCTCCTAAATGCTGTATGTACCGAGGCAAGCTTTTGGGTCCCAGTCAAACTGACCTCTGGAGGCTGGAATTGGTACTTAGTTTTTCTGAGAAAGCACTGTTCTGTCTGAGTGAGCGTTCTGATTGTCTCAGCATTGTGCTTGAGTGGAGGGCAGCGCCAAATGAACTCCTCGGATTCAGTCCTCTCCACTGTTTGACACCAGTTCAGCCAGTCAGTGAGGGGGGAGGACTGAGACTCCTTCACCCAAACACACCCTCTTACAGTGAGGGAAAGTGCTATATGGGAAAGGTCCAAGTGGTCTCTTACATGTTGTCTGTGAGGCATTGACACCCTCTCTCTCCTCCCACAATGCACCGAGAGTCTCGGGTGGTTGGTAGCCTGGTTCCTGGGGATCCAGGGGATCTTTGGAAAGAAGGATGCTGATGGAGGGCACAGTCCTGTGCACTGTCATCTCCGACGTGCCCCCTTCGGTACTCTCCCACACCTCTTTCACCACCTTGTACTGAAGTTTGGTCAGCTGGTGCAGAGAGCCCACTTTTCGTTTCATGATCTCAGCACAGGTTATGGTCTTTGTGACAGCGCGACCTGAACCGGTAAAGACCACCTGCCTGAGACCACCATCGCCACCACTCACACCTCCCCCACTTACACTCTTCTCCCCCTGCATTCGTGCCATGGCAAATCCCATTAAGTTGCGGATCTTACTTCCCTCCTTCACGCGCATCTCCAGCACCCCAGACGCCAGTCCTGGGAAGGGGCACGGGCTGTTCTCCTCAGTTCGGCAGACTTTCTTGAACCCTTCCTGTCCTAGTTTGAGTGCTGGGGGAGGGACTGGTAATGGTGCTGGTTTTATCGGGCTGAATACATTGTTGACCACCGCTGGCTGGCCTGCAGTGCTGTAAGTTTGACCCTGATAGAGAGGGAAGGTCACAGGGGTTACCCCATTCTCCATTTGGATCGATCTGTTTATCTCCAGTCCAGGGTGGGGCTTGACAGCATCTCTGGTCAGGTATTGGCTCTGGCCACTGACCACTCTGCATTCTGTAAACATTTCTCCCTTCTTCAATGCACCGCAGCAAGTGTTAGTCCAGATACACACTTTTCTCCCATGGAAAATGGCTCATTTTCTTACGATATGGCACTTCTCCCTCCCTCCAGTCAACAGCTGTAAAGTTTCAAGACTTCATATAAGAAATACCCAAGAGCACTATCAATGAAGTCTTTAATGCTTCCTCTCAGAACGAGCTGGAGAAATAAGTTAAACGCCTGGCTGGTGAATTAAGAGCACTGTCGGGACCATTCAAAATGTTCTTTAAAGAGTATCTCAATTTTATACCAAAGTGACTAGTTGAAAAGTCCTCTGAAGACTCGAGATGGATAAAAAAACAAACTATTATCCCCTTTTTCTTCAATTGTATGTATTTCATATAGTGCTTTTATCCTCAATAGCTGCAAAATAAATGGGAGTACTTTGTTGATTTTTCTGTAACAAAAACTTTTCTAAAGAGGAAATAAAAGCTCAAATTAAGACTCCACCTTTTTCTTAGCGATCCCGTCCAGCATTGTTGATTTTGATCTGCTGATATGTCGCCCTCAACTCAAAATGACTTCTTGGGTTGATCCAGCTGTTAAGTTCCACCTTCTGTTTTACTCCAGCTTGGGTACGTGTGCGTCTCCTCTGCCTGTGCTCATCTTGGCATCCACTGTTGTTGAGGCTAGGGGTTGCATGGAGGTCTGCACCTGGGGTGTCCTCCCTAGAGCTCTGTGTTGTCTCCAGTGATGCTCTGGGAAGTCTGTTCTGTTCCCCACAAAGAGACATAAGGGACAGGAGCTGCTTCACAAATGCTCACAGGAGGAGTGTCTGTGTGGTTGAGGGGGAGCATGAGGGAAAGGGGAGACAGCCCTCTTAAAGGCGCAGGTCTTTTCATCTTTTAGATGAACACCCTCCCCTCCACAACTGAAGCCTGCCATCTGAGTGAAAAAGAGAAGGGTAGGGCTACTGTGTCCCTTTAAAACCTAGAATCCCCGGCAACTTTGTCAATCTCTTTAGAGGACGTTCCAGTGTTCAATGTACATGACTGATTAAACCTGAGTTCTGAAATAGAGACTCAGTCAACCTTTTAAAATGCATTTTCAGCTGCGAAACAATGAATTAAATTAGCTCTGTTATAATTGAAAACATCCTTCAAAGAGCCACTGAAAGTCAGCAGCATTAAATTGCACTGTACTTAGCCTTTATCCTATTAGATGTTTGTGACCATTATAATTTACATAATGCAGCATTAATAGCTTCATTGTTGAGGCAATCAAGTGGCACGGTAAGAATGCCTGTCTCTTAACGCTTGGATTGTTATACTGTTACAAGGCTGGAGAGCCCTTGTGATCAAGGACACAAGGAGCACAAAAAGCATAGAGGCATGACTTCCATGTTCAAGGTGCTGTATTAATGGTGACTGTCTTCATTAGTTTGGCATGCAGGTGAGGAGATGGGGCTGACAGGTGGGGTAATAAGTATCTTAATGGGCTTTCCATCACCAGTGGAGGGCGCTGGCTCGCTCTCTTTTGCACTGAGTGAGGCCCAGACAGCTGTAGCGTCGCCCTGTTCAGCCCAGTCTCCTGGTCGACAGGTGGATTTGTTTTTGTGTGTGACTGACAGATGGGAGAATAGGTAAAGACAGCCCACTGAGGCTGAACCTATAAGGCCAAGAGAGAGAGACAGACAAGTCCTAACTACTCTCTGCTCAGTATATCTCATGGTGCACAGTGGTACACACAGTATGAACTCACTACGGCTCTGCCCAGTCCTTACTGTGAAGCTAATTCACAGTGGCATGTGTATTATATTGGATCCCTATGGCAATCAAGGAAAAAAATAAGGAAACCCCCCCTCCAGCTGCAACCCCAACTACCATCGTGGAAACAGGGTTTGAATTAGCAGAGTTTGAAATAATCCTTGAGGTATCAATAGAGTGATTGAATCCCTGGAATAATTAACTAAAATTGTATGTATAGGGTGGGAAAGCTATTTATCTCCACATCCATTCCATACACTGCAGGGGACATAGTAAGAATCTGTCTTTTTCTTGCCTTTTTTGTTAGCTAAAAAGAAGACGGGAGAGAGGAAAAACAGAGGGAGGAAGGGAGGGTCTGTAGCACTCGCCACCAAAGTGATCATTCTGTTGTTTGGGAGAAATTACCCTCATCAGTCATACAGAGATGCACAGCTGCCTAAGGGGATCTGGTAATGTTACTGCATAATAAACCATGTTTGTGTGTGTGCGCATGCATGTGTGTGTGTGTGTGTGTGTGTGTGTGTGTTCAGAGTGAGAGCGAGAGGAGGCAGAAAAGAAATGCACGAGGGCAGGGGGTAAAAGAAGTCTGATTTAACCACAGAGAGGTTAAAATTGATGATAAAAGCAGCTCTCTAATCATCCCTCTTTACTAGCTACATGACGTTGGCACATCATTTGTGACCTGCCCCATCATTTTGAGTCATTTTGACCCAGAAACACATTCTGGGTTTTGTGCCTGTATGTCTGACATGTCTGCGTTTCTCTATGTCTGTAAAGAGGGAAGTCTCAGCTTCATGACCATACCAATATTATCTTTCTACACCAAATACTTCCTGAGAAATCTTCTGTCAAAGTTTGACTGTCCTCAAACATTACTTTTGAGAAAAAAGGGCAAATTTGTGAAAAACAATCAATGAAATATGACAAACTGAAACTGACTGACAATATAAACAACCTATAATGAAAACATAATAAACATAGATGCATGTGCAGACAGCAATAAGTACAATAAAACAAAATAGCAACCATTAATGGAACATGAACAACAAATAAAACTAAACTGGACTGAGTAAACCCAAGAAAGAAATTAACCGAAATTAAATTTAGATTTACATTTAATTTCATTCGGTTTAATCAAAGCTTAAAAACTAAAAAAAACAAAAAAAAAAACAAATCCATGATAATCTGCAGACTTGACACACAGACACTAGACTACATACATTTAATTTAAAGTTGCTTTTTAAGCTGCTCTAGAAATGTATAGCCTTTGAAAATGAAAAAAAAAATGTCAATAGATTCTGTAGATAAGCCAAGCAACTGTTTAATTTAGTTGTGTCTTCTCACCATTTCCTTGGTGTGAAGCGCTTGTAGCATGCATCACATGTTAGGCTACAGTTTGCAGCTGCTCTTGTAGTCCTGTGCTATCTCAGTCTTTTCACACTTTCCTCATTCAGATAGCAACAATCCGAGACAGTGGATGCTATCTTCAGGTCAGCCATGAATATCTCGCTCCTCACCTTCCTCAATCCCTTTTTTACTGTTCATTCGACACAGGTTGAGTTGCTATGTCTCTGCCCTACTATCTGTTGCCAGAATGGTGAAAAAAATGTAAATCAACTCAGTCCATCTAATCTTAGATGTAGCATCTCTAACAGAAATTTCACTTAAAATCCAGGTAATTTCTTTTGTAATAATTATTTGGCCAGTGATCTTCCTATTTATCAGTCTCTCTATTACCCTTTGCTGTGGGAAACTCTCCAATGTTACATTATGTTTATTGTTCAGTAAACCTTTAAAACAGAGCACAGACAAAAAAATATATATATTTCTTTTGAATTAAAGATGTGCTTCTAAAATATTAGGCTGCTGTGACTTCCTACTCATTTAGATGTAGCACATCACATTTATTTATTTATTTCTACTCAGTTTAACTTTTGGAACTCTCTTTGCTGGTGGGAATATGATCGATTAAGCAATTCATCTCTGACAAAAAATTCAATTGTGTTCAGACATCATTTCCAGCCACTTTATTAGGTAGTCTACACTTTGCTAGTATTGTGTTGGACCCTCTTTTGCCTTTAGAACTGCCTTTATTGATTTGCATAGATTCAATAACATTCAGCATTCCTGAGATTTTGATCCATCTTGACATGATAGCATTGCATAGTTGCTGAAGATTCAACATTTCACAACCGTGATGCGAATCTATCATTCCACTAAATGATGCGAATCTCTCATTTCACTAAAGAGCAATGGTGCTCAATTGGATTGAGATCTGATGACTGTGGAAGCCATTTTACTACAGTGAAGTGAACACATCGTCATGTTCAAGAAACCAGTTCGAGATGATTTGATATTTGAGACCTGGTATGTTATTCTGGTGGAAGTAGCCATTAAAAGTGGAGTCAGCTACAACCCTCAGGTAAGCTGTGGCATTTAAACAGTGTTCAAGTTGGAACTAAGTGTTCCAAAGAAATATCCTCTACACCATTGCACCACCATCACCAACCTGAACTGTTGATACAAGGTGGGATGGATCCATAGTTTCATGTTGTAAGAAATTGAGACTGATTAGACCAATTCTGGTGAGTCTGTGCCAATTATAGCTTATTTTTCCTCTTCTTAGCAGACGGGAGTGGTTTTCTGGTGCTGTAGCCCATCTGCTTCAGAGTTGAACATGTTGTGTGTTCAGAGATATTCTTATGCATACCTTGGTCGTAATGAATTTGTTTTTTGAATTATTCTTGCCTTTATATCATCTTGAATCAGTCTGGACATTCTCCTCTGACCTTCGTCATTAACAAGGCATTTTCGCCCACAGAACTGCTGCTCGCTGAAATATTCCCTTTTTTAGACTATTCTCCGTTATCCCTAGAGATGGTTGTCCGTGAAAATCCTAGTAGATCAGCAGTTTCTTAAATACTCAAACTAGACTATCTCAGACTATCTCACACCATCAATCATACCTTGGGTTCAAAGTAACTTAAATCCCCCTCCTTCCCATTCTGTTGCTTGGTTTGATCTTCATCCTGACCATGTCTACATACCTAAATGCACTAAGTTGCTGCCATATGACTGGCTGATTAGATCCAACAGGTGTACCTGATTATATTAGAGATGCACCGATCCGATACCCCGATCGGATATCAGCTCCAATCTTGACCAATTAGCTGGATTGGATAATGGATGAGTGAGGCCAATAAGAGCCTTAAGTTCTATAGTGTATTCACACCAGGTTTATCTGTGGCGTTGTGTGTCCACTGTGCAGACCTGCCAGCTATATACACATCTTTAAGTGCTCATAGCCTTGTTTTCAGTATATTGCTTTAATAAAAAAACTGTTTCCCTAACAAATACACATGGAAAAATAAAGTTTTCTATACCTTTAAATGGGATTTTTACTGAAAAGACACTCATCCCGCTTCCCATCCATGCAAAAAATTGAAAAAAAGAATAATTTCTATTCTCTAGTTGCAGCACGAGGGAGGGGCACCGTGGTCTAATCTGTGAACTAAACGTTAAATTCACATAGCAAGGAATAAAGTTCATTCATTCAACAGTAGTATCGGATCGGTATTGGGTATCGGCTGATATACTCAGCCCAGGTATCATCATATACCAGGTATATATATATATATATATATATATATATATATATATATATATATATATATATATATATATATATATTGTGAGTGAATATTCGCAATATTTTGTGTCTCCATCAAAGACAAAACTATTTTCTAGATTTCTAAATAAAAGCATCAGGGCTTTGCAGAAGTGCTGTGTATTGACCTTTTTGAGCTGCGCCTTTTTCCTTTTAAGTGGCTTCATTTTATGATGGGTAGAGGCGGTGGTGCTCACGCTTGGTCACTCCCTCCTTCACACCTCCTCCACAGAGCTGGCCTCTGCTCTCGTAGCTCTCTAAGCACTTACTCCTCACTTTATCTGACCTTGGCTAGCATTTGTGACATTCTAGACATTCTCTCCTGCAAATCTTTATTCAACAACCACTCATCTTTCACACCTGCCCAAAAAGAATTTAAAGGTGTACTGTCTAAGATTTAGTAGCATTTAGCATAGGGCTGGGTGATATAGCATATAAATAATATCATAATATATCTGGGATATATCGTAATACATGATATGTCAGTATTTTGTAATCTCTTCCAAAGCAATATGGGATTCAATGCTTTATTGCACAAAATAGCATTAGTATAATGATCCTAGTTCCTGTAACTCTGCCTGCATTAAACTAGTTTTACATACTGTATATACATCAGTGGTGTCTATTGAATCACAATCAAGTTAAATTACTTAAAAAATTATTAAATTAATTACAGATATAATGCCCCTTCATAAAATTCCTACCATTGTGTGGGACACAATGGCAGAGTGGCGTTGTCTGTCTTCAAATCGTTGACTTCACAGAAAGTGAAGACGCAGAAGTATGGCTGTGAAACTCTGCTCAAACTATCAAACAGCGCAGTGTTGATCAATATGAAGAAGTGCCTTTTTCTCAGCATGAGAATATTTTAATGTACCGTTTGGCTGTAAAATGGCATTGCTGTAATGCGGTCTCCATGTCAGGAAATCACCCAACCTTCGTCACACACACTCGTCCAGGAGAGTTTTCTGGATGGGCGGGGGAGGACTGTGCCTCCGTCTGTGAGAAGGAGACAGTAGCTGCAGGAAAAAGGGAGGAAAGCGAAACTCTAAGCCAATTCCATGAAGCTTCTTTTTCCCTTCGATCAACAATTTTTTTGCGATCTAGTCATATACTATATTGCGTGTCAAACAAACTGCGTTACACTGAGTACTTTCTGTATAATCTCTACCCCTAATTTAGGAGTATCTAGAGGAATCGCCATGGCAGAAATGAAATATAATATTTATGTATAGGTATGTTTTAATTAGTATAGAATTCAGTCAAATTAGAATTGTTGTTTTTATTAACTTAGAATGAACTGTTTTGATCAACATGGAGTCGGCCCTGTTGTATTACCATGTTTCTACAGTAGCCTGTAAGAGACAGACTAGTTCTAGAGACAGATTTTTGAGTTTCACAGCCCTCGTAGATGATTTGTTGATTAGTTGGTTGATCTGTTTCCTCACCACTAGATACCACCAGAAACTACACTCTGTACTTTAAAGTGGTGCAAAATCATGTATTTCTAATGACTGTAACAAACAGCAAATACAAATAGACCGTCTTGTTTCTCTTCCTTCTTGCTATGTACTTCCGATGTCTGAAATGGTTGCTTTTATGGAATGCAGGGCTGCCCCATTGTTGTTTGTTCCAGCACTGCAAAGTCTAGTTGTAAAGGGGCTAGTTGTGCTGTTGTCAGGGCTGTACATAAGTGCAGTGCCTCACAGTGACAGCCGGTTGCTCACTTTACGTTAACCGCAAGTGTTTTCACGGTCATCAACCAATGGCAGCCTGGAGGCTGTCATTTCAATCCGTGTGAAGCTCGCCCGTGGCTTGGTTCTGCCCCACAAACTCACAGCCGGCCCTGTTGGGGGGACGGAACAACACACACATGCATATGCACACACATACAGGCACACACCTACTAGATGGGCACGCACACAAAAAAAACTATATGCTCAGCATAAGGAAGGCTGTTGGAGCAATTACAGAAACATGGCAGAACACGATGAAGCAGGCCCCACTATCAGAAGGGAAATAGAGTGAGCAGAGGAAAAATGATGACGCCATTAATAACAGAGAGGCTCAGAGTCTCGGAGGGAGGTGGGGGTGGGTGACCCTCTCTGTGATTTCTATGTGACAGCACTTTGAGGTGGAAATGGTTGTTTGTATTAGATTTTTGGACGTTTAAATGGACATGATTTTGCTTCAAAGGCAAAAAAAAAGACTAAAACCACAGTGGTGTAATATGCCAAATGATGTGTGATGTGATTTTTTCCCCTGTCACTCATGCATCCATTATTTTGCTAAATGACAGGTCAGATTTCCTTATTTGTTCATGTCTGTCTCATATACATCTCTTCTCCTTCAGTCACTGCTTTCCCCTCAGGACTGCAATGCAGATGTGTCTAACACAGAGGCAGGAAACTTTCATTGAAGACACTTGTGAAATAGGAACATGAAAGAAGGGCATGAAAGAGATGGAGCCAAAGGTAGCGGGGGACATTAATGCAATCCTGCAAGAAGTGATTAAAAAAAGTTTCTGCAATTGGAAACCTGAAGCATTGGAATGTGAAGGAGTGGAAGCATATGTTATAAAAAAAGGACATGGTAACTTTTGATTTATGAGACCTGTCAACAAAAGTAATGTCTTTTGCTTCATCAACTAGACAACTCAACTAAACAGATTGACAAAGCAATTGCACACGTTGTGTTTTGATGGTTTTGACATTCTACCATGATATAATAGGGTGACATTTTTTGGTTCAACATTAAATTGAATTGGGCATAACTAAACCTTGTTGACCTACAGTATGCTTTTAGGTGTATCATTGCACACAGTTTGATTAACGGCACTGTCTGTAATTTAAATTGGCAGCAGCAGTTGATAATAACATTTGTGTCTGTGTCTGTTTTGTCTGGCTTCAGGCTTAAAGTTAATGGACTTTATAGAATTTTCTTTTATCAATTATATCAAGAATTAATTGACCATGTTGAAACAAATGCAAAAAGCAAATTAATGCCTCAGAGCAAGTATTCACTATATTCTCTAGCTTTCAATATGAGAATATTGTGCAACTTACTGTATAGCTATTTGTAGACAAAAAAAAACACACACACAACAAGACAAATGACATATTGGCATGAATGGAAAGAATCATCATCCCACACAAGAAATAGACAAAGCTGATGGTTAATGCTCGGGGTGAGTAAAAACATTTAATTAACATATTAATCACAATTCACAAATGTAAAGAAATACACAAGTTATAATTATTAGGTAAAGTTAAAATGAGAACACTAAAAGGCCCTCATGTGCGAGGGCAGAGCAGCATCTGGGCAGTCGACAGCACCACATGCTGGAGTTATCTTGTAGTTAATTTTCCAAAAAGATGCTCTGTCACCCAGAGGCTAAAGTTAACTGAGTACGCATTGTATCTTTTAATGGTATTTGTGACTGATTTTATTTGGCTCAAATCATGAGGTAATAAAGGCTTATAAACGGAAAGTACATTATTTTTCTAATTTTTTACTATAAACTGATAAACAAAAATTAAGAAAAATGTGCTTTTGTCACAGAATTGAACCTGTCGAATGGTTGTGATGATACATTTACAATATGTAGTTTAATTTGCAGTTTAAAAAGAATGTTTAAAAACAAGATGGCAAACAAATATAAAACTCAGCTATGATCAGCCTGTCTATGAAAAGTACTTAAAATGTGTTGTTCTGTTCAAGTATGGACTACTAAACACCCCATTGTCTATCATGGGGCACGCATACCATTCACTCACACCTGTGGGCAATTTAGAGTCTCTTATTAACCGGTTTTGGACTGTAGGAGAACTGGAGAACCTGGAGAAAATCCACACAGACACAGGGAGAACAGGAAACTCCACACAGAAAAGGTCCCAGCAGAACTTCAACCTGTGACTTGTATCTTTTGTTATTTATTGAGATGGATGTGCATACTATACAATTATGACTAAAAAACTAAGCTAAACTAGAATAATGCAAAGTGAACATTTCTTAATGCTGTTGCATTTCAAAATGCAGGGCTGGTGAACTCTTAGTTGGTTTTTATTGCGAGTAGCTGCAGGAAATGCACTTCATTTGTCACTGAAGTTAAGTTTCCTTGTACCTTTGTTCACTCAAAATGGTTTTACACAACAATATTTGGACATCTTTAGGGCATTTTGTCAGCAGATGAGATTTAAATGGTAAAGGGGGAAACAGCCACAATAAACTGTCACATTAAGTGCTGCAGGCGACAGGCTCTGTGCGAACCAGCATACCTCTAAGTTAAACAATGCCTTTTATCATTCGGCCCTATGCGGGAAAGACCATTCCCTCTGTGTGCACAGGATTAGATTGTGGCTGTTTCTGGTCTGGGCTTGCGCAGGTATCTTGGCTGTATGACTTCTTTATGAAAACCACATGATGCAATGATTCTCTCAGGCCCACAGCTTGTTTACCTTTAGCAGTTCACTTAGAATTCTAGAACCACAATGATTAGTCAGTTGTTTGGTTCATTTTCTGTTGATCGACTACATAACTAAATATTTTGATCGATTAATAATTTAGTTATTTTTTTAAGAGATATCTAAATGTATAAAAAAGAGCAAACTGTGTATGTCTTAAATACACAAGGTTAATAAGCAATACTGTACCTGATTTCAAAGGTTGTGCAGCTAAAGGCAAATGTAGAGCATGACTGTATAATATGCAAGGTACCGGAAATTTGGCTTTTGATATTTTTGTCTGCCTGTTGCCAAGGTTTCAGATTGGGTAAATGATGGCCTGGTTAAGTGCAAATTCTGCTCATTTAGTGCATCATTGACAAACTGGACATCTGTAAAAAATGCACCTGCTCTTAGCCCTGATCACTGATGATACACAAAATAATTGAAATAATTGCACCGCATTACAAATAATACATTCACTGAGGTTTGTAAGCAAAAGTCTATGTGAAGTACAAAGTATATTGGATAGGTTTCTAGTAACTACGTTGCTTTTTTAAAAACAGGATTTGAAAGTATTTAGTCTATACCATTGTATTTTGTTTTCCCATAGTACTGGTATTTTCATCGTCATTGTGATATAAACATGCATGATGAACACATCCTAAAAGACTCCCTGAAAGTGATGAACAAGAAAAACAATTGTATTTACATGCACGCCAAGCATTCACAGTTATGTTGGGTTTGCTCACACTGGCTGACATTAATGGAGACTGGTGCTACAACGGCCGGCTACTGGATACTGGTTCAATAACATTACAGCTGCAAAGCTGTACTTCTAATTCACTATGCATTGCCTCCATCACAACAAATAAACAACATTACATGTACCATTATCACATTGGGAAGCAGAGGAATCGCTAAATATAAGACCTGCCAAGAGCAGGTGCCATCGCTAAGTGATAAGCTACGTAACTAGCAGCGATCCAAACAGCATGCAGAACTAATGTTTGTTAAATGTACAGCAGGTAATTACTGTATCTGCAGTACTGTAGTAAATAGCAAAGTCAACTGTTGAGAACAACAATAACTAGCAGAGCATGAGATGTTCCATGGATCATTGTTGAATTGCAGTGTGGGGCGTTTAGGGGACATCTGTAATTTGTAGTTAAGAAAATAATATGGATTACATTTATGTAACGGTGTCATACTGTATATGTAACTAACTTTGCAGTCAGTTGTCTAACATGAGATCTGTGTCACACTTGGAGCACTGCAAAAATACTGAAAAGCATTTTACTTAACTTTATTCCTGCTTTTTTTTTTTAGGCCATCACTGTTTTTGGTCTGTGTGTGCAGATTACCTGTTATACACTACTAATATGTTGAGCTATGCATGTTTCAAAAGGCAGTTTTATTTATGAAGTCATATTGTTATCACAATATTTAGCAATAGTATTGCACATTACAGTTTTTTCTTGCATTATATTGTGCAGCCCTAACCTGTCAACATGTACTGTGGTTTTGAATGTTGACATTCTCACTCATACCCGTTCCCTGGTCTCTCTATCTTTCATTTCAGCGTCGTCATTTTTAGATTTGGATATTACTTTTTCGCAAACCACTTAATTGCCAAATATCTATCTTTCTCTTTTAGGTCCCAAACCAGCCTTTTAACAACACTGCACTTTGATCAGTGGCTTCTGTACAACAAAATGAGACAAAGTAGGTTGTGGCTCTTTGTCTCCCCCAGTCTCTCATAAACACCTTCCTGTCATTGAATTTCCAGATGGCCACGCTCCTCTGTATCCCACAGTTCATAGCTCTAAACTTCCTAGCACACACATTTGTATCGGGTCACTGCTCACTTCGACACGCTAGTGGAAGAGGAGCACTAATCCTACACAGCATGCGTCCCTGGAAATGCTCTCTATGCAAATGTTTCTTTCTTTTCTTTTTTTTCTTCATTTTGGAAACACAGTGAGAGTGGATTGGTTGCAAGCATGTGCATTCAGTGGGGGTGCTGCAACAGCCGTGTGGCTGTGGCTCAGTAGGTGTGTCTCTTTTGGCAAGTGACCGCCTTAATAGAATGGGTTTAGGTTTCCTGGCTGGTGACTGTTAGAAAACACAGCAGTGAACTATAAAAGATCTGTTCATAGGTCCACAGCAGATTTATCCTGTATTTAATTGCATCGGAGAGCAATCACTCTCTGCCCTACAAATCCTTGCTAAAGCTGAGCTTTACAATAGAGCCATAATTGCAGGAGTTTAATTGCCTGCCAATGCTCTGCTCCCACTGCCTGCTTCCATTGAAGAGCCCAATAATTAGAAACAGGGAGAAATTAGGTGGCAATTTTGTCTTGGCAATTATCATAATGCAAAAGAAGTGCCATTAGTATTGTTAGCCCCACAGTACATAATCCTTTGACACTGTCAAGTCCCTCTCTTAGCTGCTGGGTACAACAACTCATGATTTCCCTGTAGCTTTTGCACTCCCTCAGTCACCACTGTAGTCATCAGCTATCCAGGCCAGCCAACGCATTTGGAGTCAAACTAGAAGACTGAGCACATCCATGCCCGGAGTGCTGGGAGGATTAGAAGGTACAGCATTAGCAGTCTGTGTTTTCTTTTAAAGGTATATAAATTGGGTTTTAATCCTCTTCCACCATGTCAACCATGAAATTACGTTTGATATTACAGAAACATGAACGCATTTGACATATATTGTATTGTACCTCACTGGCATTGCATTTTGATTCACTGGATTTCCATTGTGTTGGTTTCTGAGTTCAATATATTGCTGTTTTTGAAAGTACACAGATTAGGCATACAGGCAATGACTCACCGGGAGATAAGATCTGTCTGTAATATTTCTTTCCTCAAGATCTGCATATAAAATGTGCAGCGCTGGATGTTCGTTGTATATTTAGGGCCATATTTTTAGAGGCACAGCGACCAGTGCAAACATCACTCAAACTGAGAGACACAGACAGGTGGGACATTCATTCAAATGAAGCAGTGCAAAGACATTTGTATTTAGGTTGAAATTTGATCCTAGATGTTGCTCTGAAAACAGTGTCTTGGAACCACATCTATGTGGTCAATCAATCAATTCAATGCTGCTTTACAGATTTTATCAGCAGGATGAAACTAAGTATTTTAAGGTTTCAAATATAAATCATGTATTTCAATTAAATACTGTTCAACCAAAATTGGCCAAGAAAGTAATGTTTAATGTTGTTAAAAAAAGAAGTAAATCAGTCTGCATTGTGAATGATCCAGACCATATCTGTTGTCCACAGCTGTTTCATACTGTAACTTCAGTTCAGTAAATCCCTGTAGCATCTGACGGTAGGACTGATATGTTGATAAATCACCAGAGACCTGCTGCTGCAGTGTGTAGTGATGTTCTACATGATCATTGTGTTTACCTTCATTAAATCACCTAAGAAATGGCACCGGGTTGCTACAGTATAACCACGCCAGTATAACCACACGGTAAAATCTACACACATTAGACTGGTCAGTTACAATCTCAGAGCCCATTGACTCGATTAAGTCAGTTATATCTTTATATTCTATTAGGTTAGTAGGGTGTATCAGTGTATTACACCTTTAACTTTAGCTAAAGTGGCATCTCATATTATATCCTTGAGACACATTGTAGTGCAAACACTGTTGTATATCATTAATTACTAGACTGTGACTGTGTTGGAGGGGAGATACATTAGAATTAGTATTCCTCTTCATTACACTCACCTCCTCCTTTCCTTTCCTCATCTCATTCTCTCCTCTCTTCTCTTCTCCTTGTAAAAAGAAAAAAATGGTGAACAGCAGCAGTCTGCAGTGGCAGAAAAAATATAGAGTGCAATAGATTTGCGTTCATTTTTTTTATCACAATATTTTTCCTATAACTAATTAATCATAAATAATGATTTATTTTAACAGCCCTAATCATAATAAATCAGAATGAACCACTACTTTTACACCAATACTACATTATCCTTTCAAAATGTTTTTATCATTGCTCTGAACATCTTAACTCAAAGGCAGAGAAGCCAGCCACCACAGAGAGGAGAGGGGGGAGATGTCATATTGTTTCGACGGAGATAACAGAGCATATTTTCACAATAGTGTTGCACTCGTTCAATGTTATGGGCCTATTGTTTGTCATTTTCATGGCACATCATTACATGGTAACCAGGTTACCTTTGCTAAGCTGGTTAAATCCATCCAGGAGTGTGCTACTGCATGCTACAAATAAGTGGTGCACTGCCAATATGTTCTCTGTGGACGTAGTCCACAATGTTTTTTATGTATGTTGGAGTAAGTGGAATATTAAACTATTTTGACAGTAATTTGTTGGGTCACACACTGAACCGAACATCCTGTACATAAACCACTACACTCCTACCAACTCCTGAGCACACACTTAGCTAAAACAAATAATATTTCCTCAACCACAGAACAGAAAATAAGCTCCAGAGTGATAGCAGAACATAGATTACTTCCTTTTGTTTCTTGTTGTAGGCATGCACCAGGTACCAGTTTCAAAGAATACATATATAACTTACCTAAGGATACAGTCCCATGCCTATTCTGTTGGGAGTCCAATGGTTATATGGAATAAGCACATATTTCCCAACAAATCCAGAGCATTGCTCAACAGTCCAACATATTGCTCCCTGTCTAAAGCTCGTCATCCGATGTTTAGTACTTTACTTTTGGTAAACAAAGTTGGTAATTTGTGGGTTGGGTGGGGTTAGACTCGGGTGCTTAATTAAAGCATATTATTGCAGGTTGGGTGGTTTTGACTCTCACCAGCCAGAGGCCAAAGGAGCTGCTTCTGTGTGTTTATGTGTGAGTATGAGCACATGCTGCAGAGAAGAGGGATATGTCTTTTCTGCAAAACACAATGTAACAGATCTTTAATGTTATTGATTTAGTGTAGGCGTGGAAAAAGATATTACCTCCAATAGTCTCATGCCGCCTCTTATTCGAGAGGCAGGATGCTGACTTCAGCTCAATTAATGGCCGCCGCCACCGGTGTCACTAATGAGAAGGATTTTCATCCTGGCCCAATAAAATAATGGCCTAAATTATCTCTTGATGATACTGTCCAGTGATAAAATTGCCTTAATCCTGAGTTAAAAGGATCACATACTCCTTATGCCCTATATGACAATTGCCATTTTACTTAGGCCATTTTATTTTTTTGCCAAAGTCAAAGTTTTTGCCCAAGTCAGGATAAAAAAAAAAATACCAAAAGTACAAAATGGTGGCTGCTTCAAGAAGCTTCTATTTTGCAGAAGAAGTTATGAAAATGATTTTTGAATAAATTTCTACTAGTGAATAATAAAGGCTACAGGCTATCTTGTTTTATAGAAATTTAGTCTAAATTTTACATTGTAGTTTAATAAAAAATATCTTCGAAGTGCTGTGGATATCTATATACTCAATAAATATGTATCTAAATATCAAGAAAGAAAGGATGTTCCAGAATGTCCAGAATTATCCATTAAAGTTGCTGATGCCTGTGTAGCATCATCTTGTCCTTTTAAAATTTGCCACGTTTCAGGTTTCAAAAAGTCATCAGAATTACTTGTTTTAAATGTGTTGCATTAAAAAAAAGCCAAAGAAGACCTGGAAAAGTGATGAAGAAGGGAATTGCCTCCTGCCCAATTTGATTTCCTTGACATTTGTTAAATTTAACTATAGGTAATGTAAGTTTTAAAGTTTGTACTATGGAATGATCTTCAACCAGGTTTAAAGTTGCCTAATTCACACAACACTGTTAAAAAATGCACCTTTATTCTTTAATGTAACATAAGTGACACACAACGTTCTATGAATGTCCACAGTCATCCACTGTAAAGCCTTTTTTGATTGAAATGTTTAATAAACATAATATTCTCTGCATTTGATATAATTGTGTGTGCCCCCCCCCCAAAAAATAAATAAATAAATAAATAAATAAATAAAAAGATATTTTGAAAATAATACTACACTCCAACTCACTAATCTCTATGATTGGGGAAATATTGTGTTTGTAATACAATATTTATTTTGCCTTTCTTTAATATCTACTGAGGTGTTATTTAGCCATGGGTTTTGCTTAGCTGTCTAAAACTGAGATCAATAAATTCAATACTTAAATGCCAAGTGAATAATTGCATATAGTAGTACAAAATTGATTACTTTAGCAAAGCTGCTGCTTGCTTTTATCAGGCATAATAATGGCACACAATACAGACCTATAAAATCCGCCCTCATCACAACTTGTAGTGTGTTTGTAATTCACTTGGTTGTACAGACATTGTATTTAACTACTAAACAAAAAAGGGAGGTGGGATATCAGCTGATAATGTCATTAGCCAAGAACTTTGTCATATTTTTTAGTGGGACTGTTAATTGTGTTTTTGAGAGGTATCACAAACTGTATGTACAAGATGAATTTGCAGTACATGGAAGAAATAAAACAAATATCTTGAAAAGCTAACATTAAGTTCTGTGTGGGTGTTGAAGTATAGCCAGAAATGTAGTTTGATTGGATAACTAACTGCACTTAACAAAGTGTAGATCAAGAGTGAGATGCATTTAGATTATGATGCTTTCTTTCTGAAGGATTTCAATCAGTTCCCCTGTTGAACCTGCTACTTGCGACTATAATGGCATGAAGCTTTAAGTAGATGCTTATTTATTTATAATACAGACTTCTTAGTCTAATCAAAATCACAGGGACTTCAAAGGATACTCTGACTGTTCACAATTCTGTAATAATGCTAATAATGCTGTTATTACATGAAATCTGGGCTATGTTACACAGTCCATCATAAAGAATCATTTCACATTGTTTCTCTTGTTTTGAGCCTTCAGCAGTTTGTAAAAACTCATGCCTGGATTCTTGGACTCATGCCTGTATGTGCAGTTCATTGCAAAACCGTGTTTTACCATTTGAGCAATTTTCTTTTCATGTGAATGCACAATAGCAGATGCTGACTGTTGTGTTTGCCACCCACTGGGGAAGTGACCCTGGTATGTGCAGGGACATCATGTGAGTACTTTCCATTGCACACCTTGCATTTTGGGTTCTTTCTTCTTTTTTTCAGAATAAAATATCTTTTCTCACTGGAAAAATGTGAGCAGGTAGAACATTTTGAAATATGCAGCAGTTTTGGTTACTGCTGGATAGTATGTAAAATACATACTAGCTTGGAAATTGCATTCAATTTGATCCACACACAAAAAGGATCCAACCCAGATTTTAACCCAACACCAGGGGCACAGAGACACAGATAGAAGGATGCACATGACATACAGTTTAGTGGCAGGGTGTTATCTCTATGTGGAAAACAAGAGGTGCTAATACACGCCTGAATAATGAAGAGAAAATGACTTTGGGAATCAAGAAGTCCTTCACCGTTAATGTTGAACAACTCTCAGTGGCTCTCAAGCAATCAAGCAATGGGATTTACGAAAGATTTTAATTTGGATGCATTATCCAAACTCCTCACAGACCAAAACGCAGCCAATTGTTCTGACAAAAGATATGCACTGATAAGTTTGAAGGTCAACAAGCTGCTGCAGTGGATATATCAGCATCTGGTCTGTACCACACACGTTCAATCTCACTAAAATACAGACACACTTAATGTATACGTACATTAGAGGGTGAGCAGGTGGCATAAACACTATCAAAGAGTAAAACCGAGTGTCCAATTAGCCTTTTCACTCAGCATCAAAGTTTATGATCAGTAAAAGGCTTCTGTTTCATCACACGTTTGAAAGTTGCATGGAGTACAACTTACGGTTTCCAAACGCCATGAAGGAGAATAGCTAATGAGGCCCTATGTAGAGAATAAAAGAGGGATTAATAAACAACATGATTTGAAGAGGCTAGGCAGCCCTCACCCAAGCCCTTTACAGTGCATGCATATACTAGGTGTGAATATTCTGAGGCTTTCTCACGTTGCCACAGTATTGAATGGTCTGTGCCGCGCTTGGAGGAGCATTCTGCTGATGGAATCAAAACCCCTTTCACAGATTCAAATGAGGTGCACTCAGCTGTGATTGGTATTGGAAAAGCATTTGTCGGAACAGAGGCTCACAGAAGGCTTCTTAAATACAAGGCAATCACAGTGTCTAACGCAGAGACGAGGCAAGAGGTGTGCCCGGACTGCAGAGTGGAAAACAGGACAAAGGATTATGATGGTAATAAGCAGTAAACCAAAACAAAGTCATCCCCTGATCCCTCATTCTCTCTCTTCCTCCGTCTCTGTCTCTCCATATCTCTCTCACCCCTAAATCCTCTACCACACTCTTTCACTCCTCCCCCCTACTCTCTCTGTCTCTCTCTCTTTCTCTTTCTCTCTCTTTTCCTCCCTCTGCATCACATGTACCACATATTGACAGGGCCCATTTTTTTTCACTGTGCCTGAGCTACAATTTAAAACTCATTTCTCATTGTTTGTGGTGAATCCTTACACACAAAATTTCTAATCTGTCGAGGCCATGATGGCTGCTGGCAGAAAGCAGGGGCTCTTTATGCAGATTCTCTGCTGTACACCTATATGCAATGTCAACTCTTGCACACCCGACTGGCCTTATTTTATTACAGGCGTCAGCAAATCTGCATGCCGTCAACTGTGAACCTTTGTGCTAATGTCTTTTTTTTTACCCTTTAGCTGAGCTTGAAGGCATTTTTACATTCCAGCGATAATGTGCAAGATCAGAAACTATTTCAAGCTCACAAGATTCTAGAGATACCCTTTTCTGACAGACCTGAGATGCAGAATCTGCCAGCTATGGCCATGGAGGAAAAGGTGGAGGTGGATGAGCTTGGGTAGCTGATGAGGGAGAGGGTTTACAAACCTCTAATTTTTCTAGTTTAATGAAAGGTTGTCAGGGCTTCACTATATCCGAAAGCAGCTCCCTCTTACTTTTCCACACATCTTTGATGCTGTGGGTGTGAGTGTGCGGGTGAGAAAGGGAACAACCATTATTATGCCTGCAAGAACAGCGGTTGGCAGCAGAGGAAGGAGAAGAAAAGAGGGGAAAAGATTGTGTCTGGAATTGTCCAAGTGTGGCAGTAGTGGTCCTCAGTCACTTTATCAGTGCCACAGCAGCGCTTTTTCCTCCCATCTATCTGCCCAGCGACTATTCTTTTCCCCTCTCAGAGCAGGAAAAACACTCGCTCTCTCACCGTGGATGGCTCAACACAATCACTAACCCTTTACTCTCCCTACCTATCCTGCTAGCATTATCTATTCACTCAACATCACTCTTTGTCTAAATGCTGTTCTTTTTTTTTCTTTCTATCGCTCAATCCTATCATATTTGTAGAAGTGCAGAGTACCGAAAAATGACCACTCTTCACCTCCTCTGCACATGCTATTTCTATCCGTTCACTTAACATCAGGGTTGGGTGTAAATACCACACCATGTCTGGTAGGATTACTTAGGTTTTTGAGTGCATACAAAATACGTTGAAGCTTATTCGGTTAGCAGATAAAGGGAACAACACTTGGGATAAACTAAAACCTTTAGCATATGACTTTCTCTCTATAAAAGAATGAACGTGATCGCTGTTTCAAGAGTAATCTTTTACGAGTAGTCTCTTCCATACTGATCAAAGGGAGACAGAACAATATTTTCATGGTATTTGACTATTTCCTTAGAACAAGCACCTGCATTGGATTAAAGTGAATTGAAGTGTATATCTAACTATATAGCAAACGTTGTATGATAGATTTTATACCATGCAGTCTTTTTCCTTACTGCATGCTACATTTGTAATTATTGAGCAATCAAAGGTACAGTTATAACTGTCTAACTGTGGCTTTTAGAAGAATCTTGTTAAACAGGCTGGGCCAAAATGGAATAGAATAATTATATATTTGTATATTTATTTTTATGTGTATACACGTGTGTGTGTGCTATTAGAAGAACAAACTAATGATGTTTGCTGTAGCTCTATTTGCTGCCCCATCCGGACGTCTTTGATCTGCCTAAAAGCATCGAGAACATAGATTTTTAAAGTGAAACTCCTTTTATTCTGTGCTTTTTTTCTGGCTTAATAACCGGTTCTGTTTTAGAGAGCAGCAGACATCCACAGATAATTCGACATAATTTGAACGATAAACTATGAATCCAAACTGGGTTGACTGCAGAGCATTGGAGAAAACAACTCCCATGATTCCATGCTACTTTATGATGTCATTAACTCTATCTTTTTGATTGCTTTGATTGAGAGACCCATACAGGCATAAAATCACACATTGTGCATTTAAATTTATCAACATACAGAACAGAAGCTTTGTATTCAGCATGTTTTTATATCATGTACAGTCATCACCCTTTGTTCAAACTGGGTGAAACGACACCACAGAGAAAGCAGAACCAGAATCGGATTAGAATACTTGACGTGATTCTTATCTTTGTGGGAGGCCAGATACTTTAGAAAACACTTAAGAAACCGCTCTTCTCATTATAAGAACAATTTATTTGAATTGTTTTCTCAAGTTCACTGCAATCCTTATTTCATGCATTTACCTCTAAACAATATGGATCCAGTCAATAGGGAACATTTACTTTGTCAATATCCCCAGTGGTTCAGCAATCAATATAGATTGACGTAACAGCCACGCTTATGGTTGATTGTTATGGTGATGACGCTGTGCTGTGGTGTTTGATGTCCATTTAACTGCAGTGTCTCTCCTGGAAACATATTTGGTTGAGAATTTGGAGCTGGGTGGGAACTGCGGCCTAGAAGTTGCCATGCTGCAGCCTAGTAGCCAGACACCTATAATTAAAGCAGTAACTTAAATATAATGTTTAATCTAATGTAATAAAATGTAAACGGATAAGTTTTCGCCCCCCCATAAGAAAATGATCTATATAGAAGAAACACATTTTTTGTACTGGGTTGTCAACATATTTTTTGCTGCTGTAAAGTTAGGCATTTTAACATGTGGGTCTGTGGGGATTTACTTGCTTTTGAAACCAGACTGAAGTAGCTGTTTGAGGAACTGCAGTTTCATGCAGTCCAAACCTGCTTACCAGGAAGTAATCATCTGATCATACACACACACACACACACACACAATTTGAAGTCAGTATCTTGCCCAAGTACACTTTGACATGTGGATTTAAAGAGGGAATTGAATGGTCAATCTTTCCACTAGTGGAGGACCAGCTCTACTTCATCAGCCACAGTCACCCCAGTTCTATATATAGGACAACTTACAGACAGTTAATTATGCAACATTACTTAAAAATGGATTCAACATTATGTTCAGCACCATGGACAGTTGATGTTAAGAAGTGCTTAATAACTTGTGTGTGTACTTGCTCATAAGTGCTGCTTTTTGGATATTTAGCATTCATAGAAATACTTCTAACATCAATCATTATTAGGAAAAGGGGTACCGTTTCATAGATTCTATTCAAAATTTTAGCTGACACATAGGATATTATATGCAATCTCTGCCTCTCACTTTGCCATCCTGAGGTAATAAACTGTGACATGTCACATGTCAGATAGGACTGGGAAATTCATAGCGTTATATGTTTGATGTTTTTAAAAGGAAAAATCCACTATATATTTTGTAAAAAATATATATTAATAGACCAATGTGTTATGGATATCAGAAATCTATTTAGTTACTTTTTAGAAGCTCATGTCCACAAAAAGTCAACATCATGGCAGGTCGTATTGCTAAAAATTAAGCAGAATTACATTTAAGTTGCAGTTTTAAACAGCTTAAACATACAGACCTTTAGAAAATACAGTTCAGTTTTTCTAAAAAACTACTCAACCACAGTAACTACTTTGTCATTGTTGCACACAGCAACACATCAAAACAAGCTAAACTGAGGATGTGATGAGCTCGAGTGGATAATTGATCTGGCTGAAATTACCAATGGATTTCTGCAGAGCGTACGCCTGGAAATCTATTGTGCTTTGGGTCATCTATTGGGAGTCATAGGGGTATGTAATACAGTGAAATGGGAACTGAACACAGTGTTAATAATCTGTTTACACTTCAACCCCCTTTCCATTGATTTCCATTCCCACCATGCACCACCCAACAAGCAACCCCCCCACCCAAATACAACATACACATACACGCACAGGACTTCAATCTGTGTGGTGTTTCATGTGTTTACCGTGACAGACTCTGCCAAGGTGTGCAGGTGTGTGCGCTGTTTCCTGCTGTGTCCTTTGTTGTGCAGGTTTCTGGAGGTAGCAGGCCCCTGCCTTTCAAAAAAAACACTGCCCCATCCTGCCAATCTACGTTTCCTTTCTCCCCTTGCACCACATGCTTCTTTGGACTCTTTCTGTTAGGTTGCATTTTATGTCCTTTCAGTTTTCACTTCTTGTAAATATCTTTTCTTTTAGTAATCCTCCACATGTTTTATTGGTTTAGAACCAGACCATAACATGGACTTGTCCATTTTGGGTTAGGTTTATAATTAATAAGTAATCGTTAATTGGTGTGTTTTGGTGTTAAAAGCGTTGATTAATTGTTCTTTCCTATATAGTGAGATCAGATCCAGGACTGCCTCCTTTTGCACTCTTAGTGGAGTTGGTTTCCTGTTTTGTTTGGTGCTGTAGGGTGAGATAGTGTTTTGTTTTGTTTTTTTGTGAAAGCTCACTGGAAATGGGAATGTAATTTTGTCAAAAAACATTGCTGTGCAAATGTACTATTGGGTTAATCCCCTGCACGTACAATACACTTCCCCTTTGGGATCCAGGGGTTTGTAAATATAATATCGGGTGAAAGTGGTTGGTGCATTTGTCTCAGTAGCAAATCCATAGTTTTTGCAGAGTTGCTAGCTTGCTGGTACCATTGTCACACTACTTGGCTTTAGTTCATAAATACCCGCTGTCAGTAGCCTCCGAAAACCAGGGTTGAGTTACTGTAAATAGATTGAGACAGGCAGTTAGAGGGAATGCTCAATTTGTGAGGCAACTCTTATGCCTTGTTGCACAGTAGTTAAGTCAATACTATGCATTCTTTTGTTGTCCGGGTGCTGGTTTCCGTGGGTGCATTGAACAGAGGTGATATAATCCTGGCAGGAGTAGATGATTTCTTTGACGCTCCATTGGAGGCGTTTGATCTCGAGATCAGTCGATTAAAAACAGAAAAAACATTTGCTGGTGATAAAGGAGAATAAAGGAATATAAAGAATATAAAGGATACAGGAAAATGTTAATGAGCTATGATAAAAACAAATTTGTATTAAATGAATGTTTGGGTATCCCAAGCAGCACCCAGTTTTACAAATTAGGTAGGGGCCACTACCTGATTTTGCCTTAAGTTTTGAGCAGCAGAAGGAAATTAAGATATTGGATAAAGTTGGAAATAGAAAAGGGAGAGAGGCTGAGTTTAATTAAGGGAGGTAAGTTGGGTGACATGTTACAGAAGGAAGAGTCAGCTTGAGGCAGTGACTATACACATATTTTGAGTAGTTTGTGCTTGGTGCCTAGATTTAATGAGAAAGAGATCAAAACTTTTGTTGAGCATGTTGCAGACATGAGGGGCTGAGTCGATTCTGATTGTATTGAAGGTCAACCTATTACTCTCCAGGGCTTACGACTAGCGATTTAGGAAGTGGAAAAAGGCGGATAAATCATGTCTTGAGTTTGCCCATGATTCAGTGACCCAGTTTAGTCATTGGTGTTCAGCATCGGAGGTGAAGGCTTTTGATGATCTTTTATGATCTGTGTAACATAATCGTGTCTGAACAGTTTAGAAAATCAGTCCCAGAGTGAATTGTAATGTACATAAGTGAGCAAACAGTCACGGCAGATGATTATGTGTTGACCCATGGAGGTAATGGTGGAGACTCATGATGCACATATGCCTCTGCTGGTGTTAGAGACAATGACGCTGGTCGGTTGAGGTATATTTGTTTCAGAATTTATTTGACACTTCTACCCTGAAAAAAGACCACTGGAAAAAGATGTATTGTGCTCAGGGTGTAGAATAAGTACAGCGGAGCTTTTGTGAAGCTGCTGCATTAACTGTGCCACTGTCCAATTTAGTTATTGCTGACCAGCCAAGTAGTGAATTACCATCTGTCATGTCAAAGCCTGATGGAGGTTCTTACTTACCTTTTATTTCAGAAAGAACAGGTGTCGTTAGTTGGTCGTGATGTGGCGGTGCCAGTGACCATATTGTGTGACACAGGAGCGTTTGTGTCGTTTGTCTTTCTCTGAAGACACTAACACAGGATCCTTTATACCTGTGTCAGAGTTGTTTAAAGGGGAAGTTAAAATAGTTGTCCAACAGGCTCTGCCAGTTGATTGTTTTATGCTGGTTCTGATGCGGCTGAAGGTGGTAAGTCTGGTACCAATGGGTAAATATGGCTCTGAAGAAAATGAGAAACAGTTTGCAGTGCGATGCGTACCATGATCAATGTGTGGAATCTGCTGGAAAAATGGGAGGATGGAGCTGACAAATCCATTTGTTTTCTTCCTGAGGATGTTGTGCAGATGTGTACTTCATTCAGAATGAGGTGCTACTAAGAATGTAGGTGCCACATGCAAGGGTTTGGGTGAGATTCCATTTAACAGATAGTTGTGCACTCCAAATTTCAAGATTTGATTTTGGATATCTCACATCAGCCTTTGCACATGGGTGTTGGTAAAATGTACCATCATATTTTAAGGCATTTCTTTTGGCCTCATCTTAAGAAAAGTGCCACAGCTTACATCAAGACATGTCACACCTGTCAGTTAATGGATAATTGATTTTATTCCTTTGCAGAGTTGGCAAAGGAAAAAGTAGCTTCGGCATCACGCTATTTTCAGTCCACATACCGTGGAAAAGCAAGTTTCAGAGCGAACTGCTTCAGAACATCAGAGGAATCATCAACTGTGAATCTACTAAAACCATATCATGCCTGTCTCATGGGAGAAGCGCACACTGGTGGTTTGTATTCATCTTGTGATTGTTTAACACATGTAGGTTTGGTTTCGAAGTGTGTTGTGACAATGGCTTGTCTAATCATGATTTGGTACTGATATCTTGTCTCGAAAAACAAGTTTATTTCGATACCATCAGCCTAGAAACAAGGTTAATGTCTTTTCTGTTGCTATAAGATCTTAAAGTTCCTGGTCTTCCTTCTCAGATGCCTTGTCTGGAGTCCAAACCAATTCTTGTTGTTCTGTCATGTTTTTTTTTCTTTTTTTTCCATTTTTGTCTTATCTCCATCTCTCCCTAAATGCTTCAGGATACCAGTTGCTGAGAGGAGATGTGGGGCCACAGGATTTGAGTAAAGCGTATTACAGAGGTTACTTTTTCCTTTTTTTTTTTTTAGATTTATAGTCAAAAGCATATATTATTATACCTTTGATTTGTGTTTTTATATTTGTGCCTTATTTTCTTGTTATTTGTGTTTTGTACACTACTACACTATTTCTGTTATTTTAGTAAATATATTTACTTTAATGTCATTGTGTGTTTCCTGGATGAGATAGAATATAGCCTTTCTAAATGCTAAATGGTCTAGTTTTGCATAGCTCCTTTCTAGTCTCTTGATAGAAATTTGGTCAAGGATACATCAAGAGGTTACATCTGTGAGCCAGATATCAGCAATGGACAGTCATACTATGCAACAGTATCAGATGTGCAATATGTGTATGTAGGTCTGTTCCTTGTAAAAAAAAAAAAAGTAATAGTTAGCTTAATTTTGGTGAAATAATTTGTTTTTCTTTTTATTATTAAAATATTATATATTTATCTATAAGGTTATAGGTGTCATACTTTATTCTCTTCATTCTAACAATGGCATCTTTGAAACGTGCATATTTTTCCTTTTGCTAAATTTTTACATTCAAATTTAAAGGAATAACTGAATAGAGTGGTGAACTGTAATTATGGAATTCAAAAAAATGGTGTTACATTAGTTTGAAAGCTGCATAATACCCACTTATGTCTGACTATGTTTTAATACCTGGCTGACATTTGATATTGCTAACAGCTCTGCCCTGTAGCTGCTTAGTTTCATGTAATGTTAGTCCCACAAACCAACAGGATAATCTACTTCACAGCCTAAAATACTGCAGGTCCCTGTTTATAGCTTTTAAAAAGGGAGCATAAAACCAAGTTGTAGTAAAACATTTGATGGGAGATCTTGTGACAAGTAGAGGTCTACTTGCTGTCTGAAATTTACACAAGGTGCACATCTAAATCATTAATGTAGAAAAAGACTTGACACTAAATTGGTGTATCTTTTTCACAAAACTAGTGTTGGCCCAGTGTAAATAGTGCAGACATTAGCATGCAGAGAACATATTCAACCCTTAGCTTAGCTTAACAGCTCAGTTTACTTTTTTGTTGATTTGCCAAATTACGAAATTAACGCTACCTAAATACAGCTGAGTAAATTGAGTTAGTTATGAATACATACTGACTCAAGCAAATTGTTCAGGCTTATTTTATGGATATTACACATTGCTGCTCATATTTGATGCATATTGTTTTTTTTCTGCATCCTTTTACACACACATACACACCCCCCACACACAAACAGAATATATATACAGTATATATTCTAAATTGCCTACTATTAACTCCCCTCCTCTGTGTGTTTGTGTGTGTGTCTACCTTTTAGTCGTGTGCATGCCGGTGTATTTGTGTGTGTGTGTGTATGTCTGTTTGTGTGTAGCACTGCAGCTCTGTCTGCCTTTTTAAAGATGCTGTGAATGATCTTATTTAGTGTGCGTTGATTGCTGCTTTAACCTGGCGGCCACGCTGGCTGCTGCTGCATTAATAATCGCGGGGCGGCAGGAGAGCTGGCGAGGCCCGCACCTTGTTCACCGCTCACTCGCTATCTCCGCGGCACCAAGGAAAGAGCCAGCAAACAGCAGGGGAAGTGTGGCGGAAAATTACAGTCTTCACATGCCAGCCAGGAAGGCAGGCTCGGTGGGGGCCGGTGCTGTGTGAAGAAGACAGAGGAATTGGGAGGACATTTTAGTGCATACTGGCTGTGTGTAGGCAAACGGGTGGTGTGTGTGTGTGTTATTCTATTTGTGTCCATGTGTGAAGATTTTTGCCAGGCATGGTCTTCTTGAAGGCGCTTGTTTGAGAGTAGGTTTCTGGTTTTGGGTTCAAATCTTAATCTTGATTGGAACTCCAAACCAGAAACCTACTCTCAAACGAGCTCCTAGAAGACTAGAGAGTCAAGGCTTCGGATTTAACTTGCAGTTAAGAAATTAAACAATGACTGTAGCCAGTGTATGTGTGTGATTGTGTGAGCACATATTGGTGTTCATGGTGGTGTGCCTTTTCCATATTTTGTATAGAATGATTTTATGCTTGACATGCAGGTTAGGTGAAATAGAGACTAAATTGGTTGTAGGTATGAATGTGGTTTTCTGTCTAAAGGTGATAACCGTGTGATAGAGTGGTGAACTGTCTGGGGTGGACCCTGCCTTACACCCATACATGCTGGGATAGGCTTCAGCCCTGCGCAGGATGAGCGGGTATAGAAAATGATTGAATGGATGGATGATTTTGCACATTGGTGAGTGGGTGGGCATGCATTCACATGTGGCATGTGAGGGGGAGAGAGAGGAAAAGTAACAGAAAAGCAGAGCATGGCAACAAAGCGATCTACCAACAGCTCTCCTTTGTGTCAATATTAACTAGACGGTCTGAAACTGCTGCCCTTTTTAAATGCAGCCAACAATTCCCTCTTTCAGTCCAGTCCAGACGACATTTTGATTAGTTGTGTGAAGATTAAAGCTTTGCACTCTCTGCCAGGGAGAACAGTATAATTGATATTTCAGCTCTGGGCAAACTTGCTCTTGCAGGCCAGTGGCTGTTTCAGCAGAAAATTAATGTTAGCACAGCTTGGCGGCAGAACGGTCGGCATGTTTCAGGAAATATACTCTGAGTTGGGTCTCTCAGGTCCACTGGCTTTTGCTGCAACTCTCTGTGTGAGATGAACATCCTGTGTTGGGAAAATGCATATACCTCCCTTTTGTGTGCACCTACTCACCTACAAGTAATTTAGCACAAATGTTGATCTGTACTTATGGTGATAATGTTTTAGTGCTAAATTAATGGTAATGTGGATTTGTTATTTTTCTGACAATTGAAACTGTAGTAGAATGGTGATTACAGCTTTATGGACCTAACTTGACATTGACAAGGCAATGAACTAGAACTAAATTTAGCAATTTTAAAATACTTTTTTTAATTACAGTTATTGGAATAAACATAAGCCTATGGAGCAATATGGACGAGCTGTCCAAAAGTCTGTGAATTGCTCTGCTAGTGACTAATACGTTTAATATCATATTGCAGGGTGGTGTTTGTAGTGCCCACAAAACACCTGTAAGAAAGAATTGCATTCCCAACTAGGGAAAGAAATTAGAAATAGTGCTGTTATGGATGCCACATTTTTCTGCTATGGATGTCTGAAAATAGGCTAAAATGCATGGTAAAATATCATCAACACATTTCTTTTTTATCCTGAACCCTTTTGAAAATATTAACAGAAGGCACTGTAATATCCTAAAAAGTAGCAGATACCCTGTAGAGACATTTATGTTATGGGCAGATAACTTTATCAAGCTATTGCCGACATCCATGGTTGACATTTCTATGGAACTGCCCAGAAATGCTCCTTTAATGGCACTTCCCTCGTCTTATGATGCCAAAGTGTTGGTGTGTATTTTAAGGTGTCAAGGGCACTTCAAAAAAGGAATGCAACGAGAGTCAGACTAGGATTTGATCAGTCCCAGTGCTCCTCAGTAATATCAAGTTGCTCATCAAAGAGGAGCATCTCTTGTCTACTTCATTAGCACATGTATCATTCAGCCAGTGTGAAGAACATAAAAATCGACCTAGCATGAAACAACGCTGGAGTCCTCGTTCAGATAGCACCCTCACGGTGCACTTGTCCTGAATGGGCCATTTAAGTGGACACAGGGGATTAGGCAGATGATGGCAGCCGAGGTCCTCATATTGGTGCAGTGTGACTCGGACCACATTAACAGGACATTAGTCTCATTTCCATTCCAACGGCGTGTGCTTCCACACAACACTGGAGAGCACGACCACAATCATAGTGACCCTCACACTCCAGCCTTTCATTTCCTGTTGCCATTCAAACCTCCCTTATCTCGCTCTCTGTTCTCCCGCTCTCCTTCTTGCCCTTTCTCTGCTGTATTCTGTCTGGCTTTTTTCCCCCTGTCCTTGCCCCCGCACACCCCATTCTCTCCCCTCCGTCCCCTCTTTTTCTTTCTTTCCTTCTTGTTCCACATCAGCGGCTGGGTGAAGCCTCTCCCCGTCACGCTTGGCCGCACTCCCCTTAATTACCATGTATTCTTCTTTGGCTAATAAAAAACGCTGATGAAACCGATTACATGGCAGCGGGGCTTTGTACAGAGTTGGATTTTAGGCACGAATGGAGAGTGAGAGAAGAATAGAGAAATAGAAGGACATTGAAAAAGAGAGATAAAAGGAGAGGGAGACAGTAGGAGGGGGTAGCGACAGAGAAAGCTGTAGACAAAGGGACCGAGAGAGATGGAAAGAGAAGGAAGAGAGGAAGGGAGGAGACAGAAAGATGGAAAGGAATGGAAACGATAGATGGAAATGGGGGGGAAGGAATGGTTTGGGCAGTAGCCTAACCCGTTTGTTGTCTTTGTTGTTGTTTGGGTCAGAGATGCTTTAGGCCCTGAGGGAACTTCCTCATCTTATCACAGGGAGCAGACGGCTGGCACATCTTTCTCATTACTAGCCTCTCAGTTATAGATTACTCCTGCCTTACTCCTCTCCCCAGCCACAGGCAGTCTCTGTTACAGTCTACAGAGACATGCTTGCACCAAACACAGTTTGAACTCCTGAATATAGGCATTGCCTTTTTCTTTTTCCTTTCATGAACATTACGTCACTCTGTCTGTTCATGTAATTGTGGTTTCAACTGCAACCAACTGTGGCTCGGAGGAGAAAATGAATTAGGGCTTAGAAGCGCCTTCTGAGAGGAGCTGGTAGCTGGTTCATGATACACTCTTTCTTTTTGCATTGTATTGTTTTCTTACTCTGCAGGATGGCATAGTGCTCTTTTTTGTTTCAAACTTGCACATTAGCACTTGTTTGAGACTGTTTCTTTTTCGTTAAGTGCAAAAAAACAGCAATAGAGCACAGAACAGAACAGAAAGCACTTACTGTTATAGCAGTTTGTCTGTAATAGTGGCTGAGAATTGGGATCCTGTGAACTTGGTAAATGTGATTTAACACGGGCGTGAAAAGCCTTCCTCATTTTCCACTCTTGTAGGATTGTGTTTCCATAATGAAAAATTGTCTGCTTCGACAGAGTGACCCCTAAAGTTAGAAAATGGTTACTGCCAAAATGTGGGTACCATTTCTGGTTAAAAAACACTCAGTAGACAATTAATTACTTTAAAAAAAAATAAATTAATATATATCCTGTATATCTTTGTCGGAAAACAACACTCTTCCTAATCAGCAAGTTAGAATGTGAACTAAGACCTACGTACCCACTGTGAGTGCAATTTTCTGCATCCACATCTAGACCCATTAGCAACAGAATTGTGCTACTCAACAACCGTTGATACACACAAATGCAAACCATTACTGGTTTGTTGTCCTATTTCATGACCCCTTTTCAATGACTACGGAAGCCCTGCGAGGCATCCTCCACATTTACATGTTAATGTTTGCAATTTGTAAACATAAATTGAAAATGTCAGAAGCTCAATAGCTAAATGGCGATAAGTAAACACATTATTGAAATGCTGTGGCCACTTAAAATTCGGACACCCATTCCATACAAAAGCATAAAATTATTAGGAAAAGAATGAGGAGGAGGTAAGAGGAGAAGGAAGAAGACAAAGAAGAATAAGAAAGAGGAAAAAAAAGAGGGCAGGGGCGCTTTAATTCGCACAGCACGTACTTGCCGAGGGGGTGAGACGATTAGGTTTGTGATGAGAGGCAGCAGTGTGACGGAGAGGGCATGGGGGGTGTCAGGATGAGCGAGGATGAGGGAGATGAGAAAGAGAGAAGTACTATCTTGCTGTGCTTTAAGAATCCCACACATGCGCGTGAAAAACCACACATTTATGTGTAGGTTCATACACATGCACTTACATCAACTCATGCATGGGTATGACCACATGCACACGCTGCACATTGTGTTTACACGGTCTGCCTCTTTCTCTTCCGCACGCACGCGTTCAAGCACGTACACACGCATACGCCATGCACACATACACACACACACGCGCGCAACAGCAAGTGGAGAGGAGTCAATGCAGTTGGCACCTGGTTCCCCTCGCTGCACACACATTCATCACTCAGTCGTGGGCCTGACAGGACCCTCTGCCCTGCAGGCCCTGGGTCCACACATACACACAGCTTTACACTTTAATTCACATCAGCAACAATATCAAGCAGCACAGCTACACACAGGCCAGGCACATGCACATAAACATGGATTTAATTTTTGTTTACTCAGTATCAGTATTTGAGTGTATTCCAAGCAGCACGCCTATCGTTACTATGTATTACGTATAATGTATTTATGTATTATGTAATACCATTGTCGGTATGCGCAAGGGTTTGTGATGGAGTTACAAGGAGAAGATATAGTTCTAATAGTAGGGAACATCATCACTCTATTTGGACACCTGTAACTTATACAGGGTATTAGTCTTTACATTGTTGTTACCAATGCTTGTGCTTTGTAATGTGCACCTTGAGTTTTAACTGGTTGACCAATAAGTGCACCTGTCTCCAATGATCTAACTGAGACTTTAAAATTATTGGTATTGTGATATTGTGTTTAACAATGAAGCCTGTTTGAGATTAACTTGATTAACATGTATTATCTATATAACAGTGAAATGACTATGAAATAATTAATTGTTTAATTATAATGGATAACATAATGTAATCTTACAGCTCTTTTAAATGCCACAATTGTTATCACATATCAAAAGAAGCATATTCTACTTGTGAAACAAGTCATTTTGCATGGGTTGTGTGTTGACCTACAGTAGTAGAGCCCATGTCAGTAAAAGCAGTAGTGACCAGGGACAAGACAGCAAGTTGAATGTGTTCTGTACCAGACACAGGGTTTTTGTGTGAAAGTGGTTGCAGACACTCAGGAGTCATCATGGGAGGAAAATGTCATCTCACAACAGAGACAAGACATGCTGTTATTACTCTGGGGAATGAAAGATTGTCTTACAGAGGGAAACTGTCAAACAATCTTTAATATCTCTGAGCTGTATCTCTTACAGCATCATCCAGACCATTTCAAGAACTTTACTTACCTAAACTAAAGACCAGTACAGTGTTTCTTACAAAATTGTATTCTTTTTTTACTCATTTTACCCAACTGAACATCATGTCTTAAATTAACAACATCCTTTTTCTAACTGAAATACTCAAATATTTTTTTAAATGTGAATATACTGAAACAAGTTGTAAGGTAGGGCTCTCACACGTGGGCACCAAAACAATATTGGGTTCTTGCAGAGAATCAAAATAAAACATAGGTATCACCTGTGGGTGACTTAGATTAAATTGTCTATCAAAAGGAATGAGCAGTTATCAAAAATAATGATAGACAATTTTCTGATTTGGTCTCATAAATGATACTAAACTATCAATTTTGATAGTTGATTAATAATGAAAAAAATAATTATAAAAAATAAAAAATAACAAAATGACCTCATCAATGATTAGTAAGGATTTAGAGTTCTAAAGAAGAGGTTGAAATTATTCACTTATGCACAATATGAAATAGGCAGCAGTTATAACTCAAAAACCTTTATTCAAAAAAAACAAGTGAACCACACAATAAGCAACTCTAAACTAAATGGCACTATCTATGTGTGTGTTGTGTGTGTGTGCTTGCACAGAAACACAAGATAACTGCTGTGATGGCTGTTTCTCTTTTATGCAGGAACCATGTGTGTGTGAACCAAGATAGAGTAACTGTGTAGGTTTGAAAAGTCTGTGTAAGTTAAAGTTACTCTGTGTGTGTTCAAGGGTGTCAAGTTAAAAAGTGTGACACATTAACATCGATCTTAATACTCCTGCTAATGTTGAAAGGACCTAAATACAGTGAACAGTAGCCTAAATCAAATAACAAAATTCAACAGTCTTGCTCAGTTGTGTGTTCTACTAATGTTAATTTCTGCCCATGGAAGAGGAAGAAAGTATGTCTTTCTTCTAGCTGCCATGTTGCAGAGTAGTGCGTTGTTGAGTCTTCTTTGGTGGTTGGAAGAACCAGGCCTGAGCAGGTTGCTCCTTTGATGAAGTCAGCTGTGCACATAAGTAAACTTGAATCTTAATCCAAAGCAGAACTTTGCGACACTGCTACGAAGAAAGTGACTTCTTCTATGAGCTACAAAAAGCAGAGAAAGCTGGGAGAAGTCCTGCAGCTTTTGCTGCCAAGAGAACACAATAACAGAGCTGTTGCTCTTTTGATGAGTCATAGATTAAGTGAGAGAACAAAGGAAGTTGGGGCAGTTTTGTGGCCCTGGTGACATCCCAAATTTAGGTGATTGGAGGAAATCTTTTGGTGGGTAGTTTTTCTTGGAGGGGTGAAAACCTGGTTGCTCTCTGATAAGTTGTAGCAATCTGTAAGCTAAGTTCAACTCAATCATATAAATATCACATATTGATCTGCGGACTGTAACGTGTAACTGTGAAAGGTTAAATTATCAACATTTAATCATCCCAGAGGGAAGAAGAGGGTCTGTTTTGGAACAGCACTCCTGAAATGGATGTGACAGATGGCAGGATTCTGGAAATGATATCTTATACTGTACATGATACTCTTTTAGTATTCATATCGTTTTTGTCTGTAAAATTGCTGCAGTGAACAGACAGCTGTCAGACACAGGATACGTCACAACGACTGCCACAAACTCACCTCCTCCTGTCCTCCTCTTCTTCCTAATAGACATTTCAATTCACCAACCTTCATGTATACATTAAGAATATAGAGACTTAGCACTACAAACGTTTTGTAATTTCTTAAATTGGTAATGGCTTCAAAAACAGTAAATGTAAATGCCTTCTTGATCAAATTTGATCAAAGCAGAAGCAGTGAGCCTCAAAAGCGTCTCAGAACTGGGGGAATTGCAGAGAAGAGCTAGGCAGATGAACAGTGGGCTGATGTCTCAATTTTTGGTCTTTATGTTTTTAGTTGATTGTAGAAAGACCCTAAAATAGGATTTAGTATCCAAAAACTCTCACTCACGACAGTGATATCAGAGGACATACCTCAAACATCAGCCACCAGCTCCTCCTGAGTCAGGATTCTAGAGATTAGAGGGAGACTGGTGACATAAACAAACTACTTTGATTGGTGTTATGTGATCTCTGAACATCCTGCAACCTGGCTTTACAGGTGCACAAATCACATTCACTGAGATATTTCATGCAAAGGTCTGAGTGGGCAGAACCTGTAACATTGTGACTTACAGTGGCAGATTCAAGCAGTTGTAGTTTGGGGTTTGTTCTGGGAAAGATCCAAGAAAAAAACATTTTTTATATTCTACAGGTGTGCAACTCTCATTGCATGAATTAACATGCTGATTTGCAGATTAGCAAATTCTGTCCATGACTTCATATTGTTTGATATGGCTGTGTAGAGGTAAATGTGTTTTGCACCATATTCACTGTAACATTTGAAGCAAAGATGTGAGCATGTATGTTTCTTAATTTGTGATTTATATAAAAGGATTTTTGCTCCTGCTAGGAAGAATTTGAGAAGGTACAAATGTTGTGTTGTGTGTGGGAAATGAAAGAATTCTACAAGTGTGCAATGTCACAGGAGCTCTATTCCTTCATTGTGGGCGGACTAAAACAAAACAAACCTGCCTGTTCATTGTCATAGGCTGTGTCTGTGGGAGACTGATGTTACTAACTTTAGTTGATGCAGGACAGTCTGGCAGTATTTACTGCAATTTCAAAGCATGACAATCACACACGGTTATCACATCAGTTCTTACACACTCTTACCATAATGCCTAGTATACACATGGACTGAAAAACAATGTCAGGTCTAGTTTAGGTGTTTTTCAAAGTGAAGGCTAGCTTGACTGCAGTATCTAATCAAGGTTAACTTGAATGCATCACCTTTGGTCAAATCTGTGCATAGGGGGTCATCATACTAACCATTCATGAACTCTGATTGTATTCAGGAATTTGGCCAGTCCTCTTCTCTGTGAAAAAAACAAAACAAAAAAAACTCAATTATTTTCTAGAGTGCATGGTAGTTGTTTTGGTACAGAGTGTGCATGAAGAGGGGAAGGGGTGCTTTACAGATGTTGTTTTGTGAGAGTAGCGGGGCAAAGGAGGGCTGATCAAATCAATGCACCATGCGCAGCTCTACAGTGAAGTGATTTTACCCATGTTAAAGCTGTGGTGCAGGAGTTCTGTCTCCATCTGCTGGTGGACGAGGGTAATTACACACAAAACCCTTTTTTGTGGCTGTTTGTGGCTATAAAACAGTGGATATATCATCAGCATTGTATGAACTCCTTTGGCAAGTGCTTGGTATGTATCAGATATTGATTTAAAAGTCATCTTCAAAAAGAAAAAGATCAATATCAATATGTAGAGGTCAGTGTTCATATTGTGGCAGGCCACCATAAATAAATCAATGTATGGGAAACACTGCAGTATGTTAAATAGATAGATTCTGTACTATCTGCTGCATGTAAATATTTTGAGTAATCAATATTTAGGCCCCTCATTTATGTATACTAGATTATTCCTGATCATATACAAAGACATTTTAACCTTTTATCAGTTCCTCACAACTTCATTCAACTTTAAAGAATGGACTGTTACATTTTCATTACCATTTTCATGTGGAATCTAATCAAAGTTTTTTGGTGTTAAAAACTGGTGGTTAAATGGATATACAGGTTAACAGATTGACCACTCTCTCTGTCCAACATACAGCCACCAAACACAATTGGCTCAATCCACAGCATGTGTTTACTCCTGTCCTTCATCTTACCTGCTGTGGAATTTTGCTAATAACACAAACACATACTGTATCAAATGAGCAATTGGCTACCTTGCACAAGCTTTATGTAACACATTGCTGTTGTGTACCAGAGTAAAAATGGCATACAACAACAGGTCCTCTGTCTTCATAATAAATGTTGCTGCTGTTAAGAAACTGTTTATTGTAAAAAACAAAGTGAACTAAGAAGAAATCATTTCTCAAAAACCTTGTATGTCTTCTCATAACATTTCTTTTGTTACAGTATCTTTGATAACAGAAACTACTGGATTACAAGACAGTGAAGGAATTACCAGGACATTCTTACAAATAGGAACTGGCTTTTGATTTCCATTTTGTCTTTTCCAAATTCATCATTTGATCATAGCAACCATTTTGACTGTTTTTTCCCCTCCCCTGTTTCAACTGGCCACTCTTAGGTGTGTATGATGGATGAGGAACAGCTGGTCATTGATGCTCAGACCACCTGAGATGAAAAATAAGGCCTGTGAGTGCAGTTAAGTGCAGCATGATGAGCTGATGTCAGTCACTAGAATAAATTGTTTTGATTTGCTGCCATCGGCCCATGTTACACTGACACTGAGTTACAGGTCACAAAACCCTTGCAATTCATCTATGTCAGTCTATGTGATTAACAGCTTGTGGTTGGTCTATTTAGTAGTTGCATAAGACAGCGCAGTACGGGCCTCAAATAATAATAATAAAAATCTATTACTGTATTTCATCACCACATACTTTTCAGATCATAATTATTTTATGTTTGGAAGTACCATTTTAGTTTAGGACCACATAAGCAGAAAATATACAATGAAATAATTACATTTTCCTATTTACAATTATGTTTTAAATATTTATTTGTTGTATTTAATTTTACCAACTTTGCTATCATTTTAGTAGGAGCTGTCCTTCTGTCCTTTCATATCATATTTTTGTACTTTTTAATTAAGCTCTGTTGTATTTCAAGTATGAAAAATGTCATACAGGTTAAATTATTAGTGATATGTTAAAACTGGATTGCACAACTGGATTACTCTTAACTCATTGACATGAGTAAGTTACTTCACCTGTGTGTCAATGCTGCGCATGCAGCTCCCTACTTACAGTTAAAATAAAAAAAGAGCTATGGCAAGCAAAGAAACAAGCATGACAGTGACCATAAAAGACACAGCAGAGATTCTCATACTGAAAGTGGACATAAATTCTACCATAATTTTACCACATGTCGCCTTTGCGCATCTGCCCCTTTTCTCCCCTGCCCGCTGCTCTTTGTCAGTGAGGGGTGGGGCTGTGTGTGTGAGGCTGCAGCTGCACCCAACTGCATTCATTGCCGACATAGAGAGAATTACGCTCCTTATGTTAGTGTAAGTGCAATCAAAAGAAAAAGCTTAAATCATAAGGTCATGATGGTAGAAGCTCAGTGGTTCATTATCAACCCTAGTGCATGTGTACATTTACTTAAATGTAAATGAGTTGACGCAGGCCAGACAATTGGTTCTCCAGCTGCCTATTGGGGAACCTTATAGACAATTAGAGATCTCCCTGCTAGGTCTGTTTTGTTAAGCCTTGCCCTCTCTAATGACGACCGCCTGTCACCCAACCAGTGTTGAACTAAACACGAGAGAATCACTTTGTTTGCTTCCCTTTTCATTTGGTCAGTTCAGCACCATACAGAGCATCATCTGCAGCCCAAATGGAAGTGCTGCTACCTTTGAATGTCTTTTATTTGAAAAATCTCTGGACAGTTATCCTCCTCTATTCAAAAACACTGTGGTAAAAGTATCTTGTAGTGCAATTGTTTGCGATGACAAATGTGTTTGTTTCTTCGCAATATAAACTAGATTATATAAAAGGTATTGGTATAAAAACTCAGATCAGTTAGGAGTCTCATTTTCCAGCACATTTTAATAATATCTTGGTCACACTATTCATGATATGAAATGTTCATCATATCTGTGGCCACATATTCCAGAATATATTTCACAGTGACCAGCAGCAGTAAGCAGAGATTTTCAAGCTAAAAGTTGTTACATTTCTACTCTATTAATTTTTAATATGTTTTCAGGAGATAAAAGTATCCACCAATTCAGTGGCAACACTGGTGGAGTCATACCAAAGACTCTTAAAATGGGAACCATTGCCTTCCTGCTTGGCAATCAACATCAAAGGGCTAGACAACATCACTGTATAATTCCTGAGTATCACATTGCTGCTCCTCACTGCTCCCTCAGGAGATGAGACAAATGTGTGTGACAACCAGTGGGGCTTTAACCTCTTTTAACTTATTTAGATTCCCAATCAAGTAGAATGTCAACAGTCCTGCAGGAAAAAAAACAGCTTGTATCTTACATTGAATCTCTGGTAGGTTGGCGGTCCCTCCCCTTCCTGTAAGAAGGCAAGATGGTGACCACTGAGTGTGAGAAGTTCCAAAGTCAACTTTTTGACTGCTTTGAGTACACCATCTGGGTACTTGTGATGTACTGCTTTTCCATCATTGTCAGTGTGAATTCACTTCACACACTTATGCACTCAGAGTAGTGTGTACAGAAGCATGCCATTTGAGTCACAGCATTGTAATGTCCTCCAAAGCCTAAGTGTAATCCGGCCAGATGGATGAATCATGTCCTAACAAAAGATTGTTTGTTTTAACCAATGAGTACGTTATACACACTTCAATAAACTGTGAAGTTTTCAAAGGTTTCTTCAGTGACTGCAGCTGAGCTATTTCTAATGCACATGTTGTTGGTATGACAACGTGACAACAAGTGACAAAAATAGACTAGCCGTCACGCAGCTCCTGTCATCAGTGGAGCCGCTATAGCTGATAGGATGCAATCTGCTACCGGCCTCGCACAACAGCCATTTTGTGTCACGACCAGACCCGATGGGGAACTGCCCCCTATTTAAAACAAATAATAAAATAAACAAAACCATGATTTTCTGAGTAGTCTTCAGCCACAACCAAGGTCGCTTCAAGAGATTCCCTCTTCACTAATGACACAGTACCTTTGATTTTAAAAGACCTTTTCTCCAAGTACTCCTTAAAAACAATTGCAGATGTGCATGCAAAGCTTTCTTAAAGAAGTGCATTTGTGTGTCTCTGAATGTTCTCATTTAAATGTGAGCACTTGTGTGTGGATTTCAGTATTAATGGACGTTCCAGTACATTTGGTCTGACGCCAATGGGCCCAATTGCTTAGCATGCCTGCAGGACATTAATTGATGGCCGGGTTACGCTTCCTAATAAGTGTCATAAATAACGGTTTAGCAGGACGAGGGGGGAAATCTCAAATACATTAACCATTGCGTTGACATCTTAATGGAGATTCAACTGAGATGTGATCAAGTGGAATCCGTCAAGTAGGAATCCATTAATACAGGGCTGTACCCTCCGCAGCAGCAAACAGGCGACAGTGATGATGGGGATGGGGCAGACCAGCTTTACTGCTGCTCATGTGTCACACGCAGCTTTAATGGACAGCCTTGTCAACATCCTCATCCCCACTTGCACATGGCCCTCCACCAACACAGCTGTTGAAGATCTGTCAAACCTCTGTGTCAGAGAGGCACACACACCTTCCCAAAGTCACTGATGGAGCCAGTAAAAACCACAGGCCGTTCACTGGCAGCATCATTGATTTTATCCTCGAATTATTGTTGAGGATGCATCATGCTTTGCATACCAATGATGGGCTTTTCACTGGCAGACAGACAGGAGAGTCAAATTAGCCTCAGATTGCTATGGTTTTTGTTATGGGAATGGAAGTTGGAGAAGGAAGCACTGGCACCTTTTTTTTGCCTGTTTGTTGACCAGCACTCTCACATGTGCACATAAACATGCTGCCACACAAACGCATATAAACTCATAAAAACGCACCCACACACAGTTTGCCAGATTTACCTCGGTATTAGGTACGCAGCCAAGAAACTCATCAGTGGAATTGGAGGTTTAGCCAAGTGAGGATTTTTTTTGTGTAACCGAGCCTCAAATGAATAGGATGAAAACCCTCTGAGCTCCCACGATGTATTGTAAGTGGTTTGCGACTCAGAAAAGGTACGAGCATTAGTCTCATGCTAGAGAGATATTATGTTACATAGTGGTGTGCATAAAAGTGCACATGTAGGAGAGACCTGAAGCATGTATTCTTTATGTTGCATGCTCATTTGTTGATTATACATGTGAGTGGGGCAAAGGAAAAAAATAAGGGTTCCAGGGGATTTACTGCACTGGCAATGAGCTCCTGAATAACACGCCAGACTTGTACCTGGAAAGTGGAACATTTTGCAAGATAACCTTCAAATAATCTTCAGAAAGAAGATACCATTTATCCTCTTTGGAAATATTTGTAATGCTAAAACAACAGGTTAGACAACTGCTAATGTCACATTTCAGTAGAGAAAAAGCAATGAAGAAGCTAATTGAAGAGTTATTTTATGAAGATGAGAAAGGGGAGAAAAAAAAAGAGAACCTTGTTAATGTAAGCCATGCATGTAGTGAAATGAATATGGACAGATCAATGCAGGCTCTGATGTGTTTGGAGAGAGAAGCACCAGAGGAAGGGTGCAGATATAAGGAAAACGCTCCATTGCCCCAGGTCCAGTGCTTATTCCCTAATGGTGAATCCTCCCCTTCCGTTAAGCTGCTGTGACAGTATAGTAACAAAAAAAGAGATTGGCACTAAAAAGATTAATGTTGAAAGATACCTACTTGATTTGAAAAAATTAGATGCTGAAGTTCCACGATAACCTTAGCTAAACCTTTAAATGCAATTTTATGTGGAAGGATGACTGTATTTTGTCTCCCATCACTTACATTGTAAGTGCATTATGAAGGGATCTTGTACAGTTTAGGATGAACAGTAGGAAGGATCATTAATATCAATTACTATTATTATTAGATTATTATGAATCTTGCTACCGGACTATAGTTATGTGACATGCATGAAAAATTGTGAAAACATCCTTTAACTTATATATATTATTATAAAAAATATGTTAAGTATATATATTAGCTAAAGTAACATTTCTTCAGAGTAATTGTGCTATTACTGTCAGTCTCTTTGACTAAACATGGCTGTTTGATAATGTAGCATAAGAAGTGCCATGCTCAGCTCTTCCAGCAGAGTGGTGGATGTAGTCTATCATTAGCTTACATACTGACGTGACAGGTGCTTTTGTTAATGGAATTCCCTCAAGTTTATCTTTGAAGTTTCTATTGTAAATGTGCCAGTGTTTAGGAGGTGAGAGGACGGGCTGCAGTGACAGCTACTGCCAGCTAGTGTGCACGCCCGAATATGTCTGCATGTGCGCTTGTATGTGCATAGAAATGTCTATTGGGGCATCTGGGGTGACTGCTCGCAGTTTTGCTCTTGGCAAGCAGGTAATTAGCATGCATTGTTGAAAAGATTGACAGGGAATGAGGGTGGGGACCCGTCCACCTGGTTGTCAGCACTGGATCCCGCTTCGTTCAGCACCACTTACTCCACACAGTTAGAACATCAATGTCTGTTTCTTGTCAATGTATTACCCTCCTCCCCAGTGTGGAGGTACAGCACTTTTACTGGGCACCATCATGAGGAAAGATACAGGTGAAAGAAAGTCATTGAAAGGTAAAATATGCAATTTTTCAGATTAAAATGTAGATTAAAATGTCTACAAATGACTAAACTTGTGTTAAATGTTGTATTGAACTTGCGTACTTTTAGTACCACAAACGTGTTCAACAATTTGGGTATTTTTATAAATTCATAATTTAGTTTTAAATTAAAATGTACTTTCTACTTTAAGATAACTAAGGGGCATCGCCATTCGCCTATCAATATCCCTTTGTGCATTTAATTTCAAATTGGAACATATGGACAACATTCCTATTTAACTCAGATGAAATACATTTTAATTCTATAGCATAGGGCTGGATATTATGAAGCAACAATCTTTCCTCTGGATTTTTAGGCTGAAGGGTGTGAAAGTGATCAAAACTAAATGCAAAGACAGAGTTTCCTTTCCTGATTGAAAATATACAGCTGCACAATGTATCAACATGTAGGGTGACATCAGGTAAATTAGGCCCCTTTTTGGTAAATCGCTTGGGAAAATAACAAATCTGATCACTTTGTCCTGGAATTATGTGATTAAATATAAATATTTACGTGCTACACATCTTGAAACATATGCCAAGCAACATGCCATTTTTTTGTAGGCGTGGTTTCAGGTAAAATGGGACAGTCAAATGACAAAAGGAAATTCAAATTCAAAATTCATCATCAATTTTAATTTGAAAACACAATTGTTTAGAACTCCATAACTTTTAGAATTCATTAAACAAGCTCATACTTCTGCTATTAAAACAAGAACAGATCAGTTATACACATATAACACACCTATGTATACAAGCTAAGCTATCATACAAAAGCTATCACCCAGTCATATGTAACAAGCTATGTTACACAAACACAGCACTACTTTGAGTTGCACTAATTTCACATGACATTCAACATTATACATCTTGCTTTATCTTCTCCCGCTTGTCAGAGGTTCGGTTCCACCCTGGGAAGGAAACTTGTATTCACGATCTTGTCCGATCTTGGCCAAGACAGCCCTACAACATCCAGAGCCTTGAGGAACTCCGAGCGAATCTCATCCACCTCTGGGGCCTTGTCACGGAGGAGCTTTTTGACTACCTCCGGGATCTCAGACCCAGAGATAGGCAAGCCATCCACTGGTTCCCTAAAGTCTGCTTCCTCAATGGAAGACATTCTGGTTGGGATTAAGGAGGTCTTCGAAGTATTTCCCCCACGAACCCAGAACGTCCCGAGTACATGTTTTAGTTGAACCAAATGTTATACACGTGTTTTTGATTGACAAAGTGTCTCATTTTAGCTGAAACCATGTGGCCCATTTTATCTTAGGGGGTTAAGATAAATTGGGCCACCAAGATAAACATCACTCTTCCAAAAAATATGTTAATATATCAAACTAACAGTATTATTACTCATAGAATTCCATTAAAAATATATCCTGCGTAGTTTTTAGGAGCATATTATATTTTTCAATAGATTTATCATCCTTATATTACTTTAGTTAGATTTGGAATGCCAGGCTACTTACCTCTAATTTCCAGAGGGGATGGGATCCCCAAACCTTAAATGGCCCATTTTGCCTGATATCACCCTAAATGAAAAATTATTTATTTATGGAATAAAAAGGCTTATCTCTGAGAATGTGCCTTAAATTGTTCTCACTCTAATGTTTTTCCTCTCCTGGCGAACAAAATGCAAAGTTGTGCAAATAATAAAAATGAAAAGAAACAAAAAAAATGACAGGCCTCTGATAAAGTAGTTAAGTTTTCTGTTGAGGTAGACAGATCTTTACCAGACAATATGTTTTCTCTTTTATATCTCTGTACATCTCTTACAGATGTGCAACGATAGCGAACCAATCAACTGTCATATGTGGCACAGGCTGCATACTTAAAACATGGAGTGGGTATGAACAACATTTGAAACACCTGTCTGTGTTTAACCTCACTGATGATGTGTACTCAGCAAACACAAGCAGCTTGGCAACACAGGTTAGTTACATAAGTCTACTGTAATGTCAATGTTTTCTATAAACTTTTAAAAGATCTTTATTTTGTTGTTTTTCCAGTGTAAGGCTTTAATTCTCATGGTCTATTTATAAAGAAATTACATACTTATATGGTCCAAAAGCACCTGGTTAGACCTGTAGGCAGAGTACATTGCTACTACTGGGCTTTCAGGAAAAAAATTCGGTGACAAAGTGTTGCATGCAGCAGTGAAGGACATAGCTAGACAAACTCACATAACAGATCCTGACATAAAGAGCTTATTGTGCCATTGTGTCTTTGTGCTTATGAAGAGAGCAGAATTGTTTGACATAAAACTATAGCTAAACTGCACTCATGTGCACACAGTACAATGGCACCTCTATCTTTTTCCAACATCTTATCCAATGCAATATTATAGTCATAAATGTCATATACATAAATGTAGTGTAATGGTATTTTTTTCTGTGATTGTGCCAGTGAGGTTTTTATTCAATTCTGTTAATAAGGCTGCAGTTTGTCGGATTACCGTACATTGCAAAGTGCACCTGTTATTGAGTTTACCCCCTGCATTTATTCACTCCAGCTTTGTTGGTTTCCTTAAACCTCCATGACAGCAGAAAGGCTAGAGGCAGATTTGGAAATGCTTTTCACAAGACACCAAAAGCAAATTGTAATATTTCAGACCAATTACAGACTTTCATGCACTGGGATCTGGCATGTGAAGAACTCTACTCATTCTGCCAGCAAGCCTCTGCAAAGGCTAAAGCATCAGTATCTCCACAAACATGTCCCTTTGTTGGTATGAATGAGCTGAATTACATTTCTGCAGCAAATATGGTGGCAGCTACAGGGGCAGAAGTACTATATCATGTCTGTTGTGAGCAAAAACGGGAGTGTGCATAAAACAACAGCTGCAACCCATCTCATATTTGCACATACCTGCGACATTGTTGTGTAGAACTCACTCAGTGTTCTGAGGCAAACACACGCAAACAACATCCCACGGTACGGAGATTTGGCATGGTTTCTATTGTATTACACTGACCACCATGTGTTCCTATCTCACCACAGCCGTTCTGTTGGATTATCATCTCCGGACTCATTTTAGCCACAGATGAGCCATTAGCACATTGCTTTATCTCCCACGCATTCTCCAGCCCCGCCACGCCACCCCTCCAGGAATGGCCTCTGTTTACTTAATTGATCAATTAGCTGCTTGAGAAGGCTCCCTCTCCTCTGCACTTTCCATTTAGCCAACATTTACATGTGTCAGTTTAATTGTGTCCCAATCTCCTCCCAAATTATTTACCTACTCACTCACCCACACTGCAAAGCTCTCATTGTCCCCAGATGACTGATAGTCTGACTGAAATTGCAGTGTGCTGACCTGATCATAATTTGCCTTATTTAACCTCCAGTCTCTTAGGATTTCCTTAGGAAACTACACAGCTGACAACTTTTACCTGTCAACTGCTGCTTGTTGTATACTTTTTGGGCAACAGTTAATGTTTCTTTATGTTTTGGCCCAGTACTGCAGTGTAATTAAAAGTCAGTCCTGAATGTGGACGGGCATGGAACCAAAGCCAAAAGATATGCCCAAATGAAAACTGCAGAAACAAAACATTTGCAGAGGAAAGTGATTTTGCTTCAGTGGCTGACTTTTTACAATGCCCTTTTTTCCCCATAACTATTCAGCCATGGGTCTCCTGGCCTGAGGTCTTTTTTTCCAGCGGGTTGACTGGGCATGAAATCGGACTGGCATAACCCTCCTCCCCCATAGTGGATTCATGCAATTTACATACAACAGTCTTTTAACTGTGCTGGACCACCAACTAATCCTTTGTTCCCAGGAGAGCTTTAGCTGTACTTCACCCACTTTGTGCCTGTAACAGGCTCGTACTGCCCTCATGTGGTGGACAGACATATTGTGTCCTGGTAGAGGATGTAGGTGCTCAGTAGCCTATAATTGTTAGCTCTGATTCACACATTAGACTTTCATCTACTGCTGCCTGTGGATTCATGCAATGATGATGGACATATTAAAATACTCAAATTGTTTTTAAATGGCAAATGCTGAGAATTGTTAAGGAGTCAACATTTATTGCATTATATTAGTGTAACTACGCTGCATACAGTACAGTGAGTATTACAAACGATGAAGCAACAATTCTCATGCAAAGTTAACATGTTGAATATTCCACTAATAATGAACCTCATAATATAATAGGACAGAAGGCATGGCAAAAATTGCTTAACCTTCTCATTTGAATCCAAATAACTGAATATACCCCCCCTACATGCATACACATTATTAGGTGCAAGTTTTGTCTGTTTTAGATTATTTTGTACAGAAAAGTGTTAGCTTAATAATAAGTACATTTTATCATATATCTTGTGCCCTCCAGCAACCACAAGGTGGTGGTAAATCACTGGGATTGCGGGACTTGAGGTTTTGTTCTTTACAAATCACACTTGAAGCTTCTGAAAAATCGTTCCAAAATCTTTTTTTTTTCTTTTTATTGCAAACAATAAAAAATATATATATTATAATATTTTCTGGCAGTGTTACATACTTTTAAAAGTTTTTTTAGTTTGAACCAATATGCTTCTTCTCCTAAATGAGTTCAACTAAAGGAAAATTTCTGAATTCTAATTTGGGCTTAAAACACAAAAACATATGTTTTGTTTCTGTATAGCCTCTTCACAATCCTTCACCGATCATTTTGAATTTTAAAGAGCAAAATTGTATTTAAAGATCTTCACTGTTAGAAATACAAAACAACTCCAGTCAAAACAAGTCCTTACAAAAAATGACTTTAAATTAAATGAACACAAACATAAATAAAGCCAGTATCTTAAATAAAATGGTCAGTATGGTCCTCTTAAACCATCAGCTGTAAATCACTGAGAGTAGCCGATAAAGCAGCTGATAAACATTTTCAGGTATTGCCCATGCCTAATTATATTAATACCATATGTTTATATCAAAATATTTTAATGTAGTCTAAATAAGTTATTGAATAAGAGAAAGATACAAGATAGTAACAATCATGTCATCAAACATGTAGATTAAGTATGTATCTAATGTCAATGGTACATTAAGTACCATTGACATTAGATTCTTATTAGAGATATATTTTGTACTATTTACAGTGAGCATTTAACAACCAATCTAAAGTATAAAACAGAATAATACACTATAGCATGGGTGTGTATGCGTGTGTGCCCTGATACATGTGCATCACCAGTCTCTCCTGAACACCGGTGTGCTAATGGTATGGACCTTTGTCAGATTCAGGGCCCCAGTCACAAGCTTCCAGTCATCAGAGTTCAAGCTAGGATCTGCCCATTAACATGGAGGCCAGAGGATTTCGGGCTACCCACACCAGGAGAGAGCGAGTGAGCTGACACAGAGCAGGTCGCTCTCCCGCAGAATGCTCACCAGCCTGCACTTTCCAAGGACATTACGGCTCCATTCCACCAGCTCTCCGGTGACAGGCTATCATTAGTGTGCTTGCGAGAGCCCAGAGAGGTGATAGCAGGGGAATTGTGGGCTTTCATATCCACAAGCTGGTCCACAGGATGCCAGGCAGAGTGTGGTAATTTAGCTCAGAGGTGATGGAAATAGTGGGTTAGTTTAATGACAAATTTGTGTGGTAATGTAATGGGCGATAGAAAGAATGGGTGAGAAACACTAAAACAGAGAGGGTGTGTGTGTGCGAGCGTGTGTGTCGCCCCCCGAGTTATATATATATATTTATATCTTTTTCAGTGTATTTAGTGGTTCTTCAAAAGAAAAGCAGCAAAAAATTAATTAAATGCCAGGAATAAAATCTAAGATCTCAGATTTTGCTCCATAAAGTAATGTTCAATTCAAGCACAAAGAGCAAAATAGTTTCCCTTCTATATATATATATATATATATATATATATATATATATATATATATATATATATATATATATATATATATATATATATATATATATATATATATATATATATATATATTAGTATTAGTCTTACTATTAATTGGATTTGTATCCAGTAAAGCCTTTTTTTTTGGAAAACTTTAACATTGCAATATAATCTTTTATATCTATAAACAATCACACAGTCCATGAGTATTTACCCTCAGACTATCCATTATAAAGCACATCAAATCATAAAACAGTGCTAATCTGTCAACTAATCTGTCCAGATATAAAAGCAAAGTATTACACTCACAGATGAAAACCTAAATGAATAAAGTCCCCATTCATGAATGTTAGCGTGCCCTGTCCCGAAGCATTGTTTATTCATGCATCTAATTCACTTACAATTTCATCCCTAAAAAAAAAAAAAAAAAAAAAAAAAAGAGAGAAAGGAAAAAAATCAATCCTCCATCTCTGTCTCCCTTGGCAACAGGTTATAATCCATAGTTACGAAGAGCAGTTGCTAGGTGCGTTGCCGAGATACAGACCCTTCTCTCCACTGGCGCTACGTAGGAGGCCACCGGGTCCTTCATGATGGCAGAGAGATGAGGGACGGGTGAAAGGATGACAAGAGACAGGACAATGAGGACAGGAAATAGACACGCACACCTGATAGAGGCTGTACGAACAGAGGCACAAAGAGAGCACTAAAGAAAGGCTGAAAATGAGAGCAGAGAAAGGAAAGTAAACACAAAAAGGGTAGTGTAACAGTCTAAGTGGGCAATCTGCACACCTCCATTTGCTGCTGCCACATTTTAGCGTGCTTGTTTCTATGTGTGTTTGCGTGCGTTTGTTTGTGTGTACGTGTGTATTTGTGCCGCATGTGGAAGATAGATTGACAGCGCAAAAGAGCAGAAAATGGGGAACCTACTTTGACTCGTTGAAAAGACTGCTATCATGCTCAGAAAAAAAACGAAAGATAAAAAAGTGGCGTGCTGATGACTTCAATCAGTGAATCCTTTGTGTGCAGGCTGTTTCTCTTTGGGGAGTGAAGAGAAACGGAACAAAACATATAATAAAAATATATATACATATATTAAAAGAAACTTTGAGTCTGGCCTACACTTCCAACTTAGGTGTGTTCTTTTGGACATAATGAGACATTATTAGCATATCCACATTTGTTATATTTAGATTAAAATGCAATATATATATATATATATATATATATATATATATATGTATATATATTTTTTTCTTTTTTAGACTACAATAAAGCTGAGTTAAAAACACACACACAAAAAAGAAGCTTTGGAAATGTTGGACCTGTTGGACGTGTCGTTGCGTAGTCCCACAGATGTTGCGCACAGAAACAGTAACAGCTCTCTGTTTATTAGCGCTCATGGCCTGAGTTACACAAGCTGTCATCTTTTTTTCTATGGCTGATCCGATTAGTATGGTGATGATAGAAACCCACGGGAGTGCTTACTCCTCACGAGTTTCCTTGTTGGTAGATGGAAAGAGTGTTCTTTGGTGCTGAAACTGCAGGAGCCATCTGCTGCTCCCGGTACCGATTACACCCAGCATCACCTCCAGGGGGCAGTAGCACCGTGCACACAACCACTGGGCAGCTTAACTCTGCCCTGCCCCAACATCAAAGGCAAACTGCTTCTGCGGGGCAGAACAGCCGCTATCGACCTCTCATGTCCACCTCAGGACAGGTTTCAGCAGTTTAAAGCCATATATATATATATATATATATATATATATATATATATATATATATATATATATATATATATATATATATATTAACATGAGGTCATAAAATGAGGAGTCAACTCTCAGCTTTTTTGGACTTGTACTTTTGCTGTGCCCATCGCTTTTGACAATATTATTAGAAAGATAATTCTCCCAAGCAAATAAACTGTGAATTTTCCTCTCTGGTTGGGTTATGGTCTCCTCTCAGGTTGTGTGTGTGTGTGTGTGTGTGTGTGTGTGTGTGTGTGTGTGTGTGTGTGTATTTCACTGATATTGTGTCATCTGGTAAGGGAGCAAATATCAGGGTTAGCAGGAGGTTAGGCCTTTTATCTCTTTAAAGCTTACAAACAATATAAAGCTATGCTTTACATTCAGTTGTAAAACCAACTTACATCAGTCATTGACTCGGCAGTGGTTGAGGTGTATAATGAAGTGTCACGTTTGCAGTGCAAATTTTGCCTGAGTTGGTTGAATTTCTTATCTTCAACCTGTCTGTCTGTTTTACTTAATTTCTTTTAGAACTAATTGCTTAAGACTTACAAGAAAGGACTTGTAAGAACTACTAAAAATGTTCTACAATTCCTTATTAATAATGAAACTTAATGAATTTGAGATCTCAATTGTTGACTGCCTAGCCTGATTGCTTTGATGTCTCAATGTACCCAAACAAAATCCAAACAAAGGGAAAGGCATTTAAAAAAGGGAATTAATTAAGTGCTTATTAGTTTGAGATTAGCAATTCATCATGAAAAGAAAAGAAACAAATTAAGAAAACAATATTTGCACAAGGAGAAGGCTAACGGTAGATTCCTTTACTCCTCATCTTATAATTGTATAATGTGTAAAAATGCATTGTGAGTATATGCAAATAGCTTTGGATTAGACAATAGATGGACCTCTGGCTCAATATCTGTCCTTCAGCTCAGCACCCTCTTCATACTGTAAGCTTTGCTTTGAGTAGAGACCCCTGTTGGTTGATTGGAATGACTTCCCTAATTGGATTCAATTCCTAATTGAAACGTAATAAAAATGCATCAGTAGACGTGGCGCCAACAATTACCTCATGCAAATCTCTTGATGAATTGACGTGAGGGGCGTAATTGCAGCTGTTAAAAAATGCATTGATTTCTCCTGGAGTAACATCAATTCAAATCAGTTCACACTCACGCTTCAACCTTCATGCGGAAAGCATTTGTCACTGCTCAGTGTCCCTGTTTGGAGGTATACTGAAAAAAAAAAAATAAAAAAAATGCAAACATCTGCACCCTTTCATCTGGGTACAATTGATTGGACTAGTGAGGCTTTGTATCAAATGCACTACATCCATGCATATGCAATAAAGTAGTCCGAACACTTAGAGGAGGGAAACAAAAGAAGCAATGTCTTTGTTCTCTGTTTCTGTTTTCATTGAGATGGTGTGTGGGTTATGAAGGGGTTTTTGTAGAGTAAAATAAATAATATGCTGATGATGTGGCACAGAAACGCGTGCATGCCCCCCCCCCCCCCCCCCCACACACACACACACGGTTGAATACATTTAGAGCAAGAAGAAATGAAATCAAATAGATGGAGAAAGGACTTTGATTCTTCCCTCCACCAAATGTTTTCAACATTATCCGTCTGTCTGTTGATCGGGGGTGGCAGTATAGATAGAAAGGGTTAAAGCATCTTCTGAGTTATTGCCTAGCGCCGTAGTCATAGCAACAGGTTAATAAGTAGCTTCTCTGATCTTCCTCCGTTGCTGCACAGGTTGCTAAGATACAAATAGCATTCTGGACCCAGTGGACTGAACTGCAAACATCCTTCGATAAGAATGAACTTTAAACATTTAAAAGTAATGTGAAAGGCAAAGAGGCCTATATGCACTGAGGAATGTAAAGACGGGGAAAAACAGGATTACATCTGCAACCACAGTGATTGCATCTACCACATTTTGACCTACCCAGGCCAAAAAGGAACAAAATCGAACACTTGCTAAATCCAGCTACCTCATACCTCGGAGGCGAGTGGTTGGCCCATGTCTAAAGGTAAACGGGCCAATCAGCTTTGGAACAGAGTGGCTGTTCCTAGACGCGCGTGCGAAACCAAGGGCAAATTAAAGCATTGCCTCCGAGTTGCATCATTCTCCCCTCACAGCTCTATTAGTAGGCTAGCCACAATATCTCTTTACGAGAGCTACTCTCAGAGCAGAATTAGGCACACTTCCCCGCAGTGATATGTCTTTTTATGAACCACACTGGCATCATGTGTGCCAGTTTCTACAGAAGCAAGCCACAGCTGAATTACTGGGAGAAACACTTGTCTGGATACCTCTTTTCCTTGTAAGGTGACGTAATAGAAAAGCTGGCTGAATGTGTTTGTCAGACGAAAGGATAAATGAAGATGTGACTGAGAGGTTTAGGATCTGAATACTGATTAAAAAAAAAGAAAAATACGGGATGATCTCACTGTTATATATCAACTGTTTTTGTCCTCTGCTCGTCTCCTTCCCGTCAATTAACAGCATCTTTTTTTGTTGTTGTTGTGTTTTGTCTGACCGAAAAGTGCATTGATTCAAAAAGATGGAGCGTGTGCACTGACACAACAAACGAACAAACAATTGAACAGCTTGACTGGAGGAAACTGTGAGGCCACAGTACGGAGCGCTGGAGTGGGTTTTGATGATAATGCTTGATCCCTCTGTTCTCTCTGTCACTGGGCCTCACGCTTCAGTTTGGCTCAGCTGTCAGCAATGGACGCTTACACGTTTCCACGCATAGACGCGTGAGCTCACGCCCCCTTTACGTAATATCCAGGGATGCAGGCTTGTGCGCACGCGTGTACATAATCATGACAAGCTGCTATCAAACGTATGAAATCAGTCGACAAAAGATGTGCGACAAAGTACGTTATATCCATGTATCATGTTTCAGACATTAGCAGCTATCCTTGTGTGGTAATTTGGCACGCTTATGAGCAGCAATAATTGTGTATTTGTGTGATTAAGGCAGTAATCAGAAAATAATGACACTTCAATGTGATTTATGAGAATGGATGAAATTTCACAGCTGAAAGGTGGCAGGTTAAACAACACTGACCCGCCAAATACCAAGAGAGATTTAAACAAAGGCCAGAGCTAATACATCACTGGAACAAGGGGGTTGAGAGCAAGATGCGTGTGTAAGTGCTTTGTACGGCATGAGCGGTCAGGAGGTCATATAAACCTTTTTAGACAAGATGGGATATTGAAATGTTTCAAGAAGGAAGAAACCGCTCCTGATGCTTAGGGTTTATTAAAATGAGGGAGAGGATTTTCGTTTAGACAGCAGAAGGGTCATGAAACTCAATAGCCACAGAAGTGATATGCAATCAAAGTAAAAACTAAAAAAAAAATCACTAAATTTGCAGTTGTGTGGGTTTAGCCACAACTGTGTTATTCTGCGTACATCCACAGATGAAAACGACACTCTCCAATACTGATTAAAGGTTCTTCACACCCACCAGGCTCCACACTATTTTGGGTTCATTCAATCCCGGCCTTGATTACTCGATTGGACTCATTGATTGAAGGGGAATGACCTATTATCTCAAGTGTTAATCAGGTGTTGACAGACAGCTCTCTGTGGGACTGGGCACGCCTGAAAGCCAGAATGGCGAGCACTTGCTGGACTCCCGCCGCTCGGATGAGTCAAGGGTTGGGGCGGCACACGGAGCGGTCACGCCCGCTTAACAAGTTTCCTTCTGGAGCACAGTCTGTGGACCGCAGTGACATCATCTTTAGTTTGTCCAGGTCAGGCATGACTCAGATGTTTTTGGTGCCGTTTTTTAACAGGCTTATTCTGATCCGGTTTACCAGCCTGTGAATTGCCTCGAAATGTCAGAGAAAGGTGTTGAGATATAAAAACGGCCATAAAAAAAGCCTCTGCATGCTGCCGACATGCTGTCGTTTCATTTTGTTTAATTTTTTTTTTTGGATGGATGATGTGCAGTCAGTATACTTAGTTGTAAAATCAGAGGAACTCTTTTAACTATTGAAAAGGCCTCAAGTTCAATAGGAATCCGGCTCAGTGTATTAAAGTGAGTCACTGACTGTAGATTGGAATGAAATTACTTTAACGGCTACATAATGCTCTTATACGTGTATTTCTAGTCAATCATATCCAGGATTTCATGTATCTCTAAACTGGCTTAATTGAGTGTTATAATTTCAGTTTAATTAGGAGTCATCTTGGGGCAGAAGCAATGAGGAACATGTCTACTCTATTCCTGCATCATGACACACCACTGCCTATTTAGCATGCAGCGATCAAATTTGTACTTTGAAGAAAGAAATTCTGGTACTTTAGCCTGATTGCAAACCCTCCACACTAATATAAAACTTTAATTTTCACTTGTAATTTAACTTGGACGTGTGAGACATCGGTTCTGCTGCTTAAGTGTGTGCTTCTCTGTAGTTCTTGGAAACTTGGTTAACACACCTCTTGCTGCTCCAGCGGGAAACAGCATGGACAGATGGCTACATGTCCAAGTTACACCTGTCTGCATCACTTCCTGTGTCTCCAACGTGAATCTCTTTTGTCCACCCCTCCCCCACGTCTCCCGCTGCATCCCTCTCCGTAATTATCTCCCTTTTCAATCCCAGCATCTTCAAGTCTCATCAATGCTTCTTAATTTCCATCAATACCGCTGCAGCCTAAGCTCTCCACACCTGTCCAGTCACCATGGCAACCTCACCTCTGACAACAAAGAGCTCTGTAAGACATGGCATGCTGTATTCCCCTTGATTAGATATTGATTAAGCTTTTGTAATACATAATAGGATCAAAGGGATTGTGCAGCTTTACTTACCCAGGTCTTCTTCACACTTTCATTTACTTACAATCTTTTGTTATTTAGGAATCTGCATGTTAAGAGGGATGGAATTGAAATTTGCCACCCTTTGTCATAGCCATTCAGAACCTCCTTCAGGGACGTGTAGATGCACAAAGACCCTTATAATTTAAAAAAAAAAAAAAAAAAGAGAGAGAAGGCACAAAGACTCTCCTATGCAAATCTACAATTTAAAGAGTGTTGACAGCACATTCAGGTTTCTGAGTGGCATAACATGCTAATAGACCCGTTGGAGTGTGCAGACGCCTCCAAATGCTTGAGTGTCCCTAATGGATGCATTGATAAATTAATGGACGATAAAAGTCAAATGCTAAATGCATGGTAAGTGACAAGTGATAAGTCAATATGGTAAATATTTGTGTAGGACATAGTTAAGAAGTTGAAAGGCCATTATTCATGATTACCTACAGACAAGCCATTTCTTGGTATAATGAGGTGCATGGCATGAATTTAAAAGCTTATGAAAGTAGGTCTGGAGTGCATTTCTGTCAATTATAAATTAGTATCAGCTGCAAAAGAATTACAAAGACATGATAATATTGGTTCACTTTATCATAAACCCATTAAATTGGCATTTATATTCAAATGTTCCATATGAGTAAAACATTAAATGTTGTCTTCTGGTGATAATGTTGCAGTTAGTTTCGGGTGCTTTATCTTTAGCTGCCAGATTTGATTTAAGGTGCAATTTTTTGAGATGTTTAAAGTTTAACACATAATTCAGACAATGAGGTCACTAAGTAGTATTACTTTACCTGTGCAAACAACTAAAAAGAAACAAAAATCCAGAACACTGCTTGCTTTGTGGTGTTCAGAGTGGCTTTCATACATGAAGTGTGACGCTAGGAAACTGGAAGGATTGAGAGTCATTATATCTGTCACCAGTTTTTCTTGTGTGTATCTAGTTTGTCAGCAGCAGCAGCAGTCACAATATTTGAGCTTCATAAGACCTCTTCATCCCAATCAGCCTCACAAATAAGGTACATGCACACAAAAAAACACTTGAGCCAGACAGGAGGTTGTGTGCTTTCCAAATTTACACTGATGATTTAGAGGGATGCGAGGTTGAGAGAAGTGGGAAAAATGACTTTTCCTTTCCCACGCCGAGAGAGTAGAGGAGTCGGAATTGAGGATAAACCCAGGAATTGCAAGAGCCATGTTCAGAACAGTCTGACCTTTTTTTTTTTTTTTTTTTTTTTTAATACAACAAACAAGGATAAAGACAACAAAATGTAATAACTTTCCCCTATCCAATCCATACTTCATGATTATCCCTTACTCCAAAACATTGGAAAAAATGGAACTGTCAAAAGAGTCTTGTTGTTCCATTTTCTTTCCCTTTGCCCCCCTCCTGGAGACAAACAAACAAACCCCTGTTAGCACATTTCATCAGCTTTAGGGGTTACAGAACAGATTGAGTATCGACATCGGTGGCTGTCGAGGCTTATGGCTCAAAGGCAACAGTAGAGGAAAATCTCAGGGGTAGGAGATGCAATCGAAAGGACCAAAATAATTCAGCAGGACTCACTCGAGGAACAATCCAGTTTGTCATGTGGAATCATGGAGTGTCTGCCGCACAATGAGAGAGGGTCCCTGAAGACTCAGCACAGGAGTCAACATGTGAATAGCCTAGAGTTAGTGCCCCAACTGGCCACTCTTTGCCTTTTTTATCACCTGCAAATTTAGCAACCATAAATCTGTTTCCACACCAATGCTACTACACAGACGCGCCGGAGAGGCTCATAAATAAGAAATTATGTTTGGTGTCTTGGGATGGTTTGGTCATTGATGTTCCCTGGGGTGTAATACTCTATTCTGGGAACAATTACCGTCAAGAGAGTTGTGATGTGTTCCTTCTGTTGTGATGGACTGTTGTGGCTGCTGGGAATTATTGAACTGTAAAGGAACAAGTGAAATGATCTCACCTGTTGTACGCAGAGCGTTCAGGCTCGCTGTGGGACACAGTATCGTGTAGTCTTTTTTTTTTTTTTTTTTCTTCTGTTGTTGAAGGTTAAGCCGTCTGGTGGCTGCTGACTGACTCCGAGGGTTAATGAGGAAGGAGGGGACTCCGGGCCATAAAAAGGACACTGACCAAAGGCTTCAATGTGACCTGGCCCTCCTCGCCGTAACATCTCTGTCAGTGGAATGCGGCACAAGGAAAACCTCTGTTTAATCGATTGACCTCCTGCTTCTTATTCACAGACGATAACCAGCAGCACCCTTTGTACCTGATTTTGTTTCCACTGTAACACCTCCACGAGACAAGAGCTGAATATCCATTTCGCTTTAATCAATTCACAATTTATTCCCCTCCTTCTTCCAATCTCCCTTCCATTTATTATGCATTATTCGCCCTTTTTAAACGATTTCCTACTAACCGTCTCATCTAATTTGGTATTCGGATATGGTTAGTGCTGTTAGCTCAATTAATACAATGACATGTCCTAAATGCATTCCCTCCACAATCCAAGTCACAAGAAGCCTCTGAACACTTCACATCTTTGCAAACAGGGTCATGCTTACGAGCAATAAGCATCCAAACCTTGAGGTGTTATTTAATCAAGCTATGTGAATATATAAAAAGGACAAAGCAGGCTCGGTTTTCTACAGGACTGTGCTTTATTTTAGTCTAAGCAGAATATAATGAACTAGAGAACTACAGAGTTCAGGAGCACTATGGGAGATATCACCCCAAATCAGGGAACTGACCAGAGCCATCGCTAATTCAAATTACATCTCTGTTTCAAAAAAAAAAAAAAAAGAAAGAAAGAAACAGTAACTCAGTTTGTTCAAGTCAAATTATAAAATAAATGATTATTCCATTCATTCTGAATATAAATACCTAAATATATTATGATAAATTAATTTAGCATGAGAAAAATGAAGTGGATGAAATTAGACAGTGAAGCTGTGAAGCTGGGAATGTAATGAGTCATGATACAAAGATCCATGGTGCAAAATTTCCTATGACTAAATGTGAATTCTTTAAAGGCTCTCATTGAATGCTTGATTGGAGCAAACTGCTCAGTTAGCTGAGTGTGTTTACATTTTGGTCCTTGTAACCAATGGAAATGGAGGTGGAGGTCCCACTTCCTCATTTGTGTCAGAATAGGCTTGAGGCACAACTGACTCTGGCGAAGTGTTTGTCTTCAGGTTTAACATTTTAAAGATGGAGCATTTGGCATCCCCCCAGAATACAGTGTGTCCAACCACTGTTCACAGGTAGTACTGTCTGAGAGAACAGGCTGGGTTTAAGGCAGAATTCCCTCCTCACATTAACAAATCAACCTGACTGGATTAAAAGCAATGTGGCTCAATCTACTGTTGGTACTATATCTTCGGTGGATGGAGTTGTCACATTAAAACAAACTTTGCCAGCAACAATGAGATAGCAAACTTTGGGAAAAAAATAAAATCCTATAAGATAGTAAGAGAAGTTGATTCCCACCAACCCTTAAAAAAATAAACAAGAAACACAATCACATAAAAAACATTACAGGAATCCTTCCATGGCTTAAACACAACTGATGATAACATGACAGCATAGGTCTCAAAACCAATGTGACTGCAACATTTTATTTATTTATTTTTTTGTAATTTTTTCCCCCATTTTCTTTTCAAAACAAACAAAGGCCTCAAATGAGATTCATTTTGAACATGCAATGCTGATTCTTCTGAACTCAGTTGTGCAATGGACTCATTTTTTTATGAATCCTCGTGACCAGTACCATCAATTGTTCTTTTACAGTGCAGTTTGTTAATTCTTGTATTGATTTAAGAGCTTCCAGTGGGCAAAATCTCTTTGAGCTTGCCCATCCATAAGGGATTAAATATAGGGATTTTGTGCAGCTGAAAAAAAGAGAAAAAAAAAACAGGAACGATCAAAGCATATCAGAATAAACCTCATGACAATGGGTCTATCCCAGCTTCAGCCAATACGAACAAAACAAGAGAGAGAAAATAAAGAATAATTTACCAATATGTGTATAAAATCCCATTTTTGAACACCAGTGCTTCACTATACAAGAAATAAAATCATTTTATCTTCTGTTTTTTGATAAATTATTTTATTTCATAGGTTCCTTCTCTTAGTTTCACTGAAATATATTAACTTTTATTTTACTTTTTTTATGTTTGAACATGATCTATTGTACGGCCTATAAAGAAAGTTCAACAGAATTGAAAAATAAGCTATATTGTATGTACAGGAGAAATGCAGCTGAGTGGTCGTAAGAGCAGTAGCAGATTGGGTCAAGCAGGCAGAGGGTTCTGCTGGGTCCGACTATAACTGCTATCTTGTTTGTCCCCTTTCTCCAATCTCCGCCTAACCATGTACCTGTGGTTTTGGCCACACGTATTAAATGTTTGAATCCAAAAACGGTTTATGTACACGTCGAACAAATTGTTACCTAAGAACTGAGAGTTTCGTTTTTGTAAAACTAGCTTCTTTGAATGCTGTTAAGCCCAAACTTTCACTTTCCAAAGTATTCGCGGCGGTTGGCTGATGCTATTTTTTGCCGCACTTGTCAAGCAGTAAGCATGCAGATGGATGAACTCTACTGTCACTGTCATATCTGTTCATCAGCCCCAATTGGACTAATCCAATTACTGCACAGGCAATCTTTCTTCTGTCAGAAAAATCATGACATGTCGGTGTACACAGAATCTTAATTAACGGATCACTTTGAGGCCGTGGCTTAGATTTGACACTAAGTCAAACACACGCTAAGCCTCAGTCCGGTGCTTAGGGTTGTAGGATGCATGTTCAGAGCCAGAACTTAAGGGGCTTAAAATGACTCTCCTAGATCCCTGCACTGCTGTGGATACATTTTTATAGTGACATCATTGTCCCACAGAGTTGGGCTTCTCATTACAAGCTGCTATACAACCTTTCTCTGTTTTTTTTTTTTTTAGTTTTTTTTAATTTTATAGGCTATTTACATTAAGGAATAAAAAAAAGTCTTTGTCTTCATTACTCTCAGCCATTTTGTCAAACATAATCGCACACCTGCAGCAATCATTGTGCATCGTTGGGTGGACTATGGCATCTTTTTTTTTTCTTTTTTTTTTGTGTGTTTGTTTGTTACTCTCTTGGAATCGGATGATGATAACTATAAATCCAAAGCATGATTTTGGTGGTTCATCAGCCCTTCTGTTGGCTCAGCACTCCCCTGCGATGGGATATGATATTACGGCTCCCACTGACTACATATTTGTGATTCTGCTCGACCTCCCTTCGGGATCAGGGGTAAGGCAAGGCTCTGAACCTCTCCACTAATCATGACATCATAGCGCCTGATGCCCTGAGTATTGGGAGTGATTTTGTGGAGTTTCAGTTTAGCACACAGCACCCCCACCACCCAGTGCCTATTTCCACCTCCACTGTTTCCATACAAAATCCCATTTCCACGGCGAAAACCCTTTCTGCGCTGGAGTGAGATGACGGAAAAGCTCTCTCTCAAAGCAGCTATTAAATGAGAGGCATTAATTTCTTTCCTCCTGTCCAACAGGTTCCTTTAATTATCTCTCCACTTTCAGTCAATTACATTTCACTTCCTTTCCTTGGCAATCACTGCTATTTTAGGGTGAGTGTTATGCACCCAGGGGGTTGGAGAATCGTAGCCATGCTCTAGCGGTTCTCTGCTTGGCCCTGCTATTGGCTGTGGCCCTCTAAGGTACAATGAGTCTCCAGAGGACTGACCTTGTGAGCACCAGTGCACTGGCAATCAAGGAAATGAGTATACCACATTTATACCCCCATCCTCACACAATTTGTATTTGGGTGTTTGGGCACTGACATATCCTTGTAGGTTTATGCTCAGTATCATGTTCTGAGTTGACATTTGTCTTTCGTCCAAGAGATGAAACATGTCTTGGGGTAAAAACCAGGCCAGGCAGAAACTGGGAGCAGAGTAGGCAGAGACTCAAACAGACTCTGCAGAACCTTTTTCTTGGTTCAGTAGTTCTGGAGCACGTTTCACAGCTATTTCTGTTTTTAATGCACTTCAGTAACATCCTCCCCAGGGTGCAAAAGTAATAAGAGCACCCTTGTTAAAAGTGTTGAAGTGCTGATTTCACATTGCCTAATTTAGCCTTGGCATAGCAGAGATGCTACATGAACACTACACTGTTAGCCAAGCAGACAGCAGGATACTAGGCTAGGCTGTGCTTTGGCTCACCAGGGACTCAACCTGCCATTAGCAGTGGGAACTAGTACAGCATCTGTTGTAGGAGCTGTAAGACAGAGAAGATCAGTGGTGCAGACATGCGAGGTCCACGTTCACTTGCAGAATGTACTCTAAAGATGGCCGAGACAAGCACAGGAAATTTCATTGCTCATGGAACATTAGATTTGCCATCGATTAGTTCAGCTTCACATGAATAATGATCACAAACGCTTTGCAGAACATGGCTTTGTTTTGACCTACTTAGCATTAATTCACAAGGCTTCCTGCATTTCCACCTAATGTCCAATCAAAGGCTTAGGAAGGAGGGCTGGGATTTACCTTACGTGTATTTCGAGGCAATTTAAATGCCAACAAAAAAAAGGATGTCATTTTAAGTCTGAGGAGCTACTGTGCTTCACAACTATTCTGTCAATGTTGAACAATACTGTGCTTTGCAGGTGTCCCATTAGGGATACAAGCAAGAAAAATAAAGGAGTGTAGAGCAAGTTATTGTGATGGTGGCCTCTGCAGAGATAGTTGAGACCCAATTACTTGCTGAAAGGAGAAGCACAATAACACGGGACTCACAACAGCTGCTCTTACAGAATTGAGGATTTGTGGCAGGATTGTTGCTTTTTGACATAATTTTAAGCAACTATTGTAGCAATGTTTGTCTGGGGGAGAGGGGGGTTGGGGATCTACTTTGCAATGTTAACACCTAGCTATAATATGGAAGGTTTTATCCCGCATTCTCAATCACCTCTTTGAGTAAATTCAGCAGTATTACTGGTGCCAGGTCAGCTGTCAGCAGTCTTGCCAGGGAGTAGGCACAAACATAATTCTCGCTAATCTCCCTTCTGTCATCCATGTGCATGCAGGGGACCATCTCTCCTGTCATTTGGTCCAAGTGATTATCCCGGTGATTTTTCACTTGGTTGCTGCTAATGTATAGAGGCTGGTGATTACAGTGTGATTAGAGGGAAAGGTGAAATAGCATGTCTAATACAGTGCAGGAGATAATTGAAGGGTAGTGAACACAGACGTTAGCCAGGTTCCAAAATGCCGTTCCAAGGGGAGAGCCGCTGAACAGCTGGGCTGAGGTTTGGAAAGGCATGGCTGCTCTTAGGACAGGAGGAGGAAGAGAAGGAGCACATGGCGTGCTGATACGAAGGACTCCAATCAAGACCTTCTGCTCATTTAAATGACAAAGAATGGCAGCACATCAAAAACTCTGGAATCTGCTGGCACATTTATTCTACCTCCTTCAGTTATTTAGAATAGGCCTGGTATGCTTTTTTCTCTAAAGAAAGATAGAGAAAAAGAGAGGGTATGGCTGGGAGAAGACACTAATAAAAGGGAACTGGTTGGACTGGGGCCTAATGTATTAGGAACCAGCCATATTTGAAGCTTTTAATAAGATCTTTTGAAAGCATATAGCACAAATAGTGTACTATATAGTGCTTATCACCAGGAGCTTGACCTCAGCTTCTAATATGGATCAAGTCATTGAGCATCATCCTAGAAGCATCAGTTTAAAGGATCTTGATGTCATGTTTGGTTGTTGACTTCTGCTCTCTTTACCTCTTTCCTTCCCTCCCGCCATCCTACATGTAGGCCTTCCTCTCGCTGCCAGCTGTCAGTGCGTCAAAGCGCTGGTATAAGGACGTGAGCTGGTGTTCGACGGGGAAAATTAGGAAGTGTTCAGAGTGATTGAAACAGAATCGCTCCTCCCTATAGACTCATTTCCCACATATTGATCTGCTTTTAGAGAAGAGCCTGCATCCAGGACTCTAAAACAGTCAAAATAATGGCTACAGGACTTTAAATCAAGACATGAGTCCTTTGCTCCATTCTGCCTGATGTGTTAGAGAGGCCACAGGCAAGCTGACTGATGGTTAAGAGTGTTTAAGATATAAATTACATATATTCTGTTTAAGCAGTAGTTTGGTTTTTCCAGAGTCTCTATGTATAATGTATGAAGAGAGCTGGTCAGGGAACATCTTAACAGTAGAATCTACATTCGATTTGACGGAGCTAAAGGAGTTGTAAAATCCAGTGCTCTTTTGCCATCAATACGATAAATTGAGTTTGTCTTCAGAGAAATGTTTGTTTGTATCTGCCAAGAGACTAGAGGCAATTTTCTCTATCTGGATTTTTGCAGCAGATCCACTGGACACAGATATCCTTGGCATGTTGCTTTTTTTGAGCCATGATTGTTTTTGTTTTTTTTCATTGAGCGTAATTTGCTTTTTTTGGGGAAATCCAAAACCACGAGAGCCAAATTTAATCATTCTGCTGGCAGTTTCAGTAGCTGTCACCTTACTCCTCCTCCCTTTCTGTCCCCATCATGAACATCCATTTGTCCATCTCCTTTAATCGAACCATCATGCTGCAACAATTTGTGGCTTCATAATTCACACGCCATTTTGCAATACAAAAGGTCATGGAAAAAAAAAAAAGAAAAAAAAAGAGAAAACAAAAACCAAAGACACCCCATGTCCATTTTGCTTGGTCTTTACAGTGGATTGTCGCTTGGAACACAAAGGCCAGTGAGAAGCCTTTAATGTCTGGACCCTGTCCAGCACAGACATTAGTAAAGTTCAGTCTTTTTTTGTCTTGTCATCCTCTTTTTTTTTTCTTCTAGAACAGTCTGTTCATAGCTGTCAGAGAGTGCGGTGACTTATACATCGTGATGAGCGAGATATCCAGTGGCTGATACCTTAACATCCAAGAGAAAGAGACTCATTGCGTACAGGGGCAGATTAATGTTTCCTTTTTTCCTTCCACTTTTTCCCCTTTTTCATTACGACTTCAAGTATTTTTTTAAACAACAGCAAAAGTTAGCAAATCTACATTTTTTTCTCTAATCTACTGTACTATTCTACAACCTGGTGCTAAATCAGCATCCAGAGCAAAAAGATCAGCCCCTATACTACGATTCTGTCTTTTTTTTATACATTATTTCCATTTTCTTGTAATCGTACTTACAGTAGGCCACTGGATATTGATTTAATGATTTTTTTGACTACGAGTAAATTGTAATACTTGCAGCTACAAGGTATGAGTTTTTAAATATATATTTATATATTTATATATTTATATTCTTTTAAAAAGCGTTTAGTCCTTTGGTCCCTATTTCCTAAGGAATGATGCATGTAAATTATCCTGGATTCTCCTCTTCTTCTTCTTCTTCATCTTCTTTTTCTTCTACTTCTTCTCTTTTTCTTCTTCGATCCAGAGCTTGCCCTGTCACAGAGCACAACACCTGTGTAGGCACAAAAACCAAAATGGCAGCAGGCTGGTGTGTGTGTTTGTGTATATGTGTGTGCACACGCATGTGTTTGCTTCAGTACTTCAGTTGGCATTTGCACGTATTTATACATGTACAAAGGTTTTTTTTTTTTTTTTTTTTTATTTTTCCTTTTTTTTATTAGGTGTAGCATCTTTAAATATGTTTGTTTGGTTTTGTTATGTGTGTGTATGTGTGTTTATCTATATCCTGTGTAAGTATGCATGCTTTGAGCATAATGAGTCTATAAAGTTTTTTTTTTCCCCATCATGTCTAAAAAACAGCAGCAAAAAGTTGGTCTCTGCAAAAAATTTTCTCCCACAGATGCCAAAGCAAAACAGGGAAAAAAGAGGCATTTGCGAAGAAAGAAAAAATTAAACTAAAAAAAAACAAAAAAACTCTGGGATCCTTCTCTCAGTCACCCAATCTTTCAGCGGGTTTCCAGCAGGATCAAGGGACCACCCTTCCTTCATGATATGTAGCAGAGCAAGAAGTCTTTGTACTTTTACTGCACTTGTGGAAATAAGGTGTTGTGGCCCTTCATCCTGTGACACAGAGAAAGCATGAGAGAGGGAAAGAGAGAGAGAGAGAGGGGGTAGAGAATAAGGAGAGTGGATTCAGCACGGCTGTGGCAAACATGCTTAGAGTTGCTGGCTCCTGGTTATCACACAGACTGACAGGCACAGCCAACAGCATGAGAAACAGACGGGGAGGAGGAAAAAAAAAAAGAGTGTGTCAATCAAAACCAGAAATAAGTGGGCTAGAGGTGGGGTGTGAGATTTGTGTTTTAACCATATGGAACAGACATCTACACTGTGACAGCACTAATCCAAGGAAGGCTTCATTTAAACCGACTACATCTCCCTGCATGAAAAAAAAATACAGCTGAACATCATTGTCATTTATAATGTTGTTAATTCATTGCAAACAAACTTCTCAAAAAAACAAGAGGGAAACAAAGAAAACAAGTAATGTGTTTGGTTAAATAGTGCAATGATTCTAATGAAAGAAAAACTGAACTGAAAGTGGACATATGTCAAGAAGTAGCCTCTGATTAGAATCCCATTAAAAAACGAAACAAAAAAAACACCTTCCCTGCATTTGCGTGCAATATGCAACGCTATTGCTAAATGTGATGGCGCGCTTCGGATATAAAAGATCTAGTTTACAGCCTAACATCCCTAATATGTTGTGAGCTACGATGTGGGTGAAGAAAGACTCTGAAATCACAGCAAATCACTCTCTGGGAGTGAACATGAAAGGGTCTGACTTTATGACGGAAACACACTCCCAGACGCTCTTTGTTCTACCTTTCCATTCCTGTAAATGAGCTTGTTACCATTTCATAATAGATCTGATTTTTTAGATGTGGAAGCAGACATTCTAACTTATTCCTTTTGTGTGCCAAGGCGAGCCGCAGCCATTAGCTGCATAAAGTGCCAACAGTCCTGATTATAGATCCTGATTCCCTCATTTTATAGGCCACTAGTGATCTGGTGATTCTCGCCATACATCTGCTACAAAGGAGGTGAAACACGCAGCAATATATATATATATATATATATATATATTCTTTTTTTTCCCCTCCAAGTAAACCACTTCTTTGAAAACTTTGCAACTATTTCACCCTGCGAATTTGTCTGATGAGAATTTTTTTTTTTACACTTTTTCATAAGCTTTTGCCCCTCCCCCCCATTTAGATGGCTACTAAAGACTTCTCATCTTTCAGTTAAAATGCATAGTTGATGATAGAAAAATCTTATCCCTCACAGATTACCTGGCTAGACACCCCACTGAGTTCATTGGATAGACGATGGAAGGGAGAGTTGCATGCAGGGCTTCTGAAAGAATAGCAGAACGAGTTTGATGAAAACGACTAACTCCTATCAGGGTTTGGCCTGGAGGGCTGGAAACAAACTCACTTGCAAAGAAAGGACTTTTTGACTGTGCTCTGTTTTCTTCCTTTATACAGACTGAGCAAAAATTATTTCAAATACAAGCACTAACAACATAAGAGCTAAATTAACTGGTGATGTAATTCTACTGAAAAATACAAATGCTGAAGAACAAAACCAGGTACTTGTGTTTTTTTATATTTATTGTTTTTCCTGTCCACAGCTTGAACGTGTAGTGTACAGTATGGTTGTCTGGTGGTCGTATTTTGGCCATGTGGGTCTGCAGCGCTGCCTGCAGCTCTGCTATCACAGTGTAATTGGTTTGCACCCTCATAAATAAATAAATGAGAAGTGATTCTCATGTTAGGCAAACAAAACAATCTTGCCGAAGTACTCCCTGTGCAGATGGAATCCACGGAGAAATGGAGTGTCAACATTTGCCTGTGCTCTCTGCGGGAACGGTGGAGATTTAATTGGCTACACAAACATAGGGTCATCTTGGCCATCTCTCAACTAAACAGCTGTCGATTGGGGTGTGGAAAAAAAAAAGGTCTCACAGACTCAGACTTTCAATGAAAAAAAATAATAGTTATAATATAGTTATAATAGTAATGCTAGGAAAAAAATAAAACACTGTTGATGTGGATGTAAGGAAATAGAGAAATAGAAAATACAGTACATTCATACACATGAACCCCACAATAGAAAGTAAAACACCACAAGGGCACACGGTACGATAGCACAAAGGGTTAAAGGCCACTTCCAGTTATAGTCAACCAACCAGTCAGCACGTCAGTTACATTATGTACAACAGGTACCAGCCAAGAAAGGCATCGATTTACTGCACTCCACAAACTGCCAATATACAATATACAGTATATATAGAGATATATATAAAAGGAGGGCAGAATATAAAGAGATAGAGTTAAAAGATATCAATCAACGCCACGTCATGCAACGCAGTCACAGTCCCACCACATGACGTCATCCAAAATAAAATGACACCATGGGTTCAACTTACAGCTGTGGGAACTTGGCCCCATGACAGGTGTGGGAAGTGTGGCTATAGCGGAGAAAGGCCACCTCACACTGTGATTGGCCAAGTCAGGTTGCCAGGTTGGTCGGGTGCAAAAGAAGGAAAAAAACAATGGGATTTTCTTTTCCTTAAGTCAGAATTCAAAGCACCCTTTCCACACTCTCACTTATTCCGCCTGGCAAATCAAATGAGGTTATTATGGTTATTACTATAAAGATTGGAACAAATTGACAAGTAAAACAGAAATAACAGCAAATAATCATCAACGCACCACAGAAAAGGCCCTTTTCTTCTTGTGCCTCACTGTGGCGGTGAAATATTCTCAGGCTGACAACATTTGCAGGTTAAAAGGTTTAAATTGATGTTTTTATATTCATAAAGATAACCCTTAAGGCAGGAATGCATATTTCAGAAACTTGTCCTGTCTACAGTAATTGGATTTGCTTTGCATTGTTTGCTATGAGGGTGGCCGTACAGTGAGTGCTGCAGCTTTTTTTTGCATTAAGTTTATCTTTAAGACACAGAACGCAATTTCAGAGTAGCAGGGCTCCTGAGACCAGCGCAAGAGAATGCTGTCTGATCATGTTTTTAATTTAACTTCAAAGCGAAATCGTTAAAAAAAAGAGAGGCCTCTGAAGTTATCTACATATTAAGTTTTTTTTTTTACCTAAGCAATGTGAAAAAAGTCATTTAAGCTTCATCAAAGTTTTTCAGCATCATATTGTAGTTGATTTTAGAAAATTCAAAAGTTGCAGTCTGACTTGAGTCTGTTGCTCAAGAACCCAGTGTACTTTCCTTAACAATATAAGGTAAAAAAAAAAAAAAGAAAATAATAAAAAAGTAAATTGGTCAAAAGCCAGCCTCCCTCCTCTTTATATAAAATAGCTCATGATTTTGATGGATCTATAAACCATGAGCTATGATACAGAGCTGGCTTCAGAAGCCCCACTCGCGTATTTTTTATTTAATGTTTTCACGGGATTGGTCTTGGTTTTGGTCTATTGGTTTTTCTTAACAACAGAAGTGGTGTAATAACGGAAGAAAAACACAGAGATGGATTGAACCAGACCAGAGACGAAGGAGGACATGAAATAAACACACACAAGAACCGACACAGTCTCACACACACACACACACACACCTCCTGATAAAGAGACAGAATGTTATTGTAGGAAATGGCTGCGCTTGGCGAGATATTCTGAGTATATCTCAATGATGTGTCTTGTCATTCAATGCTGTTGCACAATATTTTCCATTTGTCCCTAATCCATTTGTGCTACATCACAATCATGCTCCCTCTCTACTCAGGGTGTCTGCTTTGAAAGCCTCTCTTCAATTAGCAGGACACAGTGATATTCAAATGCTGTCGAGCAAGGGATAAAGGGAGCGTCTATCATTTGTATTGCATTCCACCTTCCATGAATGCCATCGTGTGGCTTTTAAAGAGTCAAATCTAAAACAAACAAATGGTATTACCATGCCCTTATTTATGGAGAAATATAACACTGGCTTATGTTATTGTAATCAAAAGTTGTCTAGGCAATTGCAGAGAGAGTGCATGCCTCTATATTATTTTGCACTGACAGCTGCACTTTGTAATAGATGGGCGATGATTCTTTGAATCAAGCCTGACACTGTGAAATGAGTGTTTATTGAGGGATGGGGCTACTTTAAGTAGACCATCTTTTTTATTATTTTGTATGAAAGCACTGACGTTTTAAGGGCCTAAAGAAGGAACAGTACAATATTGATGCTTTCTACCTATAAAATAGGTGCCGCTACATTTACAAGATCTCTCGTTTGCTGTGTTTGTTGAGTTTTAATTCCTAAACGCCAGCGTCATTACAACGCAAACAGCAGATAGATGCACAATGGGTGTGGCTCACAGTTCTCGCTAAATAATCAGTTTGACTTTGACCAATCTTATTGTACATGGACTGTATTAATTTAACTGTGAACACTGTCAAATTTACACCTTTATGTTGTTTTAGATACTTGCTCCAGAGCCGCATATTGGCTATACAGGTGTATTTTGCAAAGTGTTGAAACTTATTTACAGTATTAGAATTGGAGGTTGTCTAGTATATATTATCTTTATGTGTTTCTGTGCATCATAACATCATAAGCAGTCAAGCAGTTTAGTGCTGGTTTGCTACATATTTACAGCTAATTAAAATAAGATAAGGACAGGTACTGAGACAAGTACTAAGAACAAATGGCAACTAAGAGTAAATGTAGGACGCACATCCTGTTTAACTGTGAAGAGAATAGCAACATGATAATGATAATGCTGTCCCCATGTTGTTTTGTTCTTTGGCAACATTTTCCAAAGTATGGTACAATATGAAAATGGACTATGGCTGGTTCAGTCAAGGACTGAACAGTGAAGCAGCACTTGAACTATCCAAGTATAGTGCTCACTGGGGTCGGTGCTGGTCTCTACCATTATTCAAGTGATAGTAGTTTATATGGGGAATAAGTGCTTTCCATTAAGCATCTTTTTGTTTATTTGTATTTTTGTGGGCACAAACTTATCTTCTATATATTCTGTATTTACTTGTCAGCAGTCTTGCAAAATGTTGTTACTATACTATAAATTGACTTTGTATTACTATGCAGTTCATCAACTACATTCCCTGGAAGCAAAGGTTCAACTGGAAGGGCCTCTGCATGTAGATAACAGCTGACAGAAATCTAATGCCAACATAAATTATTGCTACCTAAATTTGTGAATTTGTAAGTTAACAACTTGCATCGGTTCTCAACACATCCCCAGTAGTGCAGCTAATTATGCACAGATTGGTATTAATGATGTCATTGATTTGTACTGGCGCAACCTGCAGGTAATAATGAGATTTCAAACCCCATAAGAAACAGAAGCAGCTCTCTGGAGCAGGGCAACTTGACACAAAGCTCAAGAGGCTGATTCTGTGAAACACAGTGACCTGAAAACAGACACTTTTAAATCACATCGGGGCTTGTGGGTACAGGGTTGGATCATGATTACAGAGCAAGAACTCAGTTGATTGTATTTCCTGCTAAGTTACACATTCATGCATTTTATAGTTTTATTAATAAATCCTAGTGACAGTGATATACATTGTCTTCAATAAGACAAAATGTTAAGTACTTCAGTACTTGAGTAGTTTCCATTTGATGCTACTTTATAGATCCACTACATTTCAGAGGGAAATATTTCACTTCCTACTCCACTACGTTTATTTGACAGCTTTAGTTTACTTTACTTTTCAGATGAAGATTGGATACATTGGGCAATATAACAAGTGTTTAAAATACAAGACGTTGTTAAAGACTAAACAAGTGGTTTGCAATCCTTCTCTTTTTTTTGTTTGCTCAAATTGTGATTTAGAGGCAGTGCACTCGCAGACATTCACATCTACTGCAGCAAACAGTTTGGTTTGAGAACAGGCACGGTTTGGCACTGTGTGTTGTGGCATGGGTGTTACTATACCTGGGTATGGACAGCAGACGAGTCAGTAAGGTCGGTTGGCATCCTTTGGCCGCTTTAGCTGCACTTTCAGCCTCTTCATGCCTATTTGAAAGCCGTTCATGGCCTGGATAGCGGCTTGAGCACTAGACGGGTTATCAAAACTCACAAAGCCTGAGACATAGAGAGAGAGAAAGAGAGAGAGATGGTAGAAGAGACAAAATGGGAAAAAGCGATGACAGGAAGTGAGAGGAATTAGTAGAGATGAGAGAGAACCAGGAGGAGTGACAGGGAAAGAGACGAGGAAGCAAGATGAAAGAACAAAGTCAGAAAGAAGACCCTTTTCAACTCTTAACAATGACACAACAATAGGTCTTTATTTTCCCTTTTCAGGAGATTAATTGAAAATCTCGGAATTAAAAAGATTACATAAAATACTACAAAGGCGAATAACACAGATATTAGGAATCAAAAGAAGGGGCGCTATTAGAAACCACGAGTTTAACTTCAGCAGAGAACCCAAAAAAAAAAAAAAACATGAAAAGGTGTTCAAAGATTAGAGAGGGAAAAAAAGGAGGCTCATGTTGCTTGTGGATTTTTACAGAAAAGCAGAGACTGTAAATGTTACCTGAGCCATACGAGAGCAACAGGGCTGCGTTTGTGTGTGCGCGTGTGTTCTTCTGAGCATGTATCTAAGTAAAGAGTAAAGGGCATGGGGGTCGTGACGAGCTGCTCGGAGCACAGGGTGTAGGACGGAGGTGCTTGCTACTCTGAGTTATCACCTGGGTGTCGAGGCGGAATGAGCCCACAGCTTTCCACACCGGGACTCCTTGCCTGCTCTTATCAGACACCTCTGTGATTGACGGCCCGAATTTTCCGCCTGCCAGCTGATTTGATCACACCGCTATGGGTCCAATTTAATTTGGGGGGAGAGGGCAGGCTTTTGTCAGTACGGGTGAGATAAGGCTGCTGCTTTTACAAACCCTTTAAACAAACTGAGCAGGGAACGGCCTGTCAGTTGGCAGTGATCCCCCACCCAATCCCACACACACACACACATGCACACACACGCACACCCCTATACTATACACACACATGCACACACTCCCTGGCTTTAATGAATCTCCATACCTCACATTTACATCCTCATGCCAAAAAAGGTGATAGGATGCTGCAGGTCAGAGTAGCCTACAGATGAAGAGGATAAAGAGTGCACCCAAGACTGGAAGCACTTGAAATCCCCTGCACATTAAAATAATCTGCTGGAACAGTAAAAGATATCTGAACATGTTTCCAGTTGCGGCTGTTTTGTAGAGACAAATTAACCGTCTGATGTTTCATATCTTTGATGCAGCACTGAGCGTGTGGTGCTGTGCAACTCAATACCCCGAACACTACTAGCGTTTGAGGTATGGCTCTCACTGCAGCCATTCATATCAACAGAGGGTCTTGTATGCGCTGTAATGTCATGCATTTTTAATAAAAACACAAAGTTGCAAAATTATGAGGTGACAATGAGGAAAGCGCAAACCAAGGACTGGGTTGAAGCTGCTCAAAATGCTGCAGAACTCAACTCCTACATATTTCCACAGCCAGGTGACTGAAAAAGAGATGTAGTGATGCATAAATGCAGGGACGGCTGCAGTCTAGAGGTGAGGTCCTGGTTTAAATATCCTCTTAGGCTGAAAAATAACAGTCCTTGCTCTGCAATAACACCCACTCAAGTCCCTTTAAAAAAAGTAGGTCAACCTCCAGGTGATACAAAAAGCTACTCATGAGCCCAAAGTCGCCATAAACTGTAACGAAGTCAACACACTTTGCATTTTCAGTGGTTCAGTTATTTTCTATAATTAAATTATGATTTTCTTTTTGGAAATTATTATTTCAGGTTGATCTGAGTTGCTTGTCTTATTATCGAACATATAAGGCTGTTGTGTGGTTGTTGAAAATTATATTACAGTGTTAAATGCACTCTGATAATGTTGAATCTGACTTAAAAGGGGGAGAAGATAAAAAAAAAGCGAGAACTTTTTTTTCCTCTCTTTTTTTAAATCAGCAGAAAATTTCCCTCTCATCAAAAGCCTTTTAGGTAAATTGCATCTCCTCCTGTGTATTTTTTCACCATATCTAAAGAGCTTTCTATTTTAGGTGTGAACACGTTCTCGGAAGACCTTTTGAAATTCATTTTCTAGCTAAATCCAGCTAATTCCACTCAACAAGGTAGGCTTTGATCACTTTAAAAGTCAATATTGAGTGACTAAACATAGAGGATTAAGAGTGTTGTATCCATAGAGTCCCAGGTAAAATTAAACCCAGCCATATAGCTCCTCAGCTGCATGTTTATGGGTCTCATCAACTTATGCTTTTCAGAGATTTGATCTTCCAACTAATGAGACAAGCTATGTTAATAATATTTATTTAAATTCAAATGTAAAACAAATCCTGTATCATTACACTGTTTAAATTAACATTCATGTCACTTATGCTTTCTTGTCACCTTATTTTTTTTTCAAATTGCTTCAAGGTGAAGTGTTTTATAAATCCCCTGGATCTTTCATCATGCGTCTAATATGACACCATGTCACATATTCATCTCCATTTTTTTTTGCAGTGCAAAGTATATACTTAACTAAACAGACATCTGCCTGAATTGACAGTGATGTATTCTTTGAGTATCCTCTGAATCCTACTCCAGAAATATATCCTTTATAAGAATATGCTTAAGTGTTCCTCCAGTGACCTCTTCATCATATTCAAATGTTCACGCTTCCCTGTAAACACTCCATCTTGAAGAGTGATGTCTAATTATCTCTACTCCAAATCCCCCGAAAATGTAGGAAATGTGTAGCAGAGAAATCAGGCCATGTACACATAGATGTTTCTGTTGAAATTCAGATGATTTATTCTGCTGCGGGAAGCTTTTTTAAAACACACTGTAAGGGGAATTTATAAAGTCTTAAAACTAAACTAAAGGAAACCTCACGAAGTGAAAAATATATCATATGTGGTACAATTAGTCCAGTATTGAGTCGATTTATCTTGAATTATCTGATTCTTTTTTTCCCTTGATTTTAGACAATTTCATCTTGTTTAAAGAAAACAGTAAAGCAGTGGTCAGTTAAGAAGTTGAGCCAGAGGTCGATCTGTAATTTAGTTCCGTCTTTCCTGTAGAGTAACATGGACTTCTTGGCCTCAATTGATGCAGTTAAAATGGTGTTTTGGGATTGTGAGGGGGCAGAGGGAAGCGGGATGCTGAGGATCTTGGACGGCCCTCTCATGACCTCCGATCAGAACAGCCTAACTGGGCTGCAGAAGCAGAGTGCGTGGAAGTGGCTGTCTGCTGCAGTTGGACAGTACACACAGGTGTTGCTGTCTGTGAAGCCCACAAGAGGCATTTAGTGAGTGGTGTTGTGTGCTCTGCGGAATACTTTGTATTGAATTAGCTGAATTTGCAGTTAACCTGACACTTTTACATATTGTTGGCTGTGTTTCAGATGATGAATGTTGTTGAGATTTTAGTTAGAAAAGGAGCCAAGGAAAGTGGATGATCTAAATTAAAATACAGTGTGTTTTACAAAGAATAGTGGGCAAAGTTATAATCTCCTGCTGTGTCTTCATTCAAATAAAAGCCTTGTACCATCCATTAACTGTTGTTAAATAATGGGGAACCTGGTTTTCTTCACACCAGTATTTCTACATTTTCCCCAATTCACCCTTCTGTCTATTCATTTTTCTCCACCTGTATAAGGTTTGTATATATTCATAAATCTACACGTTTGGTGTGTCTACAATGACCGTTAACCACATCATCAAGGCTAAACTCACACATTTTTAAGATGAAGCGCTCCAACTTCTTGAAGGCCTAATAACTTATCCCCCCTTAATGCACAGCATCTTCTGCCTAATTTGTTAATGTCTTACAAAAGAGCCCTGGGGCTCCTGCTATAAAAAGGAGGGAGACATTAGTGAACAGAGAAGAAAAAAAACCTACAAAAAAGAATCATGGGTTAAATGTCCTGTTTTTCAGCCAAGATCTTAATTACTAGCCATGGAAAATAAGCCGGTGAGACTGATGAGGTCACCGCCTCTTTGTCCTTGCCCCTTGTTGATTGACGGATAGTGATAGCGAGAGGCATATGTTTAGAGGAGAGCACATGGGAGAGAGAGACTGTCCTGAGATGGACAGAGAGAGAGAGAGAGAGAGAGAGAGAGAGAGAGAAAGGGGGAGCCTCATAGACATGCCATGTTGAAGAGGAACTGAAAGAAAGCCAATGCTAGGAGTCCCTCCCCCCCCCCTCTTGTCTCTTGGGTGCTGCTGTCCAACTGAATCAACAGCAAGGCCCACACCAGTCTATTATTATCTCTTTAAGCCCATGGTTTCCACCTGCACCGCCTCCACCCTGATGAACTGGTTTGCTGTGTGGGAGGCAAGACAAGTGAAGGGAGGGGTGGGGTGTGGTGGTGCGGTGGTGTGGGTTGCCTGGCTGTTGGATTGGTGGTCTGGGAAAATGCTTCTCTCTTGAGTATAGAAGGCTGGGAAGGGTGGGGCGAGGGGGGGGATTGGATGCTGATTGTGTTAGGAAGGGTGTGATAGAGAGGGTGATGAAGAGATGTGTGGAGCAAATGGCAATTGTGGAACGGTGTTTGGGTCAGTAGCGAGATGAAAAGATTCACAGTGGGCTCGGTCTGTGTGATTTTAGGTAATTAGTGTCCACCTCCCCGCGCCGCCCTCCCCTCTTTCCATTAACACCATCTTGTTAGATATGCCTGTGTGATGGAGCCAAAGCGCACGTGTGCGTCTCCCTCCTCGCCCCCTGCTCAGTGGCATGTAACGCCACCTTTAAAATGTTAATTGCAGCTTGATTAGGTTAGACAGTGGGAATAAAAGCAAACGCAAACACTAATTGCAGGAAAGCAACAAGAGGCACGATAAGATTTCTAAACACAGCCACTGTGGAACTTTGTCGTTTTGAATGGATTTTTTTTGTTTTGTTTTTGCTGTTTTTGTTAGTGTTTGACTCACCAAAACATTTGCTCTGATTGGTCGCTCGGTCCACAAAGACTTTTGCAGAGATGACGTTGCCAAACGGCAGGAACATTTGCATGAGCTCCGCATCTCCAAACTCCTGGGGCAGGTGATAAATAAACAGGTTGCAACCTTCTGGCCCTGGTGATGAGAGAAAGAAAACAGGAAGGTTACATGGGGGCATAAAATGACAAAAAATGACTATAATGCAATTAAGACACAACATGGGAGGCCAGGAGCCGTGTAAACACCACTGAATACGTTGCCTGTGGCACAAATATTAGTTGTGCTAAAACTAATTGTGTCGTGTGGTGTGTATACAACTTAATCTTTTGTAAAGTGTGATTAAGTCACACGTTAGAGCTGAACAATTTAGAAAAGAAATATATAATTGCCATTATTTTGACAGATATTGCAATGGCAATATTCATATTATCCTCATTTTAATTGAAAAACATCTTAAAATGATTGTAGTATGATTTTTACAGGAATCTGTATGAAACAAAGATGTATTCTTATGTGTAGAATATGAAAATAGTAATAGTAAAATAGTGTTTTTACACATGCAGTTTTGAAAATTGCAGTAAGCCATGTTGCAATTAGCTGTTCAGCCCTATCGCGTGCGTCCTTTTGTCAGCTCTTTTTTGTATTTTCCTTTTGAATCCCACCAAAGAAAACCCATCTCTGTGTGTTTACAATAGCTGTGTGCACATCTAAACAGCCACAGAGAAGCAGCACAGATAGAAGTAAAACAGAAAAAAAAAAAAAAAAAAACTAGACGAGTAGGAAGAAAAGACTCTGAGAGGTTGATTGAAAGAGAAAGACTGAGACAGTTACATTAAGAAAGACTTGGAAGGAAGATGGAGAGTGGAGGAGCAGGCAGCTCACACATTAAGATATAAGCCAAGTTTTTGCCCCAATTACTGTGTGACAGTAGAACTGTCTTCCAATCTCTCTCCATTCACCTAGCAGCCACATATTGCACAGGCAAATCTAGATGAACGGAGGAATGAACTGGAGAGAGAAAGAGAGCAAACCATGGACATGGAGAGAGAGAGAGAGAGAGAGCTGTGATGGACTCTGGGACAGTATGCTTGCAGCTGGCTGACTAGCATTCTCTCCTGTCTCATTGCTCTGGGTGATAGCATGACGAGATGAGACTGGGGCTGGTGAGAAGGCTGATAAGAAGGCTGCAGCGGTGGCTGGCTGTAGTTCTGCTATGCCTCGACGAGATAGAGGACACACACACACACACATAGGTTGACAGAATGTTTGTTTTTTTTCCAGCAGTTAAAGGCTGAATTTCAGTTCTGTGTTTAAGATTGTGCTGGATAGAAGTGGATTGTTCAGGGGTTAGACATGTCTGCAAATGGTGTGTATTTAAATGTTTCTCCTCATAAGCATAACACCCTGTAATTCACAACACCACTTTCAGATACACACGTCTGTCCCTTCAGCTTTTGTGGTGAAAAAGTTGTCTGTGAATGGGTAAATCTGTCAGCTATGGTCTCATTAATAAGGAAATGGTTATTAACGTGTGCTGGGTTCACTGTGCAAAATGCCATGATGCAAAGTGCAAAGTGATCTACATGAGCATATTGACACAGCATAAAATTAGAAGTGGTAGAGTATAAATCCCATGTGATTTAATAATTTATTATCCACATTCTATTACATTTTTGCCTTTTTTCTTTCCCATGAACCTTGAGTGGAAGGTGCCAAATATTATGATGCAGAACTATTACTATTAAAAATTGCTGTATCTTATTATTGATTTATTACAATAATTGGCCAGCTTTTTGATACTTTTAAGTACAGTTTGCCAAAAATGGTTCTGTAATTTACTCAAGACCTTTTTTTTAATTATTTTTAAATATTCATCATGTCATTGAATAGATCATTTCACTCAACGTTTAAACTCAATGAATCCGACGGATTTTGAAATTTTCATGAAAAACAGCAGGATCAATGTAGCATTCATGGGACATTTTAAATGTTACTTTCCTTTTTTGAACATTAGATGCTTAACTAAAGTGAAAATGGCTTATCTTTTCTTTCTTTTTTTTTTCCTGATGCACATATATGAACATGCAGATGGAGTGTATTGTTTACGTTCAGGTTGATGCTGAGCCTTGACTGTGCGTGTATGTTCAGGTTCAGGTGTCTCTTGTTAAATGGCAGCGCTGCAGACTGTGGCAGTGGACTGAGACAGGCTGGGAGAGCAGCCAAAACCCAGAGGAGGCCAGAACTCAGACAGGCCACTGGCTCAACCAAGAATAGCTCTGTGTGTATGTGTCTGTGAGAGGGTGTGTGTGTGAGCCTGTGGCTGTCTGTGGCTGTGTGTGCGTGCATGTGTGTATGTGTTACTATGACTTTTATAATTCCTATTAATGATTCAAATGCTCCAAGGTAGCATTGAGAAATGAGATATCTTCAACATTAGGCGTTTTTCCATGTTGTGAAATCAGGTCTGCATGTTAAGTGAATGAGCTGCTGACGTGAGGATAAGTTGGTGCGTTTCTACACTTTAATATCCAAACAGTTCTGCACTGTGACCCTGGCATGCACTCTCATGTCAAAATGCAAACATAAACAAACTCTTCCTCCAGGCAATGTTAGAAATACTCAGTTTGAAAGTTTCCATGTTGAATATTCATGCCACTCTCACTGTCTCATACAGTAATATAGAATAAAGTGTATTGTCCAACTGAGGCAGCATAGTTGTGTTTTGTCACTGATGATTGACAGGACTTTCCTGTTTATAGCTGTGTTGTAAAGGTCATCTAATGGCATTTGTTGGCAGCCTACTATCTTCCCTGCTGTCTGAACAATCCTGGTCAGCTTGTTTCTATTTACTATGACCATATAGATGAAAAATTGAGACTGACGAACAATGTCAAAAAGAGTGATTTACCACCACAGTATATCTTATGCTTTATTACATCTGATGCTGTGGCATAAGAACGGAATGGTAATAAATGATTATGCATGCAGCTAATTAATCTGATGAATATTTATAACCACTTAAACACATTGTAATGGACTGATTAAGCAGTCCAACGCTGCAAGTTTGAATTAGTGCAGTTTTTGAATAATGACAGAGTAACTTTCCATCTCACTGCTAATGTTCTTCTCTTTAAATGGGGAGCCTTTTTCTCACATTTTCCCCAGCCAGCTTTTTCCCTCCCTCGCTAATTCAAAGCAGGGCTGCTACATTAGAATGGAACATGGCAATTATCACCTTTTATCTTGGGTGGGCGCGCTTGCTCGCTCTTACCTTCCCTCTGTTGCTGGGGAATGATGGTTGGTTGCTGGGGGAACGCTTGGCTGATTGGCGCATAGGCGGCAGGGTAGGCTGCTGTTGCAAAGGGAGAACCAGAGTGGAATTTTTCACATCTCCATTTTCATATTTGACACAACAAAACTCAAATCATTATTCCATTGTTCATTTGCATCCTCTAGACATTGCATAAATAAATTGCATTATGACTGAGAGCCCGGGCTTATTTGGCTGCTGGATCGCTACACAAAGAGCATGGCAAAAGGGTAGCGAAGTGCGGTTCAACTAAGCAGACACATAAAGAAAGAGAGAGACTTACACCGTGTTAATGAGAGCTGATGTCAGGCAGAGAGCAGCGCTTATGAGAAGTCTTTGTCATCTCTCATGTAGGAGGCTATGGCAGGTTCAGATCATCAGTTCTTGGTGTACTTTTGGAATTAAGATATTTTTTTTTTTCGTGTGGGTGTATAACCAAGTCAGCTGAAAATCCTTTTGCAATCCTAATGTAAAGTAGCCTAATCCGAGAGGAAATTGGCTGGTCGTCTGGCTATCTCTACCTGTCATAGTGTCTACTGATGTGACAAACAGAGCGGGAGAGAGGGGATAGGGACAGATGGAGGAAGTGAGAGAGTAGAGGATACAGGAGAGACAGATCACCTGCGTAGTGTTGGACGCCAGCATAAGCCTGTTGGAGAGGGTCGGTCACCGTTGGACTCTGTGCTGCAGAGAGACGAAAAGAGAGACAGAGAAAAGAAGGTGACGGAGTGGAAAACGAGAGGATGGAGAGCGTTTGACATGGACACAAAAAAAAGGTATAGAGAGGATGTAAAAGAGCAGGACAGAAATTGGCTAAGCTGTAGAGCACCGTCGGGGGGTAAGATCACACAGGGAGAGGGAGAAAATTTGGGTTGTCATATCTCTCAGTTCTTCAAAATGCCTGTTCGCCCCAGATGTTTGCATCAAATATTAACAACATGCCAAACAAACCACTTTGTAGTTCATTACAATTGCAGCTGTCTTTGCATAATGCAGAAGCGGGGAGCGCGTGTCTGTCAGTTCTTCAGGAGTCAGTCCCAGACAGCATTAAGAAGCTAAAGACACGCTGAGACATATCAAATTAGCCTGAATAGACTGATGGATGAAATGATGGATTCATCATGATACTGGGGCTGGCTGCTCAGAAATCTGCCAAAGACACTGCTGATTGACCCTCGAGCTCAAAGCGCTTCAGTTCAAATCAGTAATAGACGTCGCAAGAGTGTAAAGTAAAAAGGTCTCTTGTCAACTTTTGAACAGTGCCATGTGATATAATCCAATTTGTCAGTACTGACATGTTGAGCTTCATGGCCATTACGTGAAGTTCTTATTCAGCATAAGCACACTCTCCAGAATAATCAAACATTCATAGATCCAGTCAGTACAAGCCGTCAGGGTCAAGGCAACAGTCTCATGACATAGTGGATGTTATGAGTGTATCGCATGTTTCTTTTATGCAAACCTTGATTGGCTCACCTGGGTAGGGATGGATGCCATTGGTGTAGATGGGCTCAGAGGTGGGCTGCCCGTTGCTTTGAGGCGGGAGGGCGCTAAATCCGTTGACCCCGATTGGGGTGGCTATGCTGGGCACGGCTGTTGCAGTGATGCCCGGGGGCGTGCTGGTGCCTACAAATAGATTCGGAGTCATTACATGAACTGCAGGGTGCACGATTCACATGATACACACTGAAACACAGAAGAGAATATTGGTGTAGTGAAAACTGCTTTCTCTCACAGATATGTGCTATAACAGGCACATAATGGACCCTCTCACAAATGCCTACCATTTTACCCGCCATGAATATATAATGGAGTTACTTGGGGTACAAATTTGTACCAATTCAAGCTGAGACAAAAGGTTCAGTTACATAAATAACAAAAAAAAAACAGTTAAGGTTTTCTGATTCTGGTGCGTATGAGGCAAAAGCAAAAGTGTACAACACATAGGGGGGGAACCACAAGAAAACAAAGTATTTCCTGGAGGCGACATCATCACCATTGTATTGCAAATGATCTGCTGTAACAGACGGGGGTCGGAGCGGCTGAGATGGTCACAGCCTCATCTGGTTGTCTGGGTTGTGCGAACATCAATAATATCACCAGCGCAGGCTATAATTATCTGCTGTAATACAAAGCCATAACTTAAATATAAAGGTCCCATATCGTACATTTTTCCTGGGTTTTATTTGAAGTTGTTACATCCTGAACAAGATATATTTGTGGTTTTAAGTACCAAAAATCATCTCAATATAGTTTTACATCTCCTCCCTCAAGATTCTCTCTGGAGCTGTAGGCTACATCTGTACCACTACGTTTTTTTGTGATGTTTATGCCTGGAGTCCACAAAGCTCCAGCATTTTCTGAGCTCTGCAAAGGAGACCATTGCAAATGCTGCTGGAGGCTCCACTTTTAGGTCACTACTATAGATATTTACCTGTAATATAGAAGTCACCACTCACTAGACTATATACAGATCAGACCACTGAGCAGGATGCACAGTTGGAGCATAAACAAAACCTTTAAAAAGAGTTTATGTTTATGTGTGAATTATTTCTAATGTGGACTCGGATTCTATTAAGTCGATATTTTCAATTACCTAATGTATTTAGAAATTATATACGAAAGGGACAACTTTATGTCTTCCTGGTCCCCCACTCCCCTCTGGGATCTGTGCCCGTGAGCAGAAGGGAAGAAGTACTTGTGCATTATTATCCCTTGTTTAAGTGTATGTGTTTGTCACTTGGCTACATGCAGTAACTGTGCTTTTGAAGGTATTGAGTTCTAACAATGTGCCATAATGTATATTGAATGCAGAGGCCCTGCATCTCTTCTACTAACAGCAGCCTTTCCTCTTTGGGGTGATATTTCAACTTTGTCACCTTGTCAGTGCCCTTTTGTGCTGATGGAATTTTATTATAATCCAGGTGAAGGGCATTTAAGTCATGTAGGATTATATTTGATAGGCATTACCTGCTGTATGTAGGCCTTGTGGATTACAAATGCCAGGTACAGCGTCAAGCCACTTTATTTAATACATTTGCAATGACCCTGCCTTCGGGCTGCCTGCCTACTTAGTGTCGAGCCATCAAAGCTCCTCATGACAAGGGCCAAAAAGATAGTTCAGACTGAGGTCTGGGATTATCTCACACAAATCTTTGCTCTTATATTGTATAAGCCAAGGACTCTGCATCCAAAGTCATTGGATTGGCTCTGTTCCCAGAAAACACACACTGTCACAGAGACACAGAGGGACGGAGCGACTGATAGAAAGAGTGAGAGAGGGAGAAAGAAGAGGAGGAGAGAGAGCGACTATAATGTGGCTGCCAATGAGTGTCAAGGAATGCTGTACATCTCCTCCCATCATGCCTCACTCAATACAAGGCTCTGCTTCTTTTAATTCAACACAGGCAATGTCCGCTTCAGTCCAGAAAATGGAACTTACATCTTAAAAAATGTAACAAGGGCAAAAGCAGAGAGGCCTTGAATGAATTCATTACTACTGCTTCTATAATTCTTGCTAATGATAAAAATGTTCCAGGGCAGTAGTGAGGAATGAAGGGAGAATTCCGGCGTGTGTGTTTGCACATGCCTCCACTCCTCACCCATGCCCATTAGTGCACCCGTGTGTGTGCCTATTAGTGTATACCTGAGGATGGTGTCATGGGAGTAGCCACCAGGCCGTTGACATTGAAAGCTGCCATTTGCTGCATTTGTGCGGCAGCAATGGCTGCCATGGGGTTCAGGTAGGACCCTTGTGTTGCTGCCATCAGGGCTGCTTGCTGTTGCATCATCTGCTGTAGGATTAAAGAGGGGAGAGAGGCGAATGGAGGGGAGGGATGGAGGGAAAGGACAGAAAAGGAAAAGGAGGGTGAAATAGCCGCAGGACCAGAGCATGTTTACTCTCACATCTCTGTTTGCTTGGCCCATGCCTTGTTCTTGAACAGAGTGTCTGTGTTGCCCTGCAGCGTTGCTTCCCAGCTACTGTAACACTGCTCTGGCCTTGTGCTCATTATACTGCAGTGAGATAAAGACTGTTTGGTGAGGCGACTTTAGCATGCTAGAGATTATGTATAAATCTATATGAACTGGATTTGTATACACGTGAGAGCGAAAGGGGTGCTGCAGTAGCAGAGTTAACAGTGAGATTGTGCGTGAGTGGGCGATTCTCACCTGTCAGGGTGAGTTGTTAGCTACCGTGTGAGTGCAAAATTTCACAGACTCTTAACTCAGGCTGTGACTTTCATGTGTGAATATGAAATGGGGGTGGGGTTGGCTGGCAGGGAAAGGGGTAGAGGGTGAGCAGGTCTGCTGCTGTGGGTAATGACGTGCACCTCTGTCTGAGTGTAAAGGAATATGTGTAAGTAGATGAAATGTTAAAGAGACAAGCTCAGGTTGGCAGTTTCAATTCACAGACCAAGTCAAGAAAATGTGGGGAAATGGTAAGTGAACATGAAGAATGATGCTTGCAACTGTAAGAAAGTAAAACGGCATAGTGTCAAGCATATATGGTAAGCACCTTCCCTGGACAAATGAAAGGATAAAAAAAAGACACAGTGTCCAACATCCATTTACAGAGGGAATCTCTTGAGAAAATGGTGTCACATGCCTAGTGGGAAAACAAGTCAAAACCTCAAATCACAACAGTTTGTTTTCTTTTTTAAAGCTCACCGTCTCCTCCCCCGTCGGGCTGAGACTTACAGCATGAGAGTAGGTGCCATAGGCCCCAAACTGGATGGTCATAGGACTGAAGATGCCGAGCTGCCCCGCCATCTGGTGCATCCTGCGCAGGGTTCTCTCTTTATCGGTGTCTGCAAATTTGACCACCAGGCTGGACGAGGCGCCCTAGAGGGACACGTACATGTACAAGGTTAGTGAATGTTACTTAGCTTGTAGAGTATAGGTCCATGTTTTTAGGTTGTCAGAATTTCAAATAGTAAATCACTTGGAAAATCTGAAACAAATACAACAAACTAATACATTATAACTGCACATATAAGCTCATGAAGTTCCTTGTAGAAAATTGCACTGGTCGCTGAGAGAAAAGTGAGACCCTACTATCAATCTGATCATAACCTAAATACAGGACACTTCGAAATAAGAGTGTGTGTGTGCATGTGTGTGTGTACATGTGCATGTGCCTGTGTTGCCCCAGGGGAATGACCTGTAATGAAATGTTGACTACATAATAAAAAGATGTAGGGCATGATCTCTATCAGTGCATCATCATTTTATTAAAAACACAGTTAGGGTGGGGGTTCTCTACATCACCACATAGAAGAAAGAAGCAGAGCCTGTGTTATTAAAATCTGTCGTCTGATGTCCACTGCACATGTTGCTGTAGCCTCGAAGACATAATATCTCCAAACCGATCCTGTAGAGCTGAATATGCACCTCTCACCACTGCAGTTATTTAGCTGTCAGCATTAAATGGAGGAGAATAGTGAGTGATATTTGCTTTTGTGAACTTTACAACTCCACTGTATACACTGGGAGTGAACTGTGATCCTAACCAGATCCCATAGGAGTCCCAGTCCCCCACTGGTGAAGCTCTACTGAATACAGTACTAGGTAATTAGGTCTGACAAAAGCCTTCGGCATGTGGAGGGCGAAGTATTGACTAATGGCTTTGCCTTATGGCAGATATAGTTCCGTATTGATGTCCGTGCTCCTGAGTTTGCATCCAATTAAATCATTTGAGAGACAGAGACCAGAGTCAGTTCCTCATGTGACATCCAGACAAGGAGAGAGGGAGGGAGACTGTCTGTGTGTGAGTGAGGGACAGCGAGAGATAGAAAGAGAGAGAGGATGAGGAGGCTGCCAGGCAGAGAAAGCAGCAACAGACACTGTCAAGAGGACCAGGCTCCTATTTAATTACAGGCAGTGCATGCTGGGAAAGAGCACAGAGCACCACCAGGACAGAAGGACATAGGCAGCCAGGGGGCAGTCAGGATATGATTAGTAAGATCATAAAAGCAAAGACACAGGGAGAAAATGACTCCATAATCACAACTTGGATTAATTTCATCCTGACAGGGTCAGTACAAATTCAGGCTTTGATTTAGATTTCCATATTTTCTTTAGGAGACGACATCGGAATTTTTGAGAGAACTGCAGGGGACACAGTGACAGGGAAATATGAGGCTGACCAGTGTCTGTGTTGCTACATACAACTCATTTTATATTTATATAACTCATTTTATATGTATATGATTGTATATCGGGAAATTGAACTTCAGAAAGCTATTCCAAGCTGCTCAGCGGGTCCAAATTTAAGCTTGAGTGCTGCTTACAGGAGGCACGTTACTAAAGCAGAGCTATCCAAACAGAAAGCCAGAGAAACCAACAAACGTACACCCCGTGGAGCTCAACATTGCAACTGCACAGTAAGAGAGTGTGTATTCAGCCACTGATCAAACAGTCACCATCTTATTGTAGTGTATCCCTACTACACTGCACTACGGTAGAGGTCAAACCTTTTTGCACTGAACATCATCAAGTAATAAATATCTGGATATCAGACTCAAAGTAAGAAATACCTAATTGTATAGGCCTACTGTCTGTAAATCTAGAAACTATGTTCTCATTTGAAACAAATCTAAAATCTCAGTCAAATTACTATATATATATATATATATATATATATATATATATATATATATATATATATATATATATGACATCAGCCAGTAGCCTTTCACCTATCAGTCCTTCAGCATGTCTTCCTTCTCTACCAATGTGATTCACTGCTTCAGGTTCCATTGGTTTGTCTCAGCCTGTAAATGTTAGTTGAATTTACAAGAATTTGCAGTTAAACTACAGAGTTGGGTTTTGTTTAAGGTTCTTCATAACGAATCACTCCCTGCCACTGTCCGCTCCTTGTGTGTGTGCCATTGGAGCTGAGTTCCACTGATTCTGATGAGTTTGCAAAATGTACTATTGGCTGAACTGAAGAAATCGGTCTACCTCTACTTTATGCATGTTTTCTTTGTGTAAGTGCATAGTAAAATTGTAAACAGCAATGGTGCCACTGAGAGGACACTTCCAGGGTGGTCTCGGGTATCATTACTGCTCTAAGAAAACTTACAAAAAAGTTGTTCACATATTTGTCCTGCCAAGACTATATTTTCTTCTACATTAGCCTAATCACTAGTCATGTAAGCTTGATTGTTCCCAGTTCCCTGCTGTTTTATTTAATCAGAATATATCATTTTCTGATGAAGAAAAAGAAAAAAATACATTTGCAAAATGCAAAAAAAAAAATAGGAAACAAGTTCTCAGAGGTAAGTAAGCAGCTATTCAACTAACCCTTGTGAAGGGGGTTTCATAAACATTCTGTTACCTCAACCATGAGAATGTGTTGGCTGTAGATAACTAAAGAAAGAGGCTGGGGGAGGCATCAGCATGGACCCCAGGGACAGTGTGTCTCAAATGGGATCCTATCAGGGCTAGCCAGCACCCCACCTCAGGCCAGAGGAGGCCCATCTGGTACCTCTCCCTCGATGCCATTTCAATTAGTTAAATCAATGCCCCGGCATGGTGGCATTAATGGCAAAGTCTTTTTCTCATTCTAATTTAATTTCATCCCACCTCCTGAACTTCTTCGGTTGTTTCTCAACTTGGTGGGCCAGTTGTAGGGAGTGGGCTGTTGGATTTAATGAAGCTGGCACTGAGCAAACATCTTCCTCCGGCATCGCTGCTCAAGGTGCCCGCAGCACAGGGGCTTGGCATTTAGATCATATTAATTTTGTGCTTTGTGTATTCTTACATTAATTTAGTAACTCACAAGGAATGTATTGTGAGGATTGGGACTCTGGAAGCCTGAGACTGTCCTTACTTGCTGTTCCATGGCTCAAGATGAGGCCGGACTGGTCCGGCTTCTCACAGCGGAGAGCTGTGCTGTCGACGACAGCACGGGACAAGTCTGCAGCGGCTACATCGAACAGCCTTGGCAGACTCTGCAGGTGTTGTCAACTTCGCCACACATAAGAGCCTAGCGTTTCTGACTTTTCATAGCCTAAATATCCCATCCAGAAATCACAAGCTGACAAACAAACAGAATAATAACCTCCACTGGCATGACTCCTATACCTGGAGAGAAAATTAATTTACTGAATTTGATAAGGGCCAACAGGGAGCCTTTACTTTTGACAGGTACAACTAAGGAATTTGTCACGGGTTCAAAAACTAATCTAATTTCTTGAACAACACACTTGACTTGTGAAAATCTCCTATATTGGATTTTGTATTGGCCACGAATTGTGTAGATGGAAAAATACACAGCAGTAATTGAGGGATTAGAACTCAACTACACCAGTGAAATGACATGATGCTTTTATCTCTGCGTTACTGATACGAAGACACTGGTGTTAAGTGTGTGCCAACAGGTAAACATGACACAGAGGCTTACAGCAATATAATAAAACAACATACTCATTGAAGGAAAAATGCTCTTTCTGAAAAGCATACTAATGATCACCAGCTAATGTGCTAAGATCCTTCTATTGCTCCCGTTCTACAAACTCTAAGAGATACTTTTAAATGGCGAATGAAACTTCCGCAGTTGTCTCAGCTTTTTACACACTTCTAGACTCTTAATTGAATACACCATAACAAGTTTGTTTGGTAATTGGATGAACGCCCCGTGAGCCTTGTATTCAACTCAATGAACCTTGCTACATCGCTGCTAGCCTCATGGGAAGATTGCCTCTCATTAGCAGTGCATGATGCTGCCTTGGTCTGGCCTTGCTGTCCACCACATACTGCTGCCTAGCGCACTGCAAAAAGCCAGAAGACACAGAGGAAGAATACTGTCATTCAAAATTGGTATTTTCACTCTGTATGCTAAATTGTATCCATAATTGTTTTTCGCTCCAATATGCAATATGTGATGAGCGCAAAAACCAAACCTCCATGTATGCCAGTTACAAGCTTGCCGAGATCCTAAAATAGTTTCATATGGCATTTGATGAACTGTGTGTTACCATGACAATGCTCTTTGGCTTGGTCTTATCTCTCATTAATCCAGAACTATAGTATCACACACATACACGCTGGTGTTGCTGCCAACATGGTGAGCTCCACAGGCCCTGTCAGCCATGCCGTGACACCGAACATGACAATGTCTGCAATTTGCTGGGTGCTGTCTGCCCGCCCCCGGCCTTGCCATTTGAAGTTTTGCCACCTGTGCCTCTGCAGCCTTACTGTAATTCAACAGCTGAACCAGGGAGAGTGCTCTGCTCTGTGCCCAATCACCTTTTAAGTTAATTTTGGAAGCACCTGCAATCTGCAATAAACATCAATTAAAGCTATGACCCAATCTATCAGCGCATGCCCTTCGGTGGCATCCCCTGCCCTTAAGCTTCATTAAAGCCCTGCATTTTGGGCCAGATTATTTTGGTGCAGGTATTATTTATGGCATGTGTGTGTGTGCCAGGTAACACAGATGCTGGAGAGAGAACATTAAGAGGGAGAGAGAGACAGAGAGTGGGTGAGAGACAACTCTTTGTTCAAGGTTCATCCAGACCTCACAGCTGGCAGCAGGCAGTGAGCAGAGCAGCCCACTCTCCGAATCCTGCCTCCTGTTAGTCTGTTGTTGACGACATGTGGCAGTGATATTATCCAAATTAACTGCATCCCCCATCGGTACCAAAGCCTTAGTTGGGTACTAATGGCCACCTTGCCTATTAATCTGAGAGGAAGTTGGATTTGGGGAGAGGAGGATAACAGGTGCAGGGATGGAGGCAGAGAGATATGGATAATATAGATTATTAATGAACTTTTTGGATGGCTCTTGATTTGCCCCAGGTCTGTTTGGGGCTCCATATGTTGCCTTGGACAGTTCATCTGCAGCAGACCTCAGGTGGCACAATAGTCCGACCTAATGTGACTGTGCCCAGGCTACAGCAAAAACAAATATGTGCAACATGGACAAAAGTAGTCCCTATGAGCCAAGGTTTGATTTTCTACAAAAGAGCAAAAAACACTCCTGGATGAATCCAAGTATGTAAATCTTCTGACTGTAATTATATTCTATTTATTGAGTCAACAGGATATTTTGAGCAGAAAGTAAATATCTTGATTATAATCAAATTTCTCTAAGAGGCCTGTCATAATTGTGCATGATCAGTGTAAAACGTGATTATCCTTTGGCTCATGGCTCATGGCTCATGGCCCGCTGCTTTAAAATGTGGTTTACATGCCAAAAAGTTTGGTCTCTGCTGAGCACAACAACCATACACAAAGTTAAAGCTCTACGGCTTATTTCCCTCCCTCACTACTTCAATGTAATGCGAAATGAGGCAGCATCAAAAAGATGTGTAAATTACATCTGGCTTCCTGGATACTATCTGGCTGCCAGGAAGCGTCCGTAAATATTTATTGCGGAACATCAGTGAAGTGTGTGAAGGTGCGAATGTCTGCCAGAAAGAGTGTGTGCTCATGTGTATGTCCAGCTGTGCTGTACTCCACAATTCAGTATACTGGCAGGGAGATGCTTCATAATTCATAATTTCTTCTACTTTAAGCCTTTTTTGGTGGCCTTGTTCAAACCCGTCAAACGCGTATCCAATCTGTAATTAACTGCAGTTTGACAAGAGTTACAGGTTTAGTGGCTTTCTTCTTCAAGTAAATAAATCCACAACAATTAATGCTATTTCAAAAATACTGTATTTTAACTGGACCAGCACATATTTCCTGCTATTTCCTGGTCATTACATACTTACAGCTAAACTTCATTACACACTTTTCAAAAGGTTATTTGAATACACATCTATTGTGTAATGTAATTCAGTCCACAGTATACAGCATCTTCTTGTATTCTATGTAAGGTCTCTCATTATACAGTATGCTAATATGGTGTATTCTGTGTCTGTAAAATTCTAATATAATCAGATTTACAATTGGGTTAAGCAGCAATATAACTTATATTTACCTCATAACATTATTCCACACCATTTCAAGTTAAATACCCCAGTAGGGTAGGTAATAATCTGGCTGTGAAGGGTAAATGTAGAAAGAAAAAAAGAAAACGTGTTAACAGAGACGCTGATAAACTGATGATGCATTCCACAATATTACCAGAGACTTACTGCTGGAATATCAGAAAGCAGTTAAGCAAGCAAAAGTGGTTTATTAATCTGACCTCATTTTGAAGATCCATCCTAACTCCGGGGTGCTTTTCAATATTATTGACTCACTTGTTAACCTCCTTCTAGTCACTGTAATGAAGCCTCGCTTGATAAGTGTTTTCAAGTGTTTCACGTGCTCCAACAAAAAGTTGAACTGTCACTGTTAATATTTCGGCTGTTAGATCACTAATAGATCAGAGTTAGATCACTCTCATAGTGAATAAATGCACATAGAAGGAGCTACAATTGTATTTCCAGATTTATATATAAATCATTGTCTCCACAAAAAATATTTTCAATGCATGCACACACAAATCTTCAATTCTCAATCCATATGACTATAAACAAAAATCCACATATATAAAATATATATAGAAAAGAACATGGTCACAAATGTGATTCTGATGCACACATCAGAAATTTAGTTAGTTTAGTTCTATTTAAATTGGCAGCTGAAGCAACCCTGTCTTCAAAACTATAGTTAAAAATATGCAACTTTTACTTTGAAGGCAAGCTGTCTCTGTTTCCTGCCCTGCTCTATAATATACACAGATGCATTGAAGTTCACATAAGACAGAAAAAGACAGAATAAATGCAACAACATCCAAATATGTTTTAGATTAAAAGAAATGCAATATACTTTCAAATACTTATATTTGTTGATTTATATTACATATATTTAAAATAATATTTGTTGTGTATCAGCAATACATTTGTGAACCTTTTTTTTACATTAATATGCAATGTTAAATAATAGGGTGTGCATTACTATCATTTTCAGCCATTTTATATATAAATCCTGAAATGCCTTAGTAGGTCCTTCTAAATATTTTTATTCATTATGATTCTGATGCAATTCCATTGTGATGGGCCTTTTACAAGTAATTCCTTCTGTGTTGCTGGAAGATGACTTGTTTGAAACCCTTTACCTATCCTGCTCTATATAATAAAACACTTAGCAGTCAACGTCCATACTTTATCTTATCAGAAGAAGTATGCCTTTTATTTAATGGATTTTTAAAATAAGGAAAGGATTTATCTCAACAAAAATTTCACTCAGTTCTGCTCATTTTTGTCTTTGGTAGAGCAAAGAGCTTCGATATTCAATCTGATGCAGTACAGTCTTCATGCATGACCATCCATGGACATATCATAAACAATCAAAAAAAGGTTCACTGTTATGCAGATGGCACAATTATAAGCAATCCAAACACTACCCATCTAGCCATTCTCATAAATTACCAGACACAGAAACAGCATGCAGTATAAAGGTTAATTACACAATCTTTCTTGGTCCAATACAGACTGACAAACTGTCTACCAATATAAAGCCACCAATTTCACACATAATTTCAGTTTTCGGGGACAGGTTCAAATGTGCTGTTTAGACGATTAACTTTTTTCCCCTTGCAAGGAAAAAAATATGTACATACATTGTTAGAAATTGGAGAATTTACTAATCTGTACTTTGATTCGTTCTTGTTTGGAACATTGCTTAAAATAGGATTTCTTCTGAATTCTTCTCACACACTTTTTTCTCATTGCATGTAATCAATTTTCCCATCATCCCATGTGTGGCAACCTCCTAATGGCTTATTTAAAATGATGCTAATTGAGACATATTTAGGACAACCTCACTGAAATCACAGTCGGGCATTTCAGCTTACACAATGCATGTGCTAACTAAATGTCCAACTATTTGTTCACCTAACTATTTAACACAGCATGTTCTGAAATATACAGCTTAAAAACTTGTCTAAAAACTTTGGTGCAATCCGCTTCAACTACTCCCTGCTATGTTTAATATAAGTCACATTCAAATCCACTGACTCGTATCTGGATGTTGTGTTTCGCAGCAGCAAAAGTTGTCTTATACTATGCCTGACTACACTATGTATGCATAGGTTTATCTTTTTATATTCCATAGCAGGTTCAAGGTTTCATGTGTGCTGCAAAGCAATCCTATCTGTATAAGACTGAATGTAAACACACTCTAAATGTCTGCTGAAAAGGTGGCTTGAATAGTTGGAGAAGTAAGTATTGAGTGAAAAGACAGATTTTGCGGCTGTGCATTATGTGGTGGTGGATACTGACTGTGGAAATCATTTATGTGATATAAAGCAGCAGATATAAAGTGAGACTTTATATATATATACATATACAGAGAGAGAGAGAAAGAGAGAGAGAGAGAACGATAAATAAATAGGTCGATTGGTATTGTTGAATAGATAGTGTTATCTCTTCTGTGTTTATATGTATGTTTCCTGTCCTCTGAGATACTCTTTGTACTGTATGTATCTGGAAACAAAGAGCAGACTCAGTACTGAATATCAAAAAGAGGCATGCACCGTCCAGTGGGTGCTTGCATGTGAAAGGCATGTTGATTAGAAAACTGAGGGAATAAGGGAAGACATGGACCTCAGAAAGCCAGTTTTTGGAGTTAACTTTATCCTAGTCTGCCTCAATCGTTGCAACTACCTCAACACAAGCAGTCATCCTGTTAAAAATAATTTACTTATTACTTTTTATGAGTGTGTTTCACAGTCTGTTACTTACGGGCATGGTCTGTCCACCATGTAAGCTGTTGATGGCGGCCTGTGCTTCTGCGTGGCTGGAGAATTTGACAAAGGCACAGCCTGTGTAAAAAAAAAAAGAGACAAAAAGAGGGGCACGTCATCAGGGAAATGGCTTTGAATATGAAGGAAAAACACCATTCATTACCACACCGTTATCTGGTTTGTAAATATATTCTGCCATTTGTGTGTTCAGCACATAACTCTGAATAAATCAGTCTAATTGTAGTGAAGGCATTAGCTGCGTGGAACATCCTGTCCCTCGCCCATTTCTAATTCCACCCCCTCCACTTTGGAGCATAGAGCCAAGGCATTTACTATCCTGGCTTGTTTGTGATTATTAATCTGTTTAATATTTACATATTGTGATTTGTGTGCAGTCACTCATAAAAGAGATTATGATGACAAAGGCATGGTATTATAATCTGCCTATCTAACCGAATCTTTGCTCACATATAATTTCAGACAGAGGGTGGGGGCTTTGCTCAGGGGGCATTCAAATCATCTTAAATCTGTTGTGTAGTTAGTGCTCAAAAGGAGAAGTCAACATAAAAAGTTGGCCGGAAGACAAGAGAACAGTCGCTGGCAGCTGTGTTCTGGAGCCTCATTGCATTAACATTTCAAATGATATTAAAAGTGATTCAAGTAGATAATAATAATGCACAATATGTGTTTTAGATGCTTACATATCATAACCACATGAATAAATAGTGTAACAGTGTGTAGGTAAGGACAGGCACTGAGCTACTTTAACATCAAGAGAAGGCTAGTGAACTGAAATACAGAGGAACTGAAATGTGGTAATTTTCCAAAAGCCATTAAATTAAACAGAAGCTACTTCTCTAAGCTTTATGGTCGTCATAGACTGCACGGGGTATTCTGTTATATCCTATTCTTATCCTTGCCTTCAGGTAGCTCATGTGTTAAGTCAAGAGATACCTAATTAACAAATTCATGGATTAATTCTGCCCCTTTTCATTAATCGAGCAGCACCAGTGTCTCAGAAGCAGACCGACTTTTTTCTGAGTTCAATCCCTGGTTTCTGGAGGACGCCTGATATCTATTTAAAACAATACCACATGCTCATATACATTTGTTCATTGTACGTTCCCAACAGAGTCGTAATGATTCATTTAAATTACAACTACTGATAGGTAGACTCAGGAGATCTTCTGTGTCTGGCAGCGACCCATTCACTTCTACATCAGGGGAATCGGCTTTGCTTTCCAGACAAACAAATGAATAATATCCTGACAAAATCAAAGCGATTGAACATTGAGGACATGCAGCGTGTGCACAATCAATGGAAAACAATTTCCACCTTCACCTGAGGCTTCCCATCCACATTCCATACACACAATAAATGGTAAGCAGTTGAAACTGTTGTGTGCAGAAATGCGGTGAGTAGTAAAAGCCATGTGTTTTGTTTTTTTTCTTTTGGTGTTTTTTTTTTTTTGTACTGTCAAATGTCCTCAAAGCTGTATAGATCTACAGAGGAAAACAGATAAGTCAAAGAACCGTTTGATTCTGTCACAGCACTCTAGCACCCTTTTACTTTACTTGAACGCCCCTCCGGGTAGAGCCAGGAAAGGTCTTCATTTGTCCAACCGAAATGCATCAGCTTACTGTGTGCCATTTGACTGCAATTCTATCTTTGAAGGAGCAAACACATTTAACCTTTGTAGTTGAAATAATAAGGGGCGGTTTGTTCTCGAAAAAGCTTTTTCTTTTTTTTTTTTCTTTTTTTTTTTACATTTTTTTTTTTCGTTTTGTAGGGCAAGATAACTTGCTATTGGTTCCCTAACAAGGCTGTCAGATGTTGAGCAGGGATCCTGGTGACCTCAGCAGCTCTGCCCAACTAGAAAGACACTCAAAACTGCAGGGCTTTGTAGATTCAGGAGTCAAGATACTGTATACACCATCATTGGTAACGTCACGTCAAACACATTGTCCTTACATTTCTTTAAAAAAAAACAAAACTGTGCTATAGCTTTGCCTTTCCTGACTGAGAATTGGGGGGAAAAGTGAATGAACACAGAGAACAACATCTCAAAAGAATTGGAAGTGCTACAGCCTCATAAATTATAGTGCACATTTGAGTTTTTGAATTTGATGGCTCAGAATGGGTTGGGGAAAAAGGAAAAAAAAAGAGAGATTGTATTGCTTTCAAGTGAGAGGATCTGCACTGCCTTTTGAATTCCTGGGGTAATAATATGTATGCATGAATTCCATCCCGCTGGATGGGTGACATTTATAACACAACTTAATTATAGACCTAAAAGCCATCTCTCTATTATTCCTGACAATTCGGGGCTCTATTCAACTCTGGCAGCAAGTGTTGCACTTTGAAAGTACTTTGAGGAGCAGCGCCATAGAGAGATGGATGTTAAACTTCTCGGCCTTTTTATTGGGTGAAGAGGGGTGCTGAAAAGCTTCTGAGTAGCATAAATTTACATCAACAGGGGACTAAGCCTCCATCATGGAACAGATAGCACTGTCAATTTCAAGGTCTGTCTCATTCAAATTACAGGAACCTCATTCCGAGCGAGGCGGCTGGCAAAATAATTTGCCGTAACATCCCGTAATGATTGCGTGAGACTGCTGCACAGTGAATGATAGGACCAGATACCTATATATGAGACCTTTGTCTGGTGGTAGCATTCATAGTTAACACTACTCTACAGTTTCCCCATTTCATAGCAGCAAAACTTCGAGAAAGAAGAATGATCAAGTCATTGATAATAGAGATAAATACCAATACGGGAAATGTATGGCATGTGAGGAGAGGAGAAAGGAAAAAGAGTTTGGGATTTGGGGTGCGGGAGGGTGAAACAGAGTGAAAGCGCGAATGAGGGAGAAAACTCGCTCCTGTATGACACAGCAGCACCGGCCTTATTTCATTTCATATGCTGTCAATCAGCTTGAGGCATCTGAGCAGACAGGAAGAGAAAAAGGGAGAGAGACAGCGAAAGAGGAAACCGGGGAGAAAGAAAGGTAGTGGGCCACTGGGGCGACGCAGAACAATAGACTCGGGATTAACAGTGAGAGAAACAGATGTAGACACAGATAGGCGTGTGGTTCAGTATAGCCAGCCTTTCTCTTTGATATACTCAGAAGGCGTGTGCTTAATATCAACCCCTCTCCCTCGCCTTTCCACACATCCTTTTCACATCCAGATGCTTCGTATAGGAGAATAAATTGCAGTCAAATGAGAGAAAGGACAGCGGAGGATTCCGAGCAATATCGCTGGCCTTATCGCTCCAAATATGGCTATGAGACAGGGACCTATCAAAGGGTGGTGGGGGAGCCACTGGCTCTCCCAGAACAATCCCACCTGCATCACACATTTCACAGCCATTTTAATTTGACCACGCTCTACTAACTAAATAGCACATAAGCCACAGACACGAATGCGTAAGCTGTTCCTGAATGCAGGCAAATCGGCCGGCTAGTGAGTGACAGCAGCAAAATTCAGAACCAGGCTGCTTTATTTACAGTAGGGCATTATTGTCCAATGGTGTCTCTGGGGAGGCATGACGGCAATGTGGGAAACAAACATGATTACACCCCTCCACTTTTCAGATAACAGGCGGAGGATGAGGAGGAGGTGGTGGAGGAGAGGGATAGGCAGAAAGACGAGGTGTCGTGTGATGTATTTGGTGAGTACAAGCCCAAGTTGAGAGGAACTGCCGTGATGAAGAGATGGCATGAGAAGAAGTTGGAGGTAGAGTGAAAACTAAAAAGGGAATGGAAATGCAGGCAAGAGTGAGAAAAGGAAGTGCGAGGAAGGAGGTGTCTGAGCGTGGTGACAATGAGGTATGAAAGAAATGCTAGCGAGACACATAAGAGGCAGCAAGGAAAAAAAAACACAATGGCTGAAGGGTAGTATGAGTTATTCAGGAGCAGAGTTGATCGCAGACAATGTCAGTGAGTGCACAGCGGGTGAAGCATGGCTCTTTAGATGTAAAGAGCAGGGGAAAAAAGAGAGCAATGGCACACATACAGACAGACAGAGGGAGGAAGAGGGACAAACGGGGGAAAACGAGTGGGAGGTGTGTGGGCTCTGACCCTTACTGGCCCCATCAGGCCCTCGCAGGACGGTGCACTCCTCGATCTGGCCGAAGGTCTCGAACAGCCGCCGGACGTCGTCCTCGCTCTGCTGCTTGCCGAGCATTCCCACAAACAGCTTCCTGTCTTCTGGATAGGAAGAGAGGAAGGAGGAGGGAAGGAGGGAGGGTGGAAGAGAGGAAAGAACAGACAAATGCTACAGCTGATGGCACCGTTCTGCTGAGCTGAGAGGAACTTGTGCAACTCAAAAACCCCCCACCCTTTTATCAGCAGTCTGCTTGTGTCTCTGTTGCTGCTGCTGTTGTATTTATTGTCGCTGATCTTACTGTTCTGTGGTATGAGGGAGATGTATTCCTGTTGCCACTAAGCTACAGCGGGGTACATGTTCAGGTACTTTTAGATCATCTGGATCCTTAAGTTATGGAGTTGAATGAGAACATTGAACAAGAACATGGTACTGCATTTTCTCATCATCAAAGGTACTATGTACTATATATAATAAGCAAGAGTAAACCCTTTGTCAAAAGTGCCTCAAGTTTCTTCAAGTTACTTACTCTAGTAGAAACACACTAACACTAACATCTGCATTGGTCAGTGTTAGTTGAGCAGAAATAATGCAGGCCTTCTGTGTGATGCATTTTTGTGGATAAGTGTGAGCAACCGTTGCTCAGTGTTTCAAGTCCAACAAGTGTGACAAATACAAATTTTAATTTAAGCAGGATATACATTCTTTCTCTGAAAGACATTCAAAATACATTTGTCTTCCTATAATAATTCCTATATCTTCACTCAGTGCTGATGCACTTCTAAACAGTTAATGGAGACTAATTCTATGTAATAAGTCACAGTGAGATATATGGCTTATGTGACTGTGTCTTAAAAGAAATGTGTATGAGTCATGAAAATATTAAGGCTATATCCCAGACTGTAAAATAGCAAGGAATGTTCAAATGAAAAATAAAAGTTCTAATCAGGTTATATTATGCAATCTATATGTGGGATAAATCTGGTGTGATTCAAAATTTAGGTTAGGTACTGACTTTTTCCAATTTCCCAACCAATGCTGAATGAGTGAAACTGTGCAAATACATAATTACTCCTCATTAAATTTGAAGGGCAGCTCCATCTCTTGGTTGCTATTACATATCATAGTTGCCAGCTGTGCTCTAAACGGGGGCACCCTGGCTCATATGTATAGACTCTATACCACAAAAGTCAGATAGCTAGATTTTTCTAATTAATCTTCCTAGTGCCCTGGCATTAGACAGAGCATCCATCTTCTTTACATCTTTTACATTATGCATCCCCTATTCTGCTCTGTTGTGGAATGAAATGGCTACTAGCAAGAACCCATCGCTAGAACTGATGGAAAGTGGCAGGAAGAGGAAGAAGAGTTTATTGGAAATGACACTGTTGATCTTCAGTGTGAGTCATTTGACTGGTAGGGAGCGTGCGAGGAGCGGGGAGGAGTGGAGGGCAAGAGCATCACCTGGGCCTCGACAGATGTGACGCCTCCTGTACCTGCCAGGCCCCATTAGATGCAGCTGTTCTAAAAATAAAGCACCAGGGCTTCCTTTTTGCAACGGGGAAATCGGATGCGGCACTGTTTCTGTTAAGTTCAAATGAGACACGTGCCTGCTACCCGCTTGACCACACAAATGAGCATGTGCATAATCAATAAGGCCACCTTTGCTGAGTCTCTACTGCCGGTGTTGTAGCTGTGGTGTCAGTCTGTGTTCTTGTAGTCATGCCTCACCCAGCAGAATTCGTCAAACCCACCAGCTAAGCCAGATAAAACTGCTCATTAATGTTCCTTCTCTGTTGGAGCTCCTGGGTTTGCAGCAAGGGAGACCCCTGAGGAGATCACCACGGAGACAACCATTTATACTGTTGACTGGGATTCAGTAAAGACTGCCAAGAGGACAGTCTTATAGCTGGATATTGGGCCTTAGCGGTGGAGCTGCATGGCTGTAAAATCGGCTCTTAGGTGAGAAATGAGCTTGACCCACGCACCAGGCATGAAAAGGTGAAACATGAAGTGAGGCCACAGCCCTTCCAGAGCCCATGTGCCATCCCTCTACCTTTCAGATTACCACCAAGGTGTCACTGTCATGACGTGAATGGACAGAGTGCAGTTTTACAGGCCTCCTGCAGTGTGTTAATGTTTTGGGACAAAAGTCTCATCTTGGTCCTGGCCCGAGGAGATCTAATGGCGGCTTTACAAGGCTAATTAACAAGCCATGAGCGAGGTAATGAACTTTCCAAATGTGCTGGCGAACGCAAAAATAAATTACACCCCAGTGAAGGCATTAAAGGAAGTGTGAGTGTACTTCGGAGCCTTCCTTTGGGAGCACCACAGTGAGAAAATGAATTTGGAGCTGCTATCTTTTCATTGCCTGACCTAAGAGCATCTCAGTCGGCCCACTGCATGGCCTGGCCAGAGTATGGATTGCTATTAATTAGTCCACTTTGCACCTGTCTCCAAAACAGCTCTTATTGGATTTTGCAAGTTCCCACTCATCTCTTATGGCCACTTGCAAGCTTTAAATTGGCATTTCATGAATATGAATAAATATCTTGTATTGCATCCTGCGTACAAGGAGATGACTCCATGACTGCAAAAAAGTATTCCATTAAAAGCAAGGAGAGGTGGAAAAAAAGTATGCTCCGCTCAAGTGCAGTCATGTATTTGCATTAAGTGGGGTGAGGACCTTCCTATGGAACTGAGTGAGGATATAGAAGTAACAAAACTCATTGAGCTGACTGTTTGAACTCTTTGTACTTATCTCTCATTGAGAGGGGCTCATCTTATCCCTTTTACAGGCTGAGCCATACAGCTGGAGAACATTTGAGCTCTACAGCACTTCTCTGCTCTACAATGAAGAGACCTTTGTAATCTGCACTTTGAAACCTTGCCATTACTTAAAAATAATAGTGTGTGTGCTTGTGATAAGTTGGAATCCTGGCTACATTCTATTTTGTATCACTGCATCCTCAAACAGCATTAATTAATTCATGAACCTCTGGAACATTTCTGCTGTTTACTTAAAATGTAATTAGTGGATCTAAAGATACATGTGCTGTGTTTTCACTTTTATTTCAGGCCTCAGCCGGTGCATGCTCACGCTCTCATGCACACTGTCATCTACACGTCTTATTTTGTTTTCTCCCTGGTGCCTCATCTCCTGACTGAAGGTGGGAGCAATTGTGTGGAAAATGGCTCGATGTCAATCTCCAGCCATGTCCAAACTGAGGTGGCATGTGGACAGCCTCGTTTTATGAATGCAAATAAAAAAAAAAGGAGATCAAAAAAGTTATCAAAACAGTACTGACATCTGACAATTGCTTGTCTCAGGAAGCCTTTTCATTTCAGCCCCCGGTATATTAAAAATTAATGGATTTTGCACAGACGCCATATGCTGTCAAGATTGATGCTTCTCTCTCTGGAATAAAGTGCTACTTGTGTTGTAGGCTGCAGTATGCATATAGATTGTGCTTTTCTGTTGCCCTCCTCTGCTTTTGTCTATATTGCTTTCTCTATTTCTTTTTTTTCTTACCCTTTATTGTCATCCTTCACCCTACTCTTTTTTTCAAGGTAAAGAATCAGTTGCTGTGAAGTCTACTTTTCAAAAGTTTCTGCTTTTCTTTGCCAATAATGGGAATATTCTCTTTAAAGAATTACTTTCCTGCTCCTGTGCCGTGGTAAATAGTTCTCTTTTTTTTTTTTTTTCAAGAGTATATCACTTATTGCCTGCTGGCTAGTCAGGGAAGCTTGGTAGTAGTAAGTGTTCAGAAAGCATGGACAGCTACATCCAACGATAAAAGATGCCTGCTAGGCCGCTGGGTGCATTTCAAATGCAGAGTAATGTACCAAGCAGTACAAAAGAGAAGTTGTGCTTCTTATGGACTCATTAGAAAAGCCTGATGCTCAAGCTGCTGCCTGGGAGGTCCGCCACCAGACACGCTCACACATGTAGGCGTACAGATAAATGTTGGAAAAAGCTTTGTTTTTCATCATCTATTGTCTGCCCCATTTGTGCGTCCGTTTGGAATCAAAAGGTGCCATTTGCTTTCAGTATAGGGTTTTTTAGATAATAAACATTTCATGTTAAACATTCTTTTTTTTTGCATTCCTGGAATAAAGATTGTATCCCAATCTAGCTGACATTATCCTGCCTCATCCGTTTTAATTGTTTAAATCCAGAGTTGCGTATGCTCTGGCCACAACAGTTCATTTCCATTTGACAATTAAACCTTGAAATTAGTCACTTAACTGAGAAATTATCACTGGCAGTCAATGACTTCGTTTACATTTTATAGGCTGAACACATACTAAATAAAAAAACACTAAATAATAAAGGGGGTGATTATGGAGCAAAATTACATGGAGTTGCAGCCCTAAGAATAAATAAACTGTAGAAGATTATGGAGGGTAACTATCACTGTATCAAGAAAAAAAAAAAACAACAACCAACAAACAAACAAATGATGGACCACATACCCACATATCAACAAATAGAATCTTAACAGCTTAGAGCAGTTATACAGCCTGCATTACCCGCACATCATTTATGGATTCGGAATCTTTCCTTTTTTTGCATTCAGTTCTCTGTGAAAATATGTTGAAAATTATCTGTTGATAGTCATATCAATATTATACCAGCATTAATCACTGTAGTTACAATGTCTATAGCTATAAGGACATGAGACACAGACATGGGTGAAAAAAAAATAAGTCAAAGCTTTCAGTTTTACCCCAGTGGTCTGTTTCAAATTAAAAGCTCTCAGACATTTCTGTGTAAAGAATTCCTTCATTTCTTAACAATGGTTTTATTGTTAAGGCCATTATCAAAGGTGCATTGCCACAGCAACAATTGAACTACTCTGTTCGTGTAGAGGTAAGGCAGTGTGTCCCTGGTGTTAGGGCGACTTGCTTGAAAGTATCCATTAAAGACAAGACTGTTGATGGGTGCAATGAGTATATATATATATATATATATATATATATATATATATATATATAGTGGTGCAGCAATGCATTAATTACGATTAGTAAATACATGTTTAAAATATTATTAATTTATTTATTATTAGTATCACATTTCAATGCAGTTTACATGCCAAACAACACGGAATGTTTGTCAGTCACCATGTCGAAGATCAGCCCAGTTTTACCGACGCACACAGCTGCTGCTACACTAATGAAAGTGCTCTGCTGGACAGTGATTTGAAAGAAAAATAAAAAAATAATTCTATTCTCTAGTTGCAGTGCAAGAGAGGCATGGCCCCCTGCCGCACAGAACACAATGCGGTATGAATGGTCTGTTAACATGTAGCTATTCCATACGAAAACATGTAAATCGTGCCACATCGCACATACACAGCTTTTGGTGTGAATGCATCTGTGCAGCATCAGCATCAGTCATGTCTTCTTCCTTGATTTTTTTTTTTTTTTTAATAAATTAGGCTCTGCATCAATTTGGAACCTGTGGTTATTTGTCAAAATATACACCGGAAGAGGGTCCGGTTGTTAGGTGAAACCCTGTGTTTATTTGGTATTTTATGGTAAGTCAACATTCGAAACCGATGAATTTCCCAGGACTTGTAGACCACTATCAGTGATTGAAGGTAAGGTATAATTTCTCTAGCAGCATATAAGCGTATTAGTTGAGAGTAGCAGCCCACAAATGCAGCCACAAAATACTGATTTTCACTAAGATTCAGTACAAACAATTATTTTTACGTTGCAGGGAATTGTTCGATTTAATATTGATAATCATAAATTCATGTATTTTATTGATATTGAACACTAAAAATTATTGGGTTATTCACTCACTTGCCGCTATTTCCCTGCATGACTGTTCATATAGTAGTTTTCCTGTTATACTATAGCATATTTTTTTCCAATTGATATGATCAGAATGCAAAAAATGCTCAAACATAATGTATAATTCAGTGTAAGTATGCTACCTTCAAGTATAATGTTGAAGCTAATGTATAAAATGTAAAGTAGTGTATTAAGTTCATTGTGAAACAATACAGTATCTGTTCAGCCACATTTCTCAACCCCCACACCCTCCCTTTTGCCTTTACACACCTCTGACAATAAGTCCTATTTCCAACTCCTATGTAGTTCCTACCCACCTAACAGACGTAATTATATGCCATCCCTATGAAAATTATGTGCAACCACACACTAAACCTCTCTGCTGCTGGTCCCAATCTGATGTATGCAAGTGGATTATCCACTATAGTGAGGTGGCAAATGGAATAATCAGAGGAGAACAAACATTCAAATTGTCAGTATATCAGCCTCGATGAGAGGATACAGGCTTTGTGTTTGTAAATGCATTACTCATACCACTAGAGCTGTCACATCCATTTACCCAGGGGAGTGGGGGAGAGCTTTAAACCTTCTGGTGCGCATGATCAAGCACAAAACATTTGAGGAAACTTGTGAGAAATTGCCTGTTGCAGTTTTTGTCTCTTTCTCTCATCTTCTCTGAAAGCAAGACCCAGTCACAGAGATCCATAAAAGATAGTTTATATCAAAGCCTTTAAAACCTTTGATTAATACCCTGCATTGGTCACTGATAGAAATCTCTTGTCTGTCAGTATGTCTCCATATATCCGTTTGTCTCATTGTTCCTCACAGATATCAACCAAGGCCAGGGTTCTTCTTGACTTTTCAGAGTTTTGTGTCCAGGGGCACAGAGGGATCTTTTGGCTTAATTTGTATGTAAAGTGGAGCGGCGCTACTCTGTGGGCGCGAGGTGCCTCCAGACAGCCCCTCCCCTGTGGCCTGCCAGACTGAGCCAGCCAGCAGCCCTCACTCTTCCCTACCTGCTGGGGTGGGGCATGACAGCACAGTGTGCAACATCTTAAGGTCCTGTCAATCTCTCCACTGCCCGACTGGGGTCAACCTTTTGAAGAGCAGCAGGTTGGCAAGGACAAACACGACCCATTCAAAAGACTCCCCTCGGCCAGACAGACAAAAGGCAAAGACAAGATATTAAAAAGGCTCACACAGGGCTGCTGAGTATCAAATACAGGGAATGCAATGCTCCTGGCACTGTATAAGTATCCAATAAAACCAAAGTATGGGGGGCTAATAAACAAGTAGTGTAAGGAAACTGTGTAGACAAATGCACAATGTGTGAATGAAAGTGGCACATTGTGAAAAAGTCGATGTTGATGGAGGTTGCTTGGCATTTCGGGAGTGTTGAAACCATCTTATCAGAGTTAATAAAAGGAGAGGGTGTTGCTGGCTGACCCATCATCTCTCTTCTCATCAGTGTGGTCTCCAGTCTCACAGCAGTGGCTAGAGGAGTGGGACCTGGCTCCAAGATTGTGTTTAGATAATGGCCATCTCCAATCATAGATAATCTGGCCCCATCTTTTCTTCACAGACACAGCGGCAGACAAGGTCAGGGGGAAAAAGATTCCTGGCGAGGCGAGGAAGAGATAGGGATGGGGCGGCTCTGAGATGATTTACTGCTGAGATTCACTCAGCTGCCTCCATCACCCTCCGTTAACTTTCTCATTCTGTCGTCTCTTCCCCTTTCGCTCTTTTTGTCTTCCATCTCTCACTCTCCCACATTCCTCCATGGGCCTTGTACTTCTCTCTCTCTATCACGCGCTTCATCTCTCCCTTTGCACTGCAGTACCAATGAGACAGAGGAAGAAAGAAAGCGAGAGAGAGAGAGAGAGAGAGAGAGCAAGAGGAGTCTTCTTGTCCTCATTTTTGCCCCTTTTGGATTGAAACTAATTGCTTGTGTTTCAAGTGGAGATATAGTAGTGTGTTACTCCCTGCATTGTCTACAGAGCAAGTGAGCAGAAGACCTCAGGCCTCACTTGTGTCTCAGTATCTCTGAGTTGAAATCATAGTTTGATAGAATTGGGCAGAAACAAAGGGGTGTAAAGTACATCAAATAAACACGGACTTTGTGGGGAAGAGGTCGACTGACTCACAGAACAGAAATAGATTTAAATCCTTAAAGCTCCCATGTTCCTTTCTTATATATATTATAAATAAGACATGAGTCATTGAAAGAGACAGCCAGAGAATCAGCTCTGTGATCCATAATGGCAGCCGAGCGGTAGGATTGGGCCTGCACCCCCCCGAGTCATTTTCTGAGCTCTGGTTTAGCTTCTCCTCCTGACACCCCCGTATCCCCAGAGAGACGACGTCTCTGAGGGACAGTGTGAACAAAAGAAGGGGTACTGGAGTAATGGGGCTTAATGCCTGCACAGGCACGTAATCGAGACCCCTGCACAACTTCCCATGACAGATAATTGCTGATGTCTTGGTAGTGATAAATGTGACTCCATTCCAGAGGTGCAAATGTCCCGGTTTAGCCCTGGGTTTGACAATCTAGAGGTCCCACTGGGAATGGTGTACCTGACTGCTTCTCAGCCTTCCAGAAATGGATCCCTCGATACGTTCTCCCCCTTAGTCAGCCCTTGCTGGGTTGTCTATTTTCTTTTAACCACAGGCTTTCAAAGTAAATCTCATTTCATTGTCAGCCGCAACTGTGGTTTACTTCCCTGGCCTGTCTGTTGACTTCCTGTTGCCATTAATGCTCAATATCTCTGTTGGGGTCTGTCTGCTTGGTCTTATTTCATTCTGTGCTGTGTCCTATCCTGTCCTCCCATATAGAAGTAAGTTCATCTGACAGACAGGGGCTGTGCCAGCCTAAGAGCCTTCTGTATTTCATTCACACTGCCTGTTCCTCTCCCTTCTCTTTCTGCTAAAAAAAAGGGTTGTAATTGATATTGGGACCCATCCATCCTCCCCTCTTAAGCCCAGAGATCCAATTTATCTTGGTGAGAATGCCGATTGGCTCGCGCCCAGGCCTTGTCGGTCAGACTTTGCCTGTTTTTAGATGGCCGTTAATTAAAGTGCCGCCATGACAAAAATAAGATCTACATGGGGGTGTGTGTGGCAATAGAAATGGGCCATCTGATTCACACTTGACCACATAAATCAGCAAAGTGGCTCAGTCTAATCTGACCTAGGCAGTCTAAATCACCACTCTGAAATGCAAGCACAGGGCAGACACAGACCGCTTCAATTAGATCAGATTTAACCCATGTAAATCTTTAACTGGCCTAATCTGCATTATTCTCAAAGATGTTAGTCACAAATGGCTTCAGAATGATGTAGTCAATCACCATGTCAGTCAGTCTGAACATGGAGGGAGGAGGCTGTGCAAGAGAATGAGCCCAACGTAAGTCATGCTTTGATCCGGTTTCCCCGCCCCTAAATATAACTGATTTGACTTGCAAAACTGCACCTGTTGATCTGGATCCAGTCATTGGACTTTAAGTTGACATTACACATCAAGGCATAGTGAATCTGACTGAGAATACTTTCATAAACTTTAACAATGAGTAGAAAGGCAGGTAAAACAACCAATTAAACTATGTTGTTGTCATGTTTCTACACAAAAAACAGAAATAATTTCCCAATCCATCTTACTGTCTTCTCTCCCTTTTCAGCGATGAATTAATAAATTCAGTCAAATTGATGATGTCTCTCTCTATGTCTAGTTCTTGTTTGTGCTTATCTGTATGGGTGTATTCCACAGCCTTGCCCATGCAAGGAGGCTTGACTGCCACTCTGTGGAGATTGAGGAAGGGAGATCCTCCACTCCCCATTCCTTTACATCCGCTTTCTTTATTTCTACCCTGCTTCTCTGTCTTGTCTTTGAACCGCTCCCAGTGACTGTGAACCTGAGACATCCCCTCTGCTGGCACAGATGGGAAGTCAATAGAAACAAGTGACCTATATTACAGGCTAGTCTACTAACTCCCAGTGTGTCTCAAGTGAGAGCAGAATATTAAGGATTGCATGTGCGCTGTTCCAGTGTATTTGCGTGTTTGCGTGGTTGTGTGTGTCCGTGTGTGTGTGTTTTTAAGGGAGTGTGCAATTGAGACCAGGAGAAGGTTAATTACCTCCTCGTCCTTCGCTGTCGGCTGGCTTCACCTGGATGGGCCGGTTCATCTGGAGAGAGAAAGAGAGAGGGAGAGGGAAAGAAATAAAGAGAAAGAAGACAAGGGAAATCCCAGGTTAGCACGCAATGAAAGGACCAACCATGGCAATATATCGAGTGAGAATGGAACAAGTGAAATGAGGCAGAGTTTCTGAGTTTGTCCTGCTCTGCGAGCTCAATACAAAAATCAAACGGTAACGATGCCGTAAAAGAGATGATTCTCTGCAGCGCTCCATGCCAGCGTGTTTAATTAATCCAGGGCATTGCCTCTAGAGATGCCTGAATTCCCCTCACAGTTCAGCAGAATTAGCAGTTTTCAATGACGAAGCCATACTGGGTGTCAGATGGCACTTGGAGATTAATGCCATTACATCAGCCACTCCCAGCCCCACAGGGAGAGGTCCTTTCTGGCTGGCCCTTGCTCTTCCTGTCCCCTCCTGGCTCCAGACTCCCAGTCACCAGCTATATCCTGCTCATCCCTGACCCTCAGCAATCCCTCTTTCTCTGCCTCTATCCGTTCCGCCTCTCTACCCAGAACTCACGGCCAATATGCCACTGGTCTGGTCCGCCAACCCCACCCTTCCCCAGCCTTCCTCCTCTTGGAGGAAGAGAGCCACCGAACAGCGGAGCTGTGAAACAGCTTGTGAAAGGTTAACAGTAGGGAATCGATAAACAACCTTTGAACATCCATTTCATAGTGAGGTGAAAGCAAAACGTCGCCAAGCTGACATAAAAAAACCTTTTAAAAACCGCCGGGCGTGAATAAAAACTCCCCCGGTTCTTTTTGCTCCTCTCTCTATGGTTTCATTTTTTTTTTTCCTTCACTCCCTGGAGTTTGAATATGAAAACAGAAAATCACTCGATCTTGTGCCTTCTCTGAAACAGAAATAATATTCCCTCTTTCGTCCATGAAAGGGTGGGTGTTAAGAGCCACCCTTGAAGCCCCTTGCTTATTGAAGCTACCCACGCATGTCATATTTGGCAATGTGTTTTATTTTTGACATTGTGTTTTTCTGGCTTCAGTCGATGGGCCTATCTTTCTAACTAGGCCATGCGGACAGGTCCAACATGTGAGTACTAGTGAATGGCACAAGGTGCTGCCCACTCAGATCAGTCAGCTAGGGCAACACAGTGGGTGGTGGGCCCTCAGGCAATGTAGCACTTGACAGCATTTGACATGAGCCCGGACCATGGCCAAATATAGAACTAAAACTCGTGGACATGTATAGACAAGAGTATACATGGTGACACCCTGGGGACATAAAGTACGTGGCTGGCAATATGCTGTGACCCTGGAACAAAGCTTAAAGGGATGACGGATGCTTCACAAAGTTGCTGTATGCACAGTCACAGATATGCACTTACACAGGAGCTTTCACATATCCACACTGATATAAATGATAAATCTGTGTTGTTTTTTTGTTTTTTTTATGTAAACTGAGACAAAGAGTCACATACAAAAGAACTAAATTGTCACCTGCCAGATTAAACAGACTCACATCATAGATATTCTTCTGTATTGTAATTTTAATGCATACATTGAGTTCATATTGTATACTCAATTATCAGTCAGTGCCTGAGAAGTTGAAGTATTATAGCAATAGAATTAGATTGTACCAGATCTTTGCTGCTTTTTAAAATTCTATTTATTGCTTTTTGAATGAATTAAATTATTACTAGCTCAAATGTAAAGTGAAAGCTGAGGTGACTTGTACTTCTTTGAAAAAAAAAAACAGTCACTAGTATTAATGGGGATTCATGAGGGGTCAGAAGTCCAGATGTTTCCTCTACAGCTTTTACTGTCAGAGATTGGCTCACTGAGGCTCTGGAAGGATGGAGTTAATGTGAAGTCCTGTTGGTTTTTAGTGTGTGTCAAAGGGCTGAAAGATGCTCTTATCATCATTATTATTACAATCCTTGTTTGGCCTTTAACAGGCAGACAAGGACAGTTTATTTTCTGCTATTCCTGTCTAGGTAAAAGCCATCAGTATTGCACCGAGTATGTTTACATGTGAGTCTTGGGTAATAGTCAGGTAGGGTGCAGCACTGATGTATCTGAGTGTTTGTTTGAGAGAATTTAGGTCAACTAGAGTGGTGTAAGTCATAAGTGAAGGTGTGTTGTGTGTACATACTGACTTGACCGCTGCTGAGGGCTGAGGGCAGAATTTGTCTCACATAAGAGGTTTAGAGTCGCCTTCAGATCTCTGTCCAGTGATCAGTCAGCTTCCAGGTCTTGAACTGCAACAATTGGTCAGGAGGCTTCATTAGCCCCTGAGCCATGACAGCGACCAGAGTCATTAGACAACCCAAAAGTACACTTTGGGTTGCTAAGCAACCAAATGGAGGTAGACGGCAGGGAGGCAAAGGCAAACTGGCCGTTGGTGTGTGGGCTGTTAGCCAACCAATTGGTACTCCTGTCTTTCTTCTTTTTTTCTTTACTTGGTCCAAGGAGGTCAGAAGGAACAGGGAGGGAAAAAAGTCTCAACTCCCACCTTCCAGCATGTCCCAATTTCATGTCCCTTTTTTAGTGGCTGTGACAATGAGTTTTCAGAGTGAGTCTGCTGCAACTTCGGCTCTAGCTTCCTGCCAAGTTATGGAGTTAATCTTGATGCCAAACTATGGAGCTGTGAGTAGCACGCACATGCATATGGCAGTAGTTAAGTTGTCTGCTTTACTGAGCCACTTTATAGTCCTCCACATGCATTTACTTGTGCAGAGATTCTAGCACACAAGCTTACTCCACAGAAATCTTGAAATTCACTTTACTTTTATCTTCTCTCTCTCTCTCTCTCTCTCTCTCTCTCTCTCTCTCTCTCTCTCTCTCTCTCTCTCTCTCTCTCTCTCTCACACACACACACACAAATTCACAAAAGTCTCGGGGCTCAATAACAGCAGGTGGCTTAGGTGACATTTTAATCCCTTATTACTGGGTGCAGGATTAGCCAACAGATCAAGGCAGAGTTAATTATATGAATTCATCAGAGGCTGGGCGAAGACGCAGTCGGCTTTCCCCTTGGGCCAGGACCTACGCCCACCCCACCATCCACCCTTTAGCACGCACACATACACACAAACTGAAAAAAGAAGACGAGTGACATTCTCTATGTCTGAGAGGCTAGCTAGTCCGCGTTACCCTTGCAGCTACCGAAAGTTAAGATAACACATACAGTGGAGCCTTCAGAGATGCTGTAAGACATATACATATGACATATACTACCTTCCTGTTGGGCCTTGCAAAATGAACTGCATAGACATTGGAGAGGAAGACTACAGGCTTTTTCATCACAGACGTGTGGCTCCCGAGGCTGACAAAAAAGCCCCCCCCCCTCTCTTGCTTTATCTTTGTCTCTCTCTGCCCCTTTGGCCTCCAAAACCAATATGCTTCCCACCACAGTTCCTTAATGGGTTGATCAATGCTGACAAATAGGCAGCTCATGCTGTCTTGCCTGGGAACTCACAGCTCTGTGCCTGTGTGCTGCTCCTCTTGGAGAGGCCATCTCTCTTTCTCCTCATAACTCCTTTTTTCTGTCTTTTTCTTTCTTTAGCTTTCTTTTTTCCCCTCCTCTCCATATCCCCCCTCCCCCCTTCATGCTCTATTTCCTTTATGTCTATACATTCATTTATTTCTTTTTTTTTTTCTAATCTCCAGGGGCAAATCTATATTTTTCATTCTCTGATGATGAATAAAAGTCAGCTGAAGTCACGGCGGGGCGGAAAACCAACAGTGTGGAAGAGAGAAACTTTTACAGTAAAAGTGTATGTGTGTGTGTGTGTGTGTGTGTGTGTGTGTGTGTGTGTGTGTGTGTGTGTGTGTGTGTGTGTGTGTGTCTGTGTGTGTCTGTGTGTGTCTGTGTGTCTGTGTCTGTGAAAGAGAGAGTGTGTGAGAGGTTTTGAGTCCATCTGTCTTTGGCTCCTGTGTTCTGTGTGTGTGATTGATAATAGTGCAGTGGAGAGGAAGAGAGACAAGACAAGGACAGGACCGGCCTTTGACCATGTTTGACCAGGCTTTGTGTATACCACTGCTCACAAAGCAAGCAAGAAGAAATGCTATCTACCAGACACTCAAAATACAGATACTATTTTTTTAAAGCCTAACAATCTACTGTTGAGCCCCTTTGACTTACATGGCTTCCTTACTTTATCGATAGCTTGGAGATTAACTTTGTAGTCATCCAAAATTGAAATGGACAGACTAAATTACATTTGTGAGAAATTCCTGAGCTGCTAATTGAATATGCTTAGTTTTTGTCCATTACACATATTAACATTTACTGTATTAAATGGGTCTTGAATACTATGCATGTATTGCTGCAGCTAACCATTCCACTTGAGGATAAGTTATTACTTTAAATTTATTTTTCTTTTGGGACATGCTATTCTACCATGATTATTTTACAAGTAAGCTACAAGGACTACCTGCTGGAGATGCAGGTAATTCTAAAGTCTTCTTAGTCGTTTTTGTGACTGAGCACTGGGCTGACACACAAAAAGTCTTAAGTGCTTCTGATGCAATAAATGTCAAGTCACTCAGAAAATTACAGAGCTAAATGCAGTGGTGGAAAGTAATGACATATTTATCAAGTATTGTATTTAAGTACAATTTTGAAGTACTTAAACTTGCCTCGAGTGTTTCTAAGTGATGCTCCATGCTTCCACTCCATTACTTTTCAAAGGGATATATTGTACTTTCTACTCCACTACATTTATCTGACAGCTTTAGTTACTTTTCTTTTATTTTAATATTTGTAATGTTTAAATTATTATTGTTATATTACACACTTTGTGTAAAAGGAGCTATATAAAGTGTATTAAACAAAAGCTTAAAGCTCTCCTGTATTTGTTAGTGAAAAAAACAAAAACTGTACTACACAATAATAGAAAAAATCATCATCTGTATAATAATAATTTTATTTTTGATACTTTAAGTACAGGGCGACACAGTGGAACAGGGGTTAGCGCTGTTGCCTCACAGCAAGAAGGTCGCAGATTCAAGACCTCCTTGGTCCTGGTCTGGGACCTTTCTGTGTGGAGTTTGCATGTTCTCCCCATGTCTGCGTGGGTTTTCACCAGGTACTCCGGCTTCCTCCCACAGTCCAAAAACATGCTCAGGTTAATTGGAGACTCTAAATTGCCCATAGGTGTGAGTGTGTGAGTGAATGGTGTGTGTGCCCCACGATAGGCTGGTGACCATCTGGGGTGTATCCCTGCCTCTCGCCGTAATGCGCTGGGATAGGCTCCAGCAGACCCCTGTGACCCTAATGAGGAATAAGCAGGTATAGAAAATGACTGACTGACTTTCAGTACAATCCGCTGATCATACTCCTGTACTTTTACCTAAATAATATTTTGAATTCAGGACTTTTACTTGTAGTTGAATATTTTTAGATGAGACTATTTCTACTTTTATTTGGCCCTATTTACAACCTTACCTTAGCAGCATAACAATAACTGCTTCATGTGTGCATCTTGCAACACAGGCATATCTGAGCGCATCTGCTATTTTTTTTTTATTCTTCACCGAGCATCCACGCTCATCATGTTGGGCGAAGTGAGATATTAATAGGAGGGTGTGGTGATGAATAATTTTCTTCTCAGTCATTTACATTACTCATCTCGTAACTTTTGAACAGCTGTGCCAATCACAGTGGCACATGACGAATATGGCTTGATGAAATGAAGAGAAGAGTCTGTACCAGCTTCTCTAAGTAGAAATATAGTCTTCACTAGGAGGCAAAGGCACAAATCTACTACAGTATACCTCCACAAATGCAAGATAATAATTTACATTATTAAAGGTATTGAATGTCTGGTCACGATTTTCTTTCATTTGTTATGCTATGTGGTTTCCCTGTGAAAGAGATGCTGATCACTTTGATAACGATCAGGTTACTCTTACAAATAAATATGCAACTGTAACTCTATATTTCAGTCAAATTAGTACAAAAGTAAATACAATTTTAACTTTCCTTCATTCATTTTGTTTGATTTAGGCATTAAATAAAGTTAGACTTAGATTTAGATGGATCTACATGCAACAAAACCATTACTGCCAAAACTGATTGGTCTACTTCACATCACTTTCCCTAGAGAATTGTTAATGTGTTTTTTTTTTTTGTTTTTTTTTTTTTAAGATAACACAATTTAAACAAAACCATTTCACTGTTGGGATTTCTGTGATACAGTAAGAATTGTGATTTTGTAACATTTTTCAGATTTTTCATGAAAAATTTAACAAACTGAACACATTCATCCAAACGCTATTATAGATTTCAGAGTGATATGTACAAACAACTAGAAGAAAAAAAAAACACAATGAAGATGTACACCACTGTGTTGCATATATTGCAAGAAAAAACACTTATTTTGCCCTTGCTCTTACTTTAACCTCAGCTTGTTTATCCTTATCTCACATATCATATACAATCACTTGCCAAACCAGGGGGTATGATTCTCTTGATAAGTCTGCCTTATCATTGTCATTCAGGAGTTTATCTGTTCATTGTAGTAAATGATGCCATTTATATCCTTCGAGCCCAATTAAAGATGTTTAACACTTTTTTTCTTAGCATTTTTGAGAAGAATGGACAAAAGAAATATGTATAAACATAGATTATATACAAACACAGAGTAATCTAATGTTTTAGTTGACAATCAATATAAAAAGCAAATAGTAAATGAGAACAGACAGAATTCCTTGATAGAATGACATTTTTACACCAAATTGAGTTCATACAGTAGACTGTATTTTAAAATACAATTATCTCACTCTAGGCCTATTTCACTGGCATGCGAGCTCCCAGATCCTGCACAGCCTGTACTGTACCAGCCCAAATTACTGCTTCCATCACCAATCACTCACACGTCAGGACACCCTGCCCCTCATTTCTGTGTGGAAGAAAAACAGGGCCAGCACAGCGGGAATGAGTCTCTCTCTCAAATTGGTGTGCGAGTTCACAGCGGTGCTCCCTGTGAGGCCAGCAAGTCAGGAGAGGTTGTGTGCTAGAGGAGATGGGTTAGAACTAGAGTGATCACACACTGCCTGTCTCCCTCGAAAACACATGAAGGAGGGCCGTGTCTGCCTCACTGTGAAGAAGAGGGAGAAGGGGCGCTGACAGCTCAGCAGAGGGTGGCTGGCGGGGAAAATGCGGCCTATTTTTAGCTCTGAGCCCAAGCTCCTATTTAAAGACAAGGTGCTGGGCACCGGTTTGGAAAAGGGGAGGGGGCAGCAACAGCAAAAGATAAATACATTTTTATAAAAAAGAAAAAAAAAAAAACGTTGCTCCGATCCAGCTAACGTACTATTCCTAAGTGCAATGCTGTGGTGTCATCGGGTAACATCTCTGTGTTTGTGTTTTGTCTCAGTAATCTCTCTCCCGTTCTCCATAATTACCTGGCAATTGATTCCACCCCGGAGCAGGGTTTAGACTTTTAATTTATCTCTATGAATCCGGTATTGGCTCTTCAATCCTCTGAGAGGCCCCGCTGAACATCTGAGCCAATCTATACCGCCTTGCCCTACCTGGCCTGGTCCAACCCACTCTAGTTTAGTAGACTGTAGCCCAGTCTGTATTCGTAATTCCAAGACCATATTCTACTTTTAATTCGTACTCCACCGGTGCCCAGCAGGCCTTGTCTAGAGGTGGGATGGAGGTAGACACAGACAGAAAGTGGATGAGAAATCGAGCCATCATATTATCCTCTGCTCCATAAAGCCTCTGTTCTTCCTCTGACTGTAGATGGATTGCTGTGTAGATCACTGCAACCAATGGCCAGCGCACTATATTACATTTATTGCCCCCTTTTTTTCCCTCCCTATCTCCCTCCCTCGTCTTCCTGTGGATATGGGGCTGGGGGGGTGGGTGGAAAGAAGGACAGGGGGAGTCAGGGTAGAGGTGCATCAGGGGGAAGGGGGGTGACGATTCGACACAGTGAGACAAGACTAACAAATTAGTCAAAGTGACAGGGAGTTTTATGAGGTCTGCTCTTGTGAGGCGACTGCTGCTCTCTCCTCTCTCGCTTCTTGTCTCTCTTGCTCGTTCTCTGGGCTGCAGGGACACCTCTGTGTGTGTGTGTGGGGGGGGGGGACATATTTGTGCATTTGAAAAGGAGAAAAGCAGCGAGAAGGTGCGAGGCGGGTGGAAGGGTAGAGAAGGAAAGGAGGGGAAATGATGGATACAAGAGGCTCAGGGATTAGGAAACAAGAAGGCAGAAGTTCAGCTTTGCAGTAGGTTCTGCTTGTAATGATGTGAAAGCCACATTAATGCACAGGATTTTGTTCTGTCTTAACATATTGAAATGGGATGAGAAGTAAATTTGTCATTCTAAATGGTAAGTACTTAACTTGGACAACTGCGCAGTAATATTTAAAATAACACACACATGAGGTGTTTTATCTTTGGAGAGATTCTGTGGAGCTTCTAGTGTCTCAGAGAAAAGTGATGAGATATGTGCTGCACTAAAGTAATCCAAGTTGATAATAGTATACACACGCTGCCTCCAATGCAAACATTAAAAAAACAGGAGGCCAAATGCACAGACACAAACCCTGCACACAAACAAAACGCCAAAGCACATATCGCAACAATAACCCAGTACCTCCCCAGTAGCATCTGTCACTCCACAAAGCCACAGTACAAATTTTTCTGAGCCAGGCCCAGAAAACAACTAAAGTGGCTCACAGTACGAAGAGGAGTGGGAGAATAATAATAAGTGGAAGGTAATGACACAGATTTATGAGTGTATATCCTGCTCTGCTCCAGTCATATACCTGGCGGCTGGGTCTGTGCTCCAGCCCATACACACCACAATGCTAATGAGAGGAGTCAGTGGTGGGCAATCACAGAGTGAAGGGTGGAATGGAGCTGGACTCACTCTGCTACGGGCAATGACAACATCCAGCAATTGAGCTTTAAAGGTGCTGAGTGCACACACACACACACACACACACACACACACACACAAACAGCCATAGGTGTGTCAACACAATACAACAGTACATTGTACTGTACTTATGAAAAATTTAAGGTACTTGTACCTAAAGATGCAGCAACCAGCTGATTTCACCACTAACCACACTCAAACTAAGACATAGTTTTGTAACCGCAAAGGCTCAGTTCAGCAAGTGTTTCTTTTCTCACCTTGAAAAAATGAACATTATGATTAGTTATTTTTCTGTGAGGAAATTTAAGCAAAACTAAATAATTGGTGCACTAGCTTAAAATGCTGCATTGCAACACGTTGCGGGGGCTACATCTGCACTGCAAAGAAATGAAAAAAATGTTTTGGGAGAACATAATGCAATAAAATCCTCAAATTAAAAATTGTGGATGTGATTTTATGCATCTCTAATGTAAAACAACTGTGAAGCCCTGATTTTTCTCAGACTATAATCGTACTATCAAAATCAATAATTGATGTATCCATACTTGTTTTTCCATTTGATGCTTCTTTATATTTCCATTTTGCTAAGGTTCATAAAATAGAAAAGACAAATCAAAAACATCTGATTGTTTCTTAGCTGTTGTATAGTGTGTGTATACAAATCTCACATTTCACATTTCAACAATTTGTCAAAAGATCCATCAAATAGTGATTATTGCCCCCTCTTTTCGCATGGTTTCATTTCAATAAATGTTCAAATGTTTGCATTTATTATTTCCTTAAAAATCATAAAGTAGAGAAGAAAAAAAACGTGTATGTATCAGAATTTAGTTTATTCTTCTTTTCCCTCTAATTAAAACATGTCACTATTTATCGGCTGACCCTTTAGTGGGGCCTGACCCCTAGGTCGGGAACCATTAGACTAAACTAGCTAAATGTATATGAAGTATTTGAAACTAGCTCTGCCTCTAGCAGCTACAACAGGAACCTGCTGCTCATACACTGATGCTTAATATTCTAACAAATCCGTAGCCTATCTGATGTGAGGATGTTCATAATTGAGCGTTTAACCATTAATCAATGATTAGAATGTTGACTTAATACTATTAGCTAAACAGTTAAAAAATCATGACTACATGTTTTATTTTATTAACTTGTTGGCTCTTTTTGATCATCATTATTTAGTAGAGTGGTGGAGGAGGAGGTTTTCATTACAGTGCTTTCATTGTGTTTTTTTCTTTTAATTGTCTGTTCATATATTTTAACATTTGAGCAACCAGAGGAGGGAAGATAGCAGCGGGGGGTGAAGAGAGGGGGCAGAGCTGATGTAGGCAGATGTAGGGGGGGGGTCCAGCACTGGGCAGCTGCAGCGGTTTCCTCTCTCCACCTCACTGGCTGCCCTGGTGTCACTCTGCTGGTCCACTGGTAGAAGCAACAGCAGCTTGAAGCTTCACCATGAGATGAAAGCAGACCAACAAAACACAGACAGCAGAGAGACGCTGGGGCGGAGAAGAGGAGGAGAGGACACCAGCTGCATTGCTGCTCTGCCCTGCTGCCTCCGCTGTTTTTTTTTTTTTTCTGACCCTTCCCATCCGCTCTATGCGCTTTCTAAAGCAACTAAATATACATTTTAATTTTGTCATTTAACAGTTAATGATCAGTTAATGAGTGTCTGCTATCGGTCAGAAAAATATGCAAAATGTGCATCCCTAATCTGATATATTAGATAGCTTATGCACCCAAAAAGAACTAGCTGATGGTAATGACAGAAGAATCTCACACACCCATATGGTTTTAGCAACATATCATAGTGCACATATTCACATAAAAATGAAGGCAGACATTCATACAGTATGGCAAAGCAGCTGTGTGAGTTCAATAAACAACGTGTAACTCACATCTCATCATGTCAGCCCTGTGAGATCTTAATAAAATTCCCAGTAACGTCATAGCAACAAATGACTTATAGTAAATGTAGCATGTTTACACGTGTTTACCTGAGAGAAGATGTCACCACATTGACAGCTCTCTTCTCTGCAGCAGATGCATGTGCAAATTGCCTTAAAATAGCTAGACCCAGGTGCAATTCCATGTAGAGCAAGTCAACAGGTGCTATAATTAAATGTTCGAAATATATACGTATATATTTTTAATTCCATTATCAACCTCACACCTGAAAAGATATGCACACACTTTTGTTCAAGACCTTAATCTAACACGACTTAGTTTCTTTTCTTTTGTGAGTGTCAGTGGTAACATTGTGGTATAATGGGCTTAACAGTAACATAGTATTCTGCATTTTATTAAGGCATTCTTCTTCTCTTGTTTTTTTGTTGCAAAATGAACAGATAAGTTTCCAAAGATAATAGATTTCTGTTGTCCTGGGCTGCATTTACATTAAGACAAAATATGAATGCATTAATTTTCATTTGAATATCTTCCATTTGCAGTTAAAATGGAAAAACAAAAAAGCACATTCTTGCACATACACACACACACACACATGCCGGCAGACTCGTGCAGAGATGCCTTTAGACACATACCAGCAGCACACACACAAGCATTCAGCCTCGCAAGTGTGTTTCAAGACGCCGTTAGCACAGAAAGCTGTTTGTGAAAATGATCACATCAATCGAAGTGATAGATAAAAGACTGGGAGCAATTGATAAAGTGCCACAATTATTTGGAAGATGAATGGCTGAATTTGCTTTTGAAATTGGACTGGATCTCAGTGCAATGGAACAGAACTCATCATCATCAATGAGCCTGCCGTTAGATTGCTTTCTGTCACAACCCAATATCAGCCCGGACAATTGGATCCATCTGCCAAATGGGATCAAATAGACCTACTCACACAACATCAGAGGTGATGTATAGTGACCACGTTTAGAACATATTACATTGCAAATGCACAATACATCATTGTGTACACTGTTGTGCATGCTTGGGTGTAGCGTTTGACACCAGGGTGTATGAGTATACTCAATAGGAATGATTTGAGATACATTAAGGGAACACGAGTAGGGAACAAGGGAAATGGTAGCACCAGCAACACGAGGAGGGGGAGAAGAAAACACAATGTTTAAATGCCACAAATTAACCCATCAATTCATATAATGTGTGTGAGATCATTGTAAAGACAAGGTATAGTGTAAATAGATGAGATGGATGTGCAGTTCAAGGCGGGTTTTTACAGTATCATTTCTTCACATCTCCCAACAACTACACCCTGGTTCCAGGTTATTTTTCTTTTATTATTATTATTTAAAAGAATATTTGCAAAGTTGCAACTCATAAAACTTGCACTATTGTATCACATAATTTATTTAAGCCTATAAATCCTTTGGCTTTTGCAGTTATACGCCTCATAATGATGCATTGGTTAACACGGCCTGAATATTTGAGCCACATAAAAATGGTAATAGATTAAACCAGGGGAGTGTGTAGAGCTGCTGTGTGTGTGTGTGTGTGTGCACGTGTGTGTTTGTGCATATGCACGTGCGCGCGTGTGCACGTGTGCATGTGAGCTGAGCTATCAGTAAAGAAGTATTACTGCAGCTTACACAGGCCTTAGCATACAGAAGGGAGCATCAGAATACACTGTATCTTCGTTGCATATACATGCACAAAGCAACAGAAGAGGGACGAACGCAGCGGGGGGTTGGAGGGAAACACACTAAGTAATGTATTGTGCTGGGAGGGAGGTGACAGGGGTCTGACGATACAGAGGAAGCGTGTAAATGGACCGCTATTAAGGGAAAAAGAAGGAAGAATGATTGTTTATGGCCACAGATCTGCCCAGAGAAAACATCCATGCACCTAAAATGAGTTACTTATTTTTCCTGTCTTCAGTGTCTGGGGTATAAGGCATCTACTAATTCACACACACTATAAATCACACACACATCTGCTTCAACCTGTAAATCTGTCAGTGAGGATGACACTATAGTTTTGTCTTTATTTGCTGCATTCTTTTGAAAATGCCTGTTATGTGCTGTGGCAAACTTCTCCAGTCCTCTTTATTCATATATCAATGTATTTCTGCTCCTGCTGACATAATAACGTATATTCTATTGCATTTTGTTCCGTTGTGTTCCTGTCTGATTTGGTGTATCTAAGCTAGAGACTGACTATCTCTGTCTAAATGCAGCGATGGGCAGAAGTTAAAGAAATATAATTATTCAACTTTTCAATACAGAGACACACATACAGGGGCCTTCGCTGTGTGTTTTCCAACTCGTTTGTGATAAAACCATGTTTCCAATGTTCCTGATATGCCCTTCACCATCAAATCACCATGTCTTTTTTTAACTCCCAAGTGCACAAAAATGCACACAGACATATATTCATCCACGCACACTCGTGGCCCCACACACACACACACATACACATGGTGTTCCTGCACTGTCGGTGTCTGGGGGAAGCTCTGTGGGGACCTGTGCTGTCAAAGAGCAGACCACAGAGTGTCCCTGGTCCCTGCTCCACCTGCTGCGACAGCTAATTAGGCCTGAGCCACAAAGGCTGGCCTGTCTGGGTGCTGGTATAGGTGTCGTGGCATGGCATGGCATGGCAGGGCACGGCACAGGATGGCATCCGGGGATAGCGTGGCCAGCTGATGAGGTGCCCTGCCATGTTGTCCGGGGACACGCTTAACCCAGGAACACCCGTCACCACAGCAGTGTGTTCTTGTCTTCGTTAGGCTCCCCTTCAGTCATTAATTACGCTCACGCACTTCTATTAGTCCCCCATTTAGGCTAATCAACAAGCAGGGCCCTCTGCTGACATCATTAGCTCTTATAACAAGCGGCGGCATTTGGGGAGGGGCCCTTCAGAGCCGTTTGTGAACATTAACCCTTCCTCTGCAGTAATGAGCCATTCTTATCTTGTGTTGCACCTCAGGGCCTTTTGTCCTGCTCTTGCTGTCCAACAGCCACCAGCCTGCTCCGTTCGCACCGCTGACATCAGAAGACAGCGGCAGCTAGCGCCAAAGCTGCGGTCGCTCCAGGCGGACAAGGAAAAGCTTAAATAGCATGGCAGGGAGTTAACAGCGCAAAGGGGCGCAATGTTCACTCTGAAATCCTCACATTAGCCTACAAAGCTGTTCATGGATCTGCGCCCCATTATCTCTGTGACCTTATTTAGGTGCCTTCTCGCCCACTCCGCTCATGTAGCCGACTCTTTCTCAGCCAACACTGCAACAATGTGAAAATAATGTCTCCTGCTGCAGTGCACCTTGATCACCCAGTCTTTAAAGCTTTAAAGCTTTAATAAACTTCTTAAAACAACTTTTTTAACAAAACCTTTTATATATTTTTTTTTTAGTTTCCTGCAATAGATTGTCCATATTATATACAATAGCATAGCATAGCTTTTCTGAGTTTTTTTTTTAAATAATGAGCTATGGACGTCTTAATTGTTTGGAACAATATAACAGATTAATATATTGCTTTGTAAAGTTCGGTGTCCTTGACATTAGGAAACATGAATCCCATGCAGGGAGACGCAGTCACATATACATGCATCACAATATCCGTAGTGCACCGAGTGCCGGAGGGGGCACCAAAACAGCCTAATGATCATCATGCACTCGCACGAATGTGTCCACATGAAAATATAACTTGCGCACAATGGTTGCAGTCTGGAGCCCTGATTAATGTATTTTTGGTGGGGGATCAAAGGTGCTGAAATGGGATAAGACAGGGCAGCCTAAGCTGTTTCTTTGAGTGTGTCTGTGACTCATTAGATCTGAGGAAGGGAGGGAAACACAGGTTTGAGATGGTGACAGGGAGCTCAGCTGTTTGCCTGGACCAGCAGGGAGCAGGAGAAGGGAGAGCGTCCCTCTGTGCAACTGCACAAACTCCTGGGGTTTGAGCTGCTGTTTGGACATTAAATTAAAAAAAGAAACACACACACATAAATATACAGACTGAGCTAAAATATGCCAGTTGTCCTCAAGGAATAAACATGCCTGACTTAAAAGTGTATGGTATCGCTTTTTGATTGTCACGCCTGCACCCACACATATGGGCCGACATAGAAAAACACACACATACACACACACCTAGAGATAACTTTCATGCTGCTGCACACATCATATCATTAAATAGAAATCACAGAACCAAATTCTCCAGGCTCCTTCCTAGCATATTTAAAATATGCAGCAGAGGGCTGCATAGGGCAATGACTGCAAGGGGGCGTGGCCCCCTGGCTACGTAGTGGGTGACGCTGGGGTCAGGGGGATGGTGACCGACCACCGCTCAGTGTAGCATGAACAGCGATGCAGAGCCATAGGCAGCTACTGTCAGACTCACACACAGAGACTCTACTGAAGCTTTGACAGTCACTAGAAGCACCTTCATGGTCCTATGTGTCTCTGTGTTATCGGTGTGTGTAGTGTCAGTAGCGCCATTTAGAGTGTTTTCTTTATTGATTTTTATTTAAATTTAGATTTTATGAATTGGGGAAGTGGTTTTATGAAATGGTTGTTAGTATCTGCACTTTGCAAGGTGCTGGGATGATTTAAAACAAAAAAAAAGAAAAAAAAAAGTGTTAATCCATTTTCAACACATGAAACGCAGATTTTTTCAAAATTTGGTGTCAATGTCATTATTAACACCATAATATTTAATTTTCAGCTTAAAAACAATTTTAAGTGTTTAGAATGTGTTTATAAATTTATATGTCTCTGATTCAGAATTCCTTCTCAGATGTCATGCGTACACATGTGAGGCTCATGTTAAGAAGGAGGAGTCACATGCTTCGTCAGACTTTTAGAGATTTTTAGTGATTCTCCATGTAGTACCATCTCCCAATCAAGTATCAGTCTGGACTTCATTCTATAGAAAAGTGAAAGGCTACCTATCGTATTGATTTCAGAATACACAGGCAAATCATGTTCATTAACATGTGTATGTATATTTGTGTGTAATTCATACCGCTTTGCACACAGATGCATGTGTTTACCATCGTAGGACTTCTTCCTCCCACTAATAGTCACATGTGTGCATCTGTTTGTCTACTCTGTCGACAAATCAACACTTGCTGTCAATGTGTTTATAACATAATGTATTCATATTTTGATGCTAAATTGTCCATGTGCAGCACAAATTAGCTTCCATGTTTCCACATGCACCACACACATACACACGATCTACCTTGTTTGCTGGAAACTTACATGCAAGTCCCAGACAGACCAGTTGTGTGCAGTGTTTTTTTGCATATCAAAGATTCTATAGACATCAATTTCAAGAGAATCTGCCAGGAATTTCCATCACACATTCAAAACCACAGTTAGTTGCATTGTATCAAGATATTTCCATATAAGCCATGCTTGTGAGTTGTTGTCCAGGCAGTTCCAGCCAAATGCACTAATCACATTAGTGGAGGGCTACCCAACCTGTACTCGACAGAACTAGTCGGTATCTGTCAGGCCTTGTTGGGTTGGACATTGACATCAGGCTCAGTTTGGGTTCGGACATAAAACACTGAAGGCCTTTCAGGTTTGGGTTTGAAATCAGTTCCTACTCTTTTGGACTGTTGTGACAGGAATGTGCGTCCCACACTAATGCTCACACATTATAGGCACACAAGCAAGACGCAAGACAAGCTTTTTTGGTGTACTGGGTGATCGGCCTTCATTGTAATGAATCAGGCTCTATGTTTGAATACTTCATCCATTGTTTAATCCATCCATGGTACACCTGTGGAGTATAGCTGGGAGCAAAGAACTTAGCAATCATAGCCAGCTTTGCGGGCTAAAGAACACCTTCAATAATTTACCAGATGAGCCGTGCTGAAAATAAGCAGAATGGGGAGGGGGCTTTGAGTTGACTCTGAAGGTACAATCCCAGCCAATTACTAGATCCTGAAACTTTTGCTCAGGGCAATGAGTAGCCCCCTCTATTCTTTACTTATTAATCCCTGCCAGGCCTGCTGCTGCATGGTGTCCTGATTGACTGTTCACGGTGAAAAATGCATGTCATCTTATTCTCTTCCTCTGTCTTGCTCACCTTCTTTGTACCCCTTTCTGACCAGTAACTGAATTTTCCTGTCTTCTAAGCAGTAATTTGGAAGGGTATGCATGCGCTGCTGCTGCTTTCTGCGGCTCTTTGAGGCTGAACTGTGCAAAACAAGGCTTTAAAGTTGTTGCTTAATAATGTAGTCGTGTTGGCAAATGCTGTGTTACCTATAAGCTAGGGGTGCAACTTTGAAGTGAAAGGCATTTTAACGACGACAGTAATGGTAAAAGCAGAACTTTTCTCCAAAACAGGAAGATTCTCAGAGTAAACACACAAACTGCAAAGCAAATTTTTTTTCCACCGAGGCGCACTGTGCCGGAACGTTGGCTCACCTTTGTTTGTTTGTATTTTGAATCATTTATTGGCTCGTTTTGCTCATTTGCAAACCCACAATAATGCACACATTCAATCATGCGTGCACACATGTAATTTATGTCAAGAGAGGTTTGGCATGAAAAGGGTTAACGCACTATTTTCTAGCTCTTATCGGTGCTTGAAAAAGGATAAGAAGAGGAAAAGTGAGCGATAGAGGGAGGGGGGAGTGAGAAAATGCCATTTGGGGGGAGAGCCAAGTGGGTCTGCTAAACGAGTGGATTCTTATGCAAATACATGCTAATTTATGCGCACAAGGCAGTGGCAGTGCCCGAGGCTGCTTTGATTGGCAGTTGCAGGTCTGTGTGTGCTGAGGAGGGACGCTTGGCTCTGGGTGCTTCTGTAAAGTTGGGCACGGCTGCCTCTCCATGTTCTACATGCTCTGGATCCACCGACTGCACACGTCTGTAGCCGAGCCTCTCCACCGGACTAGTCCCAGCAACCGGCGGGGATCCTATCCAAAAACATTCTCCACACCCCAAGAGCTCAGCTCAGCCAGCTCCAATTCCTCCATGGCTGGAAGCAGCCAGGGCATCATTATAAAATCAATGCCCCGGCTTCATCTCGCCTGACTGTGTGTGTGTGAGCAGGAGGGGCAGTGTTCTGGGCTTGTTTGTGTTGATTCTAGGGGGTGTTTCTGAGTGGCAGAACAGCAGAGGCACCGATGCAATGCTCTCCACGCTCACTAATGGGCTGACAGAGAGGCTCTAGGTCAGGGCCTCCCATTACTTCAGGAGGGAAACTGGCTAAATGAATAGGAACCTGCACCTAGCTACCACCCGGAGGAAATGTAAATGCCATTTGTTTCTGTGGCAAGGTGTTGTCATGCAGAGCAGTGGTACATCTTGATAATGTAAACATAAATTCCTGAATACGGTGATGCCAGAGTAATTGGGTAGCTGCTATTTATCATTTTTTGGCTTTTTTTTTTTTTTTTTTTTGTTATTTGCAAGGCAGGAGGAAGAAAAACAAATTTAGCCGGGCGAGGGTGAAGCCATTACTCTGTCTATTACTCATTCACACAGGCCCCCAGGCCAATAGAAAAACACTTGGAAATCACCAACATAAAATAGAATATGTTCCCTAAAAATATAGTGCATTTTACACGACCTCATAAATATACTCTGTCATGATGAGGTTTCTCGGAATGAAACAATGGATGCACTTTTTCCACTATTCCTCCACAATATTATGTATGTACGGTAATGCTCATGCATATGTCTAACCATGCTTGTCCTGCACACACACAAACACACACGCACACACACACACACACAAGCAGACACAGACACACACACCACATGTTTGTGTACCCATATGACCCAAAATTACTGCCTTTTCCCCCCAGCTGTTCACACGTGCCAAAGCAGAATGGATATTTTTAAGGTCTGCAATTATACCCTCTGCAGAGTGTAGGCAGCGAAATTACTCGCTTGCCACCCCAAGCACCCCAATTCCTCACTCCCCACACACCCTATCTCTATGGGAAATAAAGCAAAACCATTTAGACAGATCTGGAACGAACACATCCAAACCTTTTGTTTGCCACACCTGGGGACCACAAATGGATTCTCATCATACAGTAGATTGAAAATGTATGCTTATTTACACCAGCATTTCTCTCTTTCCAAATATGACCGTCATTCTGCCAGCCATGAAGTGGATCTGCCCGCGTTGTCCTCACTCAACTAATCTCCGGTCCCCAGCTTTTGAGACAATGTGATGTTCCCTCATCACCCATCACACGTCGCCCAGCGTGGGTTTTTTGAAATAGCACACACACCATATGCATATTTCATCCCCTGCCCCCCCAACACCCCCCATCACATACCCCCCCGCCCCCACCCCCGCCCTCCCCATCACTGTTGAAGCAATGAATAATACATCTTTTATTATATTATTGCAAGAGATTTGTAACACTTGAAACAGAATGCAATATGCAGTTTATCTCCCTGCATGGTGAACACAAGGTGCTTCCATAGTGTCTGTCTGTGTCAGGAAACATGCTCGCGTGACTCCTGACAGTCCATCAGCTTCCCGGGGCAATTATTCCCCTGGCTGAGGGGTTGGATGTTGAAGCTGGTGACGGCCTTTGTGCATGTCTACACACTTAAACAAACGACGTGTCATTTCTAACATGTCTATGTGCTCTGTGTTACTTTTCAACGCAACATATGTTTGGTATTAATGTTAGTGACCACAATCCTTGTAAGCTATTATGACAACACAGCTGTACATTTTTCCTGTCTATACTCACCCGCGGTAGAAGTATTCAGATCATTTTGTTTTGGAAAGTATCAACACAGAAAAATAAAAAGGCTCCACTACAAGATAAAGACATGTGAAAAATACTATATATATATATATATATATATATATATATATATATATATATATATATATATATATATATATATATATACGTTATTTGATTATTAATACTGATGCCTTCATGTGTAATGTGACCCCTCCAAAGGGTCACCACATAATTCTGAGAAGTTGTCAAATAAATAATGGGAACAATATTATAAATTCTAATACACAATTCTTTTTTTGCTTTTTGGAATTAGTTTTCTTTGATTTGGTGAAATATTGGCTCATTCAAACATCCAAACACTGGTTTCATATTCACTTGTAATTGTACTATATATATATATATGGAAGATATCATAATTTAAAAAGTTTGTGCTAGGCTTCTTGTTCATTTCACTAACCTTACAAGACCTAGAAATTATGACATTAATTTCCCATATTTTGCAGAGCTGTGTAGGAAATCTGGCATTATTAAAATCCACCCTTAATCATCAAGCACCTTTGTTTTGCTGCTGTACCCATGGTCCATTTTGAAATTTAATTTCCTGAAGTAGAGGGTCGAGAGCTGATGCAATTTTAAATGGAATAATTGAAGTGTTTTTTTTTTTTTTTTTACACCCCTGCATGTGTGAGCAGCTGTGTTTGTCATGGGTCTGCCTTGTCGTCTCGCACATGGAAGGGTGAAAGCACGCTGAAGGCCCGCAGAAAGCCCTCCAGCCTCTGTCGTTTAATTTGACGAGGAGGCGTGAGGTGAGCTGGAAGAGGAAATATGTCTCGCTGTTGCTGTATACCACTTGAGAGCTCATTCACTGCCTGGGGCTAATGGCCACACCGTGTCAGGTTCTATGCTAGAGACGCGTCCCCACACAACATTTAAATTGCATTTGGACCTTGGCTGGGGTGAGGAGATGCCTGGCCAGAAATCAATGGGAGGATACAAGCCTCAGTGGACATGGGAAGACATTTGCTTTCATTCAGGCTATTGGTGAATGTCAGAAACATTTCATCAAACTACTGTAGCTCACTGAGTTTTTTGTTGACCATACGGGAGATAACCCTTCTGCATCAAAAAAAGAAAACCTTCCTTTCAACACCTTAGGGACCTGCATGATTTTATGCTGTAGCATCATTTTGTTATCTCTTCATTTATTAGAAAGTTTGAGCAAATTGAGCGAGTGGAGTTCAAGGAGACAGTAGCGATGGTGTAAAAGTTGAGAAGATGGAAAGAGAGTTGGAGAGGTGATAAAACCAGCACTGGTGTTGCTTCGACTGGAAAAAGCAACTGCAGCTTCACCATGAGCTGCAAGCAGAAGGAATAGGAGGAAACCTGCAAAACTCAAAGCAATCCATACAGCGTCAATACATTTAAAAATAATGGTTAGTGATTTGGTTAACAAGTGTTTTGGTCAGGAAAAAAAATGACAAAATGTCCATCTCCAAATGGGACCTAAAAGGGCCCTATGGTGCTAAGAGGGAGTATTTTTTATACGGTCTAATATAGAAGCTGTGATTGAACATAAACAGTTTGAATAAAAATCCACACCTTTACTAAATATCATCACTGCAAAATGATCCAAACAATAAGGAATTTTAGGGCCCCAGTGAAGCACAAAAGACTGAATTAGAGAGACTATACTTCCGTGAAAAGTGTTTTCTACATCTATAGGAGTTGATAGGTCTACTCGCGTCTTGATGAAGATAGGTTACATGTTTAAAAAAGAGTAAGGAGATGGATAAATAAACATTGTATCCCAGCTTTGCTTCGCTGATCTGTGACTAACTAGATAGCTATTAAGGTTTAAAAATCCCAGAGTGTGAAACAGACTGGAACACATTGAGCCTCAGCTCAGCAGAATAGATTTTCATTTCCTTAATCAACTTCCTTATTCATCCCTTTTTTTCTAAGGAATTAATATAGATCAGTATTAATGGGAGCCAAATACGTGAGTGGCAGCATGCAGGGAGCAGGCTCAGTGGAGGAGAGCAGCCTTTTCTCCTTCACCAGGAGCAGCATCTGTTGCTCCTCTGCTCCAACGCTATTTACAGATAGCTGCCGTTATTTACGCCTGACGAGATTCTATGCAATTTGTCCACGCTGTTCACAGGGACGTGGACAACGCACACGCTTAAGTAAGTGTCATAGCGAGCCTCGTCAGTCGGCACATTTCTGACTCAGCGCTAGATGAGATAAATGTGAAAAGAAGTTGTTGCTATGAAACAAACACAAAAGAATATTTGTTTCCATGAAGGTTAATAGCAGCATGTTGATAGCGAGATCGGAACAGTTTATACTCGCATAATCATTAACACGCCACATGGACTTACAACATATCAAAAGCTTAATAGCCCTCAAAATCTAATTTTAACAAATATCAGTTAATAATTAAACTGTAGCAAAACACCCTCAATAGCTATTGCTAGTCACCATTTGCATTCAGGGAAGGGGGGGGGGTTGTCTGACTGAAGCACCAAGATGTATACTGAGATGAGGAATAAACAAAGCTTTTAGGGTAAGATTCTCTCTTCACCATGGAGCCACCAGAGCCACATATTATGTCTACCTCTGCCTAAATACTGTGCCTAAACCTCATATGAATTCTTAGAAAGTTTGATGTGCCAGTTCCCTGCTCTAGGCTAGGTGGGCAAGTGTTATATTTCAAGTGAAATAATGTGCTGTGAATATTCTGTGCAAGCTTTTTTTTTTATTTATTTTGGAAATCTATTTCTTTCTCTGACTTCAGGGACTTCAGAGAAAGAGGATTTACTCATGTGTGTGTGTGTGTGTATGTATGTGTGTTTATGATGGTGTGCAAAAAGATAGGAAACCAAGATAGAAATGACAAAACATGCGCTGCTGAGAGAGAGTGACAACAAAACAAAAGGGCAAGCAAAGACCCAAGACAGAGAGGGAGAGAGTGACAAAAGCGACAGGAATAAAATGAGGTGACGGAGAGGAAGGGAGAAGTATAAAACAAGGTCATGTCAAAAGTGAAATAATCGCAGGTGGGGTCAGTTGGGCGGGTGGGAGAGGACACATGCGGTACCTGATAAAGAAAGTGAAACTTTAAGGGGATTTGGCTGTGCAACAAAAAAAAAGATCCATCTGTGATTGCAGTTCTCTTTGCAAATAATATGTAGTGTTGGTTTTAGTCTCCTCTGAGCAGCAGATGGATGGTTTACCACATAAGGACAATTCAGATGCCAGAAGAGGAAAGAAGATACACATTAGTCAACAGTGAAGAAGTAAAAAAGACTTTTCAAATGCCTTAAACTGTCATGTGTAAAGCCACCAGGCTGTGAAGAGATTCGACCATAACACATATTTGGCTTTTAGTGGGAGTGACACTGATGCATTGCAACACCTGAAGTGACAAAATCTTTACCTTATGATTACACCTGCAGTGCCTCCCACACATTTTGGGGCCACTGATGCCTGTACGCGTCTTTTTTCATTGAATCTAGACTTTTAAAATGATTGACTGGAAAGAAGCTTGTCTGAATCTGCCTCTTTCACCATTCTCTTGCACACAACTAATTAATCCCTTCAAAAATACACATCCAAACAGATGCCAAAACAGAAAGGCTACATTATCATTTTCAGAAAAAACATATACTGCTGTATAGGCAAAAGAAAAGACAGAAGTTGCATTAAGTTGTGGCATATTATTCCTTTGTTTCAGTATGCCTGTCACCTTGTCTGCTGTGCACTTTACTGCAATAGGAACTAATGGAACTAAACACACACACACACCAAGACAAAATACACATTCTTCCCCTTTTGCCAGAGGATAACCCTGTGATGTTATACCTTTGCAGGGTACAGCGTATAAGCTCCTTTTTTTTGTCTATTGAAGAAAAGCGTTCCACTCTGGTAGATTACGGTCAGCGGCGATTAAGATCTTTGCCTCACTGAAGGGGGGGAAAGGGAAAAAAGGGACATGCTCTGTGTAACCTAAAAAAAGGGAAGACAGAGGAGATAAAACAGATGAAATCCTTCCTTCACTCCAGAGCTCCAGGCTGCTCAGTGGGCGTGGCGATCCCAATGCATGAGCGGCATCATTGGCTCCTCTCTCCTTAAATGTCTCTGTCTTTCTGCGGTGTCTCTTTTTTGTAACTCGCTCCCAGCTGAACCCCCCCCCCCCCTTTTTTTCTTTTCTCACCGTACTGATCCTGAAAAAGAAAGATACCCCTTGTGTGTCTGTCCTTCGCTCTGATCGTATACAACCAGAATATTATCAGTGCACAGTGGCATCAAATGTTGCGTTTCATGATGTTGGATGCTTGAAGTTTTTAAGATATAACATGAGCTCAGTCTGTTGTTGCTCTCTTTGCAAGTCAGTCTGGGGAAGTGGATCAGCAATATGCATAAAATGTCCATTTGAAAATCACCCTTCCCTCTCTGGAAAACAGATTTAATGAAGCAGACTTGTAACATAAAAAAACAACAGTTTAAAGCACAATCAGTGTTTTTTGTTTTTTTTGTTTTTCACAATATGAGCTACATACATATAAAACATACAGACAAGTCTAAGTCTCTTAAATACTAAGCTAATACTAAACATTGAGTGAATCTGATGATGATGATCTGACAATGAGTGAATTTTCCTAAATGGGTAGGCACAGATGAAGATGCTGACAAATGAATGAGGAGCAGCTTATAGTTGTATGAGTTAAGCTAAACATTAAGATAAAAAAATGAGGACATGGCTGATTTCATTGATCCAGAACTGTTCGGTTGCAGTCACTGCTTTAAGGTATCAGATGACTGAATGTAAATTAAAGCCGTGGAGCCTCATCAAGTGATGTAATCGGCCGCCTTGCTGTCACAGCAAATTCCTTGGCAACATCAACAGAGAATGAGCCTTTTTTAACAACCTTATCATCTTGATGGGGTTGCTGAAATTCTCAAAATCAAGAGGCAAAGTTGATTTTCTGGGGCTTAAAAGCCCCTCATTACTGTTTTGAAATGCAATGAAGTCCCACTGCACTTTTAACTGTGGCATGTAATTTCTCGTTAAGTTGATTCAAATAGCGCGACTTGGAAAAAAAACAACAAAAAAAACTAATGTTGACCATTAATACAGCGCATCCAGCATGAGCAACAAAAATGTTTTGCTTTGGTTTCTTGCCCTGCTTTGGGTCCTCAGTAATTAATGGAGGAAAGCTAAGAGCCAATGCTCCAAACTGTAAGTAGCAGTAACCTGAATGAAGTTTATAATTGCTGTACCAGAGTCCATCGTCTTTTTAACTCACCCTGCCACTGTTGTAGGAGTGCTGTCTGTTATTATTATCTTGAGGAATTGAACAAGCCTCTGGAAAACCATTTAACCAGTTGTGCGTCCTCACTGGGCAACATTTACCAAGAGAGACCTCCTCAAAGCCTTGTTAAAATGGAAGTCTCTATTTCCACAGGTTTAATTTCTCTACTCCTATCTATATTTTTACTTACTGAAATATGAGTAAGCATAATAAGTTGGGGAAGATGCATGTCACTTCAGGATGTCACAAAAGATCCTGGTAATTTATACCATACATCGGCTAATTCCATCAAAGTTAACCAATGTTCATATGTGTTTTTTTCTTACTCTGTAGGGCTGTTTTCGAATAGGGATTTTCATAGTCAAATCTGATTGGTCAGATTTTGCGATAGTCAACTGATCTTTTTTGATCAACTTGATTCTTTTTTTTTTTTAATAGCAGCTAGATCTTATTTGCGACTTGGACATATCAAACATCAGAAAAGCATATAAAATAGAAACAAAATGCCTTCAAAAATAACACTGTGCCAAAAACATGCCTTTATCGCTCAGATAGGAACCTATTTCTTGGCTTTTAATTCACAGTTCACACATGGGACTCGGGATAAATTAAATAAATAATATTAAACTTAGCGCAACGGCGCTGGCACCAGTGCAAAAATATATTCCGAACTGCAATAAGCCTGCATGAATAAATAAAAACCTTTATACCACAACGAAAAAATAAACATAGAAGTCAGAATCGAATGGGCTTCAGAAAGTGCATATGCAGCAAAAAAAAGACAGAGAAAAACAAAGAAAGGATGTTCGTTGCTGAGACGCTCTGCATGCAGCCTTCATCTTAAGTTTACATAGTCCCAAAAGAAAAAGAAAGAAAATTCACTACTTCAAATATGAAAAAAAGTCTTCTACTGCACCTTTGGTTGTCTGATTTTTCTGAAGCTGTGTGCCAGGAAACCCAGCTGGTTCACGTTGTTCGGGAAAAGTGCACTCCTTGATTTATTGGCACGAGTGTGCACAAGAGTTCTTTAAATCCCTGCACACAGGTCTCATATCAAATACCACAAGGACATTTAGTAATTTTTTTTCATTTTTTTCTTCTCTGAAAGTGGAGGTCTCAAATCAAGGTTTTCTTTTACGTTAATCTCAGGGTTTCTGATGCAGACGTTCTTTGTTTATTGATTTGTTTTGTAGTTAACAAGCCTTACCTGTTTCATATGATAGGTCATGTTGGTGTGATATGAAAAGAATTGCTGGCACAACTTACACTTTACTTTCTTCGGGTCATCTGTAATCTTTTCAAAATAGTCCCACACTTTGGATGATTTTTTTAGTAGCCATTGTGAGTCGATAAATCTATAAATGCTGACTGTCCTTTAGTGTGCTCCGTTGGCTTGTGCAACTGCAGTGAGTGTTTTATTAATACTTAGTATGTAGCTAAGACCACTGTTTAAACATACACAGCAGTTTGAACTATTTATTAACAGAAAGTATGCTGATTTTGTGTCAAAAAAGGCTTTTATGTAAAGAAAAAAAGACATTCTATCTAACAATTTATGCTCAGCAGTCTTGAGCACCCCCATATTCAACTATTGGTGGGTCAGTCCTATTGTACGGAATGATTATGAAGTTTCTCTCAGCTCATTGAAAATCTTGGGCCCTACAAGCGTAAATTTTGTCAGTAAATTGTTTGGAGCAAATCCTGATCCAATATTCAACTTCGAACCTTCAGTGCACAAACACTGAAAATGGACTTTAAAGTGAGTTAGTGAGGTCTTTTCTGAAGTTGTAAACTTTTTAATATACTAGGTATCATTTTAAGGATTTTCTTATGGTAATTACATTATTTTTCGTTGGAAAAAAACAAATCAGAAACACTATATTGTTCCAAACAGATATTTCTTTTTATATATGTTTTAACACACATCCCCGGGGATCAGGAAGTCAACTAGCTGCCTGATTAATTAATACACCTATTTGATTAATTTGAGGAAAAAGCAGTCAGTGTACACAAATAGTATTCTGTCCAGTATCACACCAGGAACATATGTTTTAAATGATAAAACCCTCTGAGCCTTGTTGCTTACTGCCTTCACAGAGAGGTTTCAGCGGCCATTACATCTCCAGGCACGTTCTTGAAGAGAGGGAGAGATGGCAAGATAAAAGGTCTTTTGTGGCTCCCACCCTCTGCTTGCCTCTCGTGCCATACTGCAAAGCACAATAATATTAACAGTTCAATAACTGGGGTGCAGGGTTTTTTTTTTGTTTTGTTTTTTTTTAAATGTCCAGTCTTTTTCCCTTTGAGCAGGATTTAATTGTTTATCAATTTGTTCAATTCTATTGCAATTACTTCCAGGCGCTCATATTGTTATATATTGAAATGTTTTAGGATAATGTCAGCTTATTCAGACAATTCACAACAACATATTAGAATAGATTTTCTCTTAAATTGTAAGGAAAGTAAGATTCTTAGAGCACTGGTGGGAGATTAAATTACTAGAATAAAATTGACATTCTTCACTGTTTCCTCTGCTCATCTAAAGTGCCTGCACTGCCTTCACTAACATCTAAACCCGAGCAGGGAATCGGCCATATGGCAAAGCATCCCCTTACTCCTGCACACTCTCCATCCCACCTCCCCTTTACACTCTTTTCCAACAACACACACACACACACACACATTGGCTACAGGGAAATAGTAGTGTAAACCACAGGGATGCAACTGGTCCCGGTACAATAGGGCATAGCAGGGTTGATGACCAGAGCAGATGTCTCCCCTTTTTCCCTCAGTACCTCTGTCACCCAACCCTCCCGGCTGTGTGTGGTGTCAACCTATGCCAGGCCACAAGTCCGGACAGCGTGGTCCTCCACAGTGACTAAAATGTATTCATACAGAAGTTGTCCGTGGAGATTAAGTATCTCTGCAGTGTCGGCAGGAAGGGGTCAGAGTTGGCTGGTAACAAGGAACGACAGCACAAGCACAGGGCAGACGATAAATCTTTCCTGTGTGCCAGCAGATCCGTGGACCTACAGCTCATTTAATGCTTTGTTTTTTAATATGAACGTAAATGACCTTACCCAATGTATTGAAACACAGTTCAGATGCAAAAACTCAATTCTTGCCCAGTAAAAAAAACAAAAAAAATACAAGAGAAAATACAAGAGAAAACTCTGTTTCTATAGAGAGACAAGGGGAGAGAGTTTACTGTTATGACTGTTCACCTTTTTACCCTGGCTGCAGAATTAATTTCAGCATTTGAATGGTAACGCAGATGTTTGACTGAAAGATACTGCCAGTGCAATGATCCTCGATAAATGGCTCTGAGTGCTTTACATGAGAAGAGACATTTGCCATTTGCAGTGGGAGGCCCATTGGATCACTTGCTAAGGGCTTAGACACAGAGAGAAAAAACACAGGGCTTTCATAGGAAGCTGACAGAATAGCCTCAGCACATAAAAGCACTGTCGTACTACGGCGAGAAAAAACACTGTTCTCTGTACTCAGATTATGAGTTGTTTATGCTCCATTTGGAATTCAAATGGTATTTCACACTGACAAAGAAACAAAGCTGTGGAGATAAAGGCAGCTGGTGTGAGAGTTGTCATAGTGGCAGTGATGTTGCTAATGTCTACAGCAGGTCCAGCCGTCATGGGCAGATGGCTGCTGTACTGAAAAGCCAGCAGGAGAGCACAGCACAGCGCCCCCTTTAGGGAAAGTGCTGCAGGAAGGTGGGCACAGAGAGGGGAAACGTTAGCCCGGCTGAGCCAAGTTGTCATTTTATCACTAACAGCCTATGATTGATAGTGATATGATATTCTCAACAATGAGGCCTCCCACTCTAACACCACCCACTCCCCCTCCGTCTTGGCCACCTCTGAGATGAATGGCCGTCCTCATGCAGCTCATGCAGCCTCATCAGGGCTCCCTGGAAAGACCAGGAGCTCATATAGCCTGGCGAAAGAGAATGCCAAGATGAAACGAGGGATGAAGGGGACACCAAAGGAGCAATGGCTGGGACCAGATTAGCCATTATTTGCCACACAAACCCCCATGATGTGAGGCCAAGGTCAGACAAGCAGGCCGGCACAGCTGGACGCAAAGACTGAGGCATCCCAGCGGCAAATGGCCAGCCTTTGATCAGGCGTGTCATTTCTGTTACGAAGGTGACCCGCACGATCAGACCATGTCGACTAGCCAGCGCCTGCGGCCGTGGACACAAATGATGGCTAGTTTTCATATACTCAACTCACCCTCCCAAGTAAAATGGGAAGACATTTTTTTTCTTTTTTTTTCTTTTGGCTATGTCATTCTCATAACATGGGGTCACACTCTGAGGAATATCTGCTGCTTTTGTGTCCTACCAAGGCTCATGAAGGCTTATCATAGAGACAGACAAAAACAAACTCTGAGACAGAGCAAGCTGAGTGGGGGAGGGGCTCAGCAGACAAAAGCATAGCAGCAGTGCCAGCCATACTAACGGTGCCCCCTGCCGTAGACTGGCGAGCATCCCATGATCCCATGTACCACAGCACCCTCGCCTCGGTCTCTTCTTTGCCTTCTCAACTATAGGAAGACAGGCTGACACTCAAGTTAATTAAGATTTTAATCCTGGGTGAGAGTGTCAGTGGAATACCACACAACAAAGGCAAACTCAGACTTATCAAGGCAGGACTGAAAAGCAAAAAGAGAGTTAAATGTGTGCTATACAACACAGCAATATTCAGCCCTTTTCCCAGAGGTCAGATGGAGTCATTTTGTAATGTGATCAAAAGTGCTTGACATCTAGGCCCCTTTTTACCAGGCTAGGGGCTCAGTTCAATGCCATCTACAGCTAAAATGATGAGTTCATTTCTAAACACAAAATGCATAATCAAAAGCCATGTCTGATGTTGTAAACATGAGGAAACAAATTACCCATGATGGTAGGGGAGCGACAATCCATGACTGACTAGAGAAAAAGGGGGATGAAATTGAGTTGGAGCCATTTGAATGGATCTACTTCTTAAAAATTTTCTCGCAACTCTACTTCAAAATAGGACAGCCTGCACAAAGGTTGAGTCATTCATTCCATGTTTTTTTCCCACTTAGCTCCAAATCACATTGGAGGACCTTTCTCTATCTACGTGCCCCTGGGTTCAACAGAGCCTAGAGTAAGACCTTCTGGGAAATGTATTTGTGAAAATGCGAGCAAACCTTCCCACTGGCCTCATATCAGATCAGGCAGCAGGCTGCAGAAGATGCAGTGGCCTATCCCATATTAGGAGGGCTCACCTACGTGGCAGGGTGTGTATGGTGGAATAAGTGGGACAACTCCCAGCAGGCTGTGAAGGCACTGGCCAATAAATGAAAAAATAGCAGGACTGGTCCCCATGCTGCCTTATTGAAGTTTACCTTTGTACATTTACACTGAATCCCAATTTGCCCTCTCCGCATTTTTAACTCCAGACGTCTGGGGACCATCAGACACATCCAGACCTGTTCTGTCTGACTGGTCTGTCACAGTGCAGTTAACAGAGATCATACTAAGCTGCAACTGTCCTGAAGCATAGTTTACAGACAGACTGCTGTATTTCTTTGCAGACCGACAAGCATAAGTACAGAATTAATTTTTAAAGGTCCCATATCACACATATAGGCCCTTCCATGGCTTTCATGGGATTATATAAAAATAAAAGCTGTCCCATGCATTGAACACAAAAAATGGAGACATGCACACAGGCTGGATTTAGAAACTTCCTTGAACTTTGTTCATATTTCCTTGACTTTGTGGTGTCAGGCAGTAGCTCCCTCCGTCTGTACAGACTGCCAGCATGACCCCCCCCGCCTCCACCGTCCCACACACTTTTTTCCACTTCTTTCAAGCGAAAGTCACAATCTACAGAAGCAATGTTGAATAAAAAAACTTCAAATAAAACCTAGAAAGTTGCATGATGTGGGTGCTTTAAACCCCAACTTTAAGTGGTCTGGTAATTGAATCTCACCAGTTCAGACACTGAGTGAGCAATACAATTGTTTAGTAAAAGCCAGGATGTGGGCCAGCCATACAATTTTTAAATATATGAGAAGAGAGAGGTGAAAAATGGGTGCCCTAGTTTCCCCTTTGGGCAGTTTGAGCTGAATCCTCTTAAGTGTCACTACAGAGGCCCTTAACCCAAGATTAAAGGAACCAGACCCTCTTTAATCACCGTAGATTGCTTCATTTTCCTATGAGTGACGTAGCTTTTTGCCTGTGTAAGAACTTTTTTTAATTTTGCAATGATGAGCAAAATGTTTAATTATACTGTAATAAGCTATGGGAGAAGCCTTGACTTGTCCACAGATGTGTGTGAACTCCTGTATGTGTGTGAGATTAAATGGAATACTTCCCTTTTGTTTGTTTTAATCATTATGTGTGCACATGAGGATATGGATGAAAATGAGGACACAAAGCAAAACAAAGTAGATGTACACAAATTATAATGTATAATGCTACTGGAAAAATTTTAAATCACTTAACCACATTATTGGAATTTCCTGTGATTTAAATATCAACAAAATTACCAAAGGAGTCTCAGGTTCGTGGTATCTATTTTATTTATTAAAGGCATAGTATGCAGGATTTACATGCTGCCCAAAGGTTGATGCCAATGAATGGCCCTGACCCAGCAATTCAAGAAGAAAATCTGAAAAATTTGACAAAGGGCAGAGTTTCTGCACATAAACACACATCACAAACATCATTTGAGGGAAACTCTGCATACTAGCAAAAATTAGCAAATATTAAATTTAACGAAATGCAGTATCATCCATAAAAACTTAATGTAGGTTTATATAGTGTATGAATCACTTTAGTTGAAACCATTTTTTTAACCTAGTGCACATATAAGTACACATTCCCTGCTTCATTGTACTACTAAACAGACATGAGCCTGATAATACTCTGACCCTCCTGACTGACCTGTACAACTAATCATATTTGCACCAATTCCAAAACATAAGTACTTATAAATATGGCTTCATACCAGCTCCTGCAAGATAAACCCTCGGTGATATGATTTTTTTTTTTGGTGTTCAAGGCACCTCAATACCTTTCCGCTTAATATTCTGCCAAGTTAATCAACGTTGGTTGAAATCCGAGAGATCACAGGCACTTTAGCTGCTGACACGCCTGGTGTTCCTCAAAGGCAATGGTTGATGGATCTCCTGTGTTCATTATGGAGGGAAAGAGTTCTCTTTAATCAGCCTGGGAGTCACTTATCATAAGGACGCCTTGCAATACGCATATGCGCACACAGACAATTGCACACAGTAATACACACCTGAAAAAAAAAACTTTTATGTAGCGAGCATACATTCAAATACACACACACATCAGGATGCCACACCCACACACAGATACAGAAGGTTATCAAGACACTTCCAACAAGGCATACAAAGTAGGCAAAGTCACCAGCTCTGATCACACAGTATGGATGTAGAGATATTTCTTTAATATCCTACCACCTACCAACCAGTAATGCAGCGCAGTGTATGAGGATGTGGACAGAACCTAATATAGACATTCTTAATGCTTAGCTCATATATATATATATATATATATATATATATATATATAGAGAGAGAGAGAGAGAGAGAGAGCGAGAGAGAGAGAGAGAGAGAGAGAGAGAGAGATTTCATATATACCGCAGAATAATATATATAAAGTGTCTATATATATGTGTGTGTGTGTGTATATACAAAATCATGGATGACCATGTTTAAGACCAATAAAATGCTCAAATACTTGTCATGGGGGGAATATATACATCTGTATATTTGGGCCTGTACTGTGTACTCTGCAGGCTGTGCTGGGTGTTTGTGGTGTGTTTTTGTTTGTGTGTGTACGCCCATCTTTGGCTTATGGACAGGCGTACACTGATTTAATCACTCCCCAGGCAGAGTATGGGGGAGGCAGAGGAGGTTGTGAGGCAGATATGAACAGACAAATGCGACAAGGCGAAAGAAAGGGGGAGCATGCTCGCCCCGCGGGCCGGCTCTGCTGTACAATAAATACAGGCTCATACAGTAAAGGTACCTACATGGACACACATAAATACAGTTTGTATGCGTTTTAACCTTTCATATATACAGCAGAATAATAGTACTCATATATCCTAGTACTACCAAACTGGACTGTATGTGTGTGCACTTGCATTGTGTGTTTGTGAATGTCATTGTGTGTGCATGTATGTGGTTTATTACATGTGACCTTGCCTTTGTGAGTGAGGATATGTGTATTTGTGCAGTCTGGATGCACGTACTGTATACATTTAGTCCCAGCCAGAGGTCACTAATGGAGAACAGGGTGGTAATAGGCCTGGCAGTTCAGCTTGTTCTGTAATCTCATCACGATTAACTCAATAAGGTAAAGGTCAGTCTACCCCACAGTAGACGCCCTGTCCCAGCTTTGACCTGCTAAGAGACAGAAGGCATGACATCTCAACCTCAGAAGTACCTACCGCCACCACTTTGTCTAATTCTCCAGGCTTTAAACCTGCACAAGGCAATTTCCATTCAGCAACAAATGGCGACAGTGGGTTAGATGGAAGTTGAAACTAATTCATCCTACATTTTATGAACATTCCTTAAGTTTGCCTTATCATAGCTGCTAAAGTTGGATTTACAAAGTCAAATGATCCAGAGTGTAGTGAACGCATCACAGTTTCCAAAAGGAAACCGTCAACCATTTACATTTCTGCAAACCACAGTCTTCATTTTAGATGTGGTGACGTAGTTCAGGTGATGCACCTCTTAGGATTCAGTTCAAGGATGGTTGGGTGGATGGCTTATTCCTTTGTTTCATGGACTGGAGCTGGAAAAGTTGCAGGAGACCCCTGTTTGATACTGATACTACTACAGGCACTTTGTGCTGTCAAAGCGGGCATTTTTCAACTGGAACTTTCAAAAAATGTTCATATGATAGGTACTGTATGTCGAACGTTGACATTCATTGTAAACTGTCAAGCTTTTCCTCTGGGTTGGTCAATGACTTTTTCTAAGAATTCAGGTCTGCTGACCAATTGCTTCCAGTTGTCCCTAGATCATGGTTGAAGCACTGTGCCAGTTGTAGCCCCCAAATTCCGAAACAAATTGCCACTTAATGAGTGTGGCCCCTTTACTGCCTGCTTTGAAATCCTGTCTTAAAACTTTACACCTTTCCTACTCGGTATGAGAGTTGCTTTTCTTTTTCCTATGGTCTCACTGCTTTTAGTGTCTTTTTGTCTTGTGAACTAGTCTTTTGCTATTTTGATTTTACAGCTCTGTGGTCAACTGTTGTTGTTTTTAAATCTGCTTCATGGACATGTTTGTTCTGATATGAATATTGTTTGCTTTATGTCTGTATCTGAACACATTCTTGTCCCAGAGCATCAAACATCACCCTTTTTGTCATGTCCTTCAGCGTCTGATGCTGCAGGCTGGATGAAACACATTGGTGACATCTAATTTAAATACACATACATTTTTCAATTTTTACAAATACCATGGTTAAGTTCTAGTTATGCACAAAAGATCATGGTTTGAGGGTGAGGGTTTGGAAAGTATTAAGGTTGAAGAATATCTGCAAAATGCCCAACGTACCAGTACAAGAATTCTGGTTAAAATGGCAAATGTATGGTCTCGAACACTACTCTCCTGATACTTGTGTAAATGTTCCTGTCTTCGGAACATTCGGAAGGTATCCAACCTGCCACCTCCAAATGCAGACATTTGTCACCTTCTACAGACATCATCGTCATTGCATCTATTTTATGTTTTGGGAGATATATAGAAGCATATGTGACTATCCTGAATAATAAAAAAATATGCTTAAGGGTTCCCAGTGTGTTTAACAGGGACATAGATGGACCTGACAAAACGGTAGTGTTTGCCACAGTGTCTTTTCTCTCTCTTTTCTTAGTCTCTGAAATATAAAGCAGACCTCACATATAGAAAGCTTTACTAATCGTAAGCACTTTGATGATAACTGTGAAATCGTAAAGCAAACTATATTATATCACTGAAAATAGGAAAATAGACAATTCTTCCTCTTTCTTTCACTGTCTTCCTTTCTCTCTCACAGCAATGAGTGGGTTGGCACCAGTGTTTGACAGAATCAGATCATGTGATCAATCAGAGAACAGCCCTGACAATAAGGTGAACGATTACATCACACAAACACACACGCACACACACATACATAAAAAATAATTTAAAAAAAGAACAGGAATAACTGTAAGGTAGTAGCTGTAAAAAATATGTCATTTTCCTCTGGAGTCATCTCCTTGAGTCTTGGGTGTGTGACATGGCAGGCTTGCAAGAGGGGGAAGGAGCTTAAAGAGTGACCTGGGAGTCTCCCAGTGAAATGCTTCTAATCAGCCCCGGGGGATAACATCCTCTCTGGGGTCTGGCTGAGCTGGAAGCCTGTGGCAGGCACAAGGCAAGTCTGACAGACTCCCTTCCCAGAGATCAATACCCAGACGCCTTTTAAAGTGTGACATGTTGAGAGGCAGACATGGAATTCTACTTCTGATTTTCTGGTGAAATTGCCTGACATACAGTAGGTGTGTGAACATCAGTATGTGGTTATGGCTGTTGTGTTGCTTTGGATTACATCAGCCATAACTTCATTAGGGGGTGTGAATTGGGCGGGCGGTGCATGTTCAATATGTGCACAAATAATGTGCCTTGAGTGTCATTACTAAGTGTTGAATATTTAACAAACCAGTGAAATTCTTTAAAACACACTCTGGAACTTGTTTTTATGTCTCTTTGCCTCACTATACTATCTAGCAGAAATGGATCCCTTGCCTTTGAGTGATTTTTTTTCTTTTTTTTTTGGGGGGGGGGGGGGGGGGGTTGGCCTAGTTTAGTATTTCTTCAAAAACCCATAATCACATTGAAATAGTGTTGTACTACTGTGGTGTCACTGGACTGCAGTTCCCAAAACCCCAAACAAACAAGAACAGAATGTCGTCCTGATGCTAGTAAAACAACTATAAACAACAAAACTACAGAATTTCAGAGAGAGACCTTGCTTACAGAAATATCGGCATTACATGCGCTTAGTGAAAAGGGCCGAATAACTGTTGAGGTATGTTATTACTGCAAATCTATGATCAATCAATAGCAACAGCTTGGTGGGTTTAGAACTAAATGTAATGTAAACATAGGACGAAAGAAAAAGTCAGGGTTGACTGCAGCCAGAGCTCACACTAATGAAGCCTGACAGTCCAACAGATCAACATTTTCTCTGCTCTTTTAATTTGGAATAGACATAGTGTTTATCTTTCAGTGCTGCAGATATTTAATCAAGGCTCAGAGATGCACACATTTCTTTTAACATACTTGATTGCCTTTGGTTATTGTATTTGTTTTCTTATCTATATTTTCTATTGAGGTTTTTTTTTTTTTGTTCATGATAGGTAATTCTGCTCATGCTGCCTCTAGCTTTCAAGAACCCAATATAAAATATATTTCATAGCTAGTGTATGTAATAAATATATTCAAAAGTAGCAGATGTTGTTGATTTCTTTAATTTTGATTTGAAAGTGGACTTTAGGTCCAATGTTTGAAATATCATTCAACGCTGTGGTATTAAGAAGGGATATTAGGAATGTGGGAAGATTTATCATCCAATGATATAAATAAATAAAGCCACACTTTTCAGATAATTTCCTATGGATGTTTCAACATTATGACACTCATATGTGTTTTCTCACGTGTGCTAACAAACAAATGACACCCATCTGCCCCCCCACTGGTCAGACTGTAGAAGAATCTTTGCCAATGCTACCTGAACCAGGCCCACTTGTTCTTCTGCATAACCATCTCTGCCATCCATTCCATCTGACATCTGGCACCGGCTGACTGGGCACAGATCAGCCCAGCTCGCCTCCATAGCTTTAGGGGAGGTCAGCGACTGGGGGCTGAGTGCTGGGGCCGTCAGGGAGCTTGTTCTGCATACTGAGCAGCCTGATTAGGCAGAGGAGAACAGAGGGGCTCCAGCCCGAGAGGGCCAGTGGCGAGACAGGCGTGACGGCACACAGGCCTACAGCGTCCTGCCACCACTGACCAGGTACCTGATGACAACTCATAGCCCATCTTCCATTGCAAAGATAAATCAGTGAAACTCTCCTAAAATTTGGCTTGTATGTGCCAGGCCGCATATAAGCAATACAGTAACTGAGAGAAAAGCTACATTGATGGGATTAACATTTGTGACAAAACTTTCTGTCTGTATCAGAGTGGTCATTGTGATAATGGACAGATGCGTGGCTATTTTATCCAGAACATATTTTCATTGTAAAATACAAATCAGTGTGTAAAATCACTGTTTACTCGGCAATGTCCCTATACTTTGAGGAAAATGATAAAGATAAGGGTATGGATATGGCTCATATCAAGCCCAACACAGCTGACTGCTCTGCTGCCAGGGATATGTTGCCAGTGATGAGTAATTTGCGTAATACTGCTCCATTCCACCCTACCACTCCATTTAATCGCACCATCCCATACCAAAAAAAAAAAAAAAAATCGAGAGCATCTGCATGGAACATGTCCAGGTGCATTATGTTAACTGATGAGCGGTATCATGGTAAAAAAAATAAAATCAGAGAGCCGTAAATCAGCCAGTGATTGGGGGAATCGTTGCCACAACACAGGCACAGGGTTTATGAAGCGTCCCTGACGTGCACTGATTACTTTTGATTCTCTCCACTGTGTCTTCTTTTTTCCCAATGAGATGAACAATGGGGGGGACCAGAGTTGGAGGGCTTATATATAGTGGATGATATGAAAAATAGTTGTGCAGGGTATGACTCAGTGGTTTTCTCACATCGTTCCCCATGGCTCATTGTTGTTTGCACTTTGTCAGAAAGGCCTGTCATGCACAAACATGCATACAAACATGCCAGCGTGATCAAACACATGTGCATGTTTGTACACAAACTACCTGAACACCCACACATTAGGTGGGAAGAAGGATCCAAACGCTGCCAAGAGCAGAAGGAGAGTGAGAGCAAGAGAGGTAGAGGGTCAGTCATCCGCTGAGATGATAATGAAACAATAATAATAGAGTACAGGATGAAATAACTGAGCTTTACCCACAATATCTTCTCTCATTAGCGCCAGCACTAATGTTGCCGTTCGTGCTTGTGTTCTACACCAGCTCCCCCTAATTAGGCGTGGGCTTCTAAAAATAAACAGCAAACTAAATAGTGGCGTGAAACTACATGCAAATCTGTTGATGTACAGGAATAATGGTGGCGGGGTAGAGGAGGGGTGGGGTGGGGATTAGTGGTGCGCTGCAGACTAAAGTAATTGAGTTGGGTAATGTTGACACACAGTCGCAGTCAGAGTGCCCATGTTGTGGAACGTGCTGCATGCGTGTGTGCTACAAGGCTCAGCCGGCGTTTGTTTTGTGCGGCTGGTGTCATAATAAAGGTGTTAGCTCTGGATAAAAAGCTGGAGAGGATGCACAGATACTAATCCCCCATGTTACTTTGAAAAGAGAAAGGCAGGGTAGAGTCTTCCTCCTGTGAAACAGCGTGGACAATCTGTTGCAACACCTGAGCAGGCCACAACACGGCCAGAGCCGGGGCACAGGGCCTGGCACCGCGAGGACGAGGGAATGTCAAGCATTACTCTGACCCGAGAGAAGAAATCATTGTCGAAACCATATAGACGTAATAAAAGACACTTAAACACACAATGGGTCATTTTCTGCTGCTAGGGTGTCTCTCAGTTGAAACAATAAGAATGACTTGATGGTGTCATAAAGTAGCTTCTATAGTCAGCTGATCTTGGTAGGATTCCTTCACTGGTCATAATTTTTTTTTTTTTTATTTGGAGCTGAATTGTCCTCAGAGGTCTCTCTCTCCAAACCAAACAGACCCTGTGATTAAAACTGGTAAAAAAAAAAAAAAAAAAACACTAAATAAACCAGTTTCACATTCAAAATCAGTGTTTATACGTCATCCCGGTGGTGGCGGAGTGCTTAAGGTGCTGTTGAAATTAGATCAACTTGTGTCCCTAATAGTTTAAGATCTAGACATTGGGGAGGTTCTTTACAGTGAGCTGGATTATCTGTCTCCTCCTCTTCAATGCCAACGGACCCAGTGATTAAAGGTATAAACACTGACTGAAGCAGGTTCACATTCAAAGTCAGTGTTTTTCAAAGATGCCCATTGGCACTGCTAATGAGGCAAAGAGAATGTTAACTCAAGATACAGATGTCACATAACTAGAATCCTTCATTCTTCAAGTTAGAAAATAATGGTGTAAGATGTAAAAAAAGAATATTGTAAAAAAAAAACGTGGCTTAAAACCTGATTAAAAAAGTGAATCATGACAAATAAAACAGACACATGCACACAGAATATTCATAGGCAAGGATTTGTCTGAATGAGTCTGAATAAAGATCCCAAATTTATTGTAAACTATTGTGTAATGAAAAAACATCATTCAACAATATATTTAACATATGTTTAGTCATCTAATCCAGACAAAATGACATATTGTGCCTTTAAAATAATGCCACTTGTGATTTCAATATGAATGGAAAGTATCCAAAATGGCAGGAAAACACGATCAGTCACTTTCAGTCTTCAGAGGACCTACAGTTGCACATGTCTGGAAGCTGGAGCCCTCAGAGGTGTTCACACAAGAAAGTGTCACACAGAAAGGAACACAGCAACTTGAGTTTTAGTGTAGGTTGACAGTGTTAACAGTGCTGGGATGAATTTACCATAACAAAGACTTTGAACCCTTACCCGCCAAATTCACAAGGCTCTCAAATAAAATTCAATATAAATGAAAATGGGATAGAATGTTGACAGTTTCATGATATGTGGGAGATAAGGTAGGAAATATATTGGCTTAGAGCAATTTTCAAAGCAAAGTGGTGGCCTGTTTAAGCACGACAGAGGGCAAAGTAGGACCATGCTCATCTTGATAATTCCTTTCTTAGCCTTGTCACTCCAGCTTTATGACTTAAAGGAATTCCTTGATCCCTTGACATTGGCTAGGGTATTTTTTTTCATATCCTGGTGTTTATCCTATGTTTTCAATTTCATTAAAATTTAGTTTACCATGGACTATTTTCACTAAGGTAAAGGACTTATGTAGGGTATAGGTGTTTGTACCTTGAGCAGAAGTGGTAGTAAGGTGCGTCAGTAGCTGTAATCAAAAGTAATAAATCCATTAAAACTCAATGTACAAATTTATCTTAAGTGTCTAACAAGTCTATTTGTTTTAAAGTGTAAAAAGCAAAAAAGAAACAGTAAAATTGGTTCTTTCCTAAATTATTAAGGACTGAGCCATAAGGTAAATGTGGAAAAAGTAGATTGACATATGACGTAGCTATCGATTTGATGTCCACTGAAGATCATAAACATTAACAGGCCATAAAAACAGAAAGCCTTTACACTCTAGGTGATGAGAGTGTTGAAGATGAGTAGGCAACTAACATTCAAAGTGTCAATGCTTTTTCTTTAAAGAGAGACGAGGCTAACTGGAATTACAGGCTGAAGATGAGTGCACTACATTGTTTCGCTCAGTACTTCAAGGCTTTCACTTAGCTGTGGAAATAGCTTTAATTCTGTGTATTTTCTACCTTATCTACTGCATATTATAAATCTGTCAACATCCCAGCCAATTCTCATTCATATTAGATGTTATTTGAGAGGTATTGAGTTTGAATTTGTTCTCTGAACGATGTCACCAGAGGACACCAAATCTTTGTTATGGTAATTACAACTCAGTGAAATTATGTAGATGAAACAAATGAATGGCCCAAAGTTTCAGCAAGCAATGCACTTGGGGAAAATGCTGTATTTTCCAGTTAATAATCTTAGAGGATTGACTATGGCTTGATAGTAATACAAATTTAATCAAAGCATCAAATAGATAGATCGTAGAAATGTCCTTTCCCGTATCAGGAACAGAATTTGTCTTTGCACAACTTTCTTCATAAATCTAAACAAATCCATTGTTAAAATCCTGCTTTGGGCAATATCTAATTGAACCATCAAATGGATAAACTGTACTCTTGCCGGTTTACTGCCAGTATTACTTATTTCTCTGTGCAAAAGTAGTAGCACCATGGCGGTTGGTTCAAAGAGAGAAGTGCGGTGACTAATTTCTGCCTTGAATGCAGTCCATTTGGCTTCGCTTCCAAACTAGCTCTGTCCATTACTGCAGCTCTGAGTCACAAACCTCCAGACCTCAGGCTGTCAGCAAGAGTCACCCTTGCAGGGGGGCATTCAAACATACACAGATAAGCGGGCATACATGCACTCGTATGCACACACACACACACACACACACACACACAAACAACACTTTCTGTATACTTCTCTCACAATCATGCTCACACAATACACACATCCTCTCTCCCTTTCTTTCTGCCTCCATGTCACACACACACACACACACACACACACACATACACACACACACAGCTTTACTTCCCCATCCGATCTTTTTATAGAGCTGCTGTGTGTTGGCGTGGGCGGCGGTATGGCCGTGCTGTTTCCCCTTGCTCCGACTGAATCTCAGATCAATATCCTGTCCCCCACCAGCCAGCTAGTTCAGGTCGGACAGACTGCTTCTGAAAAGCTGCCCTTGTGATTTCCCGTCTGCCGTCTCTAAGAGAAAAACGTCTAGTTGCTATTAACCTGACTCTAATACATGGAGCACCAATGTGCCACATCTATGGTTTGTGAATTGCGACTCAGTGTTGGTTATTTTTAACAATAATAAGGACATGTGTGTCATAGTTACATGCTTGCATTATTGAGTAACACTTTATAATAACCAACATCTATAAATGGTTAATTATTCAAATGTTAGTTATTTTACTGTTTATAATGGTAATAATTGGTTTGTAAACCACCTATAAACATTACTTGCATGGTTCTTTATAAATAGGACCAAACATTAACTAATATTTATTTTACGCTTTGTTAATAGTTCATAATTGATTTGTGAACTGTCTATAAAGATTAATTGGATGGCTATAAAGTACATGATGTGTATAGTAGTTTGTAAATGGTGAATAAATACTATGCAGTGCAATTATAAACATTAATGATTTTAATTACATTGTTACCAAACAATTACTTTCAATTAACAATTAGTTAAAAAAATATTGACTAAAGCCATTAATAAATGACCTAATAACTAATGTTTAAATAAATATATGTTTACCATTTATAGGTATGTTTTGTACATAGAATGTTTATAAATGATTTCCAGACCATGTAAAGTGTTACTGCATTATGGTTGCATGGATATTAACTTACTCTAACTGTCCAAAGTATAATGCACAAACAGAAGAAAAACAAGTGTAAATTTCCGAATGCTGCATGATTCTTTGGCTGGTTATGTTTTTTGTGCATTTTTTTCTGTTCCATGTAACATGAACACAACATCTTATAGGCTGATGGAACATTATTCCATTACTCATATAGACTCTTTGGTTGTACTAAATGAATTTTCCTAGAACTCTGCCTTTCTTTATTAACTGTGGGTCTTGGGCAAACCTTTCTTTATATGCTGTTCTTCATCAAAGTAGAGCCATTCTTAGACAGAAACCTGGCTTATTAATGCTATGGAAAGACTTATCCTGCTAAAACAAACCCAGGGCCATACCAATCAGTGTCAAATAAAACAGGTGCAAAAGCTGAGCAACCATGGTAGCCATTGCTTGCAAATTTCATCAGATATCCACTATATTCCTGGGTATTATGGGCCATTGACTGGGTCAAAACTGTGAATAAACTTCTGTCTGTTCTGACTGAAAAGGCAAACTTTCTGAGCAAGATGTTGAACTTGTTCTGCCTAAACATTATATGTAGAACAGTAACCCTGAGCAGTGAAATAATAAAAAGGAATGAGGCTATGACCGAACAATGTCCTGAAACTTGCACACCCAGCATTAATTGCTCAGCTTGATCATGCTGTGGGGAAAACAAACCACATTTCAGCTTTCATGAAGTAGATTTATCTCTATGAAGCCTGTGGTTGCCAAATTGGCAATGTAAGGCTGCCTCTAAAATCTCAAGCGCTGCACTGATCATCGAGGCTAGTCGGGGCCTTTCAATACCCTGTCAGCACCTGCCGGCCTTCATGGTCAAGGTGACTTATGGGAGAACGTCTGGCGTATGATGTGGCGGTCGGGATCTCATTCCCTGACAGATTACAGTGTTGGACAAGCTGCCACTCGCAGCCGCGTGGCTGTGATGGCTCTGATAATTGAAGTGCTCTAAGGTGGATGGGTTGGACAGATGAAGCCCAGCCAGTCAATGGATCGATAGTGTAATCGTGAGCTCCAGGTGCTGGAGCTAAATAGGCCAAGTGGACTGGGCCTGAGCAGAAGCAAACTAAGAAAGGTCACACAGCCTTTTGCGGTCCAAAGTCTGTCCTTTTTATATTAAATCTATTTGTCACCAAACAAAATGTGACATTATGAGAGTGCGCAGCTCAGCGCTAATACAGACCATCAGGCCGTATGTCCCAACGGTAGCGAATATGATGTTTCAAAACTGACAGCTGAGAAAATATACTTTTACAAATGATATGAGGACAAATGTCTTCGAGCCAGTATGTGGCATTCTTAGGAGTATTGGTAAGGGTTCAGATTTTGCTGTGATTGTTTTCTGTCCCCCAATTCCATTTCACTGATATAACCATCTATTTGCCTATCTCCTTACCTGGCAAATAGACAAACAGACTGCTCGACATTCATTGCGTAGCAGCAAACGGATTTCATAATCTTCATTCATGTACCTCACAAGTCAATAGCTATGTCTTTATCAGCTGGGAAACACACAGAAGGTTTGCCCATTGACTTAATTGAATAGCAATCACTGAGCCCTGGCGTCATGCATGCAAAGTCATTTTTATATCGCTCAAATGTCACCAGCAGATAGGGTGACAGGCTGCTCTGGCCACCTGTCAAGCCTCCCGGTGACAAGAAACACTGAAGAAAACACACCGAGCCCGGCATTAAAGGCAGGCTTTAGCGCTGAAATGAGAAAGAGAATCACTCTATTAAAAGTACACATTTGTCTTCATGGTGCATGTTCAGTCGGATGTTGTACAGGTACGATGGCATCTAACATTCAGTGCAAAAGGGACAGTGCAGGACAAACAATACATTGCACACTATGAATATCACTTTCCAAACATGTCATTCAATCAGTGGGTGCATTCATGCAGCACAGCACACAGAGAAAGATGAGAAACACTAGCTGTGCGGTTTGCCAAACAAAGCTGTGCATAGGGAGGCCCCATATGAGAGATAGAGATGATGATTTTTAATCTATGGAGGTAAATGAGAGGATCCGTCACCAGTAGAATATGGGCCTAACCAACTAACTGTAGCACTAACACAAACCTCCACTTGTAATTTACACTCATCCATGCCATGACTAAGCCTTAATGGAGGTGAAATGCACAGCGATGTGTATGAAGAGATTTATCCCCATCTTTAGGTGTTAAGAGGATGCTTAGGTAGAAAGACAAAGGATTACATTTAACCTTTTACATTTATGCGCTTAGCCAGGGCCACATATCAGAATAAGCCAAAATTGTTATAGTACTGACTGATAAAATGTACAGTACATGCAAGGGTCAGAACTGTAGCGGCAGCGTCCCAGTATTATTGATATAAAAGAAGGAAAAAAAAGGAAATGGAGACTTGGAAAAAGAAGAAACAGTATCTACAGTGGTAGGAGTGCAATACTGGAGTAAAGCAATAAAGGCAATCCAGGGAGGGGTAAAAAAGTTTCCAGCAGAAACAGGGAAGTAGTGAGAAAGAGAAATAGCCAATTAGGAGGAAGCCAGCAGGTGTGCATTCTCTCTGGAGCCCCCCCCTCCTTTTACCCCCATCCTTGATATGGGGTAGGGGGTGTGCTAATGCTGTGCGGGCCTTAAAGAGCAGGGAGTTGCTATGGCAACCGCCTGGCACGCTCTGTCTCCAGGGAAACGGAAATGTCACCGCTTAAGAGGTCTCACAGAAAGCAAGTGAGGAAGAGAGAGGCAGAGGGATAGGCAGGAAGAAAAAAAAGATACAGGTAAGTGCAAGGAAACACAGCGACAGGATCGATGCATTACTCCTTATCTTCAAAATCAAATTAATCATCTGGCCTCCAATCCTCCCACTCCCTTAACTTAGTTTACAGCCTGAACAGTTGACAATGTAGACATTGGGTAATTCAGAAACGGTCTCTTAGTAGGAAACCGGAACCCCAGTCTTCCACACCTGAGCACAATGCAGGCCTGTGAGAGCTAATCAACCTTCATTTATTTGATCAAATATTTATTGTCATAAGCAGCCAAGGAGCCTGAGGGCGTGGTGCGAAAGCTAAAGCATTGGCAGCGTGTGGCGAGGGTGAATGTGACCGGTGTTTGCTGCTGAGCTATGGGCTGACCCTCCAAATCACACATTAGCCAGGACCGACTAGCTGAAAGCTCATTAACCTGAATGGCCGCTGATTGCTCCACTATTAACACAGTCTGACTCCTCTCCTCCAGGGCTGTACCCACTTACACAGGTGCTTCAGCACCCCTCAAGGTCTTAGCTTAATCAGGGTAAACAAATGTTGTTCCTTTGTCATGGCAGTCCCACTTTGTTTGATGTATGCCACACATAACAGTTATAGTCATTCCCTCTTTTCTCCTAAAATCTTTTTCTTTTTTTTTTAAATGTATTTACTAATTGTGCCCATCTGGCATAAGTGACCTTTTTGTGCGCAGCTTTTCACGATTCAAAATTGTTGCTTCAATTGTACTGGAAAGTCAGAGAAGAAATGAAACGTGTGTATGCGTGCGTGTTCCTGTTAGCTTGAGGACAGTGGGTTCTCCGGGAAAGGAGATGGCCGGCTAAATGGAGCATTTCTCCAGCATGCTGCTGCGTGCCTGAGAGTGTGGCCTGGCTATGCCTAATTTATTTCCTCTTTTGTCGTTGTTGTCTCCATTCCTCGGTTGATTAAACCAACCTCATGCAGCTATGCTCAACAAATAGCCTAATTGAGTACGACCTTGGCAAATGATATATCAGCCCTATCCTCCAAAAACACCACCTGCACCAGACGCCCATCTCCCCAGCCCATCGCTCTGCGGGCCGCCGCACCAAGCACAACAAACATAAACAGGGGATTCGCCTCCTCAGCCAAAGTCATTTCTTGCACGACCTTTCCCACAAATCACCGCGATGACACAGGGCTGGATGGATCACTGAAATGGGACACATTTGTATCACTTAGACCTTTCATCAGATGCAAGCAGATACTCATCTATTATTCCCCTTTCCATTTGCAACTTTCACCCCACAGCTTGCACACAGAGGGCAAAATAAGTGAACAAAACATTCCTATCTCTGCTCCATGCAGCAGCTGCAGTAGGCTTAAGCAGCACAGAATTCTAATTAAATTTCCATCCCGTCTCTGTGTTTAGATGGGAGCTGGAATGAAGGAGTGGGGGGGGGGCGCTTGTGGTGGCTGGTAGTTTGTGTTCAAAGGGTCCTGCTGTAGAAGATCTGATGGCTCTTTCAGTGTAGTCTCTGGTGGGATCTCTCACAGGATACAGATGCCTGCTCTGAGATGGCTTCATACCTAATGAGTCTGAGCTCCAGCAGGGCTGCACACAAAGCAGCGTTGCCCTCGATTCTCTGTTTGTTTGCCACCGCCAGCCCCACCCTCGCTGTCTCGCTCACTCAGCACTGAGCGATGTGCCTGCCCACAGCTAGTGTGTGACACTGATGTGTTTCTCAGGAGGGATGCGTATCCTGCAGGTAAACACCTGGAGGCTGAAAAATCACCCTCCAAAAGCAGGCGACAGGGGCTGTGCTGTAGCCAGCGACTGTTAACAAAGTGAGACTCATCCCTCTGCTTGTCTCTGTCGCTCGCTTCTGTCTCGGCACTGAGACGCCGGACTGCAGGACTGGGTTCTGTTCTGAGGATGAGGACATAAAAAAATTGTTTGATCCTCATATCTGAATGTTTTTTTTTTCTTTTTTACGGTTGCTTTAAATTTCATATAGATTGAACAGTTAGGGTCCTCTTTTAACTGAGCAAGTGCAACAATAAGACGGTTGTGTGGGCGTCTTCATGCTCACCTGCTATTTTAGTTCATGTATGTTAAGCAGTGCAACATGCCCTTTTGGCAAAAGGGCTGAGTGAAGGTGAATATAGATGAGCGAGTGGGGTGATTAATAAATACTCTCTCAGCCAGCCACAACATAGCTCTCATAGCCCTGTGTACTTATGTTACAATATACATATCACAAATCTGCAGTCAGATGGTGTAGTTGTTTTCATCAGTTACTATAATAACGATAGAAATAAAAAAATAATAAAATTGATTTGGTGAAGCCTATTATATTTTTTATTATATTGGACCAATGCCAAGGCTCGTGTATCTTAACTTGTACCCGGTCACAGAGTTTAGTAATTAATGTTACACAAAAGTGTCTGCACCGCAAAGTATTTCAAGAATAAAATAAGACACTAGTTTTGCTATTAAAAAAAAGTTGGAAAAGAGGCTGATGAGCCTTTCTAATCAGACATCTCAGAATCTGAATATCACGGCGTAACCAACAAGGCTGATGCATGTAAAAGAATGTGTGGTTGTACTGATGCTGGGATTTAATGAACTGAAGGAGAAGCTTTTTATACAGTATGAAGCAGCTGTGGACAACAGATACTCTTAGGTTCAAATTTATAGATCAATGCAGACTAATTAACTGACTTCTTTACCCACATTAAATGTTATTTCTTGTGCCAATCTTGATGGACATTGTCTAATTGAAACAAACAATCTGCATTTGAGGCATCAATGCTCTGTTGCAGCATATCTGCAGCAAGCATTTAGTTTGGTCCTGTTGATAAAATAACCAAAGCAGCAGCGGATTGATGTTTGTTCCGAGACACCTGTTTTTTTCGGGCAAATTTCAACCAGTCTACCAAACAACTATCTTCGTTTGAATGAACCTCCCACATGTCTGCCCCTCTGCTCCCACCCGTGCATTGCAGGTGCTGCGCTGGTTACCTAAATACCATACAGACAGGCAAAGTGAGTTTCAAGGTCAGGAAAATACCAAACTGTCGGAGCGCTGCCTGGTCATTACGCCTCCATAACAGAACATAACAGAACAGTATAAAAGGATAACTTTGAGTATTTGATAGTATCATCATGGTGAGTGTAATCAAAAGCCTGCAAGAACAGTAGCCATTAAACTAGTGAACACACAGATTATACTTCAGTTCTGTATCACTTCATGTAAGTACTTTGCCATCTACATGTGGAAAGGTGTCCTGTCTGTGTGTGTGTGTGTGTGCGTGTGTGTGTGTGTTTAAAGGGAAAGAGTGCCCGTGCTGTGGTGACCTCTACTAAAGACGTGGAGGGGACAGAGGCTTGGTAAACAGCAGATCTTCTCTCCGTGTCCCTCAGAGCTGTGCCGCATCTGGCCTGGAGGTGGGATAGGGATGTGTTGATAAAAATAGGTCACGCTGCCAATATACAGCCTGAGAGGATGGCAGAGGTTACTGCTACAAGGAGAGAAAATGGACCGATGGGTCTGTCTGTCCGTCATCCTCGGCCTGCTGGGAGATTAGAGGAGAGTTGTAGGAAAGAATGGGTGCAAAAAAAGTGAATTCTGGTCCACCATTGCCAGTACACAGAGGTCAGATGCTGTTTTTAAACACTTGAGCTCTCTGCACTGGTAATCATTTCAATGACAGCATCCACAGGCATCTTGCTTTTATAATCAAATGGAAAAATCACACCGGGGGGTAATGCATACTGTAGCTAATTAAAATTTCACTTTAGAGCTCTTTGACGAGCTTCAAGCTCCAAGACAGCATGCCATGGAGGGCATGTGAGAGTAAGTCCTTCAAGGCCATTCATTGAAGAAAAGCTGTGGGGGGTATCTATGTTCTCTGCAATCCAGGGCGTTAATGCATACTGCACTGAAGGCCCCTATACAACCCCCACATGCCATCATAAGCCAGAGTAGGACTCCGCCATATAGATGTTGGCTGTCCCAAGGCAGAATGGCTTTAATCATAGCCTGTGAGGAGCCGACAGTCACTGGGGACAAGTTTCAGCAGGAGTTAAGTTATAAGAATGAAGGCGCCATGCAATCTCAGCTCATCCCAGATGGGATGGAGGGATTAAACAGTGAAGAAGTGGCGATGATGGATTGAGAGAAAAGGACAGTTCTACATGCCTCTCCCCATCTTTACCTCAGAGAGCTGTCATGATAGCCGGTCTGGCCTTCTTATTTATTGAGAGCTTTCATTCATGTGCTGACTGACTGGGAGAATTTAAACAGACATAGGGTTCTGCCCCTTGGCACCCTGGGGCATCCTTTTTTAAGCAGACTCTCCTTTATAACCATCAATCAGTTGATAATTTTATCAAGCACCCCACATCAGTGACAGTCCACACCAGCAGGGCCTCACCAACACGAGACCCTAATAACGTATTCCTTTCACTACTTCCCTGCAAATGTGCCAGGGGATTTATTAAAAACACTTCCTATGGTTAACAATTTACATATGGCCAATATCACAAGACTTCATTAAATGAATAATCTGGGATCACATCTCTCCTCAGATGTTTGTAAATCTAATTATTGCTTTATCAAATTGAATTCCACTGTTATTATTTCCATTTCTTTGGGGTGTGGTGCCTAGCAGTAGGATGATGAAATTGGTGCAGTTTAATACCAGCGCTGCTGATAAATGTGTTTGGTTTCATCACTGCAGCTGTAGACAGTCCAAAGGGCAGGCCCAGTGCTCCGGAGCACGGGCCACTGCTGGGACGACTTCTGCGTTAATCATATTACCACGCAGCTCCAAGGTGTGCAGAGGACATTTGCACACAAGGAAATGTTTGTAGGACAAAACTGATACGAAAGATTGCACCCCAAGTAACTGCAGAGAGGCCCGATTACAGTGCTGCACAAACAGGACAGTTGTATTTACTATTTAACAACTCGGATAGACTATAACTTTCTACGGGGAGCATAATTAGCTGTGAAGTGTCAAACAGACAACAAAGAGTGCGACATGAAACTGCCTCATGCATATCCTTGAACTCTCTGCGAGGAGATGGCATCTTTACAGAACAAAAATATCCCACATCTTTGGCTCTCATGTCTTTTGATCTCTTCCCTTTGCACTACCATCTACGTGTTTTCAAAAATAAAAATAAAGGAAATAGAAAAGAGGGGATACTTTGATATAACAAGGGCCAGTTTGATAAAATAGTTCATAATAAGTTTTCCCTGGAAGTAGAGAGAGTGGAAGTCCCCAGAGTTCCTGTGTCCACTCCAAACGACACGCCCAGCTCTCAGGAGAGGCACTTTTTATGAGGCAAGAAAAGTAAAACATGTTCCTGCTTTCTTCTCTCTCATCTTTGATGCTCCTCCGGTGCAAACCTGGGTTTTTCTCTTCGTCTCTCTGGCACCGCGCAAATGAAAACATGTGAGGCGAAGCAGAAAAAAATGATGCACCCTAAGGTGGAAAGAGAGGGGAGAGAGTGAACAGGAGAGCACTGGGGATGTTTTCATACAAACAGCTAAGCCGGGGAGAGAGGGAAATGGAACATCTTGTTAATGTGCTGCCTATAGTACAACCTTGCCCTAATACCTATTATTCCCCAAAGTGTGAGTGTGGTTGTTCAGCATGTGCATGCAGGCTCGCACAAGTCTTGGATACATCGAATGAGTGCATGAGAGAGATCTACGTACCGACCCATAGTGACCAATGAATGAAAAAGCTGTAGTTTAAATGGACAGAAATGGCAGGAAGTAAAAAGCTTCTCATTTTATAGTCCACAAGAGTGAAGGCGTTGGACAAGAAGACACATAGTAAATGGATTTGTAGCATGGTGGATACTTGGCTCAATTGTCAGCAGTGTGGGTTTTCAACAGGCAGTCTGTGGCCAACAGGGGGGTCCTCGGAGTTACTGCAGGGGGGCCACCAAATTATAGTTTGAAAATATTTTGAAGGGTTTCTTTTTCATTTTTTTTCTCAAAAACTTAATGTGTCTGAAAAACACATTAACCCGAATCAAACATTTTATTAGTACATAGTTATTTGCATGCAGGTTTAAACAAGGTATGTTTATAATGCATGACACCATAGGCCCAGTTTAATAAGCAACACAATTTTAAATAATATGCGTAGTAGGGGGTTCCTGCTATGTCTCTATCAGCAAAAGGATTCTTGGCCTGGAAAACATTGAAGACTCTGTACTAAAGTATTTTCAGTCTCTCTATTTTAAGATCTGTTCAAAAAACAAGAGATATGCAAAATGAGATAATTTAGGGGAGAATAAGATTGTAACTTTAATGTTTTTTTTTCAATGTATCTACACCCTGCCTCTCTGCATGTATGCTGTTGATTATAGTACTGGTTACTCACCTGAAACACAAAAAAACAGGGCTCTGCTAATGCAGATAGCAGCTTAACGACTCCAAATCAGGGGAGATACGCTGCATCGGCCAGGGTGGTCAATAGGCTGGACAGACCAAACCATAGCAGCATTCAACATCAATTGGACAGACCACTAAAACAGCATCGTAAAGAATACAGCTTGGGAATTAAACAGGGGGAGTGGGACAGTGAACAGACTCTCTTGCGCTCCTGGGACTGCATGTACTGCTGTACACGCAGCACCCAACGCAGGTCTGAAACATAGAAATAACCCATACCTAGATTTTTTGGGACTACATACACCAACTATGAACATTAAAATTGTTGACAGTTGAGACTGAAGTCAACATAAAAGAAATTATCACATGCGAAACATACACAAACACCCAAATGACAAGAATTAATTATGTTGTGAAGCTGTCAGGCATAAAAATAGACTTGTTAAAGTGGAAGCACATTACCAATACCCCAACTGACAGTATACATCTATCAGCAGCTCTATACCAGCTTGTGCCATCTCCTGAGACCGAGGGTGTTAATGCCTATATGTGTCCTCTCCTGCCTTGGGGAGGGAGCTGTGAGAAAGTGGTTTGGGGAGCAGAGCTGGTGGTGGCAAACAACAGGGGAGCAAGACAGAGGTCCGTGTAGTATGGCACAGAGATGCATCTACTCTGCAGGCCATTCTTTATGTCCTCCTCCTGCCTGGCTGCCAGACACCCATACAGCTCAGGGGCCATAAAGAGAAGCTCACAATGTTATCTGTGTTCTCTGTTTTTCCTGTGCCCAGTCCACCATCATCTATTTATTTATCCTGATCCTGAAAATAAAGAAGGGAAATGAAAACACACCTTTTTCATTATTTTTTTCTTCATTCAAGTGCTTTCCAGCTGACTAAAATTCATATTTATGCTAATATGCGGCACCTCTTTCCGCCTCTGCCTCGCATGGGAGATGGGAGCCAGGCTAGAATTAATGACATTGCATCGGCGGTAATGTTTGCCGCGTTTCATTAGCTGGTATATCTTTAATTTCCAATAAACACAGTAATTAGGGGAGGTATCCGCGGAGACAGGCCCTGGCAGGCTGCTGCTGTGGTAACAGCTGTAACCGAATCTGCACAGAGGTAACAGCAGTCAAGGAGGACTTCCAGCTTAACCAAATCCTGCCTCGCTGTGGGAAGGGCCTCAATTCAATTATATGAAAATGAAGCCCACAACAGATATCAGCCTTGCCTTTCAGAGAAAAGTGAGAGGAAGGAATAAAAACAAGCGAATCTGAAGAAAAGACTGACCCCTGCATATATATAATAATAATAAATGTGTGTGTGTATAAACATACATATATATATATATAAAAAACACAAAGACTAAGTTCAACGTACAACATACTTTTTTTTGCAGATTTCTTCCCTTTAAAACACATTTCAAAGCCATGTCTCTCTTTGTTTCAGCTTTCAAAAATCCACTCTTTCAAAGAGCACTTAAGAGGGAGGGGAAAACATTCACAGAATGTTCCAAAAATCATACCCTCACATATTACACTGTCTCTTTCTCACTTTGAGCACAAAGGGCAGGAGAAAGGATTATTCCTACACATTATAGTCAAAGAACCAGTGAGACTCATGTACAAAGAGGCAATTTACCATCCTGACCTTTCAATCTTTAAATGTTCACATACCCTCCCTTACCCCTACATACATACTTCTGAATGCTCTCTTCCAATGCAAGTGTCATAATCATTTAAGGATTTTTCTCATCTCAACATAACTAGGGCGATTTTTTAAAATAATGAGTAAGAGAGAACAGCAGGAAGAGTGAAAGAAAAGGAGTAGATAGTAAAGAGGTATAATGATAAAGACAAAGAAGTGAGGAATCTTCCCTGAGAAAGATAGGCAACCGAGTGGAGAGCTATAATGGAAGCTGACACTGCTTGCCTCCTCAGTTCTGACCTCACAACCAGAGTGTCCTGTTTATTTAGAGACAAAAAAGATAGTGAACCCCTAAGAGCTAATAGGCTGTGCTAGGTGCTCAAACTCAATCACACCTGTGTAAGGTGAGGATGTGAAACACGAGCTGACTGGCACTGATCTCACAAGTTCTGGAGGTGGCGTGCTCTCGGTTTGTTATCAAATAATCCAGGAAAATAGAGAGTTGATGGCATTTCAACTTAAAAATAGATTTCACATAGATTTAGATTTGAAAGTAAAAAAAGATGCTGCACACATTAAATTAAATGTGTATTTTACAATTAAAGTCTGGTGATATTCAATTTTGTTCTTACTATCACCAAATCCCTTGGAGGGACCAAGGTTCTCATGAGAAAGTACTGTCTGTGGAGTTGTATTCCTCTAGACCAGAGATTTCCAAACTTTTCAGCCCCCTAAAATAACAATGCGAGAGACTTGTAAGACCTGCTGTAAAGTGACCTGCAAACGATGCTGTTGCTGATCTTTCTTAATCACCTCAGGGGCCACATGGGGACAGAGAAAACAATGAGACTGATGACATTTTGTTTTTAGCTTGGTTTTATTTTAAATTGAACAAATTTCTGGAAATTGAGGAGCCTTTTACAAATTTAAACCATATTATTTACTACTGTTTTTTTTTAGGACTGATCGGGCTTGGTGACAAGCTGCATTGTTGGTTTAGTTTTTTTCATGAGATTTATTGATAAAAAAGAAATGTATGATAATACATTATAATATAATGATAATATGCCAAAACTTCCAGGAAGGACAGGTTTATATATTTTCGCTATCCTCCTTTCCTCCTCTTTATGCCACTCCTAGAAATAAAGCCCACTTACTTACCTAATTGTTTTGTATTTGTCAGGTTTGACATCTTCTTGCCAGTTCCTGTGCCATCTCCATGATTGTTCCTCAAATCCTATCTTTCCTTTCCTCTGCTCATCCTCCAAGGGCTGTACCCTCACCAGTACAACAGATCAGACAGAAGCTGTGGAAAGGTCATAGCTCACTGGTGGGTCCTTGGCAGCCAGTCTCTTCCACTGTTCTCTATAGGATCAAGAGTTCCATCCAGGTTATGGGAGCCCCAGAGCAGACTTGCATTCCAAAAGGCTCCCCAAAGCCTCAAGCCCAGTTTGGTTTCCCAGTATGCAGGATCCATAATGTCAGACATCTCCATATCCCCAGTAATAACCACATCAACTTGGGACCATGTGCTGGGCTGTGATTAGCGACAGTAGCTCACCAGTCCTGTTCAGACTTCGCTCTGGAGAACACTAAGAGTTGACGTCTCCATCTGCTGCCATGAATTACTGCCACTGCCTTCCTTCACTCCTCTCACTATGAGAGAGATTCAAAAGGAAGAAGAATTCACACACTTTGGAAAAACGCTTGCACCCTAAGTCAGAAAGCAGCAGGCTCAAACTGTGCCTATTCACCCTCCCGTCTTAGTTGATCTTTGGGTGAGCATATGGCCTGAGAGTCGAGAAAGTGCAGCGTCTCGGCAAGCTGGATTAGGAGCGGAGTAACAGGCTGCGAGGGAGTGGTGATGGGCACTTTGGCTGGAGCAGGCGGTAATCTACCCAGCAAGGCAGAGCACAGATGCTGGGCCAGGCAGGGAGGCTCACTCCTCGTTAAGGGTCCATTACAGAAAAGTCCTCGTTAAAGAAACACTACTGTGCGGAGACACCATCCGATAGATGAGCAGGAACGGAGAGGGGAAGATTTAATTAAATATTTAATTAATGGGCCCACCATTTTCAATGTGATCATGTCTCCATTTCCCTCATTAAAGATACTGCAACCTGGGTGGGAGGACCAGCTGGAAACCAAGCTCATGTGTTTTCCCCCCAAAAAAACTGTTTGATTTTTTTTCATTTCTACTGTAAGCTCTACCACACACATAGTCTCCTTGTGCCTTTTGTTAGATTAAAATTGCGCCTTCTCTTTTTCTGTCAATGCTTCCTGACAGGCTTATTTGTGAAAATGTTTTTTTTAGTAAAATAAGGAGATTTGGCGAGGTAAGGCAGAGAAAGAGAGAGAAAATCAGAGGAATTACTCAATAGCTTGCAACAGGAATGCTCAATTGAGCACTGGGGAGGGTGTTAACATTGGGTCCGAGCACCTCTGCCAAAATGAGTTAGTCTTACTTGTTTTGTTGTTACTCGATGTCTCAGTGTTGATTAAAAGACTGGGATGGGAATATGTTTCAGCCCAATAAAGAGAGCAGCAGGGATGACGGTGTCACTGCACTGCAAGAAATATCATCCTAACAAGTGATTTATCACTATGGCGTTGTTGTCTACCGAAAAAGACAAAGCAAGGCAAGCTGTTTTACAAGCAAGGGTTAATCAACTAGTATGCACACATTAAATGGTTTTCAGGCATGACATGGAGGCAAAGAACCACCCAACGTGAAGCAACACCTTCTTGTTGAGTCGTTGATTAACCCACTCATGCCATCATGGACATTAGCCTATGCAACAGTGAAACTATTAATTTATGTTCTCAAGCTTGTTGCCTTAGATACAGCTTGGTGAGAGGAGATATATACTCAAAGTGAGGTAACTGAAGGTTGTAGCTCCAAGTGCTACTTCATAGACATTTGCTAAACTGTTAAATAAGAGCCAGAGCTACAGGTGCTCATTTATTGTGCCATATTCACATGGTTTCTTTTTCTTCTTGTATTCTCCAAATACATTTAGATATAAGATAATAATTTAGATTATAAGAAGTGTTAAAATCGGCAATGATGTGTTTTCCTTCCCGGTCCGATTGTCAGTTTATCAAGTTGATAACCCAGCTGTGCTTGTGGCAGTTGATACAAGTAGGTTTGACAGCTGTGCTTTAGGGGACAAATTTAGAACAGGTGCTTAAACTTGAGCTGATCTATATATATGTGTTAACTGTGCATTTTTGATCTATCAGAAAAGAGTATAAAGAGAAGTCTTCCTTTGCACTAATGACTCTTCTACAAAGAGATGAATAAAGTTTATTTCAAATGAACTCATTATTAATCTCCCTCTTCTCTAAAATCAGTTTTTCCTTCTTGTTCCTTCAATAGACTGTTTGAGCTTCACTGTGCAGAATGATGTCTGTGCAGAATTTGTCACTAAAAGTCTGTTTTCACATTCATCTGCTGAAAGTCTAAAGTTTCTCTGGGCTCACTGAAAATCAGATTTTAAAGAATGAGCATGATTTGCGGTATCACAGTAGAAGACATTTTGTGTACTGCTACTATAGTGAACTAAAATTTGCACATCCATATACTCTGGAAATGTTAGTGAGGAACAAGGAGTAGATGTTATTTGAAGGATTTTAACATCATAATTAAACTTCTTTGTGAAAAAAACAAATCAGACACAATATTTTTCAAAATAGTTTGCGTATGCTTATTATTATGCAGTATGCTTATATTATATTATAATGTAAATACATGTCCAGAGGGGGATATGTAAGTTATTATATGAATAATTTAAGTGACTTCACAAAATAGACTTTCTCAGTTTCTCAAGAGAGATAAATATATTTCAGTGCAGGAAAAAAGTTTGACTTCATTCCAATATAAGGGTCAGTCAGATGATTTTCAACAAAATAAAGTTCTTGAACCGGTTGAAAAAATATCTAACCCGGAATCCAGTTAGTTCACTAGTTTTAACAGTAAGATAAAATGATGAAATGCAAATTCACTGCCTTTTCATACAGACATTTTCTGCAGTGTGGAAGCTGGAAGACATTCTCCAGAGAAGCATGTAGGCCAACCTGATGTGAGGAAGATTTTCCTCTCTCTTTTTTCACTGTAACAACCTCCCTGCATTTCATAGCTGCATATGCTGCTGCTTAAAGCACCACTGAGATTTATGCCGTTGTCAGCTCACAAGGGTGCAATCAGGAATAAAGATCCCATAAACCCCTCTGATGTGTCCACAGGTACAGCAGTACTAGGTTATTGCTGATGGTGGATAAAAAAATGTGTAACTGTGGGTTTTGATTTTTTTTTTCTTTTTTCTTATTGGAAGTGAAAGCTTATTGTTATTTTTTGAGAGGGTTTCATGACTTTGAATCATGATTAAACACCATGGCACAATTTAACAAATACACAGACATCAATAAGAAATCAAGTTAAGCTCTCTGCTCTCTGCTAGTTGAGAAAGAAAGAGGGAGGGACAGGGGAGTGAAAGAAGCCATAAAGCTTGCAGACTGCCAGAGAAAGGAAAAAAAGATTAGGATGGATGGGGAAACATGCACATCACGTCAAAGCTTTAGGCCCCTTTGTTTTAATCCTAAGTAATGCTGATTTCCTCTGGGTTGCTGAGGTTGCCAAGAGTGCTAGTGTGTATGTGTCAGTGTATGTATGTGTATACAGTATGTGCTCATGTGTTTATGTATGTGTTTAGATTGTTTGCCTACTCGTGAAGTCAAGCCAGGTTGGCATCTGCTGCATTGTGTATGCTTCTAGTGTGAGTCTGCATGAATGTGTGTGAGTAAGGCTCGGACCCCACAGTTTATACACTGCGTGTATGTGTGTGTGTCTGCGTGCCCACCTGTCTATCTCTCAATGGGTTACATAAGTGTGTGCGAACCCTTCAGGGGACTCCCTGGCTCTGGGTCCAGCTGGCACAGGGCTCCCGCTCCTAGCTTTGCCTTTCAACTCCATCAAACAATTGACTTTATTTATTTCTTCCTTTACTTGTACACAATCTTGTTTTATTTTTTTTCAGTTTCCTCATTTTAATTAATTTGTTTGTCCTCTGGAGAGTCTTAACCAGGGTGACTAACGGAGCCTTGCTGGTACAAGCCTGCATCACTGCATAGACAATTCACTTTTTTATGGTATTATTGTCCATTGTTAATGGCTGGCTTGAACATTTCTGCTTAGTCCTGCCCGGTTCAAATATGTGGCCAGAACTGTGCTGGTGAAGAAAAAATAAAAAATCTGTTACTGTCCATACGCCTGTGCAGATTGATGACAGATGGGAAAAGTATGTATGAAGGCTGAGGTATGAGAGGTGCCTCAGTCCTGTCTGTATGAGATTGCAGAGTGGTTATCAAAGAGGTGGCACAGTGTCATTGCCATCCCCAGGCAGTTTTTTCCCCTCCCTTGGACAGACAAGACCAATTGGGCAATGCTTGGATGTCTTGAGCTGAGGTTGCACTAACCCCCCCCCCCCTTTTGGTTTCTCAAGGGCCGTCTATCCCACTCCATCGCATCACCGTAGCGACAGCTCTCCTTCGCCTCCCCATCAATCCCCTGGCCAGTCGCAGCTTCCCGATCTCACTGCCAGCTCTTCAGCCAGTCAGCAGCTGCACAACAACGTCAGGCCTGACAATCGCTTACCCTGCCGCCTTCGAGTCTGTCAACCCTGGGCCTGTCAAATTACTGTCAACGTAAACAGTGTGGGAGGGGCTGAAGAGGAGAAGGAAAGAGGAAGGGGCGAAAGTTGAAAGGAGTGGAGGGAGCAGGGTGGGGCATCTTGGGTGGGATGAGATTGGGATAGTGTCACACACAGATATGTACAGTATGTCACTCTAAACCCATCTTCTCCTGATTTGATTTTCTCCATTTGAACAGGAACAATCTATATGAATGAGTAGCTGTGCGTTAACCAACCAAGGTGAAGAAGTGTCTCCGCAAAGTGCATCAAAAAACAGCTACTCGTTTATTGTGCTGTTTTTCACTTGTTTTTTTTTCTTTTCTTTGAAATTTTCCTTTCACATCAATGAAATACGTGTTAAATCTGTCAATGGTGTATTTGCCTTCTGTGGCCGAACATCACTTTATCAATTTGGTAACTCAGCTGAGCTTGCAGCAGTTCATATCAAGTCAGTTTGACAGTTTGTCTTAAAGTTATAAATTTAGGACAAGTGATTAAGCGAAACTACATGTGCATTAAATGGTTTTGATGCACACTCAGTCAGGAAGGCATATTCACCCAGGAATATGGATACCCTTAAATAAAACAAGTTTTTAGTAAGATTTTCTACTTTGCCACGCCCTGCAGGTGAACCCACACACCAACACAGGCAACATGGAAAGGGGAGAACAAAGTTTAATAAGAGGCTCCATCTGAGAGGAGGCTCTGGTGAAGATGAGCTGCTGATGGACTTAAGTGGCTGATGGGGTGGCATGTGGGTTGCACAAAGAAGGGGGTGGTGAAAATTCAAGGGCAGATAACACATACAAACTGACTAAAAGAATGTCTTCAATGTCAAGAGGCTATATTCTCTGTAAAAACAAACCATGTTGACTGAGCGACAATCCAGTACGGAGTGAAGATCAGGGCAGGGTTGAAATGCTGGCTAGTATCGGGCTGCAACAAACTGGTATTTGATTGCAGAGGAGGAACGGGTGTGAGTGGCAGGCAGGTTGACCAGATTGACTGGCAGAGGTCAGGGCAGGAAATATACAGGGCAACACTAGACAGCAGGTCTCATCTAGATGCCAGCATGAGGGTGCCTCTTTTTCCATGGGCATCTCCAGACACTCTACCAGGGCTGGGCCACCCAGGACTGGCCCAGTGGAAATCTTGAATGAAGGAGAGGTCCAGGATGCAGCAACACTCCACTGGAACAAAACCCTCCCAATCCACAACCCCAGCGGTGAGAATCCAAGAAATAAGGTAGAATGGTTGGAAGAGACCATAAAGTGAAGAGCAGTTTTGAGATCCTGGTTGGCCCGCTCTGCTTGCCCATTAGATTAGGGGTGGTATCTGGGGGTTAGACGGATGGTTGCACCAACAGATGTGCAAAAAGCCTTCCACAGAGCAGAGGTGAACTAGGGGCTATGGTCTGAAACAATGTCTAAACGCAAGCTATACAGTCAAAACACTTCCTTGACAAGTATGTCAGCAATTCTTTCGCATGGGGCAATTTACGCAGGGGTAGAAAAACAGGAAAAATTACTGAAGAGTTAACCACAGTGAGAACAACTGTGTTTCTGTCCAAGAGAAGGCAGGCCCATAACAAAATCCAAGGCTAGACCGGCACTAGGATGTGTGGAAGATTTATTCTGAGTACATACATGGCAAGGAAGAGTAATTGATTTGGCATCCACAGCCATAGATAGACACCAAAAGCAACATATGAGAAACTCTAGAGTTTGTTTTATGCCAGGTTGACAGGAGAGTTCAGATGAATGAGCTAACAACACCTGTGACCTGACAGAATTAGGCACAAACAACCGCACCATTACCTGGGTCAGGTTATAACTGCTAGGCTCTCTGATCCTCCTCCTCAGTGTTCAAGGTCATGGCTGCAATGATGCAGGTAGGTGGTAGAATGGGGGAGCTGCTGGTTTGTCCTTCTTTCCTTGCATCTGGGAAAGGACTTATGGTTTGACATTCTTAGAGCCGAGCCTGTGAGTGAGGATAAAGCTAAAGGGCCCAAAAAAGAGAGCATACCTGGCTTAACAAGGTTTTAGTATCCTAGCTGTCTAGATGTAGGCCAGGTTCTTATGGTCATTCAAAACTGTATAAGCCTGCTCAGCTCCCTCAAGCCAGTACTGCCCCTCTTTCAATGCCATATGGGTGCAACTTATTGTCTTTAGCGGAGTGCTGTGACTGAACTCCCCCACCCCGATGTCCAAAACATAAACCTCAACAACAAACTGCTCCTTAGCATTTGGTTGAAGAGGGATACTAGCAGAGGTTATCTGGGTCTTCAGCTCAAGGAATGCTTAAGGAGCAGGTGTCCACTGAAAAGGTCTGGTGGTAGAGGTGAGTGCAGTTATTGGAGCAGCTATCTGAGTTTAGTTATGTATGAACCTCCTAAAAATAGCAAAACCCAGAAACCGTTACAAAGCGTTACAACTGGTAGAGCTGGGCGATTGTAGGACTGCTTGCCTGTTAGTAGGGTCCATTTTTCAACTGGCCCTCAGCAACAATGAAGCCCAGGAAGAAGACAGAAGGTACATAAAACTCATTTCTCTGCTTGTATAAACAGGTGGTTCTCCAGAGGTCCCTGCAGAACTAGGTGGACATGCTGGATATGTCAAATCCCTGGAAAAGATAAAGATATTGTCCAAATATATATAAATAAAATGGTGTATCATGTCCTGAAGACCATCATTTACCAAAGATTAGAAGACAGTGGGTGCATTGGTGAGTTCAAAGGGCAGCAAACCCCAGCAAGGGAATATTTAATATACTTCTCTATAACCTCACACTCTGGCCTGGAAAGGTTACAGAGATGCCAGCTGGGCAGGGAAGCACCAGGCAAGAGCTCTATCCTGCAGTCATATGGCCATTGGGGAGACAGAGACAAGGCACTCTGTTTGCTTAAAGCTGCCTAAACATTGTAGTATTCTAAGGGAACCTTGGACCCATCAGGGGCTTCTGGAGAGTTCTCTAGGATAGGTACAGACTGGCTGAGTTGACTGGAAACAGGTTGCATGGCAGGATGGGTCCTAGCTGATTATTCTCCCTGACTGACAATTGATGTGGGGATTGCGTTGATCTAACCAGTGGCCAGTGACAGGCATCTGATTTGTGGTTATTTTCACCAGAAACCTGCCATCTAAGGCACTGGCATTGACAGTTGTATATAAGAGCAATATAGGGAGCCCAACCTGCTTGACCAGAATGGCATCCAGGAAACTCAGCCGCATCTGAATTGACTCAGTGGACTCACCTTTCCTGAAGATGGTAGCAGGGACCTTTGTGCAAGGTCTGGGAGAAGGAGCTTGGCTTGACGGGTCTCCCCCTTCTACCAGTGAGCCTGCTTGTTTTAATGAGCCCAGTGGGCAGGATGCAATGTAGTGTCTAGGCTCACCACAACACAGGCATCTGTGTTGTTTTATACAACATTGCCACTCCTCTAGCTCGAGGAGGAAGCGGCCTAGCAGCATAGGCTCAGGGGAGGGCTATCTCTTTCGCAACCCTCGGGCCAAGTTGTCCTCTGTAGGATTCGCAGGAGGATGCCACTGCCACAAAAGCTGAAACAGGAGTCCATCATTGTCTCTCACCTCTCAACCCCTCTGTCCCAACCACACTCACCTACCAGGGTCCAAAACTCCACAGAATATTCTGCCACACTTTGCATACCCTGACGTAAGGAAAGTCTCTTGGAAGAGACCCTTCCACAAACAGGGTGGTCAAAAACTTTCTTCATCTCTGCAGTGAAGTCTGCGTAAGAGGTCATAGCAGGGGCCCCTTTCTCCCACATAATAGTAGCCCAGGCTAGAGCATTTCTCTCGAGCAGACTCATGAGGTAAGTGATCTTTGACTGGACCGTTGAGTAGTTCAAGGGGGTGCTGGGTAAACACGAGGTCACATTGAAAAAGGAATAATCTAAATTACCTTCATAGTGGTCTGGAGCTAGCTGGAACCCGTTGTTCCCTCAATGATACTGGGTAAGGCCCAGGGGCAGGGATTACTGGAGTTGGTAGAGGAAAGTGGGTGGAGGTCCAGGAAGGTGGGGAGGATGGCTGAGAGAAGGCTCCGCCAAAGGTGAGCTGCTGACGGATTTGAGTGGCTAGTGCGCTGACGGGCAGGTAAGTTGGAGTGGCGCAAATAAGCAGGATGTGAAAATCCAAGGGAAGGTAAAACACATAAACTCGTGAAATTACTTCAACATCAAGAGGCTAGATTCGCTGTGCAAACAAACTGTGTTGACTGAGAGACGATCCTGCACGGAATGAAGATCAGGGCAGGGATGAAATACTGGCTGGTAACGAGCTGGAACAGACAGGTGCTTGATTGCAGAGGAAGAACAGGTGTGAGTGGCAGGCAGGTTGACCAGATTGAGTGGCAGAGTGCAGAGCTGGGGGCAGGGAATATACAGGGAACACCAGACAGCAGGTGTTATCTAGATGACAGTGTGACACACCTGTAATATAACAAAACCAGCCCCACATCCATAACCCTGAACCAAACCACATCCCATCAACCAAACCACATCAGCCACCCTAATTTTTACAACACTACTTTATGCTTTGTAAGTATCCAATGCTTTGTTAGACAGGAGGAAGTTTGAAAATGTGTTGTTGTTATTAGTTCTGTTGGAAAATCGTTCCATTCTTTCATGCCCATTAAACTGAAAAATGACTGGCTAAGTCAGACCCTCAGTTGTGGATTTTGCACTTTTTCTTACACTAGTGTTCTCTCACCACCATCACCCCCCCTTTTCCCCATCTTTCGTTCAGGTAATTCCCTCGGTGACATCAGTGCTACTCATCTCGCTGCATTCTTTCTCCCCCCATTCTTCCCTTTGCACCTCCAGCACACATGTTCCATCTCTATCCCCCAGTCTCAAAGCACAAGCTCAACATAACTTTAATTTAAAAAAAAAAAAAAAAAAAGAGGAAGAAGGAAAAAAGTAATGGGCAGAAAAATGAAATGACTTTCTGGGCCCTCACGTAAAAGCATGACTCGCTCTTCAAGACAGGCAATATTCCCTCAATTATTGCCACTCACAGAACCCTCTTTGCCAGTGGATGAAGTTTTAATTCCAGGCTTCCAATAAAATGGATGCCCTAGATATAATGTGGAAATAACTCCTCAATGTTTCAGGATTTGCATGTAAGAATACACGTGAGTGCTCACTATTTTGAGGCTACATATTGACACAAGCAGGGCTGTGATGACCGGTGTTCTACTTCTCAAATACTAGAGAAGACATGTACTGTAGAAATGTGAAAACTTACTACTATTTCTACTCTAACTTCTAGTTTTAGTTCATGTATTGTTTTTTTTATAATTTTATACTATTTTAATGCATGTGTCATTTTAGATAAAAGTGTGTCCTAGATGAAAATTGTAAATTGTAATTGTAGTTACTCACTTTCCAATTTGTTTAGTTCTAGTTATATTTTAGGTTCTAGTTCCAGCTAATTGTTCTTTTGATTCTAGTATTACTGTCTTTAGTTATGTTTCATTCTAATTCTAGATTTCTAGATTTAAAGTCAAACTAGAAATGTAGTATTACTTTTAGCTCTTAATTATATTTTCAGTTGTTGTTCAAGCTCTAGGTAAAAGGGAGCAAGGACAAGTTCTAGCTCCTGTTGATATTATGATGCACTTTCATGGTAATTTGGCATTTGTAATTATATATATATAGAGATATATAAGATATATTTCCAGTTCTAGCTGTAGATTTAGCGACTGCAAAATTCAGCCTCTTAACTATACTGCCTTTGACTTTGTTTGGTGACACTGAGATAATTTGCCATAGTGACTAACCTCAGGCCGTCACGTTTCTGATTGGTCAAAGAAGGGGAGTGGCCCCACTGTGCATAGATGAGTGCTCAGATAATTGGTTGAGAGAATTGGGAGTCGTCAGCGGCCACTCTAACAGAAATGGGTCTAGCCAGCTGAGCTCTCGGCTCCTTAAGTGCCATTTTAACACAGTCATTCCCCCGCTTTTTAATTGCAATCAGACTTTTAGGGCAGAGACAGTGGCCTTCACGTTCACATCAAAAACCAACTCACATGTGCCATTCGCACATGTATGCGAGCAAACATATGCATTCAGGGGGAAAAGAAAAACTGAGTTACACATATTGATGACACACGCTGACAACAGAACAGGAATCTTTCAGATCCACACTGCTGACACACCAGAGGGAATAAACATGGCAGAGAATTCAGCTTTGTCTCTGACTCAGAGAGAGAGAGCAGTAAAGAGAGAAGCTTTGTCTTGGGTGTAGCTGTGTGGCTGTGGGGATCGATAGGTTTAACCAGCAGGGGCTTGGGTCTGTGGAGCAGGAAGAGACGCAGGCAGGAGGTTAGGGCTGGGCAGGACAGCCTGGAAATGCTTTATCACCACTAGCAGCAAGGCACTGTCTCCCATCAGGGGCACGAAAAGCTTAAGGGCTTGAGAGGCTGTGTGTATCTGTGTGTGTCTGTGTGCCATGTAGGGATATGTCTGTGTGAATGCATGAACTGTGCGTGACAAACATTACATTATCCTACAGGGTGTTTCACTTGCATGCTGATATTGTTTGATTCATTGTTCATCATTGTTTTTGGTGCTGTTTGTTTGTTTGTTTGTCTGTGAATTATGAAAAAACGACTCTGCCGATTTCCGTGAAAATTATTGGTAGGGTGTAGAATTGTTCAACCCATTAAATTTTGGGGTGAATCCCACTTATGCACAACAATTTGGGTGTTTAGTGCTTTAGTGTTTTAGTGGCTATTAATGGCTCCTCCTGGTGAATAAAATATTAATAGTTAAATAAGCATCTGACAGTCAAGGGGTTTTTAAAAAAGTAGGCAACTGGACTTTTTCTTTGAGCTTGAAGACGTTTCACCTTTCATCCGAAAGGCTTCTTCAGTTCTAGCCTGATGATGGAAACCAGGAGATATATCTCTGGATCACATCATCATCTGACAGAACTCTGTCATAGGGATTCAGCTAGACACCATCCGAATAGTTTTGGAAATATAGCCACACGCATTGGCTTCTAGATTAGATGGAAGATCCACTACAGGCCTTGGTGAAGGTGTGTGCCCTTCTAGTTACTATTATATTGTTGCACCAAACCAGTGCAGTAGAAAGATCACCGATTAGATTCATAGCATGTCACATTTCTGCATATGGTATGTTTTTTCTTTTTTTTTATTGGTCTCATAAATGTATCTTCCCATGTTGACTTTTAGTTGTACAAGAAGATCAGCGAATGTTCAAGAAACTCTGAATGACAAATGAATCCCTGCGAGTTATTCATCTCAAATACCAACAGTTTTGGTGTCTGACAATTTCATTCATTAAGCCAGACAAGTCATACAATAATTGAGCTCACTAAGTTGACCTAATGTCTTAGTTCTCCAAACAAACAATGCTGTCGTAATTAGTTTTTAATCAGATTGCATTGTTTTGGCTGATAAAATATGCTTACTTGCAATATTATGAGTAATGAGAGCAGCCGAACTTGCAGAGCAATGTTCGTCTCGCCAAACAGCGATCATGTTTTTACAGTAGATGCAAATCAGACTGTCTTACTGTTTATTGATTAAGAGGACACCGTCTGAAGTCGATGTTGCTGTCTTTCAGTGTGATTTTTGTTTGCTTTCCCCCTGCATCAGACTAGTTCTGTACTCTGATCCCAGTGCTTTAATTAAAATACGCTCCTCGGCTCAATATTCGGATTAGCTAAGGTTTAAGCGCAGACTGTGAAATTTAATTTGATGATATTTTCAGCTATAACAAATAAGCAGGTAAACAACTACAGACCTTTCATCTAATCCTCCCTCTTTCCAAGTAGTATTTGGGATGTTAAAAATGCAGTAAAAAAAATATTCATTGTGTACATGCAATGTTGTGTATCATTATGTTTAGCATATATCAGCACTCTGAAACCACATTGTTGTTGTTCACTGAGTTTCTGAATGTACTGTGTGGACACCTGCCTGGTGATAGATAGAGACTGGAATGGCTCTAATATCTAATCATCTACAACCACAATAATTACATCCCCCTGTATTTATTTTAAATATATTACATGCCATTTAAACCAAACATATATATATTTAATGCCTTCCTTAATTCTGTTGAGACACATATTATTACCAACATTATGCTCCAATATATAATTCATTAATAAGTTGGAATATGGTAACACTAGTGAAACTGTAAACAATTTATCCTATTTGCCGTCAGTGTTGCAGTCTGTGTAATTTCTATTTGCATGGTAATATTCTGTCAATTTGTGTTTCCAGAGGTATTCGGGAAGGGGAAATGAAGGTGAATGAAATAAGCTTATCCCAAATAATAATATTATATTATCCCAAATAATATATATATATATATATATATATATATATATATATATATATATACACACACACAAGCTTCTGTTTACTTTTACAAATCGGTTCAGTGTAAATCAACAAGTGTCTTATCACTAGGAACCTGTGCCTCATTTGGCACACTGTGTAAAAAAATGATCATAATGATTTGAAAATGGTTTAAAGATGAGGATACGTCCAAATCATTTCAGTATATGGTAATATAATAAAAAAGAACAGCTGTTCTGATTCAGGGCTAATGAACAAGTGTTCACAAGCATAAAAAACTCCACATACATAGATGCACACTTTATATTCCTGCTTATACCACAAGCTCTTAAATTACATGTATGGGGATTACACTCATCTGACCATAAAAAGTCTGTCAATCACTGGATTTGTTTCCCTTTAAGAAATTCATCTTTTGAAATATGTAACACCTGCAGTACTCAACAAAGTCTAATTGAATGGTGGCGTGAAAGATGTATATGGTAGAAAACCCAGGCACTCCAAAAAAGGAGACTGACAAGAAAATTCTAAATGTTAAGTACTCCAAAGCACTTGTTTTGTAAGAGTCCATAAATAGTGTGTAGTTAAAACATAATTCAAACTTGATATCTTTATTATTATTCACTGTCTACCGTCTTACCATTCATTATATGTACTGAGGCCTATATTAAAGACCTGGAAATTAAACTATCAACTAATTAAACAGCAGAAAAATGAATGAGATGATTATAAGACATTTCCTATGCTTCCATAGTTGAAACCAAAGTGAATCTAAATGACCCTAAGGTGAGGCAGAGATAGGACCCGTGCCACTAAGAAGACTGATAAAGGTGTTACCTCCATTACAGGGGCAGCACTGCAGTTCTGGATTCCAGGCACGCCTCTGATTTGTCAGCTCTAGGAGAATGCTGTAATAGTGGATGTAATGGCACAAGGAGGGTTGTTGTTGGAGTGTGTGTGTGGGGGGGGGGGTGAGGTGTGTTGTATGGAGACAGAAGGAGTGAATGACGGTAGAAAAATGTCTGCAGATGGAAGTTGAAACAGCCATACATCCTTGTTAGCCCTCCTGTCTCCCAGCAGCCAGAACAGTCCCCTCATCTCCCACGCGTACACACACACACACACACACACACACACACACACACACACACACACACACACACACCATAACAACACACAGATATATACTGGATTGTTTTCCAAATCCCTGCCCTGTAAGAGAACACACACACACATATAAATAGGACTACATATCAAACTTACTAATACTAGACCCAACTGAAATGTGTTTTTTTTAGCCCAGAACACATGTTAAATAGAAAATAGTTCTGTAGGGGGGAAAAACATTGTGAGGTATAAATATTGCTTTGGTAAATCAAGTATCATAAAACTTGATTAATTGATATTGGCAATATTATCTACACATGTAGTAAAAATTGTATGCAAATGCACTTAAGCAAATGGATTCACTCACTTGCAAAGACAGGCACAGGATAGATATTGACCATTAAAATCACTCCAACAGTTTTTATCAGATCACATTAACACCATTGCAACTGCTTGTAAATTATTGTGTGTTCCATTATTTTTAATATATATATATATGCTTTACGGGGTGGCGCAGGGGTTAGCGCTGTTACCTCACAGCAACAAGATCACAGGTTCAAGACCTCCTTGGTCCTGGGTCTGGGACCTTTATGTGTGGAGTGTTCTCCCTGTGTCTGCATGGGTTTTCACCGGGTACTCTGGCTTCCTCCCACAGTCTAAAAACATGCTGAGGTTAATTGGTGACTCTAAATTGTGAGTGAATGGTGTGTGTGCCCCATGATAGGCTGGCGACCATCTGGGGTGTATCCCTGTCTCTCACCGTAATGCGCTGGGATTGGCTTCAGCAGACCCCTGCGACCCTAAAGAGGAATAAGTGGGTATAGAAGATGACTGACTTTAGCTTTACATTTCTTAAAAATTCACTTACATTCTGAAACTAAGGAAGGAAAAAAAATCTTTGCCTATGACACAAACTGCCGACCTCTGTCTATCACAAGAGGCCCCACCAAGTTTCCAATGGAAAATCCCCCTCCCCAAAGCCTCCCCAGCAGGCTACCAAGACATGTTCTTTCCCATGTTGTCACCAGCTCCTTGTCCTCCCGCATCACAACTCATTTGCCCAAAACAGAGCTGGCAGAAATACAGCGAGACAAACAAAGATACAAATGACCGTTCCAGACAGGCTGCACTTGCATCTGCATTCACTACCTCCTGTTTTTGCCATACACAAAAGGCTCCTCGCAGAGCCAGCACTGTGCACTCGTGACGGGCTTCACAGTGCCGTCACACCGGCCTCCGGGGCTCGCGGCTTCTACGAGACAGTCAGAGGTCAGTAATGAATATACATGTGTGGTCTGCAGCAGGGGTGATACTGGGAGGAAGATGAATATTGAGTTAACGTGCTGAGTTGCGTAGGGCTACATTCCCAGTTCCCCAGTCACAATGTCCTCTGCTGTTAATCTCAGTCTGGCTTGTGAACATAAATATTTACACGGCTGTCACAATCGGGATTTATAGGACATTCTCTGCTCTTCCCGTATGCTTTATTCCCTCTTGTCTTTTGCAGAAGTAAGTTTCCCTTTGCACAATGGCTAGGAAACTCTTTGTTTGCTCTGGGATGTCTGTGTAACCTTGTTTTGTCTGTATTGTATACTGAGTGCACAGGGTGTGAATATTGTTTTATTATATTGACAGTTCTCATCCTTGCCAGTTTCAATAACCAACATTCAGCAAAAGAAGTGCGGTAATATAAACAGTTTGGACATTTCCAACTGATGGGCTGCACTGTAAAAAAGATCTACTTGGTTCTACTTAAAATCATAAGTTAAACAGCTGCCTCAAAATTTTAAGTTAAAACAAAATGGCTCATTGATTTTTTTTAACTCATCATTTTGAGTCTTCTGTAAGCTCTGAATTGTCTTCTTTGAGTCAACATGACTGTACAGCTATTGTTGTTTTGACTTTCTTGTTTAAGTTCAAACTAAAGTGAACTCAATTATGAGCATCCGGTTAACTTATCCCCATTAGTGGTGTCAACTTTATACTTTTAACTAAAATGTCTTTTATTCAACAATATGCATTCTGTACACTTATCCTGGTAAGTGGGTTGAACCTTGTAAATTAAATGAAATGTCTTAACAAGTTAGGATTATCTAAAAGAATGCTTTGTTTTCACAACACAAATCTAGTATATATATATATGTATATTATTATTATTATTTTTATTAAAGCCATGATAAGCTACACATGTAACACATATGAACAGTGCAGTTGTTGTTTTCTGGAAAACTAGTACAGCATTGCACTGCACAACACTGCTATATAGAACAGGTTTTAAATTTAAACATTTTAAAAACCTCATCCCAGTAAACTCACACAGAACCAGGACACATTTACTTAATCAATCATTTCTCCCCAACAAAATACTAGTTACAAAAAAAAACCCACTTTCTTCATAAAACTAATTTGGATGTAATTCAAAAGCTGTGCTGAACCTGATTCAGCTCAAAAACAAACTCAAAACTTCAAGTTTCAAGTATTTGAAAACAATCCAAACACATGAAGCACACTTTTACCATGTTATTTGTGTACAACTTTAATATGTATCAAATGTATTCAGTCCAACAAAAGTAAAAACCAACAAATCTAAATGTCCAACAAATGTCAGGGCTTTTGCCTTCAACTTGGGTATACATCTCCAGGAAAAAAAACCAAATGAAAAATGCATTCCATCCTATTCCTGAGTGAAGCATGGTTCAGAGTTTATACCTCAGGAGCTTGTTTCGGAAGCTGTGGACTCTGGCAGAGGCTTGATCTGGTTTGATTTTCATCACTACCCTTTGAAGGAACTCAAATGAATACTTCATGGCACGTGGATACTCGAGGTTTAGGCAGTAGATGATTCCCAAAAGCATGGCATAGCTGGATGGTACATCTTTAAAGTTGTGAAGAACAACAGTCTCCTCAACCACAACTGCCACATTAAACACCTCATGTGGAAAGGCTTCCTGGTTGTCACCATCATAGCCTATCAGTAGGCCAAGTTGCATACCCTTCATAGCTGTAGCTAGAGTCTCACCATGGGCCTGGCAAAGCAAAAAAAGAGTTGTGTGAATATTAAGGTCAAGATATACATGCTCTGCAAAGCTACTTAAGTCTCAGGTCATCATAAACCTTGACATATGTTCAGGCTAACAAAAAAAGTCTCTGGGATTTCTGTTGTGAGTGTCCATGTGGATTGTAGGTGCAATGAAGTGCAAATATCTGGGGAAGTGCATGCTACCCCCCCACCCCACCACACGTATTCTAACCCCGCCTAATTCAACCACTATTCTACCCATCTTGCGTCCTTCCCATCACTACTATTCTACGCTTCACTCCTCCCTGCATGATTATTCTGTGGCCATAGGACTTGATCATCAACACCCATGATTTAATCCAATCTCTGTGTTTAAGGTTGTGTGTGTGTGTCTGTGTTTGGTGTGGTGAGGTGAATGAGGTGTGTGTGCGCAAGTGTTTTACATGTGGGTGGGTGTGTGCGTATGTGGGCTGTTATGCATGACAGAGAAAGATCTTACATCACACATCCTGATGATGTCTGAGGGCTCTTCGGACAGGTAGTGTGGCAGACCCAGCAGAGCAGCAGTCCTTCTCTTTTCGTTTGTGTCCTACAGGACACAAATAAGCAGCGTTGAGATTTTATTGTAAACATAAGACCTGGTGCCCAATTTTACAATACTCAGCTCATCCACTCACATCTTTCTTCAGACAGTCCAAAATGGCTTTCAGTGCAGGCTTCTTCCCTGACTTGGTCGCAGCTTCGTACACTTCCAGCAATCTTGGTACCAGGTCATCAAGTCCGTCGAGGAATGACTCAAGAAGGTCTGTGCCTACTATTCTTTTAAACTCTGCCCGAACCTTACAAGACAAAAAACAGTTTACAGAGAAGATATTCAAAACATACCGTCACCCTAAGCCAAGGTTGTCTGTTGGCTTTCGTCCACTCAGTTATACTACACACGTGCACACTCCAATCCATATGCACATTCACGCCACCAAAAACAATATCAGTACAATGTCAGACATGCTCTCTTGGAAATATTGTACAAAAGACCCAAAAATGTAACCAGCTCTTTTACTTTTGGGAGGGAACCTCACACAGTGATATCCATTCAAACAAAATTGGATTCAATATCCAGAATATCAGTTTTCATACCTTTAGGAATTACCATCACGGATCCATCCTTTGCATATCTTCCATTCGCTTCTTGAAGTGTGAGTTCAACATCATGGGAGAACTCTGGAATCGGGAAGGGCTCAGGCCATTGCTGGGAGTCAGCTTCCCCACTGCTGAGAGATGGAAGGCTGGCTGTATCCAATGTGGAATCTGAGAAAACAGCATCAGTGGTGAACAACACTTTCAATGTTGCTCGCTCCTCAGGAAGGTCTCAGATGTCGGTCAGGTTGGTCAGCTGATCGGTAAAACAATTAGGGTAAATACAACTAAAACCTCTTCTTCCACGTCCATGCTTGTCCTTGTAATGATTCACTATAGTCTTTTCAATGTATGAGGCAAAATCACAAAACTTACAAGACCACTTCATCAAATGAGTAGCTGAGCCAGGTAAGTCACAAAGCACCTGAAACACATCAAACAGAAGAAAAGCTTTACTTTCTTTAATATGTCTCTAATGTCACCATGGCTGCACATTCATTGTCATTTTGCTATTGCTATATAAATTCAAAATAGTGAACTCATTACCATGTTCTGTTTAATAGTCCTTATTAGTGATTTCAGAAGTTATTTTCATTTAGAATGTCTTTAAATTAGTTCTACTTATTTAGACCAGTGATTCCCAAACATTTTTTCCTGGGGACCCATATTTTTAAATGAACTACAGCCGAAAGGTTAATTCACAGCTATATTAATTCATAGCTGTATTAAATCATAGCGTAGGTTTGCAACTGGCAGCCATTTGGAGGTTGAATGCCGATGGCTGTTGCGATGACCGTTAAACATCTCTACCCACCTGATGGTGTCGTCCCAGTCTTTGGGAAACAATGGTTTAGACAATCTAAAAGACTGCCCTGTTTCATTCAAACATATCATAGATAACACTGGGGTCACGTAACATTAGCTTACAGAATGTTCCGTAAAAGAGCTAGTTTCTGCATATTGCCATCATGTCTCCTCAGCTAATGGCTGTTCTTAAGGGGTGTTCACACCGGACTCAATTGACGCGATTTTTTCGCGCGATGGACGTGATTTTGTCGCGCGACAAATTAAATTTTGTCGCGTGATAAATTAAATTTTGTCGCGCTGGTTTGCGAAAATTCGCCAGATTGCGTCATCGCGTCCCCGTCTGTTACGTTTTCTCTCATCATCCGTGTGTGTGTGTGATCACCACTCACGGCGTTGTACAGCTCTGAAAGTCCGAAGCTCCGCCGTCATTTCTGGGTACATGATCCCCTCTGGAGGTGCACAGAGCTCGGCTGGTTTCTACCGGAGCTCCGCCTGGACGACGCGGCTCCGTTGTCCGTTGAAGTCCGTTGAAAAGTAAAAGACTGGCGGTAAGTGAATTTCTCGTTGTCATGGAGACGTGGAGCGAATCGCGACGCTGATTGGTTGTCGCGCTACGTCATCCTGCGAATTCGCCATAAAAGTTCAATATTTTCAACTTGACGCGACAGGAGAATTTCGCGTCGCGAAGCGCGATTTTTCGCCACTTCGCGTCCATCACGTCGCGCCGCGAAAAATCGCGTATTCCCATTGACTTAACATGTAATCTCGTCGCGCTGTCGCGCGAATTTTTGTCCGGTGTGAACACCCCTTTACTCAGCTGGCACTGGCAAATAAACCCCAGCCCGCCCAAACAACTACCTAAATAAATAGCTAGCTAACGTTAGATGGCCATGACTTTGCTAACTAGCTAGCAACCACAATTGAACAAAAGTCCGAAAGTGCAGAACATACGTTTTACATAAAATTGTGTCTATAATATTGTTATAGATCCATCATGCACATGTGTGAATAACAGCAAAACTCTGCTGTATGTACTGTTTTAATTAAACGCAATGATTAATTTGCGCCCCTAATCTGCACCTACACCAGCCCCAGCTGCTAACAAATGTGTAGCTCAATAGTTATTAGCCATGTGCGTCGCTAAAATTAAATCACAGGAGCTCACAGTGCACATATTGAACGGTACCGACGTTAATTACGTTAATCATCGATGTATATTCAAGGCTAAAAAAGAAAACACGAACACTTACCAAAAATGAACTCGCACAAGCCAACCCGTCTCATCTTGTCTTGCAGAAAAATGAGGCACCAACTGAAGTCTGCTTGCTGACGGCTGGCGCGTAAACTTCAAGCTTGGCTTCATCTCGCGACTCGCACATGCGCAAAGACCTGTCCTCCCCAATATGTAACAGTTGTACCCCACTCAATTTAAAATAGCAAGTTCATTCCACCACTTGATATTTGTGATTCATTGAAGTAACTTATGGCCTTAAATTGGAAGACTGAAAACTCAAACAATTTAGTTGAAATTTCATAAAACATTATTTTATGCCAGTGTTAATGAAATATATCAGTTATCATAACTTATTGATGAGATCCTTTTTTACAGTGTGGTGAAGTGAGGGAGCGGTAATGAAACACACACAATATACTTATTGTCTTTCTTTGTGACACTGGACGCAATAAGAACCATGCAGGCTGCCTGTGTGTGACTATTACCAGAATACTCTCAGTCGACGCAGTGCACACACCTTTTCTTGCTCCCTTATTCCTCCTGATTCCATCCTAATCTGCCAATGCCAAATCTATTTTGTCATGTTACTCCTCTGATAGGTTGGCATGTAATTAACTCCTTGGCATGCGCTATGGGTTTCATTTGCATGGTAATAAATCTCTCCTCCTTACTGTAGGATGGGGAAGCATACAGGTCTATGTGCTTAGCTTCAGCAAACATCCTCAACTCCTCCAGACTCCAAACTGCTTGATCCGAGAGGAGTAATCGTCATTTCCAGGTGCAGGGCCATATTGATTAAACATTGCCTTTAGTTTAGTTTTTTTTTTTTTTAAATGAATGTATTTAACAGAGCGCTGCAGCAAACAAAATATTCAGACAAGTGACTGCCATTAATCCAATGGTACATCTGGAGCCTTGTATTTATTTGTTCCTACAAGCCTTCTGCCGCCCATTACGTCTTTTCCTTTTGTCCACTTTATCAATTTGGTGGGCTCATCTTTTCTGGAGATCCCTGGCACTCGCCCAACTGTTGCTTATATACAGTGTATCAGCCCGAAGCTGAGCAGAGAGGAGTGTGTGTGTGTGTGTGCGTGTGTGTGTGTGTGCGTGTGTGTGTGTGTGTGTGTGTGTGTGTGTGCAGGTCTCCTGGTTTGCGTGTTATGTGTAACTATGTTTATATCCATGTTGTCCCAGTGTGCACATGACACGGACAAATAATAGGACAGTGATGAGGCGTTTGGGCTACAAAGTGTGAGGGGGTGTGTGTGTGTGTGTGGTGGGGGGGTGTCATTATACATGTGTGTTTTGAAAGATGGATGAACGGAGTAAAGATTGCACTCATCTGTCGTGGTACAATGCTCCCATCAGGTCTGAGTGTGCCGGGTGACCTCAGTCTCATAGGTTCACAGGCCTGATTAAACATCGCCTCCGAGTCGGCTCAGGGGATGCCAGGCAGACCAGCACTGGCTCTCCGCTCCCCCCCCTGTCCTAATGGCTCCTTCTGATCTAACCCCATTTATCTCTATCACCCCCCCTGTCCCACACACACCCTTACATCTCACCGCCCCCTGCCTCACTCTACCAGGGATACACCCATTGTTTGACTGTCATCTGTCTTTATTAATATAAGTTCCCTTGGCTCGGTGCGTATGTGTTTGCAGCTCGCATGTCCGACAGCCATAAGTCTTCTTTGACTGTCATCGGTGACTTATGGCTGCTGATTAGCAATTAGTGTGTAAATGCATGTATGTACCTGTGTGCGCTGCATGCAAGCTTCCTATACCCGACTCTCCCATTTTGTTTGACTACCATCTTTCTATGTTTATTCAGTGCTAGTATAAGCCATAATGAGGCTGAGGTTGAGGGATGATGATTAACTGCAACAGGATCCAGGAACTGGCGTAACTCATGATAAGACAGCTTTCTGTGGAGACTTTGATTTATTTGGCTGTAAGGTGCCAAATACCGGCTGTTCCTCTGAGCTGGAGGCCATGCGGGGTCACAAGTCGAAGACACGCCGTTAAGACGCAGCCAGCCAGCGCGTTTTTAATCTTTCCCTCTCCACTTTGATCTCAGTAACTTCAGTCAAAGCTTGCTCAAATCATCACCGAGACATTTTAAAGGGTTGCAATTAGAGCCAAATAGCCCGCCATTTATCAAGCGCCTTTCATGTCCACCATTTTATTTTATGAAAGCAATCGATTGTCTATGTGGCATGGAGGCACAGCCCCAACCTCAGCTGCTCCTACAGTAGGTGCAAAGTGGTGAGTGCACTCAGGCTGTTGCTCCGGCAGAGATTGAGAGAGCCAGAAAGAGGGAGAGATCGCAGCTGAGTTGCCCGGCTGCAACAACGCGGCCAACGCTGCTTTCACAAATGCACCGGAGTGATCAGACAGCGTGGTCTGGTAAAGAATAAATAAAAATAGAGCAGCTAAATGCCAGGGGCGCTGGACATCTGTGTGAGCTGGGTGGGGCTCGGCAGTTTGAAGGGAGAAAGAAGAAGAGCGGGAGAAAAAAAAAGACAGAGGTCAGAAGAAGGAGAAGAGAGAGAGACGGAGTAAGGGAGCAAACGAGCGCTGTGTGTTGTTTATTTACAGTTTTGTTTTTTGTTTTTTGTATGTGTTATTTACATCACCGTTGCTCAGCTCCGTTGCTGACATACGGCAGCAAGACATGTGGCTGACACAGACTTAGACAAAGAGAGAGGGAGCCTGTACACACACATACACACACCCACACAGGGGACTGGGATCCGTTCACCATCGGGAAAGCTTATTCAGAAAATGATGTACTAAACGAGCACCTTTCATCAATATTTAACTCCTCAAACTATGAAATGAAATGTATTTAATACATAAAATATGCATGCATTCTTTAAAGATTTGCTTGAAGGCAGTGTAGTTTTTTTTTTCCTTTTCATGGTAAGTATTACAAAAGTCTTTACATGAGCCTATATTTATGAATTAATGAGAGGAAAGACTGTACCTGCGAGCGCACACATGCACACACATATATACGCAAACAAGCAAATTATTGTATATCCGCACACCGTGGTGTGCATTTCCATGCACACACACGCTGAGACACACAGGCGCAGAGCAGAGCTCCAGCAGTGCGGGGCAGGAGAGGAGGCTGCAGGGCCCTGACCACATAATCATCTCCTAGAGAGTAATCATCAAGGCCTCCAACATCACTGCACAAATACACCAACCCTGGACCCCCTGGCACGAGGGGAGAGAAGGCGGGGTGAAGACAAAGAGTGTTTACAGGGGAAAAAAAAGGGTGAGAGAGAAAATGAAAAGAGAGGGGGGGGGGGGGGTTAAAAAAGTGGGAACTAGAGAGGGACCATGTTTAAAGGGAGGAGATGAGAGGAGGGCAGAAATTTAAGGCGATAGAAGAGAGATAGCAGGTTCGGCACAGCAATAAAAGGGGAAAAAGGACAGAGTGGTAGAAGCAACAATGGATATGTGTTAGTTGTACAGGGAAAGGAGGAAGAGAGATATACGGGACTGTTTCAATGTTTAGGAGAAAATTGGGAGACGAGAAAGGTGGGGGGTGGGGGGATGTGAAAGGGCAGGACAGGGGTCTGTGTTTACAGGAGAGGACAGAAAAGAAAAATAGTCATAAAGAAACATTAAGAAAGAGAGGGGAGGGAACGAATTAGAGGTGAAAACAGGGCTTTGTTGTGAGGACAGGGCCAAGGAGAAGAGAAAAAAAGAGCAAAAGAAGAATTATAGAGAGAGATGGAATAAGCGAGAGAGTGTATGTGTTTGCTACGCATGAATGTACAGCAGCGTTGCCCTGGAAATGGCAGCCGCTTGGATTATGAGCTGATTAGTTGCCCTCCTCTTGAAACCCCCCCTTCTCCGCTCAACAGGGTGTGTGTGTGCTACCTGGGGCACGGTCTGACGAACAATAACACACACACGTGCGCACACACAGTCTTCATTCAGACACATACTGTACGTTCAACAAAAATAAACTTAGTCTTTTACCATTGTGCCATTGTGCTCAGTGTAGCTACCTTTTTGCATCAACATCTCAATCTGTCCGCCTCTGCTGGACGCTGCCTCTCTGCCTCTCTGTCTCTCTGTGTGTGACGTGGCAGGGTGCTAATCTTGGCCCTTATCTTTGCCTGCAGCTCTCCTCACATTCCCTTCTGCACAAGCACCTTATCTGCCATCACTGTCAATCAGAGCAGATCAGGCTACCTACAGCTGAGTCCGCTCGACCCCCCACTCCCACCCCTCCTCCCCGTGCAGCCCCCCCAACACCCAACCACTACAACATGCCAGCGTTGGGCGCCATTATTAGATCCATCAACTGTTATCTTTCATGTAAGTTCCCCCTGATTCATTTACTCCTCTGGCATCTGTCTTGGACTTGAATGCTACAGGCTTTGTCAGAGACATGTTTAGAACATTTGACGGCTAAACATCTTCGTGAGCGGGTTGTTTCTTTTTTTTTTCTTCATTTTTTCTTTTTTTTCTGAAACTGCTCATTGCAAAAACAAGGGTGAAATTTAAATGTGATTACAGATTTTCCTCAGGGGAATGGAGCCAAAGCCACAGGTTAAGTTCAGACATGTTAAGCACTCCCGCCACATGGAGGTCTCCTGCAATCAATGTTTGGAATACATGTTTTGCATCATCACTGGGGGGGAATTGCTTGCCTTAATTCACTCATGATTAAACAAAGTAGTTATTATTTTTACATTTATAATAATTATGTCTATAATTATATCTTGATGTGTATGTACGTAGGTAAACTACTAACTAACTTTGATATTGACAAATCTGTAAAATAAGAATTTTACCTCTTCAAACCAGAGATGTCTTATAATTTTTCAGGAAATAATTAATTCAGCATAATTGTCTTAAAATGGACTAATAATCCTTAATTGACTAATATCAAACCCACCAACTAATCAACTAATCTCCTATGAGGTTGGCTGACTCATTATTGAGTGATTCATTTTTCTGCCCATTTTAAATGCTGCTTGTTATCTTTTTTGTGTATCTTAATTAATTATGTTAGTTTATTTTTTCTTTCTTATCATGTAGTGTGGACCCTGAGAAACAGGCTTTTGATAAGGTTAGAATATGATAGTTTTGATAAAAATAAGTTCCTTGGTATAGTTTAATGTTAAATGTGTGTTGTGCTGTAATAACGTCACACTGCATCTTCCTTTGGTTCCAGCAGCTACAACAGGTTTTTGTCACATAAATGTTGTTAATATGTCGTTTTCTGAAGCAACAAATCTTTTTGCTGGGAAGGATTGCTGGGGGGGTACAGTTATGTACATTTTACCCACACCTCTTTTCCTATCATGCATGCAGACGAACACACATACACACACACACTCCAGCCCATCAGCACACTCCACCGATAAGGCTGGGCCAGTGACCTCCCACCTGCGATCACGTTTGGAAACCCACCCATCTAAATACTATTCAACCAGCCCACACTCACACGCCCACCCACTAATCAGGAGCACTAATCCAGACTGCCGGCATTTTTGGTTCACAAGCCTCACTAGGAGGGCAGCCGCACCACAGTTAACAAAAGGGGGGTGGGGAGGGGGAATAAAATAGCACAAATCCCTTTTGGGCAGGTTTAATATTTTTAGGCAAGGGCACTTTTATGTGGGGGCAGGTGTGCTCTGGCTCCCTAATGCTGAAGTAATTGTAGATAATGGAGTTTTAAGGACAGCTGCTGATGCGGGTTTAAGTAGGATTTGGGAAGAGATTTATGGTGGAGGGAAAATGGGCGGACGGGTGGAAAATTTGGAGAGGTATAGGCACAAGGGAGTGAAAGAGGAGGTGGAAAAGGAGATGTAGAGGTTAGAGAAGAGGGGGGTCTGCTTCGGCTTATCCCAATGAAGGTGAGAAGCAGGAGGGAGAGTAGAAAGGGGGGAAAAAAGATATGGCTCTATCTTATTGCAGAAAAACCTCTGGGATTGAGAGGGTGAAAAAAAAATAACTCATCTTTAGTTTAGTCTGGCCCGATGCTTCTTGAGAAAAGGGGGTTATAGAGGGCACGAGCTGGATGACTAATTGGGGAGGATATGAAATGAGGCTTGACTCAATCTACACCCTTGAATCAACTCTGCCCTACAGTATGCATCAAATGGGCTCCCTAAGTGGTGCTTTTCCATTGATTATACCCTTTCAATGTTACGCTCCAACTCCTTGTTGGAGAAATTTGACAGGGAAAAAAAAGAGAGGGAGGAATCTAAAGGGGGCAGTTGAAATACCGGTCAATACTTAGCAGGGTCAAGCCAGAAAAGTAGGAAAGCAGAGTGAGTAATATCATATAGAAAGATTGCCATGAAAGCGCTTTGAGAGAAAGAGAGAGGGAGAGGACAAGGTGTGTAAAAAGTGCGTTTGGCTCGCCATAAACGCAGCAGTGCGTGGCACTTCGGCTGGCATGGCACTCACACTTTATGAGGTGTGGAGGGGCTGTCTCTCTCGCCTCTCTGCCTGTTTTAATGATACAGTTTAAATGGAAAAGCTGGAGCTTCAGTCGGCACCAAGGACTCCACTTTCCTCCGGTCCACGTACACAAAACCTGAAAGGGCACGCATAAATATGCTCGCGCAAAACTTCTCTCTGCACGCGCACATCAGCATCATTTCAGGAAGCTAGAACTTATTTGTACAAAATAGGAAATGTAATTTCTTATTTATTATGTTGTATGGGGAAAGAAGTATGAAAAAGTGGCCACATGGAAGTTTTCTAGTTAAAAAATAAGCAAAAACCATGAAATCTTGCAGCAAATTTAAAGGTGCAATGTGTAAGAATTGGCCAGAATTTTAGTATAAAATATTCAAAAATATTAACTGAAATTATCAAGAGAATGTGAAACGATTTGACATTATGTTATAGACCTATATTTATTGTGCTATCCAGCTAGCCCCTGTCTGTCCTGTCTTGTAATACCACTTTCCCTTTATTACACTTCAGGTGAGAAAGTTACCATTTAGATTCCCAACATGTGGTCAGTTTATCCTAATATTGTTTGGAAAGGCATTCTTAGGATAATTAGGTGTCCATGTTGGGGACACCACTGCTGCAGCAGTCAGCCTGGAGACAGCTCCACTGATGCATTAAACTGCGTGCAGCTTTTTGGAAAAGTACCTGAGGTTCTAACCAAAGAATTTTGATATCTTGGCAATGCCATTACACAGATTCAGATCAGTAAGGGTTAGGTTATATTCAATGACACACAAACACACACACTGTCCCCAATTGGTTTGTTTCAGTTGGCCAGTTTTTACACATTGCACCTTTAAGTGTAATAACCTAATTCATTGTAATTCATAAGTAAGAAATGTTATGGCAATTTTGTAAATATTTAAATTAAATTGAAAGTTATCATTACCTAATGAACAATAGAGGTTCCATAGTTTTCATAGGAAATTGTATGAAACTTGTAGGACAGGTCAGAGTTCCGGTAGAGTTAATAGCCATGAGAGTATATTCCTTGGTACACAAGCACACACACACACACACACAGACGGTCACACGGTCACAGACATTTTGTACAAAGCACACAAGCTGTATAGATGATCACAGAGCCTTGGATGAGGCTGAAGAGCAGCTGCGATGAAGCCAGGAGGTGAAACTGGCTGTCAGAGCTGTGAAGTCTCCTCAGATCTGCCCCATGTGCCTGGCCACTGTACAGACAGAAGAGAAGGTTTTACCCTAAACCCTTAACCTATCACTGTAACCTCTCAGAGGAGAACATACCACAGTAATGCAATATTGATCTGACAATGTAGTGTGTGTGTCCCTGCACAGATGTGTATGTATGTCTATTTGGTTGAGATGTGTGTGCTCTCTAGCCTAATGTACAAGTGACTGAGCTGTGCAAACTTTGTGTGTGTGTTGCGTTGCGTGTGCGACTGCGGTGTGTATGTGTAATAGGGAAGTGTTTATGACAACGATGCATTAATAAGCAAGAGGTGTGGTGTTAGCCTTGGTGCTATTTCTGACACCTCACTGTCAGAGCCTTCCTCTGCAGTGGCGGGCTTGAGTGAGCAGAAACTAGCGGGGACCTGTGCACCTTCTCACTAACTTTGTGGACATTATTTATAGTTGGAATTCCAATTAGTTTACCAATTAAAGAAGATGTAGAAATTAAGCATTTAAATGTATTTGATATTAATAAAGTCTAATCTTAGTTTCTGATCTGCAAAGTCTATGTTCAGTTTTTTTAAGCCTATATATTTTTAAGGTATTAAAATACTGTGCATCTTGAAGCATAAATATTATTAAATAATAATAATAAACCTTCATCTGGATGGAATCTGTTGGTCACAAAATGAACAAAAACACAATAACAAATAACTACTTTGCTATTTCATTGCAATTTCTTGTAAGCCCTATATATATATATATATATATATATATATATATATATATATATATATATGTGTGTGTGTGTGTGTGTGTGTGTGTGTGTGTGTGTGTGTTTCATTTGATAAATGATAGCCTTGTCCAAAGCAGTTGCTGATCACAAAATATGTCCATCATTGTAACAATAAATGTAAATCACAAATGCGTTTGATTTTGTTTATATTGTTGTTCCTTTCATTCTGACCATAGTGAACTCAGGCATTAAATAGTAAAACAATGTTTGCTCCTATCAAACAAATAGTCCATCCCCATTACTGTAATTTAAATTGTTCTAATATGAAAGAAGTAGGGCTAGATTAAGAATTCGCATACTGTATGTTTATAATGCTGCTTATTTTTTTTTCTTTATATACAGAAAATGTTCTCATTCTATTCATTTCTGTGTCTCTGTCCATGTCTGTGACATGGGGAAAGGACACAGAAATATGGAATAAACAAAAAGGAATTAAGTTTTTGAATATCTCACTGTATTTGTGAGGACATTTTTTTCTATGTCAACTGTTCTACTTTTTGGTTAAATGTGAACTATAACTCTTAATCCTTAAGCTTTCATTTAGTTTTTCAAACATAAATTACATTCATCATTCCTAACTAATTATTGCCAAAAAATATTGAAAGCTTCTGTTGGCTGTTCTGCAACACTTACATGTTGTAATGCTTGACTTCACAAAGGATTTTATAGCACAAAGAGATACAAACAAGCAAAAAAACCTGACAAATATACATAGATACTAGAACATTATAGTCATAGTTTGTAATTTTTAGTAAATTATAAATTAACTTTTTTTTTTCTAATTTCCAAAGCATAAAAATACCACATATAACTCCCTTAATCCCAAGACAAAGAACAAAAAACTGCCATATAAAAGAAGCCAAAATAACTGAACAAACACCCTCACTTGAAAGGTCAAAACGTCAAACTGGCTTGTACAAGAAAACAAACACAAGAGCACTCACATGCACATCTCTCTCTCTCTCTCTCACACACACACACACACACACACACACACACACACACACACACACACACACACACACACACACAGATAGTAGACTGACTCATAGGAGTCCAGAAACAGACGTTATTCCCAGTGCAATAAAACAGGCAGACTAACTAATGGAACCACCCACACGTCAAACATACATTTTTTCACACACCACCTTCACAAACACACACACACAAGGTCACACACGCATGCACACACACACACACACAGACATACACACGCAGTCGTTTTGTCCCGGCCCACACGTTGCTCGTTAGCTGCAACATCGGGTGATTGTTTTGTGTGCTGCTACTGTGACACCGTCTGGCTGTGGCTCACTGTATCTGCTGAGAACGCAGCACCAAAAAATACTTCACTTAACTAAGTCTTGTGATTACAGTTTGACTTTCTCGCTGTCTCCTTCTCTCCCTCCTGTCTTTAATCAGCATGTAAACAAGTGCAAGGTCATTTTCTTTCTTAAACTAAATGGGGGAGATAAGAGGAGCGTGGCGTAGTTAATCCTTTGGACACGCTGATGGAGGAGTTTGTCCTGGTGATGCTCGGGTGTTAATTATGCAAGAATGCCTCTCCTCTCATGCTCACTCCCATCATGACTCATCACTTTATCTCTTTGCTCCCTATTCTTTCTTCCTTTGGCTCTCTTTCCCTATCCCCTCCAAAAATTGTCATCCAATCACATATTTTTCTAGTAAGTCCTAAGAGATGCCGCCAAGAGAGAGATGCCTGCCTCTCTCTCTCTCTCTCTCTCTCTCTCTCTCTCTGTGTGTGTGTGTGTGTGTGTGTGTGTGTGTGTGTGTGTGTGTGTGTGTGTGTGTGTGTGTGTGTGTGTGTGTGTGTGTGTGTGTGTGTGTGCGTGTGCGTGTGTGCGTGTGTTCTAAAAGGCCCCATTTTCAATGCATGTGAGTTAAAGACAACACTCGTTACGTTACTATTAACTCAATGTGGGGAGTCGAGACCTGTTTGTACTGAGACACCATGTTGTCTGAAACTAGAGTGAGATATTTTTTGAATAGCACAAAACTTTAAAGTTAAATTTACACCCTGGTCAAAATTAAGGGCATGGAAGTTAATTACCTGAATCCACAGCATTTCTGATGATTTGGAGATTAAAATAAAAAAAAAAAACAGCTTCAAATACTAATTTTTTTGTTTATTTTTGATTTTTCTTTCCTGTGGTTATTGCCCAATAGCCTGATCTTGATAGAGCAGAGGCTTTGATGTTTAATTGGTTTAGGAAATGTCATATTCTGACGTGCAGCCTAACTAAGAGACAGCGATCCAGTCCAGTAAAAGATTAAAAGCATCATTCTTTGTGGTATGACAGCACCCAGGCCTCATTTCCACACCTTTCCACTATTTGTCAGCCTTCTCCTCTTTCCCAGTGAAGCAGCAATGTTAACAATGCTGTCCCCACATTTACCAGTTCTGCCTCATTACAGCTAAAGAAGTGGATAAATTAGTGCAGGAGAGCATGCACGGCTCCACAAGTCGGACTCCACCTGTCAGCGAGAGGAAAGATAGTAAATGTGTTGATGCGGTGGAAAGGTGTGAAGTAACTGCTCAGCTTACAAGCTTTCAGCACTTATTTTAAAAAAAGAAATCCAGTAATGCTAACTCTCATCTTTCCAAACTCATTACATGAGATTTGATTTCTAGAATACTGGCAAGAATTCACTGCAAAAATCTTCTGATTTTTGTCAATCATGGATATCCATAATCTCAATTTGATAAAAATATTTGTTGTTTGGCTGTCATTTTATGTTGTTTTACAGATGCAGCTTCTTATTTAATTATTTAAATTATTAATTAATTAAAACATATAATAAATGAAACCAGGAACCCAGCTTTCTGTGTCATAAATTTCCATCAGTGACTCGAGAAGCTGGAAGTTTCCACCTGAACAACTTGTGCATCAGCCTGTTACAGTGCATTGCGGTTTGTGTACAAGATCAAGAGGACAAATTGGAATGTTTGTTGCCATCCTCTCTCCACAAAAACCTCCTCCTGCCCTGCGGCAACACAACACTATATCTCCTGCTCATCTGTCCAGCGCCTCTGGCCTGCCATCTTTATGGGCTGGTTAAAGGTGTTCTTGCAATCAACTGCAGTCCTAAGCAGTGATTTCCTCCAGGATCCCAGTGGCCTGGGGGCAGAAGCTCCTTCTAAACCCTTCACCCTGCCCACCCGGTGCACCCGGCACCCTCTTCCACAGCAGAGAGAAAACAGTGCTATCAATAATAGCGGTTCAATCCCTCCACATTCAGCCTGGTATACCTGCGATGATGAGATGGTCCGGCCCAGCCTTGACCAGAAAAGCAGCAGAGGCAGCAGGAGGAGAGCCTCCAAAGCTCTGACTACTCTATGTCCTTGTTATCCAATATTATCCACAGAAAGTTCACAAATTTACAAAGTGATCATGTCTAAGCCTACTCTAATGTGTTGGACCTTTAAATCCAGTCATGATCAACCAACGTGTAATTCTAATGAAATCAAAGTGATCTGACATTCAGTAAAATTTGATTATTAATGGCGCGTGTGTGTTTGTTTGCCTGCAACTGCGCATCCTGAGTCTTTACTAGCATATTGTACCATTACTGGTCTAGACAACCTGTGACATATTTTATTCATTAAAAAAAGGATAGGCCGAGAAGTTGACGTGAAAACTTCACTAGCTTATTAAGTCATCCAAAGCTGGATGTCGCCCCACTTCAAAGTGCATTCTGGCACCACTGCCTGCCAGGATTAACATTTCACACTCTCCAAGGTTGAAAATCCCATCAGATGGAATGAAATTAATTTTTGCACAATATTCAGGGCCACCAGCCACATAATAGGGGACAATGCCGAGTGCATCCCTCGATTGTGATTCCATTCACTCCCTAATCGGCAGGATGGCCGTGCACAGTGCAGCAGCGTAGTAAATGCTTTCATCCCAGGGGGATAAGAAAAACAATGGTCCTTTTTAATTTCTTTTCTAAAGCACGCAGCAGAAAGAAAATGATATAGATGTAATTGATGATGAGGAGAGCACAGGGAACTTTAGCAGGGGTCTCTCGTCCAGTGCCTAGGCATTTTTATTTTTTATTTTTTTCCCCGCTTCATAATTGCAACTGCTCAGGGGCACTGGAGTTTGACAAATCTGGCACGGAGGACAAATTGATCGGCAACAGAATGCAATTTATCCCTTAAAAGAATGGGTAAAGGCCCTGTGTGGCCTGAGTAATTAGTTTAAACTGCAGCATGTCTGTCCAGGAGTGGACCCGCTGGACAGTGGCTCAGTATGTCATTTGATAAGATGCCATGACACTGTTCACCTGGATCACTCCTCACAAAGACTTTTACCACTAAACGTGTTCATTAGCACGTTTCAGATGAATGGAAAGAGAGGAATAAGTTAGTCTTGGTGAGGTAATAGTGTTTTTGTGTTTGTCTGCATGCATGTGTGAGCTTGCATCTTTTACCACTTTAAAAAGTTCCCCTGAGACTTCATTGAAGTAAAGTCACTGCTTAGTGAACAAGTCTTTTTTTTTAATATAACAACAAACTGTTTGAGAATGTTTTACACAAATTGAATATCTTTTTATGGTTATTGCATGCAGCAGCTTACCTTAAGGTCTGTGATTTTTGGAGAGTAAAAATGTGGGGGTGGGGGTGGGGTAATGCTGGTTGTGTATTCTCAGCATGTACCGAGACACACAGGAAGACATATGGTTGCATCTGTGGTGTGATGTGAGGAGAGGAGAGGGTGTCAAGAACACAGATGCACTGCTCCATGACAGTGTGCTTAGTGACACATAATACTGGTATTGCACATCTTCCCCTGACCCATTTTTTTTTTTGTGTAACACATACTGAAGTCATTTTTCTTCTCTTGAGAGAGAGAAAAACGTGAGATAATCTGATACCTTCAAGCAAACCATTTCAGATTCCAAGAGAAACATTTCAGAAATTGAGGGCTTGGTTAGTTTTTCTCTTCTTATATTTTTTTTTCTGTTGTGCTTGGCTGCCTCGCCATCAGTGTGGGGGGTCAGGTGCTGCCTGCACTCTCACTCAGAAACCAAGAAAAGCAGATCCCTCTGCAGAAACCTCTTCATAAAGTCTGAGGTTGTGGCGCCACAACACACTCAGCACGTTCCACAGAGAAAGTGTGGAGAGAAAAAAAGAAAGGGAATGAAAGTGGTTGAGACGTGATTAGGCAGGAGAAGGCGATGGGGGAGGGGAGGAAGAGGAAGAGAGACAAAGAGAAGCTGGATCTTTTTTTTTTTTCATAGAAAATTTTAATTGGCTTTTGGGCTTCAGTAGCACCCAATTAGCATGCTTGTTACATGTGAACACCAAGAGCTAATTGGCCTGAGAGGAGAAATCGGCACGGCCCTGAAAGGGGAGAACAGGATTCATTTGAAGATTCGCAGCTCCAATAGCGGCATGTTGGGAGGCTATTTGGCAAACAGTTGTAAATAACATTTCAGTGCTTTAACTGCAAATATTATTTAAACTTCTTTATTCCCAGATAGTATTGCAAAAAAATATGACTGCCATGAAGTTAATAGGAAATCAAAGAAAAGCCATCAGGACCTTTCTGTGATCAACAACTTACCTGAATCTAAACAAATTGTCTTGATGTAGAAAGAAAGTTTTGTGCTTAAATAGAAATCATTCACAGGCGTGACTTTAACCTGTCCAACCAACAGTAGTACTATGCTTCCCGACACTGGAGGAATATGCTGAATGCACACGAAAATACAACAGCACTATGAGCTCACCAAGGGCAAGAGGCTGAATCTCTGATTACATTTACTCTACAAACTGTAGCAGCAGGATCTGATGCACAGGACATCAAGAGCTCATTATGCTCTTTACATGCAATTAATCAAACACTGTAAACAAAGCTCCCTTTAGCCACAGCCGACAGAACCTGATTCCCCTGTGGCAGTTCAAATGCATTAAACAAAGTAGAAGATTTAGTAAATTAAAAAATGTGCAAGATTTAAGATTCACAGTCAAACTGGGGGTGATGTAGGAGTTGTGGCTTCCTTACCTGCCTCCTCTACTGCTGTACACTAAAGAAAAGATCCCAATTAAGTGGATTTTTCATTTTATGAGGAAACATTTCTGAGTGTGTCAATTTATAACCCTAACCTATTAAAATTAAAGTTTTTAAAGGCAGAATCAGTGATGCCAATGTTAAAACTTAGTTATAATCTGAATCCATGCCCCATTTGATTATTGCAATTTTGATACAGAAGAACATGAATGAGATCATTTTTTCCCTCAAATTACAGGATTTGTTACCATTTTTACAGTCTATATTAAAACAATTGCAAGGTTCCCATATGTTCAACAAAAAAGCAATGGCTTTTTTATACGGGCAATAAAGTCTGTTCCTGTTCTAATGCGCTTTCAATGTGAGGGATGATTTTTCTGTGAAATAATGTATTTAAAAGTTTAGCTAATGCTAATATGAAGGTTCAGCCATTCAAATAAGCCAAATCAAGTGGATAACTCCCAAAGTTATAGGTTTTTTTTTATTATCCTTCCACTGCAGCTCAACAAGGAAACATAAAAAGGGAATTTCATACTAAACATACTCATCCATTGGAAGGTATCCACTTCATTTCACTAATTTGGACAGCTTCATTAGCTTCGGGTACGTTTTTGAATACATTTTTGCACAAAACAAGGACTGGATTTTGTTCTCCATCACTTACATTGAAAGCCCATTAGGAAGGGATCTTACACTAGCCTACTATTACAATATTGATCATGAACAAAAATACAGAGGCACAGCGGTTATGTTAACACACCAAGATTTTTGGGATGAATGAAAGTGATACATTTATTTAAATATTAATATGTTACTCTTAATTCTGTTGGAATTTATAAGGAGCAGTTTTTATTTATTTGTTTTATTTTATTGTATTTTTTTAGCAATGACAAATAATTTCCAAAGGTAATTATCAATTAATGAAGTAAAAATGTAATTATTAATAAAGATTAATAATAACGGGGCACCCCCCTGGTAACATGGATCAATAACCAACCGGTGAAATCAGTCTCGAGAGGTGTGATCACTTACAAATATCAATATCTGAGAGATAAATATTAATGACTCCCAGATATAATAGGTGAACAGTGAAGGTGTGAATCCAACCACTGACTCTTACAGCAGCTTTTACCAAAATGCTTTTACAAACAATACAGAGCAGCTTATCTTTAAAATGTAAGTTTATTAACATTCATGATATTAATCCTCAACTGATGTCATTCATATTAATATCAAACTATAAATAACAAGCAACATATGAACAATTAGGTGGGTAGCATCTGTAAATGTGCAAAAATGGAAAACGTGACCAAGAGAGGCAAATCATATCTGACTGTTAGTGCTCTGTGTGTATAGGAATTCAGGGATGTATTTTGTCTTCTAAAAAGGTCCCTAGTAAAATACAATCTAAGGATCTCACCCACTCACTGACAAAGCTAACATAAGCAGTCCAAGGGAAATTGGACAAACACAAGTCAGCCGAGCGTCTTAAGCACGGCTAAAACAAGCAAATAATACATTCCCAGTATTAAATATCAACATCAGCAGACAGACGCTCACGGTGATGAAGCTTAAAATAACACACCAATTAATCTGTTTCTGCCCAGACTAAATGTCTCTCGGTCGCTATAAGCGAGTAGATTTGTGTTCAGTGTGTCTGTTTTGGAGTCTTTGGCTCGGGACCAAACTGGGCTGTGTGTGACTATGTCTGTATGTCTTACAGCCGCCAGATGGCTTTTCAAAGGTGGCAAGAAGCAACGCAAAGTCGACTCAGTTCGAATAAAGAAGCCGGGTGGCCGTTCTCTTCCTCCTGCAGGTAAAGGTGGAGGGAAGCAAGTTACACAGCACAGCCTGCCTAGGAGCTCTGTGTTCGATGAGGGGGGTTTCCGGCCCAGAGTTGAAGATCCACCCACCTTCAGTGACGTCACAGCCAACGTGGAGAAAACCTGGTGGCCCTTGTCCAACGTGAGCAATTCACATCTCTACGTGAAATGCAAATCCTGTCGGAAAAGTCCGCTGGGAGGTGAGGGCTCCCTTTGTTAGAGATGAGGCAGACTTTTCAAGGGCCAAATTCAGGCTTTAGAATAAAGAATAGGTTTGTGAGCCCAAGGCCCATATGTCTGCATGAGGCCCACACATTAATGGTAAGGTACTGTATACATGCGATTTCTAGGAAAAGGTTGATGCCTATTACATATGACACTCTAACCTGTTATGCTAAGTGCAGCCTTTCTTCGATTCTGCCCATAAAAAAACAATCATAATACTGTGACTTCTATTTCCCTCAACCACCAAACATAAGCCATACCTACTTGCAGTGCTCTGGCTTTGCCTGTCGGAGACCAAAGCTCATTGGTCACTAAGACAACGGTTTATCAAACTCACTTTTATACATCACTTTTCCTCTCCCTCTTTTTTAGTTACATTTTTTTACAAGTAGCGGCTGCATCTGTGCGTTCTATTTAAAGAAACCTTTACAAATGCTCTAGTCTGGTTCAGGCCTGGGAGTTATTTTTTTTTTTTTCAAGAAAAAAAGCACTGACTTATTTATGTAAATGAGGATGCCATACACGGAATTTGACTCCATCCTGGTGCTAATGATAATCTCATAATAATTTTAACAGTCCATATGGAGGATTTAATCACCTTGGACGAACAGGAACAGGTGAGCGGTGTTTACAGCACAAGGTGTTTAAGTACTCTCATATTCTGTATGGCAAGCTCATGACAAGATGACTGCCAATCTCCATATGCAGCCTGAACACTCATTCCTCATTCTAAAGCAACATATTCGCATTTAACTTCATATGTGTACATTTAGGACAATATATTACTGTTCTATCATTTACAAATCATCACATACTCTTACAGGTTTTAGTTTATTTCATGTATCCTCTTGACAGACAGATATGATGTATTTTTTTTTAAATGCCAGATTTGCATTTAAGTTGCCTGGCTGTCACACAGCAACAACTGGGCGACACAACCGTGCCGGCGGCACCAGAAGCCACTGAGAGGACTGCGTTATATGACAGAGCGTCTTCAAACCATCAGGCCATGACAACGACAATGAGGCTCGTCCAGAAGTGTCACCTCTTTCTGTCTTTGTCTGCCTCAGTCTCTGCCCAAGTCACTCTTTTCTCTTTCACTCTATTCCACACGTACATCATCAACACACACACACACACTGAGAAAGGCAGAACAGCTTTATCAGCCCTCTGTATGCAGGCTGTGCTCAGCCTGAGATTGCAGGATTGACCCCTCGCTGTGAGCTGTACTGGAGAAACGTTTACCCAAACCCAACAGATCATGCCATTAACCTCTTTCTGGATTGAAGACAAACACAAATTTCCCTTCACGGGGCAATAAAGACCGGAACACCTATCCAGATGTACTGTATATATCACCATTCTGACAATCATCTCATTATGAAGCTGCGGGAGGCGGTAACAAGCCAGGGAACCTTCTCTCCCAGGACCTCTTCCGCTGCAGTGTGCCGACGTGCCTAATATCCAGTGAAGTGTCGATGACAGTGAGGAACAATATAAAGCCCCCCCCCCATCCCCAACTCCATCAATCACCCCTGGCCCCATTTTCAAAACATTTTCTATCGATACTTTTCTCCTCTTCTACTTCCTGTCTCTTCCCTCTTATCTCCTTCGGTCTCTCCGCACCACTCTCCCCCCTCCCCGGAGATTTAGCTTGGATATCCTGAGGCTCTGATTAAAGCCCCAACCTGGGCGGGTGTCTTGCTATGTGGTGAAAGGGAAAAGAGACAGGGGGGGTTCGGAGTAGGGGCTAGGGGTGCAGTGAGGGGCTTTGGCGTTGGCAACAGCTTCTCCTTCTTATAGGGACCCGCAGGCGTAATGCAATCACACCTCGATAATTCCCCTGATGTGAGAGTCAATCCCCCTCACATGCATCAAGTACAGATAGACACCACCAAGCTCACGCTCATCCCAGATTGAGGGTCTCCTCCTGGGTGGGCTTAAGAGACCACTACTGGGTACGTTTTACCTGTGTCATTTGAAGAGGCCATTATTTTAATTGAAAAAGTTACCCACCCGCCAAAGGCAAAAGATAGAAGACAGGAGGGGGAGGGGTGGCAGGAGGGGGGGTCGGAAAAACAGGGGAGAAAATTAAAACAAAAACACCAGATGGTGATATACATGGTAAAAATGATTGTTTATACTTACTGTTTGATTATATGTGATAATGAGAGTGGGATTCCTCAAGGCAATTAGTGTCTGCGGCAGCCATATTGTGAGAGGACAGGGGAAGGACGGCTTAGGCTGTTATGAAGGAGCGCTTATCAAATATCTCCGCCGGGGTGATTAGTGTAATAAGACACTGCAAGGTGAGATAGGCCACTCACACTCTTTTAGTGCGCGTGTGTATAGAGGTGAATGAGCGGGAAAGCGTGTGTGTGTGAGAGTGAGCAACAAAAAAATGACTGAGAGGGAGAAAGTACGAGAGGCTCCTTCCATCTGTTTCCATATCTATGATTCTCAATGTGTGTCTACCGTGTGCATGTGGGCGTGCATGTGTGTGTGGTATGATTCCTATGTTAATGTAGATTCCCATGCAGCTCGGCTGCCCCAGGGTCCATAGCCTACGACAAAGGGCAAATCGGGGGCACTTACCCCTGGCAGAGTCTTCTGTTCATGGAGGGCGCTCTGGGCCTTCAGTGCTGACTCTCTGGCACAGTATGTTAGAAAGGCACATCCTACAGTGGAAGGGAGAAGAGATAGGATTATTTCACCAGAAAAAAACTTCACAACTACATACAACTATTAATAATTTCAGAAAAAGATAAAAATAAGTATGTCAATATGATGATCTAGGTATTTCTCCATGGAGTACCCAATACCCCCAAAAAGAATAACTTTATCTTTTATCACCATTTTACCGTCAGTCCATATAGATTTGCATTGCTCTACTATGAAACTCTAACAAATTGCGTTCTAAAGGCACCACATGTAGCCAGCCCAACACTTCTCCTCTGATGTTTGTTAGAAGATTAAGCATTCCTTCTGTCAACTTCCAAATCCTACGTTGCAACCCTCTAAATAGACTCAGAGATTTGTGATTTCTCTGAAGTATTTCCCACCTATGCATTGGCAATAATATAAGACTTACTGGAGTTTTACAAGCTATTGCCAAAAACATTTATTATATTAAAATTGAATTCATGCACTCTACTGACAATTGGAATGTGTCTCTCTGAAGCTAATAGCTCCATATCCCCAGAGAAAATAATGTGCAGGTTGAGAAATAAGATTAAAATTTACACCATTTTTTTTTTCAAAAATATGACAAGTGGTTCAGATTAGATTTATCGAGCTCATGTACAGTATTAGCTCCACTGTTTATCAGAATCAACCACATATTATTACATTATTACATTACATTTTATTGTTGTTTTCTGATTGGGTAAATCCTTCTATTAAATTTGATATTGTAAAATAGACAAAGCAAAAAAAACAAAATAAAAAAGTGTTGATGGAAAATGCCTAGTCACCCCTGATCAGCTGATTTTTTTTTTCAGGTACTGAATTACTATTAAAGATTTCTGATGAACGATTACCTTCATAATTATTGAAACAACCACAGGAAGAAAAGTATGCAGATTTTAGTTTAGCAGCTGAGTAATCAAATCCTCTGGCAATATATAAGCTCAAACAGTACCATTACACACCTCTGGAGACTTTTCCTAAATTTGGAAAATTCAGGAAAGCAGAAGGAATATGCATCAATAAATAAGGCCCCAAACAAATATATGACAGCTTTCATTAAAGGGTGAGTGGTTGCTCTGTTATGCGCTTGGCAGAGCTGACAGTGAGTGACCCCATTCAGAAGAGGTTTTGCACTGTGCAGCATAATTTCCCATTACTACATGTCACACCTGCTGCCAAGGATTCCCATGGGAGTAGCGAGAAAAACACACACACACATGCACAGGAGATGATACCCAGCATGCAACACATAGCACCCATCAACCCCTGAAACTGAGCAACACACTGGCACTCAGCCAAAAGAGCTCCCTTTCACGACAACCTTCACCCACCTCCACAACTAGGCGCTTATTCAAGAGGAAAAATCACCTTAACGACACTGATGAAACAGCACGCCACACAGCAAAGCAGGAAAGTTTTGGGAGCCTGGAGAAACACTCGTCATCCTTTGTGACATTACAAAACTGTGGGACAAGTGCCAAGGCTTCCAGAGGGGCATGTCCCACAGCGAAGGCTTATTACGGGAATAGTAGGCTGTTCCTGACGCTCGTCTGACACTGCCCTCACCTGTTTTTTGTGAAATCGTTCCTCCCGATGATTTGCAGACGTTTAGAGTGCATCTTGACAAGCGTTCATCACATGATGTACTGTCCAATGTCGTTAAAAATGTCCTTTCCACAAATCAGTCTATATACTCACACAGCAGTGATAGCGTTCTTTCTTCTTTTTTTTTTCTTTTTTTTTTTTAGCTTACCAGTAAAGTTTCACTATTGTCCCTCCAGTGAAGTACCCTTGGGGCTGTAATGGATTCTTTAAAGGTACAATATGTAAGATTTGAGCATAATTTTAAACTATTTAAAAATAAATCCAACCTGACCTCAGTTCAAGATGAGATGAAGAAGAAGTGCAACCAGGAGTAAAGGCTGAAAGCAGCTGTAATGTTTTGCCAGTATGTAACATTATTAGGTTTTGTATTAAAATACTAGGTTTTGATGTTTTCAGGAGGGGAAGCAACCATTTAGATTCCCAAAAAGTGGACAGTTTATCCAAATAATTCAGCTTGGCATTGTCATCTTCCACTGAGCCTGTTATCTCCATCATACCATCATAACATGTGATTTAATCTTTTGCATTGGTTTAATAAGCTTTTTGTTGTGTTTATTTTAGTGTAATGTGTGCATGCGATGGATCAGTTGGCCAATTTTCACACATTGTACCTTTAATGAAACAAACTAAAAAAAAAACTAGCCTTGGGATAAAATCATTTCAAAATAACTGTTTTTACTTGATTTGTTTTCTGAAAGTTGTCAAATTTTTCCATGAGTGTGGTTAAAGAGTGTTTTATTATCATTATTATTACTATTATTATAAATCAAGTCAGGCAATCTCAGGTTTGTCTAGTTTGCTGCAAAAAAAATATCACATGATACTCTCAGTTCAAATGTCTTGTTAAACTCTCTGTGCAGTGTTGCCTTTAATGTTGCAACCATATGAGCGGCTGCAACAGCTTCCGCGCAATGCTGGGAATACGGCAGGACCGGAAAGCTTCATTTTCAACCGTGTTGGCTCAGGGGACAACTAAAGCGATGGAGTTAGTGATTGAGAAAGCCAGTTGTAGAACAGATGAGCATTCAGCCTGGAGGAGAGGCACAATGATAGCGTTTGAGGTAGCAGGGATGTAGCAGCTGGTAGCAGGTGTAGCGCTGTCAGCTTAAAATTTAAAATTGACTAATTGGCATGGGATTATGTACGTACTTCACTGACACCGCACAAAAAATGTTACTTGTCACTGTGATGAATGGCATAACTTAAGCAACTGATGCAAGATTTAGGAACATCTACTTGTAGAGAATATTATTGCATCAGTTGCTTAAAGAACAGGCTGCCTCAAAAATAGGAAGGACACATCTAGCAGGAAAATATCAGGTGCATTATTTGTAGTACAATGGCTACAAATTGCCAAAACTCGTTGTTCTATAATGTTCCACATTGATTTTCTTGTACTGATTCTCAGGATGTAATGCATTTCAGCAAATATCTTGGATCATAGTTAAAACTTATATATGTGATTAAAAGTTTGAATTGAAATATTCTGAAGATTGAAGGAAATAAGATGCACACATTAAAGGGAAAGAATGGGAACATGTACAAGGCTGTGAAATTAAGGGTAAACCTAGGTAGTAGTTCAACAGAAGGACTGGTGGCTCCCTGTGATGAGGAGGTTAAGTGGGGTGAATAATACTTGATCAAAGGCAATTTATTACACCGTAATTTCAGTAAGGGACAAAAGTTCAACAAATTATTCAAAAGGGATAAATGAAAAAGTAAAAAACTGCAAACTGTTCCAAAGATAAAGAAGGAAATGGTTTTTTGTTTTTGTTTTTTTATAATTACTTAAAGGATTTTTTCCCCATTTTCCAGTTTAAAACTATTTATTTTAAAATGGAAATTAGTATGTGTGCACAATTGCATGCATCCAGGCATTAAGAGTAAATTGTGCTATTTTAAGGCATCGGGTACCTGTAATTGAAATAACTCCAGAACAAATTTGTATAAAATTTCAATTCATTAGCAGTGAATTCATGAATCATTAGCAATTTGCTCTCCTTCACTCTCCTCGCACATGTTTGAACCAAGAATGTTCATAAAAACTGGGAAAAGAATGCAAATTAATTTCTGAAAGAGATCTAGGCGCAGAAATTATGTAAAAACTGGAAGCTGCTGAATGTGACAGCCTGACTCTCTCATGGGTACTGAGACAAACACGACGTGAGAATTCATCCGCTGCTTCATGTTTCCGTGTTAACCACATTGTTACCTGCAGAGCATCTTTCCATCCTCTAGTCGTTCCATCCATCTACTGTACATTCGGAGCGGCCCGTTCAGTGCACTTACTGTCGCTGTCTGCTCCATACAAAGCCGCGTTCTAATGATCCCAGAGGTCATCTGTAGACTTTAGGTATACTTGTCACTCAACTTACACAAACTGTCAATCACTGTCCAACACTCATACTGTAGATAAAACCCAACACAAGCAATGATCTGTAACTCCTACTTGCCGTTTCAAAGAAAGAGATTAATTCCCCTGAAAACCACAAAAAGTGTTGATGTTACATTCTATTACTGTACAGTGTTCGTTCAGAACGTGTCTGATCAGAATGGGCCAAATGCTTGTCCTTTGATATTTGATCTTGCAGCTTTCTTGATAACCACTCATCCAAACAAGTTCACATTCGCAAACACAATTCCTTGGGTCGTCAGCAATACACCCGCTGAGTGTGAAGTCAATTGGATGAACGGTTCTCGAGAAAATCAAAGTTCAGCCATATAGACAGACAGCGACTCCTGCCATTTTAGTTAGATGAGTAATTTTCAATTAGATATTAGAGTCCTACTGTGGTTTGCTTTTGACATTTCAATGGCTAAGAGGGTTTTTAAAGTCAATTTGGCAGGCTATTTATAGCCAATTACACTGCATGGACCTACCGAGGAGAGCAGAATGGATGAGGATATTTAACAACTCTTTGTATATCTTCCTCCTGGCTGTGTGGAGCAGCTCAGAGTCCCTCCTCTCAGCATCAGAGACGGATTGATAGATAACGCTACTCAAGCAAAAGATTTGCCCCCCACTAACATTCAGCATGTCTGAACAATGCATGCGTTCTGGCACTGACACTAAGTATTATGATAATGTAGTGCTCAGCAAAATGATAGATGTTAAACAGCACGACCTGGCTGCACCACACACGGATGAGCACCATGCCAATAGTGTCAAGTCATCCCACTCGCTGTATTAGGCTCCCTGATGACACACATACTATTAAATCAACATTAAAAGAAACAGTGTTGAATAACTACAATGTAGGATATGGTCAAAAGAAATGGATGGAGAAAAAAAACAGCTAAATTCACATGCCGAACAAGAAATAATAAACCAGATATGCAGACAAGTCCCTGGTGATATTTCAATAAGATAATACTCATAATGCCCAAAGTAAGAATTCACAAAGCAAAAAAAAAAACATCTGTTCAAATCACTGTGACGCAATCCACATGAATTAGTCATGAGTAAACATGACATATTTTTGATCTGCCCTTAAATCCATAATTACGGCGCAAGTCTGTATCACAGGACTCAGGCTGTGAAAAAGGTAGTGCTGCAAATCATCCATTAGGTATGGTTTACTAACTGATGCCAACAGCCATATACATCATCTATCCAAAACAAATCAAATCTTTCTCAACCACAAACTGAGCTCAAAAAAAGGAATTCAAAGTAGCAGTCAAACTTAATTTATGACGCTGCACTAAATCTTTATGAACTTTATGTTTTGGGGATTATGGAGCCAAGCTGATTATACCCCCCACCCTCACCCCTCCGCTCCTGAGCTGTGAAAAATGTTTATGTATGTTTATGATAAAAAAAAAAAAAAATTAGATTGAATTTGTGGTAATGTTACAACACTGGGTGCCTCCCGGGTCTTTGACATAATAGCTTGCCACTATCCATTGCCATATTATGCATTGTTTTGCATCAAATAGAACCCAAATTACATTTTAAAGCACTATGCAAGACATACTGTATAAAGATTATTGCAGTACCTCAGATTGTAAAGATGTGAAGGAAATGACTCTAAAAGCTTTGCTGTTACATTGTTGATGATGGTTCCACAGCTAATACTTGTCTGTGTAAATGAATCCCATTCATCCAGAAAGTTCAACATCAGGTTGAAATGAAACTATTCACAGCGCTATAATTGTAGGGATGTAGATGTTTGGTGACCGTAGGGGTGGTGCGGCTCAGTCTGTCATGTGACCTTAATATCTCTCCTCTACCCTCATGTGATGGAGCGAACAACCCACAGTTGTTGAGCGTTCAGGCCTCCCCAGCAGCCTGTAAAACTGATGGAGTCATCGAGTAGCATGTCATCTACAGCCCAGCGGATGATTTTATAACTTACTGGTATATGTTTGGACAAATCTGATGTATTATTGTATCAGCGTGAGGGATGACAGTCAAACTGAGAACATTCAGTGTTTAGAAATCTTCCTTAAAATATGTTTGTGTTGATATCCCAGAGTGCTGAGGCAGTTGATGTATAAATGCTACATAATCCAAGTGTCAGAAAACTCTATGATAGAATATGAGTAGAGAGCTACAATCACATACGATACATATAGAAGCAAAGAAATATAGACGTATAGTTTTATACTAGTATAAATTTCACTATGGAGTTCAGGTTTTATATAGAATAAAATTAGCAGATAAAAGAGGAAGGACGTGTTAATATGATTCAACTGCAAATACTGATGCAATTCTCTTTTAATTTTACTTTTATATTTTTTTCCTGCTTTCTACTTGTGCACAACCTGATGTTTTAATATGCTTTATTGTGATTTAATTTAGAAGTTATACATATGATTATATGAAAGACTGTTAGTTTTTAGAAGAGCATTAAGATTGCACAAGCTTTTTTAAAAAAATAATTCATGCAACTAAGTAAGTTGGTAATTTAATTTTAACATTTTCATTATCACTCTCTCATATTTGCTATGTTTTAATTCTGTAAATTGATGTCTTGTCCACATCATATTTATAGCTGCAACTTCTGCAGTAGCTGACACACTGTGAATCAAATGTGTTGCATAAATATTTAGTTTTCTTGCCATTGTTACCTTCAATTCCCCTACAGAAGCTTTCCTGTGTTTCAGTCAGTGTTTCACGGTGCTCTCCTTGAGTGACACAGCCGATGATACACTATACCTACTTTGTCTTTGTTAACGACATTAATCCCATTTTCTTGCTCTTGTTCTTTCTTGCTTCCATCTACAGGTATCACACGTAGACGCAGCGGGAGGCATGGACATGCTTTAGGTGAGTGGCCAATAAGAAAAACTCATCCATATAATGCATTGGTGAAATCTTATTAAAAGTGCATGCCTGTGCTCCCAAAGTGACTTTGAATGTCATGCGGGATGAAGTTGGCATAATGCATACATCAGAGTGGCCTTGGTGGAGGATGATTTGAACGGACATAGAGTCTGGCTTTGGAACAGGATTATCCTTCCCGAGGCAACCATCCTCCAGAGTGTTGACATTCAGGGATGGTCGAGGACAGGCGTAAACAACACGAACATCAGAAATATTGTTTTAATCGATCATCGGGCTCCTCCGGAAAGAGGTGGAGCAGGCAGAGCACAAGCGACTGATAGCTGGAGGAACAGGTGGTGCATGGAGACCTTCAGGACTGCACACAAAGAAAGCAGCGCTGAGCCTGCACTCACTTCTCCCACAAGAGAGCTTGACTACGTGCTGATCAATAAGATCATGAACTGTAGCAGCTGACTTACATATCATACATAATTCCACTGCTTTGTGAATAGATTATTTTTACCGGGAGTGAAGTGACGCTACTGACGCCTGTGTCTGTGTGTGTGTGTGTGTGTGTGTGTGTGCGTGCACCCGTCTGCATGCATGTGGGATTCAAAATTAAATCTACAACACAATCAGTGATATTGAATTGAATGTGATGTTAGTATTCTTTTTTTTTTAAATCAGCACTTTCTTTTTTGCTGATAATAAAATAAGAAGCACAGCTTACGATAACACTGATAGTGCTGCCACTGTGACCTGAATTCCAGTTCCATGAAATTCACGTAACACTATCAAAAAAGGGAACTAAAAATCAATAATGATAAAATAACTATTATAATAAAAAATAATGTGTTATTGGATTCACTTAACAGTCATTAAAAAGACCAATGGGGAAAAATAGTGCAATTCAAAGCCTGTAATTAACAACAGAGGAAACATCCCAATGCAAATGGGAATAAAGAAATCACCTGACATTAAATGCTTCCTATTCTGCTGCAGCTATTATTACATAAAAAATATAATAGTGCATGAAGAAAAATAAGTGCGTCCTATTCTGACTTGGACTTTATTTTTGGTTTTGTTGTGTAACTAAAATACGTTCCAACCCACACTCTAGCACTCACTACTGTAACTATCATTAGAATTGATCGATCCCTGATAATCTGTGGGGCTGTCTGACTAATTATGGAGTGAACACTGCTTTTTTTCTTTTTCTTTTTTTTTTTTTGTTTTTTTTTGGGGGGAGGGACAATAAGGGGACAGGAGTGAACACAGAACAGGCCAGAACACGACGCATGCTGGCTTCTTCTCCGTCTCTACTATTATCCTTGCTTCGCACTTCCTGACTGCAACCCGCCCACGGAGCAGCGTTACAACACAGCTGCCACGCAGCTCCCACATAGTATTTTCCAAACCGCAGTGACGTCCGAAAAAAAAAAAAAACTAGGCTACATATCAGCCCGCTGAAAGGTCAAAAGCAGCGTCCCAGCGACACCTGAATCACCGCTGTTGATTGCCTGATGATGGCTCGCGTTTTCCGCTCCCCTGAAAGCATTTATTTATTTACGCTGCAAATGGGCTGTGATGGAGAACAGTGCATATTTAGTTATTTGTATTTATTTATTATTATATATATATTTATACATATATTCATATTTTTTGGAGGGGGGGTAGTTTGCAGCTGCAGGATAACAGAGCAGCGAGCGCCTGCCCGTCCCGCCCCCTTCGCCGTGGACGTTCCAGCACGCGAGACTCAATGTAAACACACAAAGGCGTTTTCAGGCTGTAGTATTCACGTGGATTTTTTTAACAATTAACCCTGTGCTCCAGAGCCGTACACTTCCACGTGCCCCCCCACCACCCCAACACGCGCACTTTCTCATCACGCCTCATACATATATGCGTGTGCGCGCGCGTGCGATTGTGCGCGCGTGCGTGCGCGCGCAAAGGCGCTACAGGGCTCCCACTCCTGTCCCAAACATCTGAACATTAATACACTTTTCATGCTGTCTGACCCCCCCTCCCCAACCAAAAAAACAAAAACCTAAACATTCTTTGATGCTTCCTCTTCTTATTCTCATTGTAAAGGAGCGCAAAAAAGTGAGGATGTCAAAATTTAAAAAAAGAGCAAAAAAACAAACCAACCTTTATGCATTCCCGTAAACCTGTCTTTCAGTACAGTGAGTTCGTATATCTTTCCGAATTCCTCAAACAGGGGTTTTAGGTCTTTTTCCTCCAGGTTTCTGGGAATCTGCCCGATGAAAAGCTTGATGGCGTCGTGGTCCTTCATTGGAATGGTGTTCTGGCCGATGGTTAGCCCGTTCATCCTGCCGGCGCTGTTCGTGGTGCTGAATCCATTCTCTTGCTGCACTCCGTTTGCAGTGACTGTAGCCATCTTTCCTCAATGGGCCGGCGGGCTGCTCTCTCTCTCTCTCCCTCTCTCTCTCTCTCTCTCTCTCTCTCTCTCTCTCTCTCTCTCTCTCTCTCTCTCTCTCTCTCCCTCTCTCTCAGTAGTCAACTGCACGGTGCACACTCCCCCCCTCCGTTATATCTTCTTCTCTCCGGTCCTCCTCCGGTTTTTCCCTCCCTGCTCTCTTCCTCTCTTCTGCTCTCCCTCCACAGCCTGAACCCTCTTCGTTTTAAAATCAGCCTTATTTATTTTGTTCTTATGCTTTATGTGTTTTTTTTTCTTTTTTTTTTTAAAGAGCCCCCCTCCACACACACACACACACACACACACACTCCCCAACCCCTCACCCCACCATCCCATCAGCTGCCACTCTGCCCGTGACGTCAAATCGCACTCTTAAGAAGAGGCCCCGCCCACCGGCTGATTTGCATAATGACCGCGGGACAGGCAAACGGGAGAGCAGTGTGATCTGAGGGCCCCACAGGGCAGAGCCCAATGCAAACATTTGTGTAGAGTGGAAAGCCTGGGACATTTATATGGTGCAAAGGCAGCATTTGTTCTCTTACTCCCGCCGGCTCTGTCAGGCCATGTAGGAAGTTTAGTTTTTTAAGTGAAAGCTTTACAACTGGAAACCTGTGTTTTAAAGTCTTTAATAGACAAAATGCCTTTTTAATCCCTTTAGATGACATATCTAGTCATATTGTTTTTTTTACTTATTTGATTATATTTGCCTAAAACATTGCATTGCATTTTTTATATCAAAATGCAATAATATTTTCTTTTAATGAATAGAAATAACACGTGAACAATTGCTCAGAGTAATTCCAACCAATAGTATCATTGCATCCAGCTGTCAATCAAGCTGATCCCCTGTTGATAGAAGTAAGATGAATGTTGGCTGCAACTTAGTTGTCAAATTCCTCCTAATATTTTGTTATGCACTCTCCAAATGACGTCACAGATGGATTTAAATATATATATTGAGAACAATAACACATGAAATAACAAGTCTGAATATAAAACTGTGCTTCTATATGAATGATCAGCTGATTTGTAATATATCCTGTAATGCTTCTGGAATTGCTCTGCTCTGCTGTGCAATGGATGGATTTTCAAGGTATAGAGCATGTTACCATGGAGCCATGTCCTCATAACCCTTCTTCTGGTCTGCTGGACCCAGGTGTGCCGCTGTTTCTCATCCTCTCGGGTAAATAATTGCATTCATCTAGCACACTGCGAGCAAAAAAAAAAAAATGAAAGAAAAAAGGTAAGGTTGATGTTTAGAAAGAAAACCAGCAGGGCTGTAAGTCCCGGGAACCAGTCATGAAAGGCACTGCTGTGAAGCCTTGTAGAAATGTTCTCTTCAGCAGCGGTTCTCAATCCTGGTCCTCAGGAGCCAGGGCCCTGCTGATTTTCATTCTGAACCATCTAACAGGGACTATTTTACACCTGGGGACGCCAGATGAATGCTATTAACTACCTGGGAGGGTAGAAAACCAACAGTGCTCTTGATTCCTGAGGACTGAGAGCCACTGCTCTGTGCTTCTGTGTTCTACATATACAGTATAGTCTTCATCTTATACCCCTCTTAGGGCTCTTTTAATTTATAAAACATTTAACCTTCTTATTTTTTTTGTATTCCAAAAATAAATGTCAGTAATTATTGTCCTAAATGGATTCACTGTTCATATATTGTGAGAATCTCACACACTCAGAGATGCAGTTCACTTAACAAAGCAAACATTCAAAGACTAACAGCAGTTTACAGGGCAGACATAAAATCCATATATACATAAAAGCAAAGGTCATGTAACAAACAGGAAGGATGACCCTCGAGAGTCTAGAAAGAGCTTCAGACTTAGTTCTCTGTTCAAGGACTCTGCAGTGGAAAGTTTTCTTTTTTTTTTTTTTGCACCTACATCTTGTTTAAGGAGCATGCTGCCCTGATAGGAATTGCATTTCAAAGCTCTATAAGGGAAACATTGGTATCACTAAACTACAGAGGAGCCTCATCACATCATCAAAGACCAAAATTCTTTTGTTTTGCTCTTTTCCGCACATGTTCCAAGCCGTCACCAGTGATATGGTCTCTGCAGCATCACTGCATCGGGAGTTCTCGCAAGCTCGCTGGTACTTTTTCAAATCTCGAGCGTCTATCATCAAAACGGCAACTGCTTTCACTTAAAGGGACGATTTGGGAAAGAAAATGGAAGCCTGGCCAGGTGCTCGGATCAAAGGCGCATTTGTGTAAATAATTAAAAAGATAGCAGCATGCTGCAACACCACACGCCGCAGCCTTTGGAGTATTGCGCTGTTTCAAAACAAAACGTGCCCCTCTTTCTCTCTCTCTCTCCTATATAGAGACAATAGAGAGACGAAGAGGAAGAGAGTGAAACACCGTAGTTTGAAATGATGTCAGCTCAAACCTCAGGATCAGGAGCTGCCCTGTGTCACTGTCCGTGGTGCTGAATCAATGCTGCCATTCAGATACATTGAAATAGACTGTAAAGGCTACAGTCTCAACAGCATGTGTTTGCACTACAACCCCCCCTCCCTCCCACAACACACACACACACACACACACACACACACACACACACACACACACACACACACACACACACACCCTCTATACTATATGCTGCGACCAATTTCCAAACCTCTCTGTCCTTTGCTCTCCACATGTAATGATTTACACCGGTGTTGTATTTCCCATACAGTATATTCTGTGCACTGACAGGTCTAATTAGTGCAGATGGGAATATAATATCAATACAAGGGCTGTCCAGCTCATACTGATATGAGTAATTATGCTTGATATAGCAGCAGCTTACGTGAATCACATAATGTATTAATAATCACTGGTGGAAAGTAACTAAGTACATTTTCTCAAGTATTTTAATTAAGTACAGTTTGGCATAGTTGAGTTTTTTCATTGGATGTAATTCCATTCTTTCTCTCCACTACAGTTCAGAGGGAAATATTATACCTTCTACTCTACTACATTTAGCTGACAGCTTGAGTTACTTTCAGATGAAGATTTGACATGAAATAATATGTGTAAAAGATGCTATATAACATGTATTAAACAAAGATGTGATACCCTTCTATGATGCAGGACTTTTACTATTTTACTAGTCACTCAGTTATTTTCTATACCCGCTTATTCCTCATTAGGGTCACGGAAGTCTGCCAGAGCCAATCCCAGTGCATTATACTAATAACCTAATATAATCTAATATAACATTACATAACCTAATAAATTAATATAATGCAGCTGTATGAAAAGTTATTTTTATTTTTGATAATTTAAGTACATTTTGCTGATAATACTTATGTATTTTTACTTTTGCAACATTTTGAATTCAGAACAGAATTCTTGCATGACAGTAATTCTACTGTTACTTGTGAAAGGGCCGTCAGCCATTGTCAATAATGAAATGCGGGGCTGCACGCTGGCATATTGCTTAATGGGATCTGCTTAAGAGTCCTTGAGCAAGACACTGACACCTCCAGAGGTGTTGTTCTGTAACCGAGCCTGGCCTCTGATCCCCTTATGGAACTGGGCAAACAAAGAGAAAATGTGCCTTCTGGGATCAGTAGCGGCTCACAAAATAACTGCATGCCTACAACCGGAATGCGTTAAACAGACAAGCTTAACCTCTGTTAGGTCAGACTTAATTGGATAGTAAAAGATGTAATTAAATAGCAGTGATTAGTTTGTCCTCTTCCACTAATTAGTCAAACTAAGCTGCCTTACAATAATATTGTATTTTTTGTAAGTAAGTGCTATAACCATTTATCTATAGATGATAAACAAGCAATTTATTATCTCCATGCAAATGAAGTAATACTTTTTTTTCAATTTTACATATATGTTGTAATAATACAGACTGAAAACATATTTGTCGTGAAAAAAAGAACCAAAAACTGCATCTCTCATGAGTCAGTAACTGAGCTGACCAGATCCCTTTTCCCCTTTGATATCAATGGTAATTTGACATTTGAATTCCTTTTTTCATGAATAACTTAGTGTTTATGTTATCAGAGGAACAGTTTTATCACAAAGAGACAACAGGGTGGTTACCTTTTTCAAAGATATCAAAGCACATGCATTTAAAGGGGGTCACCTCAGTTGGAGTTGTCATAATATATCCAGTGGATATTTGTGGTCACTATGTAGTACAGAAGTCAATTTTGATGGATTATGTGATACTCATTTGTGTGTGTGTGTGTGTGTGTGTGTGTGTGTGTGTGTGTGTGTGTGTGTGTGTGTGTGTGTGTGTGTGTGTGTGTGTGTGTGTGTGTGTGTGTGTGTGTGTGTGTGTGTGTGTGTGTGTGTGTGTTGTCTGTCAGATTGAATGGTCTTTGGGGATAGTGGTATTCTGAGAACAACTAAAGGTAGCATCTGGCACTGGATTGGCTTTGTTATGAATATTTATTTATTTTCTATTTAATCAGGTCTTTGTAGACCATCTAAAAAAAAAATCCTGCAGAGTTTTTGTTCTGAATGGGGCTCAAAAACGGGTCTCACTTGTCAATACCATCAGGGCCATTCTTTTCCACAAAGACATAGCGCTAATTTAGCTTCAGTTTTTACTTTCTGGATTTGTGATTTTTTTTTTTTAGTTTCCTTGTTTTTGTCATTTCTCTGCGGGGTAGTTTGCCTGCACAGCTGTGAAGACTCAGGAACTGCCTGTTAGGAAGAAATGCAGGTACTGCATGATCTCGTCAATTATGCTTGTGTGTAAGCATCCTCTTTGTTCGAACACAGGCAAGCGTATCAGAACGGTTGACAGGGTTCTTCTTCGTGCCTGTGCCAAGCTCAGCACCTGGATGGCTGCATCTCTGCCGATTAGTTTCCTTTTCAGACAAAGGAGCAGTCAGAATAGTTCCAGCTGTGTTTGTGAAGTGGGTTTGAACTTGCAACGCAGAAGATAATAAGTTCCTCAAGGATCTTGCACACCTGAAGACATATGCCATTCATATTATTTTCTTATTATATCTAGATGGAAACGTCAGCCATTAGTAATGAGGAAGGAATTCCCCCACCCCCATTATATTCAGGAGGGGGGGTGAACATGGCAAATCTGTCACTAAGGGCATTTCCTAACTATATTTACAGTGTTTTTAACATAGTATAACTGCTTTGTCATGAGTGAGTGCCATTTTTTTTCTTATTACATAAATCATGTCACTGTCAAGGTGATTGTTAGAATGTCACAGACACTTGAAACTGTGACTGAATATAAAACCAATTGATGGAGCAAAATCAGTCATATACTGTGCTTGGTGTCATGCACAGTCCCTTTATACTGTGTGTGTTCATGAGCCAGGTGAGATGCATGAACATTTTTGTGGCTGGATCACAAGGGGTACGAAAGTCTGTGACTGAGCGACCGATGGCGTAACTTCATCAGTCTGCCGAGCGTCTCCCCTTCTTGTATCCGTTATTTCAAAGTGGGTCCAAAAGGAGAGACAGCGTTGCTATTCGTGGCACAGCTGGTATGAGGTGTGACAGTATTTTTAAGAATCTGTGAGTGTGTATGGTAATACCAGAGCAGCCTCAAAACCTCAGCTGCAGTCTCTGCCTGAGGGAGGGGCGCACGGTTCCCCCTGCACAAGCACGGCAAGATAAAGAACCACTCACTCAGAAGACATAATTTTCTGTGAAAACAATTCCTTGCCAGTTCATTTGCTTCTGTGCTATGGGAGAAAACGCGGGAGTGATTGTTGGTCTGGCAAGAATGTTTTTTTGAAAAATGAAGTTTGGCTCATTTTTATTTTTGAAAAGATGGATTGCATCTCTGTTTTCCTTTTATGGGTTGTGGTCTGTGCTGTAGATTGCGTACCGCTGAATGACAAGCAGGCCTTTTTTAAGTTCACTTGTGACGCAAGGTATAGGGAATAAATGGGAGAAAAAAATAATAGAAGGTCAGGTCACAGTGAGTCATCTGCTTCTGGCAGCTAATAAGTCCTAGAATACGCTGTACAGTCCTCCCAAACACACTACATCTGTTTTACCTCCATTGAAATCACATGTAAATATGATTGCATGTAAAATGCATTATTTCTTTTTTTGTGGCATGATAACTACATCATTGTGGATTCCACAGTTTGGGAAATTCAGTTTCCACTCAACATCTACCTCAACAGAACAGTTGGAAACAAGTTTAGGTCTTTCAATCAAGAGTTTAATGATGTAATGAATAATCTGTGTTTCTCCGATGCTGTTACCCAAGCTAATTCTAGTTTGCTCAGCTTGTTCCTCTTGATATCTTAAGCTCCAGATGACTAATGACTTAAATCCTTCATCCAGTTGCAGGAAGTTAAAAAAATACCAAGTTATAAATGCTAAAATGTTGTGTTAAAATGTTATGTTAAAAAAACATGGTATTGTAACAATTTGGCTTAAAATTGGATAAAATATATATGAAGAAGTATATTCAGATATTAATAGGCAACCATGTAGCCTGCCATCACTTTAACAAATTATATTAAACAATTCAATTACAGATTTCTCTAGGTTTGAACATCATTGAAACATTTGGGATGATGGAAGTACGTGACTCAACACAATATTTAACCAGTTATTTATGAGTTTAGTAATTTTTAGACATTTTAATCAGGAAAAGAATACTCTGAGGGCATCCTAAAATCTTTTCAAAAGAAAACCTAAACCTTTTAATAATCATGCTGACAAAGTATTTCAAGTCATTGCTTTGGTTGCATTGTTTTCTGCCCACATAAACTGCCACAGGATCACAACCCGACAGAAAGCAGCAACACAACTGTGCAGCTCAGTGGTGCAGCATGTGTTTTGTGATATCTGTGGTCTAATATAGTGTTGTGTGTGTGTGTGTGTGTGTGTGTGTGTGTGTGTGTGTGTGTGTGTGTGTGTGTGTGTGTGGTGTCTTTGGTTACTTGGACATACAGACACATGCACTATCTCCTCCCACTCCCCTTCCCTGAGGCTGTTGTTGCTTGTTGTCACTTTTCTGTCAACCTAGATTCCTCTGATATAGATTTAAAAACCACCTACGGTTGGTTGAGCACAGTTTCTGTAACTGTAGTTCATACAACTTTTTAACACTCTTCTTTTCAATACACCCCAAAAATAAAGACAGTTAAAGTTAGTTAACTTGATTGGAAGAAGCTATAATGTGTCATGAACTCCACAGATCATTGTAGTGTATCCTTTTGATGTAAAATGTATGAAAGCTGTTTTCAAAGCCACTCAGAACTAGTATTGCTTCATGGCCTTACTTTGATAAGTTGACCTAGTTATTTTATTATGCAAATGTTGCAAAAAGTTTAACACACTTCTCCTCACCCACATGCACACACCCACGAAAAGTGCTTGCATGCACAGAAAGTTGAAACAAACACTTCGGTACGAGAGACATACTTAGAGGGCAATTATATTGCAGTTAACTAACAAAGACCATGCCTTAGCAGAATGTGATGAAAAGCTTTATTGCATTTAGAGCGGCAAGAGGAACTGAATGGAAAGCGGAGGTGATGAGGTCAGGGGATGAGACTCAGGGTGCAGGCAACATTTCCACCCAGAATGTTCCGGCTTTCCCTGAGGTTCCTCTGAAGAGAAGACTTTGGAAAGACAAGCAAGAAAAGATGGAAGAGTAAGACTTTGAAAAATCAGAGCAACATGGTTTGTGTTCTATAACTTGTATAAAAAATAGAACATTTTGGAAGAAATGCTTATTTTCTTTGAGTAATTTCCAGGAGTCTTATTGTCACAGTGAGGTTACCAGGCAACCAGCAGCAAGTCTCTCCAGTTACATACAGTATAATCTGTGTCTGAAATCACACACTATGAACTATTTTTCAACATACTATTTGTGTGAATAAACAGTAGAATACTGAGCTGTAATTCTCATGTCACTTCTTCAGAGCCTCCTTGCTGATTGGAGACATGTAACCATGGTAACCTGTACCAACCAGTGCCAACATAAAGTCTGAACTAATTTAAAAAACCTACACCTTTACACCTGGCAAAATCAAATCCTATACTAATGAAAAAATATGGACATTAGGCGAGAGCTTCCTTTGTTGCTGCCTGCCATTGTCTGTTATGTTGTTGTTGCCTCTACTGCATTGCATTGTGGGATATTTTTGCTGGTGTAGTGTCCAGCTTTGCATACTGTGGTATTTCTCTGGAAATAGTATACACCATACGTGTTATTGGGTTCATACTTATGAGATATTCAAAAATGTGCATGCTGTTTTTGTGAACCTAATTGCATCTTAGTATGGAATTTCAGACAGAGTCAGAGTTTTACAGAATATCTGTGTCATTGTGGATCAGTCATGAAGAAAATAAACCCCATTCTCCAGAATTAGCTTCTCCATTTACTGAGTTCAGTTGGTTTATTGGAGTTGGTGACAATGGTGCAGATGCTGTATGTATAAGCAACTCATTCAGAGTCAGGGCTGATGTATAGATGTACAATATGTGTTACGTTCTATAAGCAACACTTTCAGCAAACCGTGGTCAGGGACAGAATAGGATACAATGACAAGTACTACCTATACACATAACCTGTATTTGACTAAATAGCAACTTGAAAATGTAAAGTCTTAGAAGAAACATTATGACTGCAGACTATAAAAGATATTGGTATTTTCAATAGCTTTGAAAGAGAAGACTTTTCAAAGCTGTAGTCATTAAGTGCCTTTAAAATAAACACCCCTTTGAGCTTGCCATTACCGAACAATAACATCAGCACAATGTCATCAGCTTGGCTGAAAACATCAGAATGAAATTGCTATTTCAATTTGCAGAAGAATGGTTTGACAGATGTTTATATATATATATATATATATATATATATATATATATATATATATATATATATATATATATATATATATATATATATATATATATATATATATATATATATATATACATATATATATAATTAGAGGGGACTGAAATGTAGATGTGCCGCAGTGTCCTTGGTTTTTCTACCAGTTTTCTGTTCATATTATTTTTTTGTAATTGTTAGGAAGTATGATTGAAAGATAAGATTAGGTTAATAAAATAAAAATCGAGTTTGCCCTTGTGCTTTAATGGTGAATAAAGAACAAAAAAAAATCATGTTCTCACTGATAGCAAAGTTTTTTTTTATTTATTTATTTTCACAAAAATAGAAACTTAGGCTGAAAGTAAATGTTCAGGATTTGTCTTATGCATTGATATGCAGACACACACACACACACATTAAAATACAAAACCTAATGAAATATGTATCAAGTGGAATACAAATGTGTCTGAATTCTTTGTAAACTGCAAATATCCTAAAGGAGATAGAACTAAGTAATACACAACTCGTTTGTTCCTACTGAGGTAAATCCAGTGCCTTGGGTATTTGCCGGTCCAAAAATCAGCAACCTCCGTTCTGATTTACAGTTGCATGGGTGAGATGATGCTGCCTAATCCGCAGCTGCCCGCATCTGTTAAGTAGCTTCAGTAGCAGCGATGAGACCAGTGTGCAGTGGGCAAGTTGGACCGTCATGCTTAGTCAGTGACTGCGCAAATGACAAAGTCAACACAAAGTCAACACAAAATGAAAACTCTCACATACACATGACACAGAGAGCGGTGCCTATGAAGTAGCAGTGGCTCAAATGCTAATAATCTGCAGGGGTCATAACGAGGTTATTGATCAAATGACTCAGCAAGAGGGAAAAACTCCCACGGGATATTGTGCGAGAGATTCCCAATACAGCAATCTTTTATTCCCACAGAAATGTGCACAGCCAGGACCAAGTTCACCCTGTATTTCTGAGAGTCAGATCAGGACACCGTTGGTCTGTCTCACGCTGTGCAGCTCAACAGAAAGAGCACAGCGGAGCTTACACAGCACTCAGCTATTGTCAGGCTCGATGCCATGCCTTGCACCAACAGCTTGCACTCTGTTTCCATCAGATGTAACACACAGCCTGGCACTGCAGCCAGTCAAACCTTGTTAGTTCCTTTAGCCCCTGTCTACAAAGACTGGGCATTTTGTCATGTTGGATTTTGTTAATCTTATACATGGAAAGGATTGTTTGATCAAGGAAGCAAGGTGGGTTTTTTTTTTTTGGTGTTGCTTTTTTTTTTTCCCTGTTGCGACAGCTTGAGGTGAGCCGATCTGGAGCTTCCCTCAGCAGTAGCAGAAACACACATTGTTAATGGCATCTTTATGGCACCGCGCAGTTGTCATCACAGTCTATTTTTACTTTGGCGGAGGCCCGGCAGGATCAGCGGTGTGGCATTTTGAAGCTCATGTCGTTGACTCACAAACAGCGCTGCTTCACAGAGCCTACACAACTAGATCACAAGCTGTTCTGTCGCACATGTTGCCTTCCATCGCGCCGCTTTGGAGAGGATGAAAAAAAAAAAGTACTGTGCTCCCTGCTAAATCTATTTTTCATTAGCTTTTAGCACTGTGTTGTGCAAGCTGTTTAATTCTGCCTTGATGCTGCCTCTAGAGCTTTGGCTCAACACATCAAAACTCTTACAACTCCAAAAACCAGTTGGAGGATCCTTTCTTGTATTTTAGTCAAGGAATAGGGAACGCTAAGTAGACACAGGCGAATACATATGCCAAAGTAGCACAAGCATGTTCATGATTTAGTTTACAGCTTCTACGAAAAATAATTTTGAAAAAAAATGGTATGTGGTATGAATGAAAGTAGTATGTGTTTTGATAAGATGAGTCTGATAAGATGTGCTCAGTGTTCTTCCTCGGGAGGATGCTGTGCACGCAAAAAAAGAAAAAAAAAAAGAAAAATGGGAGTTCCTCAGTGTGTGGATCCTATTCTTTCATCCAATTGTTTATTTGATCCACCACCCGGCACACACTGTTCAGGGATGTGCGTGTCTTTTGAACGTTTTACTTGATAAGATGTAAACATGCAAATAATAGAAGCAAGCAAATGATAATAACAACCTGAATGCACTCCACCCTTCCTGCAACTCATTGTTCCTCTGCCGTAGCTGAATCCTTTTCAATTTTCCCACTGGAGTATGTATGTTGTAGGCACAGTGTACACCTGTGTGCGTGTGTGCACGCACGAGCATGTGCATGTGCATTCATGTTTCTCTATGTGATTCACACACCAGCGTGAGTATGTGGCAGAATCAAAGCCCACCTTTCTTAAGATGTGTGAGGACCTCAGGGGCTCAATATAATATTGCTGTTTTCTACTTATTTTCTAAGAATGTTACATTCCCAATAGTGTGCTTCCATCCAATATGCTGTATTGTGCTACAAGGACAGGATGTGTTTGTTTTGCAGTCTAAAGGATGTATTTTGTGTGCACTCAAGGTTGTACATTGAATACTATATAACTGCACAGAGTACAAATAAAGGACCATCTACTCCATGTTTCAGTTTATATACCTGTTCTTTACTGTTTTGAACATTTTCTTTTTTTATTATCTCTAACCCAGATGAAGACTGCAGAGTCAAAACATCATGATTCATAATGGAACTCCATTTTTCAAGTGTCGCTGAATTACTTATTGTTGTAACTCGGCAGCAAATTAGCGACAGATTGTTCCATTGAGTATTTCATAAACCGATCAGTGACTTTAGGCTAAAACTGCATTAGAAATAACATTTTGTTACAATTATGCGTCTGAGCGGCTGCAGTTAACAGTGTTGCTTTGTTGAGCATGCTATCTGTAAACTGCAAGGTGCTGTGCGTTTGTTTAAATGTACTGCAGCCACCTTGGATTCTGCCGTGCTTGTTCCTCGGTCCTTGTTCTCCGTGCAGGAGTTTTTCTTCTTGTATTTACTCTCATTCCCGAGCGCGTTCAAGTACAACGTGTTAATTGTCCACAGCTGAGAGTCCCGTGCATAATTAAAAAACAGAACAAAGGAATGGGCAGAAATGTAGGCTTTGCATTATTCACCTTGTTTACAGGATGTTATAAAAGTTACACATTTTTAAATTGGAACTGTGGTGGTGAAGAAAAAGAAGCAGAAACTCACTGTTTCCAACACAGCAGCTACTGCTGAAGGAGGATAGTTGATGGATTCACAGACTAACTTCTGAAGTGAAATAAAACAAAATCATAAAAAAAAGAAAATACAATGTCATATAAAACTCCTATCACTCCTTCTGATATCTTGTCGCGTTTTTACAGAATTTCAAAGACATTAGGTAAAACTGTCAGCCCGTGAGCCGGATTGCATCCATTGTTCTCCCCTGATGGATCATTTGCAACAATCCAGAGATAAATCTGCCTTCTATTTTTGGGCCCTGACAGCCTCTACCTGTATGCAGCAGCCTGCTAGCCCCGACCCAGACAGTGACTAGCCTAATGTCTGGTCGCAGTAGCTTCCTTGAAGCGCTCCTGCAAGTTAATAAATTCTGGGCCATCTGTTTCCATACAGCCCCTTTCCATTACCAGGTGCCCCCCCTCCTTGGACCTCTATCTAATTAACTTTCCTCTCTCTGTCTCTCTTTGTGCCCACGATCAAACTGGGGAAAGGGAGAGAGAGAGAGAGGGCAGAGAGTGAAAGAGGGGAAAGGTAAATTTGTTTAACCTGATGTTTTGAGGCAAAGTAAACAGTGTGGTAACCTAGTTAGCTGCAATGTTTTTTTTCATGTGATTTAGCAATGATGTTATTAATAACCATGTGAGGCTGAAGGGTACTTAACCATGCAATAAAGCGATGGGGCATTGAGTGCCACTGTTCTGCCTTCACTTTGGAGAGGAACACTAATTGCTAGTCGGGGAATCTAATGAAAACCCTCCAAACAAATAACAAAGCAGACAGTGAAGAGTGTATGGAGTCAAACAAAGGGAGGGGGCAATGCAAATATGAGAATATATGAAATAATTATAATAATAAACAAGGTTTGTATACAGATTCTATTAAAGGCAATTGATGCTTCACGGACAGTGAACCGCAGTAAAAACGCCAGCCATGAATTGAAAAAGGTATTAGAGATCAATAAAACAAGTATTTATAGTAAGATTACGCTAGGTAGAAACAAATAATGTAAAAAGCCTTTCTGCAAAACATCTTTTAGGAAGAGATTTAAAAGCTGACCAAAAGGGACATGAAACAATCCCACTTCATCATTGGATGGGTTTTTATCAAATAAACATGAGCAACATGCTCTGCTCGCACAGATTCCGTGGCCTTTCTTTGGATGAATGCTGTTATTGAGAACAGAAATGGCTGTGGGAAGAAAAACAGCTCCCCGACGCTGAAAAGACTAGCAATGCCCACAGCGTATAACGCTTTTAACTACTTTTTGCTCTCACAATCTAACTAAAAGCATCAACCATCAAAGTCATTAGGGTGCCAGAGTGCCCCTGTGGTTTTGCCATTAGCCCATAATATATTGGCAGCAACATGCCATGGCGGCGCTACAGAATCAACATACATACTGGGGAAAACACGGCACATAAATAGCGTAGCCAAAAGAGCACAACACGAGGTTAGGGATCCCCATTGTGGAGGAAATGTAAGTTATGTGTCTACTGTACATTAAGCTGTAATGTTCTTGTAGAAGATGAAGCCACATTTTATGGGAAGGCTGTTGACTATTCATGGAAATCATGAAGGTGGCTGTAGGAGATTAGAGTCCTGCTGTTGCGGGAAACCCTCGTAAGTCCAACTAGTAATTTTCATGTTCCCACCTGAGCTGAAGGTTTATATGGTTCTTTATAGAAAGTGCCAGCTGTGTGACCCCGGGCCCCACAAAATATATTCATAAACCACAATAAGGATGTATGCTTGTCAGTATGAAAATAAGGCTGCTTTCCAATGATACAAGGTTTCTATCCAGTGGAAGCTATATTTCTAACACGTGTTTGAGGCACTCCCATTTGCATGAAACCTATGCATATTACATCGCTTCGACCTGTTGGATACTGCGGGAATTGTCATCATCGGTTGCAGGCAATAATAGTAAGTTACTGCTGCTTGTCATATGCCATCCTGTTTCCGCCATAATTTATGTGCATGGGACCATTGTCTCCTGGCCCAGGGGGGGCATTGTGTGTGCCTCTGATTTCAGCTTTATGACGCAAGGAGCCGAGAGCCTCCACCAATGCCAAGTGAACCAAAACCTGGCACATGCCGAGAATCTCCTCTCCAAATGAATGTTTCGCTCCCCTCCCCAAATTGAATCTGCGCGATGCAGAGGGGAAACGCGCCGGCCTTCCTGTTGACGGAGCGAATCAGGGGCGTGTGCGAACAAAGCGGAAAGGGAGCGATCGGGATGGTTTACACCACCGAGGAGCTCATCTGGAAGGGCATGTCCCTCATTACAGCTGTTCGGAGAGAAGTTTCATTCTGCCAGCGTGCTCTCCTCTGCATCCTGCACCTGCAGCAGGTCAGGGGAGGGAGCGGGAAAGTCTGCGACATGACCTCCAGTGAAGTGAGCATGTCCGTAACCGCTGGAGATTGGGGGGCGGAACCAATGCCGAGGAGGGAGAAACACATGCCTTGCAATCAGCCATGAAATGCAACCTGGCACCAATTGGACTGGGCCTGCGGGGAGCCTCGATAGACTTAAGCCTGCAGAACAACAAAGAGGGAGGGATGGGTGGAGGCTGAGAGATGTAGGGGGTGAAGAGAGGGTTGTAGGGTGCGAGGTCACTCTACCTCACGGGGTGGTTTATTAATGTAATTAAACATGGGTGAGCTCTCTTGTTCTGCATCGCAGCTGACCAGCACAGGGGAGGGAACGAGGGAGGGAAAAAGAGGGAGAGACAGACAGAGACAGGGAGGGCAAGCAAGTGAGGAAGGGGAAGAGAGAGCCAGTGTGCAGGGGAGAGAGGTAGGAATAACAAGGACAAGAGATTGGCAGGATAAGGCAAGATGATACAAGAGAGGACAGGGCTAAGCATGAGGGATAAAAAGAGATAGATGCATCATGGTGCATAAGTGAGAGGGGAAGATGTGAATTTAGGCAGAGAATTAGTGTATGGGACAAGGCAACTGAGCCATAGAGGAGTCAAGGCCAGGGCATCTGAGGAAAGAGAGGTCAACACCAGGGCAAATAAAGGCCTCTGGGCCTGGTGCGAAATGTGAGGAATGTCATGTAATCATATTAGACACAGTTCACTGCTCTGTCTAAACACAGGGCTGCGCGCTCTTTCAGCATAATGATAATGTTGTATAATATCTTCTTTTTTTTGCCTGCACCTAGCCTAGTTTTTCATTTCCAAAAAAAGTTGTCATTTTTTTCCCTCTTCTCATGCTTCTTTTATGTTTTTGATTCCTCATTGCATATAATATTCAGGAGAATCATAAAAAATACCATTTAATTATGGACTTTGAAGATGAAAACTTGGTATTAAATCTTAAAGGGCCCCTATCGTACAATTTTCATGGGTTTTTATTTGAAGTTTTGGTATAACGAAGAAGATATATTTGTCATTTTATGAACCAAAAATCATCTCAATATAGTTTTACAGCTCCACTCTCAAGCTTCTCTCTGGAGCTCTAGAAAGAACAGGTCATTTTGTGTCTGTCTCATTAATATTAATGAGCCTCTCTTGATACTTATTTGAAAAGCGGCGAGTGTAGAGTTGTGACATCATCACTTTATAGAAGTCCCAGCGGCTCGTTTTAAGGCACTGTTTCTGAATACAGTGTGGATCTATGTAGCCCTTATAATTAAAAAACTAATAAAATATTGCTTTCAGTCAGATCTAATTATTCTAAGTATTATCATTATAAGATATTAAATATCTTAAGATTGTAACTATAACTCAGCTGATCTGTTGGAGGGTAACATGCAGGAAAGGTCTGCTGCCGGATTTGAACTGTGGATATTGTAGCATGCAGCTTAATCAGCAGGTACCTGGGTGCACAGTCATTATATTTTAATTTAAATAATATTGTTCCGAGCACCTTACATCCTTGAGAAAAAGAAGGAGAAAAACATAAATCACTGATATGAATCATCAAAACATTTGTGTGTTGTGTGTTCTTGTAGTGTTATTACTCATACTATGATGATTGAGAAAATGCATTTGAAAGCTGAACAAAGTAACTTCACAAAATATGAGGCATTCACATTTCAAAACATCCAAATAGCTGATGAACTGACTGCTTTTAGTAATACAAATTCGATGGTGCTGAAAGCCATGACTTTGTTCTTTTAAAAGAAAGTTACCAACTGAAAAATAAAAAAAAAAAACATCTGAACAAAGGAACTTTGTTCAAAGAGGAAAAAGGAAAGAATCAATGCCAACATAGCTGCTGTATCAATTTGTATTTTGTTTTTGGGTTACGATTTTTCACTTTTACAGTTTTTCTCAATGGCTTTGGCTCATTTCTCAAATGAGAAAGAATATTTTCAAAACAACATGTGCAAACCTCCAAACTGCTGGGCACTTGTTCACAACAGATTGAGATTTCTCATTTCTTCCAACTAATTGCAAACACTGTATATCTTTGCAAACAATTAAGTACAAGTGTCAGCAGTTTGTACAATTACCTATTGACTGTATTTTAATGATAAAAACTAATTATGTTGTTTCTCAGTCAAATAATTGTACCCTCAAAAACCTGTAGACATCATTTTATAGTGCAAGTCACTGCCCAATAGTCCATTCACTTCTCTAAACATGCCAGGCCTATATCTACAGTGAATAACATCACAGTAATATGGATCCTTTGGTGCCAAATTGGTAAATAGCCTGGATGATGACTGTAATTTGTAACTGTACAGTAGGTGATACATTATTGTCCTTGTTTTTGCATTGATGTATTTTTGTACTATGGTATATTGTGCTGTGTATGTTTTCTGTTTACTATGATGTACAGTAGTTACTTCTGTCATTTCAGTTTGATGCACAATGAAAAAAATTCTATAACTCTATAGCAATCCCTGTCGATGAAGAAATGGGCTGAAAGTGAAATGTTGATATGAGGGATATTACCAGAGTTCACTGCCACACCGAAAAAACATCTAAACATTCCAACCAGCATTGTTTACACGATGCCAAAGGAACTTTTCATTTTGGGGACATTGACTTTTCCTGTGAGAACATGTTCTAGTTTTGAAACACAAGTTTGCTGTTTTGGGTGAGATATGATCTCTTGCAGCTGAGAAATGGTGTCGTGCTGAACCATGTAGGCTGTTTTGGCAAATGCACCTGGAGCTTTGAGACTGTTATTTCTGTTTCATGAAAAGAAGCGAAGCAATTGAATAGAACTGTAAAATGTCCCTGCCTGTGGCATGCAGTGCCAAAAAAAATCTTGTAAAATCGAGGGAATCTCTCATCTCATTTCCAGCACAGCAATGCTTAAGTACAAACCTGCTCTCAAATCCTGTTGCTTTTATCAATGAGTTGGCTTGGAAACATAGAGGGACACAAGCCTTCACAGTGTTTCTCTATGTTTCTTTGTTTGGTTGCTTCTTCATTTATTGTTCTTTCACATTGCGATAGTCATGCAACTTTAACATACTGTGATGTGAAAAAGCGTTTGCCCCCTTCCTGATTTCTTTCTTTATTTATTTTTTTGGCATGTCTGTCACACTTAAATGTTTCAGATCATCTAATAAATGTAAATATTAGTCAAAGACAACGCAAGTGAACACAACATGCAGTTTTTGAAGATTTTATTATTAAGAGAAGGAAAAAAAATCCAAACCTACATGGCCCTGTGTGAAAATGTAATTGCCTCCCCCTGTTAAAACATACTTGTGTTGTGTGTGACTAATATTGAAATGTGTTTGTTGCATGCATGAAATTTAGTTGCAACATAAGGATATGATACCTTGTTTTGCAGGTAACTATGGCACTGAGATGTGCCACTACAGCACGTTTTCCCCAAAAATGTACTAATGCAAAACAAAATACCCCAAGATACAAGCCATGTTACTTTCATTTAAGTCTCTGATATCTTAAATTACATTATATTAAATTTTTTATTGTACATGGCAGGGAATTTGTTAAGCTAAGGTCAGGACAAAAGAAGATATTTTGCAATGCACATATAGTATTGTGTCCCTTCATTGTTGATTGCCTCAGTCTGTCTATAGGCAGATAGAGTGACATATGCAAGACATTCAGACTCTTAGGGTGGAGCTCCCTAATAGGTCAGGGCGTTTGAGGAGTGGCTCTCTAAGGAAGGGTCTGTGAGAATTCAGCACTGTATGTGACAGCTTGAAGCACACCCCGTCACAATCCATTTCTCATCTCCACGGCGCGGCATTAGACACCTTGTCACAATAATTACATTTCTCTGTATTAATTGATGACTTATAATGGAAATAAGAGCTGTCGGGGAATGTATCAAACTGCAGCAACAATAATAGCAAAGGCAATAACCAAACAAATATCAAATGGACAAATGAGGGAAAGTATTAGACGTGATTGATGAGCGGAACAGGCCCAACCACACACACAGCGTGTGTGTATGCGCTGTGTGACTTCTGTTGCTGTGCATTTGACAGGCTTTTTCTGGCTGTGTGTTTGTGTGTATTTGTGTGTGTTAGACTTTGGGTGTGCTTTAGTCATATGTGTTACTTGTATATAAAATTCATTTTCAATGCTGGCTTGAGACTCTGCTTGGAGGGAAATAATCACAGTGCATGAATGAGGAATTTGTAATCCCCGTCAGAATTGAATTACTATCCAATAATGCTTATTTTAATACACAAAAATGACATTATCCCTTTCATCTGTAAGCTTTTCCGTTGTCATCAGTGTTTATGCAGCAGAATATCAATGCAAAAAAAGAAGTATTACTTTATTGACACGAAAGCTCATTCGTCCCTTGCTCTGTAAGTTCAGCATAGTTTAATGGGATATATCTGGTGTTTTTTCAGGTATAAATATTTACAACTGCTGCATAATGGTTATGCGCAAAGTGTCATTAGGATGTATGCTTTCCTCAAGTGTAATGAACTGAGAAGCCATCACACACAGTTAACGATGCAAGCACAAAGTGTGTCCATGTATACAATTAGTAATGCTACAGTGTACTGTAATCGTCTGTTTTGACATTGACATTCATCTTTTTTTTGTCTGGCTGAAAAATGTATTCCTATTGACAGGAAAAGAAGCAGGAGAGGAAGTTTATTGGCTTAGAGGGCTGAGGGGGAACCAAACACATTCAGTTTTGTTAGGTGAATGTGACCTTCATTACATCATCCCCCATATAATCCTCCAATACAATCTGTACCTTCTCTGTTGCTGTAAAACAACAGTGTGTGAACAGCTGTTGCATAGATGAAACAACACAGATCGCTGCCATCTTATAATCACAATGCTTACATTTTAAAGTTTACTAATGTCTGAAAATCTATTCTGTTTTCTAAATATTACTGTCTGTGTTTATTTTATTTTAATTTTTTTAAAAAATAAGAAAATATTGATTCAGGCATTCAGTCATTCTGCACCTTTAAAAGTGAGGTGGATTATGTTTTCCCTGAGCATTTTTATCATATTGCTTATAATCCCCTTCATATCCATATTGCAACCATTTAATTAAATGCTCTGACACATACAGAAAAAAATAGTAACCTGTAGGACGGGCAGGACCTAATAAACTCCATCCAATTATTGTAAACGTCATGTTGAACATTATTGGATGGTGACTTGTCTATCAAACTCAACTGTTTTGAATTTTGTCCTCCCCCTCCCTCCCTTACACGTACACCTCTTCGGTCCTCAGAGGCTACGCTAGTTCGCTACATGTCGGATAGCACAGGCTGCTAAAAGAAAATACGGTGGAAATGTTAGTGACATCATGGCAGAAAAAAGTGACAACAACTAGTCGAAAGCCTAAAACTGTATTTGTATTTTGTATTTGTATTTACTTTTGGTCTGGACGTGTGGCTTCAGGGGGGCAGTCTGAAGGAAGGCTTTGGACTTTTTATTTTTTTCTGTTCTGAATGCTTATAAAACCATTTCTCCAGGATCCTCCACCCTTCAGTGTTGCCTCTGAAACATATTAATATGTTTAAAATCTGACCGTCTCTTAGTCTCTTAAATTGTGTTGATGACCATCGATGAGATGGATAACCTCAGTCCAATCAAAATTCACCTGATTTTAACCTTGACTCTGGGGCAGATGAAATATTTAAACTGGCAGACCTTGTTTATGATAAAATAATACTGTACCAAAAATTATACAAGAAAGTGGAAACTATCAGGGCAATGTGGTGAAAAAAGATACAGCTCAACTGTTTAGTCGGTAGTTAAGGCCCAATGATGTGTGATGCTTAATAATAATACTATAAAACAGTATTGTTTAGATCTCAGAAACATGTGTAGGTTGGTAAAAATGATCTCTTTTGCTGTCTTATCTGAAAGTAACAGTCAAAAACATTATACCTAAAGTCATACAAACTTCAAAAGGTCACTGGCACGGGTAGAAGTGCCTACTTATGTGACATATTTCTAGGAGCTGTCAAACCCAAACGCTTGTGAAGACAGAACAAGAGATTAACCTTAGCTATAACTGCAACAGGCTTGATAACGGAGCTGTTGGTTTTATTTAATGTCGACATAATGAACACATAAATAGTATCAACCATTCAATATTACAGTTATCAGATGACAGTAAAAACCCACATTAAGGAGCTAAAGAGTAATAAATACAATTATAAAGGTTATCTAGAACCATTTAAAAATAAATTGTTTCTGTTCCATGCATTTTAGAAGGAATGATACTCAGAATGATTGATTAAGGGATATATTTAATATTCATGTTTACAAAGTCAGAAAATGTGATTATTCTCACCGATCTCGTTAAGTTTGTGAATAGCTTATTAAGTGATAATCATCTGTTGAAGCTCTGCCATAACTGCCTATTGGACATGAATAACAATATTCACACTGAAACATGTCAAAAACTTATATTTATTAGAGTTTCTCACTTAAACGGTTTATAGGCGTATTAATGCCAACAACTGGAGTTTGTGCATCAACTGTGGGTTCAATGTGTGTGTGGCATTTTTCAGATGTAGATCACACTTTTTTTTTTTCTTTTTCAACATTTATTTATTCAGGGACGTTTGCCTGAGGGGAAGCCTCTCTTGCAGGATTCACACAGTTACATGCAACAGACTGACCTGCTGCTACCGAGCAGCAGTTTGGGGTTAAAGGTTTTTGCTCCAGGGCAGCTGAGTGGTGGTAATGAGGAAGGGGCAAAGGCTACACTTTTCACGTTCCCCATTTAGAATTATCCTGTTGGCTTTCAACACAAGCTCGCTTCTCTATATATACACCAGGCAATGGGTGAACACACACATTTAAGGTCTCAAGACCACAGCAGTGGGTATTTGGACAGACCCTTATGTTTTCTAGTTTGTTGTTAGGTTTTGGAGTTATGGAATCAAGGCAATGCTGCTTTTGTTTGGAAAGGTGTTTAGAGTCACTGGGTGAAAAAAAGGTGGATGCCTGCATCAAAAAATCATGGGTTTATTTAGCTAGGAACATATATAAGGAGAAAAATATTATTAGTATTTTTTTTGGGCAAATTGAGATATTTGAAACACTATCTGCCTAAGTCATTCATTTGACTCAGTTTTAAAACAAGCAAAATGGCAGCGAGGAAGAAGCGGCCGACCACAAGTGAAGCTTTAGCTCTTCTCTTTTATTAGTTTTTATCTGGTAAGAGCTCATATTTCTTCGGTTTTCTAGGCAGTAAATGTAATTTCAGTCAATCAAAGGGATTATGAACTCGGTATTTAAACTTAAAATGACATTTTTGTTTCAAGGTATGATAGATATAGTTTGCATTTATAAGACAAAATGCCTATGTTAAAGCACAATTCTGCCTAAGTGATTTTTTTTTGTTAGGTAATTGATGATGGGTCTATTTCTTTTTGCATATTTGTTAGCTGTTCAAATATCAATAAAAATACAAATAAATACTAAAAAATATCAATGTGGTTCCTAAAAATTGTGTTTTTTTTCTTGTTTTGCAAAAACATTGAAACATGACTTAGTCAATTATGCTATGAGGCCGACACTGTGCATCATGAATCCTACACAGCAGCAGTGTCAGCACCACAGATTCTGTTTTCACTGATACTTTCAAACTGCTGCCGATCAGAAACAAATCAATCAACTCTCTACTTCACCCCAACGTCATCATTTGCGTTGCTGATGTCTCCTCGTGTCCCCGACATGGCGTCTATGAAGGCGTACATGGCCGCCGACGTGGGGGATGGACGCTGGCACAGATTCCACACAGGCGCTGGAAGCAGCCTCTTCCATGCACACGTCCCCTGTGTCCCCAAAGGGAGGCCCTGTGGAACATTTGATTTAATAAACAATTCTGTTGAACTTAACCTGTTTAATAAAACAACCAGCATACCATGTTCCATCTGTGGCTCTCTGCCTCCCTATTGATCATCGACAATTCTACACATAGCTGTGTGGCCCATCATGGATTTTTTTTTGTCTCTTTTAAGACCACGCATTTCTTTTTCTGCAGGGTTCTTTGCTCTGACCAAAGAGTTGATAGCCTCTGTTACTTATTTTATTATTATTATTATTTGCCACGGAATACTTTGTGTACTGTTTGTGCCTCTGGGACTGAGACCACCAAATTAAACCCATTTTACACCATGCGTACACACAGCTTTATAATTCTGAAGGGAAGAATGTGTGTGTATATTTCTGTCGTTGTGCAGACTTTTAGCCCTGAATAGGTTTTTATGTGTAAGTTTTATGTATCTGGCCTATGGTCATTTTACCAGCTATTGAGCCCAAACCATCATGGAATATCTGGAACACATTCAGATGAAAGAAACCTTTTCTTTTTTTTAAACAGCAAGCAAACTAGGGCCTACAGTCCCAATAACCTCTCTGAATAAATTTGTGGAAGTACTGTCGAGGGGACTAGAGGAGGGTCTAATATGTGACACAGTGTCAGCAAGAGTATTCAAAGAAATCTGCCTAAAGCAATTCAGCAAATTAGAGAATGGACAAGAGAGGCATGCAGCAGAAATAAGAGAACTTCACATTGAGCAAATCTGGTTAAAATATTTTGGAATCCATTTAAGATTCTTGGTGATATCACCAATATGCGGCAGTCCCTTCTAGGAAATTAAGTTCTATATGTCATGGACGAGTAGGCTAAAGTGTAGAACTCGTGGGCTGAGACTCTATCATGTCTCAAACTTAAAGGGATAGTTAAGATTTCCTCACATAAGATGGTGATGTAGTTTTAACTGATAGTGATATCAGTGCATGACTATACTCAGGTTATCCTCTACAGAGAGAAATCTCAGTAAGCCTGCAGCTTTTCAGACACAGCAGAAGGGATCAGTGAGACACGATAACCCAATTTCAACAGAGCACCCAAAATGATTAAGTGAATTCAATACAGGGAACATCTTATTTTTGTCAAACCTGCCTGACACTATTTTTATTGTAGAATATACTCTATGAGGACACCTAAAATGGCAATTTTTCTAAATAAGGTCCCTGTTTTTAGTACTGAAACATTTTTAAATTTGCCTCTTCTTGTTGTGGTCTGTTTTGGGATTATTACTGAGTTCCTCCTGGACTCTCTCTGTCCTCCTCGTTCCTTTTTGTTTTTCTGTTTTGTAGTGTGTGTGGCCGGTGGTGTCACTGGCTGTCCTTCACCTTTCCCAGGCTGCAGCGAGGCACACCGGTTTTCAATCCTCACCTCTTCGAGGTTTTTATAAAAGGCTTCCGTTATTCTGCCAGATGATTCCACGTCATTCGTACGGCGTGCCTCGCTGCCTGGTGTGCCACCTGCTCTGATCCTTCAGCGTTTGCGCTTTCTTTTGTCCTCCTGGAGATTCAGCACCTCCCTGCTGCCAGCTAGCTTCCTGCCACCACCTCCTGGCTTCATTCTCTCTTTTTTGTGTCCGGCTGTGTTTTTGTTCTCTGTGTTTTTACTTGTTTTTTCATTAAATTCCCTAAAAGGGCTGTTTTAGTGCTTGGTGCCCGTGCCACTTCAGTCCATTATACACCCTGACCCTCACACTTCATTCAATAAATCTGTGGAGTCTTGCTTTGCATCTGGGTCAAGGCTCAGCTGACACTTTACTTACAGCAATGATAAACACAAGATTGTTTGTGCTTTAACGTATTGAACATGAAATACATATGAACAAAAGCTTCAGCTTTCAGAAAATGCATGCAGTGCGTAACCCTGCAGTGCACAATATACATCCAGTTAATGGTCAAATGCAGGTATTTCAGCCAAAAGCCAACTACGTTTGACTTGGGGGAAACACACAAAATGTGTTTCCAATCATAGCTTCAACATGACTCAGCATATCTTCAGCAGCATTCCAAAGCCATTGCGGCATGATCACAGCATTACAGACATCATTGTGATTTGTGTGTTCCAGGAATGATTTGATCAGCTGAGCCTCACGATGGTATGGGAAATCTGGCATGTAAAGCCATTTCTTTGGCATAAAACATTTTTAAAGCCACTTGTGAGAGACAGTTACCTTCTTACTAATGGTTTAGTACACCCTGTTTCACCATTTGTCATTAGGAGTAAATTGCTGTATGCAATAGCCTGGTTATAATACTCATGTATTATAATTACTATAAAATGCACTGAAAAAATAAAATAGTTCATTAAAATTAAATTAATAATTTAGAGTAACTACAACTTGTTAATTTAATTTCAATTAACTTAATTCAGTAGGTTATACCAACTGAAACAATTCAATTAAGTTGGTTCAAGTGTTTTCTTTTTTCAGTCTTTATTATGAAAATGTTTTGGGTTTTTTTTTCTAGCCCAATTCTCAACAACTCTTTTGACTTTGTTTGTACCATCTCTCAACTTTTCCTAAGCTTAGTTACATGGAGCGATTTTTGGCTCAATCAGGCAATACAGCAACAGTTTTTGCATCCAAACTGGAAAGTGCATGGCAGAACTTCCCTCGAAGTGAAATGGCAGAATCTGACAGGATTATCACAACTCCCTTTGAACAATGGGCACATACAAGTCTCTTGGGGTGAGGCAGGGAAGTCACAATAGACAGAGAAGAGGCCTAGGAGTACTTTGTAAATTAGAAGTTTGCTTCACAGCACACAAGGCATGTGAATGGGATTAAGTAATCTACGTTCAGTGAATGCCAAATAAAGTTTTAATGTAATGTGGAGCAAAACCTATCACCTCGGCGTTAACATATTTAAACTTGGTAATGAGTTATTTGTCAGTGCTAATTTAATGTGTTTTTTTCATCAACCTTAATGACAGATTAGCTGGGTGTATTAGTAGCAGGATGCGAACTACTCTGACAGGTTGTTCTTTATTCAAGTAAAGGGACATTATAAGTCAATGGGCCATCTCTCATTTGAGCAGTATCCTAAATATGCTTTTCTTTCTTTTTTTGTGAATTAAGTGTCTCCCACAGTATGAGAAACACAAGTATCAACCTATACTTTTTTGTCAGTCAAAGCCTGTGGGCATGCAGCTCCTGCCCCTCTCCTCCCCTGCAGGCGCTGAACCCCATAACCATAAAATGGACATTGTATAATGCATTGCTCCATTATTTTATCATCTTTCTCGCTTTCCTCACGCCATGTTGTCTTCTAAAATTGTTACTGCCTACACAGTGCCGCTTAACTATACGGCTGTTTTATACTGCAGAAATCTACTTGTTGTTTGAGTTGCCGAGCTGTTGAATGAGTGGATCGCCAGGTTATGATCCCACATTTAATGGTGTTTAATGGCTAATGGCTTACTGTAAAATTGTCACACCCACAACCCTTTATTATTCTTTAGGTCTGATGCTATTATGAGTCATGAAAACACAGCGGTACCTTTATTTGCTGTGCACTAAGCCGCACAGTTATAAATGTTGCTGAGTATTTGTTTCAATTGCTTTTTGGTCCAGATGTTCTAATGCCTTTTTTCCAGAAGGTAAGGGGGTCCAACCGTCCACAGGAGACTATTTCTCCACTGAAATTTGGGCCAACCATTTGATGAGTTGTTTTCATTTTCACATCTTAACAGCAATCCTGTAAAGTAAATCATCATAAATTATTTATTAGAGATTAATGAATTCAGCGATGCCAACTTGTTAAACCCTTTAAAAGTGCCTTTCTGAGACTCTCTTTGTTAAAATATCTTATTGGACTATGCTGACTGCCTTTGGTGCAGTACAGTATAATAAATGTATGATGATCAAATGTCGCATGAGTTTGCCTCTGTTACAGATACTCAAGATTGCAGGCCATCAGGTTACCCACATGAAAATTTAAGTAGCACAAAACTCCACTGTACAATTGGGACAATGTTAGAATCAATATTTACACCAAGAAAATCAATTCAAAGAGAAACTAAGATGTTGACATGGGATACATAAACCTTCTAGTTGTAGATCACATGGCTAAAATTACAGCAAATTCACCCCAGCACAAACACTATGTTTATTACTGTACACATATTTGTATTTCTTTATAGAATAGGAAACCGCATACACTGAATGTGTGTCACTCTGGGCTTGTTTTCTATCGTTCCACTTGTATTTATAAAATGTTTGTCTTTTTACAAAAGGGAATACAAGTTCATGGTATGTCAAGGAAATAACTAATTTGCATGGGGTGCATACATTTTCTCTCGAGACTGTAGGCCAGTATTCTGCATAAAGTTGGAAGTTGACAAATTAATGAACATCTGGAGGGAGAAAGGCGACAAGGAGACAACTTAGGAGTTAAGGGCATCTGTTTGGCTCTCCTTCGTTCACCAGCCTCTCTTGGAGCAGAATCTCTCCTTCTTCCTTGTTTCTGGCATCTTTATCCGAGAAAGACAGATGGATTTGCTTCTCCCTGGATACACACTCAAGCACACACACACTCACACACACACAAACAAATACCCATGCATGTATACACACAAATACATAGAGTAATACACAACCAAAGGCACAAATAATTTACAGAGCACAGGCATAGTGACTTTGACAAACAAATAGACTCCAGCGGGCACACACTCATACACTCAGCGTTGGGAAACAGACAGCTGTGCAAATAAGCCCAGCCCTCTTTCTTTGGATCCGAGTGGCGCTCCAAAAACAACAGCAAATATTTCCCCTGCTGTTATCTTCTTTATTTTCTCTTCCTTATTCATCAGAAACATGCCCAGGAAGAAGCAAGAGAGGTTCAGGTGCTTCGTGCTATAGCCAGGAACCGCCACATCCCTCTTTTCCCGTTCCCCTCTTCTTCCTCCAGGAGCCAGATGCTGATTGGGGGGGAAAAGTGGCGGTGAGGTGGGACCCTACCTGTCCCCTGGGGAACATGAAATGTAAATTTTGCGATGTGGGCTCATTTGCTGCAGTCTGGAGCTGTCTGATAGGACCTGACTGGAGGCTTATTTGATTAGCTTAATTCCATCCTCGTGTGGACCACCGCAGCAATGTTCCTGGAACATTTGTTAGAGCATTAGGCCCACAGTTAATGAACAATTTGTTCCGTTGAGCAACGAACCACGCCAGCAATCGTGAGCTCTGTGAAAAGGTTTTCATAGTTGTGACACCTGCCCAAGAAATTAGATTGGAGAACTTGTGACTGTAAAAAAAAGTACAGGCTTATTAATTTTTCTGTGCTCAGATGATGGAAAGAACAGCCTTGTTAATTTCTCGGTGGATGGGTGATGCCTTAATTTGATGGCTTACGCAGGTTTTGTATTATCCCAGTGCCCTACTGTGAATGCATGACACAATGTCCACCGCTCCCTATGCAAACAGAATTTCCACCTTGGACAAATAGTATTTTATCTCACTGTATGTGCTGCATCTGGAGAGGTTTGTTGAAAGGTTGAGACGATAAAAAAGGTTCTCAGCATGAGGTCAGACACCACTTGCAGCAAAGTCATTACACGCTCACCTTACACGGTGCGTCTTTCACACCCTGTCCACATGTTCCATGTGAGATGTAAAATATGAGCAGCTGCAGTCAAATCAGTCTGAGAATATCATGAAACCAGGTAGATTACAAAGAAAGGGCAATATTATTGTGATGTAGCACACGTCTTTAAGTCGTTTGAGTCGTTGTGATGGCATCTTTCCTTAGGTCATCCTATAAGTGATTCTTTGCATTTGGTATAAATTGAAAATAAGCTTTGTAACAAACAAGCATGTAATATTTGGGTCAACACATTGTGCCTCATGCAGGAAGAAATATACAAACAAATGTCCCCTTTTTTCTCATCCACAATTTGTTGTGATTTTGTGATGTCTTCCAATGTTCTCTTATTTTTACTCTTCTCTTAGACAAGAGAATATTTTACAAGTGGCTGAGAGCACTCTTATTAAAAAAAGAGAAAAATCATCTAGTTTTCACAGTCCACACTTTGTTTGTCCAACAAGAGGAACAAAAAAATCAAGAATATCATATAATCAGATATGAGAATTTGTGTGTCTGAATTTAGAGTAATTATAATGATTGAATATTCGGTTAGTGCGCTAAAGAAATATTTGTTTGATTAATCCCAATTAAGACTATAAAACCCTAGATGATGTTGATTTTAGGATGTTTGTACAGAAGATATCCAATATGAACATATAAAAAATGTTCTTTCAGTAGCTGTTGCATCTGTAAATTACATTTGCCTTCAAGTTGAGTTACTGCTCATAACTCTACTATTGCAGCATTTACAGCACCGTACGTTTTCCCATGGCCTGTTGACACTCTTGAAAATCACCCGTTACTAAGTTTAATTCTCTATATAGAGAAATAAATGGAAACAGAACAAAACTCACTACTGCAGATAACTAATGCACTTACAGACTGCATTGTGACATTTGTCAATTAATTCTTGTGCAGAGTATTTACAGATGGCACAAGACCTGCTCCTATATAGTGTTAAAGGGTGTTAACAAACAATAGTAATTTTGTCTTTGAAAATTAAGAGAAAATATACAAGAAATTAAAAAGAATGTTGGTGCATGAGGCTCATTAGGTTGTGTGTAAAGCACAATGAGATCTAATATGAAATGTGCTATATCAATAATTTGATTTGATCTGATTAAGATAATCAGAGCATTATTTAAATTTTAAAGTGGACACCATTAAAGCGATTTGTGACTATTTTATTCATATTGTTGTGGTGAGATATAGTGTATTTTAGAAAAATAGTCAACTAGTGTCCCAAACTGAACTGCTCTATTACTGTAATCTGATGTTCAAAATGTGATAAAGTACAGTATGTCCCTGCTTTGTGGTTCTTGATTTTATTTTTTAATCTCAGTAGAGCTAACCTGGTTAAATAAAGATGAAATAATTGTATCTATTTATCTTCCTTTACCCTCTCTTGAGTCTTTATTAACAGAACAACGTTACCTGGTGATGCAGGCAACAGGAACAAAAGAATAAAATATTAATAACACAGGAGAACTTGATTGAAACTCTGATATTTGCTCAAATATACTTTTGTTTATTTAACTGTAAATTAATACTGAATGATGGTGCTAGTGTGTTAATATTCATGGTGAGACGACAACGGGAACAGATACTGAGCCAATTGAGGCCCTGGACACTTGTTGATATGGAGAAGGAACTTTTGGAGGAATTAAAATATGATGATTTCCATATGAAAATATGATTTATTTTGTTTACTGTTCAGATAATGATTGAAATACAATCCAGAAAAAAATAACACTCTCATGAATTCAAAGGCTTATAAAAATTATGCCATACATACATACATATATTTCCACAGTGGAGTATTGACAGAAATTGAAGATTTTGAGTGATGGGTGAAATGCAACAAAGGCCTGAAGCTGCTGAAACTGCAGACATTGAATCTTAACCAGTAAGCTGCCAGGATGCATCATGGGGAGCATTTGTAAGATATATACTGTAGATAAGATGTCTTAATTAGTGAGCTTTAGCTTTAAAGTGCTGGTGGCCAGAATCTGTTGCCTTCTAACAGACCCAGGCTAGCTATTTCCCAGTTCAGTTGCTCATATTCAGTAGTTATGAGGCTACAGGGGCCTCATTACAGGAACTTCCTCAGTTTGAATTCCTATCTCATCTCAATTCAAGACGGCATTTAGGATTTGGGGTATTACCACACATTAAGGAAACAATACTAACATGTTGTAGAATAAAAGTTCAGCTGTTACAGAACCATCAGAATATACTATGTCAGGAATCTTGAATATATAGTGAATAGTAGTTTGAATAGAATATCCTGTTCAAACTTCAAAATAACTGTCAAAAATGACATTGTCATTGTTGTTAGCATTGAGAGTGAAGATGGTTATTAACATGAACACCGACAGTATGATTAAGAGGCTACTCAAACTATATAATGACACTTAAAATGTCCTGGACTATTAATGGGTATAGACTGCCAAGATGATTAATTTTAAATTTGATAAAATAAAGCAGGATAGTTATATGCAGTTGGTGTCAGATTCTAATTGAAGACACAGGCAATCTGCGTACATTCTAAACACAGAGACAGACATGACAGGACGATTGCTGATTGAAGAATCAAGTTTACAGTTCCGGTTAGGATTTCTTTTTTAAGATAATATCCAAGGTCTGATACAGGATAGGACTCAGCCACGAGTTTTAGAAATTACTTTTGTAATAGCCAGACAGGATTCCTATCTTTGAAACTTAAGATAAATCAGAAGCAGTTAGGATATTTTCTGTAATGAGGCCCCAGCTGAATATCTGCAACCTAAAAGTAGCCATACGAGTTGATGAGAACTGAACTTATACCACTGCTACTTCAAACACACCATTTAAACACAAAGTCAAATACAGAGTTTCTCACTAGTTGATATCTTTCTTGCTTGGTCACACAAGCATCCAATCTAGGCCTTAAACTTACACCCATGGCCCCTGCTATCCAAGTTTTGTATGAAAATTAGTAGGGTGCACATCATGATGATAATGTCTGTAATTTCAGGGCCAATAGTGGCGTAAGAAACAAACATTTTACCACGCCATAACACCATGGCATTTTGCAATTACTAAAAATAAACCTTTTCCATCTCACTCCTGCCTTTCTCTCATTCTTTCTCTCTCTCTACAGTCTCTGCAACTCCTCCTCGGTTACTCCTATGCGTGTGTATCTTGCACTCTCGCTTTTTCTCTCTCTGCCCTTCCTCCTCCGGCCTGCCGCGCTCTCATTTGTCACATTTACAATGGAAACATCCAAATTTACAGATGCTATCAATTAATCACCTCCGCTCTAATTACAATCCAATTAACCTCTGTTTCCAAGCGCCATGCTGCAGGATGGCCAGCACCCTCCCTACTCAATCACACTGCTCAGAGACAGACAGACAGAGAGACAGAGAGGGAGGGAGAGTGGCAAGTGGAGTGAGATTTAATGGGAGAAAAACTAAGTAAGAAGGAGAGACAAATACCACCGATGAACCAGATGTGACCAGATGTGGACACCCCAGTCCACTGACCTAGTCCCATTGTTAACATCTAAGTGAAATCTTAAAGCTAAGTCATACGCTGATATTTCAGACAATGCCATGCTATCAGCTTGGTGTAAACAGTTTGGGGAAGCGTCTTTGTTTGAGGCACAGCGATACACTAGGAGGTGCTACAGCCACGTCTCTTAACTGCATATCCCTAGATAAGCCCCTTTATGCATTTAAGCATTTTATTTTATTTATTTTTTACTAAATGAATAAATATGTAAAAGTTAATAACTAACTTTTATGTTCCCAGTCCAATCCCTGGCTGTGTGGTCATGCTGCATGGATCCCTACTGTATGCAGTGTGTGTGTGTATAATTGCAAAGACTGTGATGATAGTCTATTTACTTCATGTGTGTGCATAGGTTAAATGCATGGGTTAAATGCACTGCACTTCCCCTTGTGGCTGCCCTTTGGATGTTATTAATTTAATTTCTTATGTTGTTATAGCCATTTCTTCAGAAATATTACAGTATTACCAATGCACAGTTGTCTGATTATGCATATGGATTAAATACACTTCTTGTTGTTCTATTTAGTTGATGTATTAAGTTGTTGTTGCTGGAAGACGTCTGACCTTTGCATGTGAAACCCATTTTTGTCATTGTCCTTGCAGTCACTTGAATTAGGCTTATAACTATTCTGTTGAGTATTCTTTTGCCAAATTCAATTGAACTACGATTATATCGAGTTTGCTGTGTGCCACATTTGCTTTTATTGAAAAACAAAAACAAGATTTTCCTTATAACGTGCCTCCAAATGAATGAAAATCAACATTTTTTTTTTAGTATAAGTGCTTATTGGTCAAGCTGCCTCTCAGCACCAGATGAGACATGACTAGAATGCACACATACACATAGATAGATAGATAGATAGATAGATAGATAGATAGATAGATAGATAGATAGATAGATAGATAGATAGATAGATAGACATGAAAAATGAGGCTCAGCTAAGGAGCTAATGTCTCACAGGTGTGACTTGTGCAGAGACAATGGAAGGAAAGAAAGCTAGATGAAGGTAGAAAGAGACAGGGGGAGGGAGGAAGGGCTGTTGCAGCTGCTGTGTCAGGAGGATTGAAGAAAGAGGAAGGATGTGTCCATTACAGACAAGACTGTTCTGCCGGTGCTGCGGGAGACGGGAACTGTCACCGTGAGCCACCTGTGTCTGTGTGTGTGTTTGTGTGTGTGTGAATGTGAGTGAAATACGTCAATGTATCCACTTCAACACGTCATTCCGCATGTGGATGTGGTCAAAAATTACAATATATACAAAAACAAATAACAGTTCACATTTGTACACACATTCAAATGCATGAGCAACGTGTATGTGCACCCACGTACATGAAACAAGCACACACACATGAACACATAGTCTAACCCAGCTCTAACACAGATGGATATACACCACCACTATTAGCCACTCTGGATTTACAGTGGCCCGTCAGCCTTCAGCTTTTAATGCCACGTGGGGCCTGTTTTACAGCTCTGCCCCAGGGCCCCAATCGGCTTTCAATTAGCAGGTGAGCTGCAGCCCTGTTTCCAATCAATAGCCCAGTACAGGCAGGCTGCAGGCACCCTGGGGCCCCCAGCTTGGATGGAGGAGGGAAGAGATGGGAGCGAGGGGAGCTGGCAGGAAAGGTAGAGGTGGAATCATGCCATGCTACTGGGCCAGAAGGTTGTTTGATGAGGCTGGATCTGTCACTTCTTACTTCCTACACACACATGCACATGCTTACATTGCAAGTTGCATCATACCACAAATTGTGTGCATGTTTAGTCTTTTAAACCTTGCTTTTATTAAAACAAGTTAAACCAGGCTAATAAAATGCCTACACTAAGTGAAGAGCGTTAATGCACTGTTGGCAACCTTGTAGGAGGAAGCCAACTTTGAGAATAAAAGCTGTGTTCATGTGCCTGAAGGGAGAAAAATCACTATATACAAGCAAAACTCCATAACTTGTATTACATTTATTGTAGAAATTTAAAGTCATTAATTTAATAAAACTATTTTTCAAATCCACAAGTGCCAGCATTCCGAATTCTGCTGGCATTATCTATACATCTGCTATGAAGTGAGATAGTTTTCCATGGTTCTCATGCAGCTTCCCCCTGTAAGAGTTTCCTCAGAACAAATGACTGTGTCTTCAAAGAAGACGATTAATCTGCTTTTTTCAAGAAAATGTCAGTTGATTCAAGGCAGCACTTGAACATGTCTGGGCTACATTAGACAAGGGAATTTGTCTCACAAAAATTAGACTGTTTTACTGTGTAAGATATCTGATTTAAAGGCAGATAATAGGATGAAATAATCCAAGATGGACATTTCTGGCAGTATATCTTTCATCAAGGGGTCTGAGAAAAATCAGTCTCATACTTCTTTCCAGGAACATCAATAAAACCAACACGAGTCAAGTCAAACTCCGCTGATAAACTGCCTGACAAGAGCACCACAATTTCTACACTTTGTGATCAGTACGTTTTAATGCTCCAGCATTGGAGGTTAAATTATTTATGACCGGAGAATGGAATACAAATTAGGTGACTTATTAAAATGGGAATTTTAGTAGTGTGTGTAACCCCCGCCCCCTGCCCACGCACCACCCCCCACCCCTCCGACACACACTCACACACACGGGCACTCAAATGTGCATCTACACATGCAGAGCTTTTCAAATCCAAACTCTCATCAAGGCTCAGCAGAGTCCAACTCCGCTGAGAGGAGGAACCAAGCGAAACAAAAATTAAGTGTTTCAATTCTCTACCACCTCTCTGAGACACCATCACATGGCAAAATAGCCAAGTCAATTTAATTAGACTCACAGAGCACCACTTGCTTTGGTCCCTACCTCCAACACATGAAAAAGAAATATCCTATTCCCTTCGGTGACAGGAGAGAGAGAGAGAAAGAGAGAGAGCGAGGGGGGCGGAGGGGGGGTGAGAATCTGCCAAAGCAGGCAGCTTGGCACGGAACCTGCATTCACTGAATAACGGAACAGGGCACCATTTTAGTATCATGCTGTACGAGTGTCAGATGAGCAGTCCCCATCAAGCAGTGTTCTGTCTCTGTTTATTTATCTATTTTCTCCAATGTGCTTTGTAACCTTGTGAAAAGCTGGTAACAAAGGGAGCGTGGCGCACAGGGGAGAGGTTAGAGATGATTGGAAGGCATTGAGAGGAAGAGGAGGAGAGAAGCTACAGGGTTACTGGAGTGACATGGGCGTCTTTGAAGGCACCACAGTAGGGGAGGGTTGGCGCGGTGGAGGGGGGTTGGGTAGATAGGCGAGAGGTAGGAGAGATAACCAGGTCCCCTTCAACGCCCGGGCTCCTCTGCCTCTTTCCCTGTGCCAGTTTTATCGGAGGGGGGCAATCCATCCCAGCAGGAAGTGCATGATTGTGTGTGTGTTTGTATGTGGCTGTGTTGTTCATAATAAATCTATCCGTATATAGACGTCCACATGTGGGACATTAATGTGTGCAGGCGAGCGCCCGCATAATGTAAATGAGTTAAGGTGTGCACTGCATATGCACGATTCCTTTCATACATGCGCGTGCCTGCGCGCGTGCAGCCACAGAGCAGCCTGCTACAGTACATCTCACTCTGAGCGGTGGAGAGGCAGAGCCCGAGCTGCTGGAAGGCAGAGAGACAGGCAGCTCTTCCCTCCACACATCTCTGTTCAAAGGCGCCATCAAAGTCTGTCAGAAATGTCAGTGCTGCAGGCAGGGGACCGGCCTCTGAATGTCAGTCCTTCTCAGGTCAACACCGAGAGCCAGTCTGCCTCACACAGACAGAAAGGGGATGGGGGGGTTGATGAAGATAAAAAGAGGAAACACAGGGACAGTGATTAGGGGGACATGATAAAATGATAGAAACAGAAATAGAGAGATTAAGTTATGGAGGAGGGAGCGTGATAAAGGACAAGAGGGAGATTGCGGGGGTGAAACAATAACGGAGGGGGACAAGAAAACAAATTGTCGGGTTTGGTTGTTTGTGGCAAGAGTGAGTTTCTTTCATTCTGTCAGTGTGTTTCTGTGGGTGCAGCAGGATGTCAAGTGACTTCAGGCTACAGATCGGGAGACGTTGAGCGAAAGGATAAGGAAAAGAAATAGAAAAGAATAGAAAGTCAGACAATGCAAAAAAAAAAAAAAACAACGTCCTTGCTTCTGCATGCCTCTGAAATGCAGCAATACATGCCAAATGACAGATTTAATAACACACACACACATACATACACAAGTAGTCAGAGAGAGCAAGAGAGGTCCACTCAAGCAGCAGACATAGTCTTTCTCACACATACACACGCGCACACACACATGCACACACACACACATGCATACACACACAAACACACACACACACACACTAGTGATTGTCCCAGTGCAGGCCATGAGGAGGCTGTCAGATTACAGGAGGGTAATTGAATGGTAAGGGAGCGGACAACACATCTAGCACAGCCAGACTCCAGAGGCGGCCGCCACCATACCAGAGCTCTGGGGAAATTCAGGGCCCACTTAATAGTGAATTGGAGATGGGACATTGTGTTTGTATGTGTGCGTGCATGCGTGTGCATGTGTGTCTGTGTGTGTGTACTTGGTAGGTGTTGAGAAAGGAGTGGGAGAAGCCAAAATGGTCACTAAAAATCTGAAGAAGGCAGATTTGAGAAACTACTTGACATGAGCGGGAGGGAAAAAAACACCCTGAAAAATAAAATAGCAGAAAAGCTTCACAGCACAGAAAGAAAGAGACACATCAAGAAAGAAAGAAAGAAAGAAAGAAAGGCTGCAGAGAAGAAGAAGAAAGATTGGCAGAAAAACAGTGAGAAGGTGGGTGAAATGTGCACACAGTGACAGAAAGAAAGGCAGAGAAGCAGAGCGATGCGGATAAATAGAAGAGCATAGATGGAGATGCATGGAGGATGAAGATAAGAAGGGAAGGTTTTGAGAGAAATGAAGGTAGAGACAAAGGAAAGCAAAAAAAAAAAAACTGAGGCAAAAGACAGAAAGCGAGAGAGCAGAGCCTGGCTGTCCATCTGACAATGCATCCTCATAATTAAACGACCACACACGTCGATTGTACCATGCACTCCACAATGACCCATAGGAGCATTTTCTAATATGCTGCCATGCACTCCACAATGACATGGACCCATAGGAGCGCTTTATAATATGCTGCCATGCACTCCACAACGACCCATAGGAGCGTTTTCTAATATGCCCCCTCTAACAGCAGTAATCGTAAAAAATGATGTTTTATAGTGTGACAATGCCGTCTGGTTAGGTGTAGGCACAAAAAACATTTGGTTACCAAAGATTATATGTGCACAGGATGGTGATCATCTTGGTCTGCCTGAAGCTCTGTCGTAAATTGACTTTTTATCCAGTTTTAAGCCACGTTTTTACAATATGCTGCTTTTTTTTACAATGGCGTATTGCATTCACTTGAGAAAAGGGAATTGCCCTGTTTTTTCTGAATTAATGAGATGATTATCTCTGTATTTCTGAAAGTTATAATTCTGCTCATGCTCTAAGGGAGGATGTCTACTCTGCTTTGATCCAAACACATTCAGCATCTGGCCAGCATTATTATTCTTTTTCTAACTGCAATCTGCAAATCAGGGAGGGACAGTGGTTAGTGCTGTTGCCTCACAGCAATAAGGTCACAGGTTCAAGACCTTGGTGTGGGACCTTTCTGTGTGGAGTTTACATGTTCTCCCTGTGTCTGGGTTCTGGCTTCCTCCCACAGTCCAAAAACATGCTGAGGTTAATTGGAGACTCTAAATTGTCGGTATGTGTGCCCCAACATAGGCTGTTGGCCTGTCTGGGGTGTATCCCTACCTTTTACACAAAGTATGCTATGATTGGCTCCCTAGTGAGGAATAAGCAGGTATAGAAAATGAATGAATGAATTTGCAAATCAGCAGCAGGATAGGGCGGGTCATCATCAATGTGGATGGAAAAGCAATCAGGCATCCTGTTACGTCTCTTTCAACAGGTCAGAGTCGAGAGCAGCTACAGTTGTGTTGGCAAGTCGTAGCCTAGATTGGACATGAATTTGAAATGGTACAAAGATGGCAGTAGAAGAAAAAGTCGACAGTGAGAATCTGCAATTCAAAGAGGAATGGATTGAAAAATCTGCGTTCATCCTCCCTCATAACTATGCAGCTCTTACGCTGCCACTCTGGGAGATCAAGCACAGACACAACAACCATACTGCTGCATGCAGAGACACTTTTCTTTTTTGCAACCTCTTGTTAAGAATCTTGTTGCAATTGTTATGTTGTTAGTTTTAAACCTTTGCATATCCAGGGTAGTTTCACTGAGCAGAAGCATCTATGTGGAAAAATATTCCCCCTTAGTTGCGGTTGGCGACATGACACTGGACGCTGCTAACAGGAAGTCAACAGCTAAGTTCAGTTTTTTCACCTCCACCAACCGGCACTTTATGGGAATTTTTCACCTTATATTGACATCATCTGAACTGGATCATAATTATGGATGTTTAATAAGACGATTTACAATAATATATTTTCCCCACTGTTGTAAATGTGACAACTGTAAAACCGTTGACAGGACACCTCAAACTCCAAACAATGTAAATTATGACCAACCAGCAGACCTCATCTCTATGTAGATTAAGATCTGAATGTAGATTGAGATGAGGTCTGGGAACCATGCATTCATTTTTTTCATATTGAAGGTGTGGTTTATGAAATCCAGAGCCATTTATTGGGTGATACGAATGTCTTATCAAATGCAACTGTACATAGCTTATAGCTAATTCTATCAAATCCAATGAAATATGTAGAGCATATAGTTTAGCACTAAAATTTGCTCATTTTGCAAAATCACTTGCAGTCTAAATCATTTAGAACACGTTCTAAGGCTGAATTGAAAAGGTAAATTACCGCTCAGTTATCAACAAAGTTGCTTCTGTGTTTTGTCATCATCTTGCTGCTCCTCCACTCGTCTGTGATTGGCTCCCTCATTGAGGAGAAAATTGGGTCCTTGGTGTCCAGACAGACTTGCAGAGCTAAGTGAATTCATGTCCAAGGAAGGATGACTATACCCAGGCTAAATTATGATGGTTTCTGTTATGAATTTTTGATTCATGGAGGGTTTTTTTGTGATCAATTCTTTAATTATTTACTATTGAGTCTTTATAAAGTAGAGGGGAAACATCTTTACAGCTATGACAAAAAAAGAGTGATTAAAGCATCCTTGAAAATAAGAAAGGCAGAGTTGAATATCACTTGTCTGATGCCTGCTTCCCCTATCTATCCCTACCACTCATCCTTACCTGATGAAATCAAGATGTTCATTAATATATAGGAACAAAAAAATAAAATACATAAAAGAAAAAGGGGAAAAAACACACACCCACAAACACACTCCCAACCCTTTCCCCTTGCCACCTAGGATTTTCATTTCCCATGCATATATAAAATAAGCATCTTGTAAAACTTGAGCCGAGAAAAGCTGTGATGTCACCACAATGTAAAGTCTATGGGCCGAGCAGAAACTCGAGCCTCAGGGCCAGTGGGACTAGATAAGCACCATTTTCAGTCTGGTATGCAGCTCTTATTATACATCAATGGTCTATATGTCCTAATGCTGCTATATGACGTCGGTCACTCAAATATTAGCTATAGATAATTTTAATCGACTGGAATTTTTGACCTATACTGTCGTTTTTTCTCGCTAGGACGGGCCGGCCAACTCTAATGCATCTCTAATGGCAGAGGAAACTGACAAGTGAGCATGGTGAGGGTGTCAGGGAGAAGTACGACAGAGAGCTACATGAAGAGAGGAAGACAAGCGACAAATGAATGTAGATCTTTCTTTTTTTTCAGGGGGCACTTTAATGGCAATGAGCACTCAGTGTCATTTTATTCCTGTGTGCATAAAAGAGGGGAGAGCAGACATGACATGCACAGCACATACACAATCACCACGCTATTGACTGGAGGAGGTGTTTGTGTGTGTGTATGTGGTGGGGTGGGGGGGTGCACGAGTGTGTGAGACAGTCTGCCGACTTCTGTTGGGTGCCTGTCTACAGATGGGAGCCCAGCGGCTGGGTAGAAACTAACAAGTAACTTCACTCTGGTGAGAAAGATGGAGTGGGGAGGATTTAAGGAGATGGATGGAAAGAGAGAGGAAAAAAGAGAGCGAGAGCCATAGGAACAGCAAAAAGAGAGAGAGAGAGAGACAGGAGGGTGGTAAGAAAGGAGGAGAGAGGAGAAGGAGAAAACAAGAAGGTCTACTGGGTGTAAAGTTTCCCCTGGTTATGATATGTGGATATGGGGATGTCATCAAGCCTGTGAAGTGGAAATAATAAAGAATTAGGATTGTCTCTGAAGACAAGAGAATTAATCCAAAATGAATTATGAAGGGGGAGAGGAGGAGAGGAGGGGGGGAAAAAATCAACATCAGCTATTTCCTTTTCCTCTGCTTCGAGGCAGATAGGGGGCGGTTTGTGTGAGTACTGTGAATCCCATAAAAATTAAATTAATAACAAAGGGAGAAAAACACACACACACAAACAGAAGAGGAAAAAATTGTAGTACGGGGGTGGAGAGAGATAGTCGTACAGAGAGCAAGGGTACAGGGGGAAAAAAAAAAGACGAGATAGAGATTTGAGGGAACTGAGGGCACTGTTGCTGCCAGATTGCACTGCTCTTTTGTCCCCCCCCCCCTCGTCTTTCTGGAAAAGGGCTGCCGGTGTTAAAGAGGAGATGCCACGGAGGCCATTGTAATAAATGCCACTTGTAAATTGCGGAGTGGAATTATACAGCTTGCAGATGGATCCATACGCCTGAGCAAAACGTGGCCAAAAAAACCGGGAGCGATAATTAAGACTTAGGGGGTGAATGACAGAGCCATTTGTGACGACGGAATATGGCGTCTCCCAGCTCTCTGGGAAACAGAAGGGCTCGGAGAGGCTCGGTGTCACAAAACATTACCCACACAGCTGTTGGCTTTATGAGCAGCAATGGTGTACTCGCTTCCTCCCTCCCTCTCCTTTTCATCCTCTTCTACTCTCTATCTCTTTCTACCCTCTTCCCCTCCATCCCCCCTCTGAACCAATCCACACACACACACACACACACACACCCCACACCCCTCTCCTCCTCTCGGTCACCACACAGTGGTGCTGTTCTTTCCCAGTTTTGTGCCATTTTACAACCGGCCCCTTCCCTCCCCCAGCCCCCCAACCCCCACCAGTTCTTCCATCCATCGCCACCCCCTTCGCCTTCGCCTTCTATGCCATCTCTGAGGGACTAGACAAGGACTTGTACTCCATCATTCATATCCAGGAGGAGGAGGAGGAGGAGGTACTCCGTATGCACACAAATATAGAGTAACACCCGGGCTGAAAATCCAATAAAAAGCACTGACACTGACAGTTGTTGGTACTGTTTTGAATGGGAGTTTGGGCTTACTGGGGATCTGGGCTGACTGTAAAGTAGGAAAATCGAATTCTGGTGTTTCTCTCTCTCTCCCTCTGTCTATCTCTCTCATCCTTTTTTAAAAAAAAATATATGTATGCCGTCCCTGCGCCCGCATTATGTCCACATAAGTCCTTGCATGCTACATCGCTTGAAAGGTTTAGGAATCACATGCATGCTTTGTCAAATTGTAGTTTATTTCAGGAATTTCTTTCTTTCTCCAAAAAAAAAGGAAAAAAAAAAACATTAGATACTGATACTGATTGCATTGCTCTCTTGGGTATTCACAGCACCTGCTCAACAAGTTGCTGTCGTGTACCTGAATAGGATGCTGTTTTGTGTCGCTGCATACATTGTTGTTGTACATCTGCCCAAAACGCTGCCGAGGGAAAAAAAAACTCCTCCACATTTATCCTACTTGGCGAATAAAGTGATTCTTATTCTGATGTGTGTCCCCCAAACTCTGCCCTCTAGTCTCTGTCTCTCTGTTAAGTCCATCTATCTCTCTGCCTGGCTGGCCAGCCTGTCTCCCGGTCTCGTCTACCTCTTTGTCTCTGTCCCCGGGGCCTCTGCAGCGTACAGAGTAGCCTGCGAAGTCTTAACTCAGACGAGACCCTTTTGCGCCCCGTTAAACCACCGACCTTCTCTGTCACTCCTGTCGCCCGCTGCTGCCTACGACGGGGACCTGAGCTGCAAGCTAAGAGACCCCAAGCTCAATAAAAGTGTGGGTGATTAAACAACTCCCTGTAATTGCTCCTTTTGTGCAGGAATCAAACGGTCACACTTATTAACGGAGGCAGCAGAAAGGGAGGCTGGGAGCAGTCGCTTCCGCTAGAGGCCAGACACCCTTAGTGACCCTGTGCCCTCATGTCACTACTCCTTTATCTGACCAAACAACCACTGTGTAGCATGTGTGTTTACCTGTATTTGTGTGCGTGTGCATGTACACGTATGTGCCAGTGTGTATGTTAAGTATGCAAAAGAAAGCAGCTGAACTTGAGTGGACTAGTGTAACACCAGAGCTCCCCTCGGTGGAGAATGGTTGAATTACACAGGAAAAAGCCCCCAGTTGGATGCAAGCGACGTGCAGTTGTGTGCCACCAGCCAGCTGGCTTTGGTAATGGGGGACAAAGCCAAACCAGGGGACCATGTCCAACATGAGGGCCAGGTTTCAGAGATCATAGTAACACATGAACCATACACATCATCTGCTAGTCGTGCACACACATATAGAGATATCAGTTCACGGGCCGGGCCACAGGCCCTGTCAAATGGGTCAGCTTACAAAGGAAGGGAAAGGACCCAATTACCGTAGCCACAAACACACACATAAAGTGCCTTTCAAGGGTCCATGAGTGCTCCAGCTTCCCTATGATTATGCCCCCTCTCTACACACCCAGCACTTGTAGTACACGTAGTATACTGTACCGGGCCTCCTGTGCCAAAAGACCCATTAGACTGGACAGACTGTGGCCAGGGACAGAACAAGAAATTGGCTGGTCCACAACCGCTAATGAACTGCTCTCTTAGAGGTGAAAGGATACCTGTCAATATTTAACCAGGAGAGATTCGATTTGAAGAATTCAAATCTAAACCTGAAAAATATAACATGCCAGGATGCATTTTAAATTATCTCTTGAATGCCTCAGATTTCGTCAACTCTTCTAAATCAGAAGGTCATCATACTGAAGAGCACCAGAGGAACATGTTTTTCACACTCAAGCAGCTTTTCATACATCCCGATGCACAACTTGTGTAGGTGGTGCATGGCACACATATAGACACTATAACAAATTATACTTTTAGTAAGAATGAAGTGTATGTGAAGTGGGATGGAAAAGTTGTGGCTTGGGAGAAAGTGTGGTATGGAAGTTTAAATTCTGGCTACTGCCCACATGTCGAAGTGTCCTTAAGCAAGATACTTAAGCTCAAATTGATTAGATTACATCCTGATGAGTAGGTTGGCACCCTGAGTCATCAGTGTTACTGCTGTCCATGTATAAAAAGCTGAACATCATCAGCCTTTGAATAGTATTTATAGACTAGAAAGGTGCTATAGAAATGCAGTTTATTTGCCGTTTTAAAATAAAAAATGTGATGCTTAAGCTTGTCTGATTAGATTTATTCAACCTGACACCATGTCAATAATTCTTATTGCTTATTATATTGATTCTTTATATATATATATATATATATATATATACACACACATACACACACTATATGTGTATATAGTTGTATATATAATTTGCATGATTTTAGTTAAACAGTGTTAAAAGCTCTTACAATAAAGTATTGTTTGAATATTTAAATACATATAACAATACTTACTTACTACAATATAATATTTATTATTACAATAATTGTTATGTGTATGTATATATATATATATATATATATATATATATATATATATATATATATATATATATATATATATATAGTGAGCCTATTTTCTTTATTTCCTCTTGCTCGGGTAGCATTATATAAAAATCAGTAAAATTACATATATTTCAATGTGAGACCTACTTGCTTTGTGATTTGCATGCAGTAGATTATTATACTTATATTTCCAACACGTTTCAACCGGTTTTTAGGGAACAGGACATAATTGCTCTGTGAATATGAGCGCTGATTGAAGATAATTGATTCACATCACCACATGAACCTGTGAGGTTGAGTCGCTCCTGCGCTCAGATTCACATGGAAAAGGTCTGATTACACAAACATTACACATCACTTATTATCGTGTCAACTTGCTCAAGTAATTATACGTGTGAGAGTTACAAATGCAGAAAAGAAGATTCTGGTTTAATTGTCAGAATCTACTTCAAAAACAAAACAGGACTCGGATAGTCTGTGTAAACGGTGGAGTAATGGTGCCCCCTTTTGTCCAAAATGCAAGCACAAAGCCTCCGTCAGCCACAATGGACAATTCCACATTTAATGGTCACACAGTTTTCAACAGAGACATCAAAGACAAAGAGGCTGTATATAAAACTGTGCAAAATCAGGCTTTATTCTTCCACCCCACCCACATTGCCACCTTTCATCATCATCATAATCACCATCATCTTCACCGACAGCGTCTTTGAAAACATTCCTCAATACAGACAGTGAGAGAATAGATTCTCAAAGAGACTCGCAGTTTAAACCCCTTGGCCAAAAAAACAGGCATCAGCTATTAGCACAGTCCTGCATCACAATGAGTCAGCTGTACATGTCCACCTCTTTCAGGGCAATACATTTCAGCAGGGTCTCCAATGTCCTTATTTACAGTTCAGTCCTTTTCAGTGCCTCAGAGTCTGTTCAGTCGTCTGAATTTTCAGTTGCAGGACACTGAAATCCCATCTTACAGACATAGTTTGGATGTTAGATATTATAGTCTCACTGACTCACATATTCATATTGTCCTTTTCCTCCATTACCCGTCCACTGCAGGTCTGAGGACAGTCCATTTCTCCAGTTTAGGCAAACGTTGAATAAGTGCAATGTCTAGTATAATGTCAAGAAAATACAAACTCACACGTACATACATACATACAGTACATGACTAACTGATAAACATGATTAGCTATACAAGGTCATCATTCTGCGAGGTGAAACCATAGAGTTGCACATGAATGTGTCTTTATAACATCCAGTGTCCATTAGGCGGAGTGGGGAGGATGTGAGCTCACCAGGACTGGATGTTGTCACATGTTTTGGTAAAACTGTCCATGATTTTCTGTACAGTGGTTTTTGTAGGTTGTGAATCCAATGGGAAGTGTAGTTCCTACAGAAATAGACTCATTCCATACTGAGAGATCCACCACTTAAAGAAAAAGTGATGCCTACTTTAACAAAACGATGGCACAGAACACTAATTGGTGGTATTTTTTTTCCTCTACATAAAACATACCGTTGGCAACTGATTATCTTTCTATACAAACTTGTTTATAGATTAAATCCAATCCTTTTTTATCCGTCAATCCATTTTTTTTTTTTTTTTTATGAATCAAATCTAAATCTAAAGTGCATGGCAGTTTGGTAAATGATCTTTTCACTTAACGCACGTCTTTACTATTTGCACATTACATGCTCTCTTCTCATTTCTGTGTTTTATTTAGAGTGAGATGACAGTCATTTGTCCATATTGCCGTTGTTAACAGGAAACCATTGTTTGGTTTAATGCAGTATATCCTCTTTTAAGCAACTTATAATCTTTGTTTTGTTCAAGATTTTTTAGTAAGTAGTCGTGGATATTCATTCATCTTAAATGAACAGATCCTCTCATGTTTCAGCTATTGAGATGAAAGTCTAGCAGAACAGAAGCCAGACTTGGCAAACTGAAACAATGATTTAAATGCATCTAGTGTAAGGAGTTACTCTTCAGTGAGGCGGTACCAAACCTTTCACATTACCATTCATACAGTACCATTTCCTTCAATGTTGATAGCATAAATATAACTTACTGGAGCATTAAAGTATTTTTATGACCAGTTTATGAAACCTCAAAATTACCACTTCTGACAGGAAAGATGAAAAGGTTATTTTTCTTAGATCCTGCATAATATACATTTTAGGCCTGTGAGGTTTTGCAGGTGCTTTATCAACAAAATGGTCTTAACTTTATCATGAAAAAAAAATCATACTGATAATGATATCAAAAACAAAGTACCGATAGTATGTGTAACTTGAGTTTAAGTCACATGGCATATTGGATTCTGGGAGCTTCATCAGCTGGACAAGAACAACATGACAAAGAAAATGCTTGCCCCTCAGATAATATCACAGACAATAATTCATGTCATCAGACAAAGAATATTAAATAAAGGGATGGGAGATAATTTCCTTTGCGAATACAATAAGAGAACAAACTTCTATGTGCATGTAAATCCATCACTTATTTGCCACAGAGGGTTCTAATGATCATTTGGATTTTTCTTTTCTTTTTTTTTAGGAGCTATTCACAAAGAGAAATAATTAAATAGAGATAATTATTCCACAGGATCATTAAAAGTGCAGCAAGAAAGGCCCAAGATTTGAAAGTACCTGTGTGTAAAAAGAGCCATTCCAGCACCTGCCTACTTTCTTTCCCTTCACCAGTGTGTGTTACAGATCTGCTGCAAAAGCTGACCAACTTTAGCCAGGTCAAAACTCGCTGAAGGTCAAATGAACGAGGGGTGTGAAAACCATTTGGAGAAGAGGAACAGAGGTGTAAAAGTAGAATGAGAGGAACAGAACAAAAATTATTTCGGGAATAATGTGCTCAAAAGCTCCCTCTGCCTTCAGTGTCAGGCCTGAGGTCAGCTCGCCCAAACATTCGTGCTATCTGTCTGCCTGCCTGTGTGCCTCTGCTGGAGAAGTGTATGGATCCAAGCGTCGCTGGTGAACCGCCCTTAGCTGGAGTAGATCTGGGTCCCAATCACACGCATGATCTCCTTTTGCACCTTAGGCTCCTGGGTGTTGATGTTGGCATCTCCTACTTGGCCGTCCTCATACCTGCATGTAATAAATAGACAAGTTCGCATATGGTTCAGTATAATATTAACAGTATAATATTAATAGCTTTGTTTAATCCATGGATAACTTTAGGGAAATTCTCATCAAGAACTTTTGATTACAAATGTCCCATATGATAGAAAGTGACATTTTAACTGCTTTCTGGTTATAAGAAGGTCTATCTGTTATATATTGTCCCACGTTTTATGTTTTTGCAATTAACAGAAAAAGGAATACAAACCATATTTAGAAATGTGCCTTAACACAAGCTGTCAGCACTTATATGAAGTTGTGATGTCATAACTATGTAGTCAACGCCCTCCATTCACAACCATTCAAATCAGAGGAGAGGATTGTTAATATTAAGACAGACACAAAACAAACTGTTCTTTCTAAAGCTCCAGAGAGAAGCTTAAGAAACTATATAGAAATTAGTTTTGATGCTTACAACCATGAATACATCTGTTGGAATAAAACAACTTTAAAACAAACCCAGGGAAAGTTACAATATGAGACCGAAGTTTCATCATATCTCATCTTAAGAGGAAGGCAGATGAAAAAAAGTGATCTTTTCTATATTGATAAATGCAGTGGAAAAGGGAAGTTGGGAGACAAGTTTTAGAAGAGCTGTTGTTAGGACTGACAACACATCTTCTTGCTTTTATTCTAACCATATCAACCATTAGCCCGAGCTGAAATACACAATCATACACACAGCACACGCTCAGAATCAAATTATATTCAAATCTGATTGCAGGCCATCTCAAATTGAATTTTCAACTCAGAAGACAGCAGTACACATGATAATGGACTTTGCAATCTGGTAAATATGTCCAAAGCCAGTTTGGATGCCATGTTTCATCTGCTGAACTACAAGCGCTGCACCTATAACCATCATATTGAAAGGCTCTGACCTGAGAGGAACCCAGTTTATCGGAGTGGTTAAGCCACTCATCGATCACAATTTGTTAACTGCTAATTTAACATTATGATGAGGGATGAGGGCAATCTTTTTGTCATATGCAGGCGTAAAAAAAAAAAAAGAAGATTACTCACACAAAAAAGAAACGAGTACAGACGTGGTCGGACACTGGACACACCCAGATGTTGCCATGTTTTTGCAGATCCTTGGATGTGATTACTGTTTTAAAGAAAGGAGCATGTTACAGCAAAAGTACACAATGAGGGATGGTGTTTTTTACTTCTTGATGCTTCCTCATATAATATTATTACTGTTTTGGGTATTGTACAATGTATAATGTACAACATAAGATATCTTAAATACCTCAAGTTATTATCTTAAATGATGTGCTTTATGTCACCTCTTTATTTTTTAATCATTCTCACCTATTATGTTGATAATGCTATAGAAATTACTGCACATTAATATACGCATCTCATTACCCATTTATATTTAATAGTGTAACATGTTTTTCTTTTTTTCATTTATTAAAGACGGATTCAAAGTGTAAAATATTATTCAAATAGGCGAATGCCACATATCTATTACCATCCCTGCTTTAACACATCACATACATTAGTTTGTGGTTACCTTCACAAAGAGCGATGCAGTTCAGATTTCGACTCTGAAGGAACCTTGATTGTATCGGACGGCTCTGATGAAAAAAAAGAGACGAGAAAAATGATCAAGCTGGTACAGGAAGTATAAATGGTATCTAAACCCTGCAAAGACGCAACATGTTATCAGTCAAAAGGAGGATTCAGTGGTTGTAAAATATATATAATCAGTATAAAAAAAACCACCTCGCAGCCATAAAATGTCATCATTTCACCTTTAGATTAAATGCCCTCAACTGGCAATCAATATTATTTTTTCTCCAGAGGCTTCCAGTTCTTCCTTAACCTAAGTTGTCTCCTCCCTCAACTTCATAGTGAGTAAACAATGGTCTTCCACAGGGGGGCCATGAACCCCAGGGGGTCTTCAGAGTTACTGCAGGGGGGCTGACAAATTAGTTTCATAATGATTTGAATGTTTTTCCCCAAACAATTTATTTCATATCTGAAAAATAATCTTAAAGATGAATCAGGACATGGCTATACAGGCCTCCCTACATGTTCCTGTCGGCACAGTTTATTATGTGACACAATTTTTCACAGTAGATATAGTAGGAGGTCCCTGCTACATCTCTATCAGTTGTTGAAGACTCCAGTTGTAACATTAATATATATATTCATGTAGCCCAATATTTCTCTTGAAAATATGTCTTCTGCTTCAGAAATTAAATCAGACTGCACCATGTCTTGTCCCCCTACCTGTGGGATGGTGTTCATGCGGTTGTAACGCTGCACCAGTTCATCTTTGGTGGGCATGCGGTGCTGTCCTTTCCCCATCCCTGCAAGAGCAGCACACAGAACGACCTGACCTCGAGTCACTCAAGCTGTGAAAAACATTTCTCTAGTGGTGTGGAATTTCTTTTACACAGAAATCATTACCCGCGCTAACCTTCACATGAAGATTTTCTTTCTAAAATGCCATATGTTATTTATGTTTAAAAAAATAAATTGCTTCATGAATTTCAACTTTCAGTTTTGAAAAAAAAGGAGAGTGAGTCCAACTTTTTTGGAGAAATAATACTTTAGATAGTTCCATCAAGTCTGAAACCAAATTTTTAAAAGGTGAGTAAGTGCTTAGAAAAGAAATTATTCACTAGTTTCGATCGGGCAAGTACAGATTAAGCTAAGTTGATATAAAGCTGCAGTGCAGCATATTTGTCTCCCTCTGCTGGTGATGAGAAGGTAATTACACCATTTGGTCTGGTAATGCTTGGGCAAAAGAGCCACAAAAATAAATTATAATTATTGTTTTTATGTTCCAGTTAGCAGAGGGCTACTCGGAAATGACTGGTGGAGGTCCCTGGTGAGCATGGAAGCAGGAATGTTGCCACATGCATGAGAATAAAAACCTCTGTCTACTGTGAAACACAGAGATCGACAATTTACCTACCTTGAATGGATTGTACATTTATTTTATATTTAAAACTTCCACACTGCAGCTTTAATGACAGGTTTTAGCTAAATTTAAATAATTCTTTATGGGAATGTAAATAGGTGGGCCCTTTTGGCAACCTGCTGACCTCCTGCCCACATAACCAGCACCAGAACCCACCAGACTACAATTGAAGTTCCTGGAATCCAACCTTTGGATAAGTGTACAAGAGGGAGTTGTAAGGGGGAGTAAATGTGGTCTCCTGTTGGAGGAGAGTGGTAGGCACTTAAAGTTTAGTTTCATTGCACTGCACTCCCATCTCACTAATGAAAGCAATAAACAAAGCCAACAAAAAAATAACACAAATACACTGACAGCCCCGTTGTATACAGCCACAACATAAAGTATGGTATGGTAGGTGATACACCAGTTCAAAAGGCCAGGGCCCAACACCCGAAATGGACGCACACACAACACAGTGCAGCACCACATAGCATGGAAAGCTCCAACATGTGACAATGGAGTGTTCCAGAATGATAATCAGGCCATGTTACACACACAGATCGTACTCAGTCAACATGGTGGAAGACAGGGAGGGGGGGGGACCAGAATGGTCGGCTGAGTAGCGAGGAATGAGTCGTTCATACCTGAGTATCCAAAAGATATGCTGGAGATGGGGCTCAGATAGATGCCCTTTCCATACGCTGCCCCATGCAGCTTGGGTTGAAAAGAGCAGGAGGGAAGGAAGAGTCACTGAGCAGCTGCGCAGGACATCCTCACATATACACACACGGATGTACTCGCACATACACTACAGTACCTACCAGAATCACTGTAGGTGAATCAGTGGGACAGATAAGTTGGTGTGTTATATGTTTCTATAATAGTTTACAAACTCCACCAATCAGTTGCTCTGAGCACAGAAGATCAACACGCACCATTGCTGTATTCACTGCTGCTATTTGACACAGGTCATAAAAACAAGCATAAAAACATGCAAACATGGAAGTCCAATGATGGCAGATAACAAAGAGCCAAAGAAAGAAGATATATGTATGGTGATTGGAAGTAAAGATGACATGAGGGTGACTAATAATGATGATGAGGCTCCGTATGAGAATGTCCGTCATGTGACGAACAGACGGAAGGTGAAGCATGGACAAGTGAGACGGCAGAACCAGAAGGACAAAGAGCCACTTCATAGTTTTGGGAATAAAATGTGAGGGAGATTGAGGTCGGGACGTGGCACATCTGGAAGAAATCATAAGGGATAATAGAAAAGAGATTTTGTGTGATAGGAGCTGGAGGCAGACTCAGTCCTCCTCTTTCTGTGAAAGACAATGACAGAGGAAGGAAAGGGTGTCAATGCTCAAGGTGAAACGGAGAGGGAAAAAAAAAGGAGGCAGACGAACACCGAGGAGAGATCAAAGAATGACAGTTCAAAAGTTGGAGAACAAAGAAAGCATGAATCAAACGCATCAGTATGACGGAGCATTCACGGCCGGCGTCAAAAGTTTCAAAGATCCTCCAGATTAAAGATTTAATTGTGTTTAATCTATTTTCAGAACATGCCAACGTATCTCCAAGAAGTCATTATCAGGCATATTGTGCCATATCTGGTGTGCACCTCTTCTGTTCTCTGTTCTTCAATTATTTATTGTTCTTTCACAGACCTGGGTCACGGGCAAGGTCCAGCACAAACCTTGGAAGAACAAAGTGTATATATATATAGATATATCCTAAATCAAATCAAAATTATTTTATTTACATTGATTTTATGGAAAGTAATTAAAAAATTGACATTGATTTTTAACACAACTATATATACATAAATAAAAGAAATGTGTTTTTTAATGTATCCTTTAATGATTTGCTGCTACATTTTGACCCAGGTCTGATGCTACAATGAGTGGTGGCAGTTACTGACCTTCTGAGAGCCCTCCTTATTCACCCGGAGGAAGCCTGTACTCACTATCATGGAGATTGTCCTTTGCCTCCTTCAGCTTCAGACCTAGCCTACTCCATGCTCTAGGTGGTTACCCCAACAAGGCACACAGGCAGCCTCCTGGCAGCACAGCTGACGCCACAGCACCCTCCCTTTGTCCCACAATAGGAAGAGACGTGACATCCGCTGCTGTCGGCGTAGCGGGCAAAAATCAAAAAAGGCAGCCGACATTGGCCGGGAAAATCTCCCAGTGTGCCCTGCTTGCTAAAATGCCAATTGCAAAGCAGACGAAAGGGAACCTGGCATCCATTAACTGCAAAAATGAATCAGCCGGACTGCAAGCCTGCTCTGTCTGAGAGCAGGTTTACTGTCCGAGAGGAGATGCATCGTAAATTCCAGCCAACTGCCAGGGTTACGTACCTGCAGTTTGGTATAAGAGGCATTGACTAGTCCATTTCTCAGAACAGAGTGCCAGTTCTCTATATGGGAACCACTAGAGCAAGTGTAGAGAGAGGGAGAGATAAGAGAGAAGAGGTAAAACAAAGGCCTGTGTGAATACAAACAGCCTGGATGCTGGTGTGCAACCGCTGTTGTGCAGTGGCTTGACCCAAGCTGTGTGAGAACGTTAGAATAAATAAACACTCGGGTGCATTTCGTCTTGTGATCTTGTATTCGTTGCGTGGCGTTTCATCTGGCATCTCCTAAAACCATCTTAAATAAAAGCAGTTTTTCCTCTGTTTATGAACATGTGTTTACTGCAGTCACAAGTGGAAAAATGAGAGTCCTGTGACCCAAGAAAATGACTCACTCTAACCTCTACTGAACAGGACAGAAAAGAAGAATAACTCATCTTATTGGAGAACAGCAAAAGGAAGCACCAAATAAACATCTATTCTATATAATGAAATATTATATTACACATGGTGTATGAAAGTGCATTGAATTATTACTGAAGGTTAAAGAAATAATATAAAATTCCAGGTCTCTGCTTTCAACCAAAAAGGAGTGAGGCGATCTATTTTTATCATTTGTGCAAAGACATTTGGAGACATTTTGTTACATCATCATAGTTCTCCAAATTGACATCATGTAATATTTATAAGAAAGATGATTCTGTGACTGTCCAAAGATGGAAGATCAAAGCTGACAATCCATCATGAATACACGTCCCAGTTCAAGCATCCAGACTATCTTTCTCATTGAGAAGTATTAAAATAAAACAGCTGTCGCAGCAGAGTCATCACTGCTGCTATTTTTAACTATTTTTGAGGCAGTATGAAGTTTTTGATCCTACCATCTCTAAATAGATACACAAAGAAATGTCCCATCATTAAATGGAGTCTGGATTTTCTATTTATATCATTAAAAATTATGGCAGCTGGGCAGACTTACTTAGAATTTTTTGTTGAGAATTATGAGGCATGTAGTATTAACCAGCATAAAGGAAAGAATGTTAGTGCTGCTCATGGAGTTAGTTGTATGCTGCTCGTGCCCAGATGGACTATTGTGTATCTAAAATATTCAACAGAGCCCCATCTGCTACCGTACACATCTCTGCCTCAGAGATACTGCTGGCTCCATGTGCTGGCTGAGCAAGGTGCTTTCTCTGTCCAGCAGAAAAGCCACTGGTCTGTGCTGTTGTTTGTTATGGTTCCATAAAAATCTGCTCGAGCGGCCCCCTCCATCCACAACATAATGAGCAGGTGCTGACATGGTCATGTTTGACGTGGTCCGTTGCTGTCATGCTAAATGGTGAATCTATCTTAGTGATTATGTAATTGAAGGAGGATATAACATCATAGATATTGTAGGTGTTGTACCAATTTGGTGATAATACTTCTGTACTTCCACTATTTTCAATTCAGGGCTTGATTTTCCTTCATAAGTTTTATAAGCCTATGCTTTAGATTAGTCATACTATGAAAACGGAACGTTTTGATTGTATGAAAACTGTATTACTAATGAGAGGAGTAAAGGGCACTCACTGGAAGGCGAAGGTGCTGCCGTACAGCTTCTTGGCAGTGCGAAAACGAGCCTCCTTGGCTGGGGGGCTGCTGAGCAGCAGGAACTGGTGGGATGTATGCATGAATTTCAGTTGCTATCACAATATCATCATAAGGGAGAGAAAGTGAGAGAGACAAAAAGAGAGCGAGAGAGACAAGGAGAGAGCATGAACCATCAAATTAAACAAAGCAGCAAATGATGAATTTGGTAAAATGAGACTGGAGCAGGATGTCATTCTGTAATTTCCTACCCTACTGAGAGGCAGCTTGACAATATGAGACCTGTTACTGGAAATAATCCTGCAGAAAGACAGGGAGAATAAAAACCCTTAGTAAATAACACAGTTTAAAATCAAATCAAAAAGTCCTAATGTAGCACAAATCAGCAAATCTGCATCAGCAATGATCAAATTTAAAACCATAATTTTCAATAGCTCATAATAATTACTGTGCATCATCATTTACCTCGTATTAAGTTTAATATACTTAGACTTAATGTTAATTGAAATCAATCTGTGCATTATTTCCTCAAAGCCTGTCAATATGCAAAGCAAAATAAACTCATTTTTAGAGCAGATCCTCTCGACTCACCACTGTAGCAGGGGATGGGCCAAAGGGTCCAGTTTGTCCATCTGTTTCTTGATCTCCAAATACGAGCCCTGGCAAAACCACACATGTACGTGTTGTTGTAAAATTTCTTTTTCAATTGTTTTTTGGCTGCATTCAGATTTGTGTTGTGATGCGAACATAGTATAAATACAGTCTCGCCACACTGGCTTAACAAGCCATAGAAAAACAGAGTTATCACCACCCATGCTGTCCAAATACCACAGTGGGAGCCACTGAATAAACAGGACTGAATACGGTATAAAGGATAGGTGGGTATATATTTGGAGCACTACATATCAAGCCTAACTGTAGCCTTTCCTTTCACCCCTCCCATCTCCTTCTTGTACCTGGGTCATTTCCCGGATGGACATGACGCTATCCAGCGCTTTTTGCAGCCTCTCATAATTCTTCTTCTGTGTTCATCGGTTGAGCCAAACATCCATTGTATGCAATGAGAGAGGGAACAACATATAGGGATCTAAAATCACTTGTAGAGGGAACAGTTTTGTTAGGTATTACTAGTTTTACTACAAAATCATCAAATTCTACCATAAACATCCTGATGCTAATTGCTTTCTCTTCAAAGACACTTCAATTTGTGAATAATTACAATATTATTTCCATGTTTTCTAAGTAGTAAACCTCTGTATTGATTGATTGATTTGAAAATCACAATTTTCACAATAAGGATGCTGACCTTTGGGTTGAAGGCCAGAGTCTTGGGGTCATTGGGGTCGACAACTGATGGATAGGGCTCAAAGATGATGCTCTTACGGGGAGACTCAAGAGCAGCTCGACACATAGCCACAAGTAGATCCACCACCTGGGGAGGGAGGGTTACGTTTTTATGTCTAAAGTAGATTCTCTTATCGAAATCTGCCTCAGTTTAAATAGGAAGCATGAAGTTTAAATATAATTTAAAATAAAACATCAGCACATCTCCTTCTCAAGTTAAATGTGTAGGTGTTTAGTTTTTGCTTTTTGTTTTTGACTGTATGTTGCACTTTTATTTTTGAAATTCCAAAGTGATATTTTGAAATGAAAATTATACATAGAGTCTGAATGATATCTCTCTTTTTTTTGATTGTTGTGTTGTTGTAACCTCTGCTCCAGTGGCCACTTCCTCTGCAGCTCCGGACATCACACCAAGAGTGTAGAAGGAGAACACACACAGCTCCCTTGTGCACACAGCTGGCTACATACACACACACACAAAACAAAGCAAGTTAAATATCTTAGTATATACCTATATAAAATACAAGCATTTTAATATGCACTACATAGCTACACAAAAACAAGTACAGTACATCCACATTACTCTGGCTCACTCTTTTCTCTCAGTGTCACATACCTACTATTATGCAAAATCCATTAACACAATCATACTACTAATGGAGTGTGAAAATATCATTTTCTATTTGTTTTCTTATTTTTTTTATCAAACTGGAATGCTTAATGAATCTATAAGCTATGGTCTGTTTCCCTTCCTTGTCTGTGATACCTTGAGCATGGATCCATTCTGAAAGACGTGCTGTTCGTCACAGACCACGCAGTACTCGTTGAGCGTAGGGATCCTCTGCTCTGAGTACTTCATTATCTGTTAGGAGAAAAACCACAGTGGTGTTCCCAGTAATCATTCTCACCTCTAGCAGCTCAGCATAACTGAACAAAGATGGCGCAACTGTCACAACATGAAGATTTCACACTGTAATTTTGGCCAGTTTAATCTGTGCCCGAGCACAGCTAATAATTCACATAAAGGCCCCCACATCAGTACAGACTGGAAGGTGGGCTTTTGTAAATAGACTCTTATGTGAATAGATTATTAGCCTAGGTCATATGAAAGAAAAAAGAGACAATAATCAATGGCACTGTTGTTTGTACGTTAATCTGGAGCCACTGCTTGTTTATAGGCCTATGTTTCTTTTTTGTCATTATTATTACTTTAACAACACAAAGATTCTGATTAAAACTGGAAAGACATCGCAAATTCTTATGTACAGCTGTGGCTTTTCCCATTTGCCGCCAATTATGAAATGAAAAATATATTTTCACACTTTTAATCTTCTCGGGTAAATTGTTTGTTTATCATTTGCCAATTTGTAAAAGAAAAAATATTTTTTTCACTTCCTCTAAAACAGTGTGTTTGATGACTCATCCTGTGCTCATCTTTGTTATTATTATTAAAAAATAAATAAATAAAAATGTATATCTTGCTAAATGCTAAGTTCCACAAACGTTTTTCCAGTCCAGTCAAATGTGACAATGTGTTTTAAATCAATATAACTGTTCAAACCTCAAATAATACCTTTTACTTGCAAAAAGGCCACAAAAGATGCTCTATCTTCCATGTCACAGGGCCTTTAAAGTATCAAAAGCGGTTCACAAAAAAGCAGGTCGTATAATTGCATTGTTAACACCTATCTCCATGATGACTTACCTGCACTAAGAAGCCATATTCCAAGGTAGGGATATTCTTGCAGTGGCCGCCCGCCTGGGATGAGAAAAACAATTCAATCAGCTGCCTCGTGGTAATCTGCGCAGGGGCCCTGGCCGCCGGGACAGCCACAGTCTGATGAGTCAAGTGAAGACAAAGCATTATGGGAAACGGCGCAGCAGCCATGTTACGGAAAGGGTAGGGACAGGCTCAGGTGGGAACAGTGCGGGTGGCAGGTGACTGAAAGGGGGGATCAAAGTGGATCACAGTGGGATCAGTGTCTTCAAACAGCATTCAATTCTTTTTGTGCATTTTGTCCACATGTTGCAGCATCGTGAATGATTTTGAAATCATTATTATAGCATCAGCTACATTGTTACAACACATAAATGGTAAATGAGTGTAAAGTTAAGCCGTTGTCAACCACGAAAATTATATGTGAGACACATTAATGACAAGTGATCTTTACAAATTAAATTTTAAAATGACAGGTGACTGATTCCAAATGCTATAGATGTATAAATGCTTGTTTTTCCTGGTTAGCACTGACCTGGCTGTTTGGTGGATAACTAAAAAGCTCCCCTTTAGGGTTCTTCATGGTACATGAAATAGAACGGTTCATCAGGCGGGTCACTCTCAGCTCAGGGACGCTCAGCTTCCCTTTTAAAACGGTGTCTTGGATCAGAGGGAAACTTGGAGACCTAAGGAAAAGTGAGACAGAAAGCTTGTGCATCACTTCCACAATCATCTTCACAAGGATAAGAAAATTCTAGTGTTGTCATTGTCCAGTTCTGTAAACTGTAAACTGCGTATGCAGCTAAATGTTCACATACTCATTTTTTGTTTTACAAATGCATTACATGTAGAAACTAAACAACACAACATAAGTGTGAGCATGACTAACGCTTAATGTAGAGAAAATATAAGTATATGGAGCCCCAACTGTTTTGATTTATTTTTTATCATCTGTCCAATTATAAATAAAGCTTAAAAAATAGATAACAAGTTCCCATTCACTTAAACAGGAGCAGAGACAGTGAGCACTGTTTCTATCTTTGTGGCGTATGGATGTCCAATGCATCACAAAGAGAACAGGCCAGGCAGATAAACAGGGGGCTGATGCCTGAGTTTATCGTCTCATATTTCTAGTTCATTGGAGAAAAAACTTTAAAATAGGACTTAACATCCAACAACCTTCTTTTACAATTCAGCATTTCATTGATAAGCAGGCGACACTAAAAGAACTGTGCAAATTTTGTAAGTGGAATCTGCCCCAAGATGCCCTATTTTTCCCATAACCCTGTTCACAGAAACAAAATACTATCTTGCTATCTATCTATGCTATCCTAAGACTGCAGTGGGATTACAGTCAGTATCATGGTTCACGAAAACACATACACACTCTATTCTGCCCTTGTATTATACTAACCCAGAAAACACAAGTCTGTTTTAGTAGTGTTTCAATTCTGTGTTAAACTGTTAAAATACAAAGCCACTCACTTCCATCATTGGTCTTAGTGGTATCTATGTACTCTCTTAGTACAGTAATAGTAAGTAGTTAATGAAGCTGATTTCCATTGTGTGTCCTGGAATTCAATCCCTAAGGCACCCATAACTGTCAAAGCAAGGCGAGGCACAGAAGAGAACCTCCTCCTTGGGAAATTGGTGTGTGTGTGTGTGTGTGTGTGTGTGTGTGTGTGTGTGTGTGTGTGTGTGTGTGTGTGTGTGTGTGTGTGTGTGTGTGTGTGTGTGTGTGTGTGTGTGTGTGTGTGTGTGTGTGTGTGTGTGTGTGTGTGTGTGCGCGCGTGTGTGTGTGTTTTTAATTTTTAGTCAGCATGCACTATGTCGTGGTGTTGCATGTAAATTAATGTTTTTATTGTTGTGTGTGTACCCAACCAGGGACTGCAGATGGAAATTAGCTAATAGCCAAATCTGGCATGAATCATCTCTTCTCGTTTTAAGATTAATGGTTTTTGTACATGGTCTTTGTTCAATAAGGAACAAAGACCATGTGTTTCGTTTTGTTTTTTAGGGATAAACTCCAGACAGGTCACGAGTCTATCGTGGGGTACATGCTACAAGCAATACAGATTAACCTCAGCGTGTCTTTGGACTGTACGGGAAAGCCAGAGAAAACACATGCAGACACGAGGAGAACATGCAAACCCCACACAGAAAGGTCCCAGAACAAGGACTTGAATTTGTTGTCTGTACTTGATGTAAATTATTCAGGCGTTCCTCTCCTTCAGTAATTACAGACACTTGGCAATAGTGAAGTGTTTAAAAGCTAATCAGGACAGACGTTAATAAAACATTTTTAAGACATCACACACGCGCAAAACAACTCAATTATTGTTTATCGGGTGAAAATCATCACTGTAAATTACACATGTAAATTAAACACAGGGGTTAATCATCCAGTAGGTGTGCAGTAAATGATTTTGACAAAATAACGTGGAAGTGAAAAACCACTGACACAAAGCAGATGAGCGAACAGATAAATAAAGTCAACTAAACTATGCGTGTTAAATGGTTTTGATGCACACCTGCCAGCCAATGGGGAAAAAAAGAGTATTCACGCAGAACAATACACTTTATTCATCTCATTTTGTAATAAAATGAGATGAATAAAGTGTAGATGCCTTGAAAGCGATGCAAGGTGAGAAAGACAGACAACCTACTTGGGTATGGGGGAGAAGATGCTAAGTCCAGCACGGAACTTCTTGATGGTTCCTCCAGCTTTGAACCAGCTGTGCCTCTTCTCCTGCTGGGCCTTGAGGAACTCATTACTGAGGTGCTTCCACTGTTGTGAGGTGAACGTGCTCAGGATCCTGCAATGTTACAAAAACAGAAGCTGGTGTTAATCAAGCTACTGTATGCCTGTATAGATTAAGTGGCTGCTTTTATGTGTTTATGCCCCATGTTGCAGCCGTTTCCCATCTATCGTTGATGCAGAAAGCAGCAGTGAGGCTTCTCACAAACATTCAGGGAAGAACATATCACTCTACTCTGGCTGAATTACACTGGCTACTCATACTTTACAGGATTCAATTTAAGATTCTATTGATAACTTTTAAATCCCTACCTGGTCTGGTTCCACTTTACATTTCATAACTCTTAAGCCGTTATTCTGCACTGAGACCCCACAGATCGGTGAATGAAATGTCATTAAAAGTTCAGTGATCCAGGCTTAAAATAAAAGTGGATCATGCTTTAACTGTTTTAGCTCAAACTCCCTCTCGGTATCAGATCAGCTGAGTCAGTGCCTCAGTTTATAAAAACCCACCTTGTAACTATATATATAGTATATATATATAGAACTAAAGTTTATTATTATTATGTATGTAATGTAAATTAATGTTAATTCAATGGAAATCTTAAATTAAAATGAAAAAAATATCTGTGATTTATATTTTTGCCGTTGATTGCAGTCAGTCATTTGCTCTCCCTGCTTATTCCTCATTAGGATCAATCATCATATTTTTGGACTGTGGGAGGAAGCCAGAGAAAACCCATGCAGTCAAACATGCAAACTCCACACAGAAAGGTGGCGAAGGCCTTGAACCTGTGACCTTATTGATGTGAGGCAACAGCGCTATCCACTGCACCACTCGCCTTTTATAACCTTTTAGAGAATTTATAATTTACAATTATTCATAATTGTATTTAATTTACTAAAATCTACAAAAAAACATGGTAAATCACAAGATCTAAAGGTGCTAAATACTGCGTAGAGCTTCACACGACTTACTTCTTGAGTTGCAGGCCCAGGCTGAAGCTTTCTTTGTTGGACGGCTGGAACACTTCTACTGATGGCTCTGAGTGAAGATGACTAAGATAATTACACAATGCATAGACACACACGCACAGACTCTTTCTTTCACTCTCCCTCTTGTGTAGCACATTTGTACTCACCTCCCACGTTCAGTGAGTGGCACAAATAGCTAAAGTCCCTCCCAGAATATCAACATCCACACTGACATCTTTACTCACCAGGTCCATCGAGGTACTGAGAAAGAGAAAAGCGCAGTCTCAGAATAATGGGCTCTGTTCTGATTACTTTCCAAGCTGTCGCAACCTCCTCCTGAGTCAGACACACACACATACACACATACACACAAATATACAGAGTTAGCATCCTAATAGGTCCATTTGTCATTACATGAATAAATTATGAACATGCAGTGCATAATAAATGATATGTTACTCTGCTGAATGTCAATGTTACAATGGTGATGGGCAAAAGCAGAATAGGTGTTGCAGAGAGAGAGAAATGCTGACTCACATCTAAGAAACCGATGTTAATATGAAGATCAATGTCAACGTCATCGATGGTTCCATACTCCCTGTCCAACAACAACAGATACAGTTAATTTATCATTAGTAATAGGATATATTATGCTGAAAGGGTGAGCTGATTATCTTTTAAAGGGAGAAAGGGGTTATTTAATTTTTTGTTTCAAAATTTAAACCTTGAAGTAGTCTCAAACTGTGTGTGTGTGTGTGTTACCTGACGGAGACGGCGCTGTCAGTGTAGATGTCTTTTACCGCCTCAATATCTGCATCGAGCTGTGGGTGGCGGTAGAGATCAGCCGCACAACTCCCCTGCCACAAGCAGTAAATAAACACTGGTCATACACACGCCCACAAAAAGAGGCATTAAGCATTATTCAATCACACTCCAGATCTTTTATTTGCATATCATGACTCAGAGATTTAGATATAACTACCAGACTTTCCTTCAAAGGAATTTGATGGATGACATAGGAAGTCCAGTTTGCCATAGCTTGTTATTTATTCCATTTAGTCAACCTTTCCTACTTCTGTTCTAGTGTCAACTACATTTTATATTCGAAACACAGTGCAACATATTTTTGAATATATTCAACAAAGTGGTACTCATTTTTGGTAGTGCTAGTCATTTTTATGCAAGTAAAACTATATTTATGTTTTTCAGTGATCATTTTATAGTCTTACTTTTAGCATGCTCCTATTGCATGTTGAAGTTCATGTGATAAAGGTCAACGATAATAATGTTGACCCAAGTCTGGCATACATGTTTCTGGTGTCTAGACTCTCATCTCCTCAGCTCTGAGTGTGTAGAAAAGATCCCACATCCCCCTTATCTTCACTACTCTGCATTCATGTTCTCTGATTGCATGTAAATGAGCTTTCAGTCGCAGACTGGATTTACATTTCAATCACAAGTCTTGGAAGATAATGGTGAAAAAAGGGACGGCTAACAGATTAAGATCTTTTGATGATGGATGACATGAAAGTGAAGCGTCGAACTTTACAAAATGAATGACAGCCTTGCCTGTGATTGATACTTAAGATCGCATATGGTGACAGTACCAGAAAATGACTGTGATACATGATTTGACTGTTGTTTGCCATAATCTATATTGTACTTTGTAGTTTTAAATGTCATATTTTCCATTGTCAGTTTTCAAAATAATCCCCCTTGAGCCAAGATCCTTGTAAAACGCAGCGGGGCATTGGAAAGAGAAAATATCATTTAGCTGGTCCATTTCCTCTACAGTAACAGAACAAAATGTTAAAGGTCTCATATTCTAACTTTTCTTGTCTTTTATTTGAAGTTGTGATATCCCTGTACCTCCTGACTATTGTCGGTCACAACCACCAGGTAAAAATCATCAATATCTTGAAAACTAGCAGCTGGATTTATGTCATCCATACAGGAAAAATGTTACTGTTGATGGAGAATTTTCCTTCATTGCAAACATCAGGCTATAACATTTACCTGTACAACATACAACATGCAGAATTCTGTGAAGGTTATTAAGCACATACACAATATCGTCAGAGATTTATGAAAGGTAATAGCCTCCTCTGTACCTGAATGCCATACAGGAACTGTTCCGACTCATTCTCCCCGTCCGACTCCTCGTCTGTCCAACACTGGCCTTTGATGTCCTGTGGGCCCACACACGCACATTGTGAAAAGGCCATTATTCTGGAGCGGAAAGAAAATGCAAACCTTTTTCTATCATCCTTTCATCTCACATCCTTTCTCACATCTCCCTCTTTAGCTTCCGATTCAGGGGCTACAAAACAGTGCTTTATATAGCAAATCAAAGGGAGAGACCAAGAGGCACAATGTATTTCTAAAACACAGGAAACTCTCTGAAGTCAATCTTCATTAGCATATTCAACTGAAAAATTGACAGTGATAGGTTGATAAAATGTCTAAATTTTGAATAAAGCCTGATTTTCAAAAGTCCAGTTGCATAAACAACTGTCTACAGTCATTCTTTATCTAATACTGAAACAGCCTGACACACTTTTCAGGTGTCTGAATAACCACAACATATAACATCAAATTTTGATTTAAATTACCAGTTTACGAATGTTTAACAAAAGCATGAACAGAGAAGATTGTGTAACCGCATGCAGTGATTACCCCAATAGGATTCTAGTTGTCTTACCATTGGATCTGTTGTTCATAGGGCTCACTCAGACAGGTTTAGGCCTTTGACTACTGCCGACCATTGCAGCTAGTTTCCAGGAGGGGAAGGACTGAGAACGGAAAACCGGAGTTGACCAGCTCTCTTTCTCGCACACGGAACAACCTTGGTAAAATATAAATTAAAATTCAGTGAGGCAAGCAAATATGAAACAAAGAGGCCATCTCTGGTGATGCCAAGCTTTGTAAATGGTGACCTCCTCCTCTTTTCTTTAAATCGTCTGCACTTCACCTTGCCATGTATCCTAGCAACAGCCATCTCTGCCTCCATTCAGAGTGGCATTAATCACGGTGGAGAGAATGTGTGGGAGATATGTGCTGTACGCTCAGTACTGAGGACATCTCGATTTCTTTGTTTGTTGTTTTTTTGTTTTTTTCATGAAAAAAAACATCTATTAAACCTAAAGCAATAGAGGTTGGCACACCTTTATAGACTCACTGCCAAAAACAGCACATCTGCTTATGTCAGGGCATTGTGAGGCTGCCATTTGTTTGATGTGCCTGGTAAACAGAGGCTTGGGAATTTTTGAAATGGCACATTATTTTCTGGGTTAGCATTAGGAGAGTTCACTGTGGCCGGAGGCTGTTAAGTAAAATATATTTCTCAAGCACACAAGTTGCTTTTAAGGGAATAGTTACAGCTCACATGATTTGAGGAAAAAATCTATTTAGATAAATAATGACAAAATAAGAAGACAGACATCATCAGTGATAAAACACCAGCAGCTACAGTATTTCAGAGCAGCCTGTGATGTGACATTTTGTGCCAGACATGTAAACAATGAGTATGGTGTCTGTTTAACATGAAGCTGCTGATGCAGAGCTGCAAATTTCACACTGCAGTATCAGGATAGAAATTACAATTGACATCTTTAGGCTCATATTAAAGCAGATAAATAACAAAGGATTCTTCACATCTATGATTTCAGGGCTGGATCCTGAGCTGTGTTCAAACAAAGACGAGATGTCAACACAGCTTGGCACAAATGGAGGAGACGCTTTTCCAATAACATCCTGCATGAAGGCATCGATGGCACATACGTATAGGTCAATATTTCTAAATAAACGCCAATTATTCATTTTGTCTTTGTTTGCTGCAGTATCTTAGGACACCAAGCTCCATGTCTCTACATGGCTGCACAAAAACAAATCATAACACTGTGTTTTAGATGGCCTGATAATATCACTTTTGGTGATGGGTTGGCTCCTTTCTTTTCTTAACCTCCCCTCAGACACAAACTGCGCCCTTTTTATCACTGATCCCCCGTCATTATCACATCTTCCACTTCAGTTCCTCTTCTTTTCTCTCTATATGTCTGCTGCCCTGCCATGTCCTCAACCCTACTAGCATCTACACCACCCCACCCTGCCGTTTCCCATAGCCTCCGTCGTCTCTTCTACCAACACCACCCTCCGACAATCAGGACCCCCCTTTTCAACAGCCCCGTCGTCGTCCCCATTCCTCCTTCTAGCACTTATTTAACACAAACACGGATGCAGTCAAGCGTATTTTCCCCTCCCCCCATGGTCTGCACCCCCTACCCCATCCATCCACACTTACCTTCACAGAGGATGGAGACTCGGATGCTGCCCTTGCCTCAGCTGCTCCCCCCGCTTAAAGGGCACACCTGCCTCTTTCTCTCGGTGACTGTTTTCCACTGAAATGATAAGATGACAATAAGCCCGTTAAAATAGGGTGTTTGAGAAGCCAGAGCTGCGATCCGCCAATTTGACACTGCCTGTCTCTCTCAGCTTGTGGTGTGTCTGCAAGCAAGCCAGCTGGTGTGTATGAGTCTGTGTGTTTATCTGTTGCAGATCTCTGCTCCTACTGCTGTCTTATATTTTGCCTGACAACACTGAGGGTTCTGAGCATGCTCAGTATGACCAGGCAGCCGGTCATGTGACCTGCAGCTGACTGCACTGCTGCTGAGAAATAAGAGGGAATAATGGTGGAAAAAAGGCTCTGCTCTTGTGCACATAGTGCGTGTGTGTGTGGTGCATTAGTCATTGCCTATTGATGTGCAATCGTGCTTTGGAGGCAGCTTCTGGCTGATATTCGAGTGCTTTCATGTTTACGGTATTTCAATAAAAAAAGGAAGAAATAATTAAAGAACACTAATAGGATTGATGCTAAATTTGTGCATTACACTTGAGTGCTTACATCTATAGCTGGAGTTCATGCTACATAAATGCAGCTACACATGCAATCAGTATTGTAATATTCAAAACCTAAGACAACTGTAATATATACATTGCAAAATAACAATGATCTTTTCCACACCTGCTGTATGTAGGGTATACTGTCTATGAGTGAGCATGTGTGAGCCTTCAGTCAGTCACAAGGCCTTTAAGCTAATCAGTCTTTACCCTCATTATCTCGTGGAATCTATTTCAGAACTGACCTAAAGAATGGACAGATTAATGAACAAGTGGATGTGAGGCTGTAATCAGTAGAGGAGAAAATTACGATTGTTAGTTAAAAACTGATACTTTCTTTTAATTTTTTATTCATATTAAATATCAGCCCAAACCATTTGTGATGGCATTGCCTTCATAATGTAATCATAATTATTACATATTGTCTTATTTTAGTTCCTCTGAGTGTTTCACTTTTTGCATGTTTAGCCCCTTTTCTTCACCTATCACAGATAGCAGTAGTTGCATTGTGCAGTATTAATATCTTCAGAAGCATTAGGGCATCTATCTAATCATGCCTGAGAATTATCTGAGTATATTCCCACAGTGTCTTATTGTACCTCGTGGCACAGGGGTTAATAGCCAATACTGACTGACAGCCAGGGGCTTGGCCAGTGGAGTGATTGGACGTCAGATCTGTCCCTCATCTGGACAGGTAGGTCCACTGACCTCAGGTAGTGAAGTAGATTAGATCCAGGCACAGGTTGACAGCACCTGGCAGGACCGCAACATGGGCAGTGGAAGCAGCAGCGCCAACACAGGGTGAGAACAAACCGGGAAATGGGGAGGGAGGAGGGACCTGGGTTCACTGAAGGGTTTCCTGTACAGGAGGCCAGAGGGACTCCAGAAACAGATAAGAAGCATCAGTGTTAAAATATGAATAGCCTCAGAGATGTTGTTGAATATCTGATGTATACTTTATGTCAAGGTTTGAAATTCAAACTCAGTTTGCTTGATGACATGTATGTCTGTGTCAAGGATTTGGTTGTCTGCTTTCTCCTTGGTAGAGCTGATTATCACAGCAAGGGAATTAATCATCCTGGGAACATGTGGTAGCTGCACTAGTGTCTGCCCTGGACAAACCAATAGCAGTTGCCCAATATTCTATTATTTCATCATAATAGATCATATTATTTGATCACCAATATTCCACAGCTGATTATTTTCATCATGTTTATTATAACTACTATAAGCCTAGTAGTAATGGTAGCAAGTACTTTCTGTGAAACATTTGTAATGTATGTATTGGTGGTATTAGAATATAGATACAATTTGCATGCTTAAAATGTGGGGAATATTAAAGTCAAAGGCTAAAATTCATTGAAACAATATACACACTAAAATATACCTAATATTAAAGAGGAAAGACAAGCATGAACATTATGTACACACAAGCTTTTGCAATAATATTGTTGCTATATTATATTTCCCAGCATTGGACTTATATACATTTAAAAATATGTTTTATAATATTCAATATATAAACAATTCATATCGGTAATTATATTTCAAAACTATCATTGTTATTTTTAACCGCTAGATGGAAGTATTGCCTCAAACACCGGGCAGCAAGGTACCAACACAGTAAAGCTTCCTCCTCAGAATTACTATGCTCACATGTCTATAAACTGGTAATGTATTTTAAGATAAACGAACGTTACTCGTGTATTTATTGAATAAACTGTATATTTGGCCTCGTGTAGTGAAGCAACAGCAGCTTCACTTGCTGTTGAGTTGCACATCCGCATCATGGAGCACCACCTACCTGACATGGAAGAAGTAGTGCTCTGACATGGTGCAGCACGCGCACCGTCAACGGTCACATGTCGGGACTCCATTCTCTACTGAGGCATTCCCGCGCTCTGATTGGCTGCTTTAACTTTTACTTAGCACTCCATAGCGTGTATATACATTTGCATATCCTTCCGCGCTGCGCCTGGATATTTTTTTTTTTTTTTTTACCATTTCCTGACTTTTAATAAGAGTATTTCAGAAATAAAATACACTACTCAGTAGTCTATGATAATTGTAGTTAATAGACGATTCACGAAACCAGCGTATTCATTTCCATTTATCTGCGTCCTCTCGGAAGGATATGTCTCAGCATCCCTACAAAGTAGTTCCGTAGACGGACGGAGTAGGGACATCACCTTGAGCCGTAGTGGCAGTAACATCACTAGAAGCAGTAACCCGCTGAGATAAGGTGAGTGTACCGGGATCAGGCTGCAGCTTAACTTTAGTTCTTACATGTGAGCTTCAGGGACATCTACGCCATCACCAGAACTGCCTTATATCCCCTTCTGCCTTTTATTTAGCTGAATATCTTGCGAGCTGGTAAGTCCGGAAATTTGAGTGCACTGGAGGCTTATTACTAAATGAGCTTTTCTATCAAAAACATATATTTTAATTCGGACACATCTGAACGTGTGTGTACGTGTATGTGTGCTTTAGTTTTAAGACATCTTTTTTTATGCGGCGTTGCTCGTGTCTAATATTTCTACAACGTGGTCATTCGAAAGCGAATCAAAGTACGGGTTAACAGAGGGAACCTGTCCCGGAACAGATGTATATTATGTTTTCTGCTAACATGCCGTAGCCCCGTGTTATTCAAAAATGCATTAAAACTGATTAAAATAGTGTGATGATAGTTTTCTACTCGCTTCCTGTTGTGGGTGTGGCCGTTCGTCTTCTCGGTCTCCCATTGGTTGTCTTCGCCAGGCTTCACATAGAGGAAAATGTGACGCAGTGATGTGGACGTGACCTTTATCGCATCGTCCGCAGCGTGTTTGCTGTATTTTAATTAATGTGCAGTCATAAATTCACCTGAGCAAAACAGGAACACGTCCTTAAATTATCAATAATGGCGCCATATTCTCTTTACCCGTCAATCACGTGTATCGATTCATTCTTCCATCTTACCATCTTTCCTGTCAGTGTCCTTCATATTCTCTTTTAAATCAACCTGAAGTTTGATTAGCCGTCTCTTAAGACACAACGACCTTTATGATAAATCTGTTTTGGGATGTGAATATAAGCCGTAGCAGCTTTATTGCTGCAGTGATGCCACAGAAACAAGTAAAGGCCTAGAAGGCAGTGACCACATGCGCAGGAAGGCAGGTGTCATCCTACCTGTTTAGATGAAGAGAGGCTTTATATCTCAATCTAAAAGCTCATGGACACAGCCATGACAAGGTTGTAATGTATAGATAATACAAGTTATTGTGGTTAGTAGCCTGCAGGACAGCCTGCATACAATCTTCTTTGTTGTGATGTTGGCGAGAAATAACAGTTTTGTGTACAGCACAATTTTGGAGACGGTGCTTGCTGCACATTTTCCTGGCTAAAAACCCTGTTGACAAAATAGAGTCTGTATCCCAGAGGACCGGGTCATAGTGTCATGTGACTCGGAGTTCTGTAAGTTTTGAGCCAAAAAAAAGGATGTGCTGTGTCATCCTTATAAAGCTAGGCTCTAGTTTGAAGTTAGACTAGTGAGTGAGCACTCATAATGTACTGATGTAATATTAAATCTCAGTTCACTATATGTTTAAAATATAGAAAAAAAAATGTATTTCATATTATCCATTGCTCCCAAAAGTCTGTATACTCTATAATTCCAGACTAGATGGGAATGTCTGTATGAAATAAACAGCATAAGCTGTAATTTTAGCTCTGAGTCTTAATTTTGTTTACTCAGTAGTACTCATGCAGGAAACTAGCCATTTGAGAGGATATAATAAATTGTGTCCTGCTGCTGTGGTGACATCGACTACAGAAGAGCTGGTGGTGAGAGCTGTAGATGAGGCATTTTACAGATAGCACTGCCCTCATGCAGTCCCCCTCCCCATACTGGAGCAGCATAGTTGCTGACTAATATGATGCCAAGTCATAGTCTGGAACACTATTGATTATAGGTGTCTGTTTTCCACTGCAGTCTAGCAAAATGGTCAAGCATGTGCATTGAAATCCTTTGAAAATGCACCCGTTACCCATCATGAACTGTAACCCATTTAATGTTTGTGTTGGAGTTTACAGGCATGTGTAATGTAAGTACCACTCTACATTGTCAGTACTAGATTTCTCCATGCTGTGCCATGCGTTATTATTAGCAAAGACTGTTTTTAGACCTAGGGTGTTGTATGACCTATGTTTGCAGTGGGCTTGCAGTAACATTGGTGTTGAACTTCGGTCTGGTGTATCTCGGTGGGACTCTCATGTATGTCCATTTTACCAGGTCGTGGAGTTTGCCTGGTCACAACAGGCGCTCTCCATGCCCTTCATCCACATTGAAGGGATTTGCTCTTGAGCTCCTGAAGGTGTTGCACGTATGCACGCGTCCTGCAGCAGTCAGTTCTGCTTGGACTGTTGCTGCAGGGAGTCATTTTCTGACCGGCACCGGAGGCTCCAATACCCTGGGGTTCTTCTGGAGGTCAGTGACAGTGAGGTGCCTTTTTGTCCCCAGGAGGAGCAGGAAGATCTACTGGGGGTATGTAGCGTCACGTGCAAGCGGTTGCCTTTGGTTGAGCGTGAGTGAGCATACGTGGATTAGCCCGGTGTTAAAGCACACTCATCGTAGATTACTAAATGTCCTGTCACCTAGACTGCAATGCTGCTGACGATTTCACAGGAGTATTGTCTACATAAGTGAAGAGGCACTTGTTTAGAAAGATAGCGACTCGAGTAATAGTTACTCAGCGAATATTAAAGAGTATTCCACAAAGGTGGACATCTTGGGAGAGGATTGGAAGGGATTATTAGCAGCCAGCTCTAAAGTTAGCCTTGTATCTCAGTCGGGGGTTACTGTTGCTGCTGTTGGCCTCTGGCGGCCTCTCGCTGTCAGTGAGCCACTTCTGCCAACGTGACATTAAAGACATTGATGTCAGTGACGTTCTTGGAAAAAGGTGCAGGGGGGGAAACAGGCATGACATTTAGTAATCTCTTAGTAAGCCTTCACTGGAAATATGAGTTTATTATCTATCAATTATATATATTATTTATATATATATATTATTTTGATATTGCCTGTCAAAACTGCATCATTATGTAGCAAAAACAACAATGTACTTTAGTACCATAGCAGTAAGTTACCAATGTCAACCACTATAAGTTTCTATTACTGTTTATATGTAAATTTAATTTGATAATCCACATATTTGGTGGAGAGGCTCAATACCTTTTCATATAAGACTGACATGTATCCCCTTTGAATTCTTGTACATGCAGCTAACAATGTTGCAATGTCCTTTTATTAAGTGTGACGCATCTTTATTGGTTATTCTTTTAACAGCAATCCAGAAAAGAAAGCTATCTAATCAAATGGCTGTTAGGAGTATGCCTAATCAATTCAGCTACATTTATTACATAGTTCTTTTTAATCTAAGTCACTATTTGATTTTAACTGAAGTAGTCTGTACAACTATTAAAGCAAATGACAAATTGCCTTCACTAGTTACTATAGCTCCGAATATTAATAAAATTAGCAACTGAAGGTAACATCAGATGTCCATAGACAGCTTTAGCCAGCAAATATTTAGTATTTTAACACATAAAATCGATGAATGGATTCTCATCATCAAGAGTTGCTTTTTATTCTTAGGATGAACCACAGGATGAACTAATGGCTAGTGTTTCAGACAGTTTTCTCCCTCGTCCCCTCTGCAGTCTCTCCCTGTGGTTCAGCCCCCTCTGATGTGAGGGATGTGACTCTGCTCACGTACAGCACCCAACTGGCACCAGGCTGCCCCATTGACTAGTGTTACATAATGAGTCAGCAGCTCCTGTTGAGGGAGCCTATTGGTGTGACAGCACTGCCTGGAAAACTCCACCATGATGCATTTGTAGGGTGGTGATGAGTAAGAGGATGTCGAACCACTAGGGATGCTGTTGAATGCAACAGATTTTCCTCTACTACTCTGTCAGTTTCATTATTAAAAAATGTCAATTCTCTGTCTGACTTTCATCTGTCCCTTATGAGTACAGCAACAGCCCCTGCAGCCCGTAACTGAAGATACCCATTCCCCCTTTTTTTTAAAGCTTCAAGGCTCTGCAACCACGTGTAGTAGTGAGTCAGAGAAAAGTATTTTAATATGGCTCTAAAATGACTACAAATGATGTGCCGATGAGTAAAATAAACTTCCCATAGATGGTTCAAAACCAGTATGAGTCACATATAAGTACAAATCTTTTGAGCAAATGTACCTACTTAATTTTTCTCAACTGAAGCCACAGTTGATGAATATAATTGATCCACTTTATTTCTCAGATTAGTAAGAATATTTGATTGTATTTTAGTACAAAGAAAAAATTACTGCATCAACATCAGTAATAAATAAACGTTTTCGTGACCCTTCCTTTGTCCATTTCAAATTAAAAGCTGTCTAAAGTTTCAGTGGACATAAAGCATGAAATTCTTAACAAGGCTCTTATTATGAAATATCATTATGAAAGAAATTATATTTGTAGAATTGTGTAGATGTTGTGGGTTTAGATTAATCTTTTCTCTGGTTTTCAGTAGGATTGCCTTTATCAAGGCCACCTCAGAAGTGATCAGAAAATGATGTTGGAATGTTGCTTTTGAAATATCAATTTGTAAACCAGTTGTTCTGCCAGAAGAGGAACCAGCGAGTGTTTTCAGTCAACATGGGCTTTAATATATAATTTAAAAGGTGAAACCTCTCCCCGCTGGGTGGTTTGGACTGAGGCCAAAGAGCCTGAGAAAGATAACCAAGCTCTATATTTAGCAGTGTGTGTTGATGGTCATGATGCGCAGCCAAATTTACTTTGCACATTTTTGAAAGTAATTGAGTAATCGGGTATTCTTTTAAAAAGTTTGTGTCAGCAAAGGCATCATTATTATATACAATGTATGTTCACTAGTTTCCTCTCAAGCTGCAGGTTCTAGCTTTTTAAGCACTGAAATTTTGCAAAGCACATGATTGAGTTGAAAAAAATTGGTAGTTCAGTCAATTAAAAAATAGTTTTATTATCCTATTTTTTGTCATCATAATCTTTATTCAACATTTAATTTTATCCATGCTTTAATTAGATTTGATTGTATTTTTTTCTTGTTTAAAAAGCTCTCATGAATCGACTATCTCACACGCATTTCTAGATTTTGTCATATAACCAGACTGGCTGGGGTATCAAGTGTTTCTACATCAGTCTGTTGTAGTGTAGTTATGTAACCATAGTAAAAGCAGCATGCATTGACATTGTACAATAGAAGTTCTACACACAGATTCTCAAATACACCTACAGTTTGTCTCACATTGGTGTAACATGCTGTAATGTCATGTTATAGAGAGTATATACAGTGCCTCTCATTATTCTCTCATGGCAAGAAGAAAAAAAGACTCCTTCAAATGTGTGTCCTGTATTGAGCAATTTACCAGCGAACAGGATTTGATGAAATGTCGTTTGTGTGCTATAACACATCCTTTCCATATACCACATGTATGCTGCGAGATAGAAATAGCTGATGAAATCTTGGAAATTCCTCCCATGCAAATGAGCTTTTGTAGAGGAGTTGATTTATGACTCATGAGAACGTGAGAGAGAACAGAATGTACAATATAGCAGCAGAATGGTGAGCTATAACTATTGTACTCTAAATGGTAAGGAGGCAATAATTTGGAATACTACTGTCAGTAGCATATTTCACAGATCATCACTTGGTAGCTGTCCCCAGCAGCGGGGCATTCATTTTACTATATAAAATGTTGATTGTGCAAACTGGGCGGCATGGCAGCGCAGTGGGTAGCACTGTTGCTTCACAGCAAGAAGGTCACAGGGTCAGACATGGGTTGGGACCTTTCTTTGTGGATTTTGCATGTTGCCCCCGTGTCTGTGTCGGATTTCTCCAGGTTCTACGGCTTATTCCCACAGTCCAAGAACATGCTTGTGGTAGACTGGCGACCTGGCTGGGGTGTATCCCTCTCGCCAAAAGTACCCTGGGATTGCAACCCTAGTGGGGAACAAATGGGCATAGAGAATGGATGGATTGTGCAAACCTACCTTGGTCAAATGGTAACAACGAAGAACGATAGTCTTGTGTGAACCGTATTTACTTAAAATTGCAGTGGTGAGATTTCATAAACCTTATTGTACTTTTTTATCATAGTTCCTTTTTTTTTCTTACCGTTTCCTGCAGGACCGCCGCTCCAGTTGCCCAAGTTGCACCAGTGATCGCCATGCCTCAGCCAAAGCCTCTAGACATGGGCTCTGCCTTCATCCAGACGCAGCAGCTCAACGCTGCCATGGCCGACACTTTCTTGGAACACATGTGCCTGCTGGACATCGACTCTGAACCCACCACCGCCCGCAACACCGGCATCATCTGCACTATTGGTTGGTCGATGCAGTCGTGCTGCACACTCAGAGACAGAGAGATTCAAACACAAATTTAAATTCACTGGTTTCAAAACATCTTACCAAAGGACTACATTTACAGAAATGAAATAAAGAAAAGCAACAAAACTCAAATATAACCAGATTGCCTTCCATGATATGTGTGTTGGCACTACAGTTCAATCCTCAAAAGAAACCTGCAGCATTGTATGACTCGAATATCAATGCATTCAAAGGAAAAGTCATATTTTTGAGCCTGATTCTCAGTTTGATCCATCTGGTTTGAAGATGGGTAGTGTTCCATGGATCAATATATTATTTTGTTCCAATTTTAGATCTTTTAATTACAGTTATTCAACTATCTTTGGGTATAGTAGAGGCTACATGGACATAACATGGAAGTTTTGAATTGGCAGTAACTCACCTTTTCTTTGACACTGTATTGTATGAACATATAGATACATCTTCCTAAATATGTACAGTCTCTTTATGCATATTAAAAACTGTCTTTTCAAACTGAAAATAAGTCAAGCTGGATGCATGCAACTAAAGACCTACACATAAAATGAATGAATGAGGAGACAGGGATTTCTTTAAACAGGCTTAAATGTGCAAGGACAAAAAATAACATCTACATAAAAAAAAAAAAAAACTTTATCCCTTTACAACAACTGCTTACAGGACCTGCCTCTCGTTCCGTGGAAATGCTGAAGGAGATGATCAAGTCTGGAATGAACATTGCTCGCATGAACTTCTCCCATGGCTCACATGAGGTTGGTCTTTTCCTGTGTCTGTGAACATTTCTGGAACCGCTAGCCAAACTATCGGTCACGTTTAAAACTGTACTGATAATTTTAATTAAACATGGTTCTGTGCTTTATCACAGGAAAAAAGCAAAGATCGCAAAAAAGTTCAATATATTGCCCAGTACCTTTCTGTCTTGCTTTCTTTAGCTTTTCAAATGGTATTGGAGACTGGGCATATAGGAACTGTTGTGAAAAAAAAGAAGGTTAACAATGCTCACAGTTAAAAAGCACGTAATTTACAATGAAGTGCTATCAGCTTGGCTTTAAGCAATACTAAGCCAACAGGCTTGAATGGGGGGGGAAATAGTGCTAACTTACTTAAGATTAGAAGTATAGAAGTGTGAAGTAAGTGTCATAGATCAAGTTGTTTCAGCAGGAGCTGTGATATAGGCAACGTCAACAGACCTCAACAGGTCTGACAGCTTGTAATATAAATACATGGTCTGTAGCCTCCAGGTCTTTTATCTACTCAGCAGACAGCACACCTAGATTCTGTAGGGGAGTTTTTACACTAAACACCTCCAAGGTCAGTCCACTTCTAACCAAAGTGGGAAGTATGATATTTTGAAAATCCAGCAAGTTACATTTCTTAAACCAGTTGGAATGACATTAAAAGAAGTGAGAATTAAATCCATGTGAAAGGACATTGACATTGAATGTATGGACTGTTAACCTATGGCCTTACATTCTGCTCTAAAGTCACTGAGCAGCATTGGTCATGAAACCCACCATGTCTACTTCTCTTACTAAAATGCTGAAAAATACTATAAATTAACAATGTCTCATCCATATTTGTCCCTAGTTTCACATCATATTTTAATATTTTGATGCTACTCCTGAATGATTCCATTTCAAACCCAGTAGGCTCAGTGCACTAGACTTATTGTAACTGCAATAACTGTTTTAAGTGGTTTGGCACCTTGCATTAATATCTTGAATGTAGGTGCTCTTTTTATTAGACAGTGACACTGTCCAGGTTATCTTTTCATGGTAGGGTAGTGAGTGTACTACAGCTCAGCAAGTTGACATTATAAAGGCAGCCAAGGTGATTATCTTCCACTTAAGTTATTACCTAGAATCCTGCCTCAGGTGGGCAGCATTAGCCACGTGGAGCAGATGTCTGTCTTCAAAGTGTTCCTCCATTAGCCTGAGCAAAGTATATCGTTTCAAAGTTGGATACTTAGATTTTTTCTTTAATTATTTGGTAGCAAAATTTCAAGGGCAAAAGTGCACCTTCCCACACTGTTTCTGTCCTTTCAAATAGAATATCAGGAAGTAAACATTTTTTATGGCTACTTTTTCGCATGCCAGGATTTAGATTATTGAATTTTTAGGGTCTGTTTACTGAGCAATTTCCTGCTGTGACACCTCACTTCCTCAGTTAATTTACTCATAACGGATGCTTGAGTCCAGATACAGTAATATCCATAGGGCGTGTTTGATGTATCATTAGAGTATGTGACCTGTGCTCAATGACACATACTTGTGATGACTATGTAATCTATATGACACGGTTTATTACTCTACTGCCAACATTAGTATAGATAAATGAATTCTTAACAATTTTATTATCTTAGATCTTGGATTTGATTAAATGAAACTTAATTACTGTATTTTAAACTTGAATGCGTATGGTTTCTCTGGTTGATTGACCCAGATTCCTCTGACATGAAACATGTCATGGTGATAGAACAAATAGTATTTTCCCATAGTCGTGGTGACCGTATGACTCAGTATGACAGTTTATGACTTTATGAGTTGCCAGATGTGCTTATCTTTTAATTGTCCTGGCTGAGTTTCACAGTTACGATGTAACTTAACATCCTGTGAAGGTTTTTAAAGGATACTAAGGAAGACTTTTCAACCAAGTGTTTCCCAGACTTTACCTTAGCAATTTCCTTAAGGGAAAGTTTATGATTTACTCTAAGGAATGTTAAAATGGAGCTGATGTCACTGTGAAAATGAAAGTATATCAATTGATGGCAGGTGAATTGTCTCATATGTATATAGGCTCATGAATGAAGTTCTGATATTACAAATTGGGCCATAATCATTTTCATGAGTCTTATATGTCAACAGATGAAGCTATACCGATTAAACAACATCTGCTAATCTATTTAAGAGTCTTATGTGTAGTATATATTTCTGTGAACGGCAGTGGAGCTGGATTAACTCTAGAATAAATGTTGAGCTCATGCATTTAAAGTCAAATCTCTGGATATTTATCTGCTGCACACAGAAATATTGTTTGCATAAGTAATTTTCATAGAACTTAATATTAAACTATGTTGTAATATGACTATCAAACCACTCATAGGATCTTCCTTAGTTAAGGTAAAACACACCTGTAAGCTAAGAGGATTTGAGGAAACAAGCAGCTTAAAGAAGACCTTGAGTAGATTTTACAATGCATGTAGTGCTGAAGTATACCTCTTAGTGGGTCTAGGAAACACAGCATTGACCCGTTCATGTTTGCTGATTAAAACCTAGATAACTTGGGTATAACTAACAATAACTCAAATAACTATGATACTACCTATTGAGATTTTCTTTTTTGTCATTACAACGCATGAGGCAATAGAGAAGAAATAAAAAGGCAGATTAGAAGTAAAATGTTAGATCCTCATGTCTGTATCTTTGAGCACCTTGTGCATCTTGTCTCGTCTATACCTTGCATAGTCTTTTTTTAAAAAATATGTGGACATATTTTAAATGTGATTGATTCTCTTCCTTCCTGTAGTACCATGGACAGACCATCAAAAATATCCGCGAGGCATGTGAGAGTTTTGAGCCTGGCAGTATCCAGTACAGGCCCATCGGTATCGCTCTGGACACAAAGGGCCCAGAGATCAGGACTGGCCTGATTGGAGGAGTGAGTTCAATACCATCTGTTCTCTAGCATTGCAATATCCTCTTTTGCTGTCTCTAAATGATTGTTGTTGGAAATACTGCATGAATACAACCCTAATTGAAAGTAAAACTACAAATTTGACAGAGTGGTGAAGCTGAGGTGGAGCTGAAGAAGGGCAACAAGATCAAGATTACCTTGGATGACAGTTACCAGGAAAAGTGTAGTGACGAGATCCTCTGGCTCGACTACAAGAACATCACCAAAGTAGTGGAAATCGGCAGCAAGATCTACATCGACGATGGGCTCATATCCTTGCAGGTCCAGGAGATTGGTGAGTGGAAAAGTGTCTGAAACACCACAGGTTAAATGAATTAAATTAGTGTAGTGTCTGTTGTGATTGATTTTTGGAAAGTTTGTAAAACTTATGTAATTACAAACTTATTGATATTTTCTTGCCTCCAGGCTCTGATTTCCTCATGTGCGAGATTGAGAACGGTGGCACCCTGGGCAGTAAGAAGGGCGTGAACCTCCCCGGCGCTGCCGTAGACCTGCCTGCTGTTTCCGAAAAGGACATCCAAGACCTGACCTTTGGCGTGGAGCAGGGAGTTGACATGGTCTTTGCCTCCTTCATCCGTAAAGCGGCAGATGTGCACGCTGTCAGAGCAGTGCTGGGAGAGAAAGGCAAAGACATCAAGATCATCAGCAAGCTCGAGAACCATGAGGGTGTACGCAGGTAGGTGTAGATTAAGTGGTCTTTATTTTCTCTTCTTTATGTTTGAGGTTGGGGTTTATTGTCTTTCATTGCTGTAGGCAGTCAAATAAAGGGGAAAATACCCAAATTCAAATCATAACCAAATACATCTACTATCCTAAGGTAATTTATATTTCTGATTTAAATGTTTATTTTCTTTTCCAGATTTGATGAGATCATGGAGGCCAGTGATGGTATCATGGTCGCCCGCGGTGACCTGGGTATCGAGATCCCCACAGAAAAGGTCTTCCTAGCCCAGAAAATGATGATCGGTCGCTGCAACAGAGCTGGAAAGCCGATCACATGCGCCACTCAGGTCAGATATACCACAAATGTCCAATTTCTTACATGAATGTGAAGGAAAGCCGTGCATGTGCTAATGTTACCCCCTGATCACTATTCAGATGTTGGAGAGCATGATCAAGAAGCCCAGGCCCACCCGTGCTGAGGGAAGTGACGTAGCCAACGCCGTGTTGGACGGAGCTGACTGCATCATGCTGAGTGGAGAGACCGCCAAGGGAGACTATCCTCTGGAGGCAGTACGCACCCAGCACATGGTGAGTTAATGTATATTAAATAAAAAAACATAACATTCATTTTTTATTTATATATAAGCAAAGGTTGCCTAAATAAAAAATATATATATTTACTCATTGGAGAAATGATTATATTCCTTGGATGACTTAAAAAAATAATGTAACACTAACCGTTACTGGGAGTTTTAGGCTTTTGTGTTTCTGATTTGTGTGTTCACCTGAACACATCGATCACTTCTCAGTGTGTTGTCCCTTCAAGCAGCATGTTTTCTTCCACATGGCCGAACTCCACTTGCTAAAGGAAGTGTCAGAGGGCTGTCAGGCCAAGTGGAAGCTCTGATCCTTTTATTTCAAATCTATCCACTCATTTCCAGCTTCACTGCTTATTTTGCATATATAAGCCTAAACGTACAAATGCATGTGTACCAGTTAAATGTTTGGACACATTCTCTTGAATGTAAAATGTGTCCATATATTTACCTTCTATATACCCTGCTGGATTTCATAAGTGTTTAATGATGAATCAATTATTGATCATTAATGTGGCTGACAGGGGATTAAGGCAAATGCATGAAATTGGCATCCTTAATGCCTACATTTGTGAAGGGGATGTTTCACCAGTCAGGGACAGACCTAAGTAAACCATCTTTTTAAAGTCTTGGTACTAAGACTGTTAATAATTCATACTGAATGTTTTCATGAAAATCAGTTATGAATGAATTGCATGGCTGGATAATGCTGCTGTGGCTGCCATTGACTGTCTATCGTTGTCCAGGCCCTTACTGCCTGAACTCTACTCTTCTTGGCTCTACTCCATTTTTGCACTGCTATGCAGATACAGGAGTGACTCAGCAGTCCTGCAGTTTTCTGCTTTCATCTTACTGTCCTTTTATTGCATTGGCTGCTTCACAATCTGACTCACACAGTTTTTATTTGAGGCCACACTTTTATTGAGAGAAATTGAAAACCAAAGGAAAATATTTACATGGATTAATACTGATTCATATCAACTTATTCCATGTGAAGTTTTGTTTTTCTCTAATATTTTATAAATATCTTCATTCTTCGTGTCTTAATGCTTTGTGTGTAAGATGCGCTGTTAACTCTTGCTCCTCTTTCAACTCCCAGTTGACTTAAATTTTACAATAGTTTTGAGGCTAAACAGTCGTTTATTTTTTTGTTAAATTAATCACAGTTTAACTCCATATTAACATGACAGGTTATACTATTTCACACGTAATACATCATGTAAATGGGTGTGGTGAAGTGTACTTCTGTCCCTTCTGTTCACTATTAACTTCCGTTCTTTTGTCTCTTTAACATTGTTCGTTTTGTTTCCCATATCCCTGTCCTTTTTCCTCCTTTCTTGTCATTTCCCTCATTTTACATATTTGTGGGGAATGCATTTTTCCCTCACCTGTGGCAGATTGCTCGTGAAGCCGAGGCAGCCATGTTCCATCGGCAGGTGTTTGAGGACCTGCGTCGCTCCACGCCGTACTGCAAAGACCCTGCTGAGGCCATTGCAATTGGCGCTGTTGAGGCTTCCTTTAAGAGCTTAGCCTCCGCACTGATTGTGCTCACAGGCTCTGGAAGGTAGGCAGGAAACCTGAGGAGGACACTGATGTCGGTGCTCATGGTGTCTGAGAAAGGAAGAGTAGGGCAAGACAGGGAATGACTGAGCTATGAGAGCCTGGACAGCACCCTAAGGAGACTGTTGGTTGATTTTGACACATGTAATCACATTAGTGTATGGTTTACTCAACACTCCGATAACCCTCGAACGATTGTGAGGACTAACCAGGAGTCTAATTTAGTGTTTTCCAGGCTCTCCTCAGTGGTGTGAATGACTTGGTGCGCAGTAGTAGTTGTGGTGTGTGTGAGATTAAGAGTAACCCCCCCCACCCAACCCTTCCCCTCTTTGGGGCTCAGATAGCACGGGAGGCCGAGGCAGCCACCTTCCACAGAAAGCTGTTCGAGGAGCTGAGGAGACACTCCCACCTGACCAGAGAACCCTCAGACGCTTTAGCTGCTGGAGCTGTTGAATCCTCCTTCAAATGCTGCGCCAGTGCCCTGATTGTTCTCACAAAGACCGGGAGGTAAGGAAGAGAAGGCTAGACGTGAAACCAAAAGGTAAGGTAATATGTCACTGGCCTCATCCAGCATTACTGCTAATGTGGTCTTAAATATCCCATCTTCTTAGAGAGTTTGTGGTGTGTGTGTGTGTGTGTGTGTGTGTGTCTCTGAATTGCACTGTTACGTAGGGTGGGTGGAGGTAGCAACTGATAAAAGTGAGTGGAGGTTGTCATTGGCTTTCTCCAAATGTCCACCCTTCATTTTTTCACCTTTTATCACCTCTGATGCATACGTAAGTATTTTTTCTTCTTTTTTTTAACCAGGGACTGAGGTCTCTCATTGACCCACCAGTGAAGTGAAAAGCTTGATTTCACTTTGCGACACACCTGAGCCTTTAATGTTTGAGGGTGGAGATTTGGATTTAGCCACTGATACTGACCTTTGAGCACCCATGGTGCACCGTAACTCTTGTTACTTATTTTGCCTCTCAGGGCTGTGTGGATGTATACTGACTTTTCTAACAACCCATTTTTTTCACCTGTGGTACAACTCAACATGTTTAGAATTTTTCATCAGTATATATTTATATCTGAGGAGTCTCAATTAATCAGAATACCTCCAAATATTTTTTTTGTGTATACAGTTTAATCACACTGCATAGATTCTTCCCAAGAATCTGTCTGTTATAAACATATATCTAAATCTATTATATTAATGTAACATAGAGGACATTGCCTGGGTTATTGAACCTCTCATAACACTAAGTTATGGATCCCTGAAGTATCCATAACTCAGTGTTCTAATCATTTGAATGAATTGGTCATTCTGTTCTAAAGATTGTTTTAGAAGGCGGGCCATCTTTAATGCTCACCTATGTCTTTCTGTGTGTGTTTGCAGGTCTGCCCACCTGCTGTCCAGGTACAGGCCCCGCGCCCCCATCCTGGCTGTGTCCCGTAACGCCCAGACAGCTCGCCAAGCTCATCTGTGGCGCGGCATCTTCCCCGTCCTGTACACCAAGCCCGCCCACGATGTGTGGGCCGAGGACGTCGACATGCGTGTCAACTTTGCAATGGATATGGGTAAGTCTTTGTTTCTGTATACTTTTATTTTTATGTGATACGAGTATCTAAAAATAAGTACATAATTTTGTACATTTAATAAGCATTGCTTTGTTGACCATGTCTTCTATTTATTGTCCAGGCAAAGCCAGGGGCTTCTTCAAGACTGGCGATGTTGTCATTGTCCTGACTGGCTGGCGTCCAGGCTCCGGTTACACCAACACCATGCGTGTGGTTCTGGTGCCCTGAGCGGCCAACGGAGCGGCTCTGCTTTCTCCCTCCACCTTCATCTATCTTTCACAGCTCTCCAACCTACACTCCACTCCTGCTCACAGACCCTATTATCCAACGCCTGGGTTCAGAGCCCACATCTGAACTATATAGGAATTAGGCAATAATATAAAAAAAGTAGAGCATAGTCTTCATGACTCAAGCCATTTTGGGTGGGAGTGGAGGCTTTTACCGTACAATTCCACTTTGTCTCCATTCCTTGCACATAAATTCTCTCAATCAAACCAGTCTCCAGGGCCTCAGATTAATACACCCTGACCAGAAGCTGCTGTATTTATTCACTCAAACACTTGTATTCTGCAAAGTGAACCAGTCAAAGAGTGAATGCATCCTGGTCCGTGTGCATGCGCATACTGGCTCTCGTTTAGGTGGGGTTAGCTAGTGAAGAGCACTTTTTCAGTAACGCAACAGTTAACCCATCACTCTCCTCTGCCGATTTGACGAACAAAATGGTGGCATCCACAATCAAGGGCTCCTCCCACAGTGCAGCCCCAGCTCCACCACTCCACCCAAACATTCCTCCTATAGTGCTGTCTATGACGTGTCCTCTTTATGCCAGCTTTCACTGTACTTTAAGTGTATATGTATGTGTTGCACTCCTACTTTATTCCAGACAATGTTACATTCTATATTATACTTGACTATTGTGACTGGTGACATTTTGTTTTGGGACATCTAAGACTACTTCTATTTTGTCTAACTATAGAGAAATGTTAGTTTTGGATGTCGATTTAAGAGGTATTCAAGCTAGTTACTGTATTTGTGTTTGTAGATGTGTCCTAAAGCCTTTACATTTGGATCATATTTTCTTATGAATCATGTATGGTTCACTAAAGTTGACTGATATGAATGAGCACTTTTTAGTTTTTTTTGGCAGGGTACCTGATGTAGGGATCAGCCCCAGTGGGTGATGGGTAGAATCTCTGCTTGTCCTTCTTTCTACCTTGTGACACTTGCTGTCTGTCTAACATGCTTCTGATTGTAATTCTAGTGAGTGTAAGAACTAACTAAATGTTTTGCTGGTGTACTGAGCTGTTCTAAATGACTGGATTTCCATCAATAAAAGAGATGAGCACCTATCTTGACTCTGACTCACAAATGTGTGTTTTTTGGACATTGAATAATCATGGATTTTTGTGTAATTTCATAGGTGGTACTACATGAAATTAGGATTCAGCTGGAGACACTGGAAATGATCAGAGGTTTTACAGTGTATATCAGTGAATGGTAAGACTTAACATATTCTGTGAGGTTGCTGATAGGTTTATCTGTGCAGGCTAAAAATAGTTTAAGTATCTTTATCAGGACAAATGTACCCTATTAAAGCCAAACCAAGGGCAGCCAAGAAAAAAAAAGAAACTAGTCATAGAAAACGTTTTTCTTTATCTTCACAAAAGGCAAACATGGTCCTCACTGGTAGTGTATTAATGTAAATTCCAGTTAAAATATTTTATTATATCAAAGTTTATTCAACATGAGAAATCTGTGCATGTTTAAGAGTTACTGGCAGTCCTCGTTGTACATGACCCCCACCTGCCTCCGAATCTCGTCCTCCACCTGAGCCAGCAGAAGAGAGTCAGCATGGGACATAACTGCACTCTGCTTCAGCCCTACAGTAAATGAAACGGGGGGGGGGGGAAAAAGAAACCTTAAGAACATGTATAGTTTGGTTCATGCATACCAAACTGTAAATGGCTGTTCTGACTTCAGTGTTTCTGATGCCACCTAGTGTTGAAAGTGTGTATAACTAGTAACTGCCTGAACAGATCACAGATTAATTACACATTTGGTTGTGCTTGTTAAAGACATTTTGTTCTTGCATGAATTAAGACTTTCCACACGATACCTTTGAGCAAACACTGTCGAACCTCCTCTGCTTCGTATCGCATCCCTGTACTGTTGAGGAAGTTGAGAGGCAAGGAGGGTTCTGGCAATTGGTACAGAGTCTCAGTCCCATTCACCAATAATTCTGTGGGACACCACATATGGGCGGGGATCTGAAAAGAAGATGCTATCAGGACATTTTCACAAAACAGCACATATGCAATCACTGTATTTACAGCAATATCCTTTGCTCAGTGGTCAGTGAATATACATTTGTGTTGCATAACATCCTATTACATTTCTAACGTCCTTCTGTTATTGCTTCACAAATGACCTTACATCACTTACTTTATATTGAATATGCACATATACACAGTGCAAGTGGATGCTCCATTTAACGTAATGCTTAAATATTATTTATCATGCAGTCCTACCTGGATGTTTCCCTTTGTACCCATGATAAGCGCAGAATTGGGCAGCTGCAGACGCAGAGAGCAAGTAAACACTGCCATCCTGTTCCTGGAGTACTTCAGATTGACAACCACAGTCTCATCCACTCCTGCAAAGACACATACATACAGACAATATTAAAACACTGTTGGCAGCAAGAACAACAACTGGCAAAGAGGCAGGAGCACTTTGACAGTTATGAAGCGCTCCTTAAGCTGATGCAAGGCCTTCTTTAGAGCCTGAATATAATAATTAATGGACTGATGTGTTTTTGAAATGTGCTAGAACTGATTGTTAGATGTCCACTACTGCTGCTTAAGCAATGAGTCATGGTGCAAACCAAATCTTGAGTCACTAAATGCTACTGTGTTTTATACCACAATAATAGATCTGTGAAGCGGCAAACCTATTCTGTGCTAGGTAACACATATAAAACAGATTATAAGAGGTGAAGTCTTATCATTAAGGGACACTGTTAAATTCTTTACATTGACATCATTACTAGCACATGTTGAAAATGTCCATCTGTTATCAACCTACCAGTTTTGCCCTGTTTGACCTGTGAGTGTTTTCTTTAATAAAGACTAAAAGAGGAAGCTTTTTTTTTTACATGTCACAGCAAGAACAACCCAGAATGGAGCAGCAGTTCTCTCCACTATTGGTGAATGCACACACTATATTGTATAAATGCAACACCTTGCCATGGGTTTACAAATTGGTAACTGAATAAAGTGATAACTTTGTTGAAATTCTTTATTTAAAAAGTACCCCCCTGAGATGAATCATATCATTTTCAAGGACCCCCTTGAAAGACATTCAACCAGACAAACAACATAATTGGACAAATCTAAAAATTAAGAAAAATATTTAAAAAAAAAACGAGAGACTCTCTCTGTTGTTACCCGTCTCCAAGCACACCCCCATGGCTTGGATGCACTCTGGCTTCTCTCCATTATAAACCATGCTTATGAACTGCAGGCAGTAGACACCGATATCCAGCATGGCTCCTCCACCCAGCTCCTTCTCTACTGCTCTCGGTACGTGCATCAGCGGCATACCGAACTCTGCTCTCACCAGCTTCACCTCGCCCACCTCCCCCTGGGCCAGCAGCTGTCTGATCTTCACTGAGGCCGGAAAGAACCGGCTCCAGACAGCCTGCAGCAAATGAAAATTGGATATTATTGCAGTTACATTTAGTTCAGTACTTATGCAGAGTAATTAACTCTCCTAGCTGCAGCTGAGTAAAAATGATGAACTATTTCTCCACCAATATGAGTCATTCTTTGTGGTCTATTTACTGCTCTTTTGGGAAATGTGAATCATATGAGTAAACCTAAAAAATAAAACAAAAAACACTGCAGCCATTTGAAAAGTGAAACGATTTTATGGTCGTTAGGATTGGTAAAAGCTCAAGAGGAGGTTGTGCACACCTAGGCAGAGGACAGGTGTGTAGGAGAGGCAAAAATAATTCCCACACACTGTCAATCATTAGCAAAAGGATGAATTTAATCATTAGGGATTCCAACCAACCAAATAATTGCCTTTTTTTCCCTGCTGCAGTCAGGAAGAAGGTACTGGACATACCAATCATACTTAAGAAATAACAAATTTCTTATTATTACTTCCATGAAGAATTTTTATCACACAACTGACAGGATTACATTACAGTGTGATTGTATGTGATACGATCACACATGTCAAAACTTGATTGATTTATTGATTATTTGTTTGTCCGTACCTCCATGAGAAAGACGTTGTTCCTCTCGGCACAGGCCAGGATCTCGCTAACGTCCTTAGCGTTCATGGCCAGCGGCTTCTCACAGAGCACGTTCTTCTTGGCGTTCATAAAGAGCAAACAAGCTCTGAGATGATAGGGGTGGATAACGCCAACATACACCACATCTGCAGAAACACACAAAAATGCACGGATCAAAGGGCATACTGTAGGAGGTGAGATAGTTATTTTTGTAAAATATGTATCAACAGGAATAAAAACAAATAAAACATGATGTGAACAAAATGGAGATTTAACACAAAGTCTTGGTTTGCTGTGTTGGTGTTTCACCTTTGACTTGAGTAAACAGCAAACCACTTGCTATAGAAAGCGATTAAAGAAGCAGAGGTCTGACACTGACCGATGGTGGGATCTCTGGCCAGCTCCTCATAGCCACCGTATGCTTGGGGGATGCAGTGCTTTTTGGCAAACGCCTGGGCATCCTCCAACTTCCGAGCTGCCACAGCTACAACCTATGAATGCAATTTAAATAAGTTATTTATCACAACACGGTGTTTCTCTTCTACCTTAGTGACAAATGTGTTATGATCTAAATTGCTGCAGTCGATACGCCGCATCTCACTATCCATAATTTAATGGGATGCAAGAACAGAACTCTGCTTCTCTTGATATTATTGTATTAACACATATTTGTATTGTATCAGGTTGATTATAGAATCAGGATAAATGTTTATAATTGTTTATAGTGTACTGGGTTGTATGTGAGCTCACAATAAGTAGCTGGAAAAGGGGAGAATATTTGTTGTTTTGAATATTTGTTTATAGGTTTATTAATGATTTATTGCTTTATTTCTATTGTTGCTTTTATGTGTTTATTTGTTATTGTCATTTATGATGCATTTGTCTTAATTATAATTCTTGTAGATTTATGTTATGTTTGAAATAAAAAAAATGCATTAATTCGTCACCCTATTAAAATAATGTCCTAACTTTTTTCAAGTTTTTGAGAAATCTGAGGAAACTTTATCAATGCAGAAAATATTATTATAATAATTATTTCCATCAGAAAGGCCCTGACATTCATAGAATGCTGTGTGTGTGTCACTTATGTAACATTAAATAATAAAGTGACTCGGGCCAATTTTTTAATATTCTTGCAAACTCAAAACTTAGATTATCTGTAGTTATAAGTGTCAGGTGAATCAAATGTGGCAAGAGGCTGTGGCTTTTTCAATCACTTTCCTAATTATTTAATGAATTGATGACATGTTTAATGGACTGAAGATCCTGGAACTTACTTTCTTTCTTTAGATTTGTCTACATATTTATTGATAATCATCAGTATAACTTGTTAAATGTAGACTAAATTACTTTCATTATAGCTTTTAAAACGTTTGGAATTGATCAATAATCATGTTTAGAACTTCTTCTGCGCCAGAGAAGCTTCTTGAAGCAGCCGCCATCTTGGAAGCTTGTTAAACTGCTCAAGTCAAGGAATTTTACCCTGATTATCCTGACTGAAAGAATTTAATCCTTTCAACTAAGGATTAAGGCGATTTTAGGAGACATGGCAGCATCGTTCAAAGAAGATTTAGTCTAAAAACTCACTTTCATAAAAAAATAAAGATGACAGATCATTATTTTTAATAGGCTGACAGTATTCAGTTAAGAAACTGAGAATCAGAATATATTTGAGGATCCAATTTTTGCAAAATTGTGGCAGATAAATCAGGCTTGTTTAAATGGTTTAATTATTTGAATGTATTTATTGCTGCAATTAAATAAATAAAAAAAACGAAATGCACGTTTATTATGTATTTACGGTAAAAAGAAGAACATATACTCAAACTCGGCTGCTGCCTGCAAAGTAAACCCTGCAGGTCCCAACTTAACTGAGGTCAATGACTTAAAGATCGTCCCAGCTGGAAGTTGCACGACGCCTTTATAATCTGATTAGAGAACCGACTGGATCTGTGCGTCTATTGTGCGCTTTACTGTACTCTGCATATACTGATACAGTAAAAACGCTGACGCCGTCCGTGTCAGCACATCAGCGGCTGAATAAACAACCTGTGATAGAGACAACATGACCGGACTCACTAAAAGTGTCATTCGTCATACACTAACAGTGTTTTTTTGGGGGATTTTCTTAAATATACGAGCGCCAAATTATAGACTTCCAGCCTCTTAATGCGATATAAATTCTAATTAATCCTCGTAGCGTCCAGATCTTCTATAATAATCACATGGTATAGAGTGTGTGTGCATACCTGATGGTGTGTTCATACCTGATAGTGTGTTCATACCTGATGGTCTTCAGGAGGAAGAGTTTTCAGGGCCACAGTGAAGTCATTGCTGATCTTGCCGGCGCTGCAGATCCCCCACCTGGTTGCCATGTTGAACATCTGACTGACAGGTCGGGGGTCACACACTCGCTGTAAATAAAGCCTGGGTTCATGTCAACAGCTTCTGGCCACAAGGTGGAGACACAGTATTAATTTTAGACTGGGAGGTGACGTTGCTTGACGATGATGATGATGAGGAGGAGGATGAGGAGGAGCGAAGATGTTGACCTCCAGTTACTGATCGTAGATTTCACAATGTCATCTTACAATCTGAAGAGTTAATGGTTCTGCCGTGTTTCCCATAAAGCATCATGGCAAGCTATAATCTGTATTTCATAAATATCTTTTTTTTTTCTCCTCAGTGGCCACTAAGGGGTCAGAGGTCACACAGCAGCAGCCTACATGAAGGTAGGAGCTGCTGACAGGGATGTTATATCATTATATTATTTAATGTTGACTAATCCACCTGAAGAAAACTGTAAAATAAATTAATTTGTCATTAATTTTACAACAGTAACAGAAAATAACCATCTCAACATTTGTCATAATTATGAGACAGTTCATAACTTTGATTTTGTATGAATAATATTTAATTCCCACCTATAAAACAATTACATTTCCTAAAAAAATGCTCTTGAACACAAATAATCATCTGTTTGAAATTAAGGAAAATAATAATTATTATTTATGGTCATCTGGTTTATAATTGCATTGATCATTTTCCATTAGTTCATTAAGTGTAATATGAAATACACATTTTTCATGTTAATTTGTTGTAATGTGTTTCTGAAATACAGTCAAATTGTAAAAATACATTTTTTTGTTTGTGGCACAGACAATGTGCAAACTCCAGGGGAAAAATACATTTGCGGATGTAATTTTGTGTAATATATGCAGCATCTTATTATGATCTGATCTGTTGTACCTTTTTATCAATGACACACCCTCCGGGATTTAGTGAGTCCAAAAGACTGAGAACAAGTATTAAATAAGCCCTCTGCTGACTCATAGGCCTTCTTCATCCTAACCTTGAACAGCAGACAGTGCAGCCTATTCTTGTAAGGAGAACAGGAATCTATTTGTACAACCGCTGTAAGGGTCCACATGACACAACAGTTCAAAATTCAAAAATGCAAAAAAAAATGCCACTCGCCGCCTCTTCTCCTCTCCGGCGGATGATGTATGAAATGAAAAATGTCTTTCACCATCAGTCCTTTATTGGATTCATCACTCACACGCTTCACAATGGAAAACAAACTCCCTAATAAGACAAGTAAGATTTAAATGTTCCAGTAATTTGCAGATTGGATCTTTAATTCTGTAGCAGCAGGGTCTGAGTCACGGCTGCCTCACCGCACAAAGCCATGGGTGAGTTGCTTATACCAAAGATCCGATGGCCGCCTCGAGCAGCTCCCTCTGTTCCAGCCGAGTAGGTTTAGGTCATGTGAAACAACCCGGCGACCCTTTGGACTGATGTCACTGGCTGTCCTGGCTGAAGACAACTCACACCTGCTTCCTGATTTCATCCATGATCTCTGTCAGTAACACACAATCTGCCTGAAGCAGCTCCTACAGAGAAGATGAATGACAAGAAAGACACGTCTGCTTATAACAGCGTTTAAATTATGCACAAGCACACAATCAGGCATAAATGATGTAAGCAGCGATGCAAAGATTATGTAAATTCATGTAGGAAGCAAATAATAGGAGTGTTACACTGCACAAGCTAGAGGACACTTCAAGGACTGATAACAGCAGCGATTCTGAATCAATCTGTTTGTTTGTGTGTGACTGCATCGTCCCGTTCATGTTATTTCACCGAATTGCGGCTTCTTCCCTTCAAACTCATGTTACCGTTGAAAAGGGTGGTTTTGGGGCTTTTCAAGCAATTTTATCACTTTGAAGACAAATAAACACCTTTTCCTTTATGGCTTACCTTTAAAGCAGGCGCTGCCTCACTTCCTCCGCCTTGTAGCAAAGCCCAGTGCTGTTTGTGAAATTCAGAGGGAGGCAGGGTTCAGGCAGCGGGTGCTCCATCTCCCTGTCATTCACCACCAGAGTAATCGGACAATGGATAGGGCCAAGGACCTGGAGGGAAAAAACAAGAAAGGGCATTTTTTGTGTGCTAAGTGAGTCCATGAACTGGTAATTCATCAAAAATCCTGTACGTGCACTGGGTATGGATTTGTAGTTGAATGCTTCAATTTAATCAAATGTGAAAGTAATTAGCGCTCAGTTCGTTCCTTTGGATGTCTTAATCATTTCTCAATTAAATCAGATGTCATGTACAGGACTTGTTGCATATCATACTTTAATGGAGCCCTTAATGCCACTGATGACGGCATCGTTTGAAGTCGAGCAGCAGCCAGAAAGGCACAGAAGGCCATTCTCTTCCTGGAGAGCTTCATCACAGCAACCACTGACTCATCCACTCCTGAAAGCTTCTAAAATTCAGTAAATCATTGTAACGTTTGTGGGTAATAAATAAATCAGGGAAAGCTAAAAAAAAATACAGCTGTTTATATCAGTATTTTTAATATTTCATATATAAGTTCTATGTAGTTCAATTTACTTTTGGGCACATTTTAAAGACACAGTTCAGTTCAGGGGGTGACACCCTAAATCGACTGTAGTTATGAGTGTGTGAGTGAATGGTGTGTGTCCCATGATAGACTGGTGACCTGTCTGGGGTGTATCCCTGCTTCTTGCTGGGATTGGCTCCAGCAGACCCCCGTAACCCTCGTAAATGGAGTAGACAAATGGGTAGAGAAAATGACTGACTTCAGTTCAACTGTATTTTTTTTATACCTGTATCCCTCTCCTCAACATAGGCCCTTAGGGAAAAAGACAGACACAAAAATGGTGTAAAAAAAATCAAACACAAATACAATAAGGGAAAACAGAAATGAATAAAGTGGCAGCATCCTATATCACAAAACTGTTACAACATACATATATTTATACATAGACTACTACAAATGTATATATATACTAATAGAAAAAAAAGAAATTACACATACTGCTGGAGATGCTCTTACATTGGATATTTCGCTGTGAGACATACTGTTACATACTCCCCTGCCAATTTTACAGTATTACTGTATTCTCAGAGGAGGATTTGGATTAGTCAGTCTTTAATTAAAAATAAGTCTGGGATTTTCTGAGTGAAGAATTCTTCCCTAAGGTGTTTACATTTTGGACAGTTGATGATTTTTTTTCTCCCCCTGAATCACGCAAGGGATTCGTACTTTCCTCTTTTTATGATCACTGATGCATGTTTTGCGGGTAATGACACTAAATACATCCCACCTCTTCTGTGTGATCTGTGTACTGAATCATACCTGAGTCAAGCAGTTCCCCTGTGGCTTAGATGAACTCTGACCCCTCCCCGTTGAACAGCATCCACACAAACTGCAGGCAGCAAACGCCAATACCCAGGAGAGCACCTCCACCCAGCTCCTTCTGCACCAAGCAGGGAACATGGAGCTGGGGAGAGCCAAAGTAGACCTGCACCAGTAACCTACTGGCTCCTCAGCCAGCAGCCTGCACACCTCCGCGTCCACAGGGAAACAACGGGACCAGATGGCCTGAAGGGACAGAGCAGACAGTTCTGAGTTTCCTGTATGCCTGTGTATGAGTTCCATGGCAGACATGCTTCTCAAACATGACAACATGTTTTCCTCTACCATGAGTCATACATATTCCCCGGACATGCAAGTTTATCCAACAGGAGTCCACTGTTTGTACTCACAGCTACAGCATCGATTTACCTAAAGTGTATTAAAATATACATTTCTAACTGTTTCCAAAATCTAGTGTGTAGTAGTGTCTGTGGCAGATTAAAGAAAATATTCAAAATATTGGGAAATAGACTTATTTGATTAGTGCTGAAATGTTTGTTTAAAGTCTTCCTGAAATGTCTTTTTAAGCTTTTAAGATCATATCTCTGGTCATATTATTCACTTAATTACGTATATTTGTTGAAAATACAAATGAAAACATTTTAATAAAATTATTGATATTTTATATCAACTTCAATGCATTTGCTTTCTTTTTTTTTTGCATTTTTCCAGGGAAAAAAACTAACACATCATGCATTTGCATCCACCTGTCAATCAAGGTAATTGACAGGTGGAACATTAAATAAAATGTCTAACTACTCTGTTCTTTTTCTATTTATAAAGCAGCAGGTGTAGAAATTCTGTCTCTGTCTGTTGGTTGTGAAAAACTATTTTCACAAACAGAGTAAAAGACAAAAGTTATGGCCACAGCTGCAAAACAGAGGCTTAGTTACACAACCCCAAAATGACCCGTTTCACACTCAGAATTTCAGCCAGCACTGAATGTTTCCACAGACACAAGATAAAAAAAACTACTGTGAAATAAAGAGAGATTTACGTGGTGGTGGTAATCAGCATTGTATGAACTCATTGTATGAACTCATTTGGCAAGTGCTCGAATGGATTAGACATTCATATATGTAAGAAAAAAACTCTGCACTACAGTTTTAACTGCCACATTTCTTTCTGTACTTGATTTATTTGCATTTCCTAAAGATAAAGAACACGTTTGTATTATTATCCTCAAGACAAACATCCTTCTTTTTGTGTTAGCTCCATCACTGAGCCAGCAATGACCCCTACAGCCAGCAAGTGGCCTCTAAGCATCATGAAATGCCTGAATGGCTTGAAATACCTCCAAGCTTACCTCCATCAGAAAAGGCGTTGCTTTTCTTGGCGTGGACAACGAGGTCTTTCACCTGCCCGGAGTTCATAGCAAACGGTCTCTCACAAAGGACGTTCTTCCCAGCTGTGAGGAACAGCAGGCCAACCCGCCGGTGCTCTTGTGTGCAGCAACCCCCACGTACACAACGTCTGTGAGGACACAGATGTTCCAGGCTCGGCTTCAAGCGCTAACACTAACATGGCATTATCTCTGCCTGTGCAGCCAGGCCGCTCATAGATTAACTCACCGATGTCTGGGTCGCCGGCCAGCTCTTCATAGCTGCTGTAAGCCCCAGGAATACCATGCTACTTGGCAAACTCGCTGGCACGCTCCAAGCTCCTAGATGCAATGACTGCTATCTATACACAAGAGAAAAAAAGATAGACACACACACACACACACACATTCATCACAGCGTTTTAGTAGCAGAGACGGAGTCTGTGTGACAAGGAAAAGGCATTGAGCTCGTTTGGATAGAGTAACTGTTGATCTCCAGAAGGCAGGGTCTTCACAGCCACACTGGAGTCATGGCTAATCTTCCCTATGCCACAGAGTCTCCATCGGGTTGTCACGTTGAATTCGATGGTAAGTGACAAATGAGCCGGGCGGTGCTTTGGTAAAGATCTGAGCTACAGGCAAGTTGTGACCTTGGGAAAGGTCGCACGTTCCCGAGCAGGAACCGTACTAAACTGTCATGCCTTAGAGCCAGCGGCACTTCAGCGAGAAGGCTCCAGCATTTATATTCCGGGGAGGTAGCATGTGCCACCTTCCTTCTGCTCCCACCCTGAGGTAAGGGGTGTAACACACGTACATAACACACATCGACACACAAACACAGACACTTCCTGCCGCGCTGTTGCTGATGCAGGCCTTTCTGGTCTGAAGTGGTTTTCACCAGTTGTCTCTAACAATCTGTAACAGGGCCATTGATGGAGCTCTCGCGCGTTATTAACGCGCTCAAGGGGAATAAGTGCACGGTTTAATGTGTACAGAGCAAGGGTTCACCTTTCTCAGGGATCAGCAGGTGAAGTATCGGAAGCAAGAGCTGCTTTGTTTCCCACTGAGAGGAAGAGAGAGACACTGATTAGCCCGCGATGGTTTGACAACCACACAGAAGCCAACGATTAAACTGGAGTCTCATGGGAGTTGCTAAGGAAAAATAGCTGGGTTCATAGAATGCTTGTGAGCAGAGCAATTTAACTGGCCAGTAAGCTGAGCCAGGATGTCTATGTAAAAGCATCAGCTCAGTTGCCCTTGAGCTAAATATTATCCGTTTAGCCCAGACAAGGCAGTTGTGTAAACTTGATGGTGCCACTTGCCGCCAGTAGAGGACACTGTGTCGTCAGCAGAGTTCACTTCCTCTCTCAAGTCGGAGGATTTGGCACATGGCTCCTTGCAAGGAATTATATAAAGGTTTGTAAAATCAGGTGAACCAAGAAAAAGGCAGATACCCTGTCAGAGGACATAAAAACATTGCCGATCACTTTGTAAAGAAAAGAAAGGATTTTCCTGCCAGGGTGGTTACATATCATTTATTTCCCAAATGTTTTCAATATTGAGATCTGTTCTTCTGCAAAAATAAATTGTAGACACCTAATTTGACCTACATTCACATCATTGTCTAATTCCTTCAAAAGTCTTGAGTATATGATCCCCCCCTCATTTTCTCATTTCCTGCTGGTACTGTATTATGATGGGATTTACATGAAAACGTAGTGTCAGTGTCAGCAACATCTTCATTGTGAAAGAAAATACATTTTTATCAATGACTTTGCTCGCTGGCTGCTTTCCCTTTGTGTTTCACTTCCAAATGAATTCTGGGAGCTGTGTGCCGTTGTCATAACAACAAGGTACCAGCTGGGCAATTTGTATGCAAATGGAACTGGGCTTGGCCTGATATCTCTGCCTATACCACAGGACCTGGTTGCCATGGGAATGCCCAACTCCTCCTTGAGTAATTCTTCTTTCCTGCACTTTTTTTTGGGGAGGGGAAGGACAGCAGCAGTGTTTCTCTTGCAGGATCACCACAAGTGCTATGAAAAGAGCTACTAAATGTGTAAGCGAGGAGGTGTAACCTGCAGGTGTAACCTGACAGGGCGAGTGCAACTCGATTTTGAATTGGTGTGAAGCCACGAATCAGTGCTGTGCTGCCCGGCCTGACCACCGGCAGGCAGGCACGCAGCTCAGAGGCTCTGGTGGCAGGAGACGGGTGTTCTGGGCAGGGTCTTCTGACAGCCGTGCACCGGTGTCCCCGCTGCTCAGCTGAGCCATAGATGCCGACTTTTCGGCGCACATTAAACACCCATATTTTCCTGCTGATGGGCGCCCTCCACTGCTCGCGTTCAAGGTCATGGGGAGAACAAGCTCACAAACTGAGCAAACTTTCATTCCTAATGACGAGTGGCCACCACAGGGTAGAGTTAAGAGCCCTGGGGCTTCTGAGCTTCCAGAGCCTGGCACGGGGATGAATGCGGGCAGTAAAAATGGCTCCAGAAAGTGAACAGTGACGCGCCAAATCATTCAGAAACCTGGCATGCGGAAAGAAGCCAGCGCCTCATTAATTCAGCATGGCCAGGACAATTGCCTTCCACTCCTATCGCTTCTCGCCGTCTTTATTTGATTAAGAATTCATGCATCATCTCTTGTCTGCTTGCTTCCCCCTTTCGACCTAGACATGGAAGAATGGCATCTGACCGGACACAACAGTTTGCTTGGGGTGGGGGTGAGATCACTTTACGAGTGGAGGTGGTTGATCACAGCAGACAGTTTTGTGTCACACATTTCCACTTTATTTCATTTGTGCCGCTTGCTGTCAAAAGACCCCCCCCCACCCACCCCCCACCCCCCGTTACTGACAATGACAACACACCAGCGTGGCATAAAGCCTCTAAACTCAAATTCTGTGTGATCATGTTGATACTTGAAAAGATACTATTTTCGGAAGGTTACAGGAGGTTACAGGAGATTTTTAAAACATATATATATTTTTAAGGCTTGCTTCTTATTTGGGAAAAAAAAACAAATACATATGTATGTTTAACTCTTATTGAATTTAACATTTTAAAGATACTAATAGACTGTGGCTCTGCAAAACCAGTTAGTTACCATGTAACAGCTCTGTATTTCATCAGTAACTTCAAGTTAATGGGAAATAAAAAGGACCATAGAGAGCCACCCTAATCCTATTTTGATTGATGCGGATATGCAGAGGCTTTTTTCCCCTCCTCCAGCTGTCAGAGTAAGTGAGAGCCATCTTGCTGCTGTGTATTTCCCTTTTTTTTTTTATTTTGGTGGGGTAGGATCGGACTGTATTGCAGCAGTTATGGGAGCACCATCACTCCTTCATCTCCGTCTCAAGGTCACTGCAGAGGAAGGGGGACAGGCTAGACAAGCGCCAGGAGGTGCCAGCCATTTTGAGGGGAGGTTGGGAGCTTGATGAATCCAGCGAGGGGAGAGGGAAGTGAGCAGTGAGGAGTAATAAGTCATTTTGTCAATGCTACAGCATGTTCTGATGTGTGGGCTGGGTTATTTTTTTTCTATTAGAAAAAGAGTGATAGAGGAAGACTGAAAGGAGCAAGCAGAAATGGGAGCCTTTGAGCCACCCAGCATTGTGCTGGCCCTTTGAGAGTCCTATCTCTGGCTGCAGCACACACACACTGGGAGGCTGAGCCATGGAGCAAGAGCAGGCTGGACCAGAGCTGAGTTAACAGCCCTTCATCTGGACGTTAGTGCCGATGGGGAGGGGAATGGGATGTAGAGTCCGTACAGCCACACATAATGCTGTTATATCAATTTACTATTCTTTATTCAGTGTTTCAGTCAAATCCAAATATGTCTGTCGCTGCCCTCTTCATGTGGCAGGTAAACCCTGACAGGAACGACACATTGCGAGGCATCTATCACATGGTTAATAATTTAAACGTTGCCTTATCAGGGCACAAACTCTGCACTGTTACCAGGCTTTGGTATGAACTGTGCACATTCCCAAATGCCCCTGAGCAATACAATCCTTACAATGTGTGAAACAACACAGTCCAAGTATGATTTAAGCCTAATTTACTTGATGTGACACTTGTGGTTTAATCTGTATCTATTAAAAACTAAATCATATGAGTTATTGCTGTCAAGATCTCAAAGTTGCAGGCAGAAATGAGAGGAGAATGGGTTCAGTAATGTGAGTTTTCATGATTACAAGTGCGCTAAAAATATGTCTTCTTTTTCTGTAATGTTTACAGCTAATGGAGCTGAAAGTTGTTTGCACTATCTGTCTCCATTAACTGCAGCCTGGATCTGGGGAACATGTGACACACTTTCTTTCTTTTTCTCACCCTCCGTTTTTTTTTTCCTTCTTCTTCCTTAGCGCTCTATCAAACACACAAAAACAAAAAGAACTCGCTATCCACACTGGTGCCGCCGTGTATCAGTGTGAGGTGATGTGGAATCCATCACACGGCCCCTGCTGAGGTGATAGTTGGCGGACCTGGCAGGAGCTGAGACATGAGCGCAGATATCAGCCTCTGTCGCCAAGCTGATGAGGTCCATTTGGGTTTGAGGAATGTCCATTATAGGGCGTTGATCCATCGCCTCCATTGTGTTTTGCATGTCCTGAGGAGAAGCAGCATCAGGGTCATGATGTCTGCGTGCCATGCAGGTCGCGCTGACCTCAGATTACCAAGTTTTTGCCTCAATTGGGAACCATTATATGAAGGGAAAATTGCGGTTGTCCATGCACATCAGAGCATCATCAGAGCTGGTGGAAACTGAGTGGTTTGTGAAAGGGCACTTAAGGAGAGCAGATTGCTTGATAACTCCATTTACCCATCTTTGCAAGCCAGTACAAATCTCTGCAGCCAATACCCATAATGACTGTAGTAATGGATGGAGATAATATGTCAAAGAGAGGGGGTAAAAAATAGTGCACACCACTTCATAATAATACAAAATTCCTCCTTAGAGTTGTGTAAGTTGTAATTAGTTGCTTTATCAGTTGCTCTGCAGCTCAGTGTGATTAACGAATTAAAGAGCAAGATGGCAAAGAACCTTGCAACACGGGTGTCTTCATTAAAAGTTCATATTTGATCAATAGGATAATAATACATAATTTATAAACAAGTAATTTTTAATTAAAACCTGTACCAACAAGCAAGCACTGAAATCGGTTTATTCTTAATGAATACGCTCCTTATTGTAACCTCTGGATTTGGCCTGCTTGCAGATACATTTCTTTTATAACGAGGGGTGAGACTTCCCCGAGCACCTTCCCTATACCAAGTGACAGAACAAAACCGTTCACTGAGACCAATGTAGCTGCTTCACCCACTTTTTGATTTCCCACTCCATCAGTGTCTGTGTCCTCCCTTGTTGGCCAGTCACAGCGGCTCCTCTGCGGGGAGGGCCGAAGCCATTAAGCAGCCAACACACTCCGCTGCGTCTCCCTGTTTAATTGCCTGATAGGGCTTGTGATATTTTTATCAGCCGTCCTATGATGGCTGCCGAGAGAGGAGATATGCGTGTGTGTGTTTGTCTTCACATTTCATGCCAGGGTACACCCCTGACAAGAGAGCTGCCTGCTTGCTGCAGGAAAACCTTGAACTTCTGTGCACCTGCATATCAAACTGTGTGACCCAGTCTCTCAGCTGTGACACAGAACATACAAGCTTAAATACAGCTTCGGCTTTGATGCCCCGTCATTATGCGCTATACTGAACCACTCATCACTTTGGGGGTTTGTTAAATATTATGACAGAAATATTTCCCGCATATGCTGGGAAAAAACAGGGAATGAACTGCTATCAATATCAGATACGATGCTGCCTAGAGACTTCATATACAGATACACAGGTTCTACTGGCCCTCTCATGCACACACACACACACACACACACACACACTGGTAACGCTTCATAGCACTTCCCTGCCGGCTGTTAGGTTTATTAACTGTATGCTTGTCCACAGTCAGAGTGATTGAAGGGCTTTGGAGTAAGGTGAAGGGAGGAAGAAGTGACAGCGGGGGAGCTCGAGAGAGAGAGAGAGAGAAAGAAAGAGACAGCAGGATCCCTATTGGAGCTCCAGCCGACCAGCATAGTAACCAGGGAAAAACCAGTTCGCTCATTTTCCAGCTGAGTTTTTGGCAGAGGATTAAGAAGTGGATTTCACCTCCCTGGGATCTCTTTGAGTGCAAACTCTGTTTTATGTGGGGATTATTGAATTCGTTCAGCAACTGTCTCCATGCAGGCTAAGACATTTCACTGTGGCCACTCCACACAGTGATTGGACACAGCCAGTTAGTCACAGCATCTCACAAAGCGAGCACAATTCATGCCAAAATATGATAAGTGTAAAGCTGAATAAATAAATCGGCCCGATATTTCATGTTCGGTCTTTCTGGGTGGACATCAGCATAAACTATCATGTCAGCCAGTGCAGTGCACACGTAAAAAAAAAACACATATTTGAAAGTCTTATTGAGCTCAGGGCAAGATGGTGGTGCAGAGGTTAGCGCTGTTGCCTCACAGCAAGAAGGTCGCAGGTTCAAGAGGCCCTTGCTCCTTGTTCTGGGACCTTTCTGTGTGGAGTTTGCATGTTCTCGCCTGTGTCTGTGTGGGTTTTCACTGGGTTCTCCGGCTTCCTCACACAGGTTAATTGAGAACTGAGGTTAATGGAGAACTCTAAATAGCCTATGTGTGAGTGAATGGTGTGTGTGCCCCATGATAGGCTGGTGACCATTTGGGGTGTATCCCTGCCTCTCACCTGTAATGCGCTGGGATTAGCTCCAGCAGACCCCTGTGACCCTAATGAGGAATAAGCGAGTATAGAAGATGAATGAATGAATATTGACCTCATGTGGCATGCCCATTTTTTTTCATTTATCCTAATAACAGTTTAATGTACGATAAAATACAATAATGCAGTTATTATTATTATTTATCTTCTTTCACTAAACTAGGTGATTTTTGATTTTTTGCTCTGGATTATGAAGACTACCCCATGTTTTAAACGGACATACTACTATGACATCATCTAATACGAATGTTCTGACCATTCATTATTACAGCATGAACAGCTGATTCTGGAACTGTGCAGGAGAACTAACCTAATTTGCACCACTACATAAATAGAAGGGGATGTTTGACTGCTATGGAAGAATGTTTTTTGTTTTTTTTCCAGGTATGGCAGTCCTTAACAAGGCATGTTTTATTGTAAATGTGATGGTCATTTGCAGACTTAATTAGCTGTTGCTAGCTAGCTAATTAGGTCCTTGAATTGGTTCAAAATACCATCTCTGGGTGACTTTCAAATGTTTCCAGCTGACTCATTCAATTCTTCTCAAGGGTTCTTTAACATTCACTTGATGCTATGTGATTTTGTGCTAAAAGATGGAAGCTAAAGCTGCATGTTTGACACAATGCCATTTAATATTCTCACCAGCTGATGATCGCTGGTATCGACATGTATCATAGTACTGCAACTAACAATTGCCTTTATTATTGATTAAAATTATTATCAATAGTTGCACATTATCTTTCAGTTGATTCATTAATTAAATGATAGAATTATAAATATGTTCATATTTCACAATTGTATGTTTTCATCGTTAATGCTATGTGTGATGTATTTTGTACATGTTATGGAAGTTCTCTAAATCCTGAGCAACATTTTCCAAAACTCTGATCAAACTTCAGATCAGCTTCCACACAGAAAAATACTGTGAACCTACAAATGGTGCAGTGAGTTTGTGCTCGCTGGTCTTGGAAGTTACCCAACATAACACACTAAAGAATGCATCTTAGGAATGAATAAATATAGTATATTCAATTTCTTAAACATATACTCTTAAGTGTTGGGTTTTGTGCAGGCTAAATAAATGCACCACCATCAAAAGTCTCTTTATTTATACTGCCTCCTGCCTCCAGTGACAATTCACATGTAAAAATGTAACATGTATCCTCTTATAGATTGTACGTAAGATAGATATAGTAGCTCATTTATTTTATTTGTAGAGTCTGATCTTTGGAGCCAGTTGTCAGATTATTTTCTAAAATCACTTGTGTTTAGAATTTCTACTATACTATCTGTGAATCTTACAACTAAACTATATCATCAAATGCAAACCTGTGGCACATTCCTTTCGAGTCGTCCACAATAAGAGCAGGCTCAGACTTGTTAACAGTGCTTCTTCTGACTCCTTGCATGTTTTAAACAAAGAATACCAACTTCTGGCCTCTAATAAGCAATTTAAAATACCTCAGACTGAAGAATTCTAATGTACATCAGTCTATCCTCTTGCTTAGACTCAATCAGTGTGCTGCTCATTGAGTTCTGAATATATGAACTGATATGTATGATTGTTAGATGTTATGTGTGTATTTAGTGCAGTGAGGGTAGGTATTGTTCTTGCAGCTCCACACACAGCAACATGTGACAGAAGCTCAGACGAAAGCTTGACAGACCTGCTGTCCCTAGTTACGGTCGCTAAGCTATGATTGGACAATCCATGTTAGATGGAGGGGTTTATTGTACGGTCAATTCGGTGAGCAGCAAAAAGGAGCGGGGGCAAGGATCACCTAACAAGAAAAACAACAAACACAGCCGACTCTTCTAATCATCACAGTGAGGAGAGCGTGTTAACCTAAACCACTTTGACAATGACACATACAAATCATGAAAGATGCAGTTGAACTGCCTCCTTTAATCCCAAAGGCTGTGCCAAGATTAGAAGGGAAGGAAGTAGTTGGATGTTCAAAAACACAGTTTCTCCCCATGTAGTATGTCTATCTTACACTTTTCAGGAAAACACACACACACCTGCAGTCAACCTGGCTACAGGCACCCTCCATCACTCGTCCATCACCTCACCAGCCTTTTCCTTCTCCCTGCACAACCCTCTCACCCCCTCCTTCTCCTCCTGCTCCTCCCCAATCTCTGGTCTGGGTTCTCTCCTTCACCCCCTCACCCACCCCTCTTATCACACACAAAACACACATTTGCACAGATACTGACATACTTACAGCATTGTGTCCTGGCACACGCATGCATGCACGCACGCACACACACACACACACATGCACACACATACTCATATAAACACAACCACACATGTGAGCACACACACAATACAATTTTCCTCACTCCTCCCTCTTGTTGTTTTTTCTCTGTTTAGCTGTGGGGAGGTTGGCACCATACTGTAACTGCCTATTGAATCCACTGCTGTGAGCTATGTGCTTACACACTCACACACTCACACACACACACACACACACACAGATTATTACATGTAATGTAAAGCTCGCCTGTTTTGCATATAAAATAAATATTCGATGTGACATACCTAAGGTGGAAATATCAAAGGTACAATAGCTCAGAAAGATCCACTTCTGCTAATGAAAGTGAGTCATCTTTTACACAAATTAGCATCTGCTTCCTTCATGTTATGTGAAGACTCTGTAGCCTCTGAGAAAGCTAGAGCTCTACCATTCAGTCTTTCTCAGACTGAATGGTAGAAACCTGTATTGCTGCTACGTCAGAGAAGAGAAGAGCTGGGTGATCTTCCCCGTCTCCTAAAGCCACGTGTGGCACCTTTCACAGAAAATATTTAAAAGCGCCCTTTTCCAGCAGCAGACAGAAGTGGATCAGGTTAATAAAATACACATGTATTTTATGAATTCAACCATGTAGCCATCATGTTAAACTTAATTAATTTCACTGGAGGTCTCCCTCTGCAGCCCGCCTCTCAATCTTCTGTCATCTCTGCCTTTACCTCTCCCACCTCCCCCCTCCAACAGCCCCTATTCTTATAAAGGCTGCAGCTGATTGCTCAACAGACAGTCCTTTGAGCCTTATGGTGAGATCTATTTCTGACTCTTGAGCACACCAGATGTGGTCCTCAAAAGAGAATTTTTGAGTTCCATAATGAGAAAAAAAAATCATTCAGCGACAGGCCTCTCTGCCTTTCATTGTGCTAACCTAAAGGCTACTGTAAGTCTGATTTCACTCAGCGTTGGTACATGCGGCAGCTCTCTCGGGTTCAATGACACAATACTACAGGCCACTTGACATACTGCAAGGACGACGATTTGACTTTTTCTGCCATCTGTTGACCCGGTTGATGGGAAACATTTTAGTTCAAGGAATATGCATCGGGGGCTGACATGGTGGAGCAGTGGGTAGCGCTGTTGCCTCACAGCAAGAAGGTCATAGGTACAAGGGCTTGAGCAGGGACCTTCCTGTGTGGAGTTTGCTCGTCTGTGTGGTTTTTTTTCTGGGTTCTTTGGCTTCCTTCCACATGCTTAGGTTAATTGGAGGTTCTAAATTGCCCGTAGGTGTGACTGAATGGTGTGTGTGTCCCATGATAGGCTGGCAACCTGTCTGGAGTGTATCCTGCCTCCTGCCTGAAGTATGCTGGGATTGGCTCCGGCAGACCCTAGTGAGGAATAATCGGATATAGAAAGTGAATGAATATGCATCAGAGTATAAGCCGGCCACCTACTGGAATGCCCGCTCACTTGTTTGTTTGTTTATCAAATGGTGAGGGATTTAATTAGATGCCTCTCACCTCAGAGCATTAACTTAATGAGGTCTTTAGGTTTGCTCCAATCCCATTCGGTATGGGCCTGGAATCCGCTGCATGAATGGGCGAAGCCCCCACCTCCACCCCACCTCTCCCCCCTCATACCGGTAGCTGAGACATTAATTTGCAGGTGAGGTGAAGCATGGAGGTCAGCAGGTCCAGCGTGACATTCGCCGCGTTGGCTGGCTGAATCCAAAATTGCACCTCTTCTCCCTCTCCAAGAGCGATTCCACTCAACAACGCCGGCTCTTCCGCTTAATTATAATTACGGTAAGTCCGTGACGACACTTCAAACTATCTTAATTATTCTGAACAATGGCTATTCCTGCGCTGGTGTAATTAAGCCCGAGATGCATATGGTCGGCGATAATTTGATCCCCCTCTCAGCGCCTCATAGCCGACTCCTGCGTCAACTTTATCGCAAATTATTGGGCCGCTAATATTTAGTTTGTTTTCATAGCCGGAGCAATAAAGATAAAGAGCTGTATTTTACTGGCCTTCTCTGTGGGAGCCTCCATGGCAGGAGCACGAGACGACCCAGACGGCCAATCAAGATGCTCCATTCTGGAGCCTGGCGATGGTTTTGGTACAAGGCAATTTACTGTCAGGATTTAAACCCACATGATTTATGGTATGGATGCCCCAGTCTGCTTTCTCTCCTTAGTTCAAAGGCTGAGTCTGGCTGCAAAATGCTCAAGGGCACGGGCTAATATGATAAACAGGGAACAGAGGCTGCAGGCTGAGTGGGGGGGGGGAACCGGGCCTTCTGCTCTCTACAGTTTACCCTCACTCTGTGATGTAATGAGGGATATAGCATCTCCAGAGCCAGGAGGGGAGAAGGATGTGAGGAAGGGAGATCTTTTTCCCAGATCAGCTCCCACTGGGGGAAAAAGAGGATGAGGAGAAGGAATTGGAGGAAATAGAGGAGGATGGTATTGTAGGGATCACCATTCATGCAGGATTATTGCTAAAAATAAGAAAATGGTATTTTCCTCTCTGTCAAATGAGTTCCTCTGGGTTCATTTTAATATCATTAGTTTTAGAGGATATATAGGTTTTTATGAAATATGCAGGAATCACCCAGTGAACTTTATATTATGCTAATATATTGAGATGGTTTCTTTGCTATGTTTGTGGTGGAGAGAGAAATCATATCAGCTTACTGCTCCGCATTAAAAACAAAAAAAAAAACTCACTCACTCACTAAAATTACGACACCAAAATATCCCACTAGAATAATTCCAAGTCATGCAAGAGAGAAGGGGTCATGTTTTTGAAAGAAGTGGGTCATATTTTTGTAATTAAACCACTTCGAACTCAATGAGCGATTAAATATTAAGTATTTAAACATTTTGAGAGCGGTCGAACATAGTTTTAATCCTCCTCAGTCGAAAAAAAAATAGGCAGATAAATGTATCAGTCTCTGGGGGTGAGTCCAGACGGGGTTTAGAAATGGACATTTAGAACGGACTGTTAGCAGATGGCGAGGTGACAACTTGAGCTGCTGGTTCTTGTGTTTACATATCACAGCAGGATTCACAGCTCCAGGCGGCATCATAGTCTGTTTCTCTCAGTTCTGATTAACACTAAATGACTTGGAAATGGACAGAAAAGCATAAAAGAAATAATGAATATAAGGCAGACTTAAAATATTTTAATATTTTAGTACTTCTACTGTAAAAAAAATAATTAAATTAACTTAGTTAAATTAACTGGATAATGGCTGCCAGTTATTTACTGTAAATTTGAAGGTTTTACGGTGTAGTATGAGTCTCATTGGAGTACATAAGAAACACATATTGACCTTTGTGCTGACCACACTTCTTTTCTGATGATAGGAACTATCAGCCTGGTGCCAGGACTCATATTATCACCTTAGCAGCCTTTCTTTTTTTTTGTCAGCATTTCCTCTACCTCTAAGTAGGGCACAGACAGTATGGCCCATTTCTGACCAGGACCAGGTTTTTTTTTTTTTTTTTTTGTAGGGGGGGATGTGGTGCGTATGTGTTCATGAACTTAATCCTTGGAGGCAAACACACACTTGCACAGACAGACACTGACACAAAAAGGAAACTTTGAAAGGCTGGAGCATTACAAAGTTGGCATTTGGACAATATTTGCGAACAAGCTGGGAAATGACAAAAGGCTGTGATAGCAGAGTTTCAGAGGGAAAGTTATCACTAATATGTATGTGCTGTATGGCGTGAGTTTCGGAGGGATCTGGACCATGCACCACAAACAAAAATAAATAAATAAAATACTGTGAAGGTTTTTTAATGCTACCTGGGATTAGAGTTTGGAGTAATGTGTTACAAAAGGAATGAATTACTGTAATGCATTGACTTTTGCTCTGTAATGCAAGACATTACAGAAAAAAAAATGGTAATATTTTACTTGGTACAAATATCCACATTAACGCGCATTACAATGTGTTTTCAAGCTGGATTGAAGTGCTCGTTTTTTTGTTTTTCTTCATACAATTTCACTAAAATTCCCACAATTACAGGAACAATGACACGCCCCAAAATGTCTTTTCCTTTTGGCTCGTCAGAGGGAAAATGTTGTATGGCACATTCTCCAGACACATGCACACACAGGCACATTCTTGTTACTTTACGTTTGTGAAAAATAAGGATCTGAAGAACATCGTAGTCAAATGCAATTTGTGTGCCATGCCTAAAGAACTGTCCACTTCCTGAAATTGCACCAGTAATTTACAGAGGTGTCATAGTAATATGAAATTAGCAAGGAAGCAAGTGGAGCATAAGAAGGCAGATAAAAACACGAAATAGGCAAAATTAATGTTCTCCTGCTCTGAGATTCTGAACCATATTTATCATGAGAGTAACTTAAAAGTAATGCAATAGTAGTGCAATGCCTTACATTTTAAATACAGTAATATTTTAATTTAATGAATTACGTTAAAATGATAGTAACAAATAATAAATAACACATTAAAGTTTTGAAATAACTTGCCTGTGATCTACTGTTGCATTGCACAGATCTCAGACTTTGAGGACTTACAGGTTTCATCCCTCTGGGCTCCTAAAATCCCCAGGTCGCCTCTCCACTGTCACTTTTAATACATTTTAATCAAAGTCATTGTTAAAGTTGCACAATGCTTTCCCTGTCCTCCAGCACCAGTGTCGGTGGCGTGGAGCTGAAACGGCCTGTCTGGAAAATGGGAACATGAAACACAGGCATATACGCTGCTTTAACCCCGCAGCTTTTGTGGTGATGGTAGGAGTAATTACTGTTGAGTTTGACCCAAGGAGAACTAGAGCAGATTATCCCAGATGCTGCAGAGGAAGGCATTAGTGCCGGTCGTCCCTCTTTGGAAGCGGGAGCGGCAGCCACCTCAACCACGAGGATGTCGGCGTGACCCCGCTGCTCCGTCCCCAGCTGAACGAAAAGCACACTCAGACAGCAAACAGGAGGCTCATGTGGCGGCAGCGGCCATTTACACCACGCTCCCGTGTGCCTTTTTTTTTTCTCGCCACGGTCGGATGCGGAGTGGGTGGCTACGAACCAGCTCCTTTCCTCTCGGCAGGCAGGCATCAGAGGAGGAAAATAATGTGTAATTACAATAGACAATCTAAAACAAAGCCCTTCACTGTCAATGAGTTCCTCTTGAAGAAGGGAAGGTTACCTCAAGGGGGAATTCTAATGAAGCAGATGGCTGAGTGCTCACAGGGGCAGACAGACTGTCCTCCTTTTTACACTCTGCCAACATTTCCAGCATTCTGAGGAGCTTCACCTGTCTCTCGACTGCTCTGTGCGCGTCCGCGTGCGCGAAGATATATATTTTTTTTGGTTATTGACACGTCTCACGGGAGCAAAGAAATAATGGGAATAACAACACAAGCCTGCCGTCTCCCGCAGAGGACGGGAAAATCGATATCCCAAAAATCCACGAGAAACAGCAGAGAGAAAGTAGTGTCGGAGGAGTCGTGCATGTTGCTCTGCGGTGTGTCTTGGCGACTAGGGGAAGTGTAATTGATGCTGCATGTGCTACAAACAACAGAGAGAAAAAAAAGAAAACTCCAAGCGGGTGTTCTTTATATATATATTTTTTTCTATACCGTTTTATTTCATCCAGTATGTGTGCTTAATGACAATGCAGTTTTTTTTTCCTTTCATCGCCACACAACACAACGCAACGTCCCATAGGTACACGTCCAGTCACACCATACCTGTACAGTTTCCTTATTGCTTTGTCCCATCCCATGTTGAATGCAGAAAAAAAATAGATCCAAACTGATATCCATTTATCATTGGCAAAGCGGTCAAAATAGTTGTCCTCATCCAAAAAGGTTGCGTGTCCTCGTAAGAAGTGTTGAACCAGTCTCTGCCTCGGTGAAAGAAAAAAAGGTTGAGCCTCCGAGTAGAAAGTCTTGGTCTATAGCATCATGTGAAGAAAATGTCAGACTCCTGCATCGCACCAACATGGAGAGATTATACAATGAAAATGACATGTTTCCTTATAAATCATGGACATGTTTATGAACTCTGTACATACACACAGTTTGGTGAACATTGCTTATCATTATCTGTTATGACGATGACATCACTTATTAGGAGAGTCTAAAATGAATACAGAAATATAAATAGGTCCTATGGAAATATAGAAATCTATAAGCACTGAGTAAGTACTGAGTTGAAATCATTTCCCCCAACATCAGATTAAGTGGAATTATAGTACATACTTCAGCAATTGAAAGACAGCTTCAAGAATCACAATGTTTCATGTTAAACCCTCATCTCTCTTTCTCTTCTCTGTTCCCCCCCATCACTAATCCAGGACAAGAGCAGCTTCACCTTTGGCTTCCATGCAGGATATTCTAACCAGCTGTCCCCCAGGAGAGAAATATACAGAACATGTATTTTCAGAACCAAATTAATTTTCATATATTTAGCTGTTTTCACTATCAACAGACTGTAAAGTAGACAAAGCACTTGATATTGACAACTACAATGAGAGAATCCTGCCTCATTACCCTGCTGGATCTTAAGGTGATGCAGTTTCGGAGTGAGTTTAGTTGCTATAGTGGTGCATGGTGTTTCTAAACTGGGTCATATCCAGGTTACGCTGCCCAACAGTCCACACTGTGGTCAAAACAGCATTGCTGCTGTGTTATTCCATCTCAGTGGCGCAGCAGTAAAAGAGGTCAGTTGTATTAGACGCTACAATAAACAGAACTTTTTACCACATATAGCAATCTTCATATCATATCCAATCACTCTGAGGTACGTCGACATACGAACACCTGATTCTCCGCTGCTCATGTGTGCGGAAAATAAATTGAGCGTTTGTGGTAAAGGTAGCAGGGGTTTGCAGTTATGAATGAATAACGAGGGGCTTGGAATACGCGACCACCCCCCACCCCTTTCGCCGAGTAATTGCAGGTTTGATTCCGTTGCCGCTACATCTGATCCTCAATCACAGCAAATGATTTCATTAGTGTGCATCGCTGATTCACCAACCCATGTACATGGTCGAGCAGGGCAGCACAAAGGGAGAGGGAGACAAAGATTAGGCCGCGAAATTGGAAGTGCACCAAACACCTACGCGTCTAGCTAGTCATGGCTGGCAGCAGGGCCACAGCCAGACACGGCCTAAGATGGAGGAATGGGTGAACTAATTCTATGGGACCTAGATTAGGTTTAGCTAAAAAGGAGCAATTTATAACAAGGCAAGCATATTAAAATGAAACAATGGTATCCTATAAGATAAGAATACAGACATGTCAGGTGCTCCTCTACTGTCCTCTAAGCTGATCTGAGAACAGCCTAGCTTGAGGCCTATGGACAAAACATTGACAGCTGTCATGATCCTTCCATTGCCCTTGGTTTCTGTTTTCTATGTTTCTTTCAAACAAGTGTTTTCTTCCCGTGTTGAGATGGGTGAAACAGGGAAATACAAAGGGAAAGCGTTGAAAAGAGTTCACCACAGGAGCAAGTGACTTGACCCTGTTTTTTTAAATACAATTTCTCTCAAAAGACAAAGTTTCAAAGCCTCCTTATTCAACTCCCAGCTGATTCTTCTAGAAAACACTGTCTATATACTGCATTACGCTACAGGTGCAGCAAATAGTCTTGGAGGATAGAAATAGCAAATCCCCTTGAAGAATGATCATTGCTGTCTCGTTACTCCAGTTTTTGGTTATTTTCATGTCTTTGCTCAGCATGAAGGATTACACGGGTCTTCTGTGAGTTGAGAAAATGTCACAACCCTTAGGATTACGAAACGCCTTTTTCTGTTACATCATTTCAAAGCTGCATGGTCATCAATCAAAAACTTTTCTTCATTTCATAAAAAAAAAGACTTTCTTGCATTAAAAAAGATGGTGGCAGCTCTTTAACTGATACACTGTGCGTCCACCCACACCTCCACTTATCCGTGATAATGGACGAGACTAAGTTCAGGCAACTAATCAATCCCTGTCCAATGTCTATCTCTGTAAGCTCTGACCCATGCCTCCCTGTCCCACCCTCAGACGACGCCCAGCCCCAAGTCATCGACCCTGCCAGGACACACACACTAACACACACGAACACTAGCTGCTAGCTACATCGCAACGCTCAAAGCTTTCTCTCATATCATTCCAATCAATACAACACTGACAACTATCCACTGGCACTCAGGAACAATCATAACGAATGGGCAACATGCCACCAGTCCCCCAGAAACAACTACCCCGTCAGCATGAGGACCCAGCGGGGCGCCTGTCTACTTGTCTTTCCCGTGGCTGAGTGTCCGACTACATCATTCCCTCGATGCCTCGACATCTCCTCACATATACACCTTTGTCTCGCCGAATGGCTTCAAACTGTTTCCAACTAGACTCCTTAATAAGGTCATATTGGCCCTCATTTATCAATCCAACATAGAAATCAGCATAGATCCGAGCACAGAAAACAATCTTACAACAGAATTCACCTGTGATTCATGAAATGTCTACATCTCAGCAATCCAAGAAAGATCAGGCATTGGTAAAAGCAGAGGCTAAAAACACTAGTCATTTAAATATCAAGTTAATATGACAAAAAGAAATAAAGGAAACAATTACATACTTGCAGAGTTATTTATTTACTCAGTGTGCCATAGGCTATGTATTATTGAGTGATAAATAGGCCGATGTGGCTGCATGTGCTTTGATAATCATACTAATCAACATATTGATTATTAGAGTAAAAGATAGTCTCTCTGACACAGACAGATTTACTATGTGGCACCGTGAGGCCACACGTGTACAGGAGTTGAGACTTGATATGAGACTTGATCGTAGCCTTCTCTCATGTCCAGATTGATAAATGCTGAGCTTTTATCTCGGCCAATTTTTGCTGTGCGTTAGTTCAATAAAATGAGGGCCACTGTGAGGAAAAATGAGACTTTTTCCTGATGTGCGGGGGCACAGCTATCTGTCGGCTTTTTTGCAGTGCATCAACAGGTACAGGAAGACCAAGGTTTAAACACCTACACTGTCTGCAATCAGTATTCCAAACTTGAAGCTGTTCATGCTACTTTACTTTCTGTCATTCTGTCGCAGGGCTCTGTCCCTTTCACCCTTTGAAAAGAGACTCAGGCTTCCTACCATGGGGCTCAAGGCCTCATGTGTTACATAAACACACAGTCTGTGTGTGAGAGATTAAAAGAAACTCTGTTCAAGCCATTAGAGGCACCTGCTCAGTCTGCCAAGATGACAATGTTGAAGATTTGGCCTTATTTTAGGTTTAAGACGTCCAAAAATGAACACAAACTATTAGCTGTATGTGACGAAATAAGAGTGTTGACCTTATGTCATAGATCTATGTTTTGTGTTGCAGAGAGTGACATTAGCATATTAACCAACTAGCCCCATCCTGTCCTTGTGTAATACCATTTCTCCCTCAAGAGGCGGTATACTGTCCAGTCTGTAACACGAGAGGAAGAAATAGTGCACTGCTGAAAAGTTGCTGCAATTTTTGCTGTAGGACTGTCAATAGGTTTCTTTTATTAAGGTTTCATATGTTTTCAAGTGAGAAAACAAAAAAAACAACATTTAGATTGCCAATGTGCAGCCAGCTATTCTAAATTTCACCTGTTTGCAGAGGCTGCTGCTGGATGAGAGAGCAGCTGTTGAACGGTGCAGCTCTTTGGTACTTTACCTCTGGTGTTGAAGACAAGAAGTTATATAAAAAGAAACAAATCAGGAGTTAACATCTACTTGCTTTCCCATTGCTGGGCACAGCTGTTGGGGAGTACAGAGCTGGGGTTTGATGCTAAACCCAAAGAAGCTAAAGTTTGCAATTTGGTGAAACAATGCTACAATAGATTAAAAATTTAAATTGTATTGACCCATTAACAGTCAACAATTGGCTGAAAAAAGCGGTTTTCCAGACATAACTGTCATGAAGCGAAGCAACACTGGAATATTGGAAAGTTCAAATGTCCATTTTGGAGGACACTACAATGTTCATTACATAAAAATGGGCAAATTCACACTGGGCAATCAGTACAATGCCCAAGATTTCCTCCAAAAGTCCAGTTGGTTTGACTAGTATGATCACTCCTGCTTACATCAATATATTTATCATGTTCCCACTCTGCAAGCAGTGCATTCCTCTCTTTTTTCTCTCTATCTCTCTCTCACACTAAAATGTAACGGACCAGCAACAGACCGTCTGTAAACAGCCTCACCCCTCTTCGTGCACACTGTGAATGAACACATTTCACAAGTGTATTACAAGTGTATTTTAATTGACGTGAGTCCAGGTGTGTGTTGCATCACAAAATAACTGAATAGAAGGAGAGGAGGGTTTAATAGGAGCTGAAAAACTGTCCCATATTAGTTTGGAGAAGGTGGACAAGTCATACACATTGTACCTTCAAAGAAGACTACATGGTTAAAAAATAATTTTTAAAAAATGTAATAAATGTTGTATTTATATTCCATGTCTGTTTATGGTAACAGTGCATGTATGCATGTCTTTAACATACATCAGACATTAAATTTCTAATCATAAAGTAAGGGCTAATGGCTATTTAAACTGACCTGGCTGGGTTAGGGATGAATGAGATGTGAGATGAATGAAAGTGAAAAATGATTTCCCCACTGAAAATTTAGTTTAGGATAATTTAAAAATATAAAATGTTGTGGAGAAAAGAAAGGATTGTCATTTTTTTGTTTAGTTTTTCAAAGAGCAATCAAAGAGTGTTCTTGTGTTTGTAGGCATGCCCATGAAATGTGCATTTGTGCAGCTGCCTGTCATGTCATGTGTATTGCTATACCTTATTATAGGGACTTCTGGGAAGTGTAATGAGGGGAGAGCGGTCACTGTGCACCTCTGTGTGTAAGTCCATGATAGCCTATGAGGGTCAAGGGATTACAGACATGTCTTGTTAAATTAGGCTGCTGTGGCTGAGTGCTGTGACTGAGTTAGGGACTCAGCTGTCTGAGTGGAACCTGGGTCTATCTTGGTGATGAGCTACCGACAAACATGTAGAAGCATATCATGGCTTCTCTCCTCTGGGAGTTTAGTGATACCTTCCTCTACAGTGTACTCAGTTTTTTTGCCAGGTGAGAGGCTCTCTGACAGTGTCACTGGATTTTGAAAGAGCCTTTTCTCATGTTTGACTTTTGACGACAAGCAGCTAAATTCCATCTATATATATATATATATATATATATATATATATATATATATATATATATGTCCATTTCAGTACTACATAAAGCATATGCAGTAAAGAGTGCACATTTTTAGGGTCATATCTCTATTGCTTTATAACAAATAAGTGGGTAGTGGTTGTGTGTCTTGCTGAAGGACACTTTGACAGGAGAATTTGCTGATGATGAAAATGTCTATCAAATATATTGAACAAACGTCTTTTCTAGTTATGGAACAGTTCAGTTTAGAACCCTTACAGCCAAAGCTACTGTATTTACTTTTAGCAACAACAAATATACTTACATTCAACATCTCAAACTCAGCACTGGCCATCAATAAGGAGACATGCCTATGTTGACCGTATAGCAGCTACTGTGAAAGAAGTAATGCGCAATTTAAATATCAAGTGGTATATTTCTGTTGCCAGAACATTTGGGATATTTCAGCTTGTGTATTGGACTGCACTTTCTAAATGACTGAAAGTCTGGGTTCATATATTTGATCTCCTAGTGCTACACAATGAGTCAAAAATGGCAAACTTCCTATTGATCACTTGAGGGAAATGTCTTGCTTTGCATCTCACTGTCCCACTGATTCACACACTTATTATTACTAACACTCACACATTAACAGTTGCACGCAGTCAGGAAGAAAAACAACACATGCTTTCTACACACATTAGCGGTATGAGCTTGGAAGACAAAGTGAGCTTGATAGGACATGTTCGAGGACTCTGCAGAAACCCAGTCACTCACATACTGTTATGTTTCAATATTGAGATGGAGGGTACCTTGCTGAACCCCTCTGCCTCTTCTCCCGCTTCAAAAACAGTATTATTATGATCAAGTGGTACAAAATAAGGATAGAAGGGCCAAGAGGAGGTGATTTATTATTTTTGGTTTCCTAAAGTCTCTTCTCCCTCTCTTATCAGGTTTTGAAAACTTTACACAGAAGATAAATAAGAACAATCTAATAGATACATTTAAGGATCAACAATATGTGATCCTTTATGAGATGCCTGTCTTGAAGCATTTTGTTTTAGCTAAAAATTTAGATATCTTTTTTGAAACACACAAAAAGCCTTTATACATGCAGGTATTAGTGCATAGGTTCCTGCAGAAAAAGAGTATTATTGTGTAGTCCATTGAATTGTCTTCCCAAAAATTACCAGATGAATTTGGCATAGTTATAGAAATAAAGAAAATGACTGTCCTTTAAATGGTGATAATTTTTCACACCCTCCTAGTCTCTTGATTAACTTATCATTTAAATATATCTCTATCTATATACATTATGTATGAATACAAAAGAGGACAAAACATAAAACAATATATTCTCTTTGTTCAGAGTTACCTGCTAAAGTGTCTTTAAATCACAGTTAATTAAAGATCTTGGTAAAATGAGAGGTGGGACACAGTGAAATCTAAAGACAAAAAGAAAAAAAAAAAGAATGTCACACGTTGATATAGTTTGTGTGTGTTTCAGTTCGGAGGAGCACAGGAGGGTGTGATCAATCCTCACAAATTGGAAGGGAGTTTAGAGCGGACAGTTTGAGGTTCTAAATCTGATAAGTAGGCAGCAGAGCCCCTCCTTAGCGGCAAGGCTGGGGAGACCCCTGGGGACTGAGTCTGGTGAGGGTGCCCCGGAGACGTCTGGGTTGGAGGAGTCATGTGGCCTGACACTGAGCTACAGGGTTGGGGCACAAGAGTGGGTGAGGAGAAGGGTGAGGGGTAGTAACCAGTTTCCACAGATGAGCGAGGTGTTTGTTGGCCTAAGCCCTGGGCCACCTCTTGGGGTAGAAATGGGTGTGAGCTGGATAACAGCTTTAGGTCCTCTGAAAAGCGGCCTACAGAAGAATCACTCTCTGTTGTATGTGGCTGGCTGGGAAGCTGTGAAATGAAAGAAGACTGAGGCATGAGAAGAGAACTATGTGATCCTGTAGCACTGGAGGGGTCAGTGTATTGGAAAGTCCTGCCTGCCACTGGGCTTTGATTAGTAGGGCTGGGTGCTACTGGGGTAAGGCAGGGAGAAGCATTTGCTGATCCATACTGGGCCAGGGAGGCCAAGGCAGACCTCTCAAGGGACAACTGGTGAGGCAGGTAGCCAGACTGAAGGCTTGCCAGGCTGAATTGGCTAAGGGATGATGGAGAGCCCTCAGCAGGCTGTTGTCCTTTACTAGAGGTTGGGGAACCTTGTGGAGGGGAGTGGAAGAGGTTTAAGCCACTGTTAGTCCTGCCTCCTCCAGCAAACTGCTGCAAAGGAGCCACTTGAGGTGGCTTGGGAGGTGGCTGGCTATGGAGAAGTTGACCAGTTATCGGGCTGGACGAGCCAGTAGAAAGAGGACTCTGACAACGGGAGGAACCAATAAGTCCGGCTGTAATTCCACCAGAAGACCCTCCTAAAGGACAAGCCGTAGACCCTCCAAAATTACTCCCTACTGCCCCTCCTGCTGCTCTGCTACTATGGCCTCCGATTAACCCTCCCCCCGGTCCACTCAAACTTTCTCCTATATGGCTAGATATTGATCCACCAGAAGCCCTCCCAAATGATCCTCCAGTGGTTGTCGTTACCAGTAATTCTCCAGAGGTCCCTCCCACTGATCCCCCAGAAGGTCTTCCGATTAATCCTCTAGAAACACCTCCCATTGATCTCCTGCCTGCATCTCCTACTGACCTACAGGTAATGCCTCCCACAGATCCACCTGAGGACCCGCCCCCTGACCTGCCACAAGCACTACCCGCGGATCCTTCAGATATCCCTCCCATTGATTCCCCTGAGATCCCTCCTACTAACTTACTAGTAGCTCCTCCAAACCCAAAGTGTCCCCCAGGAGTTTCTTCTATCACCGAAGTTGTAAAGTCTTCTCTAGTCCAGGTACTGTCTCCTCCACTGGCCCCTTCCACAGAACCTCCAACTGCTCCACCTGAAGACCAACCTGTTCCACCACTGCACACTCCAACCGCACCTCCACTTATTCCTGATCCTGTGCTTCCACCTGCAGATCCTTGGTGGAAGAGGTTCGACAGTGGTGGGGTGCTGGAGCGAAAAGGCTGTTGTTGCTGTGGTTGGGGGTGTAGCTGGGCCATGCTAGATGAGGGTGAACCAGAGGATGAGTATGGCCCGAAGGGGAAGGCAGAGGCCCCACCTCCACTAGCTCCTAAATCAGACCCTGTCCCACTAGGCCCGCGTTGGCCTCCACTACCTGAGGCCTGCTGGCTAGTGCTGGTTGAACCTGATGTCATGTGCTGCGCCCGGAAAGAGGCCAGCAATGGAGTGTCCACTCCAGTGCGAAGTTTCGAGGGTGAACTAGAGGCAGAGTCTCGAGCAGATCCAGGAGCTGTGGATGAAGGAACAAATGTGTGAAACTTCTTTAGTCGATTGGGGGGGTCTTTTAGGGATCCCAGAACAGAAAGTGGAGGCCTGAAGAGCGTTGGTGGGAGGTGGGGATGGTGTGTCAGGGCAATGGCTACTGAGGTGGTGGCAGCTGCTGCCTGGAGAGGGGCCTGGATGAGTGGGGCCCAGATGACAGGAGTAGGTGAGGGAGGAGAGTGGGGTGGGGCGTTCTGCATGAGGTGGGCGCAGTGGGCCATGTCCCTGTCATGCTGCACAATCTGCTGGATGATCTCATTCTCCTGGTAGTTGAGTACACCAGAGCTGAGGTCGTGCTGTACCTTGTGCTGCAGGATGGAGTTTTTCTTGCCTGTAAAAGCACACACACACACACACACACACACACACACACACACACACACACACACACACACACACACACACACACACACACACACACACACACACACACACACACACATACAAACAGGCACAGAAAAAGAAGAAGGAAAAGAACAGAAGAGAAAAAAGGAGAATGTAAGCAGATAGGGCCCGCTTTGATATTGTGGATATATTAGATTAACAGCCATATTTTCCAGCAACGCTTTCCAATAGAAGCTAGCAGTCAAGAAGAGAGGGAAAATGAAAAAAGGTATGTCAGTAGGTAAGTGTGTAAATGGAAATCACAGGGGAAAGGTGAAGTATAAGGTGAAAGACAAAGTATCAAAGAGTACAAAATAAGAGAAACAACAAAAGGTAGGTGGGAGATAACTACCCAATGACAGACGCTCAGAATGCATCACAGCCTAAGGTGTAGGCTCTTTATGTTTGACTAGCTCTCACTGTGATTCCCTTGGTAACAGGGACAAGGATTGTGCCCCAGAAGGTGTAGTTTCAGTCTCTAATAGAAAAGGGGATCTCATGTAACATGAAAAAAGTAAATCAAAATTTAAAATTCAATAAAAGAATGTATTTTTTTAGAGTTTTGTTTATTTTCACAAATTGTTCTCAAGATTCTTTGTGCTCCATCATTTTCCTGTCTTGGAACATGTGCTCTGAAGTTAATGTAACTGTGAGCTGTGCACAAGGTCAAATAGACAAGTTTGAGTTTTGTCATTGGGACAGGCATACTATCTGTTGCCCCTACCTCCAAGAGAAATGTGTGCAACTCTGACCCCAAAGTCCATTAGTCATTGTATAATAGGGTGGTTAATCCACACTTTTAATTTGATGCTAACAAAAGACCAAGATATTGTAAATGCAATTAGTCCCAGATCAATCTCTCCATTTTCTGTTATGACTGGTAGCAGATAAGCAGCGGTGTTGCTGTGAGGTATCCGGCTTGACCCTGGCACCACCTGACCCTTTATCACTTGCACACCTCCAATCAGATTGAGCTAAGTCCATCAAGAGAGTAATTAATTTGTGGATCAGTGCCGTGTGAGTGATTTTATTAGGGAAGAAGGGTGTACATGAGTATCAAGCCCAGGAGAAAGGAAATACACAGGAGACCATTACACAGAAACATCACTATCAGTCTGCCACATCTCTTCAATGCAGCCATTTTCTACAAAGAGACCCCCTGAAGCAATTTCTCTATCTTCCATTCTAAACATAGCAGAGGATAAAACAGAGCATACAGCGATGGCTGAGTGATGATACAGGCGTGCCTTTCATTGTGAATTTTTCATCTGCCCAGGCTGAGCCTGGGAACAGTGATGGATATGAAGAGAATATCAATTGTACACTGTATGCATAAAAGAAGTCATGCAGGGATTTAAAAACCAGAGAGCTATTTGTGTGTTTATACTGTATGCAGATAACTTTTAAAGTTATTTAAGTCATTGAGTATTGGTTTAAAGATTTTTACAATCATAAAGTTTTGTCTGTGATTTCTGGCCTGAAAGACATGCTGAACACACATGGTCATGAGCAGGAAGTGAAACACACTCCTTTCCTAGTCCACTGGTGAAATCTACTTTACTCAATGATGTGCTGATTTCACTATGAATTGTTCACTTTAAAGATGAGTTTCTTACCAATACGGTCAAGCCTGTCCAGGGCAACAGTCTCAAAGGCCCTTCTCATCATAGGATATTCCTCTAGAACCTCGTTGAAGTTGTCCACAGACAGTGAGTAGAGACGACAGTAGGTTTCCGCCCGGACGCTAGCTGTCCTTCTGCCTCGTGTCAGCAAACAAATCTCTGCCGCAAAACACACCAGAAAATGAGAAAATATGGTTGAGTTCAATGCAGATTCTACTTTTTTTTTACTTCAAAGCATTTTCTGCTACAGGCTTTCACACATCAGGTAAAAGAGACCCAGATTTAAGTGGATCATCCACAATCACTACAAACCTCTGAAATGTATAAATGTGTCCTGGTTAAAACTGATTTATCATTTTTCAAATGTAACCCATTTAACTGAGGACAAATTTGTCTTTGTATATCATACAAAGAAATTTACCCCAGGTTTTCCCAGCAATGAATATGGAGCCAAAGGTGCTGCTGCTGCAAATCTATCCCGGGTCTTTGCACTGGTGCTGCTTTCAACGTGACCTAAAGCCTAGAATTATAGCTTTTTATTTTTCTCTGTAGATATAATAGGCTAAGTGAATGCAATAAAAAAAGTGAACTCCAGTGTTATTCTGTTCTATTTTATTTAGCATTAAAAAGTTTTCTATAATCCATCAGTGTAGCACTTAATGCCATTTTCAGAGCTTAGAGGTCTGCCAGCCCTCATCTGCCATGCCCGCTCAGGAAAATAATGCTCCATTTAACAAGCTGCACTGCTGTAGAACTCTGGCACAGAAGCTGTGTGTGTGTGGTTGCAAGGGTGTCTGTACTGTATGCTGATTTAACATGGGGATGCATGCACTATCCAAGTGAGATGTGTCTGTGTAAGAGCCCTTGTCTGCACAGTGTGTGTGTGTGCATGTGTGCATACACAAATGTATGTGAATGCAGTATATGTGTTTTATTCATGAAAGCAAGGCAGTATAGGAGAGTGAGCTGAAACTATAGGTTATATATTCTGTATGCCTTATATAAGGATCCATAAGATGCTGTACATGCAAAAAATACTATAAATTGAGTCAAGAGGCTGGCTTTGGCATGTGTTATTTGTCAGCATGCCATGTGTTTGAACACATCATCTAATGTCTATTCTCTTTTACTTTCATCTCGCCTTCCACCCTCCTTTCCTGTGTTTCCTAACACACTCCCTCTTTCTCAGGAACCCATTTCCAGCTCATCCAGGCATGTACACACGCAATTCCTGCTCTGCTTTAAAGGCAGAAAAAATTGTATGATGAATGAATAAAAATTTTTTTTTTTTTTTTTAAAAAGGTGATCTTGGAGAGTTCTTTCAGGGCCATGTGCAGCTAATAGTTCACCTACTCTGAGTAGGCGGGGGGCAAAAAATGTTGTCACTGTTGACTCCAAAATTGCAGTGCACTGCTTGATTACCAGTGACACTTCCCAACTGTACTTCTCCTCCTACTGGCAAGGTACCAAATGTGCTCCATGGCAAGGAAAAAAGGAAACAGTAACACGAGAATATCGCCTCTGTACTCACACATAGATGACAAACACTGCTTTAAACATAAAAGCTGCTTTTTTTTATTGTTGTGACTTATCTGGCAGTCAGCACACGTTACAGTTTTGGTACTTTACATCTGACTAAGTGGGTATGAGTGAGTATATACAGTATATCATATATATATATATATATGCCATATAAAGAAAAAATACTGTGTAATGCAGTCTTAAACAACAGCCCTACAGTAAATATTTAGTTTGCTGTGACACTTGTAGTTATAATGGATTGTAATCATATAAATCCCATTAAAAAAAACTCACTTAGTGTGGCTTTGGAAACTGACGGGTTGAGTGAGCCGCAAAATGTCAACATTGCAACAACAGCACATTCACTGCAGGGTGATTGTACTGGATTGCATTAGATTGTGCAGGACTTTTATGGCCACTGACTGTAAAGTGGTTATGATTGTGTGTGATGATTTGAAAAATGAGACGGGGGAGGACGCAGCATTTGACATGAGCGAGGGATACGTGCTGTACTGTACACGAAGCTTATGAACAGCCTAACGTTGTATGTTACAGTCATTGTGTTGCGTGTACTGGTGCATGCTTGTGCATATGACAGAGAGCATGGATAAGTAGTCAGCAGGAGAGCTGTGATTGTGAAAGATAGAGGCATAGAAAAATGCCATGCTTGTACAGTATGTGTGTGTGTACACAGTGTGTTTGCACATGTGTTACTGTATACTGTAAGTGTGAGCTAGCGGGCCAACCCTGGCTGTACTGGGGGGTCCATTTCTGCAGCACTACTCCAGTAATCCTCTCTGGAGAGGAGCATATTAAATCCCCTTGTCCCATGGCTTTCTGGATGAAGCCAACACAGAAAGCAAGCGAAGCCAAGACACTTAACGGTGCCATCTGAACTATAACTGCCGGAAAACGAAATCCATGGCAGGTTTTGGGTCTGGTGCAACCTGCTCCAAGCTAAACAACAAGAGATTGTGTTGCAGCTGTCCTGGATATAAAAACTGTAAAACAGGAGCAAAGTTAAATGTGCATTATGATGATTTTCATAAAAAAATGTAAATATATTTTGGAGAAAACTCAAGCAAATATTAAAGGGGATGTATCACGAACATTTCCAGTTCTTGCTTCATCTCAAACAAATAGATTTTCACTTTCTTTTTACTTGAAATGTCAACTTCTCACATTCTATCCGCACATTTGAGCCTGAATCTGATCTGAAATATATAAGTGGAGAATGCAAACAACCCATGGAACAACAAAGGTTATGAACATACATTTATGGGCAAGTGTGATCTAATATTGTCATAAGGAGGAAGTAGAGGTAACATTGCAAACAGACATATATTCACCTCAAATCATCATCACAAAATCACAAAAAGCTTGATATGCAACTTTTAAATGAGTGTGATAGTAAGCAATACAAATATGATATTTATAACTATACCTATTAAACAGTGACATTGAACTGTACTTGGTGTTAATTAGCATATTATCTAGCTAAACTAGCATAGCAAACATACCATCACCATGTTAGCAACAAATTGGTGAGGCTTTAGTAACTTTTTGTCAGAAGTAACTAACCATCAGTGCTTCAGAGCATTCTGAACAATGAAAATCGTAACATCCTGCTGGATGACACGTGAGCTTCTGCAGTGAACTGTTCAACTTTAGGCGGCTTTTGCGGGAAGGTTCGTGAGCTACATCCAATTTATTTATGAATGCTCTACTCTCACTGCTTACTCACATCTCCTGTGACTCATTGCAACGCTTCCTAAATCCTGCATGAAATCATAGAACAGGCTTAGCTGGTGTCGCTCCGCATGTATTCTGTAAGGGGGCGTGTTTTTTCTGCTTCAACAATTACCCATTTTGTGTGGTCCTTACTTACAATCAGCTCAAAATTGTGGGCTTTGTTGGCTCAGATTTATAACGCTATAACATCCGTCATGATGATACAACATAACTGATTGGCTGTGAATTAAATATCTCATTATGTTAAAAATATTTGAATCTCAAAACAAAAACGGGAAAACAACAAAATAGCTGTTACCATGACACTTTAAAGTCAAAACACTGTGAACAACCATATTACTTAAAATAATAGACTTCCCTAACCTGTTCCCCCTGCTGTCCTGCTTCCTTTGTGTTCATCTGGCCCAGTGATACTTCATCCCAGATGTGTTGTACAGCATACCATTGTTTCCAGAAGGAAAATTGCATCTAACACGACAAGACGTTACATTTCCCTTGTCATGTGTTTCTCTTTCACACTTAAAGTGATAAAGCACTCATCAAAATTGAATGACACCAATTAAAATTGGATGTTGCTCTGGGGAAGGAGGACTAAGACGTCATGTTTGGTAAGAACATACAACGGGTCTTTCCGTAGGACGGTGCAGCCCATGTGTCTTGAGCTCTTACTGAGAAACTGCTTCTCTTGAGTAGGTGCATCAGCTCTCAAAGTGGAGAGCACACGGTGTGAGGGGAGAAAGTGCAGTGCAATAGATTTTAAATTGAATGTAGAATTAATGGACTAAATGAGCACACTGCAATTTTGAAATCAGATTTAATCAACATAATGTTTCTCACCATTTATTGGTGTGCAAAGCAACAGCTCAAAAATAGGCACTGTCCCTGAGTTCAAACCAATGGGCCAATTGAATTTAAAGAGGCTTCCTGATTAAATAAACTGTCAATAAAATAAAATAAATATAATTGTTTAGGCCTTAAGAAAACATGATATGTCTCTGTTTTCCTATATTTGATGCTCACAGTGTAATGTCCAGATGTTCTACAGATAATCAGGGAGTCACTCACTCACCAACTCACATGGAGAATTACTGTAGCATAGAGCTATACAATACAGATATATACAATTAATTTTAATTCACGATGATTCAACAATACAAGTTTAGTAATTAAAATAAGTGGAGGACTGTAACCAGAACAGTGAATGTTGATTATGTTTTCAACAATTAAGGTGTTGGATGATATAATTTGTTTAAGTAAATAGGAAATTATAATTTAGAGATGAACAAAACATTACTCTGTATCATTGTGTAGTTGGGAAAAGGCAGCCCATAACTTTGCTAATGGCTAATATGACATAATATTGTATGATAAGACTTACGGACACTTTTTAGTAGATAGATAGATAGATAGATAGATAGATAGATAGATAGATAGATAGATAGATAGTGTGTGTGTATGTGTGTGTGTGTGTGTGTGTGTGTGTGTGTGTGTGTGTGTGTGCCTGTATGCGTGCCTGCAAACTGTGCATGATCCTGAGGTGAATGCAAATACTGGTCTTTGAATGTGCTTTTACATAAGTCTGTGAGTCCATGTATCTGCATGTACCTGCCTTGTTCTTCTGCTCACAAGTGTGCATGGATGTGAATTAATGAGTATGAGCAGGGCTGCTTGGTCTGTGATGAAGTATCTGTGTCCCGCAGTCTGGTCTGGCAAAGCTCACCTGGATCCTGAGTCCTGCTGTCAGCTCCCATCTCCTTCCCGACACCACCCTCAGCCCAGCAGGGGACAATCTCTAACCTTTGAAACATCGGCAGCGAGCTGCCTGATTCCCCCTGACATGCCCACTGCCTCACTGCTATTAGCATAGCTGCACAAACACCTTTTGTTTGGCTAGCATGCAACGGATATCTGGTGTTTTTTCAGCTGATGCAGGAGTCCTGCACATCTCATTCTTTCCTTCTCACCCCTGAATGGTGGTTATAACGGTGAGTGACAAAGGACACAATAAAACAACATTCAAGGACCAGAAGATGATTGTGCGTATGAAATATGGCTCAGAAATCAATGTGTTACTTCTAAATGTTGTCTCTATTGTTATATTAACAATTTATTTTCCTTAACAGGTATTAGTTACAAAAAAAGGTTCTTATTGAATGTTGACCAAACAATTTTATTTCCTCAATTGAAAATAAAACTTAAAGGATAATTTCAGTATTCTTTAACCTTTTTCTCTTATTTTTTAGGGTTCTTTCACACAAACAGCAGTCGGTGCGCACCAAATGGTCCATTTGAACCAGATGCATTTAGTTTGGTTCGTTTATGTTGGTGTGAAAGCATCAGTCACACTTGGGTGCACTGAGACCTCTGAAAAGAGGTGGTCTCAGTCTGCTTGACTCTGCACCAAATGACAAACTTTGGTGCGCTCCCTCTTGTGAAAATAGTGTCTCCCCTGCTTGAAACATCGCACTATGCTTCTTAGACGACTCTAGTGCATCCACGACACAGCTGCGACTCATTTTGGATTTAGATATTTTGCCAAAAATGGCCAATACAAAGGGTATAATACACAAAGATAAGAGCAGGTAGCAATGTGTGAACGTGTCTCTCAATAGTGAGACAGAATTAGCTCTTACTTCTACCTGAAGATAAACATTGATGAAACGTCAATTTTGGTTCATTTGCAGATGTGAAAGCAGACCACACTGGAGTCTATATTGTAATTAGTAAAAATTAAAGATTTCCTGGTGTAGACGAAATAATCAAACTAGTGTTGTGAAAGTGCTCTTATTGTCTATTAGATGATCTGAGCATTTTGGGCCAGTACTGAGCAAGAGTTAGCAGCTTTACAGCTGACACACTATAATAGAGGTGGATGGGGCATGTATGCCCAACCGTGTTTGTCCTGTATAAGCAATATTCTTCTTTTTACCTCTATCAGGCTCAGATTGTTATCATAATGTTTTGTTCAGACCAAAAACCACTCCAGAATCCATTAGGGGCAGCAGCCAGCAGCATCTGGCTCTGTTCCCCGAATCTTTCCTTCAAGAGCTGGCCAGCGTTCAGCAGCTCATGTTTCCACACACAGGTGACTTCCTGCAAGTCTCACATGATTCTAACAAGACTTGTAGAGGCTTCCACCGTCATCCCTGCGCCTTGTGATAACAATTTGAGACAGACAGGGGTGAAAAATATCGCTATATATTTGCTCAATACAAGACCAATTCTGATCAGATCAGTCTAATGGATATTGCAAGATAGGAAATAGGATTGAAAATGCTGAAATTCTCCTTTAACAAGGAGAGTAGAATATTTCATTTAAAACTCAATGATAATGGCTCCCTGTGAAATTATATTTAAAATTTAAAATGTCTTGGCCTTAATTTATGTAAACCAAATTTGCAAAATCTCTTCTGCAAGGGCAGAACTGGAGGTTTTGGTGGTATTAGTGACCTATTTCATATCATCCATATTTATCACAGGTTCTGATAACTGCTGTGTGCTACAATCTTTAGGTGATGCTACTACAGGAGGCGTGGTGCAGGATGTTAACTGGGTTAAGGACCTGGAGGATTACCTGGGCCTTTGCTGCTGCCAGCCCCTCTCAGTGACTCACTCAGTCAAGCTGGACATTTGGCAGCTCTAAAGCACAGCCAGTCTAAGATCAGCGAAGAAAAAGAGGCCAAAAAAGTAAAAGATAGAACGAGGTGCGATGGGAGGATTATTACTTCCTGAACCCAGAACTTCAAGAGACTACGGATTAAGAGAGCACCTTTCAAAGCGAACCAGTCAGATTGAGTAAAGCCAAAAAGACGACACATGAGACTGCAAACTGTGCAGCCATCTTATTCCCCACCTCAACCTGCCTCCCGTTCTCTGACTCTTCCTCACTTTCTCTTTCCCCCCTGCACACAGAGCTGCTGCAAGCCACTCACTCAGAGACAAAGTGAGCCATCTTAGAGGTGCAATCAAAGGCGACTTTTGATAAGCACCTCTGACTGGCATGCAGGGCCACCACAAGGTCATGGAGCTCTACTCCTAACAAGAGAGAGCCACGGTCTGCACTGGCAACAGATCAATTACTGCGAGCAACAAAGGATGAACTATAACAACACAATAACCTGCTCAGTCTGGGCACTGAGAGGGCAGTGGAGATGCTGTTCAGATAAGTGTTTCAATACTGAACTATAAGGAGAGAAAGAGGGAAGCGGAGGGGAGTGCGGGTGTGTTTTCCTTCCGAGCCCAGAGCAGCATCCAGAGAGCGGGTATTGGCAGCAATCCATGTGTCCCTTGGCGTTAGCACTGCAGTCACATTACATTTCCCCTCTCTCGGTGGATTGCTGTGTGCTCAGCCCACGCTCCCGTCCAGGAGATGTCGAGTCCACTTTAGACTTTGGGCCCTCTGGCTCCAGCTAATCCAACGGCTAATAAACTGCAGCAGACTGCTGAGTATATAATTGTGTAAATGATTCAGGTTGTCTATGAAGGAGCTATGGTACAGGGGTAGTCTGAGATGCTGATACGCATGATATTTGCAGTAATGTAAACTGCAGCCTACTGATTCTCAGCCTGTTTGACAAAAAAAAGAAGCTCTTAACCTGTTAAATTCCAAAAGCTACAAGTATTTTTATCCATAGTAAAACACAATGTTACTGTTACAGCATCAATATTAATCGTTAATATCCACATCATAAATACAATAAGAAAATAGTTTAATATAATATCAGTAGTAAGGCTGCAAATAACAACTATTTTGATATTTAATTTAGATTTGAGCTGTTTGTGTGATTATTTAATTGGGTCCTTTAAAATCTCCTTTTTAACATCTGAGAGAATATATTCTTCATGTTCTTTAATGATCCTCTGATGTCTATGATTTTATGGACAAATAATTCATCTTTGATCTCTTATCTTAATAATCATTGAACTTTGCATTGCAAGTAATTTAGCTATTTTTTCCTGATTTGGGTCAGTTTTGACTCATTTAAAGTTTTAAATTAAGTATTTGTATATGTAGTAAAACACATTTTTAGATTTTTCTCCAATATTCTAGCTATATTTGCTCTGTAACAGCAACATAAATTGATGCTGACACTTCTGTAGTCACCTCACATGTTGTAGATTTCTTTTGATACAAGGTTTAAGTAGAATAACCTTTGTGGTTGCTGAGATATTCCTTATTTATTATCATTTATAGCAAAAAAATGAAAAATAGGCCTGGGGCTTAAGTGGTTAAACAAATGAACAGCTTCTGCTCGTTTGCTCACATATTCACAGATACATCACTGCAATTCGTGTAGAAGAGGTTTCCATGTTCCCGAACATAATAATAATAAAAAAAAAACAGCTCATTGCTTTTGACTTCCTGCTTGCTAATACTGACAGCCACATGTGCCACATACTCGCTGTGCTGATCCTGCACCAATTAATTTCATGAATGACTAACTCATGTTTGGTAACAAACTCCCAGTGGCTAGGCTTACCTCACTACCCCCACACCCTTACACCCCCAAAGGACTGGCACTGCCAGAAATAGTCACAAGATAATGGAGTCAAAAGCATTGTCCCTATAATGCATAAGTGCAGAAAATAATTATGGATCCAAGGCTTAACATTACAGAAAGTAAACCAGCCAGTTTTCCTGCTCATGCTTATGTTCACTGAAGGAAATTTAGATAACATTTTGACTGAGAGTACATGCTGTTCAGTGACTTTGAATTGCAGAATGTCCAAGCTGTCACACAAACCTGTGCTATTACTTGGATGCGTGTGCTAGAAACAAGCCCTATAAGCTCACAAAGGCTCTTCCTGAATCTGAATTATGCCTTGCCAAGGAGGGACCGTAGGAGGGAACATTTTGGACATTTGAGGCAACGTGGCGCTAGAGAGAGCCGGGGCCATGTTGTCTAAAATGTTGATTAGTTTTGGCATACGTAGAGATAGATTGCCTGTCATCTTTTCATTATTTCTCTGGAACCCCCAGAGAGAGGGCATGGAGATGGACTTGAGCAGGCACGGCGTAATTAAACTTCCACAGGCAGGTCATGTGCTGTTAAACGCTTTGCCACCATTTCTCATTACTTAACAGTGTAGTCTAAATGATACGCTGTCACTGGGCAAATTAATTGGTATTTGGTGAGGGCGGTAAAGCAGCATTGTCTCCTATATATGTCATAGGCTCCCTGGGACCAGGAGAGGACTACGCATTATCTGACCCTGATTAGGAACATAACACAAGTTAAGTACATACCCACTCTGGGTTATCACCCGTGGTGTGTCCAGTCTTTTTTGATTGGTGTGGCCCAAATCTTCCACTACCCATATCTTCCATAACTGTAATTACTAACATTACCAGTGTCTTACATCCTTTTGTTTAAATTGTTATTTTAAATAGACAAATCACAATAAAATAGAGTGATGCCATACAAATGTAATAAAAAGCTTCATACTTTATTCTCAATTAATCCACTTGACCTCTTGCTGGATTTATAACCCCACACCTTTTTATTAGACTTTTTCTTTTAGCTAATTGCTGTTTATTGGATATCATTTTTTATATGCACTCCAGATATTGAACATTTTCTTTCTTCAAAACAAAGGATATGAAAGGTCTGTACTCCTCACCATGGGTGCCTGATTAGTTTTTAAAAATTGGAAACATATATAACTGACTGGAGGTCTCGGGGTCCTGCCCCAGAAAAAAAAAGTAATTTAAAACAAATTATCTGCATTTCTACTGTACTGTACTAAATGAGGGTAGAAAATCATATAATGCGGTGGCTCAGGACAAGTAATGAACCAGATTAAAATGGTACTAGATCATAGTCTACTAGGCCATTTTCAAGATTGAACTAATAAACTTATATAAATGAAATAACCTTAGAACACATTACAATATGATTTTGATAAACCTGGTTAAATAATGTTAATATGGAGGGTTGCTATTCTCAATACTCACAGCCATGTTCAGTCAAACAATTGTCAAACTATCAAGGCCAATCAAATTCCAGGAGTGACCCCTGGCCACCCACTAGCTAAAGTCTCATGCATTCATATAGTATGTAATTTCACAGCTTTCTGACCCATGTGACCTTCAACTGCACATTTCTTAATACTCACTATAGCAAGTACTGTTTTCTTAATTTGCCCTACATTTACGAGACAGCTCGTGATGTGAATTAAAGTCCTGCATAAACCATGAAGCAGAATTTTAATTGAGGTGAAAAGCGCTGCAAAACATACCACTGAAAGCTCACAAGGAGTTAATATTTGAGCCTGAATGAACATTATCCAAATGCTGTGGCCTCATAAATCAAAATTCAAACCCAGGCCGATGTCTTAAAGGACACCATTATTAATATTAAAAGAGGACAGATTTAGCCTCCACATGAAGATGTGCGTGAGTGCATGTGACCTTTGTGTTTGAGTTTCTGGTGCAGCACCAGCTCGTCTTACCCCCAAAGTAGGAGCCGTCTGAAAGCTTGGTCTCTTTATTGCCTTTGGTAAGCACGCTGACAACCCCATGTTGTATGAAGTACATTTTCTTGCCGATGGTGCCCTCCCTGATGATGTAATCCCCAGGCTGGAAAACCTCGAACTTCAGCTTGGTGAGCATGGAGGTGACAAAGTTGGGGTCTGCGTTGGCGAACAGAGGCATCGAGGCCACCAGTTTTCGACAGTTAAAGTTGATGATTTCCTGTGTGAGCGTGCAGAGAAATATTAAAAGCAACAGTTAACAAGAGCAGCAAAAAAGAGCTGGAGCTGGTGTTTCACAAAATGCACTGACCTGTCACAGTTTCAGACAAGAGGGATATTAGAGTAACAACTGGGTAAATGTCAGCCGGGATCCTCTCAGTTTTACTCTTATGTGGAGTTGGCCTCAGGAAGAAAAAAAAAACTTTTTCCTACTGTGCACTTGTGTAAGGGTAAAATGTCACTGAATGTGAACTGAACTAAGGGGAATGTCAGGCAATGCCAGCACACAGGCTTTTGAATGCATCCCAGCCACATGTGCAGCTGATTCAAACTGCAGACAGAAACACTCATCCTACCTCTCGAAGCGGCTCGTTCAGCTCTCCTAGGATGCTTTCCTCGTCAAACATCTTGCCCTGGTAACGGTGCTCATAATAATCGTGGATTCTCTGCCTCATATCTGCTGGCAGCTTGTGGAAGGACATGTACTGCTCCACCTGTTTGTACTGCAGGGACACAGAGACACATAACAATCAGGTTACTCAAAGACCATAATGCTGCAGTACAGATACACAACCACTGAAGTCAGACAGATACAGAAACATGATGTGTATGGCATAGAGGTGCTGGCAGGTAACGCCCGACAAGATATGTGATCAGCCTCTCTGTCTCAAAATAGGGAAGGCATTCTGCCATAATGTGCTAAGTCCATTTCTGTTACACAAACTGTATCTCTATAAGTGTGTGATCATTGTTGAAAAGGGTTTAATCATGCTGGCAATTCACTGTGAGCTTGTAAAAGATTGCCTCTTTGTGACTAATCTGGAATATTCTCTACATAAAGTAAATGTAATTTTTAACCAACTCCTGTGGCATTTCTACATTTAGTTTATTACATTTCCAAGTGTGGAAAGTAACTAAGTACATTTACTCAAGTATTATACTTTTTGAGGTGCTTGTACTTTACTTGAGTATTTCCTTCGATGCTCCTTTATACTTCAAAAATATTTTACTTTCTAATCCATGTATCCTTTATGTACGTTTTTAGAAATATGTGATTATCTATTCAAATAATGCCTTTAAAACGGTGGTAGGTGGAAAAAGAACAGTAGGGAAAAAACAAGTTCAGCCAAGACACTAGAGATACTGATGGTGTATCAGTGTTTGTGTTTTCTGTATGTACATCTATGCACAAATGCATGTGCTCCATGCACATGTTACATTGTTACAATGTCTTAAATAGTCAGTAAATGTAAATTTAAGAAATAATCGAAATGCATAACATTGCATAACATAAAGCTGTTAAGTTTTAATCAAATTTAAAATAATGAAAAATGTCAAATTACTATGATCACATGTTTGAATGTGTCGTGTCAATATCTACGTACATATGTGTTTGAGTGCAGGTTGCTTTTACTACAGAGCCGTGTGGCTCCTCAAACACTAAGTACACCAAAGCTATACTGTTTGTTTTACACTGAAAAGATGTGTGGATGTCATCTTTAGGTTGTTTGCCAGAAATAAAAGTATTAAAATGTGTGTGAGATGTCCTTTCATTGATTCTATGGTGGAGGAAGCAGAGATGCAGATCAAAGCACACCGGGAGCAACTTGGGAATACTAACAGGTAGAATCTTTGACCCTTTGTGAAAGAAAAAACGAAAAAGGAAAAAAAAAATTAACGATTCATAGTGCAACACTGAAGGTATACTTTGATCACCATTTACACTGCCAACACTCTTACCAGTCAATGACAATGCGAACCTCAGTTGTCTCTCTCTTTGCTAGCTGACTGTACTACCCTAGTCACAACTAATCTCAGAGGGGATCATCAAAAATCCAGTCTTGTGGAAATATAGCAGAGTAAATAAGGACAGCTGTCTCATGCAAGTCAGATTGTTTCTGTGAGAACAGGAAAGCTGTCAGGGTCCCTGAAAATCAAGCGATGTGATTGGAGTTGGAGACAAACACATACTAGGATTAAAATCCTGTTCTATAAATTATACAAGCTAACTAAACCAAAACCACCTTAGAATGAGTTTGATCAGAAGGCAACAAGGTTTCCAGGTAACACACACCTTGCTGTATCTGGAATCCTCCATTAAGTAGCTCTATTTTCCCTCCTTCTACAATGCTCAGTTCTGCAATGTTCTGTTTTTTGTTTTTTTTTTATCCTGCACTCATCTTTGCCAAATTTAGGTGGGTTTTAGTTTGTCTCTGTGACCAGAGCCTTTTGAGTCCCTCCCAGACAAAGAAAGCAGTCTGGAGTTAGGCTGTGCATATCGATGTTACAGATCCCTTGAATGTGACTGCTAAGCTATACAAACAGCTGCGTGCCCCTGTTTCTAATAATGATTTTCCCTGTGTTGCCTGACATTTTTAGTTGCACAAAAAAAAAAAAATCTGAAAAAGTGACATTTATACATATATTTGCAAGTTCAAAGGCACATGTATGCATGTGAAAAATACATGTACGCAGACATATCACCTCAAATACAATATTGTATGTCCAACCTAGCAAAATTGCTCATATGATAAATGGAAACAATCCTGTTATCATTTGTCAATATTGTGTGAATGACCGAGACATTTCAACAATTGCACAAGGAAAAATAAGGTGGTAGAAAGAAGCTTTTAGAGTTTCCAGTTTCTGTGCATCTGTGGGTAGATAACGGATAAGGGGTTGCGTATTTATCCCTGCAATCTCCTTGGCATAAAATTGAGCATTTAGTGATCTGACGATGAAACAGAATCCTTTAACTTCTGTTCCTCTACTCTGTGAGGGAAAGCCCTAGAAAACAATTGCAGGCATCTAGTTGCCGTCCCATTGGCTGCAAAGTATTGTATTGAAAATGGCTTGTCTGCATGCAATTCAGGCTAAAGATGACATGTGTAACCCACATTCTGCATCTTGTCTAATGTCTTTATGTCTCCTGCATTCGACACACCACAGCATGGTGCTCTGTTTCAAAGGAATGCATTATCATCACCTTTAGATTGTCTCTAAACCTTTTTTTTAAACATTTCATTGAAAAAGAAAAGAAAACATTGTCAATGTCTGTTACATATATTTATCCTCTGCCTTGCATTTTACAATTCTCTCAGCATGAAAGGGCATTAGTCAAGTCAACAAATGTAAGATAATGTACCATTGCTTTTATATTGTCATGAGTACAACTGTACTACATACAGTTGCTCTGTGTCTCACTCAAAGGCATTTCACATATTAATCACTGCTCAGCCTCCAAGGAGGAGCTGACAGGCTCGTAAAGACACCGAGGATGGGAGAGGAGCGGTCTCCTGATGCTGTGATGGGCTGATAATACCCCCCCGTGACAGGAAATGATCTTATTGCTGCTCGGCCGCCATCACACTGTCACCAGGAAGATCCCTGCTCTCCTGCTCCACTTGGCTAAATCCAATCATAGTCAGCTTTAAGGAGGTAATCACTCCACCATCAGCCTCCCTCACTGGCCTCAGAAAACCAGGTATTCAGGCTGCAAGGGGGTGTTCTAAATTGAAGCCGATAAGAACAATTGGATTTTTTTCCCCTTTCTTTCCCTTTAAAACGTTTAAAATGTCCTCAAAATGAGCTTATGAAACGACACTCTTTAAAGGTCCCATATCATACACATATCTGGGATTTTTAAAAGTTTTATCAGCCCTAATATTATATATTTGCAAATTAAATTACAAAAATTGAACTCAATGCTGACAGAGCTATGTCAAGCACCTTGCTTGTGGTCCAGGAAGCACGGGTAATTTTTGGCCTGTTTCATATATATTCATGAGCCTCTCTTCTGATTGGCTGATTTTTGCTTGGAAGTCATTGGGTGTGGCAGTGGGGACAGGTGTTCCGTGCTACTGCACAAGAGCTATTGCATGACATTGCAAAGTCAAGGAAGTACAAACACATTTCTAAATCCAGGCTGTGTTTATTATTCTGAGTGTTTAATGCATGCATGGGGCTGCTTTTTATGTACTTTCAAGGCCTTATCTATTGAAAAAATCAATGAAAGTGGATATTTGTGTGATACAGGACCTTTAATGATATGAAGCAAAATTAAACTAATACTCTGACATCTAGGGGAAAGTTAGTTTAGCTTAGCACAAAAGTTGAAAACAGGGCAAACAGTTAGCCTGGTCGTGTCCAAAGCTAAGAAGGCCCACTCACTGGCACCTCTTGAACTCACTTCACATCTTCTTTAATCCACAGAAAAACAACTTGTGGTTTTACAAGTGGTTATGTTCCATACACTTTTGTTGGCTAGGCACAGTACCTTGAGGATGACTGGTATTGTAGGTTATTACACAAGTCCTAGCCTAGCCTAGCATGGCGGCCTGTCAGTCACTACCCCTGCCTTATAGTACCTTAAGAATATTACTGTACAGATACTATGTGTATGGGTGTAGGCCTATTAACCTACCTTTCAGTCTGCATTTCTAGTAGCGTAATCTACCCTCTGAGCTATAGAAAAATGCATTTTATGCCGTTTTATTTCACAAATCCTTTCCCTTCCTTCTCAGTTTTGATCTTTATCCACATCACCAAAATGTTGGTCTGTTTCCCATTTGTAGACAACTTTTTATTATTTGTTTTTTCAATCATGCTTTACTTCCCCCCCCCCCTTAATTCCCCCCTCATTCATCTAACCCTCCAAGCAGATGCAACTTCTTACCAAATAAAATATGAATAATTAATTTCCCATAAAAGTTGTCAGACAATTAATTACATTTTCTAAACTTGTATTTTTCTGTCTCCTCTCTAACCTTGCTTTGCATGGCCAAATAGAGTACTGATGTCTTAAATATGTGCATCCCCAAATGCCAGATTGAAAAAATGGGAAAACCACATTACAGAGAATACTCCGTCCTCTTTGATTTCAAATTCTCTATGAGGACAGCTCAGTGCCATATGCTTGTAACACCACCATCTCACTGTGTGATACAGCATCAAAGTTTTTAATTAATAAAGTCTGGAGCTTTTTTAGTGCGACATACAGTACATGTGCCAAAATTTCACCAGGAGTACTCAGAACATATTTTTATTTATGAATTTCCGCTAAAAATACCATGCATATGAAAACTCCATAATTTCAAGTGAAAGCTAGCAGGTTGCCATGCGTAATCAGTGGAGCATTCATTGCTTGTTTTGTAATACAACTTCAGGGGGTTTATATTTTCTGTGAACTATGTTTTGGAGACCTTTTTTCAAATTTGAATAACAGGTCTAACGATGACTTCCGCTTCAACATTTGCCATAAAAGCATTTTCTCTTTGATATCAATGGGCTCCAAACATACGCGCTACATCCGGTTGTATGAAGGAGGATTAGGACCAGGAAAAAAGATGTCCAGTACAGGGGAAAAAACGGCAAAAAGTCTGGGGGAATGGGTTTATTAGATGTTGAAACATATGTTTCGCTGTAAACATCTTTCAGTAGCGGTTTATTAGCGGGTCGTTCAGAGCTGGTTGTTTGTGATGTTTATTTAGTGACAATATTAGCTCCCCTCACAATTTTCGCGTTGTAGATGTCACACACAGTGGTTGGATTTGTTAGTTTATCAAGTTTAAAATGTTTCCAAATTACTTGATCTGGTGGTTGCTCCATGTTACTGTTTACGGTTTGTTGCTGTGTGTGTGTGTGTGTGTGTGTGTGTGTGTGTGTGTGTGTGTGTGTGTGTATGTGTGTGTGCGTGATGACATAACCAACTACCAAACGTAGAATCGAAGTAACTAGATGTGTGACTGGATCGGAACACTGGATCGGCCTCTTTCATCCAATATCTGATTCGGGTATCGGATCTGTAAATCTCTAGAAGAAACCAACATTTTTTTTATAAATGGGTGTCACTAACATGGCCATGTAAACATTTAACCTAAATATATATGTAAAATCCTGACTTTTTCCCCCTTTCTTGTAAAGTATGGAAGGTCTATCCAGTGCAAATCCATCCGAAGACAATTTACTGTATTTCCAAAGGTTTTGATTGGGGGATTGAAGTGTGGGAACAAAAGATCTCTAGAGTCTCTCCTCCCACAAATAATCAGCTATGGGCCTCTTATTAAGTATTCCCCAAAGAGGCATGTTTAATTGCCAAGTGTTGATTAGAGCTTGAAAGGGGGGGTCTGCAGCACCCTATTACCATTTCCTTCTAAAGCCAATCGGGACTGACATGCCACAACATGCTACTCATATACAAGTCCCTCCTGGGAATCCTTCATTTCACCCACGACTACCAACAACAAACATAACAACTCACTTATCCTGCACTGAATAATATATACTGTTAAAAACCTGACAGGAAAAATGCTCAAGTGGATCTCAGAGCTTCCACATGCTCGTAAGCAAGACAACATGGATCACAAGTCACCTACAAATGAACAAGATTATCTCTTTTGTTTGGTGTCCCCATCCCCACATGCTGTATAAATTTGCACTGTAGAGGGCCATAGTTAAAGATAAGCAGCAGCTTACAGAGAGCTGGAGTGGCAGGCATACCCTATATGCACATTCAAACGTGCAGCCATCTTGTGCCCCCAATCTGGAGATATGTAATTCCTTTTGTGTTATAATGGTTCTCAACATGCCTGAGACAAGAGGGAGCAATCCTTGGGGGAATTTGTCAGGCGTTTAACCCATTCCAGCTCACAATACTTTTTACTGTGTTATAGCAGAGCTGCCTGCTGGGTAAGGCAAAGCTTCAATATGGAGATAAGCAGCCCCGGCAGATTAGAGACTACTGCTACAGTCCTGTTGTATGCCACAGTGGGCGGAGCTGAAATGACCAATTGATTAATCGATCGACAGAATATTAAGCAGTGACTACTTTTGTCAACTGGTAAATCATTCATTTAACAAAAATGCCAACGTTGTTTTTTGTTCAGCTTTTTGCAATTCTAAATATCTGCTGCTATATTTTTCCTACATGGTAATAAACAATATATTTGGGTTTTAGACTGTTAGATAAAACTACATTTGGAGATGTCACTGTTGGTTTAAGAATAGACCAGTTCTTAACTTTTTTCTATTTGCTGACAGTTTATGGACCACCCGATCAACAAAGAAATAATCTGAATCCTCAGTCAAACAGATTTCCTCACTTCCTGCTTTTATTAATTCCTGTTTTTAATGATTGATGCTTGTGTAATTTATTGCTTTGAGGTGTTAATGTTCTGGGAATGTATTGAGGTGGGGGTGGAGGGAGTGAATTTGGGGCCATTATTTTATTTCATTGTGTAAAGCACTTTAGGTTGCATCATATTGAATGAAAAGTGCTTTACAAATAAAGCTTGATTGATTGATTGATTGTTTCTTTTGCTCAGATGTTTTTGATTTTGAGTATTTGCAGCTAAAAAGAAAAATTATCAATATCAGAAAACCATTTGGTTCAATTAAACTCATCTTATCTAAAAGAGAGTACTGAGTTAAAACAAAGACACCACAGAATATATTGCTACTTGATAATTTAACTGAAATCCCATGAACAGAGTGATCAGTAACCTGCACTTCTAAGCACACGGGAGTCAATTTCTATTCCATTCAGATGTGATATTCAGCCTAATCCATTAAGTCAGATAAGTCTGCAACAAATGCAGTTAAAAAGACAGCTCATTCTTTTATTACTCTGTTTAGACACAGTAAAAGATCAGCAGAAGGCATGCAAATGAATCTAATAAAGTTATTTTTTATTTCAGCGGGGGCTATACTTTAACCTCTAGTATTTAGTTTGATTGCTGGGATCCCCACTTTGTATAATATTTATTAGGCTGTCTGATTCCTATTCAAGAGCTAATTTAAGTCTGCTTGCTAGCTAGCTGTCAGCCCAGGCAATTATCACACGTGCCCCATTGTAATAGAATTCTATTCAGGAAAGATTATACCCGTCTTTCAAATTTTCATCTTTGAGAGCAGAGCTTTTTTTCACACTCTTTTGCTCTTTCTCATGTGCACAGTTCTGAGATTCCTTCATCGACTGATTCTTTTCATCGTCTCCCTGAGGGGATTCACTGATTTGTTTACCGTCTAAATTTAACTGTTACCTGTGTCACCTTTGCATGCCAACTGGACAGATTGCTACAGCCTTGCTCTACATTTTACAGCTCATTTACAGTGGATAATCACATCAAAAGTGAAAACTTGGTATTAACATCTACCCTGAGAGATCTGATTCCGAGTGGACAGCTCTAATGAAAGGTGTGTACACACCCAAGATATGAGGAAGCATTGGGATCCGATCACTCAAACCACATTTGGAGGTGGTCTAGGCCACTTGTGACCACATTCTTGTAGGAATGTATATAATAAGTGACCTGGGATCACATTGGACAACCTACTCAACTAAGGTCTGGCACACTGGACAGTGAAGTATATCACTGCTTTCCAGTCTGTGTAACTTCTGTTCACAGTTGTGTTCAATTTGTTTGGTAACAGCATAAACAACGGTGAGAAGTGAATGACACTAGTGTAGTTTGTCCATCTATCATCTGCCCAGCAATGACCAGAAATTATAACACCATGCAGCAGAGACCCTCATTGAACTGTGCTAATTCCTTTCCTCTTTGCTCTCAAAAGAGTGGACATACACAATTCAACCACAGAAAGCACAATGAAATAGCTCACGCAAACCTACAGCCAGCTCCAAGGACCCCATAATATTCATTTACTGGGCTGCATAGAGTCTATACTGCAGTTAAGTAATTTACAATTCCCGCTGTTTCACAGATTGGCAATGTATGCAAATGATGCAGTGTTAATGTCTTGCTGAGAGCATCTTTGGAATATCAACATGGACATTTTTGGCTTGTTCACACATAAACTCAAAACTGCAAACTGCAGAGAATCATTTCAGCCTGCCAACAGCTAACAGAAAAACAGACTGGTGGCTAGATGTCTAATTCTTAATTTTTCACAGTCTGTAATCTGCAACATCAGCGTTGTATGTATTGAGTCAGCATGCTAAATCAGGTATTAAATGAGTGTCTAAACAACTGTGGTGTTATTTATAAACTGACACTAAGCACAATCAAGATGAAAAACTACCTAGATAAAGAATTGTCAGAGCTGTGGGTAGAGATATTTATGAGAGTTGAAAAACGGCTATCTTTTCAATAAGAGCCACCATCAAATATAGAGAATAGATATTTGATGAAACAGTAAACCCTTTGTGAATCAAAACAACAGTTTGTGATCTAAATGTAGAAGGAAAATCTAGCCTAACTTTATCTAATGCCTTCACCTTATTAAGAAAACGTAAATTAAGCACACACTGTAAAATGTAGATTAGTCTTTCTTAAACCTTAAACCTTCCTGTTAATTAGAATTTTTCCTACACACTAATTATAAGAACAACTATATACTTCAGTTTCATGTGTTTCAAATTCAGTGTAATTGATGAGTAGTTATATACCGTTCTTTTCTTTTTTCTTTGAACAGCATTTCTGTTTCATATTATTTATCTGTTTGATATTATTTCACAAGTACTGGGAAGAATTTCTTGATGCACTGTTATTTTTTTTATTAACTTAAGGGTGATACAAAGGTGTGAAAGATAAGGTAACATGCCTTCTTTTCATGCCAAATCTGTCAATGGATCATTGGATTAGAGAACAAAGACCTTTTACATCTTTCATATTACAGTATGATCCTATGATTTCCTTTAAGGTTTAACAAAAGAAAAACACCTCAGCATGGTTTAACAAATGAAAGACCACAAAACCACCTTGCAGATAATTGTGTATAATAAATCTGTGGAATGATGGCAGGTTGGCCATTGGCTGCTGTGTTGGTGGTGGCTCAGCGAGCAGATTTCTCTCCAGGCTGGGTCCCTGTTGACAGGAACAGCTGGCTCCGGCCCACTGGCCTTCAGAAAACAGCCACCTGTCTTCCTCAACACTGTAAGGATTGACCAATGGATCGTCCACTTCTTGTGTGTGTGGATTAAGGCATTAGGCAAACAGAGAAAAGCGGAGTGCAATTTCCTGGGTGCAAATCCCATTGTCACACAACTGAGGAAAGGGCCAACGATATAGGTTGGAACCAACCTGCCGATAAGCAGGGAGGAGTGGGTATAGCATAGTGTAGTAGAAATTACTACTATGTGGCTCCCACAGCCAGATGAGCATGCAGAGACAGTGTACCCAAAGAGTGCCTCATCACTGATGTACATGGGAATATAAATGAAAGAATCCACACTCTTAAAAATGAATTGCAGCCTGCATTAATAACCTTTCTACCGGCAGGCACTATGGGAAGCACAGAGGAGCCCTTTTTTTTAGAGAGAGCTGGGGTATTCTTCAGGCATCTTACAGGGTGATCCCGCAAACAGCAGCAAATAGCTTTGGTAGCACATGCTGACGGGTGCTGAGACGAGCCAGCTGTTCAGTCTACTTGGTAGCGATGCATCTCTAAAGCAGAGCTGCAGACGCACAGAGCGTGCTGAGATGGGAGTCAGTTTGCTGCCCTCTCATTAAACAGCTAATCCGATGAGCAGCATCAGTGATGCACCAACTTGCATGTTACTTTTTTATAGTATTTTTCAGCTTTTGGCATCCGGTGAACAATTAAGTCTCCTTGTTACTCACTCCTAGAGTTCTGTGATGTGTTTCATTCATCTTGAAGTCCCACACACATCCATTATGTCATTTAAAGTCTCCCTCTTCTAATCTACCCAAGTCTTTTCTCTATGCCCTCTTTCATGCCGACTCTCCCCCTCTTTTCATGCGAGTGTCTCTTGTGGCTCTTCCTCCATTCCCTGGGGGTCATCCTCTCCAGGCTCCTCTTCATTACAAACGCTGAGCAATGTAGCAGCCTAGCAGCTTGGCTCATTATCGCCCACGCTTGGCCCACAGAGGGCATGGCACGGTGGAACAGCTCTGCCTTCACAGCCAGCTTTCAGGGCTTTCCTTTCCCTGAACTGGGAGTTCTTGCCTCTCTACTTGCACTTCCACAGAGAAAAACCCACCATGGCATGACTAAAGATGAAAACTCAGTTTGGAGGAGCTGAGGAGACATGGACATCTATCACACTACTTCATAATTTTAAGTAATAGTGCATCCTGTGTTCTTCTTCTCTGAACAGAATGTGCCCATTTCCTGGATTTGGTAACATCGCCAAAATAAAATTCGACATTCCCTCTACCTAGAAAAATTGTAGAGATATTAAAGTAGGTATTTTAGACTTTTAGATGCCATTTAACTCAACATTTGGATTGGCCAGTAGTTGTTAAGAACTGCTTGATTCTTAGAATTATGGTGGATCTGCAAATACCTGAAAGGCAGACTAATCCTAAACCAAAAAAAAAATAAATTAGGGCATGAATTGCACCCTTCAAAAAGAAAAAAAGCAGAACATTGGACATTGTCCTCTTCCAAATAAATCAAGACAGCCATCAGCAACACACCATCTTGACTCACCTTTTCTTGGTACTGCCGTCGGGACGAGTCTAGGGATTGGATTAACGCGGTGGCGTGGCCCACAAACATGGCGTAGCAGGTAGCTCCTACTATCATGCTGAGGATGGTCAGCCACACGTCTGTCATGCCCACCGGGGGGTACATGCCGTACCCAATACACAGCATGTGGCTCATAGCTTTGAAAAGTGCGTAGGAGTACTGCTGTCCCCATGTGTCATTCTGGATGAAACAGAGGACATGGGGTGAGTTAGGGTGAGTACATTCTGTCGATCCCTCTCTCTCTCACAGGGTGTTGATGGTGCATTAAAGGTCAATGAGCAACCTCAGCTCACACACACACGCACACACATGCACTCACATCCAATTACGTAAGACAAAGCTAATGGCAGATGCCCACTTCAAACTGTCTTGGTTCAAGACTGAGCAGCTGGCAGGGTAAAACGTACTTTTCAATATGCAAACATTCGGCACAGGCAGACATTTGGGCAGGAGCCTAAAACAGAGCCCTGCAAACAGAGCGTGAGACACTACAGGCCTGCATGACAGAAAGTAGGTCAGCTATTTAGAAAAATGTGATTTCTCTGCGAGTTTTCTCATTTGTAGATAAATTGTCCCTTTTCCTTTAGATCCTGGTGGTAGTTCATGGCAAATCAATATCAACTCTCTCCTGGGGGTGACATGGCCAAATTGCTTTCAAACTCATTTCCACAGTGGAAAAGCCTGAGAGATAGCAATTTTATTAGTGGCCTTCTGAAAAGGTATGGAGCAATGACCCAGCAAGATAATGGAACAGCTACTGTAAAAGAAGACAAAAATGTCTTCTAATGATTCTAATCAGAACTAAACCAACCGTGACTGAGCCTATCAATACTGACAACTTCTTTGTCTGCCAGGTAACGTGGGCGAAACATGAGGAGCTTTCTGTCAGTGTGTTGCCTTTCCCTAAGGCTTGAATTCATTCAGAAAGAATATTTTGTCTGTCACATTGAGTATTAGTCTTCTTTTTAAAGGTCCCAGACCATGTGGTTTTCTGGGCTTTATTTGAAATTTTGATGCCTCTATCATGATATATTTGCAATTTAAAGCAGAGAAATTCAACTCAATGTAATTCAGTACTTTCTTATGCTCCTCACTGGAGCTCCAGAATGCACAGGTCGTTCTTGGTCCGTCTCATACATATTCTTGAGCATCTCTTCTGTTTTGCAGGTTTTCACTTAGAAGACTGAAAAAAAGTGGATGGGGGCAGTGGGGGCAGGTGGGCCTTGCTAGGAACCTCTATGGGTGGAGGTAGCTACTGCATGACATCACAAAGTCAAGGAATTATATTTGTGAAATGGAAAAGTTTCTAAATCCATCCCGTGTGTATTTCTCCACCTTTTCTGAATGTTTGATGCATAGGGAAGCTTTATATAACCCCCAGATCTTATCTAGGGTAAAGAAATCTATAAAAGTAGCTATTTGCATGATATGATTGATGATATGATGACGATAGCATGGAACCTTTAATTATATGCAGCAAAACAAACCAAAAAAAAAAAAAACTAAACAAAACAAACTCTATTTTGGATGTTAATGAGAGGCTACATCACTCATGCAGGATTTTAAACTAAGTACAATATGTGTTTTCTTCTTGACATATCAGGGCCTCTGCACCCAAGGGCTGTTTTTGTGTGCAGCAGTCTGAGGAAACAGCCGGCGCAGCGTCTGTGGAAGTTTTGGAAACACGGCTCTGATCTGTACCAACATGAGAAGTAGAAATGCCTAAATATAATCTAGTCAGAACTGCACTCGTATGGCTGATAAGAAATGGAAGATTTTTAGGTTTTAAAGGTAGAAGTAACGGTATCTAGAGTAAAAATAGAAATATATTTAAATATATATGTGCATTTAAAAAAAAATAACAGTATAGCATATATCTCGTTATGCTCTAATGAGGTACAGGAGTATTTAAATCTGCATTTCTGTAATTATTATATACATAATGTTTAAATATTGTTTTCAGACTATAACAATGAGATTAGGAGAGTAATCATAATGCTTGTTTTCACCACTATAGAATAAATATACAATTTTAATCCCTGCATTCTTTAGTTCTACTGTTACTGATGAGGCACAATTTACATTATGTTGCTTGACAGCTCAGCTTTATGTGATTTAAGATAATCCCCTTGTAATTTGACAAGATGTGTATTGAACTGGTAGAAGAATGCATCTCTTGTTGGGGAATGGAAATAGAAAAGTAGAGCATAGATGCTTGTATATAAATCTATATCCTATGTTTTAATCCACACTAATCTAGATGAATAAAATACAGATCTTGGTATATTGGGAGGCTATCTAGTTGAGTGGTTGCTCATCTGATTCCATTATTGACTCTGCTCCCAGCAGCTGGGACCCAGAGCAGCACCAGCTCACCTGAGTGTGCATCTCTGTTCAGACAGGTATAGAAAGATAAAAATTAGCTAAACTGTGAAACATCTCAAGGGAGAGTGGTTTGCAACATCTGCCGCTTCTTATGATTAAACAGAAGAGAGGCATATTCTGTAAAACAACTGAGCATGTCAAGGGAGGCAGTGAGGCATAATGAACCAAATACATCATACCTTGAGCTATGTAACTACTCGTGACATCTGCTGTGGCACGGAGAGCTGAACATACAGCTGACTTCAAACTGGTTGTTTTGTTGTTATGGTTTGTGGCTTTTAATCTGTCATATTTATATTATTAACAGCAGATTTCTCTCAGTGAACTTAATTATTAAAACAATTAAATATAGTTTAAAACTAGCATTTAGATGATCTAGATGATCTAGATGATCTAGAACATCTACAAAATCTATATTTTAAGTATTCCCTGTGAATTAAAAACAACCTGTATTTTTCAGTCATACTTCATAATAAACATCATTAATACATGATAAATTGATAGTTAATTTAATTTCAGTTAATTGTTATTTTACATTTATAGTTTATACATTTTTTGTAAACCAACTATAAATATTATTTTGACAGATAGTTAAAAATGGTCAATGTTTAATAATCGGTTTGCTGCTTCTGCTTTTCGTGATACTGAAAATGAACACTTACAATGTTAAAATTTTTTATTTTTTTTACACAATTTTAAGTTAATTTTACATTTTAATCAAGCCAAATACAACTCCTACGTTATGTTCTAATTTAACTTGAGTATGAACTATTTAAATAATGTTTATATAGATATCTTTACAAAGTATTTATTAACATTTTATTAAGGTATTATAATCATCAGTTGCAAATTTATAATAACCATCCAAATAATACAGTTCACAAACTAATTTATAACCAGTAACAAGCAGTAAAATAAATATTAATTAAAGTTCAATTAACTATCAATTTACCATTTGTAATTGAAAGTTAATATATATACTAGAAAGTTGATTGCAATTATTTGAGCAAACCCTGCTTGGTCCAAACGGCGCCAATAAACTAATTCAGTCCAGGAAGATTTATTCCAACATGTGGATGTCTTTAAATTGTTCACTGTGATGAGTTACCCATTATACAAATGCACAAGCCATGTCATGCTGACACTAACTCTGACACATACATCGATGAGCCATCAGTTAGGGAGCCACTCTCCTTGTTGTATTCTTATATAGTTGCATTCTTTGAAGATTACATACATGTTGATTTATCGGTATGGTACACTGAGGAGACGAGCATTCACTGATGCCAGCACTGAGGCCAGCAAGCTTTGAAAGCCCCGACACGAAACCGGATAATAAATTAGATTCCTCTGGGAGCCATGCTCTTTTTTAACCTGCTAAGTTACCACGTGTGACACAGCCTGCTCCCATAAGCAAATGAAAGAGAAGTCAGAATCAGGCTTTAACAGAGACTCTACTCCAGCTGTTTTACCAATATAGTGATATCCAATATTCAAACAATATTTGGTAAGGGCCATCTGTCCTCCTCCGCCCCCCAAAAAAATCAATGGTTCGTGCACAGCCTCAGTGTCTCTCTCATTTCACAATATGGACACAAGTAGAAAGCCCCAAATAAATAAAAATAATCAGCAAATTGAATGAATGTGGGTACATGTATTTGATTTATGTCTTAAAATGACAGATATGCTGGGCCAATCTTTCCTGGGATGCTAAAAGGTTTTAGTACAGTAATTACTGGATCTGATGGATGAGATAAGACAGGGCATAATCTGATTCAAACAGGCAGGAGGACTCTGTGCAGAAGAAGCACTTACCACCATCTTATTTTTGGACACCCAGCAGTCGGGGGGGAAGTCCTGCAGCATCGGCACCAGGAACTGCAGGCAGCCGTCCCAGTGACACAGGAGCAGCATCATGCCAATCAAGTTGACTATCCTCACCATGGCGCTGGCAAGGTCATAGGTCATATGGAAGATCTGAGGAGATGGGGAGAGAAAGCAAGCAGGAAATGGGTTAGGGTTGGATGACTCAATACGCCGATGGTCAAATCCCTGAAATCTCTCTCGATCACAAAGCGCACAGACACATCCTCAAGGGATATTTCTCTCTTCTACATCTAGTTCAATCATTGCTGCGTCTCTTCTTTGATCATGTCATGCAGAGGTTTTGTGGTATAGGAATGTGCTCTGACTCCTTTACGAGCCATGGCTTTTTTACATTGCACACAGCTGCAGATGTTGCTGCTCTGAGAGTAGTCCACTGGGGGACTGGAGCTTTGCTTCTCCCTGCTGCTGAATCACTCTTATCATCAGCCACTCAGCCAAATACAATAATAGTATAAGGGTAGAGGTGGCTGTGCTCCTGGGGTGAGAGTGTTCACAGGCTGGGTTTGTTAATCCTAATGATAAATATACTCATAAGGCGCTCCAGGACTTCTGGGCTGGTGTAGATTTTAATGGCCTCAGCCATTCAAAGCCTCTTAATCCCATTGAAGACCACGGTGTGCACTGCTAACCGCTCCGCTCCTTATTAAAATCCACTCAGCGCCTTTTAAGAGCTTGCGACTGAGAGGGGATATTCCATCTTCCGCGGTAGGTGATGTCGAGGAGGAAGATGACGAGGGAGCCAAAGACATCTTTGTCACCTAAAGCTTTGTTTTTTTTAGTTCCTGTTCTTTAAGGATTGTTTCCATCCAACTGCAATGTTTAGAAAGAGGCCGGCAGGGCTCACTTCCATGTTCTGTCTGGGACTGTGTGGGTGCTGCTGCACCATCAGATCAAATCAATTTAGCTCCATCACCCTGCTAGCATGATGCCAGTGCTATGGCCAGGAAAATGTGGCCCGGGTGAGAAGCCAGGTTTTGTCTCTCCTAATGCCAGATCACTGTCTGCCCACACAAACATGCATAAGCTCAAAACTCAACATGTCCCTTTCTTTCTTTGGGTTCTTGTTCAAAAAGTTTAGCCTTCAGCGCTTTTCATCACCTACACTGAATCATTCGCTCAGCTGCACATGTCCCATTTTAAGCGTCGTCCACAGCTGCATGCCGAATATGAGATTTCGTTTTTCACGAGCCGCCATTTCGTTGAAGGCGGCACATGCACTGCCTCATTAAGGGAGTTAACTCTTCAGATGGAACATGAAGATGGTCTTCCGTCTTTAGTCAGTCATGTACTTGCATTGTGTTGGTTGTCCTTGAACGTGTCAGTGTGCTGAATAATACTGAACTCTCTGCACTGTCAGTGTATTTCTGAAGCAGGATAAATTCCTTTCAAAATCTTGAGGCACAGGCTGAATGATTCGTTACTATTCAACAATAGCTCCTGCTGCATTCCTACTGTAGATGTTCCCTCAGACGACCTCTGGCACTTAACTAGTGTGTGGAGAATAAAGCCTATGAAAACTGTCATGGGTAATGCCATGCAAATCTCCAGTTTGTAACCCAAACTTGACTGTCACAGGGGGGAAGGTGATTCCTCTATCTTCCTTCACAGCTGTAATCAATTCAAATACACCCGTGCCAAGCAGGAACAGACTTTGCAGTTAGGAGAAATTGTTCCTGAGATTGGTTCTGTTAGAAGGTTGTTAAAGGATCATTATTCTGACACAAAGGAACGCGGTCACGCTGTATCTCCTCTCCCCCTCTTTTCATTCCTGTCGCCTCTGTGCAAATTTGAAAATTGCCACATGCAGCAGGACGTCTGCGCTCTGTGTAATTTAAGAAAGAAACATGTACTGTAAAAATGCACACACACGCACAGCATTTCAAACAAACACTCAAAATTATGTATGCACATACCTAGTGCCGCACACACACACACCGTTCCACAGCGTGGCACATTTCATGGAGGATGATTGATTACTGACCACTTTCTTTTAATTGATAGGGACACAGAGTGAGCCTGGCAGTACTAGCATCAGCATAAACAAGAGAGCTTTGATTGATGAGGGCATGCAATGGTTCCTTAGAGGGGCTTTCTGTTACTCACACTACCCTCTTTAGGGATCTCCTCATGTATGAGAGGCCATGCTAACATATACTTCCCTTTTTCCAATCAAAAACATGGTTCGGGTCACGGCAACCTGTAGTCAAAATCAGCGTAGTGGTTTTGTAACCAATGTTGGGCAGCAACGTGTTATTATAACGTTATCAGGAAGTGTAAGATGACAATTTTCAAAACACTACTTATATTGTAGTTACTAATCCTAGGTAGGCCATCTTATGAGACCACTAATGTAACTACTAACTACTAGTGATGCCCGCATTCTGGCCAAACATCAGAAACTGGATTCCAGTGGACAGAGGACACGGTGGTGGAGAGACGTTAAGTTGGCAAGATCAGAAGAAGCTCATCCGGTGGTATATCGTGGAGGAGATGTAACCTATTTCCACAGTTGACTCACCTTCATTTTGATGCATTATAGAGAAAATACCCATGAAGAGCAATGTCGAGCCGCCACAGAGAAAAGTGTTTGCTGCCTATCTTGAGAGAGAGTATTGTATGCGCCTGGTATCTAATTTGAAGGTTGCATTTCCACCGTGTCTGACATCTTTTTCTTTTTTTCTTCACCTGAATTCTGAACTAGGTGAAGACAGTGAAGAGGATGTCCCTTATACAGATCTGACAGAAGCCCCCTTCACTGACACTGGTGGTCAGTTTACTCTTGCCCACATTTCAGGTGTGCACAGGTTTAGTACTGTATCACGAAAATCCTGATGTCAAGGACACCTACCTTAAAAGACACCTCCCTCCCAAGAATAACAGCTTCTTTACTGTTGCATTGCACCATTCATATATGGAGGGAACAGACCATGCTGCAATATTTGTTTTTAAAGCAATCAATTAATAAATCGACAGCAAGTTTATAGCAAATAGCTAATAAATGCAACAAAACAGTAATACAGCAATGATAATTAGATCAGATTTTATGTTTCAGATTTTCTTGCAAGTGGTCTGAAATTCTGCTGGCTGAGAGATGAGGACAAGAGAGAAGAGAAGAATTCCTGTAGAGGACCCTGACTCTGTGTGCATGATGAAATAGACTTTTTTGCATTTGAGACAGAGACCAAGGACAGACAAGGAATATGGAGTATTTGAGGTCAAGACGGATATGCGGTTAAAACTCTGAACCATTTCTCTCAAACATCAAAAACATTTAGGTGAAGTACAACTCTTCGACCCCATCTAGTGCAGCTGTGGAGCAGCTGTGGAGCTGCATTTTAGTTCAGGAGGTTTGACGCTCATCCCTCGAAGGAGCAGCCTGTCTGATAAGAGGTTTGAGAAGCTTCTGCTAATGAGATACAGGCATTGTTTCACTCCCGAACAGGACTTTGCTTAATATGTCAGATAACAAAACAAGCTGGACACAGTATCAGCCTAAATGTGCTGTTATGCAACGTATTTGTAAATCCATTAAATTATCCTTGCTGCTCTTATCATAGGATGTGCAGAAGAACATAAGCTAAAAAGGGAGATGGTTATGCATAATATATAGATATACAGTTACTCATCAGGATCGAGAGACTGCAATGTTTCTAGTTATGCAGTTTAGTAAATGTAATATACTGATTTTAGGATTAAAAAAAAAAGAGTAAAGTAAAAACGAAGTTATCCCTAAATCTTTGGGAGCTGGTCTCACTGGATGGATTTCTTTTCACCCAGAATGACTGACGGTCGATGTTTGAATTGTTAAAATCGCTTATTTAAAACTAAAAAACAATACGCGACAGGGGTCAAATACAGGGTTAATGTCATGAAATAATCGGTGTCCTTGCAAAGCAGGGATCAGGTAGAGACAGGCAGAGCGTGGATGTAGGCAGCTGCTGACTCATCTCAAACAGATGGAGTGAGAAGAGCGTGATCCAGGTGAGAGAATAGATGCATATGTCCCATGGCGCTGGCGGTAGCTGCCCAGACACAGTCCGTGTAGCACTATACTGAGGCATCTGGTGTTTGCTGCTCGCGCTGCTAATGATGATGAATGTTTGGCATGATGGCGTCTGGACACATAAGACAAAACAACTCTTATTGTTTTTCTGATGCCATTTTGCTGACTGAACCTTGACACGTGTTCGCCGCACCGACCGCCTCTGCTGTCTTCTTACCACCATGTAATGGGCTGTGGTAAAAGAGATTGTTTGATTTACTTAAATTGTTTTTTTTTTTTTTATAATTTATGTGACAATTAAGTTTAATTGTACAGTAAAGGCTTCATTTTTACTCCAGTTAATAAATGATTAGCCACACCGTAGACATTTCGTTTTATCACAGTGTTATAGTGCAGTACATAAATCATTAACTGGACAGACTCCAATTACATTATGCATAAATAAAGCATTTAAATTTAGTGATTTTTTTTTGGTTTCATTTCAGCAACGATGCAGAATTGAGCTGAGCATGTTGATTCATACTGTAGCTTCATACTGATCAGTAAGATTCAGTTCATGCTATTAAATGTCTTACCTGAATCTTACCAATCAGATAAAAGCACATATGTGACATAAAAAAAAAAACATATGCGTTATTTAATGTAATTCTTCTCTGAAAATCTGTGTCAATCGCCACTGGATCTTTCCCTGTGAAGAGTAATGATGTTTTTCGATGAAATCAATCCATGCAGGCCCCTGTGTTATTTTTAATCATCATACTTGATGGCAGATTTTGGGAGCAGGCTGCGGGTAGTGGAGTTTCTCGCTACAAATGCCTCCACCGAAATGTCATCCTCACACGTGCTGTCACCGTGGACGAAGCGCATGTGGAGAATGAGGAGAAGTTGGCATGGGAGCGGGCCACAGGGAACACCCTTCCATCATCTGTCTAAACAGGCCTGAAGGGCTTGGATCACAAAAAAACACCCTCACTCCGCTTCCTACAGAAACGCGCTGTTTGGGTTTGTGCCGGATTACACACTTTTTGTGTAATAGTTTTTTAATCAAATGCACTGTGGGTATTCATATCACACAAGGCTCATTCAGAATGTTGAGGACCTGTCACTGTTGCTGGCAAGCCTCATTGTGCACTCAATAATAGCCCATTAAATCTATTCTTCCGACTTTTCTTATCTCTCAAAGACAAGTCCTTGGCCAAGGTAATGGGTCAGTGAGTGGGGGTCTGGTTAGTTGATTTACCTTATTTAAATATTTTTGTATAGATTTACTGGGTGGAAATGAAAGGTGCCATGCTCATTCTCTGGACCCATGGGGTGGCCACATGGCTGACTTCTATCAAAGCAACCGAGCGTTTTACTGACGTATGGTTTTGTTTCTCTATAACCACAGCACAGCGCCATTTGGTTGGGCAGAGCAATAAATCTAAACTAGCAAGGATGCCAGCATTAATAGAAAAAGACATTAACATTTAACCTTAAGTCATTCGACTACACAACATACCATACAATATGTATATTTTTTACTCACATGCTGCCCTCAGTAAAGGGCTCCACTCTTGTCTCAAACTCTCATCTCAATTCACGCTAAAACTAACGTTTACTGGGCCGCGCCTGATGCTGTAGGCATCAGCCATGATGAGAGGAAGCCCTCAGAGCTTAGTCATTAGCGCACTGCCATGAATCTGATTTAACAGGATGACTAATTTCATCCAAGTCACTGGTTCGTCAACAGGAGACAACTCCGATGAGGAGAATATCCGGTCACAGTCTTATTTTTATCCCGATGAAATGTGACAAGAGGAAGCTGACAAGAGGGAGACGGGGGAGACGCAATAACGGCAGTCTGCTGTGTGTGCGTGTGTGTGTGTGTGTGTGATGGATATCTGCACACCCTGCTGAATGTCATTATGCATAACAGTGTTATCACTGGCATATAGCCACCTCCACTAAAAACTCCCTTGTTCAACAACAGCATTTAGTCAACATGGCCGTCGTAGGAACAACCCGGGACTGTTTTGGGAGGAAATGGAAGAAATCAGAGCCAATGTATGACAGCTGTGTTAAAATTAAGGACATGGAAGAAGGAGATTTATTAATGGGTCAGTGCATTGTTTTAATTATGCGAAGAGATATCTATGAACCTATGTGGCTGACAATGTGTTGAACAAAGTTGAATTTTAGGTCTGTGTTTTTATTTTATTTATAAGTATTTAGCTAACAATAGCCATTCCAATACTATACATCATCAGATGACTGTATGAACTGATGTTGATATATTTTTATAATGAAAAGTTAAGTCATACTTTTCATTATATGATTAGCTCAGACTCAATTAATTAGATATAGATTCCTCCTTCTATAAGACAGATTTTACATTATTTCTTGAACAAAAGCTGACATTTGTTAAAATTATGTAAAAAACCTCACCGCAGACTTCAGAGTGAGGAATTATTTTTGTAACACGTCTATTCTGAATTTACTGCCAATTGCACAACTATTCACATCTGTTATCAATGTACAAAAATATATGTTGGTGAGGGCATTAGTCATATCCTAATATATCTAAGAAAATCCAATCATTTTAATGTTTGCATCGTAGCTTCAATTATAACAAATATACTATATTGATACTGATATGAAAACATTTAAGCTTGGCTTTGACCCACAATCCCCTCTGTTGTCTTCTGGGCAGCCTCACTGGAGCATTTGGGGGGTCAAGCACCAGGCACAAGGCGCTTACAACAGTGATGTGCCAACATGTCTGAGCCATTGGCTCTGTATGCTATAAGGACATGCAATTACAGCCCATGTAAACAGAGCCAACCGAAGCATGTCTGCACTCATGTACATGCAGTACATCAATAGACATGTATATTGATCGCGATACACAAGGCGATTACATGTTTGCCGATGTCGGATTATGATCTACTTTCTTTATCCAAGCTGTACTTTCATAGAACTGAGGCCAAGGGAACTCAGCCATGTGAGCGGGCTGAGCCGTACAATCTTAACGATCCACGGTGCCAAAATGAATAGAGAAAGATGCTCTGCCATCTTGTAATAAATAAACACAGGTGGCGTGGCCTGGCTCTTCACACACACAACAAAAGCAATGTTTACTGGCTCACTAAAGACAAAATTCTTTAGCCTCTGAGAAGGCATTAGTAGATTCAGCACCTTTATATCTCTCAGACATGTCGGTATTTTACTTGTAAAATCTCTTTGACAATATTATATATTTGACTTGACCATATATGTAGGAGTTATCTGAATTTCCCCAAAGGAATACAAAACATATTAGTGATGTGTTGGATACAGCTACAGCTGTGAGAGTACGGATCACCTAGGTGAGTATGTGAAGCAGGAAATTACTAGCTTAGTCACCTTTTGACAAAATAAGTCCAGATTAACCCAGATATGATCTTTTAAGTACGTTATTATTTATTAAAAAAAAAAGTAGTCTTTGCCTTTGTTGAGGCCACAAACACTTAATAAAGTACGATGTTCTGGTTGAATGGTCCTTCAGGGATAAACTACTACTACTCAAGAAGATGGCAGGTCATATCACTTTTACTTTAGGAGGCACTTCATCTATATTAGCTCCATTATGTGCTTGGTTTTGGTATGAATTGCAAATCTTGTCGGCACAGATACCATTTATATTCCTTTGTCTTTTCTTGAATTCCTAAAAAGCTTGCACTGCGGTGAGGACCAGAAAAAACATGTCTCACTTCCCGGAATAAGTGTCCCCTGTGTGACTCCTTTTCTGAGGAGAAAATGAAACACAAACAATAACAATCCAAATGAATTTGCGCAAGGCTATTTATAGCTTGCAGATACTTGTGAAATATAGTAAAATAAATCCGCTTTGTCTTTTTGGAGGAGATTACAGGGTTCTGAAGCTTCTGCCATGTTGGAGAAGTGCATCTCATTGAGGTTCCATATTTGGAGCGGCAAGCAATGCAAGAACACACTGGGTATGAGGCAAAGGAGAACACAGAATGACTGTATAGCTTTCCTCCAAATGCTCTATATAAAGCAGTACACTGGAGTATAAGGGCAGTGTGAGGGGTTACCAAAATATTCAAATGGCGATGAGATACATACACGTTGTCTGAAGTGTAGCTGTCAATAGGAAAAGTCAAAAAGTCAGTCAGGTGGTAAGATCTGGGCGACAAGTTATTCTGCAGTGGCAGATGACATTTCTGTGAGGTTGCATCTGGAGTACATTGGCGCTGAGGCAAAGGTGGCCTTTCACTCTGGCTGCCTAACTAGCATTCATCAGGCAAGCCACACACACACACACACGCACAAAACATGTAAATGGCAGCTGGCTCTGTGAGTGTAATATCCCCTCTTTCTGTGGGATTGTTTCACTGGTTTTTAGATGCTGCAGACATCACAGCCCCACAGTGTCCTTGCAAGTGTTTAAATGACATAAATATGAGTTATTGCTCTTCCTTCTTTGTTCTAAACATAGTACTAGTCTGGTGGTGGTGGAGTTGGTCGGTTACACCCAAACAGCCCGTGGATATAAGCACATTAAGCATTTCTTTCTTTCTTTCTGTTTCTTCTTTCCTTTTCTCTCCATCCTTCGTTGCCTTACAACATGTGACAACTCAACTGCCAGCGTGTCGACCCTATTCAAATAAGGCCTGGCCTGAACTGCATGTATCCCTGCCTTCATTTTGTGCTCAGAGGAACCAGCAGCACGCACACATGGAGGCACGGGCTGGCAAAGGAATTCTCCCCAAATGCTTCATTTGAACTGCTCCTCTCTTTGAAATGGTATCATAGAGACCCTGCACGGTTAATATAACCACACATGCATATACATATACATATACCCAGAGTTCCTGCTGAATATTTCTTATGACCTTGAACAATACATTACATTCGTTTTGTTTAAAATCGTCTTGGTTAAATTGAATATAGAAAGCCAAGGAATATATTTCTAGAAATGTGTTATTTTTGTATGTGTTTAATCATATGATAATTTAAAGGTTTGCTTGCATTTTTTTCTAAATAATGTGCTGTGTGTGTTTAATAAGCAGCAGACACATAGGTGTCTGTGATAAAGACAGACACCTAATCCGTACTCACACTGACTCTATTTCATGTGTGCTCTGGTTGTTTTGTTGGAGACAAATAATACTTAGCTTCAATAATATAAATGCACTAAATGAAGCTCTGTGAGCTAAAGGTGTATCAGAACAAAATTAAATATATTTTCCTCTTTGTTGTCCTGGAGCAGGTCTACTCTAATTTACTTATAGTTTTGGGAATTACATTTTTACTTAAATTAATTTGTATGTAAGTTTGAACAAAATCTGTAATTCCCCATTGACTCCAATCACTACAAAACTACAGCTATGTTTGAAAGCACAAGCCTATTGATAATTATAAACTTATAACCTACAAAAATAAAATCTATAACAAGCAGGGAGTGGCACAACTACACTGCACATCTATAGACTTGTCACTTGGCACAAAGCTCATGTTCCAGGAGACATGCATGGTGCCTAATAAATGAAAAGGCATAAACAGTGTGTACAACAATGAGTGACACAGGGCTGGTGCTACAGTATAACATTTGTATTATGTCCATGCACACATACTGTCAAAGTACTGTTAGTCCCTAAACCCTGAACTAAAGCCTCAACCCTGAATTGATAATGCCTCGAAGAAAAGGGGGGGGGCTGACAAACAGCATTTTACTATGTAGAGACTATGTAGAGGTGTATGAATTGGACTCACTGTGAATGTTCTTGTTAGAAAATGAATACAATGCCTGTGTGTTTATTAGCCAATAAACATGATTTTTATTTTACCAAAACCACGTATTTGTCCATAAATAACCTTGTATATAACCTCAACCAACCAGTGCACTTTTTCCATATCATCCTCTAGTGAACTTCCTTCTTGTTGACTCCAAACAGAGTCTCTGATGCTTCATTTTGCACCTTTTACCTCTGAGACTAAACAACAAGCTGCATCCAGTGTGAGCAATGGGAACTTTTTCTAATTATTGCTGCAATTATAATCATGCTTGTATTGCAGAAATGCCGCTCGGGGCTCTGTGGTCCCACTGCTAACTCGATGGGCACGTAGAGAAAAATGCTAATCAACATCTTCATCTTCATCAACTTATTGGTGACTGGGGTACAGCGAAGGGGCCTCTTCACTCCTTCAAGGGTGGATGTAATCAGAAGCAGCATCTATAGATATTTCCTTTCCTGGGAAAAGGGGAAGGTAAAGACCTCTTCTAACATACTCACACAAGCTCCCTAGGAGTGGAATACTATTTCGGTTATAATTGGATTTAGAAATAGAAGTTTTACTAGTGTCATAAAATAGTATGCTTGTATGATTGCCAAGCTATTTTTCTCTCTGTGTGAATCCACTTGAAATCAGTGTTTTCTCAAAGAGCGCTCATCATACACAGCATATGGGCAACATTTAGTGAAGCTGGAAGTTATTGGGATTTCCTCTCAACAATGCAGAGGTGCCATTCCTACCTCTTCCCATTGGTGGATGTAGCGAATGAGTCTCGAGAGGCGCAGCAGTCGCAGCAAGCTGAGGATCTTGGTGAAGCGAACAATCCGCAAGGCGCGCGCTGTCTTATAGAAATCTGAGTCAATGCGCGTCTCCACGATGAGGAAGATGTAGTCCACGGGGATGGAGGAGATGAAGTCCACCACGAACCAGCTCCGCAAGTACTTGATCTTGATCTGCTGCGGGTCCAGGATGATTTCTGTGTTGTCCTCCTTGACGATACCCGTCCTGAAGTTGAGGACCAGATCCATGAGGAAGAAGGTGTCAGAGACCACGTTGAACACGATCCAGGGCGGCGTGTGCTCGTCCTTGAAGAACGTGATTCCCACAGGGATGATGATGAGGTTGCCCACCATCAACAGCAGCATGGTCAAGTCCCAGTAAAACCTTGGTGGAGAGAGAAATGGAAAAATATATGTTATGACAATGCCGAAGCCAAAGCATAGTCAAGTTCTTTTTGTTTTGTGCATAACATAGATCCTGTATGTAGATCTCTTTTCCCTATACAATATATAACAAACACAGAAGACAAATGTCATGTGTGGACATCAATAGAGCAACATCTTATTATTGGAACATTTTCTGTAAAGAAATTGTATCTAATATTTGAATCTTATATATAATATGTGACGCTGCTCATGTGTTTCTGTGGTGGTTCTGTGATAATCAAACACTGCTAACTCATAGAGTACATAGTACTGATGCTGTTATACTTGATTATTGTTAACTAAAGCTAATGTAGTGACTCACTTTGGCTATCAGAAATAATTAATAATTATCAGAAAGAATCATATAAAAATTATAAATAAATAAATAAATTGTACTTAAATGTTGATGAGTCATCTACATACGCCTTGGGGCACCAACCCAAAATAATAGCCAGTGGTCTGATTCTGTCTCAAAAATTATGCTAAACTATCAGTTTGGAAACCTGATTATTAATTAGCCTAAAAAATACAACCAAATTACTATATCAATAGCTAGTAAAGGATGAAGGATTTTGAAGATTTATTTTTTTTTGATGACATAGAAGCTGGCTGTAGAGAGAATTCCATATATGGACAGCAGTGTGTATAAAGCTTAAAACACACAATATGTCAACTGTCAACTAATAGGGTACTATAAACATATGTATAGAATTAAACATGGCTGCTGGGACCACAAGTTCTTTCCTTAAGAGAGAAACAAAGACAATAAAACAAATAAATATTCTGCACATTGACAAAATTAATCAGTCTTTTGCTTCACTATTGCTATATGCCCAGTTAATGTATCAAGTCTGGGGGAAAAAGGCTGCTTTGGTTTGCAGCTTCCTTGAATCTTTTGTTGCCGGCTGCCTTCTCACGGAGGGGTCAGTTTTGCTGCCTGTGACAGCTTCTGCATCGTTAAGGAGATCCCTTGTTTCTCTGTGGTTTGTGGCTCCTGTCGCTTAAAATCAGCGCTGAGAGACTTATGTTGTAGCCGCTGGCTCTAAAGTTGAATCAGACAGTCTGCATGGAGGATGTCACAAAAGGAGGGCTGAGATCTTGTTTTGTTAGTGATGTCATGGGTCAAAGGTTACACCTACTAATGGCTATGGGAGGAGAGGGCCCATATAGCTGTGGAAAACAGCAATATTGCAATGAAGAGCATACTTGAGACCATCATGGATTAAATTACCTCAAATTACCCACATATATTTCTGTTGTTGCTTTATTGTTATATTAGAGTTTACAAGTCTTATTGTTCCAATTCTCTTCTTGAGAAACAGAATGGATTAATCTTATCGCAACTTTTTATTGTGACTTTTTTGCAATACACATGCAGACTGATGTTTGCAATTACTGGACATGTTTATCTATCTAAACACACGATCATGGACTGATGCTGTTTTTCCTTATGAACAACCAGTATTGCAACATATTTGTGTTTCATAGCCTATTTTGGCCATAGGTGAGTTTGGGTGTTGTTTATGGGTAGGGAAAGCATGCTTATACACGCACAGTATAATGATGTAATGATGGTGTAATAAAGTATACATTATATATATACTCCATATCATGCCAGCAGGCAGCTTGTGGTGCAAGCTATTTGTGTTTGGACAGTAAATCACAACTCCAAGGTCAATAAGGGTTAACTGTTAATTACAAATTGTACTGCGACCTCGTCCATCTTCCAAGCCTGAGAGTTTAGATATAAATTGCACTTTCTGATGCCTTGGTAATTGAATCCAGATTGGTTCTTTTATGTTAAGGGTGATATATTCTGGATACTTCATAGATTCCACTATGAGAGGGATCTGTATTGTGCACTGGGCCACTGATCTTGGATAATTTACCAACCGCCCCTTTAACTGGGCCATAAAGATCCGTCTCTGTGCAAAAGCAATTACAAGGACAGCACCATAAGAAGTAAAAAAGAGAGGATACTACATATATAATCGGGGTAGGGGATGCATTTTTTACTGCAGGCTAGCTAGACTGCAGCAAGTTATCACTGCTCTTCCACTTCTATGTTGCAGATGATGCCTATTGATTTTATGGTTGGTCCACGGTGTGCTGAAGTAAATAACTCTAATTAAATGCGGTTTACAACAAAACTGATACTCTGCAGGACCAGTATGCACATCTGAAATCTGAAGTCCAAAAGGACTTCTGATCTCTGCTTATCAAATGACTTTTTTACAAACACTTTGAGACATATTTGAGGCCATGCAGAGCATAAAGATGAAGATAAAAACAACTTTTCACTTCCAAGGTGTCCAGTTCTAGTTTTTTTTCCCCCCTCATGAGATTTTCTGCGTTTTGTTTTTTTTCTTTGTTGGATGATGTGAAGTTTATTCTTTCATTGATGATTTGTCAGATCTAAAAAGAACCCTTTAAAGTCCTTTGAGACATGCCTGTGATGAAACACTACATAAATAAATAAGCTTAATCTTGTAAAGTAGGTATGATATTCCCATCAATACTGCCACATAATTTAAATGGTTTAGGCTTGGTCACAGCTAATGATTTTGTTTATTTGTGCAAGCGTGATAGGAAAAACAAGGGCAAAGGGACATGCGAAAAAAATGCAGAGGCAGACGTGAGTTTAATGTGCTAGAGCGTCTCACACTTACACACATGCATACATAAATACAGGCCGATCGTGCACACACATACACAAAATGAGGAAACAGTGACAGTAATTGGAATTCTTCAAAGTAAAAGGGTATCTACAGTTTCAGCTTGTTGTCAAGTGGAGATATATTTAGACAGACCTTGCCACCGCTGTGTTTGCTCATGTTAAGAATGAAAGCTCCAGAGAACAAGAAAAACTTCAAAGGGAGAAATGCAAACGTAGGTAATGACATTTGTTCTTCATATTTCCATGTTCGCTAATATTATGAATGCCAGATAGCCTGTGCATTTGTGTAAGCTACACGGCTTATTAATAGGATGTAAGTGCTCCCAGCACTTGACAGGGTCTACCAGCAATGAACATGATGATCACTTTCTTTCAGTTGCTCTAACAGCTGCAAATTATTGCTTTTGTTTTGCTGTTTGTGTCAACTGTGACGAGTCACCCACATATAATATCTATTTTCCTGTGTTGTTTTTCCATCTCTGCAGCTTCTTTACTGCAATCCACAAAATACAATCAAAAGTAACGGCACTTTTTCAAAGCATACTATCATGTTTAAATTTTTTATCTGTTTTTCCAGGCAGCCATTTTTTTCTTATTTATTTGTTTTACCCATGACAGCAAACATAAACTTTGCTTTCACTGTTGTTAAAGTCGCATTATCATTATGCAGCAACATAGTTGTAAGTGAAGACTGATTTTAAATGTCTGCACCAAACAATACCAATGCAACTTTAGTGAATAAAAGCGGATATTATGTTTTAATCTTCATTTTTTAATTTTCTTTGCATTTTTTTTCATGCAGCCCCGTAAACCAATAACTGACAAGAAGGTAGGAAATTAATTAAAAATCAAAATTTGGGAATACCTTGGTTGAAAATAATATTAAAATATTTACGATCCTTAGTAAATGGTCTTAATCATTGGGAGCACACTAGAATATTCCTTCAAGATAACGCCAACATTTTTTTTGCTATTCGAGCTGAACAATTAAATAAAATTGATTGAAATCGCAATAAAGACCACTGCAATTTTTATATTGCAGGATGCATAATAGTTTTTAAAGGCAAAACTCTCATTTTAAATTATATATTGTGGGTGGTACTGCAGAGGTATCCTGCCGCATACACCTCACATTCTACAGATTTAATATAGAGAAGGCATCAAAACTATGAATGAACACATGTGGATTATGTACTTATCAAAAAAGGTGAAATAACCGAAAACATGTTTTATATTCTAGTTTCTTCAAAACAGTCACCTTTTGCTCTGATTGATAAAGCAACAAATTCCACTGATTAACCCTGATACAGCACACCTATGAAGTGAAAACCATTTCAGGTGACGACCTCTTGAAGCTCATCAAGAGATTGTCAAGAGTGTGCAAAGCAGTAATCAGAACAATTTTGATGAAACTAGAATATAAAACATGTTTTCAGTTATTTCACCTTTTTTGTTGAGTACATAACACCATAAACATGTGTTCATTCATAGTTTTGATGCCTTCATATATATCTTTGTTTGGAACAGACCCTGTAAAAATCACATTATAATCATTATCACAATCATTTGAATATGTTTTTTAACTGAAATAAAAGTAATGATGCCAAAATAATCATTCCCTCTTATATTGCAAATCTCATCGCAATAAGTTATTTTTTCAAAATCGTGCCGTTCTATGTGATGCTCAAGCTTTAGGCAAAAAATAATTATATATATTACAGGGATATGAACACACAGTTCATGTACTTAAATAGAGTAGGTCAGTGAGTGTCCACATTCCATAACTGTAGCCTGCAGCAAATGCGGCTCAGTCCCAGAAAAAAAGTCAGAGAGGATGATGGAGTGAGGAAGAAAGTATAAGAAGACAGAATGCTGTCTAAGACCTCTGGATGTCTCTTTGGCAGAACACAGCTACTGCTGCCACCTGTTTGCGCAAGACTTGTTATAGCAGTGGGGGATTGGTAAAATCAACAGCAGCTGCTCTATGCTCATTGCGCAAATGCATCTTTTCAAATATAAGAAAAGAAGCAGAACACATGTTCCAGTACATGCAAAATAAAAACAATAATACTATCACAACACCAAGGTAACATTTGTGTGCATGCATGCATGTGTAGAGACTCATGATCTCTCTTTTTCATATTTTCATTTGTCCTAATGAAGGCCAGGCCACCGAAACCTAATAAGGATCCTTTTTCTGTTCTTTTTTTTAGTATGCACTGGGACCCTGACATAGAAGAACATTGTTCTATAAATACAGTTGGGCCAGAGCAGCATGTGAACTGGACATTTCAAAGGTATTAAACAGTCCCATTTCCCTGTGTGCATCCTAAATCACAGACTCATGCTGGTTTTACCACCTGTTTGGAAATAAAATGAAAGAGGAGTGCTATCACGTGTGGTGATATCCTTCTTATGATTCTGGTTTTATTTGTATTTTATTGCATAACTGTCAGACATCCTAGTAACACTGTCAATATCTTAAATTCTGTGTATGTAAATATGTAGCGAAACAGATATTTTATATCTGATGCCATGACGTTTTATGCCATTTTTAGCTGGAAACAAAAGATATCAAAATAAAACATGTGATCGCAAAAAAAAAGAAATAAAATAAAAACAAAAAGAAATACAGCCAGAGCTTGTGTGTGAAATTAGAGCATGTGATCAGTGGGGAATTTCAAATAACACATTGACTTGATTGACAAATTGACTCTCGAATGGAAAGCAAAGGACGGCGCAGCAGCTGAACGGCGGCGTGTGTGTCACAGGATCTATTAAAAATGAGGAGCTGAGACACCGTGAAGTATTGGAAACACCGAAAGAGCGAGGCATCAGAATAGCTCACACCTAACTTGTTATGGTGCTGAGAGTTCACTGTACTGATGAAGGGAGTCCTGACATTTTGCTGTCTGCAGGGACGGAGCGACAGCACACTCTGCTCTCCAGTGGGGCGACCAGGGACAGCAGGAACATGTTGTCACCCTCAGAGTGCATGGCTACAAGATAAGCCTCTCTCTTCCTCCACACCCTGCCAGCCAAGCTACCTGAAAGGGATTGTGAGAGCCACTACAAACAGCCCCGGGTGGACACACACGTACCACTCAGGGTAGCCTATATTTAAATTGAGGAGGCAACGGGGAGTATATGTTTTTTGTGCATGCATGCATGCATGTGTAGAGATGTCTGTCTCTTGGCTACCATGCTGGGAGAGTGATGGCGTGGTATTGCAAGCAGATCATCTGTCATGTCAGGTACAAGTGCGAGGCAGAATTTAACTGTGTCTCCCTTTATTCTACACCGAATTGACTGAATGGGAACAACAGAAGGATGGTTGGTGCTACGCTACAATAAGGGCACCGCCAGCCAACATCATGTGCACTGTAAATAAGATAGAATGTTATGCGTTTCCTTTTCAGTGACTTACTGGGAAAAGGCGAGTAATAGAAAAGCTAACAGACCGCGGAGTTCAGAAAATGACATCACTTTACTGTAATGTGGCCTTTAAAACCAGGAAAAGACAACACTTATGCCATATAATAATATCACAAATCTACTATCACAATAGAAATATAATATCACTATATTACTCAGCCCTTAAACACTGAACAGTAGCACAACTGATTGTTGACATTTTTTAGAAACCATTTAATTTATTTTGTAGAAACCACTTTCCAATTTAACATAATAAAGCATAAATATATTTGCCACACATTGGTGTTTAATATGTACATGTAAACCTAGTGCAACAGTCTATAATTCCACCTTAAATCAGTTCATTTAGACATTCATCTACTTTTTTTTAAAGCCAAAGTAAGAACAATTGATTACTTTATTGTATTAATTGTTATCGATGAGCAGGAGAACAACATCACAACATCAGTAACAACAAAAAAAAAGGTACTGCCCATAAATAAGTTATTAGGTTTCAAACAAGCCAGTCGAACACAACACAGCAAGATTTAAGTGTCTGGAAGGGGAAAAAAATGGTGTAAAGGGGTTAATCCTGTTTTTGTTGTCACTCGCTCCAATGAACTGTCATAACGGTGCTGTCTTTGCTAAGCACAGCTAGCAGGCAAACTGCAAGTACATCACTGACACTAGGGCTGTGTAGTTGCAGGTGGCTATATTTAGGTGAGGCACGCTGTTTTATCAAACCTAGGCAACGAAGATTTCATCAGAGGTAGAGGCAAATCTCCCAAACCTTAGGCTAAGAGAAAACAGAGGGATTTATTAAATGCCTACAGAGTCAACCATAACTTACACATGTATTTCTGTGGTAGGACGTCAAGGTAACGGTGCAGGAGATGATTTTCATTCAACACAGCCGAGAGAAACACAACACTACAGACAATGTCACATCTACTGCAGTAGAAAACAGCTCCTAGCAGATAGAGGTCTAACCCTTTATTGATCAATGTACAAATGACAAATGTACACACAGGAACATAAAGGCATGTTCCTGCTACAAATCCTCTCAGATCAGAGGGCACACATACAAACACATGGCATGTTCTTTTAATGGCAATTTAAAGTGAGATAAATCAGCAGTAATTATCAGATGGAATTCGTGTTTTCATTATACTTCATCTGAATTCAAAATCTGAGATGCAGGAAAATTCAGAGGTTAACTACCTCGGGGAAGGCTGTATTGTGTCACGCCCCGGATCAAGTTCAGCTTAAACTTGCTCTGATGTGTGAATAGCTGAGAAGTGTGCACTTAAGAGCTCTGACTAAATAATGAAATCACCAAAGCTACTTTACAAACTGACCATTTGTAATCAGGGAGCCCACTGAGACGAATGCTCTGAAGTAGCCAAGTTCCCTTTTCATACTATTGGATTTTTTTCTTTTTTCAGCTGTATCTGGAGAGGCTTTGCCTGGTGCCAGTAGTGGCTACTGTGTTCCTGTCTTTGGCCCAGTCGCAGTTGTATCCCTTGGCCATTTCCATAGACTATAAATAATGGATGTAGTCTCTGTGACGTCACCCATTGGTTTGTAGACTTGTGTTGGGCCAAGCAGAGACCGTGCTGCAGCCACCTTGTGGTGAGCCACCTGTCACTCAAAGCAGAAGCTAATTAATTATGCAGAATTGTATGCCTTCATAAAAAGCTGAGCCAAAATTGATAGAAAAACTAAACATTTCAAAAAACATCAAAAGCTAAACATTTATATGTCAGTAAAATACTTTTGTGATTGATATGAAATCATTAACACTCAAAAAGCATATGTGAGTAATGCATAACCCTTTTTCAGAGGCTCTAGTGGTCTCAGTTTTAAAGCTAAAAAAGACTATAATAGGTTCTTTGAACTCTCCGTGTATCTTCATGTGCGAATCAGAATCTTTCATGTTTCATATTTGCAAGTCTGTCATGGTTGTGTGTTGGAGGGGGTGGAGTATAGGGCCCAAATGCAGGAAAGAGCAGGCAGACTTTATCAAATGAAGTGAATTTAATTATACAGCATAAGCAAGCTGGTACAAACTGAACAGGCATGGTAACATGCAAAAACACATGCAGTCAGACTGAACAGAAAACTGGATTTAAATACACCAAGAGCTAATTATAGACTACAGGTAGGTGAGAGAGACAAGACACAGGTGAAACACATTCAACAAAGGCGAGAAACACAGGGAGCAAAGGTGACAAGAAACACCTTGTGAAATTCAAATGGCACTTGCATGGAACATTTGCTGTTGTTAATTATGATTTATATTGTTGTATATAAGAAAGGTTCGCCTTAAAAAAGATAACAATCAACCGCACTTTAAGGCTTAGTTATTATTTCTGTCAGTGCATATCAGAAATCTGTCTTTCAAGCTGACAGTTGATGGCCATGATGGTTTTATTGGAAATCTGTAGTTCACAGGAGATTATCTGTGTTTAAAATTTAAGAAGATGCAGTTAAAATTTATTTAAATTTAAATGTGCTTCATTTGATTTGTGACCTTTCTACATATTTTCAGTGATTTTACATTTAAATATTCATATACATATATCACTGCAATCAACTCGCTGCTGATAGTGTTTTGGCCCATTTCCTAGGTAATTTCAACCCCTACCCTGAGGGGCCACTACAAATAAGGGCACTCCAAAAATAGGGGTAGGGCCAAATGCAAGAATTGGGACTGGGTCTTTTTCTCTGAGGCCCCACAGAGTCTGTTACAGTGTCCCAGAGCAAATCCTCCTACCTATCTGCTCATAAGAACAAAAACTCTAGCCTGCAGTCAGCATATAAATTTGCCCTCTGTGGGGAAGGGCTGCAGAAGACTTGGGGAGGACAGAAAGCTTCCTAGCCGGTGCCATCAGCATGCACTTCTCCTACTAGCATGTGCCAGTATCTGCACTCCAGCTTTGTGTGGACTGTCATCCTGCCACTAATTGCATCTGTGTTTTATCATGATGCCTTGTTATCTCCAGCAAGGTCCTTAGGGTCATGTCACGGGGTCCCCTGTCAGCCAGCCAGAGTGTGGCATGGGAAACACTGGCCAGCGCCTTCCAACTGGACGCCAATACCCTCCCCCCGTCTACCGTCCCCCTGCACTGTTGGACAGGTGAGAGACAGAGAGAGCAAGGGGCTCTCTCTTAACATAGATGAAGTGCGAAGATAATGTTCTGTCTATAACACCAGGAGCTGCACACCATCACCTCATGCCCTTGCTCTGGGCTGCACCAATACTGGGCCATTATCTTCACCACTTCAGGTGCTGCAATCAGCAAATGGAGCAGCCACAATGAAAAGCCTTTTCTATCCATCTCCAAAATGGTGATCTGAGGTCAAAGGGCGAGAGGAAGAGTAGGGGAACAGAAAGAAAAGAATATGGAAGAGAAAATGTGGAAAGAATGAGAGAAAATGAAATTGTAAACAACATATTAAATGCACATGTTTTGTAGAACAAAAACTTTACCCAATGTTATTTTACAATGCTCAACAGTTAGTATTCATTATCCTCTCTTCTGATTGGCTGTTCTCTGAGTGACAAAAGGCTGAGGGACAACCAGGTAATAAAAAAAAAAAGTTAAAAAAAAAGAAATCTGAAGTTATTAAAATGTCAGATGTTAGCTAAGTTAGCTTCCCCCTCCCACAGGAGGATAATACATGACCATTAATGATCCAGCTGCTGTTACTGACCAACCACAAAACACTCACTGGAGTGACGTAGGAGGAAGAGGGATGATACACTAATAACATGACTGTGGATCCAGACAGCATTATTAGTGACACCAATAATATTAGCTTGTCCTAACATGTATGCCCTTTATTAACAAGAAAGTAAGGATGCGTTGCTGTCTCCAGTGGAGGCAGTGAGCTATATATGACGGCTGGCTAATGTTTCTCCAGCCATTTCTACAACCAGCCTGTGTATATGTCTCCATCCACAATTTTTATATCATCCTAATGCAATGAACAATGGAGAAAAAAACATAGCAGTATGGTCTTCTGGGCATAGAGGTCATTGCTTTTTATTTCCATACTGTAGTTCTGAACAGTATTCTTTTTTTTCTGGATCCACCTGTTGAAAAAGATAAATCACATAAAATGGGATAAAAGTAGAAGTGAGTAAAACCAAAATTAATACAGCTTACAGGTTGATGGAAACCCCTCACTAAGAAGACACTGAGCATGAAATCAAATCAGAGATGGGATGCAGTTTATCTGATTATTGCTGGTTTGCATAAGTAAGCAAAAGCAGAGAGTTATTTGACTGTTAAACAGAGCAGGATTTATCATGTTTATTTGTTAGCTCTCTAATTTCCCAACTGTAAACAGGGTCAGGAAATGGATTTATATATACACACATTGTTTTTTCCTGCCTCCTTATTCAATCAAACTCATTTAGTAGTATGAAATTGGTGAAAGTCGGGGGAAAAACGGTTAACTATGAAGATAAATCAAGAGTAAAACCCCCCATAGCAGAGGAGACGAACAATCCGTCTCTCACCACTGCATGTCTCATAATCCAGCCATTTGTCTGAGTCTTCTAGACACCCAGCGTGTGGCAGGGCCGGGTCAAACACATTGATCGAGGGAAGTATTTCCTGTGATTCACACAAGCCACACACAGAGTTTTTTTATTTGGCGCACTGGACTCTCTGGTCCCGTCTCTGAGTGGAAAACCCACTGTTTCCAAAGCGGTTTATCCTTCTATACAATCTGACATGAATGAACGGTGGAGAGGCGCACTAAGGAAATGCCATGTCTGCCCTGCACAGATGGCTGCTGGGAATGATTTTAACAACAGAATAATGGAGATCAAAGGTGAATTGCAAGCAGCTTGTGTGAAGGATCATTGTGTGAACTCCACTTTTTTGGCTCCATTACAAAATGACATTATTATTATTATTGTGCGATTATATTTTTGCCCTTTTCCACCCCCGGTTATACTTCACAAATTAAAGTTTGGACCAAATAAAATCTGATAACAAATAAGACATAAAACTCATGCGGAGCCACATCAAAATGACAATATTCATATTTTTCCATTATCAATAAACTATATATGTATATGTTGAAATGTGCCTAGTGTTTGCAAAATAGTATATAGAGGAATCAAAATGATTTAAACGTAAACGTTCATTCTTGACCTTTTTGACAGTAGTTTGAAAAAGGATTTTTTCATGAGCTATCAACAGCATGGTTAATGGTCAGAAAAGAGATTTTCAGAGGTTTTCATGGTCAAAAGTACAATGTTTAGTTCCTGGGAGCAGATTGCAACCAATTGAGTAATCCAAGCCTGTATGAGGACTGTATGAGATTGCCAAAAATTTGAGAAACATGAAAGACCTTGTCCAGAGCCATTGTTTGGCGTGTCCATTCTAGGCTACTGTAAATACATGGTGGTGCAACATGGAAAACACTTCCATTTCCAATAGATGCTGCTAAATGACACAAAATCTTATACACTGTACCTTTAAGTAACTAATAACTGAAACTTATATTCAACAAATGATTAACTGACAACCTAACCAACTCCATGACAGCTGAGCAAATTTGCCGATGAAAACCATGAATTGAAAATTACTGGACCTTGAATTTCTTTGTCAAAATAACATGACATTTGAACAAATGTTTGCAAAATTCCAACATGAACTTAAAGTTAATAAATGTTAGTATGGACTTGTTTTGATGCTGCCATAAACACCTTTTAAGATAAATCTCTCACAAGCAACGCATTTATAGCATTTTGGCTTTACTTGATTGTAAGTAGATAAGAAAGAGAGAAAGATAATGGGGAAGAACTGTAGAAGGATTAAATGCAGTGACAGTCTTGGCACAATGTTACTGTAACATGACCAGTGGTGATTAGCGTTACAGCACATACTGCTAATTGACTCTGAATTTAATGGAACTTGTGTGTGAAGAGGACTTTGTAGAGGTGGGTGTCTTGCATTAAATGCAAAGTGCTTTTTAATGGAGTGCTCCTCGTCCAGCCCCTAGAGCAACATATGGGTGCCAGTTTCACATCTTGGCCATTTCCTATCTTGGCTGATAGGAAAAAAGCAATTCAATTTCAGAGAGACAAAGGGTGTGAGAATCCACCTGGGACACAGACAGGGCTGAAAAGGTTAACCTGCACTAGATACAGCAGCAGGACTGGGACTGCAGTATGCATGCAGAGGTCAATGGAGCTGCAGCATGCATGCAGAGGCCATTACAGGGGACAAGGATCATTTTAGGTAGAATTGCACGATACACTAAGTAATATCTTGGTTATGCATTTATCACAGCAGAAGACAAACATTTATGTAAAATACTGTTTGCATTTAATATTAATTGATGCATGTAAAAGGTAAAAGAATATCAAATATTAGATCAGTTTGTGTCTTAGGCTGTCTTATAATGCTATTGTTTGTGTTGTGGACCCTCATTGCCTTGTTAAAAATGAGTTTCCTAACCTTCCTAACCATCTGGCTCCTGCAAGAATATACCAAGACATTATTTGTGAACAGTATTTAACCCATGTGTGTAAATACTGTGCCTGACACAAGGCATCAGAGGGAAGAGATAGTATGCAGGAGGTATGTTAACCAAAGCAATCCTAATTATTCATTCTAACCATGCTGACAACTCCCATAAATTACAGCTTTTCTTTCTTGACGGCTGCAACCGAGTTATTTCTTGTTTTCAAACGTTTTTATGTGCAATTAATCAAAGAAACTTCTTCAGTCACTGCACATGGGTTAGTGAAGGCAATAATACCCGAGGGAATATAGATATTTTTTTACTGTGTTTATCAATTAGGTAATGTTGCAGAGGGCCGAAACGCTGCAATATCCCTAGGCATAGTAAATAATGCCCTCTTGGGTAACATTGGAAGATTACACCTATATATAATCTATGTTGATGTCAATTGCTTTTTTCGACCAGCACTGATTATATGTCAGATGTTAGATTTCAATTAAAACTAAATGTGTAAAATGAGATTTATAACCAGAGGCAATGTTTGGATGGAAAAATAATTCTCACTGCACCACAGGCTAGCGCATGGCATGCAGTAAGACGTCACTGTCAAATTCGCTGCTTATCTCCAAAGAGTTACAGTGACTTGCCGAACGGTGAGTTGCAGCCCTTTTTTGCACAATTGATATGTCAGAGGGAAATCTCCTCCAGGTGCTCAGAGCTTTTCAATGTTCAGGTGAGGTATATATGTAGAGTCTGTATCTGTTTATATCTGTTTATGTATATAAGTGCACTTGTTCTTTTTTATTGTGTTTTAGCACTTTGAAATGCTTATACATATGAAACACAAATACAATTAAATTGAATTAACAATATGCTAAGTGTCACAAGGTTCATAAATCTTGCTGTAAACCTGTTTCCTCCTTCTCACCTTCTCCCCTGCATGAACAAAGTATACAGGTGAAGTCATGAAGGGATCTCCTCCATAAGGAGAGAATGTGCATTCTAAATGGAACACACACACAGGCAGGATGTGTCAACAAGAACACAGAAAGGTCCTTGGAGGTGTTGGTCACTCTAAAGCCTCACCTCCAAACTGACTCGACTATGGTGTGACGAATTGTTAAATAAAGAAATAGACACATGTTTTCTCCATCAACCCCCTTAAGTGTTGAGATAAGTGAAGCTGACATATTTACCTCTGGTCAGTGGGACAATAATCACATCTGTCTAGTGGCAAGGAAAATAAATGTGACACTGCAATGTGTTAAAAGAAGAAAACAACTTGAGAATGGGCCTTGGCTGACTCGTGGTGTGTATCCACCTGGAGAGATTATAAATTGATGTTGCAGTGCAGAGAATGGTGGAGCAGGAAGGACACACAACATCGCATTTGTCAGGTGACCAAAATACGTCAAGCATACCAGCTGGGTGACATATGGGACTTAAAACAGGAAATGACTCCAGCAGCCTTTCCCATTTTTAAAATGTATATGATGTCCAATCAATCAATATAATCTCACCTCGAGATTACTATCATTTTGCCAAGGTTAAACTCAGCTCTCTGCCTTAAAGGTAAAGACGAATTGAACAGCCTATCACAAGAAGGAAAAAAAAAAAGCTACGCAATCACGTGTCCTGATTTTTCACTCCCACATAAGTGTGCTTGGTGAGGTCATGCAGTGCCGCTCAATCATCCTGCCACTACGACAGGCAACCTTCTACCCACTGGCCACGCACATCCTCCCTGGGCTCCCTCCATTAAATAAATTGCGTAGTAATAATCTCTTGGCTCCTAATATTCGTGGATGAGCACGGCAGCCTCTTTTGATTACCACACTTTCAGGCCCAGCAAGAACTGTCTGTAATCCCCATGTTTTACCCACACTAAATTAGAAGGAGGAGGAATTATTTAAAAAGGAACCAAAATAATAAAGTGTCATTCATCCCATGTACTGTAGCATACAACCCAACTATAAAACTACACCCAGTGATAGCTTGTCCATGAGGGCATATATCTAGATTCATGCATCTTTTATTTTATTGCTTATGAATCTTGTGATTATCGTCATTAAGATGTACTGCAGAAAAACAAATGGAGCTCTTCATATCTAGGCTTTTCATTTATCTCCTGCAGCTCGCCAGCACCTCATCCTGACCTTTGTGCAACTCTCACCCAGACTATGACTCCTGCCACCACCACAAGAAGGGGAATCACCAACACTGAACTCGTGTATGTTTCTCCATCTCAATTTTCAATAAATCCACGATGGCAAGCTGAACCCCCCAAGAAATCAATGAAAAAACATAATCATAAATGAACCATAATCAACCTGAGTGAAAAAGAGAATGCTGCTGTGCTGTTTTGTCTGATTCCATATACTTAATAATACATAATACACAAAGACACGCATGTGTACACTCAAATACTACAGCTGCATGTAGATGTTATTACAGAGCTTAATAAGGACTGAAAATCTAAATCTGCAACCCTTAAAATACTCCACATTTCCTAAAAAGTGAAAGTGCACTCTAAGTACAGCTATCATTTTATTTTTAAAATCCAAATTAACTTAGCTTTTCCTTTCCAATTCTGTCTTCTGATGATGGATCTATCGAACTCAGAATAACTATGCTAATATTGTGAGAAGCGGTACAATTTTAGCGATTATTAAAGATACTTTAGGTTATTATTTGGGAAATTAAAATACTATGACACATTTTTAGCAGACTTCAAACATCAAATCAGAATCTGGTGTACTACCTATTCATTATTAATTATTACTGTAAACATAAACAGTGTACATTTTCATTCATTCTAAAAGATGTGTCTCTTAATCTAAGCTTTTAAAGTGCACATTGGTCCTGCTCTAATTTTCTTTAATGTATTTTCTGCAGAAAATAACAAGAAACAAAATTGTAAGATGTCTCTACAAAGGATTTATTTTTGCCACTGTCTATCATCTGAAAAACAGCACTGGATGTACAGGAGGAATAAAAGGCTGCTGGAAATATGGACTTCCTGACTGTTGCAAAGGGATTTAACTGATTGACAGAAACAGCTGACCTCCTCTCTGATAGTGTTAGCAACGTGGTTCTAAAGGAAAAGTGAGTGGGGTTGGGGGGTGGGGGGGTTTAATAGTGCAAAAAAAAAGTTCTAATGTGAAAAATATTCTTTTCTATCTCTCCAGGGAAATGTGGAAGACTTTCTAACAGATGTGTCCTCTGGGCTCTGAATCACAAGATAATTAAAAGGCACTTGACGATCAGAGGGCTGCATTCTAATATTGCACCGCATCATTTGTCCAGAACTCTGCACAATAGGCTACTGTTGCATTGATAGAATCTACTCAGAAGCTGCTATGCAAAGGTCTAAGAAATCATGCAGATATATTAGATCTATTCTGTGGGAGGGGTGATATTTTGCCAATCACTGAAATATCCTATATATTTTGTTAGTAGTTTTTGTAAATCTCTATTTATCACCAAAGGCATGCAGCATGAATAGGTCTCAGCACAGCTTATGGTGCATCAGTTTTTAGATATAAACATAAAGTGATAATTTCCTGACAGACTTGTGTAAGCTAACAACAGAATCAGGCAGTGAGGGAAGGGCAGAGTGGACAGTAATCTCAGCCCCAATTATGTCTATTGTTCAACAACCCTATTAAACCAGTAATGTTGTGGTCTTTATGTGATTAAGTACAGTAAAAAGAAAAGCTCATTTGACTCCATACTTGTTTCTTTATTTTGTAGAAAAACACTTGTCTCCCTTTCGTGTTTTGTTTGGATGCTGGGTGTCACCATGTGGCCAGCTCACTGACCACGTCTCCTGACAGGAAGATGCTTGCTCAGAATCGAAAGAGGCTGTTCAGCTTTGGATCTGGAAATGAGGCTGTAGATTGGATTATGATGCCGTTTTTAATCCGTCTTTTTTTTCCTCGCAAGATATTGCTCCTCCCTTGCTTCTTAGCCTTATACAATACTTGACAAGAGAAGATTTTGCTGAATTCTGGTGCAGTGATGACTCTGTGATTCCTTGTGACACTCTAATTTGAGCTTAGTGCCGAAGCTTTGATGCAGACATGGGAGTAAAACTTTTAGTCACAGCGACCTCTCTTCTTCTCCGGGCCCATTAAAAGGTCTCTCTCATACCCTTGTGTACTTTAATTGCAGTCATTTTGTCCTGTCTCTGATCCTGATTTTGGAGGAAGTGGGCGTCCAAGTATCATGTTTCTCCTTCGGTTCATTAAAAATAAAATACAAGCTGTAACTCATCTCAACATGATGTGTTATCCGCCTGCTATTTCCCTCCATTTAACGCTAATAAGCGTATTTCACAAAGTGCTTGCAACATTTTAATAGTGATTAAAAGGTGTCACAGATGTCGGCTTCCTGGGAGAAGTAGTTCGATAACGGACGATCATATTTCACTTGTGAATTGGTGCATTTATGTGAGTGGTTTTCTTCTCCTTGTTAGTCACAGAGAAACATAAAATATATATTTTTTTCCCATATAGCAAGCCCCGCAATCTCTCCTGATTGAATGCCATGTCTGTGGTTTTAATTGTAGAGTTGAGTGATTACGTAATCATAGTGTTGAGTGCTTGAAACCACAAGCAAACCACTCGCCAAAATGTTTAATTATGGTAATATAGAGTTTCCTCCCTCAGACCCCGAACAAGTGGGTGGCTAACCTCATTTTTTTAGTGCATTTCTCTCTCGGTGCATTTTAATCTATCTATTTATTTATAATTTCCACCTCACCGAGAGAGTCACACATCCGGTGCAGTGCGGAGCGGAGCCACGGTTCCTTGCTCAAAGACACTTCAAAACTGAGGGTCGGTGCCAAATCTGTGCCCTTTCAGTCTGAGGACAGTCTCCCCGAGCCCCATATCACCCTCTCTCATGACATTTAACACAGTGAGTAAGACAGCAGGGGGGGGGGGGCGTCAGAGGTAATGCAACCAGCTGGGAGGAGCATGACAAAAATGGCAATCTGTCTAATACTTTGTCTCACCTCCTCATGATGACCAAGCTGTGAGTGGATTCGAAGACAGTATTAGTGAACCGTGCTGTATGTCTGACATCCACATACATGTACATCTGACATGTGGTGGTACAAGGAAGCATCTTTCTTTTGTGCAAGAAAATCCCTATCTGTGTAGCGCCGGAATCCCTCCTTTCTCGCTTGTCTTCAAAAAAAAAAAAAATAGTAAAATTAACAAGTTATTACTTTTCATGACAGCTTAAGGCAACTATAACAGACAGGGGGAGTCAATCTTCAACATAACAGAAAAATGTCCGGTTTCGCTAACAACCGCAGTGTATTTGCTCCTCCACTCTGCCACTGGATAAACAGGCAGATAAATGTCTACTCACTATTCCAGGAAGAGTCTTATTTAGCCTTTTTTCACTGACACCCGGGGCCTGCGAGCAACTCGCACGACAACTCGCGTGTCTCTTGAAGGCAGACATCTTGTTCTAGAGGTAGGAGACATCACTTTTGTGATGAATGATAGTTTCTATATCATGTCATTAGACAATCAAATGGGCAGGCGAGACGGGATTCAATGTCACAGACAAGGAGAAAATGTTACAGTGTGTAACAATGACAATCCTGCTCTGTATCCTTTTACAGCAACACCAATGTCTCCACACGAATTAAATGATAAGATGCACTGGTGAACCAAATGCCAACACTGACAGCCTGTAATTAATTAGTTTTGCCTGAATTCTTGAACTACATGAAAGTCTGGTCATTTAAAGAAGAAAAAAAGCCAAGGCTCAACATCACGTAGTCGCGATAAACAGCCACGATAATATATAATTACTTAAATTTGAGAGCATTTAAACCTAGAGTAAAAAGTAATTTAATTTGATTTCATGGTATATTTTTTTTTGTTCAAGCCACAGCAGTGCTGATTTTGTGATAAATAATATGTGCAGACAAACAGCTCAACAACACCTCCTTTAAAGTCATCTGAGATACAAGTAAATGCATTGTATGCATCTACTTAAAGTTAATTAAGTTCAATATCATAAAAGTACGAATGAAGGACCCGTCATGCTCAACCATTAACAAACTCAGCAGCAGTAACAGAGAGAGAAGTGTGTCAGACAATAAATAAGAGTGATCATAGATTCTATGAAGAATCTATTCATATGCTGTCATTTGTTACAATATGCGGACATGTGTTTCAATCTTTTTTTAGAATTGAAATTCCAATGAAAATAACTTAACCCTGTCTCTTTTCAAAACACAGAAATAAAGAAAAGCGAGTGGAGGCCTCATCTCTAACCCTGATCACTGCCGAAATCATGTCCCCTAAGCAAGTTTTTTCAAATGAAGGAGTAGGAAATACTGAAGGGCTTCAAATGATGTATTCATTTGAAGAGCATCTGCACAAGATCTGTAAACTGGCCTAATTAGTACAGGTTGTGTTATCTGTGAGTTGTTACAGAACACAACCATGTCTACAGGCCTCTGGAGTAATACATGTTTATCTTATTATTCTGCTGCACTGAAAACTACCTTTTTAATATATTAACTAATTGGGACATTTTGATCATTTTTCATTTAGCAGTAAAGCCAATTTATTTTAATCATCAACATGTAGGAGTAAGATAAGTGATGAATAGAACAATGAATGGGCTGCAGCAGAGGTGACGATTGCTCCAATAAATGATAAACACACTGAGGGGGGAAAAAAAGCATGTGAGGCTGTGCCAAGGCGTTGATAGTTGGCGCTTCATCCTGAGCCTTTTGTTGTTCGTGCGGAAGGTGTCTACATTTACCTGAAATCACTGTAGGGGTGAATAATCCAAAATCCGGCGGATTTAACCCGCTCTTGTTCCCGTTCGACCGCCTTCTCACTTCCAAACATCCTCAGGGAGAACTTGTTGACCCCTGGCTGAAGCATTGCCCCGAACTGTCTGTGTATGAACCCGGCTTGATACAATCTCTCGTCGTCCGGCAGGATCTGGTCGATGCCGTCCAACTTTATGAAGCCCGGCTGCTGGTCCTGGGAGTCGCTTTGGGCGCCCTCGCCGCCGCTGGCCCCTTGCGCGCCTTGGTCCGCCGGGCCGTCGCCGATCCCTCCGGGTGGACTCTCTTCGCTCGGGGTGACGTCCCCCTCGGTGATGAGGCGTCTCTCCTCCGCGGCGTCCGAGTCGTGCACGTGCCGGCTCGTGATGGACGAGAGGCTGCCTCGGAACCTCCGGCAGTCCCCGTTCGAGCTGGTCTTCATCGGTCGCCCGATGTCCGTCTCCATGATCACGGACTCCCCACTTTTGGTCTCCCCGATGCATTTGCAGCTCCCCCCAGAAGTCGGCGACGGCAGCGGCTTCATCCTGATGCTCTTCCTCCGGGTGTCCTTGTCTGCGTCTTCTCCTTCGCCCATTATAGACGCTTTCTGTCCAATGTGCTGTGGCAAACTGTAGAGCCTTTTACGCATGGAGGAGTGCAGCCTGTCCATTATGACACCGAGCCACAGCGGAGAAAACGAAACGAATCCAGGTTGTTAGGCTGTGCAGTGACGGGTATTGACACCAGCCCCAGCGATCCCTATCTGCTGGTGAGAGCGATCAGTCCGGAGCTAATCTGGATCCCTGGAAGGCAGCTACACATGACATGGACCGCCGTGGCTCTGCTGAAACAGAGAGACGGTCTTTTTCATCATTAGGCTACCTGACAGTTCGCAGACGTCCTCACGCGCAGCCTGGGCGGTCCGCTTGGCCACTGCGTCCCCGATGTGCATCTTTGTGCCGCTCCGACATTTGTGCGCAAAAAAAGTGGAAAAAACTGCTTGAAAGTCACCTTAGCGTGACATGTGAGGGACGCGCCGACGGACGGTGATACGGAGAGGAGGGAAAGGTCACGCACAGCGGAGGATGCTCTTTTCACCAGATGTCTTGCCAGCTGCCGTCAAACAACGCGACACAATCAATTCGCAAGAAAAAAAAATCAAACAACACAGTAAAGCCTTTCCAGGGACCGCTGACATCACTGATCCACAGTCGGGGTGCGTTTTGGTGAAATGTGAATATTCATGATGCTGATCTATTGGGTTGCCGTAGGAGCGAGAACCGCAAATAAGCTCAGCCCACCTTGTTTAAAGGGGAATGCTCTTACCATTCTTAAAACGCTCCCCTGTTCTTTTTAAGTTAAGGCTACAGGTAGGCAATGCAAGTCTATTGTTCAACCCCGAGTGCTGTTATTGGCTCCGCGTAGGAAAAAGAACAAAACAAATTAAACAAAAAAAACAGGAAGCATGTTTGCCATTCTTTACGATCACACTCATCCACTGCGTAATTTGCGCACACAGGTAAATGGTTTAAATGAGAACGGGCTCAGTCATTTGACGAAGGCTGGTTTATTAGGTTAACCTGTATTGCTTAACAAACATGTATAGGCCTAATTTTAAATATAAAATATATGTTTAAGCCAATAACACAGAAATACACGACGGGATTAGTCAGTGGAGGCTCATACATTTTTTTCACCATCCAAATATGTTGTTTCTTTTTTCTGTCTATCTAACGTGGTTCAAATATAGCCAATCAATTCTATAAAAGTATGTGTAATAGCAAGGTCATTCATTTCCTCCATCATTTATACAAACACAATCAAACATGTATGTGAACATGGACGTTCCTGGATTCATTCTTAATGTCCACAGAGGAAAGTTAAAAAGCTAATTCTATCAATGGTTTTCAAAGCAAGATGCTTGTCAATGAAACATGGGGATACATAGAAACAACACAAGACTTGTAGTCAACCAAAACAATCGATTTTCACTATTAATTTACTATACTGTGTCTACTGATCTTCAGATCAGATCTTCAGAACAGATCTTCAGAAACCAGAATTTTAAATTAGTATATTCCATGGCAGAATAGACTTTAATTATCTGCTGCTGATGATTTTAACATCTCAACAATTTTGTAAATTCTGTTTGCACTTTTAAATGACTAACCAGGGACAGGGGTTGCAAATTTGCCATTGGCTAGAAACCTGGATATGTGGGATTTGCTTTGTACTTTGTACTTGCAATGTATCATGCATCATCCTTGTCAAATAAACAAGTGAAATAAATAAATGTCAAACACAAGCCAGGAGGCATTATGCAAGTGAAAATAAAAAGTGAAAATAGTTGGAATAAACAAAATTAAGAGTTTTTTTTTCTTTGCTAATTATGCAAAATGTGATTGCCTGTTCAAAAATGACAGAATTCTAAATGCATAACCTGTACTGAGTAAAAATTCATTTCAATTAATAGACGTTTTCTATGTTGCCCCAAAGTTCCAAGTCCAACTGTCCAGGAGCTGCAGACCTCAAGGACCCCAAAAACATCAGGTTTACTTCATATATAATTAGAGTTTCAAATTGAAAAAATGGGTACTGAAGTACAATACTTACAACTATACTTACATACAATATACAACTATAACTATGATAAAACCTACAAAATGATTATTTTCATTATCAATAACAATTATTTCTTTAGTAATCAATTGATTCAAGTGTATACAAATGTTGATCCTTATTCCTTGAAGCCAGTGTATTAACTGTTAATATATGACATATATGTTTTTCTGATTTGAAGTAAAAAAAAAAAATCATGGGAAAAATAGCAAATAATCTAATTTGAATAGCTGGTTCCAATGAATTTTATGCATTTTTACCTAAACAATTAAAACATTAAACATATTGCCATTTAATCTTCTGTCAGTCAACTAATTTCTTTGGAGATTTCAGGACTTCAGACATTTTAATTTAAGAAAAGACAGTGGGGCTTTTTTTTGTAACTAATCACATATGTTGTACAAACAGACCCTTTATATGCAAAGTCACTATTCTGCCATACTGAACATAGGTTTGGTCACAGTATTACAGTAAACCACCCTACAATTAAGGAATGTCACAAACACCAAATAGAGCAAACATTAAAACTTGTAATAATATATGCAGCCAAAGATTTACTTCCCATATTTATTGTGTGAGATGTTTTATATGTTGTCAAGCTGAAACTGTGGCTGAGCCATTTTTCCTGTTCTGAAAGCATGTGATCATGAATTTAAATTATTGTGTTCGGTATGAAGTCTTAACTATTAGTCGTTATAATTCCCCCTCTCTTCTCATGTCCTACCTGTCCTGTGCTGTGCTGTGACTGTTCCTCTCTCGTTAGTCAAGTTGGCTGCTGGCTGGATTTGCAAAGCCAAAGAAAACAGGAACATCATTAGACAGGATGCTGAATGCCACGAGCCAAACATGGTGCTGTTTAGCCAGCCCCAGTGTGTGATCCTCATATTATCATATTAATTTTTTTTGGATTTGAGACTTGTAGTTGATGACTACATTCAAGCCTTTGATATAATACAAAACACTTAAAATGTATATTTTAACTTAACCACTGGAGACATTTTCAAATTCTCCCGAAGAGATAATATTCCACCTACTGCTGTGTGCAGCAAAAAGTTGTAAGTTAGGAAAAAAATCTCTTTCTAACCGTCTCATCTTCTTATTCTTTGAAAGAAAGTACTCAAAGGTTCTGAAACAGCCTTGAAAGGCCATAGTATTCCATGCAAAAAGTATAAATCTGTGAAGGATTGGTGGTTATAAAATAAAATCAGGAAGGAATTATTATTACTATTATTGGCTGTAGAATCCTTCAACTTTATGGGAACTACAACCTCCCAGAAGGGGATTTGTGAACACCAATTCACAGAACACCGAACAGAGTTCATGGACTTTTTGTACCATAATGTTGGACATTTTTATTAGAGATTTACCCAATTTTTATAGCACATTTTGTGCAATTTGAAGTAATCATAAAACCTTTCAGTGCTTTATAAACCAGCAGTTTTTTAAAGTCAATTCTTTGACAGACAGGGAGAAAAGGATAATACATAAGCCTTTACAATATGAAATGACTATAAATTAAACAGCTTATCTACTGTGACCTACTGTACATGCATCCATCACACATAAAATACTTCTGTAAATAAAACTATTGGCATAAGAGGAAAGTAACTTTTACTACTATTATTTTGCTACTAGTACTGTACTTATGTATTTCCATTTATTGCTATTTTATACTTCCAACCCATTACATTACAGTAGGAAATATTATACTTTGCAATTCACTAGTTATTTGACAGTTTTAGTTACTTTTCAAGTTAAGGCTGTTTTAAGATACACAAAAAATATAGGCGTAATGAGGTTAAACTAGTCTTAACTTTTTGTCATTTTTACAGATACACACAACACACATATGTTGCATATGTACATTATATATACAAATGCAACACCGTCATTATATATATTTTATTAATTTGCTATTGAAAATGTGCCATTTGCTTAACTTGTATTTCGTTTCAATGCTGCGCTAAAATGCAATTCCGTTTGAAATTATTTATAGCCAGATACAACGTGTACTTCGTTGCCTGAGTCTGAATATTACAACTTTATGCAGTAGAAGAAAGTAATTAATTTTCTTACCATTAATGAGACATAATGGACCACATTGCGCGGCTTTAAAATTAAGTTTGCTTCTCTTCGTGGGAGCCTGAGGGAATGGAAGAGAGCTCAGCTCCCATTGGCTGCCAATTTCTGATGAAAAAAAAAAACATGATTTTTTTCTTAATATGATTCAACATATCAGTTGCAGTTTTCTGAAAAACTAGTACTTTTACTTAATACTTAATAACGCTATAGCTGATAATACTTGCGTCCTTATACTCAAGTACAATTTTAAATGCAGGTAAAGCGTGTCACGCTTTGTCTGGGTCAAACAGGAACGTGCTTACGCTGCGTGCGCGCCATTGTACGTACACAGACGTGCCTGACGTTAACGTCAATTTACGCACCGAAACACCCAGTAAGTGTTAGCAGATTTGATAGACAATATATCGATTAAATAAAAACTGAAAATGGCCTCCAGCTTTGCATGGAAGTTAAAACGCTTCGCCCGTTTCAGCCCAGGCTCTACAAACACAGACGGCAAATCCTGGAAGGTAACATTTACTTTAGAATTACTTAACAGCATTAGGCTAACGTTAGCTACTCAACCGTTTACCGTTTCTCTGTTTAGCTAGCAGTGCGTTACGTAACGTAACGTGAGCCTGACATCATGACGTTAGCTTACGTTGCTCATAACTTCAATTGAACCATAATTTGAAAGCTAACGGCTGACGTTGTTACGTCACAGGAAACTCGTTCACTATCTGTACTGGTACTTATCTTAACAATATGGTTGCTGTTCGTCCTTAGGGGTTGTTTATTTCCTCCAGTATTGCCCATTTTCAATAAAAAGGGGTGTTTTATCTCGCGCGTGCCTCTATTTTTAGTTTTATTTTAAAATGTATACAAAGTTGAAACAAGAACAACAAATACAATCAGTCATAGTTGTTCTATGGTCTATACAGTCTATGTTAATTATGGTTATATGATGTAATCACACTTTGTCCTATGTCAGTGCTAAAATAATTAGTTGATTGACATACATTTGATATTTTTAAATGGTCAAATTAGAATAGTGATGATTGGTTGGCATCATGTATTGGCTTGTTTTTTTTGTTTGCTGTCATAGGCTTTTTCACAGCAGGTATTTTGACTTGTCAAGCACAGGTGTTACTAATAACATTACCAGTGGCTCCTTTTTATTCTAGTCCAGTAAACCATGACAGAGTGGCTGCAAGCCAGCATGTATATAACTGAAAGTAGCTAAATTGAATCTAGCTATTGTTAATTTAATTATGTACACATGGGCTTTTCCTGCTGTGACATCAAAATATCTACAATGAAAAGGGCTTATTCTGAATTAGATACCTTTGTGTTATTCAGCTTCAGTCATTTCTGTTAATTTGCTGTATATAATAGACAATTTATAATGTAATTGAAAAATAGATTATTTGATCATTTGTTAATAGTTCATAACTGAAAAAATGTATAAATGAGAACACACGCAAAGTGTTAGAATAAATGAAAACATTATAAATCTATGATTACAATCCTGTGTTTCAAGTCCACTGTAATTAAGTCTGATGATATGAACAGGGTTGCAAAGGGGCAGCAAATTTCAGCTAGATTTCCAGAAACTTTCCTTGGAAAGATAAACTGTGGAATATTGGACAACATGTTGAATATTCAACATTTAGCACCTAACTTACCTTACTCTTAAACTATGTGCTAAAAATCTCATAGAACCTAATTCAATACTCATGAACTGCCTCTACACATAGATCTGTCATGACTTGATTGAACTAACATTTCAGTGACTAATATTATCTTTTCTTCACCAGGTTTTTGAGGCAAATGGCAATAAACCTGAAATTGTCCTCACAATTGTGGAATCTGGATACTTGATGATATTACAAGGGCATGAAAGCTTGGTAAGAAGACCGGAGCTAGATATATGCTCTTTATTTGAAACTTTTTAACTTTTAATGGATAGTCCTTTAATGATTGTATATAGCACCTTAAATTCTCTTTCCACTAAAAGAAAAGATTCCTCAAGAGGAACTCTGAACCAATGATGTGGACTGAAGTAGAGCTGAAGTGGATTATTTGATTAGCTGTAAACTATTACATTCATTTGAATAATACTTTGCTAATCGATTTCAGTCATTATTAAGAAGAAAATGTCCAAATTCTATGGTTCCAGGTTCTTAACTAGAATGGGCTTATATTGCATCTAACAGTGATGTGTGTAAAATGCAAAATATTTGCAATTTGGGAGTTGGACAGTTTCAGACACTAAGCAGAGATTTGGGATATTTTGTTAAATATGTCTGGAATAATGTATAATATTTAGCCTTACTTGTCAGATAATGGTACACTGTATGTGGTAATTGCAACAAGAGAAAAGATATCTCATGATGGGTTTGTTTGTTTGGTTAGTTCATCTTTTTTTTTGAGAATAGTGCAGAGTAGCAATTATTGTCTCATCATTACAGTGGCAAGGACAAAGACGTGTTAAACCCCTGCCACTAGGGCTGGGGGATAATAGTATAACAATATTTTTTAACAAATACCTCAGTATTTATATTGAGACTGTATTGTAGGGGTGACTATAAGTAGGTAAAGGTTAGAACAGTATAAAATATAAATGTCAGCTTTTTATATATACATTTCCATACCACAATATTACAAAAATTCAAATTGATGACAATATCTATCAAATGGCATATGACAGTCTTGATATAGTATTGCTAATAATAATATTGCTATACTGTCCAGCCCTAGTGGGCATCTTGTGTGTGTGTGTGTGTGGTGTTGGTGGGGGGGACTTGCAAAAAAAGACTTACAGATTAACAGATGCTATGTTTTATTTAACATTTGCATTATAGAAAAAATATGGTTACCATCAAGTGGGGAAAATACGGTCTGTCTTCAGTCTCATATAGAAATCGTTAGTTGAAAATTGGTTTAGTGGTTCTGCAGGGTACATCTGCAGGACCATCAATTCATCTTGATATTCACATAAACACGTCCAGCTCACATGACCTTGAAGATTCAACACTAGACTGTAGTAGACCTTAGCTGATGAAACTCTGTGTTGCAGTGTTGCAGTGTACCTTCACTTGAAAATCTGTATCTTGAAAAGATAAATTAATAGGGGAATTACTTAAAAGATTTAAGGCTGCAGCTGTAAATGTCATGCTCTGACTACTCTGACACTGGCAATTTATCGAATGTCACAATTGTTGTTATTGGTTGTCCGTCCTCTCACGGAAGAAATATTGAATATTATGAATCCTATTAATTGTCCTATTAACAGACCTTCACTGAATTAAGAAAAAGGCATCATTCCCTTTGTGGGAAGAATCTGCTTTCCAGATATACAGCTTCTATGAAAGGCCATATGAAATAATATTCTGCTGAAGATCTTGACATTTCTCCTCATATCTGATGGGATTTGACTGGATTGTTTTGGTGAGGTCTAGCCAAGTGTCCCTCAGAACTTTTAAGGGTTTAAAATCAGTTAAAATGTTTTTTAAAAAAAGGTCAAGACCAGGCTTAGAAAATCTAAGCTTCATTTAGTTTCCTTCTCCTCTGTCCTTGCCAAGATTGGCTCAACAAACATCTCAACTCCACAAATACACCAAGACCAGTAACAGACAATCAAGAAAGTAATAGTAATTTCAGCAGTTTTGTTTAACTGTAGGAGTCTGGGTTAGAATGTCACAAGTTATTGTGGTCATAAAAAGTTAGCTCGCTGTCCTGCAGACAACAGGAATTTAAGGGACTACTCAATGTCTCATTAATGGAGTTCTGGCAGGAGACACTGCTATCTTGCTGCACCAGGGTGCCGAGCCAGACAGATATTCAGGTCAGACCGCAGAGAGCTTTCACCAAGGATGATAGACTGGTCTATTATAGATTGGTGCAGTGAATGCTCTGCTCAGGAAGGCCTATAGGCTTCATGATAAGGTTTGAAGAAAAAAATGTTTGAACATAACTTAAATTTGCCATATTAGACATAATTAATGGGTTAATGAGGGTCTTCAGTGTTCTTCTCCAAATACGGACAATCCTGATTTTAAATTTTGTCATTTAGTGACCCTTCGTGACCCGTTTAAAAGCATGTACATTTGTTAGCTATTAGCTATATATTTAGTATTACTAACTATATATACTACTATATATTAACAGTTGGTCACATACGTTTGCATTTGAAGGAAAATCCATATCCATGGATATGATTTTTTGTAATAAAGCATTTGAATGTCACACAGAAAGAAATGATAACATATTTACTTTTATACTTTCTAGTAACTTGTTCTCTAACAATAGATCCATCAGCTATGATGGATCTCCCAAAAATGGGAGCGTATGAAGCTGCTATCAGTACTAAAGTGTTTTATATTAACATTTTGAAAGCATTTATTTTTTGGTGTAGTTGCATTTTCAATGGAAATCCTCTTGATATACATACATTTGAAGTATCAAAACGTGTATATATAAATAAAATGTATATATTAAGCAAATTTTACACAATAGGCTGATCACAATATTCGTTCGAAGCCTTTATACATCTAGTGGTGCATGTGAGGAAATGCTGATTATAATCCTCAAATCTGAAACTCAGAGGTTACTGAGTGAACAGAGACCCCTGCAGACAGTTTCAGGTATTTCTTTTTGTTTCTTTCTGCCCAATGGAAGTAAATCAGCCTTATTCGTTTCATAAATGAAGATGTTATATTTGGTTTAATGTCTTCACAACAAATACATACAATGTTTTGGGTTTTCTTTTTTATTTTTAATCCATCATTTAATCTAGTCTATGGATGAAACCCGATTCCTTTCTTGATTTCTAAAAGGATTCATTTTCTTGTCTTTCCTCAGGATACAATTCCTCTGCTCCGTGGGTCGGATTCTTTCAAACTACATCAAAAGACTGATAATCTGATGATTCGGTTAACTATGGGGGTGAGTTGTAAGATTCATTTCAATCCCACCATGGGAAATAGTTTCTCAAGCTTTTGTTCTTGTGTTTTACTTGATTCAAGGTTAAAACTAGAATAAATATGAAAAGAAAAAACAATGAAACTAATACGAGCCTTTTTATACTTCATTTATCACCTTAATGACTTGCTGCTAAATGTAATGGTCAGGCTTGAGTAGCCTGATTAGTCGCTGTGTATCAAACCATTTGTTAAAAATTGAATAAGATGCAAACATACACATCACAGAGTGTTTTCATTGGGGCAGTTTGAATTCACAGATACTGATTGAATTTATTCATGGGTTTGTGCAGGGAGAGAGTCGTATGATAAGGATGCAGTTTGATGGAAGTAGCAGAGCAGAGGCCATAAAGGAGTGTTCAAGTGCTGTAGAAAAACTGACAGAGTACCTGCCTGCTGCCATTCAGGATGATGCCCCACAGCCCCCCAATCAGCCCCCCATTGAGATCTCTGCACCAGTGACACAGGTGACTCCTTTTATGATTCAGTAAATATAGTTTCTATATTTGTAATCAGCAATCAGCTGTTGTGTTGTCCATAGAAATACTCAAAATAGACATATGACATCGGTGGTAAATTGATGGTTTAAGAGCTCTTCTGTGAGACACTGTAATTATTGACAGTGACTTGAAAATGTGAAAAATATATGAATATGACAGACTGTAAATTGAATATTATTAATAAATAGTCACGGTTTAAATTATAATATTATCAAAATGTTCTGGTCCTCTTCATTAACTGTAACCACATTTCCCTCACTAGATGGTGGTGTTTACAACACTCATATTCTTAGAGGTGACATTACAGCTCTAGTAGGTGGCGTGACATAGGCTATATACTGTACAGAAATTGTTAACCAATCACAAAAAAATATATGGGGTAGTACAGTAAGCCACACAGGAATGTAGAGCAATAAAATTGATTTATAAATACAACCATCAAAGTGGTATACTCCTAAAGTCACAGAAGAAATGAGTTCTTTATATTGCTTTTAATGGTCAAAATTATGAATATTTACATTTTTGTTCTAAAGACCAACCACAAAATATATATATATATTTTTTTTAATGGAATAAAAGCATTTAACCAGTTTATACAACTACAGAAGGTTGATGGATGCTATAAATGCCTGTTTGGGCACTATAATTAACTTCTGATTTAAGCCAATAGGTGTCTAATAGTTACATTGGAACTTCAAATGGTTCTTATGGTTCATTAGAAATCGGAGTCTGGAATTTCGATCACACTCCACTGGACGTCACAACATTTAACATGAAGGGTTGAGAAAGGAACGGACTCTGCCATGGGGTTGAATGTGACCTTTAACGAACAGACACAGTGAAGGAGTTCACAGTGAAGATGAAAGGGCTGTGCGGGGTGGATATCTGTCAATTAGTAATGAAGCCATTGATTGGCCTCATAACCCTGTGGTGCCATGCTGCGTTTGTCAAATCTTTTTTTCTTCTTTTGTGTGTAACCCTGTGTCAGCAGGGAAAGGCTGGGGGAGTTAAACCTGAGGCTGTCCGAGGATCATTGTCAATCAGCCGTCTTAGCCAGGTATTGTTTGTTCAGTGAATGTCAGTAAACAGAGCTAATAACTACTGAAATGAAATGCAGGTTTTCAAACGTTAACTGTAATTTCTTTCACTTTTAACCAAAGAGCATAATGACTTTATTAATTACTATTACTAATTCCGCTTGCTTGAATGATGAACACTAACGCAGGCTACTCAACTAACTGAAGTATTTGTTGGATTCTTCCACAGCACTTCTTGGGAGAGAATGCGATGACTCTGCCTCAAGTATACCGCCATGGTGGTTTGGCAGAAGGTGATTTGGAACCCATCTTGCGTGTTTGTCTGTTGGATCCCAGCTTTCCTGCATTTGTGGAGAAGGTGGAGGGGGAACTGAGGAAATTGCTTCAAGAGTGAACAATCTCAACAACAGCTGAAGGTACTGAGGTCAAGTGATTTTTTTTTTTTTAAATACAGACTGTGTAGGAATGCCTGATGGTGTAGGAGGTTTGTTTTACCCGTGTTTGAAATGCTGTTACATATTAGTATTTATGATATGTAGCTGAAAGAGGATGCATATAGATTCATTTTTACATTTTTTATTCAGAAAAAAAATATTGGTCTCACTCATATGTTTGACCGTGGCTATATACTCTGGTCCCTCTGTTCCCACCTTAATGCAGGTCCATTTCCACCGCAACACACATTGATACATTGTATTGAAAGAGGAGTCATGCAGCTACAGCAGTGAATTTTGCTATGCCAGCTTCCAAGTGATCCCACAATATTAAAGCTTCACTGAGTAAAACAAACTGCCCTCCATATATCTATTTAAGAATACATATTGCATAGGATTATAGCCATGCTATACAGTTAAAGAGAGAAAAAAATAGAAAATAAAAATCAATTAATGAAATTGGGAAATATAAAAAAAATATTTGTTTTTACAGATTTCCTATCATTTGAACACTCATACTGCAACATATACAAGACATCTAAGTTACTCTCAAAAGAAAATAAAAATAATACACATATTTTTGTTTAGATAGTTAAACACACAGTAGTCATTTTCTGTAATCACTCTCAATTAAATTTAAATACTGCCAGTCATTGAAGCCCTTGCTTCACAATAAAAGTTCAGTTAAAAGTGGACTTCTTGTCACAAAATCAAACATAGTTAAATTACCATGATATGCTGTACAAATTTTCAAGAAGAAAACTATATATGTATATATATATATATATATATATATATATATATATATATATATATATATATATATATATATATATATATATATATATATACATACATATGTATATATATATGTATATATATATGATGTACATACATATATATATTTATATATGTATATATATATATATGATGTACATACATATATATTTATGTATATGATAAGGGTGACTCCATAAAAAAAGGTAATTTTGGATGCAAAAAAAGCCACACGAGGGATAACAACAGAAGATGTCTATTCTGAGTATCCTATTGCGTAATTATCTTGCATGCATTGTACATGATATGTAATACAAAAGGGATCACCTCATCTGAGGACCATGATAAAATGAGTAAAGGAGACATCAACAGCACATTAAAAATGTGTACACCTTTTGTGGTGGTTTTCGTCATTATTCGTCATCCTGAAATCTCCACGTAAGACTGAATAAGGCATGCTTAAGACAGCCATTATGTTCTTTTTGTTGCCAGTGTTATGCTGATATTGTTTCTCATAAAATGAGACAAGATATGCTTTTTTCAAACTGCCTGGAGCTCTTTCCACCTCCGATGCCGTCATGTTGCCAAAAATGCAGTTTAACCATCTCATCTGTGAAGGAAAAATCAAGAAAAGGCGTGACTATGGATAATCCTTGCAGTGAGTTCTATATTTAGCCCCCATCCCCTTACAACAGACTCTTACTTGAGTAAATTGCTTATTTTGTATTCCTCTGGCGAATGTTTTTGTCTTTATGGTTGTTTGTTGAATTTGTTTTCCTAGGAAAGAAGCAGTTGCAATTAATGACCTAAAGGTAATAATAATTCAAATCACAGTGCAGAGTATTTCAATAGGAATTGTACTGTGTGTGAATCTATAAAAATATTCATTTACTCACATTGGTCCAACTGGTTCGTCATCTTTGATGTGAGGAGAAACAAAAACAGAACACAGAAATCAAATATGAGAACACGGTAAAAGCAAAATACCTGTGCTGAATCATTTCAGCAGATTTACCACAATGCGTATGGACTTAGTTTTGCTGACTATTTTCACATTTGTTCTCAAGAAACATGAAATTAGCTAGAAATGGGTTACCAAAACGATAATATTCCATGTCAATGCAGCCGAGAGAACAGATTGCTTTGAATAGTGATGTGGCACAGTCGTGTGCACTGGTGAGAAGCTCTGACATCATGGGAGTCAGCTGCTGAACAGAATTGTACGCACAAGCCCTGTGTCTAATAAACAGACTCAGAAGTAAACCGTAAGCAAACACAGGAGTGGAAAGGATTACATTAGTGTTGTAGCTCCTTTCTTTAAAACATGTTTCTGGGTGCTTGGAATGTGGTAAGAAAACCCATTCAGAAAATGACATTAACTGCAAGCATGAGAAAATGGTCAGCAGAGACATTTTTGCAGAGCTGAAATTATTGAAAAAACGTGGTATGGTCCTTTAAACAACCGCAGCTTTATCGCCAAGCTTAACCTCACATGCCATCTGAATCTCATGTGGTTTCTGTTCATTTCAGACTGAGCATATGTGTAGGAGGGTTACAGATGGCTCACTTTAAACCATCTTTTAATTACACTCAGCCTTTTCATTGTGAATTTGAAAGGGCCTAGCACATGGGTAAGAAATTGGGTCTGATTTGGCACACAAACATGGATCTTTCTCTCAGCATTTAGTGGTTTTGTCATTTCCCTGCGGTGCACAGTGGTTAATATTTCTGCATTCAGAACTAATTCCAATTAAGATTAGCAACACGAAGTTAATAAAAGCACTAGTTATTGAATAATAATTTCCTCACATATACCCACAGCCTTCGGGTTGACAAGGTGGTTGGTGTTTGGCATACAGATGAAAATATGTCAGGTAAGTAACCAGTCACAGTGAGGATATATTTTTCATGCAGTTAAATGTCTCAGATAAGCAGCATTAGCAGCATTCCACGGCATTAATATGGAGCAGATTATGGCATTTGTAATGTTAGACAAAAAAACATGGTTCTGTGATCACTTGGAGGAGGAACATCTGTCGGCATGTCCCACTGATTTCACACCTCCTATGTGTACAACACAAAAGCTATGTTTACCATAATGGCTTTGCAGGCACAACAAATAACAGATTTTTACTGTGTGAGACGAGTACTCGAACAATGATAACCTAATCGGTAATTCAGTTCAATTGCATTGGTTGTAGTTGTATCTAACAGTCGATCGTGAAGTTGGGTGCAAAATCCCCGTCTTGTACTATCTGTTGTTCGTCAGTAGGCGATTAGCCATTCAGCAAATTGTCACACAGTAAAATCTGGAATTTTAGCAACTGGTTTTGAAACACAGGGTAGACATTTCAACCTCTGCCTCAGAGCTCTTGGTTGTGGAGTGTAACAGTGTTCAAACACAGCTAAGCCATCAAGCGACCATAATTCATAATGCTCACAGACAGGGGCCAAAACCTCCGGGAATGCAGAAAGCTAAAATGAGATTTTAAAGTGACTGTGCATAGTGAGCTGGGAGTCCTCAACACTGATTTGAATGGCATAAACGTCGCAAATATAATCCACCTTAATCGCTTCATTTTTCCGAGAGATGAAACCAAACTAGAGGCCATGCACAGAGCTTACTTGAGCTGTGTGTATGGTGTATTGTAGCAAAGATTTTTTTTCTCTGTATCTTTGTTTTTGTAATTGCAGATTAATTAAATTAAACAAACCAGTCATGTTATGATTAACTAAATAAATTGTGTAATATATAAATTACATTATATAATAATAATAGCAGAATATAATAGATGTGGTTAACCACAATAGCGTCTTATTATCTTTAGTGAAGAAGTAAATATGACATTCAATGATGCTAAGAAATTAATGACATTCTTTTATGGAAGAAAAGGCTTCTGGAAGCTTCATAAACTGATCCATTGTACTTAGTGAAACTAACTCTAATTTGCAACATCTGTTAATTTTGGAGCCCATTAAATTAGGAAACCTGTAAACCTTACTGCATGATTGCCCAGAGCAAGGGCAGACTGTGTTTTGGGTGCAAAGGAGAAGCAGTTTTATGTAAAAACAGCGTCAAATGTGAACATTTTAGGATATTGTACTCAAGAACTGGTTAATCTACTATTAATTACATATTATTTAGAGAGTAAAATAATAATTGTTTGGACTATGTGAATGATAATCAGGCACCCTGAAGCTTTTTTTGTCTGTATTACTGTAGAATGTAGCCAATTATACCGTAGCATACAGCTGTTGTCCAGTGGATGGCATTCATATTAGTGGGGAGACTGTTGAAGTTTTGTAGACTAGTATATTGTGTTAATGTTTGATTCCAAAATAACAAGAATACAAAGCCACATGAGTAAAGGTCAGACAAAACCTTTGGTGACTGAAGATGCCTTTGGGCTTTCTAGACATTTTCATCTTGTCACATTCTTATCATGTGGTTTAGTCTGCCTCCTGAGGCATTGGCCTTTTTTTTTTTCTTAAATGGAAAGGTTGATCGCAAAATAAAAATGAAATTGATAAAGGTATGGCACGAACAATTAGATATCCTGCAGAAATTAGTTATTTATGTATTTAATGTATTTTTTGTCCCATATTTATTTCATGTTGGGCTCTTTTTTATTTTTCAATTCTGTGTTTGAAGCTTTTTTAGTACAGGATCTGTTAATATAAGAGAGTGAATTATGGGCTGTTTACAGCCTTAATGTTGTTGGGATAAACTAGTGTCCATTGTGTGTGAAGAAGGAATGCTTGAAAAATATTTTGCTACTTGTATATGCCTAAAAAATCATAACGTGAATAATGCTAAGCACAGCTGGATCTTTTTTGGCTCTTCTGGCTGTGCAAGCATCAAAATGAACTATTTTCACCACTGTGCCATGGCATGTTGAAGCTGTGCACATGAGTGATCAGAGTAAAAACATTCATATTCATAATCAAATAATGTATAGTTAAACCATTATTTTGTTAAGTTAATAAAAGCTTTTCCAATGACTGCATCTAGCAGCAGACAGAAGCTACACCTGTAATCCGGCGTTGATTACTATGCATGAATATCAAACTCACTCCTATTCAATATAAAAGGAAATACATTAAGATAAAGATGCTTAGAGAAAGAATAAATGGAGAAATAATTAGTATTATATAAGATGTTAATACTCTCTTCATTATATATTCATGTTAATCTATGTACATATTTCTTTATACTACAGGCTACATATAATTTCTCAAAAATTCTGAAAAAAAGAAGTGAGTGTATTCAATTGTCAAATGAATCATCAAATAGTTAATCAATGTATATTTTGGTGGTTTAATATGTGAAAGTACAATTGAATATTGGAGAATGTCCATCAGTCGTTTATATTATTTCATATGTTGTAAGTTCTCTGCTAAAACATCTTTCACTCTAATAATTAGTTTGAGTTGTGGTATTAGAACCTATTGACACAGGCTTGTGTTTTCAATTAGGATCAGTTGAGAAATACGCAACATGATTCTAGTTGTGTCATAGTTGTGATTTCTATGGTCGAAAGGATCCTGCTTGAACTTTTAATATCATTTAAAATGATGGGATATCAGAAATACACAAAATTGTGTGAAAAATTACATGTTATGGGTGGAACCTGATGGAGGTGGAAATGATTGTGTTTTCATTTCATCATAATTGGAATTACAAGTTAACTGAATTCACAATGTTAATATCTCCTAAACAATAATTGTAATGTGTTTTGATGGACTTTAGGCTCATAAAAACATAGAAATTGACAGAAAAGAAATCTTTGGAACCATGCAGAATCTCTCACTTACCACCCATTTAGATTATGTTGCCATTTGGAAAGAAGGGGGGAAGGGGAAAACAGTAGTAACTACCAATTCAGTTATATATTATTGGGATTTACTTATTATTGGGTTTACCAGCAAGTAGCTAAACATACTGGTAAACCCAAATATAATTCTGCTGCCAATATGGAAACAAATATGCTGTTTGCCATTAGCACGACGCACAACTCTTCGAAAGGTTAACTGTGGCACCCTGCTGTTTGTTGTTAATCTGTAAAGGTCAAATATGCATCAAAATATGTGCAATATGTAGCTGATATGTAACAGCGTCCTTCCTTTCTTCTTTTGCCACAACGAGAGGCAGGGAAGCAAGTCTTTTGATAGACAGTCGGCCACTTCAGATGTCCTCTTAAGACCTGGCCAGTCAAGTCAAGTCAAGTTTATTTGTATAGCCCAAAATCACAGATTTGCCTCGGGGGGCTTTTAGTCTGTACAGCAATACAACATCCCCTGTCCTCAGATCCTTGACTCACTCCTTAAAAAAAAGAAAACATTTTTAACATTTAACGGGGAAAAAGAAAAAATGGAAAAGGAGGGGTCGCTCTTCCAGGCCGGACAGACTTGCAATAGATGTTGTGTGACAGTAGCATTTGAACAGGGATGAACAGCAAACAACATGATGACATATGACCTTACTTTAGATCCAAAGTCATTTTGGAAAAGGGAGATATTGGACACTATACTTAATTACTGAAATTTCCATTTCAGTAGCAAATGAAAATGAACTTCAAAGCAAAGCAACCATAATTACTATGTAACTTTACTTCTTAGTATCAGACCATGTGACCAGTTCGTATTCTACTACATATTTGTTTTTTTACATATATTTACATAAATGTGTTTTAAAATTATGCAATACTTTGATAGCAAAGATCATAAGGGACAGTAAATAGCCATACAGTTTGGAAGTGCTGTAACATAAAACTACTTTCATCATTAATTAGCGCCTTCTGCTACTAACACAGTGAACACAAATTTTCTTACCATCAATAATGTCATCTGGCCTCTTGCGTTTCTCGTACACGACGATGATGACTACTAGGATTATAATTTCTGCGAGCACACCCAGGAATGGCCAAAGCGGTGCAAGATGGCTTCGCACCCGTAGAATAGTGATCTCAGCAGTGGTCCCGATCACGTTAGTGGCATTGCATTCATATCTTCCAGGATCTGTGTTTATATCCAGGTTTACTATATTGAGCTCGGTGTAGTTGTCTCTATTAGTGATGAAGAAGCGTCCAGTGGAATTGTCTATGTCCTGGAACACAATATTCAACATTTCTTTAAGTTAATTACGTTTAAAAACAACAAAAAAAAAGAAATTAATTTGGAATTGAAATTCATTTTGGAATTAATACAGTATATATGCCATGTGGCTTATCTTGTCTATCTGTGTTTCTCTCTCTGACACTCTCTGAGTTATATATATGCAAAGTATTTACCGTGTAGGATGTTCCATCCACCTTACGCCATGTCCAGGTGGGATGTGGGTAACCAACAGACTTGCAGTAAAGCATTGCATTTTCCCCTTCCTTTTTATTTTCACTTCGCTTGTGGCCAGTGACATCGGGTTTTGCTGGAAAGGTAAAATAAATAAATAAGAGTGATCATTAGCTAAGTTGGCAGAAGTGAGACATCCAAAGGAGCGTTTTAACTCCTACCAGATGGCATGAGTAAGGAAAGCATGATTACCTTCTCTGGGTAATAATTTGTATTATTCATCTGGTTGTGTAAGGGTAAGGAGTGTAATTAAGATTCTCTATAGCTTGCTTGATCTAACTTCCTAGCTCCCTTTGACATATGTATAACATCAAGCTATTGCAGTTGAGAAGAAGCATAGTTAATGGATTCATTTAAAGGTGTTGAACGGTTGAAAGGTGTTTCCTGGCTATTTTTTGTTGTTGTTGTTGTTTGAAGTTTTAATATCCCTAACAAGATATATTTGTGGTTTAAGAAGCAAAAATAACTTTATATATAACTTAACCTAAGTCATGATGGCTAATTTTAAGACATAGTTCCTGGTTGTGTGAACTGAGTATTTTGAAACATGGGTCAGTATTGAAGATATTTTCAAAAATCATGTTTACATTGCATTGCATCATTTAGTTTAGGTCGTTCAGCACAGATACTTGTCCTTTATAATTTGAAAAAAATCTAAAAATTGATAATAATTATAATATAATTGTATATTAATTTAGTATTCTAGGTCAAAACAGTATATACAAATGTTATAGGTAACATAGTTTTAACACTCAGTCATTTAAACGCATAGCATTAATTGATGTAGGCTTCCCAAAACTACATCTCCCATGAGTCTTTGATATAGAGGATTATTACTTTGGAAGACAAAAAAAACATTTCGACACAATTCATAAAGAGGTCATGGAATAGGGGTTCAGTGTGATATGAGAGCCTCCAGATGTTCTCATTCAGAATAATTACAAAGTGAATTCCATAAAAGAGACATTGAGCCAAAAGCAAAAGTGTAAATTGGCTCTGATTAATGAATGAACTGGCGATGAAAAGGCAAAACAAAGGTTATGAATTTAATAAATTTAGGCATATGGAACAAAGCATTGCAACAGATGCCAAGTCAAACAGATCCATCTATAGAACAGAGGTGAGACACAGACTCTCCATTTAACTCTGCACAGTATCAGGAAGATAACTGTTCCTGCTTTTCCACTAATCCTCAAAATTACAATAATTCCTTCCATGCAATTAAGCAGGATAAGGGAGAGGCCTGGAGTGAGCATTTTTCAGCTGCGCATGGATAATGGAGCAGGAGGGGTCTGAGATTTGGTGACATCACTCCACTCTAATTATGGCACGCACGTGCTCCCTGAGCAGGGAAGTGGCCAAGCTCATTTGTGCCTTATCCGGACTGTATTATGTCATTGACTGACAGCCCTCAGAGTGGCGCTAAAACAAGCAGAAACTGCCCTTTATCAATGCCGTGATTATTTATCTGTCTGTGCTAGACAAAGGTAACGTGACGCCCTACGAATGCGAGAGCAATGTGTGAGGAGGATCAAGGTCAAATCTGTCAGAAAGAATGGGAAAAAAAAGCTGATTAAGGTGACACCAGATGTTAAAGGGCTGATAAATCAAATCCTTTTAAGTGTGGAAGTGTCTTCATTTTGTGATTGTGAGGATCTTTCAAAAATTATACTTGGTTAGACTTGGATAGTTTTTTTTAAGACCTCTGAATAAAGTTAAATTATCAATGAAACGTTTCATAGAGAAATGCAATAAAGGTTTAACTGCAATTTGAGAAATATGAGGTACCCAATATGTATCTGCGGTAAGCTTAGTATCACAGACAATAAACTCCCCTCCTGCCACAGAGATGGCTGGGACCGGATTCAGAGCCTTAATCCTACAACATCACACAACCCTCCATCTGTTGCCTCTGAGCTGAGTCCTGCAAGAATGAGTGTGCCAAGGACACTGTAGGCGAAGGATCTCAGTGAATTGCTGCCAGTAGCGCAGTGCAAAGCTGGCTAGCATAACAGTGGGCTTGCTACCTGGGTCACAAAAGATCTCTAGAAAATCACAAGAACATTTAAGAACTCAGAAAAAAAATGCTTTGTTTAGATCCTTCAATGGGGCCTACTTTTAAAGTCAAAACGTCTTATTAATCTAAATGTATAATTTGGGGTGTAATGTAGTCCAAATTGAAGAAGAAAATCATGCATTATCAGTTTAGTCAAGACTCTTTCTTTCTACAGAGGACAGATAGCAAGCCTCAACAGTCACAGGCCTGCAGTCTGGTGACAGCGAGGACACTTCAGTTTGAATGGCGATGAGTCCCGTCATCTCACAATCCAGTGATAGCAGAACACACACGGTCATCACCCATGTTATGCAATCAGGCAGCGCTTTAAGACAGCCGCGGAATAGGAGGCAGGGCATGCTCAGTATGCACCATTGTCATGCCACAGCGTATTATTGGCTTATACACTACACACAGACACGCCTCTCTTGAACAGGGTTTCACTTGCCCTTTTTCAGAGAAGATTCCTTATTCAAGTTGATGGCTTCGATGTCAGCTTGTATGAAACCAACACAGTAGGTATTTGGTTAGCTTTTCTAGCCATCACATACTGTTTCTAGATGTCTTTCACTACTTAAATCATTTGTTACAATCTGAGTTCTAAACTACGAATCTACAAATATGTAATTATCAGTTTAATTAGGTTATATATTTTTAATTGTATAGGTGGTTAAGGACATCTCTTCTGAGACCTTGTGTTTCCATGTTTCGTGAACACGTGCCATGTTTCGTTCTGCTGGACTGTCGTCTCGGTGAAAGCCAAGAGTGACAACAGCCTCGGGAATTCTCCTCGTCGTCACCACTGCGCATTCAAACATCTTTGTCAAAAATGACTTTTTGCACACAGCTTTAGGAGATTTAACTTTTCTAGGACACCTTTAGCTCTCCATCTCGCCATAGAAACACCAGAGGTAACAGGGTAAAAGTTCAAATTAAAGCCAGTTTTTTTTTTTAATTCAATTCAGCTCAGAAAAAAAAATATTCATTGTTACAACGGCCAGTTGTTATTATGTCAATCTTACCTTTTACTTCGATTGAAGCATTTGCATTTGGTGCCATGCTAAATGTGTAAACACACATGTATTCCCCGGAATCATCTGCCCGTGGTTTATTGATTCTGCAAGAAAACACAAAACACCAGCTTATTCCATAACTTTAACTTACTAGTCACTTGACTCATGAGAATTTAAGTAAATTAAGTCTACTAATATCAGCTTTACTCATGTCATTAGTTTGGACTGCAGCAGTCCTTTTCTAGAGGGTCTCTGGGCCCATGGGAGGCAAATGTTGGCATTATGCTGTGATATTACAGAACAGCAGCTCTGCATTCTGCTGGGAAGGGCACCACAGGCATTTTAGCTGTAATCTTAAGCGTATCGCTGATTTAATGTGACAAGGAAGTGACCAGTTGGTCTTATCTTGTGGCTTAGGGAGAGTCTGTGGTGTATCTACAGGGGCGACAGTAGATTTGTGCTCCAATGGTTATAATGTGTGACAGAACTTTAGGCTACAATTTAGTTTTTAATTTCGTGTTCAATGCATAGGTATCGTTCAATATTTGGTTAAAGGAATGTTATGATATGCAGCATCGTTTTCGGAAAATCAAAATGGATGAGAATGTCAGAAGTTGCTTCTGTAACCGCCTGAAGATGAGTGCATACAATCTTACTCTGTTGACTTGTTCTCTCCTCCAGCTCTATGGAAAATGACGTACTCATCTCTGAAGCTACGTCTGTCTCGACTAATGTTCGCCACTTACAATATGAGTATTTGCAACACTGTGGTCTGTGGTATGACCCTGTTTCAGACAAGGATCTATAGGTTGTTTTAGTCAACCAGAGAAAGGGGTCTGGCTTTGCTTTATTGTCTGATGAGGACTAAGCTAGATCCCTACTGCTGAGGTGCCAAATTTGAAACCTTGAGATGAACTCTAGACCCTTATTTAACTCTCCATCACAGAGAACACTTATTTTCTGCACCGTCCTCTCTCCAAAGTTTGTCTGTCACCTGTATAGTGTCTCCCCCTGCTCTGTCCGTGTATTGGGGATCTCCTGTCCATTCTTTATCCAGTAGCTTTCCTTGTGGGGAGTATGGGCAGCGGTGAGGTTACACTGCAGGATAACGGGCATGCCAGCGTTGTCTGCTTGCAGGATGGTCTGATCAGAGGCATTGATCTTTGGTTCTGGAAGACAGAGACAGTCAAACCTTATCACAGAACTAGGGCTCAATGTTGTTTTAATGCTTCCTCCCATGCTGTAGTGGCTGTAGTCTGTATGCTGCTGAGGCAATCTGTGTAGCTGGGTTTATGAAATGAAGACAAAAGTACACATGAAAAACAAAGACCTAAGTTCATCAAACAGCTGGAATACTGTCGACCAAGTGCCTGGGTAATTAAGTAATAATTTTGGATGAAGCTGAATCCTTACAATAACTAATAATGCATGTTAATGCTTTATCAATATTAATCATATGAGAGTAAGCATTTCTCAAATCTCAGTGTTTTAGACAAAGTAATCAAATTGATGTGATAACATTATACTCATTGGTTATAGCTTGGCATTTGTGAAAAGAAAATCTGAATACTCCTGATGTGCTGTCACCCTGTCTGCAGAAGAACAATTATTAGATGGGAAAATGATGTATCTGATAACTGAAGTAATTTTAATGTGCCATTGTAATACAGGCTTACATGTGAATTTCATCTGAATATTGAGGTAAAATGAATCATATACTTGGGAGATCTAGGCTGACGAATTATATAGCATCCAACGGACCTTTGACATTTTACATTATTGCTGTATGACTGCCCTAAAATGCGTCACCCTCTGAATACTCCGCAATACCAGGATCCATTTCTCAAGGACGTTTAGAGAAGCACGAGGTGTCATCTGAGAGCAAGCTTCGCTCTGCCTTGAGTAGTAGGCAGGAAGCCTCCTCTGCCCTGCCCCTCCTCCTCCTCCTCCTCCAGGGCGGGCCAACCATGGCAACGATGGAGCCCCCGAGGGGAGGAGCAGAGAGGAGAAGCATCATAATCCTACTACTGGCTGATGCTGCAAGGCCACTAGCAAGGCAAAAGGGAGGAAAAGGGAAGAAGGGTCACTTAGACTACTGGCAAGTGACATCTATTAGCATTCAAAGCACCTTCTTCCTGCTATTCTGTATACTCACTTGCTAAGGGGATATCTCTCCCCTCCCCCCTTACATCTCTCTCTGCCCCACCAAGCAGAACCACATGTACTATTAATAGTATCTTCGAGACATGCGTACACACACAACATGAGGTACATAAATTAACATTTAGCAAACACGGCACAGTGGTCCACAGGCAATTTCACCAGAAGGTTGTTTGTAGGACACCTTGTCACAACTTAAAATATGGTAACTGCTGGATAGTGTCTCTCTATCAGAATGTAACAACATATAAAATGTCGCTCTAAAAGATGGAGTGGATTTTGATTTCCCCCTTTCCTCTTGCTAATACTCTAACACAATGCTGCATGAAGATTATAAGGAGGGGTATTCATTTTAAATTATTTCCTTATCAATACAAATATTTTTTCTTTATGTCATCTGTTTGACATTGCCAATTTTGTTTTACTCTCAAGTATTGCTGCTCTTTGCTATATACTGTGATGTGGTATGAAATCAATTAAACTAAATAGCTTAGATGTAGTTACAAGCTTGGCAAGGCCTACGGCATTATGTCATTGTTAAAGACAAGACAGGCCTCAAATCATGACATTGTTTCACATTGTAACACAATAAGAGCACTTCCAGAAAGACTGTGGTGCCTTAGAGAGAATTGTGGGCCTCTTAAATTAATTCTACTTTTTGAAAGGATGTGCAATTTTTTATTTATTTCTAATCTGGAATAACACATGTGATACTTTGCAACAGAAAAAGTAGAGGGTCACATTCTAAAAACACCTCATTAATAAGCAATGTGACACAAACATGTGCTTATGTCTTTACTCTCAAAATCCACATAGACCGTAGTTAAAGTGACACTCCACACAAAAAAAAATGTGCGTAGGTATTTAAGTATGAAATACTCACCGCTCACTTGTAGGCTTGAAAAGTGGCTGAAAATGATACGTGGTTTACTATTCCATAGAAAAGGCTGCTGTAGTTATTTTGAAGATGCTCAGGTTATGCGGATTCCATAGGTGGCAAGTTTTTTATAGTGGAAAAAATCACATTTCATAGAAACTCCTCAATCCACTTCTGAATCACAATCCACTTCTATGCTGTTCATTTGTTGGTTCACTGGAACAAAGAGTTTCCAGACAAAATGTAGTTAGCTATATTTTTGTGTAACCGAGTCTTTGTTCCATATTGACAGTTCAGATAGATTATGTTGCAGAAGTGGTTTGGTAAATTTTATTTATTCATTTTTTTAAACCTTTTTTTGCCCTTTTTCTGAAAACTTGTCACTGTTGGAATCATTATTGGAATTAAAGCTGACCATAGCATTCTGTCCTTTGTTAAAGGACTAGTTCAAAGTTTTAAAAAATACACTTATTCGCTACATATATTCATATGTAATCATTAACACTCATTTATGTACATTAGAGTAAATATGAAGTTAACAGCTGATGGCCAGTTTGCTTAGTTTAGCATAAAGACTGAGAATAGGTGGAAACAGCTAGCCTGGCTTCAGAAAATAACATGATCATAAATACATGTCTTTTTTAGACTTTTTTTTTTTTTTTACAGTTTTTGTACAGCTCAAACAAACTAGATATTCTGTGGCAATCGGAGGGGAAAAGCTATCTGTTTCCCCCTGTTTCCAGTCTTTATACCTCCTTTATACCCGCTTCATATTTACTGTACAAACATGAGAGTAATATTGATTTTCTCAACTAACTCTTGAAATGAAAGCGAATAAGCCAATTTTCCAAAAATATATAACTATTTTTTTTTTATTTAGAGAACTGTCAACTACATGATGGTTTCATACTCAAAAGGAAGATTTTGGTTAGAGTATCAATTTAAGCACATGTAGAAAGCATATGTATAAAAGATGCATCCCTGGAGGATTTTATCAATGCATGCATGTTTTTTGGGAGGGGGTGTTCAACATTAAAACTGCAAGTTTTTTGAAAATATAAATGCCCAAACCAGTAGTAATTAAAAACCTTTATAATGGAAATGTATTACTACATAAATATAATGATGATATACTGATTTGCAGTGATTCACAAACTAAATTAAGCAAAACCAGAAGACCAACAAGACATTCAGACTTCAGCATGTTCCTCCAGATACAAACTATACATTCACATACATGGGCTATTTTGCATAGCCTGTTATATACATGTAATAACTTGGATATTACATGTATATGCAAAGAACATGTACTCCTCAGTAATGACAGAATATATTGTGTAAGGATTTGAATTACATGGTTGATTAAAAAAAAGTAGGAAATTAGGAAACAAGTAAATGAGACAAGTGAACAGCTGCTGTCCATAATACCTAATTAAACACCTAATTAATTTTGTGCTCACACAGAAATCAAAATTTGTCAGTCCAATCAGGAGAGCCAGCAAGGATCAGGCTCCTCTAAGCTTCTCGGAGAGCTCCGCTAAGACTAACAACATTCCACATCTCCTCGTGCTCCAGTGGGCAGAGCACTGAAGCATGCGCTAATTATAAAGGTCCAGTTGAAATTCAGTTTGTTTGAGTGTTTGTGTGCACAGAGCAGAGGGTTAAATGATATAATGTCATTACTGATTCACAGTCACACATTTAATGGCTGAGAAGGCACAAGGTTACACAATGCACAGGAAGGTCCAGAGAGACCGTTTAGTGGAAGAGAAAATCTCTGTCTCATCTGAAAGGGAAATGAGACAATCAAGGCCCTTGCCTGGTCTCATCCTTTATTGGATTACCACGCACAAATTTGAAAGTAGGAAATGATTGCCTTTATCATGAAAAAGTTGACAACAGGGATCACTCTTTTACGCCTTATCGGATCCCTCCTTGTGTCTTCTTACAGTCCCATTTACACTCTGCCCAGAGTAAGAAAGCCAAATCAAAAGCACCATTACTTCAAAGCGCCACTAGTTTTTCCACTGCATTTAGCAGGCAGGGCTTTGAAGTAAATAAAACAATCCACGCAACGCAAGAGACACAACATAATGTTAAGGGAACAACTATCACAAATAAATCCAGGAATAGGGAATGGGTGACATTAGGATACAGAGGAAAAGTATAATGATCAGAGTTTTGCAAAAGGACACATGAGACAGCAAGAACGGCTTGGTGTAGGAGGGAAGAGGGAAATGTAGATAGAGTCAAAAGGTAAAGTTCCTGGGTTTGTGGTCATTTATAACAAGGTGCTTGAGGGATTTTGGGAGAGACAGGAAATAAAACATAAAATGGAATTTAGACAAATATTTTTATATTAAAATTTAAAAAAAAGAAAAACATAAGGTGAAAACCATCATCATGGTTGGTGTTTGTTTTATTTTTGCCTGGCCAGTGACTGCTGTGGTGAGGGTGGGGCTCTTGAGAGTTTGTACGGGTTGGAGTGGTTGGGACAGGGGATTGGTAGCTCGTGCCATCTAGGTACTACAGGACATAGACCACTCACTCTGTAGCACCGCAATGGTGGCCTGAGCGCGGATCCAGGTGATGGCGGGGTTTTGTCGAAGGTCATTGCGCTTGGGGTCGTTGCTGGCCCGGCATTCATAGGTCCCAGAGTCCTCCAGTGTGAGGCGAGTGATGCCAAGCACACTAACCCCATTGGCGCCGTAGGCCGTGTTGATAGATACCCGACGCTTGCGGGCTCCGTCCCACAGCTGCTTGAAGGAGTCGGCTCGGTTGATCTCGGCATACCACCACTGGATCTCTGGAACGGGGTTACCAACCACGTCGCAGTACAGCTCAAAGGTGTCCCCCGTAAGCTTAGTCTCAGACATTGGCGACTTCACAAACCCAGCTGGAGAGGAAAAGTGTATCGGGATGGCAGGGAAGGAAACGGTAGAAGAGGGATGGAGAAGGAAATTAAGTGGGATCAGAGTACATACAAACAAAAGAGAGGATGATTAAATGCAAAATAAAAAGAAGCAAGCTTTAAATCGTCGATAGGTGGGAAAAGAAAAGGTTAATGATCGTCTAAATCCACTCCGTTCAACATGGAGGTTCCCCGGCCCACTAAGGCCATACACCTGTCAGCCACAGTCATAGTCAACCAGTCCCACGTCCATAGCAGCAGGTAGAGCCAGTGTATGCTCACCGTCTCTCTCTTATATTCAACCTTTACCTTCAACAAACATCAGTTACAATACACTGAATGCAGTACATGTAAAGCACAGCTTACCTTAAAGCAGTAGTTCTCATGAAGGACCAATAAACTGATGTAAAATAAACTATGTGATAATATATTTACTTTTTTTTCAGAAAGTGTAAGTAGACCATCACCAAAACAGAGAAAATGAACTATTCCCCCTTTTTTGAAGGGGGGAGCCCCACATAATCCTGAGAACCACTGCCTTAAAGGTCCCATATTGTAGAAAAGTGAGATGTATCTTTTTTCATTCATAAGGCCTACATGTTCTATAAATACTGTCTCATGTTTCAAAACACTCAATCCTCAGAGAACTGCACACAGCCCATATTCAGAAACCGTGCTTTAAAACCAATCGTCAGAACCTCTGTGAAGTTGTGATGTCACAACTGTACAGTCACTGTCCAACAACCCTCCCCACACACACAAACACATTCACAGACAGAAGTTCAGAAAGTTCCTAAGTTTAATCATTCTGCCGGTTTCTGCTGCTGTCAAGTAGGTGAACAATCACACAACCATTTCTAAGTGTACTGTGTTGCAACGGTCAGTGGCACCACTCCACTACTTGACCTCCTTGAAATGGAAAGTTCTCACAAGTGCTTGGTGTTTTAGTCAGTGCTGAATAAGAGCTGGTTTGGAAAATCATTTGGGTAGCTCAGAATATTCTTATGGAGCCGTGATGAAATTTAGAAAATTAGAGGCCATGGGCAGAGGAACAACTAATTTGTGTTTAATTTCACCACAACCTTCATGTGTCTAGTTATGAGGCATATGTATATGTTTTTAATACATATGTTGGTTCACCAGTTTCCTGTTTCCATCAGCAGTGCAGGGTGCTGGAGCCCATCCCATCACACGTTGGGTAAGAGGCTGGGTTCACCCTGGACACGACGGCAGCCTGTCACGGGGCTAACACACAAATTCACACTCGCATTTCACACCTTCAGTCACCTGTTCGCCTCACATAGATTCAAAACCAGCGTCTTCTTGTGCTGCTGTTGATTGTCAAATTCTTGTTGGTGATATTGTAGCACATAAAATAAACCTGATTTTTTAGAAATACAGAATTATTTTTCACATCAGGCTTGTGATGTGCCCTACATATACAATACAAATGTATTTTATTTTACTTCCACTAAAATTAATTCATTTTGATACAACTGCTAGTTGTTGTGGTTATTTTTTCATCCAAAATGTTCAGGGGAATTGTCCCAAATAGATGTAAGCGTGCGTATGTATGTATAAACCTAATCTATCTTAATCCATATCAGCTCTTGCTGGTGACGCCAGAAATTAGGTCAACCAGCTTTCATTTTGGATAAGCAGGACTTTATGGGCAGTTTTTTTTTTTTTTTTTTTTCAAAATTCACTTAGGGCCACAGTAGGAAAGGATCATTCTGAATATGCACCTACTACATCATGCTGCTGGTAGTCATTTTTCAAACATAACTGGACTATCTGGCTGCCTTGTGGAATAGGAAACACATTTAATGTCGGAAACGCCGTGGAATTCATAACAAAATAGGATCCATACACATTATTACCACAGCTCTGAGTGTACCACTCTGTCGGTGCCTGATTCATGCTCCCGTTCCACATCAGTAGTTTGCCCAACAATACGCTGCCAGCACTAATGAACCTCATCTAATGACAAATCACCTGGACCACAGTCACTGTTCTCTGCTACCGCTACAGCCTGTCAGCTGTAAACCACATGTTCTTAGATAAATCAGAAAAAAACACACACACACACACTGCCTTAACTCTGGCCTGATTGTTGTAAAGGAAATGGGAACAAAGAGCCTCTGGTCTCTTGAGTTTTAGACTATGTGTTGTGTTGAAATGCAACAGCTTACAAGCTCTTCCAGATCTGTCTGTACTGCCCCAAGTAATGTATCATAAATGCAGGAAAAGATAAGACCATAGAAGCCTGAGGAAGGAAAGTAAACAGTATTCATCTCCACCCTACTATAAAGCCAGTTACTTATAAATTGTTTTACTGGAGGTTTAACTGCCAGGTGGAAATAAATAACATTCACAAGTTTTGTGGTTCATATTGTCCTGTTTTTTCTGCCCATAATTCTATTACATTCGCAAAGCATGTGCACTGCACTGTAATCTGTACAGTGGACAAAGTTCAGACGAAATATTCCGCATATTTAACATTACATGAATTTTAGTTAGTACCATGGTAACAGGTCTGTTGCTCAACACCACAGCCACAGACAATGAATTGGACGATACAAAAGAGAAATAGTGAAGAGATTTCAGCAACAAAGGAAGAAAAAAAATGTCAGTAGTGTGACTGGAGATATTAGGTGCTTGCGACTCGTGTTTCTATGCGTGATGACTGGAGATACGCGGAGTAATTAGCATTTGTTTCTTTTCTCTGGAAACATCTGGGCCCACCACATAATCCTGAAGGGTGAATCTGAGCCTATCCACCTACACTGCTAAAGCAATATTTCAATTTGACAGAACATTTACTATGGCATCCTTTACAATGATTATCTGTATGGCAGTAAATTGGCCTGGCACATGGCACAGATAGCTATTGTCAGCCATGCATGAGTGCTCATAATCACAGAAAGGTAGCTTCTTAAAAAAAAAGTAAAGAACTTCCTCCAAGGTGACGGCAAATTAAATCAGAAAAAGGAAGAGGAGACGTGAGCCTGATTTAAATTCAGGCTTTGGGACGCTCTGCGGAGGAAAAAACGCACAGAACAAAGTACAGACAACACTCGACCGATGAGCGGACCAATTTGTGTGTTGTTTAAACAAGGCGCTTACACTGGCAGAGAAAACAAAACACAAGGCAGCCGGTACTGATTCATTTCAAAGCTGTGCTGGGAAATAAGTGGGAGAAGAATGGCTCTATGGATGGTGGACAGATTAACTGAGTGACAGAAGAAAGATGAGCAGAGTTCAGAATTCTTCCTGCAAATGAGCAGAAATGCTGCCCTTTAGTCGGTAGATGTGTCGACTTCACTTCTAATCAGTGTTAACAAATGCAAATTTATTTAGTTACAGTATGTTTAGAGGCACATTTTTCTGCCTTTTTAATTTACATAGATGATAAGAAATAAGAAAAGAACACTATGAAGATTTTTAGAACTGTAGCGAATTATTAATTGATGTGATTAATTTTACAATTTATTTTGTAGTTTTAGATAAAAAGCCCCTTTCACTAAAATTCCGACCTATTGTGTGCGTTTCCAGTTTAACACCACCTGAGATGATGATGTCAGATTTTGTCAGAAAGTCTAAAAGCAATTTATAACGATATGAAAGTGAGTGAAAGCAGCAATCACATTTTTTTTGCTTTACAATGCATTATGATTGAGATTATTAAAATTATATACAATTTGTTTTCCTAATTTACATTTTTTTCACAATTTAATATTACAACTGCAGCTGCAAAAGCCTTGCACGTATTAACCCATGTACACATTGAAAAACAGGATATGACAAGCTCTCTTTACCCGTACACTGAAATAATAAAAAAGATAAGCTAAGATAATCCTTCATTTGTCCCACAGTGGGGAAATTGCAAAAAGTAAAACAGCTGAACAAGAAGTGGATCCTTGCTTAATATTCACAGCTGGGATGAATCCTGAATGCTCCACACATACTACTAAAGCCATTACCCACTTAGCTTGTGTTACTTTCTGCTGACATGAGCACAATACTTCTGCAAAATAGCATGTAGTATCCTGTGACAAGCGTCGTCTGAAGCTGTGAGGAAGTCGCAGTCATTACAGCGTACGTACTCCACTGATATAGGTGGAGAAGGAAGAGCTTCCCTGAGGACTGACAAGCCACGCACACACACATCCACCATGCAGCCCGAGAGTGAGTCAGCTCCCTGCCTACAACCTGGATCCCCGTCCACAGTCGCACAACACAGAAAAAGAAAGCAGTGAGTATAGGAAACCCCCTAGGGCTATTGAATGGATTATGTGCTAGGCAGTTAGGCTGCATGTGTGTGTTTGACTTGGTGTATGTGGGTGCAACTGTGTTGTACCTGTATGTACCAAGCAGATGGTAGATAGTTGCAGGCCAATAGATTATGACTATTATTTATATTTTATTTTCATTATTTCTTTTAGATGAAGTAAGTAGTTTTTCTTTGAGAGGCTGAATGGGCTTTTTCAGGTATTCTGGCTGATTTTAAAGCTCATTTTGGGTAAAAGTTTGGCAGAGCTACACCATGAGCATGTGTCAAGGTCACCAATCTGCTAAAAAAAACCACTCCACATCATAAAGGTGTAACTCATCCTGCCCTAACAGGAGTCACAAAACAAACCGGGTGAGTCAGGTAATCGTCAGTCATGCACAGCCCGCGGACGCCTACACAATCCTGAGAGAAGGTCAAAATAGGTGCAGCTGGGAACACCTGTGGGAGTGTAACAGATCCGACGTTATTTCTTAGTAGTTATTTGTCACGATATGGGCGACAACCTTATGGACATGCTTTGTTTGTTTTCTTTTTTGCTCTCTTTTTTTTTACTATTTCTTTTCACACCGCCTAAAGTTATATACAAACCTTGACATCCTTCTGGTTCTACAAAAAAAGAAGTTCAACAACTCTGAATAATACTTGTCAGCCCTCCCGAGTCTCATGTATTTATCCTGATTTATGACAAATCTTCACACTTTTTCCTTTTCGCTATCACAACCTGTTTCTGGCTCTACCACACGAAAATCACATTGTTTCCACCTGGACAACAATACAACTCCACCAAATGTTTCTGGCATGAGAAGAAAGTTGCTCCCCTCGTCCTCGCCAGATTTAGACCGTCTTGACGGAGAAACAAATGGAGTCTTCAAAGAGAAATCCTCAAGTGGACGTCTTTTATTGCCAAAAAGCATCAGTTTCGCTGCTCTTATCTGTATGAAGCGAGGAATTCTTATAAAGTTATATTCTACTATAAACATTGCAAGTCTTATCTTGACAACAAAACACTATTACCAGGTTGGGGTGAATATTAGTTTATGCCAGACGGGGCAAATTATTCTGTATTCTGTCCTGAGATTCTTTAAAATAAAAGTATTTGACATAAAAATGCTGCTGTAAGTTAATTTATTACTTTGTTATTTCCATTCCTTAAAAGTCTGGAAATGTAGGAAACAAAGTCTCAACGAATAAACTGATCTAAATGTTTGTTATGATGGATTACTCGCATCAACCAAGTTAAAAGCTTATATCCCGCTATGCTAAAATGAGCATAAAAACCACTGATGCATCGGAAATTGGTAAACGGTATGCAGTAACGTCAGCAGTAACCAGGAGTGGATGTTTTTGGTTGATGAAAGTGAAATATGCAAAACCACCAGCAGAAGTCCTTGAAGGCCGAAGTGAGCAACACAAACAACTTTCAATCCCTCCAGGCAAGTTGTTATATCAGTGTTGAAATATTATACAGGGAAAAAGCTGCTGAGTGTAGAGGCCATGTGACAATACAACTCAATCTCAATGTAGTACTGAATTACTACGATATAATTGTACTTATACTGCTAAAACAGATCATGTAGTAGATAAATTGCTGTAGTTTTTCGCATTCATCAAGTATTTGAATTTGCATAAGAACTTGCAAACTTGTAATACCCCTTGTGATGTAGTAAGCATCTGACTTTGACCTGTCAACGAGGCTGTGATTATGTAGAGAGGGCACTGAAGACACTTCAGAGTGGTTGTAGTTTTCCTCACTTAGAGTATCACATCACAGATACGTTATTTGATTTCACTGTAATTATATATTGCCGGTTTTGTTGCTAAAAGCAAAATTTCCAGAAAAGCAAGGCACTGGGGCGACCATTTCCATTTCAGAGATAATACTTGAGTCTGTCATTCAGATCACAGAAGAGAGGCAACAGTTTAATGAGATTTAAATCCTAATAACCCCTGTGCTGGGTAGAAATGCTCTAATCCCATCCTCTAATCACGACCAGCAAACACTTCCTTCTTCTCTTTCAGAGGTCAAAACAAGGGAATTCAAATGATTTGATGTAAAAACCCAAGCAGCACTTAGATATGTCACGGGACGCTGATTCCATCATTGTAATTACACACAATAATTCTTAAATGAGAAGAACCTCACCTTCAGGCGAGTCTCTTTGACTGATAATTGTTTTGTTTTTTTCTGCAAGTGGCAAATGCTATTCCCCCAATCAGTGACTTCAGTATGCTGCAAATCAGCTGGCATCAGTGCCCAGGTAAAAAAAAAAAAAGAAAAAAGACCAGGAAAAAGAGGCTTGTGTTGGACAATGTCCCTAGTTGAAATGCACGGACTGAGTGGAGAAATCTCTTTGAGTATTCTGGCTTTGAGCTCAACTGCCCTTGTGCACCGTGCTTCACCTGAGTCCTTCCTGCAGACGAGCCAGTAGTACAGGGCTGTGGCTAAATTAGGGAGCTTCCAGCTGTGAATGTGAAGCAGGGCAGTGCAAAAAAAAAAAACACAGCACGCTCAGCAAAGCCTTTCCTGCACATATCACTATTAAAACAAAACAAAAAGAATAATCATTCCGCCGCTTTACAGTGGTGTATCCATCTAACGCCTGCAATGTGTTTTATAGTGTGTGATGCGGCTCCTAATCAGTGCAGTCCATATCAGATTTCACAGTGGGCAAGCGTGACTCAGTGCAAGAGCTGGCTTGAGTCCTACCGCATATTTTCCAGACTCACAAATGTACCTTTGTCCAGAGCATGGACAGAAACATGATAATGGACAAGTTGCTGCATCATATACAGTAGGTCTATTGATCGGGCAGTTTGCTTATCTCATCAAAATGCAGAGTTGGCCTCTATTGATAATATTTCTTGGCACAAAGTGGCATAAAGGAAGAACCAGAGAGCCACATATTGACAAGATTCTGTATAATGTAATTGCCATACACATTGCAATGCATGTGGGCAGAGCCTTCTCTATATCATATCATTGTACTTTTAATTTTGTAGCTTTAACAAGAACCAATCTCGGCTGTCACACATGCTCAGTCTTAAGCAGCTGTGAGCCGAGGTGCGGTTACATCGATAGGAACAAGTAGTTAAATTTTAACATTCCAGTAATATATCAGGTCATTATTATTCACACAGGCAGTGATAATATAACAACCGTGTCTGCAGTTGGAGCAGGCTACACTGCCAGTAGGGGGGGGATTATGTAAGACAGAGAAGCACTTCTTCAGGTCAGCCACCTTCTCAGCAGTCTGTTATTTTCCTTGCATAAAGATCACATCAGCCCACATCCGCTTAAATAGTCCGCGCAAGCCACCTCACGAGTCTTTAGAAGGCTGTGCAGCTGTGCACAAGGAGGCCATCCATTAAGAGTTAATGGATTCACTTTCACAAAAGGACCTTAAAGCCACAGTTCTCGGTGGTAAAAATAGAAACGAGGCAGAATGGACGATGCTATTTACAGTCCTCCAAATATCTGTTGCAGGAGCCAGGCCACCTATAGTAGGCCTACTTCTCCCCAAGCATGAGGAAATAATGGCGTGAATTCCCTCAAGCTTCCCGAATGCAGTGATTACATCTCATGCACTTACAATGAATTCTTAATGAATGTAGGGTCTATTTACTGAGCGTGAGGTGCGTCCGGAGATTAGCTCTGACTTTAAGATATCCACATAAATCCGATGAAGCACAAATACATGTAGCAACCGGGTGGCACCGGCCTGTCTCCCACTGACCCCCGGTTGTGTGTCTGTGGTATGATCTGGGCCCCAGTGAGTGGGCACTAACACTGGACAAAAACCACAGGAAGTGTTTGGAATGCCTTCGCTTGAGCTTTATCAAACAATAGAGGGATTATTGGGTATTTGATTTTCCAGATAGCAAGATCAGAGAAGGCCTCACTGTGCTCTCACACAGACTTCAAGCACTTCAGAGAAATTAACAAAGACAAAAAGAAAGGAATCCAATAGATAATATTTTATTGCGTATCTGATTTGGTATTTTAAGTGTTTTTCTTTTAGGTCTCCTCACAAGTTGATCTTGTAAAATAATCTTGTTGTTAGGACATGAAGTCATTTTGAACATTTTTCTACTTTTCTACTTGATTTTTTTTTTTTTTTTTTGCAAAAATAAATCCTTCAAAGGTATTATCGTCAGAGCACACGTCTTATTAGGTCTTGCATGGTGGGTGTCCGATTATCCCACTGGAAACACGAGGCGGACATTGAAATTATGCAGAGTAATTCAGAGTATGCAGAGTAATTCTCTCCCTTCTCTTTTTTCCTCTAAAGGGGGATTAGATCATGTCAGTGGCATTGATTTTTCAACACAGAAGCGTTGACCTTTGGGTAGAGCATGCTCTTTAAACGGTATGAATAGATGCAATGATTATATTGTTCACAAATATCGAAAGAGATTGATTCCAGTTGCATAGTGAAGTGCCAATTTCTGCATAATCAGTGTTTCTAAAAAAGCCTGTTGATGTTTTTTTCCTCCACCACAAAAAATACAGATTCCAAGGGTTTTGCTTTCATTTTTATGAGTGGCATCTGATGTGCGTGCTCCTCTGGGTGATATAATTAAACAGCATTTGAAGTCGAGACATGCCCTATCAGAGCAGGACAGCCTGGAACACCCAACATCCTAACAATGCCGGCTCTAGAATAATTAACAGTGAACTTTTGAAGCGTGTTATTCACAAGCAAATGCCGTTCACAAGCCCTGGATCTTCATATAAAACACATCTCTCGCTTTCCTTTCATTTTTTTTTTTGGAATACTTGGATAAGGGTAACATCTGGCGCTTCCAACGTGCCAAATAATCAGACATAATAAATAATCATGTCATGCAATAGCGGAAGACTCGACCAACTGGGCAAGAAAGAAGTGTCCACTTAAGCATGCATCACAGGACATGTGGCAGGAGAGAATAGTTGAATTTGTTTAATCAATCGAACAGATGCACAGGCCCCTGCGGCTGTGATACAGGAGGGCCTGGTATTTACAGTAGTAAGTCTGTGTTTGGTGTTGATGATAGGTTAGTTGCTCAACCTCAAAAGCAGGTCCTACTTGTCACCCAACCAACACCCTTTGCAAAGTGGAATCTGGCCGCCTGCCATACTGTAAATATAAAAACTAAAACTAATTCCCTGAAGGTGCAAAAGCTCAGTTGTGTATTGCCAACAAAAGGGTGAATTCCTCTATAATAAACATGACAACACATCCGACTTTCACAGACGCGCTCACAGCCGGAAATAAGTAACCTTGCAGAAAAAAAGCAAATGTCAATTAACATTGTGAGTTTTTTTTCTTGCTGCTTCCATAGTTTTAGAGTTGGCATCATTGAAGACATATCAATCAGCTATGTTGGTTGTCTAACTCTGGCCTGTAATGTCGAGGTGTGTAAAAACGATAGTAGAGCTTTTTACAACGGAGTCATTCTCAAAAAAAAAAAATCCTCTTTAGAAACATTTCGCACAGGCGTCCCCACACAAGTCAAGTCACTTCCCCCTTCAACCTCACCGAGCTGAGCGCAATAATGCCATGGACACATTTGGCATCTTACCGTTCTGAGCCGTGATGAAATGCAGCATCAAGTTCCCCAGAAGGACCACCGCCAGCATCACTGCGTTAGGATGCATTGTCGGGGGCTCGGTTAGAGTACCAGGGTCTCGGTCGGACGAATGTGGGAGGAGAGATCGTGTATTGATCACAAGCACTAGAGAGACGGGCCCTGCATAGCACCGGATTCTTTTAAATAAAAAAAAAATGTCAGCCGAGGATGATTAAAAAAAATGTCTCTCTGATTCAAAGACCTTTAGAGGACTGCAGTGAGCGAAAAGGTCCGGGACGAGGCCAGCGGCTCAGGGATGCCGATGTGCGGCCATAGGCGGTGAAGAAGCCTCGTCGGATTGCGGAGGAGGGGTCTTGGGATGTCAGGGAGATTGTCCACAGTGTGGTTCCTAAGATTCAAAGATGCGCAGACCGATGCGCATTTGCGCACGCACGGTCACGGTTTCGGCGATTAAAAAAACGAAAGTAACGCACAGATTACACTCCCCGACGGGAAGTGATGTAGCCGGGAAAAGAAAAAAAAACACCAGTCTGCTATCGGCAGCGGTCTATTTTTAATACGAAAAAAAAAGGGGGAACAGATGCTGATAGGACACCGACCGCAGCGACGGCGGAGCTGCGCGTACCCTATGCGCTCATGACCGCGGCACAGACGCACACAGGCTGCACATATACAGCCCGCTGTGTAACACGTATGTAATTAAGTGTTATTTGGGGACTCAGCCAGTTATTATGGATTAGCAGGGACAGGCTTCATTTTTTTATTAAATGACATGTTCACTTATGGAAATGGGAGGATGTTGTTCCTGCTATTTAATGAGGTGTCGGCGACCACAGAGATATATGATTTCCTCCTCTATTCAAGGTCTCATGCGATATTAATGAAACTGTTGACGACTACACCCGGTGGATAAGACATTAACGACAAATAATCACAGATGCACTATTTATTATTATTATTATTATTATTATTTACATTTGATAAAACGTGCAGGCTGAGGTGAAAGCAGTCATCAGTCTTTCCAAGCCTGTTTCACAGAGCCTGAACACGCGCCCCTGTCAGGTTTTAATGTGAGGAGATTATCGTGATGCTTTTGAACTCACTGGAGTCATTTATGAATTATGTCATCACATCAGTGGCATGTGTGTTCCCACTCTATGAAGCCTAACGCATCCCCCCTTGAAAGTTTTAACATGGCCTCCTGTAATCCTCCCCAATCCTTAAAACCTGCGCTTCTGCACGGGCGACCTCACGTGGTCAGTCGAGGTAACTTGTGCCAAAGAGACAAACATGCATCTTTTTTTATTACATAAAGTTGAGAGAAATTAATCCAAAAACACTTGAGTGTTTGATGCTTCCATAAATATGTAACTGCATTTTGCATTTTGATGCAAATTGGGCAGCTTTTCTTTAGTTAAATAAGTCTTTTAATTGCAACTTTTAATTCTGTTTAATCTTTGTGTATAACTTGATTCTTAAAAGTTCAAAGCTATTTTTTTATTGTCTCTACTGGGAAATTAATTTGCAGCCAGGATATACAAAACATATAAAACATCCAATACACATAAAAAATATACACAAAACAAATCAATCAACTCATTTGTCATTTTAAGAGTAGATTCAGGCAAGGTTTAAATCATAGGTAAAATGGCAGGCTTCTTTGGCAAATGCTTATGACTCCATGTGTGTTTTTTTGCTGGAACACTGCAAAAGGACCAGTCCGAGCTCGACCGCAGAACAAACTTCCCTCCACTTTACAGCCCTCCCTCCAGTTTGTCTGTGGAAGACCACATTTAAAATGTAACCCCACCTGAAACCCGGCGCAGGCCAATCAGCTCGAGAAATGTCAGAGCAGACAGCACACCCTCCTTTGTTCAAAACCAATGGGAGTGGGAGCGTGGCATTTTGCCCGAGGGGAAAACTTACCCCTGGATGTGTTAATTACGCATCACTTAGCTGTGTCCAATGTGTTCACAACGGTGGAGCCTCATTTGGGCTTTTTACAACGATTGTCTTCATTTCTCGGTCAATCTAGTATGGAAAGTAGACAACAATGGCTTACCAGGCTGAAAAATGAACTTAGCAACAGTCCTCTGGTATCAAATGTGGCTTTTGGCTTTATCCTCATGGGACTAGAGAAGCTGGTGGAGCTGGAGTTTGAGTGTCCTTGCAACCCTACATGGAACGGAGTGTTTTCATCAGCGTTCTTCACCATTCCTGCTGTCATGGCCTTCACCTTGATGCTGATCATTCAAGGGTGCAGATGTGATTCGTACTGCAGGAAGACTGTGTCCCTCTCCAGTGTTGTTCCCGCTATCGTGTGGCTGATCCTGTTGTTCCTCGACGGCCAATACTTTGCCTGTGCTATGACAGACTGGGAGGGTCGTTTTGTACTAGTTGACAAGGCGGCTCCGCAGAAGTGGTGCGAGCCAATTAGTGAGGGAGATGTCAGCGCACAAGAGCTAATGCTCCGCTCGCAGCAACTGTTTGTTTTTTCTCAGGTGAGTAGAACCATTTGTGCTTTGCAGAAGGTTGCGCAGGATGAGCGGAGTGCTAACACGTCCCCCTCAGAGTTTACGCTGCAGGCAACCCGTCGATGAACACAAAACAGCGTTGTTTGATAGACTTTGTTCACCAAAAATGCACTTCACATCCTGTTTCTGTTAATATTGACTAAAACGGTGTTGCTCTGCTCCTTTTGTGTCCCAGGTCATAGGCATAGTCCTCCTCATTTTCATCTGTGTGGGTCTCGTAGTGTATGTAATCAGAGAAAGCTGCGAGCAAGAGGTGGCGATGCAGGATGCAGATGTAGCCGAGCTCACCGTGCTCAGGATGAGCTCCCTACGGACCAGGACATCATGAGAGGATTACGCCGCCCGCCACATCTGCCCTGCCGGCATTGACACTTTGTAAATACCCCAAAGAGAGACTTTGTTACAAGTATTCCTAACTATTGTCATAAGTACCCTTTGAAAGTATTTTCCCCTGTACACCTGTCTTGAACGATGCCGCCATAAATATGAGTATAACCTTTCACAATGTACCTATTACCTTTGCTGTTTATCAGTGAATATGTACCCAGTGTTGTATACTACCAATGCAGTTACGCATTATTTCATTCTTTAAAGTGATATTTCACTTTGCCACATTTAACCCATTTTAGCTGACGAGCTGCTAAGTCCAAGACTGTCATTTTATACTTAGGCCCAGATTTTTTTCCAAAGATTTAAGGCATATCATTTTATCAGTCATGTTTTCGATTTTGTACCATTTTCTTTGCAGAAAATAACATTTTAAAGGCTTTTACAGTTGCCGCTTCCACCAATATGCATCTGTAAACAAAAAACTATTTATTACATGGACGGTCAAGGACAAGGTATTTTGGGGGGATTATTCTAAGGACTTGAATGCTTAAACAGATATATACACATCAGGGTTGAAAATCATAATAATCTATTTCTGGGAGGGTTTGTCTTTGCCATGTTCTCGGGAGTAAGGAGAAGAAAGTTGATGACATGTGACAGGAAACACTTAATTATTTGCCAACTTAGACAACTTAATTAGTTGTCTAATATCATGTCATTAGAATAAAGGAGTTGTATGAGTAACATTACATTTTTTATTTTAAATATAAAATGACAGGCATAGACTTAAAGGCTTATAGGCTTCAATGGGTTAAACATGATCTATTTTATTTGGCCAACACCTCTGAAATGCTTCATTTGAACTATACTATGTTTCTTTTCCCAGCTGGACATTTATTGTGCATTTTGTATAAGCTACATTTAGTCATATGGAAATACTACTAGTGATGGGATCCACCGGGCAGCTATTGACCTGACTAATATTACATTACTCATAGATACTGTGCATGCCAATAATGAAAATGTTTTATGAAAGTGAAATTTCACTTGGGAGACAGGTATCACATACAACAATGCCAACTCTGCCAGAATCCTGGTTCAATTCCCTGGTCAGAATGGAACCGAGGACATTGCGTTCATGTGGCATGCACAGTTATTATCCGGCTACAGCTAATATTCCTTATGATTTATCTTTTTGACAGCTAGAGATGTAAAACCATGTACAGGATGATTTGTATCATGGCTGCCACCAGCCAAAAGTAGGATGTAGACACATATTCTATAACAATATTTGCAGCATGTTTTTTTTATTGTTTTGTAATAAAAGAATTTATTTATTTAAGTAAAAACCCTCAGGGATTTTGTACAGTCACATTGTACTAACATGTTAGTTTCTGTAATCCTCACAGTTACAGTATGTGAATTGAAGTTTGTTTCAATCCGATTAACTCACTTCAAGCAAGTCAATTGTAAAAATACCAATACACTGTTATATGATATAATATAATATGGTAGTTTAAATGACAAATAATGCTGTTTTCACATTAGCAAGAGTGTGTGGTAATATTTAACATTTAACATTTGGTATATTGTTTCTGCTTCAAGTGCTTAATGAATTAAAAGCCAAAAGTTCCACAACTCACCTGAAACATGTGTCCCTGGCTAAAAAAGTAAGTGAGAAATCGATGTAATCCAGGCTACAAGCAGCATGATATCTACAGGGGAATACAAAGGCAGTATGTAGGTTCCCAGGTGAGCAGCATGAGACCCTGCATGTTCATTCTATAGGAGGCTTATGGAAGACTTTCTGTGTGGCCTTAAGGACGTTGTTCCTCTTATCGACTCCTCTCACTATTAGACGATTAGACAGAGACTCGATTGAATTTTGAACTATATTCCCTTTTCAACCTTTTCCTGATCATCACCCCAATGACTTCCTTAAGTAAATTAGAAAATCCTGCCAATTTCGCTTTACTTTCTGTACATGAACTTACAAAAGTTTTAAAAACTTTAACTTTAGGGACTGAAGACATGGGAACTGAAACACAAAGGCAACTCTCTTAAGCCATAGATACTGTATTGTTGCAGGAAAAGTGTCAGTTGTAAAGACAGCTCATTGTTCAGCTCATTGTTAGTGTATTTCTAGTATCCCTATAATTGCAGTACAAATAATTATCATATGCCAGCAGATTTGTAGTTTAGATTAGTTAGTTAGTAGATTATTTGTTATTCATCATCACCTTTTGTCCTCAGACACATTTTAGGGCTTAAACACTTTCTAAAAGCAATAATATAACATATTAAGAGAAATGAAATTGAACAATGAAGCCATCTTTCCTAGTTAGTCAGATTTCACTTTCTTTTCCAACAAAGTCTAAAGCATGAGCATGCTAACACAGCAAAGATGAACAAAATGAGAAGAGCAACTGTAACTAAAAAAAAGATGACATCTACAGAGTGGTAGGAATACCAGGGCAGTGTGTAGGACTCGGTTCTCAGGTGAGCTGCACCTTTGTGTCTCATGACAAACTCTATCCAGAAGAGGGCCTTATCCAGCGGCTGCACCGGCTGATCTCTGTGCAGCCTGGAGAGCCTCTGCATGTTGATCCTGTAGGAGGGCTCATGCAGGACTTCCTGCATAGTACTCTGAAATATATCTCTATCCAATTCAGAAACATCCAAAACCTTTGCCACACCCTTTGATTTCAGCCTAGAGAGGTTGTCCGCTTGATCGAACACAAGGGGGATGCCTACGATTGGAACAGCGTGATATATAGCCTCGTAGATTCCATTTGTTCCTCCGTGACACACAAATAGCTTCGTCTTGGGATGTCCCAGCAGGTCCTTCTGTGGCATCCAGTCAACCAATAAAGTGTTGTTGCCCAGAGTGGCCGGTCTGTCGCCTTTGTACCTCCAGATGACTTTCTGAGGTAACTTGGCAAAAGCTGCAGCTATCTCATCAGCGAACTCTTTGGGAAGCTCTGCAACTAAAGTCCCCAGAGACATAACAATGACTCCGTGTTCCCCTGAACTCTGGACAAACGCCTCCAAGTGTTGAGGCAGAGGTTTTGCAGGTTTACACTGGAACCCTCCCATGTAGACGACGTTAGGCATGGTGGGACGAGGGAACTCAAACACAAAGTCCACCCTCATGAGCCACAGGTCGGCTGCCTGAAACAGGGAGAAGTAGTTCACGTCTGGGCCAAAGTAGCGAGCGGACAATGCAGAAAAATGTGGCCCGGCCATCTGTTCACACAGGTGCATGCTCACGGTGTAAGAAATCATGTTGGCGACCCTCTGGAAGAACGTCATTTGATCTGTTCGCTCTGAAGGTGGATGTGGGACGTAGGAGAGCGGAGAAGGCGCGATTAGAAAATGGGCTTCACCATGAGCCGTCCATCGGGCATTAAATACTAACGGCAGTCCAAGGTAGTGAGCCAGCATCACGCCTCCTCCAGTAGCAGGATCTGTCAAAACCACATCATACTGGGTGTCCTGGATGCTCTTCAGTAACTCTTTATTTTCAAATATGTACGTGACCACTTCACAGGCTGCCCTGTGTAATTCAACGAACTTGTCTTTTAACTCCATATCTAAAACTAAACGGGACCAAACAGACCCGTGGCTCCGTTTCATTTCGATAACTTTGGAGATATAAAGCCGATAAAAATCCTCATTTCCACCAGTGGGGATATCCACTGTGACGGTGTTGTAGAGTGGAGAGGTTTCACTGATGGACCAGCTGTCTGCAGAGCGAATTACAGTCACACTGTGACCCCTTGAATGCAGCTCCTCAACAAGCACCCTCATGTTCACCCAGTGGCTGCCGCCATGCGGGTAAACTAGAACCTTCCCACTGTGGGAAGCTGGAATAATGACAGCCAGGAGAGAGACGATAGAGGCCAATGAAAGGAACATCTTCTTAAATGGAGCTGTTGGAAATAGACAAGGAAAAACACACAAAGGAAATAGCCGTCAAACATTTTTTTAAAGCTTTTATTTACCCAGAATGCCCTTTGAGATTAGAATCTCTTTTTCGAGACTTAGCTAAATTTGAAATCCATTATGAAAATTATAGAAATCCACTTAATGAGAATGAGATGAGATGACAACACGTTTACTGCAACAATAATTGATGCTTTATATGATGCTCGCTGTCTCCTTCTGATTCACTCCATAAACATCTAGGCCGATGTTTGTTTTTGTCGACACGTCCACGTTTCTATTTGTTTTGTTTGTCTATTTGAGTCATGACTCATGAGTGAACGAACCTGATGAGGAACACTGAGCCTCCTTTATAATTACTGAGAACAGATTCGCTGTCCACTGTTCATCCTGAGGAAAACATACAGTGCTTTGAATTTCAAAACAGATTATTATTTTTTTATTTTTCCGCTTTTATTTTGGTAACCCTGCTTCCGGATCGGTGTGGGTTGCGGCTAACTTTTCTTATGTTGTCCCGGAGGCTCACTTCCCCCCCACGGCATTGTGGAGTGATTGTTTCCACCTGTTCCCGTTTTAACATCAAACCATGATTCATGTTTCTCTCCTCTCGTTTTTTTTCCAGTGCCTCCCGCTGCCCACACCGCCCACAACTCCCCAGTGACTTTTTCCCCCCTTTTCTTTTTGGATCCCACCTGAGGACTTCTGCACTTGCCTGTTTTTTTTATTATAGGATTCACTCACAGCTGTTAATAAACACTTGTAACTCGTACCACTTCCGCTTCTGGGTCCTTTATCTCTCCCTACACATCACACATTAGGCCAATATAACTGCTGCATTACTTTAGAATACATGCACCAACAGAACACTTGAAACAGTGAGTTCATTTAATGTCAAAGGTCATCGTAGGCCATAAACTCTTAGTGATGGTTACAGCCTGTCCCACCCTGCTGTGGCGGATACCCCAGACCACCCAGGGCTTTACTAGCACCACCACACATACTTCCTTTGACAAGCTGGCTGTATATTAAATTGAATGGAAGAATCTTGAATGAGTCTCTTACTGAGAAAAAATACTCTTAAAGCAGTCTGTTTTACTCTTCAGGGCCAAGTTCAAGTCTGATGAAGTCTGATTTTCTTTTCTTTTCTTTGCACAGACAGTCCTTTCTACAGCTCCGTGTTGTCACACAAGTGTTTAAAGGCTCATGAGCATATATTCACAAAATTAAACACGTCTTTCGGGGGAAAAAGAGGAGACATTTACTGCTTCTCATCAGAGTATTTTACTTTGCTTGATGTTTTCCAAACATTGTATTTTTAAGCCTCAAATCAAAACCAAAAAGTTGCATCAGATTGTTTTGCTACCACGTTTAGATTTATTCCATCCAGAGAGAAATGACTGGATTGTGTCTTTATATGTTTATTAGCTGCTAATATTTTCCTCTTGAACATATTATCTTAACTCAAAGTGGTTACATGAGGCATTTTTATTTTGACTGGGCTATTATTTTTTAGTAGCAGCTGTTTTCTTGCATGGGTTAACTCCATCACATCCGGGGCCTCAGATGTTTCTCAGTATAAACCAGGAGGCGCTGAAGCCCCGCCCACCACTGTAAACAAAACCATCAGTGTATATTAAGAACTGAAAACAACAAATAAAGTTGAATTGTACCAGCTGCACCGTTAAAATGCGATGAAACCTCTGCTTTTAAGGCTAACTAAAAGAGGCCATGATGCAGTGTAACGTTGTCACGGGTTATTTATTGATTATTATTTATCTATCTCCTTATTTGACTTTTGTCACACTTGTCAGTAAGACAATAACTGATTACACGAACATACCGCGTTGACGCTTTTTTGTCCCTTCCAGCTTTCCGCCGCTTCTTAAGCACATCCCCAGTAAACACATGTAACATGAAGGTTTCACCAGAACCATTCAGATCCACATACCGATGCTGCTGCTGCTGCAGGAAGTCTGCGTCCATCAGCGGAACAAACCGAAACTAAGTTTGGCGCTGGATCCTGGAGACTCTTAGTAAAATCCCCCCACCCAAAAAACAGCGCTCATCAAAGCCATATAAAAAGGTGTTTGTTTTTTATCTGGTGCTTGTAGAATGCCTGAAAAATCCCGTGTAGTTCCGGGTTTCACCTGCAACAGATGAGGGGGCGCTGTGGAGCAGCTGGAACTCCACGTGAGGGTCATAGATCTTACTGGACCAGAGTAAATCACAACAAATAAAGGTCATGAAGGTCATGAAAACAATGTTGACTTAGGTCACAAGAATTGTACAATAAAGAAAACATACATTAAATGAGGTAAGGTTAATTTGAGATGCTTAGTTATGCTTATGACACTAACTACAGTAATTTGTATCAAAAGGAATGCAACATCACTCATTATACAATGAATATGTTTCAATACAAGACACTATTGTATTCAATTAATACATTGTAATAAAAAATAATACATAATATCACACAAAGGTAATGTTATTTGTTGGTTAGCAGCAAAGCAACACCACTTAAAACAACACTTTATAAGACAATCATGTAAAACTGTGTATACTGCATATATATATATATATATATATATATATATATATATATATATATATATATATGTCTCTTATTTTACCTAATCAATTCAGTAAATGTCTATGAAGTAGCTCTGAACCAAAGCAACATAACAAGCCCGAAGGTGCAGATGATAGTGACGAGTGAAAAAGCCACGAGACAGATCCGGTCGATAACAGACGCAGCAAACTTCCACTCGTTGCGCATCATCTTGTCCTCGTCTTGGTCACAGAGTCTTTTGGCAATATAGTGCACGTCAGCAAGGATCCTGGCCAGCTGTAGCTCCACTGAGGAGGTCTGTCCTGCTTTTCTTTCCAGCTGTTCCCCCATCTCATGCAAGGTGGGAACTGTGGGACAGTGGCCAGGGTAGAGCCTGCTACTGCTGGTGGATTGGGCGGCTGAGGTGCTGGGATTGAGTTCCAAGCCGGTCTGGCTGCTACTCGGGGCCTTGTTGTGGCCGGATGGACAATCCCGATCTTCACCGGGCCGCTTCATGCACAACAACCGGGCACAAAAGTCCAGGAGGAAGATGCGGGTCTTTGGGAGGAAACAACAATGAACTCATGGCCCACTGCACAGTGTTTGAAGTATAAGTTCACAAATGTTGAAACATATCTTAAAGCAGGTGCCCATATAAGCATATCCTGTTCATACTGACTATTAGAAAGTTCAATCCAAAGGTACTTAAAATGTTCATTTGGCCACACAGATGTGCAGATGAAAAGACACTCACCCACTTTGGCATCTTGCCTCCATCAGGATCATGGTGGTGAAATTTTAGCACCACAACTGTAGCAATTACAGAGAGACCTACGATGACCATCATGGTGGCAATGTACACAGCTGCAGCGTAAAGAGAAGAGAGAACAGTTACAGGTGGAATTGAAAGATCACAGCACATATTCAGTGATTGACACCCATAACAACAGTTGACCCTGGTTTACCTATTACTGGCACAGAGTCTGATGTGGCAGGAATAATCTGTGCAACTATCAGCATGAGGACCAGCAGGGAGAGCAGGACTATGATTCCTGGGAAGGAGAAGAAATCTGTAATGTAGTATAAAGTAGCAAACAGGTACTTGAGTAAATCTATATACCCACCACTACTGTTGAAGCTAATCATGTCACAGCCACCCACATTACACAAGACGGTAGACAAGCATGTATCTCGATATAACTACAAGCAGACGTTAGATCCAAAAATAATCTCCAGTCTCTGCCAGGCATAAATATAGCTATACTTTCTTATACTTAAAAATGTATTATTTGCTCTGCAATCACCTGCCTGGTTTTTGCCCATCACATTGCTGTGATTGATAAAGCAAGAAATTCTACTAATTAACCCTGATGCAGCATATCTATGAAGTGAAAACATTTCAGGTGACTACTTCTTGAAGCTCATCAAGAGAATGCCAAGAGTGTGCAAAGCAGTAATCAGAGCAAAAGGTGGCGGTGGAGAATTGAGAATTGGCCTGTACTGTATGTTTATTTGTATTTACATTGAGTGGCCATTTGTGTTTGAACCCCTGGTACTGCAGCCCTATAAACACTGGTTTTGTTTAATAATTAATATTGGAAAAGTTACACAAATTCATAAATTTAGACTAAATTCTTTAGCAATGGTGGATCTCAAAATCCCTCGTACTATAACAAGGTATTTTCAAATGTATATACATGTGTGTGTGTGTGTGTTTTAGTTTGCTAACCCAGTGAAATCTTCTCCCCAGAGTCAGCAGGAAGCAGGAAGACAAGCAGGGCCAGAGTGGAGATCAGGACACAGGGGATGAGAAGATTGAGGCCATAGTACAGGCTCCTTCTGCGTATCACCACAGTGTAGGTGATGTCAGGATATGTTTCAGGACAGCAATCATAGATGATCTCATTCTTCTTTCCTTTAACCTCTGTGACACAAAGTGAAACACAATCTATTCTGTCAGAAAAGGAGTGAGAAGTGATAAATTCCCTTGACATCAGCAGCAATAATAACAGGAAGTCTTTGGATTGCAAAGTGTGTCTTCAATATATAGCTCCATTTGGTACAAAAAATGACTCTTCTAAGGTAAAGTGTTCCAGGGAGTTAGGATTAGTTAGGATTGGGGCACCCTCCAACACCTATACCAGTGTGAAGCCCTCACACTTACCAACAAGTTCCCACTCTTCGTTGATGATGTATGTAAACCTGGAAAATTCATTCTCCATCACCTTCAAGTCCAGATGGTTCCCATGATATGACCAGGAATTAAACTTCAGTTTGCACCTCTGTATGTCAAAGGGGAACCAACGAACATCGATTTTGCAGGTGCTCTTAAAGATCCCTGATGTGGTGAGAAACATGGAAACATAAAGGATTATAGATGTTTCATAGTTCTGTTGGTGAGCATATTCAGCTACTCTAGAATAAAGGAAGCAGAGGGTTTATTTATATGGGCTCCAAACACCATCCATTTTAATGAGAGAAATTCTAAGTAAGAGTAACTGGCCCGTAATTCTTCAGTAGGGGCAATGCCAAACTTATTTTCCATCCGTATTTAAGAAAGATGAGGTGTCAGCGTACAAGGTCTGCTCTTCTCTCTGAGCCATGAAGATGATAAACCTCAGCAGGTAATGAATAGAGATGGGGTGCTATATACTGCAATGAACCTCAGTGACATAGACAAGTGTAAAAAATTCAAATGATTCAGCTGTCTACAATACGATAAGTCTTACATTGCTACTTATGTAGATTACACTGTGCTGATCAGGTTTGCATCTGTTACTAAATTGCTGAGGAAGAGAGTGCATGCTGCAATGAGCCAACATTTCGAACAGGTAAACATGTGCCTTTTATATGATACTGAAATGAGAGTTACCTGTGATTGTGGATCTTACCTGGATTTATGCTAAAAACGGAGCCTGAGTTGTCAACTGAAAGTTTGGTTTGGAAACCAGCATCGAATCTTTCATCTGCACTGTGAACAACATGGGACTATGTCAGTTTATATAGATATGTCATATGTAACCAAAGTTCAGCTTTAGTGGAAAACACATCAAGTAAAAATAGGGGTACACCATGAATTTGGATGAGCCACAAGCCAGCGTGGTGAAAAATACAATAAATACAATAATATTCCTACACTGCATTATTTCAGCAAGTACCCAGCACACAAATAATCCCAACTAATGCAACCTTTCCCTGGAGATGGGTGTTCAGTGGGTACTCTCATTCTTCCCTGCTTCCACAATTTTACTCCTTCTAAAAATAAATAATAAATGAACTCCCAAGGGGTTGAGACACCGTTGAGCTGCAGTTGGAAGAGTTGCTTTAAAAAGAATAAAAAAAATGCTATTTCAAAGAGTTTCAAATAAAGACTTTACTCAGTGGGACGATGGACAATTAACACATGACTGTATATTATTGTGCTATGTAATATGATTCATTTTTATTATTATTATCATAATTCATTTATTATTTATTTATCAGTAAGCGACAAATTACAGTTACCACTGGTGGTGTTGATATATAAAGTTTGTAGTAATTTGATGACTGTGACAATAACCAATTATCCCTCAGTGTGCAGCAGGTCTGTCCTCACAATGCCTACCTGTTTTCAAGCAGAATGTCTGGCGTCCAAAGGTAACGGGCAGGTAAATGCACGTTGGTCACACCTGGATAATCAGATTCATCCCACCGGAGGGAATAATCTTTCCACAACTGTGGGATGGGATACATGTGTCATGCCATTTCACACACAAGATTTCAATATTTCCAAAGAACATTGATTTTTGTAAGTCAAACAGCAGGAAAAACTCATGCAGGTATATATAGGTATACAGTATATATATATATATATATATATATATATATATATATATATATATATATATATATATATATATATATATATATATATATATATATATATATATAGTTATAAGATTCAATGTAAGATTCAGTGTGTCACTGACACCAATGGATTCTGTGCAACTTAGCCTTTCCATGACCTTACAGAGGAAAGTCTCACCATTTGTGTCCAAACGTTGGTCGTTAACACCTGTTTCTTCTCGTCCTGTTAGAGAGAAACATCATTTTTTGTTCATATTGTTTTTCAGGCATTATTGTTTATGTATGGCTTCTCTCTCCTTCCACTGGACACTGATTATATAATAATTATACGTTATATTATATAGTGCAATATACTATAGTGGTCAAAGTCACTTCACTATACACAAAATATTTAAAAATATATTATAATAATAATTTATAATAACTCTGCCTAGTGTAGATCATGCTATGTGTTACAATTTACCAAATCCAAGATCTGCTTGAGGATCAAGCCAAACTCAACAGTGAGAGTTTCAGAGTCATTATGGACGGGTCTCTCCAGTGGACTGTAGCTGCTCATTAGGTCCCTGTGCAGTCTTTGCAGATTTAGCCCTTGAAGAGAAACTACAAAAGAAAGAGAAACTTTGACACTTTTCGTTAGACACTCTATTTTTTTTTATTGTTTTCATTTTTGAAAACATGAACGCATCATAATGTTCTTTATTTTTATTATATTTAGCCCAAGACCAAAGTTAGCAACTTTGAAGAAGTTGGGGTGTTTATATACAAATCATTTTTTAAAGATTTCCAGCGATGGACAAAGTACCCTGATTCTTTACTTGAATAATAGTAGAAATACTGATAAACAATTCTGGAGAGCTCAGAAATAACAAGACATCAGAGCTATCATCAATGTAGAACATTACATGATCTTCAATGTGGAACATTTCCACATCACTGCTCTGATGTGGAGTTAATGCTGCTATTGGATTATTGTTGAAGTAGAATTGGTGAACTATAGCTGACTTTAATACAACTGGTGAGAATGGTATAAACACACACAGACGTCTCTTCCCTCTTATCCATGTAGTTGTAGCCACATCCTAAACACATCCACATGGGCCCCACTCACACATGTCTTTCATTACGCTGTAACACGACCATCCTGAACCGACCTCATGTTCAAACAAACAACAAATACCTCAAATTTTTACTTAAGTATAGTACTTAAATAAAGTGCAGGACGCAAAAAAGTTACCAACAAGTCAGAGTTTGTTAGTTTGTTATAAAGTTTATAAAATCAATCCAGACAAAATTCTATTGTAAACATGTCAATTAATCAGCAATTAATACACATTTTGAACATTACCTTTCACTGTGCAGGCGGCGACTGCAACAAGAAGCAGAACATTCAAAGAGTCCATGTTGAACTCAGGAGATGAAGCGCAGATGTTCCTCAATTCAATGCTCAAGCTCAGTGGTGGTTGAATAGTGATTCTGTGACAGTGTGTGTGGGTGTGGATGCCTCCTCCCCCTCTTAATGTGAATAACAGCTGTTGTTAAAGAGCAAAGTTCAATCCACACTGTGGCACGCACAAAAGTCAGTGCTCTTTAAAAAGTATTTGTAAAGGTAATGTAGTGAATTGTTTAACAGGAAGCACGCAGATATGATGAGGTTTTTTTGTGTGCAAATATCAGTCAACATTCTATTCCATTACATTCTATTTCCATATTACTACTAAATCTTTTTTATATTCTGGTTTGTCACTTTTTAAAATATTGTGAAACACACACATGAATGAAATCCCACCACTGCCAAGGACACTCAGGGTCACAAACTGAGTTATTTGCCTCTGGGAGGCTGCAGTCCATCAGGACATCCATCTGCTGTGGGCCTTACTAACAAAGCCTGTGACCCCACTGATGCTGTTTTTACCTCCTCTACATAGACACTTTACATCTACTGTATATATGCCTTATATAATGCACCTCTGGACTATTCAGATGTATTTTTGGGGGAATTTATAAGGAATTCAAGAGTTTCAGACATAAAAATGTGACCCTTGTAAATCATGCAAATCCCCCCCCCCCTTGGGAGGTGGGGATGGCTGGGGGGTTAGGACTGTAACCATGGTTACCATGACTTTTTATCATTCTACATCCATATAAAATATATTTCAGAAAAACCTCAACCTGTAGTAGTTAGGGCATTGTGAATATGATGTATGATGTACTACAGCGAATAGAATGACAACCAAAATCTATTTTTTGATTTTTAGTAAATATTTTCAGGTATTAAATGACTACTACATAAACTATTTTTTTTTCTAAAACCTCACCTTAGGCATTGTGAATATGATGTACTACAGACTTTGCTCTTTTTGTCTCAGGATTAATTTCAGGATTGTGAAAGGTGAAGTGCAGCACAGGGAGGCTGAACAAAACGTTGTAGAGCATAATACATAACTACAATAAACTCTCTTTATCCATGCAAGATGACATCTGCTGGTCAGTGAATGAAAACTACAGCTGTACTTTGACAGGGAATTAAAGAGCCTGGCTACAACTTCAACATGTTTCTGCACAATCAAAGCCAGAGAGACTCAGCAGTTTTTCCCATACGTTTATAAGTCAGTTCCTTTATAAAGTGAGGATCCTACAAAATTTGCACAATGTTTGCTTTAGTGGCTCCTGCTGGAATTTGAATAGTCGAACGAGCAGCTGACAAAACTCTGCTCTGTTTCCGGGACAACAGGACCCTTTGGGACTAGAACTTGGCGGAGGTATGCGCTCTCTGAGTGCTCGTCAAGATATTTGTTTGTCCAATACCAGCAATTCGGCATGGGTGTTGCATCCATTCATACTCACACCTCCAGCTCCTGCATCACCATATGGAAACGTTAGTCTGTTGGATTAGCTGAGATGAATACCAGGCTAATCCAACAACTTGTTTTCCACAGTTAATCCTGTAAATAATACTTTACATATTTCCCACCTAAGCATTACTCTTGGCCTATATAGAGTATATTTATAAAGGATGCACACATATATAATTGTATACAATTTACTGTAGTGACAAGAACATTGTTTGCTCTCTCGTTGCTGATTCATTACTGTTATATAAACTTTAATTTAATGATTATGTATTCTGCTCCATGCAGATTGAAAGCGGGTTGATTAAAAGGTGTTGTCAGAAAGCTGTATGTGCTCTGCATGTCAAACATCATGTAATTAGATGAAAATTAAACTGATGATTATTATGCTTTTATTAGAGTGAGAAAGCTTGGTATAGTAATTAAAGGTAAACAAGTCAATAAATTATACTAAGAGAAAGTAAATATGTACAGATTAGTCTTGTCAGGATGTCATATGTAGTAAATCATCCATCTTTGTTGTGCTCATGTAGATTAATTGATTGATATATAACTGTTATATAATATATAATGGCTTTTGATGTTTTAGCCTCAACATATGCAGAATGTTTTCTACATACACATGATGATAATTATGATTCCAGCTGCAACTAATAGCTTTTATCATTACCGGTTCACCTGCAAATTCATTTCTTGATTAATGTTTTGTCAATAAAATTAAAAAAGGCACAATTTCGAAGAGCCCACTTTGCTTGTTGTGTTTGACAGAAACTCCAAAACCTTCAGATGTTCCACATTTATTTTCTTGGGAAAAAAAAAAGATTGAAATAATTACTCAGTTATCAAGATAGTTGCAAATCCAATTCCAATCTAATCGATTAATATTAGGATAATCGATGCAGCTTTAGTTTCCACTACAAACAAAATACACCACTTTCTCCTCCAGTAATTATATCTGAATTGTTTTTCTACCATTATCCCTCATTCCTGTTCATGTGCAATTTTTCTAAGAGAGGCAATTAGGAATTTGAAGTCATAATCCTATAAATTAAAACAGGTAGAAATGTATTGACAGCTCAATGCTTAATATTTAATTGATATAGATGACTGCATGGTGTGGACGTGAAGGCTGCAAGTTGTGTTTACATATGTTTGCTGAGACTGGAGGAGCTGAAACAAACAGCAGCTTGCAGGCAACAGATGGTTGAATAACAACTGAGAGCAACAGGAGGCACATAATCTTCCTGGGCTAATTGCAAAACTTCAAATCAAATGGGAAATATTCTGGTGATTCTAACACGTATTGTATTGAATAAATAAAATGTTGCAATGTAGATTGCAAAGGTGAAAATCTTTCATCAGGACTAAATCTTTCAGCAGAAATCTAAATGTGACCTGAACTGACTTCACCTGAATAACTATATAGTTTTCAGTTAGTGTTTCATTATAATCAATTGTGATACATGTCGAAGCTCACTAATTTAACTAAGGAATAGTAAATTGATTATGGAATATAAGTTTAAAAAGCTTACATAGAATACAAATCTATAATTGGCAATTGTATACTGACGTTTTTTTAAAATAACATTATAATATAATGTAAATACTGTTATGCATATTTAGTACAGTAGGCGGCGATATGCACGTGCAATTCTCATAAAACGCGATTTTTTAAAGTTATTATTGATTATTTTTCATTAACAAACTTAGTTTATAAGACTCGTTTAAGGATACGATAATAGCAAATTTCATAATTCACATAGAATCATCAGTTACTTATATGACAAATTTAAAAATAACTATCGGTCTGTATAAAATAAAATTAAATTAAAAAAAAATACAAAAATGAACTGAACAAAGAGGTACGACATATAAAGTGGTGACAATTACCTGATTTTAATTTAAACTTTAATTTAAATCTGAAGAAGAAGAAGAAGAAGAAGAAGAAGAAGAAGAAGAAGAAAAGGAAAAAGAAGAAGAAGAAGAGTCTCCCCTGCTTCATTTTGATTGGTGGAGCGCCAAAGCAGCAACCAGGAAGTGAAACTTCTTGATGACAGAAACATGTTCCCTGCAGTTACTCCAGGTCTGTGTGAACTATCGTGATTCTCATCAGTAAATGAGTCTCATCAGTAAATCCTGACAGTAGCTGAACAATGCAGACGGCACGAAAACGTCGAGGAGACGATTCGACGTTCGCCGCGGCTGCACAGACGAGGTTTGTTCGCCTACCGTCAGACTGACATTTATATTCTGCTCTGTTGTCACTACTTGGTCAAAAAGGAAGAGCTGGTCCAGACACTACAGAAATACTGAAACCGATGGCTTCCTGACCTCCATTTACCGATCACCAGGGGTTATCTGCTCGGCTGTTTGTTCGCTTTCGTGCGTTCAGAAGCGAATATTTGCTATGGCTGCGCGAATGGAAGCGAACAGCCGCTCGTTTTGCGTTTTATTTTTCATTTTCTTTTAAAACGAAGTCAAGTTTGGACGTCTCCACTAACAACACCGTCATGTAAGCTGGCTGCAGGTGTTATTGTCACATGTGGACTGATATAAATAGATGCTGCAGCTGCTCGTTACCTTCCGCTTGACTTCGTGCTGCCTTCACGGACACCGAGTGACAGTCCGTCTTTTGAAGTGACTGCAGGCAATTCATTCTTATACAAATATTGTTAAAATATATGTCGCCATAAAGCAGTTTAATTCCTTGCAATTACGACTATATTGCTCTCTGGAAGGGAAATTTGGTTATTGAACAGATTTAAATGAAAACAAAATACAACATAAAGTAAATAGTATTCAATATATAAAAATAATGATTTCTACACACATCTGAAATGCCAAGTTAACAATATTAAATTGTACCTGCATAAATACCACTATCTTGATATTATCAATTTATTGTGCAATACATCACTATATCATGATACATACATTACAAAATACCAATATTATTTCTCACAATATTTTGCTCCTATTTGTTTATATTCCCCTCTTTTTATTGCATGATTGCTTCTATTTACTTCTTCATTTTATTGATGCTCTTTCTGCTATCTACGCTGCTACTTTTACAGTGTATTATTAGTGGTATTAGGTATACTAGACACTATATTAAATATATATTCAGTGTTGTTTCTATGTGCTGTAGTCCATGGGCAAATGTTGAAAAGGCTCCTGTAGTTATCAAGCTGTAAACGTCTGCATGCATTGTCTGTAAATGAAGGTTTTTCAACACCTCTGCTTGGCTTGAATTAAGGTTTAGAATTGTATGACTCATGTTTCTGACCTTGGATGCTGATGCTGACAAAGGAGCCATTTTCCTTTTACACGAACTGGCAGACAGGGCAGAAGAGTTCAGCTGTAATTATCCCATTGAGTTAGAAACGGTGACATGGAGCCACTGTGTTCAGCACATACTGTAACGCGAAATGAACAAAATGGACCCGATGTGTGATGAGCTGAGTAGGTCAGCAAAGTGGTCGCTGCTGGTGTAAACAGTATTTGACTCTGATTTCATAGAGTGCAGAAAAAATGAATTGAATAAAAAATAATTGTATTGTCAACCAAAATATGACAATGGTATTTATTCATAGGGGCAGATCAAAATATCACTATCACAGAATATCACAATATTAATAATATTATGGGTATTTTCCTTCTTTAATCACAGATATTGTAATATTCTAGAGTAGTAACACTTAGAGTAGTAGTCTAACATTTCAGTCTGAATAAGTATTCTCAAAATATCTTTTATATGGTCAGTGCTGTTTACTTTTGTGAGTGGAACAGTCAATGGAACTGTCTGTTTACAGCACGCCTGGTTTGAAGGAAAATTCAGCACAGAAGAAGAGGCAGAGCTTCCACTTTGACCTGTGGTTCTGTTTCACTCTGCAAAACTGGATCCTGGACTTTGGAAGGCCTATTGTCATGGTAAGGGAGGATTAATGCACGTTTCACTTAATCCATATCTACTGCAGTTTGAATAAACGATGGTCACATATACCATTCCCTGCAGTAACAAATACGTTTCTTGGTGTTGTGTTTAGATCATTCTTCCTCTGGAATGGTTTCCCCTGAACAAGCCCAGTGCTGGAGACTATTTTCACATGGCCTACAACGTCATAACACCATTTCTGATGCTCAAGGTAAACCTGAACACAGCAAGTGATCTCTGTGGTTCTGGGGGGGAGGGACAAAAAAAACTAGAAACTCTCCAGCTGGAATAAATAGAGACATTATGATAAACTGTGTTCTCTACTCCCATGATGTTTCTTTTATTTTCTGTTGATAAATCAGATGTTCTTCACATTTGATATGCAGAATGTCTACAGCATAATATTAGATATTTGCTGATATCCACAATACAGATATTTTCCAACTCAATTTTGCAGATTGCTGAGATAAGCACATATTGTTTTTCCACATAAGTGCAGAGAACATCAATTCTCTCTTAGTGGAAAAATAACATTATTATGCTGACTATGTCCGTGAAGGTACTTAGTCATTCAGATCATCTTATTCTTGCAGAGTTTTGGGGAAAAAAGCAACTGGACTTCTTGGCTTGTTTGAAGGCGTTTCACCTCTTATCCAAGGGCTGAGACTAATGCAAGAAAACCCAGGTATTTAAACCCAGAATGCATGGTCCTACATTTGATTTTTGTTGAAACCAAGTCACATGATTAGATTAGGAGGTATGGTCATGTGACTTTGCTTACACCCGTATGTAGGACCACCCATTCTGGGTTTAAATACCATGGTTTTCTTGCATTAGTCTCAGAACCGAAGAAGCCTCTTGCATGAAAGGTGAAACGTCTTCAAACATGCTAAGAAGTTTCTTGTCTTTTGTTGTCTTGTCTTTTATTGTGATGGCAATCTGGCAGCTGGAGACATAAATACAGAATACAAAAAAATGGATCCTTACAATTTCACTGGATAAAATAAGAAAACTATGATTACCGGTATAAATAAATACGAATTTAAAAAAACTAAAACTTTGATTGCATGTAAAAAAATGATATATTTCAAATATATATTACAAATGTACATATTATATTACATATCATGTGTAATGTAGTCTATAAAAGCTTACCTGCTTTTCAGGGGCTTAGAAGTGAAGTTCTGTGTGTTTAATTCAGTGCGGTGTCACTCCTGTAGCAGTGATGAGAACCTAGTGAATTCTCCAAAATGGAGAAAGATAAAAATATACTTTTTTCCGAATGTTTGGAGATTTTCTCTTTCTTAGTTGACGAGCTATTTATTATCTATTAAAAAAATTGTTCCATTGGGAACACAACTCAACTTCTGAAATGGGATTTCCAGTAATTGACTTTTGACAGTAACGTTTTTACAGCATGACAAAATAAAAATCTAGCCAATAGAAGCTTACCCACTTTCTAGGGGCTTAGGAGTGAAGTTCTCTGGGGTTTAAATCAGTGCAGTGTCAATCCTGTTGCAGTGATGGGGACTGTGAAGTGAATTCTCCGAAATGGAGAAAGGTGGAAATATACTTTTCTCAGAAGGTTTGGAATTTTTCTCTTTTTTTATAGATGATACAAGCTATTTGTTATCTAATAAAAACATTTTCCATTGGGGCTACAAATTGCCTTAAAAGTAACCAGAATGGTGTGTGTATTTGTGTTGTGTGGGTGCTTTGCTGTGCAGAACTCTGCAACAAGATGACTCAGATCTTTTTCAACCCAAGTGTCGAGGCTCAGAACAAAGGTTGACTGTGTTTTTTTTTTCTGCTTGGAACAATTTCTTAAAAGTGTTTCATTTTGTCTGTAATTTATTCAGTCATTCTATTCCGTGACTGAATTGTAACTGTGGCCAAAACAGCTGAGACTAATTTGTGACTTTTTCGTGCAAGGACTAAACATTGTGAGAAAATAGGATTGTGTATCATAGGATTCAGTAACTTACTAAACAAATGTGTCTTGTGTAAATGAACACTGCTTGGGAGCTGCTGTTTTAAACATGTTATATAAATAAAGTTTTCTGGCCTCCCTCAGCTGATTGAACGCAGTCCCCGGGCGCTGCCTCGCTCAGCGGTTTACCTCTGCATCATCACTTTTGTCATGGGAGCCAGTATCCACCTGGTGGGAGACTCCATCAACCACCGGCTCATACTGAGCGGCTACCAGCTGCACCTGTCGGTCAGAGAGAACCCCATCATCAAAGACCTCAAACCAGCATCGCTGGTAAGGCCACTTTTGTTTTGAGTGTATTACAGTTTTTTACCAAGATGGAGAATAAAGGAACACGCTGTTAATTTAACATTTTAACATTTTTTCCCCCTGACTATGTTTGCTGATAGAGCTGTTCGTTCCTTTTGCATATTTAACATGTATATATTTAAACAGTATGTATGGAAGAGTAGTGGAGTATTTTGCAAGAACAAAGTCTAAATGTGGAGAATAAAATTGACGGTAAATCAAACATTTTAACATTATACTTCATAATAGAGAGTTTTAGGAAGGAGAGGTGCCTCATTCCTATAAATTGAAATGGCAGATGTGCAGATGCAAGTGTATCTCCAATTAAATTTTTGATTAATTGTTTTACCTTTCACATGATTTATGAAACGGCTGAATTGCAAAGTTGTAATTAAAAAACACACAAAAAACAGGCAAATATGCATATGACGATATAGTGACCTGTCACCACAACCTCAGAAAAAAACATGATGAAACATGAACCATGGTTCATATAATTAGCAGGAGTACATTTACAAAATAAAATATATATTTGTACACGTTTTTTACAAGGATGTTGTACAGGGGACTTTTTGTTGACTACTTGACTACCTTGGTAACTAATTTGTATTATTTTAATAGAGAAAACATTTCTTTAAATTGCAATTGTTTAGAGAAAAAACGAAAAAAATACTTGTTTAAATCAAAAATCAGTCAGCCACTGTTGTGTAACATTACAAACACTCGCCCATGATTAAGCACCCACTTTATTCTCTGTATTTAAATTATTATTCTGAAATTAACACTCCAGTTATATAAGAAGTATATTTCTCCTCTACTCCTTAATTCATTTTTGGACTGACAGCCCATTTATGATATTTATGATATGGCATTTAAAATGTAGTGTTTTACTTGTAAGTTGTAAGATCAATAGTTAGTTACTATTAGCCTTGTTATAATTATCTAAGAATATGTACATACATGGGCACATTCATCACTTAAATATATGTAGCTTATGTGGAATATAAATAATTAATGGATAATTAGATATTCTAACCTCACTTGGAGTTGGATTATCCATATTTCTTTCCATACTGCATTTCTGAGCTCTGCCACATTACTAACTACTGACTAATTAGTTCTGTGGGATTATGGCGTCAGTTTCTAGGTCAGAAAGGTTTTCTTGGCTGTATTTTAGTGAGTACAAGCTCCATAAAGAGAGAACAGGCTGTGCACTACATGGTACCAGGCCAAGAAATCGGGTTTGTCACCTGCTGCTGCCAAAAAAAAGGTCAGATATTGTAGAACGGATGATTATAAGAAGGTGTTATATAAATACTGTCCCACGATTCAAAGCTTTCAATCCAGAGAAATCTGTGGAAGATAAAGACTTCATAAGACATCATCACAGCAAGTATAAGCAGTTATGTAATGGACAGGCATTGCTTCAATGTGGATTTACTAAATACAATTCTGGGTTCTTTTTTTCCTCTTTCTCTGGCCTCTGTAAGCTGCGGTGAAGTAGATGAACAGAATATAAAGAGGGATGAGAGGCAGGTTCTATAAACTTAAGGGTAGACTGATCACAAACAAGATAATTTGTTTGGAACTTAAAACCACACACATATAATATCTTATTAAGGTTATCCAAATTTCAAATAAAACCCAGGAAACGTGTTAAATATAGGAACTCTAAGTGCAATTGGTAGTTGAACAGTAGGTGGCACTATTGTATGAGGCAGAACGAACCACACTGCTTACCTACCAGTGCAGAACATCATATTGTATAATGTGTCTGACAAGGATTCTGTCGTTCTGCTCCTACTTCACAGATCGACTCCTTTGAGCTGCTGTATTACTACGATGAGCAGCTGGGACATTTAATGTGGTATGTGTTTGGGTTGATTATATGTGTTGTGTGTGTATATACGGTATACTGGAACACAGCAGAATAAAGCGTGGAATGCTGTTCTGTACCAGTATCAAAGCTTTAAATGATACATATGACTAATGGCTGTTAGTTCCTTATTAAACACGTGAAATGCAAGAAACTAATTAAAGAACAAACACATGGATTCAGTTAATCACACATTGGGGACCATAACAACTGCAGCCAGTTATCAGCGTGCTGACATCTGTGGCTTTTCTCTGTGTCTAAATAAATGAAATCATTAAGAAAGAGCAGACTAACAGGTCTGTAATGAGAGTGTGCATACCTGTAAGAGAGGAAGGGAGACACAATCTAGTTTGTATTTGTCTCTTTAAGAGTTGAAAGAAAAATATTAGGTTTAATTATAAATATAATCCCCCTTTTTTTACATTTGGACAGTTGTCTAAACAGTTGTTTGGCAAAGATGTGACAGTTAAAGATTTCATTGTGATTTAATAGCTTTAGCATCGTTAGCGGCAGATCGCCTTGTCCTGTCCTGGTTTGCCCGCATCTCCTCTCCCAAGAGGTGCTGTAGCGTCCAGCCTGCCGTCAGTCAACATGATGAAGAAGCAGTGCACTGCTAAAAGATTTCACTGAGTTTGGACAGGACTGTCAGTTAAACTGTCAGCTCTTGCCTTGATGTATCCATGTGTCCTGATGGAGAAGTACAGTAGAAATGTTGGTGGCAAATCTGACCAGGCATCTACAGCCTGTTGAGCCACTGCCTTGCTGTTTTTTGTGTGTGTGTTTAATGCCACCAGGGATGCTGCTGCAGTGTACAAATGTTACAGTCTGGGCTTCCCTTTGCACTTGGTTAGCATGTGTGTTTTTTCTCCTGTCCTGGTTAGAGGAGGAGCCTTCTGCAGTCGTTAGCGTTACACTTATCAGTCCCCCTCATTCCCCTGCTACCAGCCTTTCCCTTGTCTCTTTTTCTCTCTCACACACAAATGCATGAATGGGACCTTTCTCCATGCCTGCTGTGAATGAACACGTATAAAAGTCAGAGCGTTATTGGCATATGATTATTGACATCAATCCAGGTGTGTTGCATCTCTCTACACAGAGGGAGAGGAGGAGAAATGCTGCCCCTTTATTATCTTGGGGTTTGGTATTAAACATCGTACCTTCAAGTGGCTCAATCTGCTGACACCCAACATAACGTTCTCCTAACACCTCAGGATTTCAACCCATGTTAGACGACACTCTTGTCTCCAGCTTAATGATGTGATATGATGTTAGTGGGCAGAACTGACTGACAATATTTTTATTTGTGTATTTTAGAAAGGCTATATTAAATAATTATTAAATAATGTTTGCAAATGTTTACTGCAGTTAAATTGCAGAAGTGAGAAGATGAACAAAAAAAGGCAAAACGTCTCATAGATCACACCACTAATGGGCCGAGCAGAGTAAGGATTTATATAAAGGGATGAGGAGAAGTTGCAGAGTTTTGCTTTATTCAGCAACTTCATTGCTCTGTCTATTTAACCAGTTTAATAATTTAGATAATTTAATTTAGATGTGTTTTATATGTATATTTATAAGTAAGTACTGGCTTTACAGGGAGACACAAAACACCTTATTCTCTCCTATGGTTATCTGCAGTTCAATGTACCCAAATGTACTCATTTAGATCACTAGTTAACCTGTTGAGTGAAGTCCTGATATATGTCAAGAAGTATTTATATTTTGGGATTTGGAATGTAGTATTTTTTTATTACATTTTGTAAAACATATCAGTTTTCTGTCCAAAATATCTCGAGTTAAATTATCTTCAGAATAAAAAAGGAAGTTTGTTGACCTGTGGATAAACATGTGCTTCTTAGCTAAATGTTACATCATCCCATTTATAAAGACGTGTGCATGTAACTATGGTCAGTGTACAGTTTATAGGAATCTGCCTCTCATCCTCTTTTAGGTATATCCCTTTCTTCATCATTCTGTTCATCTACTTTACTGGATGCTTTCTCGAGGCCAGAGAACAGAAGAAGATTCCTGTCTCTGGTTGGCTGTTGCTTGGACCCAGCGCACTCTACAATTGGTCAGTCACCTTGTCACATTGTTCCTCATTCAAGCAGCAACTGCTTCAGCGTTTTGTCAAAGAAAAAGGTTTTAATCAATGCACCTGCTTTTGCAGAAGGCTGAATGATGGTGGTATTTACTAAATCCACATTTTAGAAATGCCTGATCTTTATATATTTTCAGAAATTGCTATTTTCAGTAATATATATATATATATATATATATATATATATATATATATATATATATATATATATATATATATATATATATATATATATATATATATATATATATATCTTCTAATAACAACAGACAGAACTTTCCCATATTGCAGCTATTTTTTCTTGTATGGATCTTTTCATACATGTATGATTTAACGATGTGTGATCTAAAATACAAATCTCATAAAAAATACTTAAAGACTAAATAGTTTTTTGATCTGAATCTTTAATTAGAAATGAATCCTTAAGTAAATTTGTCTTAAAGACATCAGCATTCTGCATATGTTGCTAGATATGCTAATGATTTTGGAAATATTATGTGAGGGTAATTACATTTAATTTACATTTATTGTTTTGCATGAAAAAATAGTGTAGATTGTCCCACCTCGGTAAGTCAAGTTTATTTGTATAGCACATTTCAACAAGAAGATAATTCAAAGTGATTTGCTCAAAAGATTGAAAGCATCAAACCTATTGGTATCGACAAATGTGTTTAAAAAGTAACTGCTGTATGGCTAACAATTGCAGAAAGAAAAACTTTAGACAAGCTTTTCCTTTGTTTGTCAGATGATTGACGGAAACCACATTGTACTGTAATGTGCACACGCTGCTCAAAACAACTTGGGGTCACCCACATAATGATAAAAATGAAAGTTTGGCAAAACCAATTTAAGTATGGTAATTCGTGTCTTCTAGCAGGGAAACTTTCATTGTTTTCTGAAATTGTTTTCCCTCACCTGACAAAATGAATATCATCAGTTGGCTCCTTTTTGTTGGGACATAAACAGGATGTGATGTGGTGATTGGCACAGATGTCGGACGCCTTTAGGGGGACAGCTTGGGTGATTGGCACGAAGCTAAAGAGAATTTGCTTCTTTGGAATGAAACAGCTTAATTATTTCAGTTTTAACTCTCAATTTAACAAAGTAAATCAAGATTTTCATGTTGACTAAATTCATAATGTATCATCAGATGACAAATACCTGATAATACAAGGTCTGGAAAATTAATAAATACTGCCCCATGTTTCAAAACTCACATTCACAGAGAATTGCTTATCCAGATTGTGCCTTAAACAAGCTGAAATTGTGATGTCACAACTATACAGTCAGTGCCCACGCCCTATTCACATCAGCCAATCAGAGGAGAGGCTCAATAATATTAAAGAGACCGACACAAAACAAGTGTAAAACTCCACTGAGATGATTACAGGGGTGTGGGGTGGTGTTTTACTACTTTATTAAGGATCTGAGTCATTTAATGGATCTGAATGTAGATGCTTTTCCTGAGTGTCTCTGCAAAGTGAAAGGTTTGAATTCCCGTATTCCTCATGTCTCTTGCTCTTTCTCATTTGTTCTAGGTACTTGGTCACTGAAGGACAAATCACTGAACTTTTCCTTCTCACCTTCCTTGCCATGGTTGCCATGGTGATGCATCAACAGCGTAAAGGCTTCAGCCTGGACAGCAACGGCCAATTCCTGTTCTGTAGTTTCTCTGTTACTGTGCTGCTGGTGGCGCTGTGGGTGGTCTATCTGTGGAACGATCCGGTGCTGCGCAACAAGTACCCCGGACTCGTATATGTGCCAGAACCCTGGTCCTACTACATGTTACACATCAAGGACAACCACTGAGTCACATCTGTCCAGGTGTGCATCCCTCCGTGTTTGCAGAATGTGTGTTTATTTGCAAACAGCTTTACTTAAATGTGCTTGTTCTGTTTTTGTTCAGCAGACGTCCTGGGACAGAGACGGTGAACGGTGCACCAAACTCTCTATGGATGCGTCTCCACGGTGTCCTTCTACATTGACAGACTTCAACATGTGATCAAATGCATTAAAACTGTCAGTGTCAAGATATGAGACTGGGATATCACAAACTGGGCTGTATGTCCCAAGCATACACAGACAAGGAAACATGATTATTGGCTATAGATTTGATTTCAAGATATTGATGTCCAGAGAGTATTGAAGAAAATCTGTCTCAGTATATTTAGAAATATAAAAGCCATTGAATTTTTAGCACTTAATTGTTTTCATTGACATTATGTACCTGATTTTTTTTTTTTTAGCCTCTGAATAAAATGCTTCAAATTTTCAACTATCTGTTTTTCAATGTTCACAAATTCAAAATCAAATTCATATTAAAACATAATATATATAATATAAAATATATTTAAGTTGCTTGAATTCAGATGCCAAAACTCTGGTAAAAGAAAAAATACTTTTTCAATTTTAACAAAAATTTTCTATTTTGGAAAAAAACACATTTGAGCCAGAATAAATCACTTATTGTTGGTTTCCAGTACCCAGAGGTGTCCCAGATGTTTAATCTGAATATTTTATAACTCAAACTTTAGGATCTGAGTTTGGCCTATTGAATTTGAGCAACTTAAATATATGCTGTTTTTTTTTTTATTCTGAATTTGTGAACATTGCACAACAGAAGTTAAAACAAGTTTTGAAAGAGTCCTATATATTCAGAAGCTAAAAAATCTGATAATTTCAATGCAAAAGAAATATTTAAATATTTTAAATATAAAAAATCTAGTGAGACACATTTACCTTCTATAAGAGAGGCCTCGCCCAAGTTACACATCAGTCCTCTTATCAGACCATTTCCAGATTGAGGCACAAAGGTGACAGAGTCTCTGCAGTAAAGTCTCCAGACTTTGGAATGAGGCACCTGAGAGATCAGGGCTGCGAACTCTGTCTTATCAAGAGAATACTTTTATAATTCCTGTACACACTATTCTATTTTATTCTCTTCTATTCTCAGGTATTTAGATGTTACATGGTTGAACAGGTGTTTTGTGTAATTTATGTTGTCAATCATTTAGACATGAGAACATGAGTAATTTGTGCTACAGTGTCTATATGGGAATGTGACTGCAGTATTTTAAGGGACACTGATGTGACAGTTATGACTGAATTCTGCCGACATACAACATTCATGTAATTCCTAAGGTTCTTAAAAAGTATGTAAGAAGTATTGTGTATGTCTGGTTGATATGTCTTAGTGTTCATCATGTTACGTTATCTAAAAGTTCCAGTAAACATGACTTTTATAAACTCGTTCTATGTTACCAAGAGTTGAATAGACCACTGACTGCAGTGTCTGTTTGAATCAGTCTTTGCATGGTTGTTGGGGGAAGGTCTGCTTAGAATCGGTGGCCGTTGGAAACGGCCTTTCATGAGAACCGCTCATCCGCTCAACCTCACACTTGACACTGTGCTCCCTTGGGTCTTCAGCAATACACTCACCAAGCGTATAAAGGAATTCAATGCCTCAGATGGACTGTTGCTTTGTTAAATTTCTGTGACATGCTGATTAAAAATCGTTGTTTGTATTTGATTTTGAATTTTATCCATATTTTCTGCTGTTCCTTGTGGAGTTCCTTGTGTTTTCTTTTTCTTTTTTATTCTTTCTTTCCTTTCCTTCCACCCTCCTGAAAATTGGTAGGTTGATTCCAAATTGTACCACTACTCTACACAGTATTAACGGATGTTCATATCTTAACTATATCATTTTAGACCTGTGTCTATTGCTAAGCTATTGTAACCAAATGAGCTTCCATCAGTAGTCCTGGGATAATCTGCCACTAGATGGCACTGCAAAAACTAAAAGTTGTCACAATGGGCTTAATAGATCCTTACAAAATTTTGTTTGCATGACCTAGGGTCATGACTCACTTGATGTGTAAAATTTGGTAGTGATTGATTAAAGTGGGCATAGATTTTTAACAACAAATTTACAGGTCTACACATTTCACATTTAAAAAATGTAAATATAATAAATCACCTGTACGTCCTACAAAGCTGAAATCTCTTTAGCACATCCACAGAATTGTGTCAAAAGTTTACCTCACTGCAACCCATGGTCAATTCACTGATTCAGATTTTTTTTAAATATGCTGAATCAACATTGTATTTCTACAGTATATCTAGACTTGTTTCAACTCGGCCAAACAGTGAACCTGCAGTAATATCTAATGTCTTGCTGTAATTTGTAGCGGCTGCACAACATTTTCTATGTTCATCACAATCACTGATGATCTAAAGGTCCAGGCCTCAAATTCACATATGGTCAATGCTTACTTGCTAATATTCTAGAAATTCATCCACATCATTTGTCTTCAATTGCTCTATGTGTTTTCCTTATATCATATTTGGCCCAGAACATGCTCGGTTTTAACTATTTGTAGAGAAAACTTTGACCCGCTGTTGATTGGTGATAATTGTCCCCTTTCTTTCATTGAGTTCAGGGGGTGAAGTGAAAGGACAATGCGGCCCTGTGGATCTAGTATCTGGTTTCCACAGCAACAGATATTAAGTTACGCAGAGGTTTTACAGGTGGCGGACTTTGAACAGAGGTGGAAGCACAGGTGACGCAGCCCAGACAACTCTCTCCTTCCTGGAAAGAAACACAGCGCTATAAAAATGGTAAGGTTCCAATAAGACTTTTTAAAAGATCTTTTCCTATGTAACAGTATTTTATTTTATTTTAACCTATCTCCATAATACTGTTGTCATCTCACAGGCTAAATTCTTCACACCAGTTCAAATCAATGGTAAGAGGACTTCAACAACACATGCTATTTTCATTCTATGTATTACTGCGATTTATTGATGTTTAAAATGTACTGTTCATCAATCCCTCTTGTATGCCCTTTAAATGTAATACATAATCAATAAATGGGGGGGATGAGGGCAGACAAGGATCAAAATCTGATCTTGTTCAGTTTTCTTACTTCAGTGAAGTGATACGAGTGTATTTCCTGCTTTTGTTTGAAGGATAAACTCTATTAAAAATATTCTCACACCATAATAAAAGTACAATACAATACAAACTATAGTGATGCAATTCAATATTTTTTTTTCCAATTCCCCTTGCAGAATACAAAGAATGCTTCTCCTTGTATGACAAGAAACAAAAGGGGAAGATCGATGCTAAGGACCTGATCACAGTTATGCGCTGCCTGGGTACCAGCCCCACGTTCGGTGAAATCGAAAGACATCTTCAAGTTCACAAAATCGGTAAAACACGACACAAATGCTGACTACAAGATGTCTGTGGGTTGCTCTGTAAACATACTTTCATTCAGGATAATGACTAACTAAAGGTGCATCAATATAGTGTGATATTAAGTCAAAATATTGAGAACATTTCTAATTATAATGACTGACAGGATCTATTTTTCAGTCAGAGTGGCAGAATGTGTCTTTCTCTTTTTTAACAATTGTGGAAATGGTTAATTAATTGGTTAGTGGTTAGTTAATTGGTCTTAAAACACAATAAATACACACCAAGCATTATCTAACAAATGTCCAAATCCCCAAATATTCCAATTTTCTGAAATTAAATTCACAAATTGTTTTGTATTTCTGATTTTAAAAACATATACCTGAACGATTAAATGTCTTTATTTAAACTGCACATTCACGTTCAATTATATTATCAGGTTATTGTAAATCCTTGAGTACAAAGTTTCAGTATAATATTAAGCCTAATATAATATAAAATTAGAAATTACAAAAGTGAGTATGAGGATAAACTGTGGTGAATCTGTTGATGTACATGTACAGAAAAAGTGTGGTAGTTTTATTTGTTTCAATAATAAATTCTCTAAAGGGAGACAATATACAAATCCTTTTGTCCATACAGCCTTGACTCTGCTACACAACACACACACGCACACACACACACACACACACACACACACACACACACACACACACACACACACACACACACACACACACACACACACACACACACACACACACACACACACACACACACACACACACACACAGAACACAAAGGAAGAGATTCTTCTACCAAAAACATGTTTTATTCTGTGTGGATTTTTCAGTATTTTCAGTATTCTATCCCCTGAAGTTCCTGACATTAATAGTCATGTTTTCATCTACTACTAAAAAAAAAAATGCGAATAAGTCTGTTTTCATCTACTGGTGTGGAGCGAATAAACCAGATGCAATCACTGGAAAACCAGATTTTAGATGTAAACTATACAGGTGCATTTCTTATAATCAGAAATTTCATCATCTGTAAGCCATAATCCTCACAATTACAATATATATATATTGACTTTCTAAAATTATATTGATGACAAAATATTGAAGTCACAACATTCTAGTTATTTGAGATGCACCCGTACAGTTGATGTAACCATAACAGCTAAATCTTTGATGTTTTTTTTTTTTGAAGAGGTGCCTTTGACCTTATTTGTGCTGTGTCTGTGCCTAGAAAAGAAAGGTGAGCTGGACTTCTCTGTATTCCTGACCATGATGCACAGACAGATGCAACAGGAAGACCCCAAGGCTGAAATCCTGGAGGCCATGAGGATGACAGACAAGCAGAAGAAAGGCTACATCCAGGCCTCAGAGCTCCGAGCCAAGCTCACCATGTTAGGAGAGAAACTTACTGACAAAGAAGGTAAAGTATTATAAATGCTGACTCATGTAATCTCAAGAGGAAAATCTGCAGAATGTGCAAGCTGGCTTCCTTTTTTTTCCCACCTGCATTTTCCTGTGGCACCAGCAGCCATGAATGTGAATTTGACCACAGCGAGTCAGAGTCTTAGAGCTAAGCTCAGAACCTCCCTGTAAATCACAATCTGCTTCCCTAAATCCACTGGTGCAGTTTGCATTTTCCTTCCAGATTCATAGCTACCTTGCAGATATGTGATTCGTATATTTGCTATGGTGGAAGAAATTATCATATCCTTCAATTAAGGAAAAGTACGAATAAGCCAATATAAAAATACTCCAAGAGAAAAGAAAAAAAATCCTACTTTTTCATATGTAAATTTGTATTATAAGCTTGATATAGTTAAAGTATTGCAGTAACAGTAGTGGTTTGGTCCTCTGACAGATATATTATATATATGACGTCATTAGATAATTAATACTGAAGCAATATATCATGTTATGGGGTGGCTGCTCCTCCAGCCCACCTGTGGATATACTGTACATATGGATAGATCCATATGTGGATATATATACACACTGAAGCATTATGTCATGTTATAGGGAGGCTTCAGTAATACACACACACATCTGGGGATATGGAATCATTCAAGGAGAGCAGACAGGTTTTAAGCATTTCAGATATTTCAGTTCACTTTACACAGCTTGTGACAGTTTCAATTTCAGTGAAGCTTCTCACCGGTTCCCACGGCTACGTCTGTCTCTGGTTTCCTCTCTCGCTGAACTTTCAGTCACATCCCGACGTTTGTCGAAGCTGTTATTTTTTTATGGCTTAGTTTATTTTTGGAGCGAGCGCCAACTTTTTGGAAACATTCAAAAAGTCACGAGCGGTAGTTTTTCTTTGAGGACGCGGTGGATTCTGTATGTCTGTTGTGTCACCCACTGACTGCGATGAGAGGAGACAGTGTTGTCAGGTTGTCAATGTTTTTGATGCCAGGACTCCTGCAGGGATGCAGATATTCAGTTTAATCTCCAGGGATAGAGACTTGATTCACAGTACTGTCAGCGCACTGTTTCTGCATGGGTGCTGTGCACGTACTGTAAAGCAGGTTATATTCAATGAAGCTTAGCTGCTGCTTACTGGGGAGACTTCAATCAAGTTAAAGGATTTCCAAACTGCTGCAGCAGACAGTGATGCCAGCTCTTTGAGTTGATCCTAATTGTAGTGAAGATGATCTCATTCTTTCAGTAGTTGCAGAACTAAGGCTAAGTGAGAAAAAGCTTCAGTACAGTAGCAATTAAAGTTAATTTGACCTTTACCTTAAATGTACAGTGGCAAACTTGGCAGAAATGGAAAACAATATCCTCAATTATGATTTAATTTAATATATAATTCAACCGACTAAGGATCAGATGCCTCCTGACAAGTATGATTAGAGGATAAGTTCAAGAAAAACACTTAACTCTGACTGCAGCTTACCTCTTTGTTATGAATATTTGTGGAAGACAGATGGGTTTTAATGCACTGATCTTGTTTGTCAAGTTCATTTACGGAGCTGTTTTCTTCTTTGTCAGTTGATGAGCTGTTTAAAGAGGCAAACGTCAAGTCAAACGGAGTGATCAACTACGAGGAGTTCATCCAGATGGTGACGCTGCCACCCGTTGATTACTGACAACAGAAAAAATCCTCTACATCCATTTAGAAGCTGGTTAACGGAGCTCGCCGAGATGACATGCTGCTTTAATTACATCCCCAATGCAAAGACAATTAGACCAGATCAATTCTTAACTATCCCCATCGCCTTCAGTGACATGTTGATTAAATGCAGAAACTCTTCATGATGTATTTATTCTGATGTGTCATTTTTTATTTAATGTTCATCAGTGTTAACATTTAAATTAAAGTTCATTGCCTTTTTTCTTACCTTTCTTTACCTGTGGAGGAGAAATGAACATCCTGACTTATGCTGTTGGAAGTTTTATTGTAAACCATCAGTGATCCGTTTCTTCTGTCATATATAATGTATGTAAGACATTTACATTTGTAAGTTCTTGTGAGTTTTATTTTGGGTTTTTTTTCTGACAAAGACCACTGCTATAAAATGTTTTCACAAGTTTTATTTAGTAGTGTAAGGCACAGTATATTAATATACACAATAACACTGATTACTGATTAATACATAGATAAAATTGCCCCTAAAACATGTCATTGTTGTATCAACAGCTCTTTTAAATGCAGGTTACAACAGGATTTCATTATGAGATGGAAGTCAGCTACTAACGGGCAGGTTGGCCAATCCGTAGTTTGTGCTTTGAAACCGATATAAAATGTACAAAAGTAAATCTTCAAAAAACAAGTACAGAAACGTCCATTTTAGCACTGCTGGTCTCAGATGAGGTTTAAGGCTTGTAAAACCATGAATTCTGACAATTTAAATGTGGTACTCTGTTTCTAAGTGGAATGTGAGAGCACCAGTCAATTACCAAAGTCATTCACCCTTCACTAAATCCAATCCTATTGTATTCTAACAGACCTTTTAAGCCATTAATTACCAATGGTACTAATTAAGGATCCATTCAGTCAGGCTGCTGCTCCTGTGCATGTTGCCTCACTGGAAACACTCTGCTGCACTAATTGGAACCTTAAAAAAGTAATTAGTGTTCTTAATAAATTGAATCAGTACTGTACCTTTTCTACCATGAACATAACTTCTATATAAATTAAGCTAAGATACTAATGTTGGCACGTATTAATTATAAGTAAGGCTGGGCAGTTTGGCCTGAAAATACCCCGACCTCTAATGTTCAGCTTTCAATATATATTTTTTTCAGTTTTCTCTAAAGAAACCAAAAAGGCAAAATTTAAAGGTCCCATATCATGCACTTTTCAAGGTCTTTATTTTTAGGTTTTGATACTTTTGATATCCCTAGTACAAAAATTCAACTCAGTGTGTTTTTTGTAGTTTTACAGAGCTCTCTCCTGCACCTTGATAGAGCACCAGCCTGTCACATAATATTCATGAGTCTCTATTCTGTGAAAGCAGGAAAAGGTTGGTTGTGATAGGTGGGGGCAGATGTGCCGAGGTGGGAACGTCTACAGGTGGAGGGAGCAACTGTGTGACATCACAGATTCAAGGGAGTACAACTAAGCTGTGAAACGGCTATTTTAATTCCAGGCTGTGTACAATTCTTTATAATATATCCCCTAGAACTAATCTTAAAATACAAAAGATGAAAGTGGCTGTTTGCATCATATGGCACCTTAAAAGAAATATTGCCTTTATTAACACAATAAATATGAACAATTACCAAAGTATAAAATAAAAATATCACCACATGGCCAGTTTGCAACAATTAGGACACAGGAATAGGAAAATACCAAAAGTGTGTTTATTTATTTAGGTTTTTTTTTTTTTTTACAAATCGTTTTTTTTAGTTGCTACTAATATGATCTTTTCTTCCTGGGTGTTTCTATGTTGTTTGTATGATGTGTATGAAGAAGTGTCTTTTAACGCATCTCGCTGGAAACTTCTACTACTACTTCTTCTTGTCATTTCAGCCAGAAAACTCTATCATCGATGACAGAAAACACTAGTTTTGTCTACTTGTGCATTAAATCATAAATTCAAAATAATTACAAATTGAAAAGAATGATTTTTGAAAAATCTGGAGTACAATTTTTAATAAATCACTGACATCGATTTGAATGAGGCAGCATGTGAACATCACCTGAATTGTTTGCCCCCAGCACCTGTGACCACTAAAGAAAATTTCACATTAAAACTCCTCAATGTTTTAACAAGATTTTAACAATACAACTTGTAGTCGACTGGTATGAACATGTATTGTTTGCTCTCACTGATAGTCCTTTACATAGATACTGTACACAACAAATGAAACAGAAACTCTGCTTTGACTAACTGTGAGAGATGTGACTATACTGCAACAGAAATTTGGTTTCTGTGTTGCTTGTTTGTAGAGTTGCTGGAGGAAATCCTGAGAAAAACCCTATAAACAATATGGAGGTCAAATGATTTTCTTAGAGCACCTTTATTTTAATAATAATGGAACATTCAGGCCTGAAATGAATGCAACACAAACAGAAAACAACTGGCAAAAGTAATATGTGGTGTCAGGATATCTATTCATTTATACACAATTTGTAATCATTTATATATAGTTAATATAATTTAGTATATAATATAATAATATTATAATACTATAATTTAGAAGACTAGGTTATAGTTATTGACTTTGACTGGTTAATAATTGGTTTGTAAACTGCCTGTAAACAGTATTTTAATGCATTATGTTGAAACTGATGATTATAAGATTGTGTTAAATAATTAATAAACACTTTGTAAAGCATCTATGAACATTGTCTGGATTTTTTCTTTTCTTTTTTCACATTAGATGCTTTATAAAGTTTTAATTAACCATTTAACTATTTTCATATGTACATGAATTTTTATGAAATAGGCATAGAGGCAGTTTACAAACCAATAAAAAACAGTAACGATAACTATAAACTAAAGTTATTATGAAGTGTTGGTTGGTTGGGAACCTGGTTTAAATGAGCCACGTCATCTTCCAGCAAACATATTTTTGTTTTTAGCTGGAGGGCTGCTTCAACAGCTTTGTTGATTGGATTATCTATAGGCGACTTATTTGAGTCATGCAGAGAGGATGTGGCTCAGGAAGCAGAGAGCGTCATTCACTAATTGGAAGATCGTGGTTAGATTCCGTGATTCGCTTGGGTAAGATACAGATATTGCTCCCAAAGGCTGAGCCAGGAGTGTGTGAATGTGTATGTGAATATATGAATGTTGGCATGTAGGGTAAAGCGCTTTGAGCGTCTGATTTTCTGTTTAATTTAATATCGCAAAATGCTTTTCCACAGACTTGTTTTCTTACATGAGACAGCATAAAGGAACATGAGGAGGGGGAAATAATAGCGGCTGCCTGGGCTGCACTGCAGAGATAAGTCAGAGCTGCTTTTCAATCCCTGCTGAAATGAACCTACACATGTCAGTGCTTATATCTGTACGCTGGGACTGTGTACAAATAGCAGACGAGAGAAGACAACGAAGCAAATAGCAATTAAAAACCACAGCTGCAAAAATATAAAATAATGCATATAATCAATACCTTAATACTCTACTGCTGTGATACAACACTGACATTATTCTAATGATTTCCTCTATTTTAAAAAACACAGAATAGGTTTTAAAGGAATTTGACTGATATTTAAAATTAAGCGGTTATTACAAACAATGACATCAAATGATCCAAATATTCAAGTAGAGAGGGCACTGGGCCTGCCAATACCTGACCCGGAGTGTCTAGAGCCTGTGTGGCCGCCTAGCACCAAGTATTTCCCGCAGCTCCACTTTTCACATTTACATTTTCCTTTGTGACTTGAAAAAAAGAAAAAATGGCAAAACCAAAGTGTGACTGATGAAACTATTTCAAAGAGGCTTCTTACAAACATCTGCAGAGATGAAATGTTCCAAATGGTTTGCTAACACCTCCCCACCACCACCACCACCACCACCATCACCTCCCAGCTGATCAAATTTGATACTGGACATTCTTCGGTTTCACTTTTCAAATCAACAGTCACAGACAGCTGAAAGTCATTGCTCCAAAAATGTCGGGGTGGTAAATCTGCCACGTTATCATTGTAAACCGCATGATTGCTGTTCTAGGAGAAACTGTTTAAGATCCATAGCAACAGTAACAAGAGGGGGGGGGGGGGGATTAGCAAACAATCAATTATATATAAATGTCACATGAAGCATTTATGCACCACTCATTCCTCACCTCACAACAAGTCTACCACATTAAACCTAAAACCACGTCATGAGTTATATACCTGTCTGTTTTAATCTGTACAGTTTATTCTGCTGCTGTCAAATGAAATGAAAGCATTGTACCAACCATAAAGGTTAATGAGTGGTTTATCTACAGGTGTAATAATGCCATACTCAGCCTGCTACACTGATAGGAGACCCCTCTATGTTCTGTAGCACCATATCTGTTGCAATGAAAGCTGGATTTGTAAAATGTCAAAAAACAAACAAACTATAATATACAAAGTGCAAACAAATATTTACATTCTCACCATGTTGCAGAACAGAGGGGCTAAGCTTTGTTATATTATACAATGGGTTTCAGCCCTGCGTGATAATTCCACTTACACGCAGGACTGAATTCTAACACATCTGTTGAGGTGGAGAAATCAGGAAAAAGGGTTCACATTGTTCACTTAAAGTGATGATGATGTATATTTCATCACTCCATGGCACAGTGCTGTGTTGATGAGGCACACATGACAGATCACCTGGGATCTCCAGAGTCTCTCTGTGTCTCAGCGAGAGACGCTGCTGCTGGAGCGGGAATGCAGGCTGCAGGTTTTGCAGCACTGTGCTTGCAAGTTGGGAAGGTGGCAACGACCCAACCAGCGAAGAGTCTGGCAGAAACGAAATGTGAGTCGGTCACGGAGACAAACTGCTCCTGTTTGGGTGAGAGAGAGAGAGAGAGCGACAGAGAGAGAGTCAGTCATACAGACTGATTTTCTTTTATTCAGTACTTACATCATTTCAGCATGAATCATACACGAACGCAGGAGCCAGTGGCTTTAAAGGAACCCAGAAATTAGGTATGGAAAGAGATCACAGTGCTGGTGTGGATAATCCAACTCCAGCTGAGGTTAGAATCTCTCCCTCTCACTTTCTCTTTGGTGGAGAAAGCACACCTGTGTCCTCACTAGAATATGGTGATGTACTGTGGAAGCTACTAGTATTTTGCGTAGCCTACGTTTAAATACACTCTCTCAATATTGAATAAACAAATATGTTTAAAGAAAGAAAGTAAAAGTACACAGGTTGGCCATAGGCTTATGGTCTGCATGAAAGCTCTTTTCTGATTGGATGGCAAAAAAAAAATCCATGTCATGCATTAAATGTAGGCGAAGAACCGCCTGACACAAAATAAGTAAGTTACAACTTGTTATGAAGTATTACTTCATGTTAAATCTATGAGGATAAATACAAAACACAGATGCAGCATACATACATTAAAGGTCTGACTGTTGTTGTAATTGCTAATGACCTTGATGGTAGAAGTGGGCTAATTAACAAGGAGGTGTCCTCTAAATGGTTTTCAAGCAAACGTGGAGGCGAAAAAACGTAAATATGCTAAAGTGGCTGCATATGCTTAGATGATTATAAGAATCTGCTTTATTTCTAATTCCCTTTTCAAGAAAAATACAACATTTTAGATGCTATGTCTAATCTTACTATCTGACTTCTTCTTTCTCAGGTTTAATTCATGCACGCACATGCATCAGAAGCTGGTATTTTCTCATTTCATCAGTTAAGCCTTTGCAGTGTCTTTTGCTGACCAGCAGGCGGTTTATTGTGTTGTGTCAGACAACCCAAGGTTGGTCATGGCCGCTGGCGAGGTATTCCTCCGGACCAACAGCCCTCCATCCATCTGCTCCAACATCAGCAGTCATACACTGTACCGCAGGTCCACGGTGAGTTGACCCGAGAATACATCGCAGCCTCCGTTCACGTCCAAATTGATAAATGTTGAGTTTTGCGCGGAAATCACCGCAGGCCCATTTTGCACTTGTTCATTCATTTGATAAGAGAGGCCGATGACATCATGCGTCCTGCCCTTTAGCGGTGACAGATGTGAGTAATCCCACACATGCTGCTGATGCTTTCTTTTTGTTCTCACGTCATAATAAAATGGTGTTTAGAGATCTGCTGAGGATTTCCTTCCTTTGAGAGCTTGTGGATAAAGATAGAACAGATGTAGGTGGTGGTATTTGCCTCTGTGCTGTGTCGTTTGGTGTATTTTTTTTCGATTACTGACAAACCAACAAATGGATGAAAATATATAATTAACCAACGCATAATTAGTAAAATGCTCCTGAATGCTCGTCATGGAAAAAAAGATAGAATCAGCAGAAAGGCTAATTAGTAATTATTCTTTTGATTGGATTTTATTTGTACCTTGCTGTTGTGAATTGCTGTTCACAGGTCATTTACAGCTGCAAAATAAAGTTTGACCTTGATTAAGAATTAATGCAGCAAACTCTTGTGTTGATGAGCAGCATTGTTAATAAAATGTTTAGAGAGCACCCTGAGAGAAAGAAAGAGATCAAATTAGTATTAACGGTCACTACTACTGCATAAAATCTCATTAGCTAAATGCTCCTTATTGAACTCAAAATTGAAAAATATAGTCCAATTACTGTAGAACGGGAGACAATACTAATAATCAGTCTGTTGTTATTCATCGGTCATACTTATTTGTTCTAAAAGTAATACTCTTCTTATTTGTTTACGCCTTACAAAATGAGACTAACCTTGTCTATCATCAAGTGCTTTATCAAGCGTTAACTGTCAAGTAAGGTCAAGTAAATGGGTTGGATTGGTGCAGTGGAATTTTGACTGGTGATTAGAACACAGACAGATGCCTCTGGCTGAAAAATAATGGCATTTCTGTATTTTTTTAACACAAACTTGTTTCCCTCAATGAAAGATTTTTTGGGGCCTGGTTTTAAAATTGAAAAACCAGGTCAGGGAGCAAGGGAGTGCGCTGCTCTTGAATCATTGCACTTCATCAGACACTAACGGTTTCAGAGCCTGATATTGTTTTCTTAGTCTTCAGCTGGTCAGGATAACTCAGAAACCCTTCAGGAATTATGTTAGCTTCACCACATGTCCATTAACATCCCACAAGTTCCACTGCAGAGTAACTCTAAAGGTAAAAACAAACAAAAGCCCACACCTTCCTGTTCTGGAATCTGATTTCCGACGGCTTTAAAAGCTACAAGGCTTCTGCAAATGCTTTTCAATGTCAGCAACAGCTCCTCATTCAGTAGAGAAACATAATAGTTCTCTGACAGCTGCAGCAACCCTCGACTGGAAGCCCTTCAAATGAAGTACAATCATTACTTATCAGTCTCCAGCGTCACAACAGTCTGTATACGGTGTGTGACATTATGATTTCCAGATTAGATGAGGTATTAGATTGAAAAGCCTTTGTATCACGAGTCCATGGGAACTGTGTGGCTGCAGATAGGAGATGGCTGATGTTGATGGAAAGCTGTCACCTGTTTAATAAGGAATATTACAAATAATTAACATAAAATGGTAATATATTTATATGCAATACTGGTGAAATCTGTGTATTTTTAGTCATATTTTTGAAGTTCAAACACAGATCACAGAGTGTAACCCTCTATTAATTATAATTTAATTATTCCATCCTCACTGGATTTAAAAAGTCCAACATTTAAAGTCAAAATTAAAAGCGCCCAGAGAACCACTCCTTGTGGCATGGTGGGTTTGTTGCCACCCTGCAGTGCCAGTGATACAGACATGTATTACTGACTTAATCAGTGGAAAAACTATCAGAGGTTTCAGCTTTAAGGTTATGAATTTTAAAGGCCAGCGTGAGATAAAATATCATGTCAAGAACCACCAAATTTTTTTGGACAGAAAAAAAAACAAGTATAATCTCATGGAGGCATAATAGGAAAAATATGCATATTCTGATCAGAATTAATATTAATTTGAAGACAACTAATCCAATCATTTCCAAAATAAATAATATTTTATATATATATTTTTTATTTAATAATATTTTTAGCTTTTTATTGCTACATGCACACACATGCACACACATGCACACACAGACACACACAGACACACACACAAACACACACACCACCTGGCCGCCTCATTCAACACAGCTGATATTCCTGGAACTACTGAATCTACTTCTATAATAGATATATATGCATATTTGTACATAATATATGCTTGTATGTATGTGTATGTACTGCTTCTGAATGAGATGTTGCAACCGTGTAAAAATGAAACTGTGCATTGAAATTGTTCTCATGCTCCTGTGTCTGTGCTCCAACTTCATCATTCAACATGGCCGACACATCCATGAAGCAATTCTCAAAACACAGCAGTCCTGTATTTCCAATATCACCCATGACATCAGCAGGGTACAAAGGCCGCAGCTTTTGTATCCAGGCATTTCCTGTGTGCTGTTACTCTTCTATACAACCCTCTTCGCTGCCATTGACCCACTCACCCATCCTGCCTCAGCCCCACAGCCAGCACACCCCCATATAGAAACAGTAAACAACAAAAGGGGACAGCAGAACATGGGACTTCTGCAGTCTGCTCCCCTTTCTCTATACAGTGTGAGAGCAGGAAACACTGTCCATGGACAGATCCTCATCCTATGCATCAGTCTTAAGTGGATGTGGCTTTGCATTTCATTTTCTTATAACCAGATTCGCAGAAGGTTAATCACAGCAACATAAATGCATAAGCCAGACAATAACTGAACTGAATGTGTAAAACAATGAAACAAAAAAACATGCAGATTGATGCATGTTTAATGCAAGTAAGCTAAATTTGACTAGTATCTGCTGAAAGGGGGGTAGATTCTCTGAGATTTCCTTAAATATGTACAAACAAGCATGATTCATGACATCACAACTCCAATAGGCAACTTACACAAGTGTGATCTGGAAACTTGAAGCCTCCATTGCAAAACCAATGCAATGTTAAAGGAACAGTATTCAGATTCTTTAGTTAAGTAAATGTACCAAACAGCGAGATAAAAATACTTTTACTGCTATTAATTCCTGCATGAAAAATCATACGTCTGCTGGAGCCAATCCCAGCACATTACGGCGAGAAGCAGGGATACACCCCAGATGGTTGCCAGCCAATCATGGGGCACACACACCATTCACTCACAAATTCACACCTACAGGCAATTTAGAGTCTCCAATTAACCTCAGCATGTTTTTGGACTGTGGGAGGAAGTCAGAGTACCCGGTGAAAACCCACACAGACACAGGGAGAACATGCAAACTCCACACAGAAAGGTCCCAGACCCAGGACCAAGGAGGTCTTGAACCTGCGACCTTCTTGCTGTGAGGCAACAGCGCTAACCCCTGCTCCACCATGTCGCCCTTTCTTATCTTTCCTATCTTTGATTTTTGGTGAAATACTGGATCATTTAAACATTTATCGAGATGAAACCAGGTGAGACTTTCGAAGGAAAAAAATATGTTTTGCTGTAGCTGTTAACAATTCAAACATGTGAAACCTGTCTTGATTTAACTGCTGTTTGTAAGGCATCAAAAGAAAAAAGGTTAAAACCACTAGTTTCATCTTTGACTATGTGCTCTATTTAAAAAGCTTGTTATATTATCCATTGTCAAACCTCTGAGTATATAAGTAACTGGACTATTATGTAGAATATTTCGCTCTGAAAAGTAGTGAAGTAGAACATAGCATCACATGGAAATACTCAAAAAAAAGTACCTCATCTTGTGAACAGTACTTGAGTAAACATACTTTGCACATCTGGTGTCCAGTAGTTTAACCTTTAAAATAAACAATTTCCTTATTTTGGATTTTTCAATGAGCAAAGAGTAGATTTCACTTCACAGCTAATTAAACAAATTTTGAAGGAAAAAACAAACAAACATAAAAAACATGACCTTCAAATAAGTTTTTCTGAAAGTTCGGCTTCACGACCAGTTAGAGAGGTGAAAATGCTGCTGCTCTTCCAATATCTGCGAGGTGTAATATTTGGTTCAGCTCTCTGGAATGTTGCTGGATAAGAGCTTATGGATGAATGGTGTACCGTTGCAGTGAAATATCTGTCCCTTCAGAGCTGCATGTGGGCTGGATTCACAGCTAGTTTCAATGATTAGGTCTTCAGATGTGAAGGGTGAACCCACATACTCACTTTCCTCATGTTTCAACCTGTCCCTAATCATTATTGCACAAACTGATGGCATGTTAAGATTTATGAAAGCTGAAATCACAAATTTTTTCTCACTATCGTCAACATTCATTCTTTATTTTGAGAACCTGTGCAATACTGAAGGACCCCATGGAATGGAAGTGACTAATTCACATGAAAGTAGGCAGAGCATAGCATTTATATTAAAACAGATTTTTATTTTTTTCAAAATTGAATGGATGAACTTTTTAAAATGGCCCTGAATACAGCATTTTCTCTGTCAAATCTGTTACAAAGAAAGAGAAAAAAAGATTGATTTTGATAAAATACTCAAAATATATTTGGCATAAACCAAGAGATACATGAACCATTAATACAGGGATACAAAATTGAAGTTGGAAAAATGTACTTTCATTTTGACAGGGCCTTTAAACCTTCTTGACTTCCAGGAAACAATGTACAAGTAAAAGTGGTTCTCACTGGTGTCCCTCAAGGGTCTAATTTAGGACCAATTATATTTAGTGTATATTAATGCTTTTCCTCAAGGATGTCCAGATGTTAGCATCCAAATGTATGTAAGTTAATCCTGATATTTTAATTAATGGTGACATCATTAAATCTGTGACCTATGATACAAATCTAAACATTATAATCGACACAAAAGTGTCAAAAAATAAGAAAGTAAGGTCATCAGAAATGTTCTGTTTAATCCGGATCATTTTAATAACATCAGGCCATCTGCAGGAAAACGTTTTGTACATACTATGAACTTGCCTGTGTAGAATATATATTAAAGTTAAATTTCCCATTAATCATTTCATGACCCATTAAATACATCTACTGACCCTCTGGAGGGGCCCCAACCCTCCACTGAGCTAAAATAGCTAACTGTGTCTAATGTAACTGAAACTATCTCCGCCTCCAGCAGTGATATTTCAAATGGTTCAGAGTTAATAATCTAATCTTATAATACAGGACCTTGTAATGGAGTGTTTTACGTTGCTTTGATATTTTTACTTAAGTAAAAGATCTGAATACTTCTTCCACTACTGCTGATATAGGCATTAATTATCATCTTAAAATATATATGAATCAATCACTTTTAGGCCCACGCTATCAATTTTTCCCTGTTGCACAGAGCTGCTTGCACAGCGTGTGTTTACTTTCCAGCAGCCATTCAGCCTTTTTTTTTTTTTTTTTAAAGAACTGAAATGGGTCATTATCAGTAAGTTTGATCATTACTATACAGCAAGTAACATTTCTATGTTTAATTAGACCATTTAATAGTATATTATTATTGGTGCATATGAATTATGTTCTTGTTCCTTTTTGAAAAGGTTGCTGCTAAGTAGTGCAGAGGACTTTGACACACCAGCAAGTGTGACCTTTTAGAATAATCTATGCTTTCAAATGATTCTCTGTGCAGGAATAAACAAGAAGGACTGAATATTCATAACTGATGAATTAACTGTTTGACCCGAGAGCCAAAGCTCTACAAGCTGAACTGTTTTTGTTGTTGTTGTTGTCGTCAGTTTTTTAGTGTCACTTGTTTACAGTTTTGACTTCCTGGCACTGTTCTGACATGGAGTGAGCCTTTGCTGGACCCATATTACCCAGTATGCCTTGCAGTCTGAAGAAGGTACCCAAGTGCATAGTATCACAGCAGAGATTTGGAGGCAGACTATTGTCAGTTTTGCTCTAAGATTTTAAATACATCACTTATTAAGATTTAATATGCTTCATGCTAGAAATTAATCATGTAGGTCAGTTTATCCAAAGTTGACTTTTTTTGGACCCATTTTCTTCCCAGACAACACGTAGACTGAATGCAGACTTTAAATTGCCATGAAATACAGTCACCATGAATCTTAGCTTATTTATGTCACAGTATCTAACAACAAATGGCCTGTAAAATATCTTTCAAAAAGAGCAGAAAAAAAATGCCACCCTGATGTTTTCAGTGTTTTATATAAAGCACTTTGAAATGCCTTCTGGTTGAAATGTCCAAAGTACAAATAACTTTGCCCTGTCTTGAAGCTAAGAAACGGTGTCTTACATACCAAATTACCTTCCATTAGAGCTACATCACTTTAGATTCTGCTCTGCTTTGCTGCAAGGACATATCTAAGTAGTATATAATATATGTATACATAAGAAGAAGTAGAAAAGAAAGAAGACGAGGAAGAAGGAGAAGAACAAGGAGAAAGTGATGTAAAAAGAATTAAGAAACATTACTCAGAGATGTCCCTAATTCATCTTCTGCATTTATTTTATATCATTAATTTGCTTCATTCCAAGTGCTGGGCCACTTCAATTAGTAACATATATGAAATGAGAATAATGTTACATCTTTCTATTCATATTCTAATAATAGGTACAATTAAGAAAATATATGTGTCCACACGTTGCACTTGCAGTACAAGCCTTGCACAGGGAAGCTCTAGTGTGTGATGTTTACTTCAATTGGAAACATAAAGGCATTATTGGAGATTGTTTTTTCTCCATAAAAGCAGCATTTCATTTGACTAAATATTGGCCTATAGTGAAAACAACTGTGAACATGTAATAAAACATGCCATAAATATAAACGCTGTCATAGATTATCATAGTTACAAATTACCCTTCCACTTTAAAAGTCAGATTGAGCCTACAGCTGCACACTGCTGCCTAAACGGAGGATTCAGCAAATTGGAGAGACGTCATGACCATATAGGGATATTGATAAAAAATCATTGATCTAATGGACTCTACATTATTTAAAATGAGGGGTCACTAAAATATTTTACAGTACATTATGACAATAACAAAAAAGCTTTTAAAAATAAGAATAAAACACTTTTCTTTCCTTAAGAGCTGAAACCAAGTAATTTCATTTGGTAAACATATGAATTTAAAACGTGTAAATATCTGTGTTTCTTTAGTAAGTTTTGACTTTAACCAAATTACAGAAGCTGGTTAGAGATGAGAATGCACATTTAGTAGTGTATTAAATCTTGTTGATCATGTTCTTTTGTCTTCTGTGGGTTTTAGTCTTGTCATCAGTACAGGACATACAAGTGTATTCTGACTTATCAGCTATACAACAGCTACTGTCGCTGCCCTGTAGAAGAGACAGTGAGGAGATTCATTGCCTATTCATTTCTACAAGTGCAGTCGTTCTCAATGAGTCAAGCCCTCCAAACTTTTAAGAATGAAACCCACGTGGACAAGAGAGGAGGTGGAGTTATTGCCTTATTGTTTACAGTTTCTCTCAAATGCAAACAGATGTTATATGGACAATTTAGTTCATTTAAATATGTTAATCTGCAGTTTTTCTGACTATCTACGGGCCACCTGTATATTGTACACATTTTTGTGAAGACTTTTCTAAACTGCTAATCTATAATCTATAATCTGCACTGATTTTGACTGTTATCCTGATGATTATTGTTATTTATTTATGATTATGATTATATGTTATTCCTGTGATTTTAACATTCATGTGGACAACACAGGACAGTAACACTAAAGAACTGGGTTGTATCCTTGAAAATTGTGGATTAATTCAACATGTGACCTAACCAACACATATCAAGTGTTACTTTGCATCTTATCATCTCTAAAGGTTTAAACCTTTTTAAGGTCGAGGTGACTGATGTTGGACTGTCTGATCACCCTTTTTGTTCTTTAAGACTTTCTCCACACACAGGAGTGTTCAAACAGCGGTAATCTCAAAACGGTACGTTACTGATAACACTAGAGAGATGTTTATCCAGACTGTCTCTCCTACAATCGCCCTCCCCTGTTTTACAGTAAATGAACTTGTGGACAGGGCGACACGGTAAGCAGTGGTTGGTGCTGTTGCCTCACAGCAAGAAGATCACAGGTTCAAGACCTTAGTCTGGGACCTTTCTGTTTGGAGTTTCATGTTCTCCCCATGTCTGCGTGGGTTCTCTCTGCCTTCCTCCTGCAGTCCAAAAACATGCTGAGGTTAAATGGAGACTCTAAATTGCTCATCTGTGTGAATGGTGTGTGTTCCCCATGATAGGCTGGTGACCATCTGGGGTTTATTCCTGCCTCTCGCCTCTAATGTGCTTGGATTGGCTCCAAAAGACCCCTGTGACCAGTAATAAGCGGGTATAGAAGATGAATGAATGAATAAACTTGTGGACAACTTCAACACTAAAGTTACAAATCTTATTGATGCCAGGTGGTGAAAGTGAATGTGATCTCTGTTAAGAAGAGATCTCCTTGGAGAAATGAAATGCTAGTCGGAATCGCTAAAGGAGAGGGCCAAAAAGATAACATATGTGGTGGAAATGTAATCTTCAGGTTCAGTATGGCATCTATAGAGAAACTCACTTTGCAATACAATATCCTGCGGCTATAACTGCGATCTATACATTGTTGGATTATTTCCAGCACATATATAATACTTCCTCACAGAGGTTTTAGTTTCTTTGGTATTTATGTTTATGAATTATGCACACATTTGCTGACAGGAATCAGTACATCTTCCAATGCTCCTTTTGCATAGCACACATGATGCTGTGTTGGAGCATAATAAGACCTGCTCTCAATCAGTCACAACACGAGGCATTAACCTGCAACACACTGACTGGGGTAAATGCAACTGCATTTGCTATGTAGAATTGACATTTGCACTAATGAAAACGAGCAATTTCAGTTGCAATTCGGTGATATAATGGTGATATATCTTCTCCATGTTTATTTAAGCTACTTCTGAGAAACTGGCCAAAACTGCTGAAAAATTCAATGTGATCAGAAAAAAAAATGTTCTCAAGACATTCTTTTAGGTAGAGGAAGGACATTTTACATTAGAAAAAGTAAAGACAATCACATCTTTAGACCAGAATGTTTGGGTGGGTCAGACGGAGGTTGTGGACTGGAAATACTGATGTGAAAAGGACTTTTGACATTGTTCTAAGTCATATTATGAGTTGAAATAAGTTGAGTCACTGACATGAAAATATCTATTTCATATTTTCAGAATTGAAAATGTTGGGAGAAAAGAAGTGTTGGGAGCTTGTCTTCTCTAGGAGTGTCTTGTATGTGCAACACCAGGGGCGAGATCAGTAACCGAGACTGTCAGGGGTCAACGCTAAGACTGTCAGGGGTCAAAGCTAATAGGGTCAGTGACTCTGCTGCAGTTGTAACAGGACCAGTGACAGACTGAAGACTGGAGAGATTTGTTTGCAAATGCATTTCAATAGATACATTATATTAGGCAATACATTATGGCATGTCATTTATTTTTTTCCCCAGAGAAATGTGTCCTTTGCTTCAAAAGCACATCCTCACTCTATGTGAGGCATGAATTCACATCAACTTCATCCCTGTCTGCTGCCAATCCTCATCCTCCTGCTGCTTCAAAAAACATCCAGGCGTTCATAACAGAACACGAGCTGTGCTGCAGCCCACATATATTAGGTATTAAACATACCTGTTAGGGTTTACACAGCTGCACACATGTTGTCAGACATGGTCTCACGTGTTCTCTGCTATACAGCAGCTATAGTGTCACATGCTGAATAAAAGTCATGGTTTAGTAGTTTCTGTGTGCAGCTCCATGTCTCATGTGAGGCTATGTGCAGCAGCTTCTGCTTTCAGGAGCCGACAAAAAGAACAAATATAAGTGATAGACTCTGTCTGACCATCCATTCAACTGATGGGTAGTGTTGGTCATTATATCACAGTGGGACATAGTCTATTGACACATGACCAGACTTTTAATAAATGTCAGGTATTGGCCAATGAAATGTTGCCCGGGTTAGATCTGTCACTTGGCAGAGGACCACTGAAATATCCCTCATGTCAAAATCCTTGTCTTAGCTCAGTCCTTCACTGACAATGGTTATTGTACTAGTTTCAAGAACTTCTTCCGCTGATTTGTTAAAGATATCTATCTGTCAAGGCAAGTAGTCCCACCAAAACAAATTGTTTCCAATGGAGAGAAGTCCAGATGGATCTGTAAAGAAATGTGATCTCCTAGGAGAGATCAGAAAGGTTTTAACTAGGGTAAAAATGACCCGCTGCCCGCTCGCTACTTTACATTTCTGCCACGTTCTGAATCTCATTTCTAATGCAACATCAGAATGACTCTAAATCAATATGTGCCAACAAGCTGCACCGTGGGATGATACGTATGTGGATGCTGCAGGAGCTGCTACTGTACATTTCAAAAGAACTCATTAGAATGCATGCCAAACTAAACACAAGGTCAGCTCTAACTGTTATAATTCTTCACTGAAGGCTGTAATGCATCTCTGACTTTCCAAAATAAGTATGGGCTCAGTTACCAGACATTTAGATTCTTATCCATAATGCAACACCATCAGGAAGGTGTCTGAAAAGCAGCATGACATGACTTGTGAACAGTTTTTTTTAACATGAACATTCTACAAAGCCCTGATCTCAAACAGGTTATTTGCTGTAAGTTGCTTCAGTGGATTTTAGCCTTTGTGCAACTGTTGGTGGAGATGAAGATGTGTAAAATCTTGGTCTCTGTTGGTCTCTTCCCATTCCATTAGCGGCCAGGTCTGCAGACAAGACTATTTAGCTCATTAGATATTAAAATATCAAGCCATGGCTATGTGGCCTGGTCATGTGATGTACGGTGGCCTACAGGGACAAACACGCCGCAAACAGCAAATCACGATTATGCTAACGTTGTTGGCTGTTGTCAAGGCTGCAGAGCGAGAGATTAAAGGGAGATGAAGAGGTGGAGGAAACTGAAGAGGAGCATTAAATAGAATTATATTATATTTTTTAAAGGGTGGTTAAACTTTGGAGCAGCAAGCTATTTAAACCAGTATGTTGCCTTTTGTTAATGTTGTTAATATTCTCTATTTATAATGTAACTGTACTTTTTCAATAAATGAACTTTTTAAAAGCCTAAATTTATTTTTCTTTTTCTTCATTCTACTGGTAGTCTGGTTTGCTCAAATGGCCAGCAACTGCAACAATACATACTTATATAGGCAATTTATAAGATCCCATATTGTTCACTTTTCCTGGGTTTTATTTGAAGTTGTGACAAGATAACAACATTTATTTGTGTTTTTTTTTCACCTCAATATAGTTTTACATCTCCTTTCTCAAGCTCCCCCTGCAACTAATGAGCTTTAGCCCCAATTCACCCCTGTCACATCATTTAATGAGTCCCCCGGTTGGAGATCTCCTCCAGTTTTGGGTGGAGAAAAAATTGTTCCAGGGTCATCAGACCAATGACCTTCACCTAACTAATTAAAAAAAACATTTGGTATTAGTTATATTAGTTATTGTCCTGTATCACTTCGACCTGCAGGGAAGTTACAAAATATAACGTCTTAAAATCTGAACTATCCCTTTAAGGTCGTAACCTTAATCTTCGTAGAACTTTTACATATCTACTTTTCAATTTTACTTCTGTCAATCCCCAAGCAAAAAGTTATTATTATCAAGGTGTACACGTCCTCATTCCCCTCAGAGACAGACGCTCACCTGTTTTTGTGTTGAAGCCACTCGGTATTTTCTGTGGTTCTTAGGACTGAAAGCCTCCTACGCTTTGGTTTGACAACAGGCTGGAACAAAAGAAAAACCTTAAGAGCCATGTGATGTCCTTGTTGTTTCAATGGCATCTGCTGGTGGATGCCTCAACAAAGTGAAGTGAGGGAGAGGGTCGCACACACACACAAACACACACATACACACACACTTACACGACGGCTGTTTGCTCCCACGTTATCACACGTCCCGAATATTTACGATAACACTTTTATACCTGCATGCTTTCAAAATGTCACCAAAGCCGGCTTTCAGTTTCTGACAGGCTGCCCTCTGAGGAACACAGTGATCTCATATTCGATATAAAACATAAATGCCATTGAACTGCTGTGGCCTGTTGTACAACAGCGGGAACCAATTAGAGAATATTATTTATCATGTATTATGAATTACTTTATGTGGATTATTAACTACAAATAACATGGATTGTTAATTAAAGCTAATCTCCATAATCTAGATAAAGTTCTGCAGTAACCTTTGATGCATAGAGCCTAGCTGGATAAAGAAAGAAGCACCTAAAATCTTCTCTCCTCTTCTATGTCCGAAGCCCTGAAATATTGAACATCCACTGAGCGTAAAAGCTACAGCAGTGATACAGAAATGAGCCTTTTCTAGTTATTGTCTTGAAAGAGAGGAAAATTTGAACCTTGATCTGATGCAGGTAAAAAGCTTTGGATTGCAGCGACAATCGACAGCCAAAGATGAAAATGTCAAACCATGAATGACATGTTACAAGCAAGAGAAGGCATGCAGCCTATATTCTTACTGCTGTGAATAGAAGCTTTGATTGCAAATGTCAATCTACTCCATGTTGTTTTTTCCTATAGGGTTCCAACTCTTCTGCGCCTCTGGTTAACAAAGAAGACCTTTAAGACTTATGTGGTCAGCGTTTCCACTGGGCTTGTGATGTGGTGTCATTAGTGGAAGAGCTGGTGGAGTTACAAAAAATATCATGGGGAGGCACAGTGCTTCATACAGAAGAGCTGGTTCAAGAAAGGTGGTTTTAATTTGATCAGGCATAAAATAAATGCAGTGTATGTGTCAGGGTTAATCAATGAGGAGGTGTGTGTTATTTATTTTTTCAGGCAAGATGTGGTGTCAAGTGATGTGAAGTAAAATGTCATGGTCATTAGTCGAATATAATTCCAATAAAAGGCCCCTGCATTGCCATTTTCCCAGTTTAATATTTTAATTTAATTTCCCTGGTCTATTTATGAAAATGTACATACTTTTAAGGTCCAAAAGCACCTAGTTAGGCCTGTAACAGCAACACCTACATGTGTGATTGGCCTAGTGCTGTTGGAAATGTAATTTTTCTCTGTATTAGATGAGTTGTGAAGTCCAGGACTAGAGATGAAACTAAACTGTAAACTGCTTTTCATACGTTTTGTGTGTGACGACCTCAGGCCACAGAAAACTGTTGTGGTGTTTTTGTTTTGGTGTTGTGGTCTCATTTCACAGAGTTTATTGTGTGGGGTGTCTGTGCAGATCATTATTAATTTGATATTGTTTTTATTTTGTGAAGAAAAACATTTGGTTTGGCTTTATCATGTTTAGTATTGTATTATTAAAAAATGTTGGCCCGACTAATGAGGCCAGACCACAACAGAATGAATGAGGAGGTCTGATTTCACTGTTTTTGTGTCAGCAGGGACACCAGGGAACCAAATATCTATGTATTTTAAGTTTCATGATTTTTTTTTAGAAATCTAATATATTCTATATTTCAATTTTTTAACTGAGACAAGATTTAACTGAGTTTCCCTGGTAACACCTGAGGGCCTAATAGCTGGAACAATAATTACCATGGCTTAGGGTTTTTATGCAATGACAAAATTCCTTATTACTCCAGTAAATAGGACAGGCCTTAGATGCAGCTTGGCAACGGGAGATATTCTACTTCATATATGTGCTGCAGGGATAATAATAGTTCTGATCGAAATAAACAAAGGTTATAGCACCATCGCTGTGCCATTTATTACAAAGAAATTACTAAAGTTTGATTTTCATGTAATTTCATAGACATTCACTGAGTTCATTTGGTTAAATAAGAGGCAGAGCTACCAAACAGGTGTTCAAATATTGAGCCGTTTTCTCTTGGTTTCTTCCCTTTTTTTTTTCCTCAGTTCAATAATCTTGTTGAAATCCTTGAGATGGCATCTCCTCCTTCGCCCTCATTAAAAATCCAGAATCTATAAAAAATAAATATTGTTCATCTCAAAAGTTGAACTCTTTGACACCAGACATCTCTTCCTTCATTGCACAGTCTGTTCTCAGTTTCTGTGCACTTGAGGACCCAAGTTTACACATTACACTTGTCCAAATGAATATTGGATTCAGATCCATCCAGGCTGTTTTTAAAGGCACAAATCTTGCACAGGAGGTGTTAATTTGACAAGGACTTTTAATTAATTTTAGTGACTAAAATAAATATTACTGTTGGAATCACATTTAGTCCTGGAATCAAATTATATCAACAAATAGCAGACAAAATTAACCCTAGGAAGACAAGATCATTCACATTTTTTTCTGAAAATTAAACTGTAGATTGCATAAATATGCATTTTTCTTTCAAATTCCTGTCACTGCCAGTCTTAGTAGTTTTAATGTGAAATATTATTAGTAGTATTTTGCATTTACATGTTCTTAATTCATCATGTCCTGGTATTCATGCTAAAGGTTTTGGTAAGTACACCAATTTGACATTTCCCTCAATATTCCTCTGATCACAGCCGGTAATGACGGAAATGTAAATTTGAGCTTTAAGCTCAAACCTTTACTCGTGTATAAATAGCATTTTAGATGCCCTACAAAGTCCTGCTGCAATCTTACTGGACATGAGGATCCACAAAACATCAGTCAATTCAGACAACTCATGACACGCAGCTGTAGGTGACAGGAACTGACAGGAAGAGATGAGAAAGTTAAACACACATATCACACTTCAAGACCATTTCCATGGTAATAACAAACTCTGAGATCAACGATGGGCACATTATAAGACGTTGATCACTTCAAGTTACAGAGCCCTTCCTACAGACAAACCCTCCATAGGTAATCCTCATCATTACCATCACCATCAACATCATCTCCACCATCATATCAGCTATAAAAATATACAACAGCTGCTGGAGACCACAGCAGTTCATGAAATCACAGTGTGACACTGCAGGAACAGCACTGCACTGCTGTGCAGCAATTTTGGTGAAGCAGCCAGCTTAATATTGTAGGTCACACGACATCTGGAAACTGTGGAATACATTTTCCTAATGTGTACACACACGTTGTCAGACGCTGAAAATATATGGTGCTGTTACATTTTTAGCAAGTTAATGGCTCCTAATGTGCTTTTATCAGTGCAAGCCTTGTCCTGCAAGATAGATGGTTCTGTATCTCATGAATTCGTAACATCTATAAATGTATGCAGAAATGGCTCCCTCACAACTCGCATGTATTAACTCGGGAAAAATATGGAAATAAGTCATGGCAGTCATAGACTTTTAGAAGTGATATTCTTTACAGCAGAGAAAGGGCTGTTTCTACACATTAAAGCCTTCATCTGGTGGGATTCCTGCCTAGAATAATAGTTGGTGACAGACCAGCCAATACTGACTCCTAACGATCCCTTGTATTAAATGGTTCACTTTCAGTGGGTTTTATGTGAGTAGTGATACACCGAACAAGATATATTTGTAGTTTTAACTTAATATAGTCTCACATCTCCTTGCTCAGGCTTCTCTCTGGAAAACACGGGTCATTTTCTCTCTGTCTTGTTAATATTAAAGAGCCTCTCCTCTCATTGGCTGATTTGACTGTATAGTTGTGACATTGCAGTTTCACTGAGGTCCAGGTGGCTGGTTTTGAGCAGTGGTGAAACTTACAAGTACATTTAGTCAAGAACTGTACTTAGTACGATTTTGAAGCACTGTATTTCTATACAGCCCTGTACTACTTTCTTCTATCTACATTTCAGAGGGAAATATTGTATTTCTACTCCACTACATTTAGCTGACAGCTTTAGTTACTTCTCAGATGAAGATTTTAATATTTTACATAAAATGTGCTTTAATATTCTATTATCTATATTGCTGCTCTTTCATTTAAAAATGATAATTCAATGCAATTTGTTTGAAAGGTGGCAAATATTATGATGCAGTACTATCAATTAATACTATTAATAATACTATTATAACATAATAATATTAATCTAAAACATTGACATGTTCTCACTGTTAATGTATATGAAGTTATCTCATATTTGCTGTAATACTGCTTGTGTGTTATTAACTTGTGCTCTCAGTCATCCATTTCTGCAGGGTGTGTGAGCAGAGACAAGAAACAAGAAAGGCCTTTTTCCTTGTATCTATGAACTTAGCCAGCTTTGGTCAATATGTCAATGTGACCGTGTTGCCCCTCCCTTGAGATGCTGCAGCCTCCTGTAACTAGAGAATCCTAAACAGAAAGTAAGATGGCAGCAGGATATGTTCAGAGCGGGTTGGACGTTGTAACTGAGCAGATCTCTGTCCGTTCTCCTTGCAAGTAAAACTTGAACTCTGTTGTCATCTTCTCTCTTTGTGTCTGTTCTTTGATGTTTTAGGTGGTGTAAACCTAACACTCACATTAAAACAAGTAGTATAATATACTATAAAACATGAGTATTTTTAATGAAATACCATGATTAAAAATACTCATTGTTATGTAATAATTTGTCCACTAGTGGGTTTAAGTCACAGACTCTGAATACAGACTGTGTATTCCTCTGTGTTCCTCTGTATTTATCAAACATCAAGACCTTATTATGATCAAAAAGATATCAACATTTACCCTTCTACCATATGGATCAGTCAGTCAGTCATCTTCTATACCTGCTTATTCCTCATTAGGGTCACAGGGGTCTGCTGGAGCCTATCCCAGCATGTTACGGCGAGAGGCAGGGATACACCCCAGATGGTCGCCAGCCAATCGTGGGGCACACACACCATTCACTCACACACTCACACCTACGGGCAATTTAGAGTTGCCAATTAACCTCAGCATGTTTTTGGACTGTGGGAGGAAGCTGGAGTACCTGGTGAAAACCCACGCAGACACGGGGAGAACATGCAAACTCCACATAGAAAGGTCCCAGACCAGGACGGATATAAGTTGTCGGTGGTTCTTGGGTGTTGGGGTGGGGGAACAGGGTCTCATTTTTCATGTAGCATTTCATATTGCTTGTTTTGATTTTCCTTAGGGTCGTGACACCATTAAAATGTACTGTGTCAAATCTGTAGGTTGAGCTTTAGCTGCAGTGACAAAACCACAATAGACTCAGTGACACTTCCAGAATCTGTGACTCCAAGGTCATTTTGGTATGTGGCTTGCGTAAAGCTAAATTGTTGTTCTTTCCTCAGTCTAGACGCCGCATGTTGGAAAACAGTTATTTCCAAAGCTGAGTTAAAGGCAGCTGCTGATGCTGCCAGCAGAAAAATCCAAATCTCGCCAGCTTCACAACAAGAGCCTGGAAAATAGCTAAGAGGCTTCTGAATGTAATGTCTTAAACCGAACCCTCAGCTAGAGATACGCTGTCCTCAGGTGCCCCCTGCTAACCCTTTAATAACAAAATGCTGAGTAACTGATATTATTAGTTGAATCCTTCAGGATTAGCGGAGTAATCCTACTGAAAACCCTTAAAATGGAAGTGAAGGATTGTGGATGTTAAATGTTAATCCTTTTGAACTTGAAACAAAAGACCGAAAACTCAGACATCAGCCCACTGTTTATCTGCCTGGATCTTTATGTAATGATCTACCGCAAACATGAAACAAAGCAGCGGTGCTCGCTGCCTCTGCTTGGTGAGAATATTATATTCGATTTATGCTGTTTTTGAAGCCATTGCTGGACCAAAAACATCCAAAATGTGTGGATAAGACTCCATATTCTTAAAATATAAGTGAAGGTTGTGGTGAATCAGAATGTCTCTTAAGAAGAGTAGAAGAGGCAGCATTGCTCGCTGTCTCTGCTCCATTCTGTAGTATAGGTATAAAAGCCTAGGCCAGAAAGAGTTTATGCAGGTGTCAGAAATCAACACGAACCAATTTCAGTGTGGCTTTAATCCTTTCCTCTGTAATTCCATGATTGGTTAATATTACAAAGGATAGATACCATACTTTGATGTGGCAGATTTGTGGAGGAGAAAAGCAGCTTTACGATGAGACATCAATGACATGGTGCAGATGATTCTGGCAGCGGTGCATTGCTGCGTCACACACCTGACTGCTGGTGAATGTAAGAGGAATCGTAAGAAAAGTATCAAAATAAAATAGAAACAGAATCTTGTTTTACTAATAGTCTGAATGAAGACATGTTATGGACGCAAAATAGCCTTGCATTTTCAAAATGAATTAGTGTGAAAAAACTGTTTTCTATTAACTACTTTACACAAACTGAAAGCTGAATGAAACAAACAGAAACTAAATGTCAAGTATTTAATACTTTAAACACTGTGCTTACATCTAATCTACCACCATCCTGTGCATAAATAAAAATACTGGTTGTGCAATACACAAAAAAAGTTAGAAACGCTCTGTTGATCTTTGATTTGCAGGATAATCATACTCTTTTTGTTGTTTGTTTTTTAATTCAGTTCCCATAATTTGGGGGATGTAAACAGGAAGTATGAGGTTGCCATGGATTCTATGAGTTCACTGTGGACTACAACTTGAGCCTTATTTTTTCAGCCTACATTTGTTTATGTTACGCATCACCCCATTTAGTTATGTTCACTTCCTGTTTGCAGTGTCACCATGAATATAACAACATGTAGGGATGAGCGATTACACCATTATCTGTAGCTGTTCAACCAACCAATGTTAGTGTCTCGGAAGTTTGGACACACCTTCTCATTCACTGTGTTTTCTTTATTTTCATGACTATTTACATTGTAGATTCTCACTGAAGGCATCAAAACTACGTATAAACACATGTTTATGGTGTTATGTACTTAAAAAAAGGTGAAATAACTGAAAACAGGGGCGACACGGTGGAACAGGGGTTAGCGCTGTTGCCTCACAGCAAGAAGGTCGCAGGTTCAAGACCTCCTTGGTCCTGGGTCTGGGACCTTTCTGTGTGGAGTTTGCATGTTCTCCCCGTGTCTGTGTGGGTTTTCACCAGGTACTCTGGCTTCCTCCCACAGTCCAAAAACATGCTGAGGTTAATTGGCAACTCTAAATTGCCCGTAGGTGTGAGTGTGTGAGTGAATTGTGTGTGTGCCCCACGATTGGCTGGCGACCATCTGGGGTGTATCCCTGCCTCTCGCCGTAACCCGCTGGGATTGGCTCCAGCAGACTCCTGCGACCCTAAAGCCACACTAAATGTACACAAATAAATGTCACTGAACTAATGAACACAACACATGCAGTATTAAGACGTGTGAAGTGAAATGCATGAACTAGAGTTTTCAGACTCAATCTAAATTTCTTTTTATATCCAAGTTGATAATAACATAACACCACAGTTGTTTAACATGATTGTGATTGACACATGAAGTGCAGTTGTTTTTTTGTATTTATTTCACTCTCTCTCCTTGTGTAGAAGAAACCGATGCCAAAAGAACCTGCTGCATGCTTCTTTTTCATCTCTTTCAAAAAACAGACTTCTTTGATAAGTTATCAAAGAAGATAAATGACTTCTTTGATAACTTTTTTGACAAGTAGAAACTGTTTCTATGGCCATACAAACAAAATATTAGGTGTTTTATGGATGAAGCAGCAGCAGCAGACAGACAGAAAGCAGCAGTGATTATAGTTCACTCAGCAGAGAGAAAGGGAGAAAAAGGTGGAAGAGTAATAGGTCAATATGCCAACTGAAGGCTGTGGGCTTGTGTTTGCCACAATTTCTGACCATTTCTTTCAATTTAATTCATTTTTAATTATTAATTAATATTTGTTCACTCTAATATTGATAAGACAATTGATAAGAGTGTTAAAAAAAATTATTCATTTAAGATGAAATTTGAATAAATAAAAATTATGGGATTATTTGCAATTAATCATGATTACAGACAACTATGGACAATCAGGAAATTATTCGTGATTAAATATTTTAAATTTAATATGCCCATTATTGGGAAGTCAGATTGAATCCAAAAATGTCATGTCTGTTTGTTCAGATTTGGCTCAAGTTATGAGTTTAGTCACTCTCAGTACATTCCTTCAACTCACTTAGGGTAAATTATAAAGGTAAAATCAAAAGTAATCTGAAATGGTCAGTTATAGCCCAGAGCCCATAATAATAATAATAATAATAATAATAATAATAATAATTTTCAAATAAAAAAAAGAAGTGATGATTACTCACCAGAGGGGGCACTCTTGCACTCCTGTAAGTTACACTTGGCCGTTACACTTGGCTGCGGCTCGTGGTCACACTGGGATTGATCCACCTCCTCTTCTGTCTCTGCCTTCGTGTTCACACACTTGATGAGTCGACGCTGCACTCCACCGCCACAGGTGGCTGAACACTGCAGGGAGGATTTTACACACTTTTTAGAACTGTTTGACAAACAATGTGCTCTAATAGGTCTTTTATGTCATTAACTGAATATATTAGGAATATGTCACACTTCAAAGACACACACAATATTTGTAAATAGAGACGCGTATTGCTAGTTGACTGAGCTCATGAGATTTGATGATAATAAGAAAAATACTAAAAATAATCAGACTCATCCTAATTTAATTTCTTCTTAGAGCACCATATGAATTCTCTTGTGTAAATGTAGGTGGTTATGAAAAAGAATGGCTGAATAGACAAGTGTGAATTATTTATATATTTGTATTCAAGTTCCCTGAAATGCAATCTCAATCCTTTGTCCTCATGGTAATAATGCTGAGCCTTATGTCCCCTTTAGCTCCCTGAGATCTGAAGAGTCACTTCTCCGGATCTCGGGGTCCTTTCTATTCAAAGAGGGCGCCAAGCCTTTGCAGGCAGAGCTTCTAAATTATGGAAGGAGCTGCCTGGGGAGCTCATAGCTGCAAACCCCATCACTGCTTTTAAATCTTTTATTAAAAACAAAAAACAAACAAAAATATGTTTTTCAACTATTTAATCGGTTGTGACATGTTATGTTTTCACTTGAGGTTTTGTTGCATGATGTTTTCAGTGTTTTATGTGTAGGTTTATGATTCTCCTTATGTTTTGAATCTGTTGTGTTCTATTGTAAAGCACTTTGTAAATCAGGTTTGAAAGGTTCTATATAAAACAGAATATTATTACTATTTAATACGCCACACATCCATCTATGTTTTAGCACAGCAGCCTAAGCAGAGAAGCCCAGATTTCCCTCGACTTGGCTGCATCTTCCAGCTCTTCCCAGGGAACCCTGAGACATTCCCAGGCCAGCCGAGGGTCAGGCTGTCTCCAGCTTATCCTGAGTCCTCCCCAGGGCCTTCTCTTGTGGGACATGCCTGGAACCCCTCATCAAGGAGGTGTCCAGAAGGAATCCTAACCAGATGAGTGAGCCACCTCATCTGGCTCCTCTGGATGCAGAGGAGCAGCAGCTCTGATCCCTCCTCTGATCCCTACTCTGATCCCTCCTGGATGAATGAGCTTTTCATCCATCTCTGGAAATGAATAATCCAGAAACCCTGAGGAAGAAACTCATTTTGGTCGCGATCTCGTTCTTAAAGAGGGGAATCACCAGTTGCGTCGACCAAGACAACCCCACAACATCCAGAGCCTTGAGAAAGTCTGGATGGATCTCATCCAACCCTGGAGGCTTTAGGAGGAGCTTATAAACCACCTCAGTGACCTCATCCCCCCGAGTCCCTGGACTCTACTTCCTCATTGGAAGTTGTGTCAGTGGGAATGAAGAGGTCTTGGAAGTATTCCTTCCACCGACCCACAATATCCTGAGAAGTCCTCAGCAGCGCCCCCATCCCCACCACACACATTGCTGACAGTGCACTGTTTCCCCTCCATGGCCTCACTGAACCCAGTGGCAGGAAATTACTGTAGGTTCTTGGCGAAATTGATCTCTGGAACGCTCTTGTTTTCAGTTGGCGTGTGTGTGTGTGTGTGTGTGTGTGTGTGTGTGTGTGTGTGTGTGTGTGTGTGTGTGTGCTGTACCTGTCCCCAAGATCCAGTCAGCCACTGGGCACAAGGCTGGCTATTACATGGCTGAATGTGGCTGGGCTGATGCTCCATGTCGCATCGATCCTGCTCTGGACAGGTGACGATACGCTGTTGCTCACCTCCTCCACACACCTCAGAGCACTGAACAACACACACATAGACATAGACAGACATATGCATTAGTGTATTTAGGTTATGAATACAGAATAGAGCCTTGACTAGCCTGACTGCAAGTTTGAATTGTGGAGGAAAGAGTTTCTGCAGAGTTAACAAAACAAGACTTTTGCAGTGCAAAAGGAGTGTATGTGGGAATATCTCAGTTTTGATTCAGGTGTGTGTCCAGAGGACAGGAAGGAGTTGGGAGGAAAACACTGCTTAAGAAATATTTAACATAGATTTAGTCATTTCTAGATATTTGAATCAGAATCATTTTTTTTGTAAAAAAAATAAAAATAATTTAAAAAGTACACGCTAAAGAGCTGTTCAATTACAGTAGCAAGAGTAAAGTAATTTAAGACTTTCCACCCTTGCTTGTAATTGATCTTAGACACATGTTTCATAAACATCCAGGGAATCCTATTTAGATTCAATAATTGGAGTATGCACTGTAGTATGTGTAAATATTTGCCTCATGTTCCGTACCTGACCCCAGGACGAGGAGTACCACTCCAGGCATAGCTGCAGGTTACAGGGCAGTTGGGTTTGTGGCCTGGAGGACATCGCCCGGCAGTGGAAAGGTCGCAAAGCCCTTTGATCCCGCATGTCAAAACACTGGACCTCTCGGGACTTGACCCCACCTGCACAATTCTTGGAGCACTGCAAAAAGACATGATTGTTATTGAAACAGCAGGAGCTCCTGGAGTCGTTGTTTTTACTGATCTCTTCCAAGAGGCATAAAAAAGCCTGAATTCAGCACCTTGGATGAGCAGAAAAATGCCTTTAATGCCAAACAGCAATTCCTGCTGCCCTTGACTTACTACATCTGGAAATCCTGTCCCGAATGACTGCTGATTGTAAATGTCCGTAACTGGAAAATCCTTTCAAAGCAAATCTCTGTCTCTCACCATCTCACCTTTCAGGATAGTTTACCTTCATTATATTTAGGGCACATCCATTTCAGTTTTATTTTTTAAAACCTGTGAATTTAATTCAAGAAAAACTGGCTATTAATCATCAATCCTAATGAAATAAGCATTTTTTGTGGTCAATGAACCCAGCCTACAAAGCCATCTCATTAAGGAAAAACTAATATTAATGAAACAGCCTCACAACACATCAAAACGTGATTTGGATAATTATATTATTAAACCTGAGGGCTGCAATTCTCAGTACTCATAAGCTTTTCTTCAAGTCTAATAATTGCACCGATGAATTAAATCACAACAAACATAAAAAACAATTATCTACACACACACACCGAGCATCGCCGTAACCATGGTAATTTACTCTCCTGCTTGCTTATATGAACAGCCAACCAACATTACAATCTCCACAGCTGTGCACACTAGCATGACTAAAATGTTGTGAAAACTCAATTTAAACAAAATTAATATAAATATCTATCTGTCATAGTAGGATTTTGAATATGTGTTTTGCAAATTATGTACAGAAAATCTGGCTATAGACATGAGTAAAACATCATATAATCATTGGAGGAAAGTAACAAAGTACAGTTACTGCATTTAGGTACAATTTTGAGGTGCTTACTTTACTTGAGTTTTTCATGTGATGCCACTTTACACTTTACACTCCACTACATGTCAGAAGGAAACATTGTACTATATATAGTATATATTGTTATATCTAAATATAATTGACAGCTTTACTTAATTTTCAGATAAAGACATTAATTTAATATTCTATCATCTATATTCTAGCTGTTCTTTATAAATTTGCTAAACACTGTGTGAAAGGTGCCAAATATGTTGGTGTTAATCTACTTAATATTGTCTCTACATTGATAAAGTAAAACATGGCTCTCACACATAGTTTGTGATTAAAAGAAGTATTGTTATATACTATAATACACACAGTCAGCATACTGAGAATGTTTGATACTTTAAGTACATTTTGCTGATGATACTTTTATATTTTTACTATTTTAGTATTAGTATTTTTGACAATGGCATTTTTTACTTTTACTCAGGTAAAGGATCTTAGTACTTTGTCTATCATTGTACATAAAAAGTACAGTACCCTAGAATGAAATAGTGTGTCCAAACCTTTGACAGGTACTGTAATCTCACCTTGCTCCATTCCCCAACATTCCACATGGCACAGGGCCGCAGGTAGCACCGCTGGGCTGGAGCAGGCCTCTTGGCTCCATCACAGTCAGCGTCTGAACCGGTGCTGCAGGCCAAAGTCCTCCAGATGGCACCCAGCCCACAGCTGGTGGAGCACTGCAAGAAAACATGCAGATTCTTTGACTGTTATGTACAACACAGCATGGCACAAGAAAATGTCTGTCAAATGTGCCATAAAAAATCAAATTCATAAACTGACATCATCTGTATTAGCTCTCTGAGGTCAAAGGTTCTTTCCAAATAATTCAGTAAAATGTGTAGATGGAAAAAGCAGACACTGTGTCCCCATGCAGAAAACAGATATAGACATTAGACACAGCTTAGCTTGTATTCCTCTACCACAGATTAAGGACAGAAAGAGAATGTATGGATTGATGACTCACTGCGCTCCATTTGCTGACGACCCAGTAGGCAGCTGTAGTGATGTGTGTGGAGGCTGGAGCTGGGACTGATGTTGGCAAAAAGGGCTCCGCAGGTGTCAGCCAGTCCATGTGTTCTGTTGGTGTAGTTAAGTGTTTAGGAGAGGTTGTCGTGCTGGTTAGGAGCCGGTATGAAGGGCCAGGATCACTCTCACTGGTCGCCCTCACCACAGGTGTGAGAACAATTTCATTATAGTCAAAATCACCTAAATTAAATGAGAGGCTCTGGGATGTGGAGTCTATTCCAGTTTGTTCAGTGACAGTGGTTTTTGTCAGCATCTGCTCCTTCGTAGCTGGCTGAAAGTCAGCTGGAGAAGATGATGGTTCCTCCAGGTTTGTAGGCGATAAGAATTCCGTAGGAGATGAGAATTCTGTTCCAGTTACTGATGTGGTGTCAACTGAGGCCTCTTGGTTACCTGAGATTAGCAAATAGGGAAGAGGAAGAGGAGCGGATTTCTCAGGAAGTGAGGTCGCACTGAGGTCACGGTCAGATACCCATGAATTACCATTGCTAGTGGTATTTAAATTTTCCATGTTAGTAGTTTGAAATATTGTTGATTGAATGGTGGTTTGAGGTATTTCTGAATCTTCACTAGTCTTAACCTGAACTATTGTTCCTGCCGTGGGGGGGGCTAAAGGTTCTGGACTTTCTAAATCTGTTGGGGATGCAAGGACTTCAGGTCCTTGTGTACTTTCTTCATTGTAACTGTACTCAAAGTCATCCTCTGTCTCTTGATCACTTACCGTTGTGGCTACAATACTATTGTCAGTAGTAGTTTGATGTCCACCATATGTTGGAGTCACAGTGAAGTCCTCAGTATGATTTTCCTCCTCAGTGAAACCATCATAGTTATTTTCGGCCTCTTCCCCTTCTTGCCCCCATTTCACATCCTGTGCAGGCGCCTTTGTTGTGAGAGCCAGACTAGGCATTGTGCTAATGTTTTCAGGCCACCGCAGATTGCTACGGCTCTCTTTCTGTGAATGCGCAGTCGTAGACAATGGTGGCGAGCGAGTGGTAGACACAGGCAGGAGATAATCCTCTGAAAGAAAGTCGTCCAAATGATCTGGATTCATAGATTCTTTTGTTGCCGTCTTCTGCGGTTCTGCAGTTTCAGAAGTGTGGGCAGTGGTCTTTGAAGCCGCAGAATTGTCTGAACTCGCCGTGGGAGCTCTTGTACTTTCCATGTTTGCAGTTTCTCTCACGCCATGGGTCGGCTCGGCCTCCAGCGGAGCTTCAAGTTCCTGACTGGCCCCTGAATCTTTTCCATCGCTCTCATCCGATAAGTCTTCATGGAAGTTGATGAAGTTATAGTCATAGTAAAAATCATCTACTTCAACATTGTTTTCTACAGAATTACCAATAGTTTCGATGTTATTGTGGTAGTGAAAATCTCCTACGACATTGTTCTTCAAGTTGTTATGGGTTACTGGCTGGGCTCTGGTGGTGCTGTGTTTGGAGGCTGGTTTGGCCACAGCAGGTATGGAGTTGATTTCATTGAGCACGTCTTTGCTTGACCAGCCACTTCCAGACCAGTCATTGCCTCCAAAGTTATCCACCACCTGAGGGCAGTCCTGGATGAAGCAGGGAGAGACAGTGGGTGGCTTCTTTTGATGGTCACAGTCAACACCAGTGTTTCTGGTGCAGGTCACATTACGCCGACGTACTCCACTTCCACACGTCAGTGAACACTGCAGGAGAGAAAAGATATGACTGGAATATATCAGAGCAGCCAAACTTATACTTTTGAAATGTTGAAAATTGGGGGTATAAATATAATATATCTAGCAATGTATTATCGGCTTAAAGAATCAAAGTCTGAGGTGCTGTTATTCAGTCCTTCCAACTTGAGAAGTGATATTGATCTATGATGCAAGAATCTCTGTCACTCTGTATGTGTGCTGCATATCTTGACAAAAGCTCATCTGACTTTACACTTGGTGATTTTATTACCAAAGAAAGTTCAGTATTGAATATTGGAAGATGCAAGATAGTGGCACTATAAAAAAAAAACATTAAATTTAGACCTAAACCTTTTGAATCACAAGTCTCCATTCTGATCTGTTCACCTGGATTCTGTGGGTTCCAGACAAATCTCTCCATACAGGCCACGCCCACTTGTGACTCTATATATTTTCCACCATTTAGAATTTTGTTCAAATCTGTTTTATGTCACTCCTCCTCCACATTTAATCAATCATCACCAAATTTGGTACAGGACATATTTGGACCACATCAGAAAAAGTTACTATTGCAGATTTTTGATATTCCTTATATGCAGCCTCATTTGGTGGACAAGACATCTGAGTGACCATGACAAATTGGTCCCATTTGGTCAATAGGTGGCACTGTAGCACCATTATGCATCTAAAAGTAAGAGTTGTTGGTTTGCCTGTGTAGTGCATATACAGGTGCAGATTAAATAATTAGAGAATCATGGAAGTTTAATATATTTTGTATTTAGTAAAGTGAAACTCATATATTGTATAGATCCATTACACATAAAGTGAAATATATAAATACATAACTTCTTGTATGTATGAGGATTATGTCAATTTAGTTCATGGGGCACATACAGACTAGCACACATTGATCTCAATGGGCCATACCAGTAATAATAAACTTAGAAATAACATTTATCCTCCTTTTTATGTAAAGAAATACAATATAAATTAAAATTAATTCACCTAAATGAATTACAAATGAGGAGAGATGATATGAGAAACTTTGTAGAGTCATCCAGTGAGCCTGATTGGATCCTTTAGTGGGCCAGTTCCTGCCACTGGGCCACATGTTTGACATCCCTGTTCTGGATATACCTGTAAATATGTATGACTTTCCTTCACATATCTCAAGAATCGCTCATCCGATCAACTTCACACTTTGTGGGTGTAGTGCTGAGAGCCCAAGGGAGTACGAGTCAAGTGTGAACTTGATCGGATGAGAGGTTCTCAAGAATGCTGCCAAGCAACCGTACCACAATTTGCTCAACAAGGCTACACAGGGAACTAACCAACCTGCCTGTTCCAACCAGTTACCTCACTAGTGAAACACTATATTGGGAGCCTTTTCTCCATCTTGATCTTGATAGACAAATCACATAGGTAGTGCAATTAAACTTTCTAAAAATGAGGAACACTGCGAGAATAAAACATTTCCTATTTCAAGCAGACCTTGACTTCCTCTGGCAAAATACTCCTTGCTGCTCCTACAGCTGCCTCATTACTAAATTTGACCAGGCATTCGCAGTTAGTAGAATCCTGCAGCTATGGAAAATCCTTTGCCTGAGGGTCTTATGTCACCAAACTGAAAGCATTCCTTTCAAATCACTGTCACAGAAAACTTTGTTTAGAGCAGATCAGTTGTTTTTCATCTTTTACTACTCTTATTTTCACATGTTTTTATTATATATCTTGTGTTATCAGGCCTGATGATTGATGTTTTAATTATGTATTTTACAGTTTTATCTTGTTCTGTAAAACAGATTAGGTGTTTGCGTAGACACGGTTGCAATTATTATTTTAATGTTGTTTACTCAAAATCACAAATTAATTATTTAGTCATCCTAAAGTAAGTTGTTTTCTCATGACAATGAATTTATAATGGACCATGGCTCTATCTACTTTCTATACCTGCTAATTGCTCATTAGGGTCATGGGGTATGCTGGAGCCAATCCCAGCGCATTACAGGCGAGATACAGGGACACATCCCAGACAGGTCACTAGTCTATCGAGGGGCGCACACACCATTCACTCACACACTCACACATATGGGCAATTTAGAGTCTCCAATTAACCTCAGCATGTTTTTAGACTGTGGGAGGAAGCTGAGAAAATCCACAGAGACAAGAGGAGGACATGCAAACTCCACATAGAAAAGTCCCAGCTCAAATCCTTAAACCTGTGACCTTCTTGCTGTGAGGCAAAGTGCTACCCACTGCTCCACCATGCTGCCTGTTCTTGGTAAACTAAATAACAAATATATACATACAAATGCAAACTTTACCCACATGAAATATAATGTATTGGGGTCATTTAGACTTAATGATTAACTTGACACTTTCTGCATAACCAGAGTGAAATAATTTATGAAACAAATCATAATCTGAATCTTAATTCTAACCGAATCATAACAGAACCATATAGTCTACACCAGGGGTGGGCAATCCTGGTCCTGGAGGGCCGGTGTGGGTGCAGGATTTTGTTCCAACCAAGAAGTAACACACCTGATTCTACTAATCAACCTCTAGAGCCATTGCCAAGGCCTTCATTAGTAGAATCAAGTGTGTAACTTCTTGGTGGGAACAAAATCCTGCACCCACACCGGCCCTCCAGGACCAGGATTGCCCACCCCTGGTCTACACGCAAAATCTGGTGCATGGTGTATTTGATGTATTTTTTTATGTTTTTCTTATGTGAACAGAATCTTGTGAAATTTCCCTTCATTGTGTTCTCATGACAGGTGCAAGTACTTTATTAAGGCCATGTTCATTGTGTTGGCTTGACAGGAGTTGATTAACTCATTATCATCAATGTAATAATTAATTGGGGATCTTCATATAATCATATTCAAATAATATTTATTCTGACTGTGTATATAATCTTATTTTGTTCTGTAAAGAAGGGTTAGGTTAGGATAGGTAATTATTAAATGCAAGATGAAAAATGTCTGAACAAAGATGCATTATGATTATGCTCCTTCTGCACTTCCAAATCCCAAATCCTAACAAGCTGTGATGGAAGAAGCCTTAGCGTGTTAAATTACACTGCGTTACAGAACTCCTACATATAACAACCAAAGCAGAACCTGGATGAAATCCTGGCTGAGGCTGGATTCACACATGGTCAGGCAATGTGGGTGAAGTCTGTCCGGAGGGGGGCGGAGGTATGGTAACGTGTGGGGATGTTTATTTGTGCTGAAGGCTGCGATAACAGCCAGGAAATAACTTTCATTTCTCTCATTTACCAGCTTTCTCACCACCACTCGCTCTCTTCATTCATCCTGCTGCTCTCTCTCATTTTATTTCATCCCTCTCTCTCTCTCTCTCTCTTCCTCTCTCTCATATTAAAAATGATTTGTAAAGCCAACAGCAAAGCCTAACTTTAAGCTTATCAAACGTAGATAATGTTCTCCCCTCCTTGTACTCCCTCATGGCAGGGTTGTAGAGCTCTGATCTATGTGATCAGGATTATGTGATTGGCCATGTGAGGTTTTTTTTTTGGCAAATGTGACTTTTATCTCAACTACTCACTGGAAGAAATACAGCTTCCATTTGTTTTCTGAGTTCTTTCTCCTGCAGCCATGACTGTTTACCTCCATTCAGATGAATGGGGAATGCCACCCTTTTCCCCCATGTTGCCTGATCCTGTGCAAATCTGGCCTAATACGAGTGGCTCTGTGAGGCTTTACACAGTTTCTAGCTTTTCCAATTATCTCACTTTTGTATTTTGAAAAATCTGGAGACGAAGAACGTCTTCAGACACATGCTACAAAATAACAAATTCATTCTACAAGAACTGGAAGTAGATAAAAGCATATATAATTTAAATAATAATAATAATAAAGATAAAAATCTCTTTCAACCAAAAGACCTTTTCATAAAATGTAAAAGTTGACGTAAGACTCTGACATAAAGAACATTTCTCATTTCATTTCCTTTTTGAAAAAGCTTTTCTCTCTGGCAAAACTGACAAACCTGAACCTTTTATTCCAACAGCTCACCTTTGTCCAGCTGCCACTGGTCCAGTCTGACGGGCAGGGGATGTGTGTGTTGCAGGAGGAGAGCGACTCGGGTTTGGGGATGTGTTCACACTCACTAGGCTGCAGGGCTTTCTGCTCCTCCACGCTTACCGCCTGTATGCAGAGCACAGTCCTTTTAGCCAGGCCCATGCTCCCACAGGTGGATGAGCACTGCTGCCACTCGCCGACCCACCATCTGCATACAAAGACACCAACAGATGCAGAGATTTTCAGATTTGATGGACAATGGTGACTTGCACATACAGATTTTAGAAGTTCAGAGAAATTCTGTTTCATTGTCTTTCATCATCTCAAGTTTTTCTTCACCAACATGATGAAACTTCTTTTTTCATCCGTCTAAGCCATATGTCCTGTTCCAATGAACACAGGGTAGTCTATGAACAACCTCGCAGCCAGATATACATCTAATCTCTTCCATTATGCATAGTACAATGTGTGCATGAATCATTTTATGTGAGATCCTGCGTGCTGTATGCTGCGGTGTACCTGAATATTGCAAGGGGTTGTTGAATCAGGTTGGATATTAAGCTCAATTGCCCAAAAATAGTAGGTTCATAATTATTTACGTCTGTCTAAAATCAAAAACAAACACAGTAAACATCCCAGGTCTCCAACTGGTAAAACACTAAATTATAATCAGTGGTTAAGGTTCAGGTTAATGTTAGAGCAAGCAATAGGTTGAGTCATTATGTTTATAATTATGGTAAAGGTCAAGTAAATACGTGTATGAGTGTGCGTGTGTGTCTGTGTGTGTGTGTGTGTTTGTGTGTGTCGGTGAATAATGCAGGTGTCATTTTAAAGATGACGTCCAGGGGTTGAACTTACAAGACTGGACACGGCTCCTTGTTGCACCTGGTTCGTTCGTCATCAGGTCGTGTTAAGGGGTCACAGAAGTGGTCCTCTACTATTCCAGTCATCTTCTCCACACAGTGAACGATCTGCCTCTGAACACCTGGAATACCAGAAAAATGAGAAAATAAGCTTCCTGTGAGCAAGCATGCACCAACAGACACGGACACACACACACACACACACAGAAACGCACACACAGCTCTCAGCAAAGAGCAATAACAGCCTCATTACTAGAAGACACCTAATAGAATCTAATTTGGTGATGGCAAATGTAAGAGCCATTTAAAAAGGATATAAGTGAAAACATGGCACAAATGTATTTTCACTGTAACACACAAAAACAAGACAGACCATAACATCGTGTGGATAAAACACAAATTTAATGCATGTTTTTAAAGCACAAATTAATAATTGTGTGCCGAGGCTTTTGCACATAATTTGATCAGATACCACTTCCGGTGCTAAAGTGAGGTTGTCAGCAGAAAGCAAAACAATTATTATACCTAATATGCATCTTTTGTTAACAGCTCTGTAATCACAAGAACAAGAAATGAGTATCGTTTGAACAGAAATACATTTCATCCAGATTTCAGACATCTTTACATAAGAGAGGAATAGTCTTCTAAAGGCTTCAAGAGACTGATTTATCTCCTGTGTTGATACAGATCTCCTTCATGACTCTTGTCATCCTGAGAGGGTTCCCGCCCAACATTCAGGGCAGGTGACACCTCTCACCTCTGCGTGACCTCTGAGTCTCCTGAGCCACAACATGTCAGCCAGATAATTTACACCTGGAGAGGCATCTCTTAAAGGACAAGAACATCACACAGCCACTTGAACAAATACTTTTCTGCGCCATCACACTGAGGGGGATATTGTGATGTACATGAAATGCATCTTGAATGTTACTGGTACATGGACACAGCAGTATATACTGTATGTGCTGTAATTAAGTTAACCTCGAAGAGCCTTTGAGGAGAAGGTGGATTTCCTACTTTACGTTCACGACTACAGAAGCCCTAAGTAACAATGTTGCAATTATTACTTTAATTCTCCAGATCAGGATGTAATGTATTCTGTGATCTGGAGATAACGAGTTCATTTATCAATAGCTATCAAGACAACCACATCAAACCTGCTCCCGTGCAGTGTCCAGAGCTTTCAAATTACACACACTGCATGTGCCCAACTTTTCAAAATAAAGGACTTTCATGTTCATGGTAAAATTGATATAAGAATATATACATGAAAAATGTTGTATTGGGTTATTTCCTCTTAGCGTTAATGATTAACTTGATAGTTTCTGAATCACAACTAAGGGAAGTGAACACAAATCTTAACTTAACTCTAAAGTAACATAATATACACCCAAAATGTGGTGCAATAAGTATTTTTTTTAACATTTATTGTGTTTTCAAAAACAAATTAATGGTTTCACAAATCTGAAAAATACTGAAGTGTTTTATTTTGAAAAGACACTAGTGCCAGGCTCAGAAATATTGGCTTGACTGCAGTTGATAAATTAACTTGTTTACCTGGATAACATACTGTTCAAAAGGCAAGTCATAAATAGCAAAAATACCAAAATGGACAATACAAATAATAAATGTGGCTCTGATAGGATATAGTTGTAAAGCATTACACAGGTTATTATGGTCGTTATGTCACGGTGGGTGTGGTGGTGGGGGAAAAGTGGACCCTTTGTGAGGCAGACAGACTATTTTCTTGGCTAAAGCTCAGGATTAAAATGGACTTTCTGGTTAATGAGGTCAAAGCAACCTGGGAACCTTTTCTTGTGAATACTGATGTAGTCTGGAATATGTTAATTGCTTAGTTTGTCCTGTAGAGCATTTGTTTTGTTTCATTGACACTAGTTTTATGTATTTTGCAGTTATGTGTAATGGCAGTCAAATAATAATTGCAAACACGGCCACTTAAGGTTCATTTTTGTACTTTTCACAGAGCTGTAATAGTAACGATGGATACAAGAGCTACTGCTCACACTGATAACGTGGCACAGCTTATACTTTATATAATTGCTACTATATCCATAATCATCCATACAGATGAAATCCATTCCACATAAGTTGACTGACTGCAATTAAGTAAAGCCTGTAAGCCTTTTAAATAGGGATGTCAACTTAATAGCTTAAAGGATAATGCTGATTGAATTTATAATCAGAGGTTACATACAGTAGCTCCTTTGCCAAGGAGAAAAAAAAGGGTGACGTAGAAAACGAGAAGCAAATAATATTAATGAAATGACTGAATGACCTACATTTTAAAATAGTAAGAACAAAATAATTGCATTAATTCTATTCTATGTAAATACTGTAACATAACCATAGCAACATGCTGTTAGGGTGCTGCCTACCATCTGCTTCAATCCATGTGAGCACAGCATTAGACTTGTTTATAGGATTTTATACATGAATCTTATTGTCAACATATCTCACGTGTTGATCCTATTTGCAGAGATTGTGTGTGTTTCCCTATTCGACGGGTACGACGGTAGAAATGTGTGGCCTCATCTCCCACAGCGAGCAGACTATCACTGCAGCGTTCTGCACTGAAAAGCAAAGATATAAACGCTTTTCACAACAGAGATTTTGAGTCGTCATGGAAGGAGAAGAACAGTGTTATGTGTAGTAACAGGGAAACGTGACAGTCACCAAGGCTGCACAGTAAAAAAAAACACAAAAACTAAATGATGAAAAACTAATAAAAAATATTTTGTTAACTGGAATACAATAAAAACTCAGATTCACAAAGGGAGGATAACTGACTGTATTTACAAAAATAACTCAAATTATAGAGAAAAATGTCCTTATTTTTGGTCTTTTAGTGATTGAGAAGTATTAAAGATGCATAATGTTTGACTATTTGTCTTGTCTGGGTGGTTGTTCTTCTGTCCTCAGTGAATACAATACAATTTTAATGGCATTTTGTTTATTTTGACTTTTTTAATCTCGCTGCTGACAAATACACTGTTAAAAAATAAATAAATAAAAAATAAAAAAATCACCCAAACTATCAAAGACACAAATACTAAACCTAAACATAATAATGCATGCATAATATGAACTGTATATATATTTTAGAAGTGATTTGAAGCATCATCTTCGACTGAAGGTGCAAAGTGTGTTGATTCTGATTGTGTCTGATATTCAGAAGACATATTCATTATTTCAGTGTTTCCTTCTGGTGCTAAACAGAGCTTTGATAGCAGCAGACTTAATATAAGCAGTTACATTAATGTCAGCAGCGAGTGAAGAGAATAACAGATCAACCGCATCAGCATCAAAGACTCCATTCCGGTATGTGAAATACAACCCTTTAACTGTCAGGTTTCACTATCGTCTCTGCAAACCACTGTTTTGAATTTGTTTTGATGCTATGCCTTAGCCACAAGTCAAATGATTTCAAATCCCATTAAGTTTATCCGCAGGAAGCCAACAATGTAATTGTTTTCTTTGATTTACACTACAGTCTCTAATTGATCTTCAAGCTCCACCAAGCAGGATAAAACCACCCTATAGCTCCCATGGTAGATCAGAGAGAAGCAAACTCCACTGAGTATCAGCTTCATGAATAGCTTAAAGGTCCCCTATCATGTAAATTACCATTTTCATGGCTTTTTGGACTACAGATAAGGTCTAGGAGTTATATACATATACTGTACCGTGCATCAAATAGTAATAAATAATAATAAAATACACAGGTTTCAGAAATTCTCCCAGCTGTTCAGCATGGTCCAGCTGACCCCAACGTCCCACTCACTTCAGAGGGAAAATTGAGACTTTCTCTTTTACTTCTCTATAAGAGAAATGTCAAGAAATTCTGCAAAATGTAATGATGCACAACCTTCCCTAAGATATTAATATAACAGAGCAATTTTTTTCTGAGGATTCTCAGATGATTTTGGTAAAAATGTGAGCTGGGTTTGGCTCATTTCACTGCTGACCGCTTCGTCAACCAGGCTCTTTTTTCAAAAAGGCTGGTGATCAAGGATAAACTTATACAGTCAGATAACATTCACAGCACAGGTCATGGGTCTGCATTCATAACAAGGAGGAGGCAGTGGCTGTGCAGACCCAAAGCAGCCTGTGCTTGAAAGACAAGGTTATCTGACCAGATAATTGGCCCGGTTCCCTCTGCCAGAAACTTATTTTGTCAGTAATAAAAGGCTTAAATATGACTTGGCCTCTGGGAACTTCATTCATAGTATTAACTTACACTTTTTGACCAGAGATGAGCTTGAGTGAGCACTGGTGAATCATTCTACTTTAAAGCGCAAATATATCATCTTAGGAATATCAAATCTACAAAAAAAAATTCAGAAAAGTGCATGATATGGGAGCTTTAATATAGACTTTTTTAGAGAGTGTAAACTAAATATGTGTTACTTAAATCCTTAAATGCAAAATAATACATTTTCTTTCAAAAAAACATTAACAAATGATGGAGATTTTAGAGCGGATTTTGTGATATATACAAAAGTAAAATGCAAATTAAAGCCTGTTTCCATTCGTTATTGTTTTGCGATTGTTGGGAGAACAAGTTCACTGTGAGATTATGTCAAAGAGAGTGACTGTATCCATGACAACAGTCAACACTCAGCTGACACCCAACAGATGATCAGGGATAATTTAGTGCTGAAACTGTCAGCTCTGGCGAGAACATTAGCTATAATTTTGTCAGGGTTTACAGCTACAAAACCAGGAGAAGGAACATTTTTTAATGATTTTTAATGTTGTACGTGCTGTCAAAGTGCTCCATGTGTCCGCTGGGTGGTTATTAACAAAACCCCTGTCCATAGCCAAAAGCTGCATTTTCCTTTTATCAATACTCTGACAAATCCGCCCCCCTCAGAGCATAAAAACTTTTATGTGAATTTTCAGCCTTTTTCAAATTTCTGGCATTTCCATCCATGTATTTATTCACTATTTGAGCAAGTGAGAATGAGAAAAAGTGGATGGAAACACAACTAATGTTCATCATTCATCGTGACATTTTTATTCTCAAAGACAAACAGATCTGCTGAATAGAAGCAGTAAAAGCACTGAATAAAGCAGTCTTACCATAAAAGTGAGCATTTCTCCAACACTGTTTCATACTGCTACCTGAGCCAATGTTAACATGTGTGCTGAACTTGTTTCTCTGATAAATTAAGATCCCAGCATTCAATGACTAAAATTAAACATATTTTATAAAATGACCAAGATCTAAAAACAAAAACAACAAAAATGTAAAACTGGATAAAAGATATATAGATTAATTTAACAATAACACATTTTAGCCTGGAAATATTACATATTGGCCCTTTATATATGGACATCATATCCTTTTGTGCTCATCTCAGTAGTGTGTTATTGCCCTTTGACCTATTGCTTCAGATATTGTCAGTCACTGCTTGTGGTAAGATGCACCTCATCACTGAGTTTAAATGTCTGTTGCATGAGCTGCTGAAAGCTAAAGATTAAAGTTCATAGAAACCTAATAATAAATCTAGAACTTTAAAATAAATTCACTTGCATATTCACTTACATCACTCTAGACAGAATCCCAAGTAGGAGAAGTGAATAATTTGAAGGTCAGGTAATTACAGAACAATACGTCATAATACTGCTTGTGTTCATGCTGTCATGAAAACAAACGCGACTCAATAAAGGTCATTAATCAAATGACAGCCTCAAGCCTGATGTGAATCTCTGTCATTTATCCAACCATCTGCTATTTACAGCATCAACTCAAGTAGTTTTCTTACCTGTTCCACAGGTGACGCTACATTCTGTCCAAGAACCATATTTCCAGAAAAAGACTGAAGTGGGAATGTCATCGTCTTCTGATAAATTTTGACTGATTGTGTACTCGTAGCGAACTCCTGGATTTGTCTCCTGAAAGAGAAGCTGCAACAGAATGGTGTCATTAGCCAACTCTCACTATCTCTGTACAGTTCAGATCTCAAAACAGTAAATAACGCCAACTTTTCCCCCTTTTCATTCCTACCTGGATCCACAGCGGCTCCATGGTGGGTCCTGGTGAAGTCAGGTTCTCTAGATGTCCTGTCCTTTCATAGGTGAACACTGTGCCAGCTGCCTTGTACTCTCCATTCCACTGGATGGTCCAGCCACCGTTCAGAAAATACTTGTTGGGGTTGTCACTTCGTAGCGCCAAAAAATTCCCAGCTTCAGCCACTTCCTCGATCCGGATGTCCCAGGCACGCTCCGGGATCAGTCCGATGTCTACGTAACCTTGAGGACACATTCCATGTAAATAATAACAAGGAACAACATGATTACAACAGACACTCCCTAAGCACTTTATTCTTTGTTGTATATAATGTTCTATAAATCAGGCAATGAATGATATAAAAACTCTTTCCTTTCTTTAAATCAATATTTGTCATTAGTGCATCGATAAAATATCACAAGATGAAGATCTCGATATATAATGACGCCCATCCCTCAAACTGTAAAGTCATTTGGAGAGACTAAACTAAGGAAATGTCCCAATCATCGGTTAGAAAAGCATACCCAGTCCTTCAGTCTCCTCAAAGGTTCTCCTCACAGTTGTACAAGTGGAGCCGTTGCCATGACACACCCCACAGCGATCCTCCACAGCACTGGATTCAATCACATAGTCACAGCCTATATTCTGTAACGCATAGTGCAGAACAGGATTTAGAACACACCTAGATCATATTTATCTTACACGTAAAGACTCTGTAAGCCTTCTCGCACCGGCTACTTTTTAAAAGCTCCATAAACAGCACAGACATGCCTTTGACTTGTTCTGATGTGGCAGGTGATACAAGTAAAAACCCCATAATCCACAATACAGCAGTGTATTGTGCTTCTAGCACTGGGTACAATTAATGGTGCAAACTATTATCCAGATAAACAAATATGACAGAACAATATCATTATAGAAATGTCAAAACTAGACACTGACTAAATCTATATCATCTAATCTAAGGACTACAGAAAGAGGGCTAAAACTGCCATAATCAATAATAACTCAATACTCATTAAATTAGTGAATATGTAAAGGAATTCAGGATTTAATTCGTCAATTTATTTATGTATGTGTTGTTTTCCCTTTTCATTACCACCATTTATTTATGTATTTCCTTTTGCATTTATATTTCTGCATGAATTTCCACCTCATTATCATATAAATGAGTGGGGCCATCACTCAGTGTGTCATGGGTGGTCAACCTTTCCCCTACTGCTTGTGGAAATAAAGGGGGGGAATGAATAAAAAACAAAGGTAAACTCATACATGCATTAATATATAAATAAATGAATCAATTTAAAATATCTGAAATCATGAGTAATGATGGAAAATAATATGGAAAATTAAATAAATTGGGGCATTCATGTGTAAAGGACAATAAAACACAAAAAATAAAAAATAAATAAAATGAATTATAAAATTAATTAACTGTTGTGTGTAGTGTAGATTTGAATAGATGGAACAGCCTTTAAGTTCAGTGGGATTTGGGGAAGGACGGGAACATGTGGATGTCTGACAAAAATGTCACAAAATGTCATGAAATCAGAACCCAACGTCTCTTATTGCTGTCCACTCTGCACCAAGCAGCTTCGGTATCAGCGTCTGGCATTTTGCCCGGGGTGATAGAGACAAGCTATCTGGACAGATTACAGCCGTAGACGTTTTTATATCAACAAGCTCATTTTCATGCAGAATGTCAAATGTTCAGCACTCACCAGAGAAAAGAAGGTGAACTAAATATACAGCATCACAAATGAAACACATTTGGAAACACTTATACTAAGGTCCTTGTAATAAACATTAGTTAACATGTAATAAGGCCCCTATAAGTCTTATAAAATTCTTACTCACATTATAATGTGTTAATGAGACTATAATGTTTTAATAAGAGCATTATAAGATCAGTAGCTGAAAGCATGTTTTAAAATTAGTAAAGCAACAAAAAGGCTTATTGGTAGTTTAGCAATGACAGATGAGTTGAAGTGGAGTCACTCCCATGATGCTCTGGGGCCGACTATCCTATCCCCGGAGCTATGAGAATGTGCAAATCATGAAAAAACTCAACTTCGTTTAATTCACTTTGCCGATCACATTATGTTCTGAGAAAAATAAATTAATTAATTTTAAAAAAAGCATTTGGAGCCCCTAGGCAGGCATCCTTGCATGGACACAGCTGTAACATCAGGCTATGAAAAGAGACTTTTCCAGAGCTTTTCTGATAGAAAAGATGATGGATAAAAAGTCCATGACTTAGAAATTTAGAATATAAAGATTAGTATTTGACAGGTTTATAACTGAGTGTGAGTTATAGACAGTTTTATAGGCTTTTACTTTTACTATATCCAAGTCTTATAATACATCCATGGGTCAAACATGTCAAGCACCTAGCAGAGAGTCAGAGGAGAAGCAACGATTTACTGTCCAGAAAAAAACTAGACTTGAATCATGAGCCTCAGTTAACTCGCTGAAGTTAATCTGGTCCGGTGCCAATTCGCTATTGTGAGTAAATTGATAGCATTAAACTAACATTAATAGCTACACATCATTATGTAATCTGACTGACTTTCAGATTGTTGAAATAAGACACCTGATATAAATGACGCTAGTCAGGTGTCATTAGCCTTTTACTGAGGTAAAAAGAAAAAAAGAATGAAATGTTTTCACAGCTGGCTAATTAACATAATGATTTATGTAATCATATAGGACAAGTAACATTAGACAGGGAGGAGCAGGAGGAAAGAAGAGTACAGCTGAGTGAAGGTACAGAGCAAAGTGAGAGATGAAAGGAGAGGAGACAAACCTAAAAGGAAGCATATTTTAGGTTCAATGACAGGACCTAAGCAACTGAAATGTCATGTTACAAATAATTATCCTGTTTTTAAGTGAGGTTTACCTGCATAAGTGTTACATAATTTTATTAGCCTAGTGTAGTTGCAGAGTTTTAATATCACATGGTCTAACAGCTCAGGAACTGCATTAGTACTGGTTTTAGTACAGGAGCAATTCAGTCTCACATGCTCCGAATTGTATTTGCAGAGCTGCCTGTCATAACAAAGGATTGATTCCGGTGGTAAAACAGTAATTTAGTCTGTTTTAGTGGGATTTCTCTGCTAACATTAAGTGGTGGTTAATATGACCTGTCTCAGACCTTCAGTCTGACACTGACAGCAGAGGAAACCTTGGAAAATATAAAAAAATATATATATTGTAAAAGTAAAATCTGCAGTCAAGTGTTATTTGTTGGAGAACCAGAGGAAACACTGTAAACTGTTCCTTATAGGTTCTTTAAATCTTATAATCTAACACTAATTATATTCATAATGGTATTATTAATACATAATGAAGTTTTCAGGCATACTATAGGAACTTATATGATAAAATATTATTATATTATAATACAATCTATTCATATTATAAGTATATATGATCTAACGCTTATTGATACTGTGTTTCCACACATTTTTTAAATCAAAGAATATATGGAACAGTAGTTCCAATGTTGATACCTTACAGATGCCATTGATGCACACATCTCTGCTCTTGTTTCCATCAAAGCACGGCGTCCCATCAGCGACGGCGTCACGCATCTTCTCAGAGAAATGCTCGTTGAGCGGGCGGCAGTGCAGCTCGCAAGGGTTCACTGAATTTGTGGAGACAGACGTCCGACAGACAGAACGTTGGAAGTTGTTTTTCCAGCAAGGCCACAGGGCTCCTGTCAACCTGAGGCACTTTAATCCACTCACCTCTGTTGATCACAGCGACCCACTTGTAGAACTTGCCCTTGTAGGGCATGGTGTTGAAGTGGCTGCACTGGGTGTCTCTGAAGGTGGGCTGATCGTGGAGACACGGCGTTGGGTTACAGATCTTGTACCTCCGTCTCTCTCCCAGACAATACTTCCCTCTGTATTTAGGACTGTAGAACAGTCATGTGTTATTTCAGGCATTGTTTGTTCCATTCATTTGTTATTATTTCATCTCCTTTTATTTTAGCAGGAAGATACAATATTTGACATTTTAACCTATTATCCTCACATAAAACACAGTGTCTACTGTACATCAGCAAGTAAGAGCCAGTATAGTTAGTTACTCATTCACATATGCATATACACAGACATATCTACACATTCATGTACAGACATAATTATAAGGAAAGAGAGAATAAATGAATTCATTATAGTTTAAAAAAAGGAGCAAAAGGCTTTAAATTTTCATATATATATTACTTAACTCATCTCATCGAAACTGATATTTCATTACACATATAATATATAGTTGGACAACTATTTTTAGTCCATCTTTTTTTCAACAGCTTTCCATCCTATGGATTTTTTATTTTAAAATAACTTTACTAGAGGATAATTTTAGCTGTGATATGGTGGAGAACAGAGAAAAGGGTTTAAATATGTATTTGAGCTAAGTTAGTGCATAAGGATTAAAAGATTTGATGCATTTAACTAATTATCCCCAAACACCTCACAATGGAAGCTTGTTCGAAGGGGATCAGAAGAGGAATGATCACAGCAAATAAAGACCTCACTTTTATTGTTCATATGCACAAATGACTGTTTTAGGGCAGAAAACTGTGAACCCATCTGTTAAATATCTTTTTTTTTCTTTTGTTATGTGTGTGTTTCTGTTTAGGATCTATAAAACTCAACAGTAAACCATATGGAACTGAACAAAACTCAAATGATTCCACTCAAATGACACCCAGATAACTCCTGACTACATAACCTTTAAAAACTATTTGAGTTGAACGTGTGAATAAAGGGTTCACATGCTAATCCTCAAACATAAAAAGTTTTCTGTCCAAGTGAGGATTTACAATTCCCAGTGTGTTACTGAGCCAGAAAGCTACTGAGTCCCTGAACGCCAGAGGAGATGCTTATTTAGTTATTCACTAATTAATTTAAACAAAACTAATTTAATAAAATGACTAATACATCTACATTCGTGTCCAAAATGCTAACTGTTTGATTATAAATCATCAGAAGAGGCTAGATTTCTGTGGCTATTGGCAGAAGTATACATGTAAGTTTGCTTTTGCAACCTTGCTGACAATTTTTAAAAGGCTTCTGTGGGAATCCACCATCAGGCTGAGATATTTTATTCAAGAAACCTTAAATGTAAACTCATAAACATCTGATGCTTGTCAAAAACAAGAAAACTTGAAGTATTTCTGGGTAAAAGGTGAAACTCACACTGGGCTGTCACAGTCTCGCTGGGCGCTCTGGACCCCAGCCCCACATGACCTGGAACAGGACGACCACTCGCTCCACGACCCCCAGCCGCCATTTATACGCTCTGGGTGATATCCAGCTGCTACGCACTCCCCACTTATACACCACTAGTGAAAAAATCACAAAGGTTACGTGATCAAATACTAAAACATATACTATAAGCTTCATCTACTTGTTTTTAGGGTGAAAGTAGCATTTTCTTCTATAGCTGAAGTTATTTTGTCTGAATGCACCAGTGTATTTTGATAAGCTACATATCAGATGATACATAACTTTTAAAAGTTTTCCTGGGAATCAGTAATTCAGTAACTGCATTTTAAATAATTTCTTTGCAAAGTAAAACAAATAAAATAAAAATAAAATAATTATAAAAAAAAGAAAACAAAGGAGAGAATGAATGAATGAAGTAAAGAGAAATTGAGCTGAGAGAATATAGCCTCTGACACAAAACAGTAGCTAACCTTTACTCTGAGTATACTTTAAATGAGCTACTTTTTCCTATTATTGATGTACATCTTTACTTCTATGTAAGTAAAATTTCATAAAGGTAAAAAAATGGGATTTGTTATTTGTTACTTATTGTATTAAACAACACAGTTCTGCAACGATGCCATCACTGAAAGTCTTCACACAAGTGACTTATGAATTATGTATCACAGTGTAAAGCTCCATATTTACAGGATCATATTCACCTGATCCCCTCCAGGTCCTGCAAAGTCATACACCAGCCTTCTCATGAACTAAACCTAACAAGTTAAATCCCTTCTCCAAAGAAATCCCTGTGTCTCATTCCTGTCTTACTCACCTTATCCTCGCCACAGCTGGTCCCATCCGCTGCCCCGTCTAGCTTTGAGTGACAGGTTGTTCCCACAGTGCACCACAGAGTGCTGCACACGTTCTAGCAATGTAGAGAGAGAAGAGAAATGAATAAACCTGACCTTCAAATGTACTGGTGAGGACTGTTTGGTTATTATCACGAGGCCGTTCACGTCCAGGAGGAGAAGAGAATGTAAATAGTCAATAGGAGAGAAGAGAGAGAGCCGGGCAATAAGGAAAATAACCAGGGTGCAAGTTGATGAACTGACATGTTGGTGTATGTAGTTCAGAATCTTCCAGTTCAGTACGATAGCTGCTGGAGTTTTAAATGCATAACATGTAATCTTATGCCACTAAGGGTAAGGTTTTTCATGATATGATGAAGTAATGTGGGGCGTCTCCTGGTTAGGATTCCAGCATGACCATCATCACCTGTGTATTCTCTTTTTGTCAAATATCCAATTTCCTTGAATAAAATGAGATTTCTCTATGTTTGAAAGTCGTTGGAAACATTTGGGATTAATATACGCAACTCAACAACATACTGAACATAGATCTTTTTTATTTTTACCCATAAATTTTGCATATTGGGCCTCTAAAGTAATGATGGATCTTTGCTTCAGACAGCTCGCCTAGTCTCAGCTGGGACCTCTAAAGCTCAGAAAAAGATAAACACATATTAATATATTTAATTTGATTTAATCTGAACAAGTTGGTCAAGAAGTTCCAGAGGTGTAGAATGAATTTTCCAATTGCAATTATTCCTATTTAAATTAGGTCTTAGCAATGTTTTGCTGTTATTTGCAGTTGTTATTAATATAATTCTTGTAGTTTTTTTCTGATTTCTACTAAATCCTGATTTTAATAATCCTTTGAATTGAATTTCTATTGCTAAAAGCCACCTGAAATGGCATATGGAGAGAATCTAATGTGTTTGTACTGTGATGTCTTTCCGGTATAAAAAGTATAAAGATGAGAAAGTTGATTTACCACTACAACAAATAAAGTCCCCTGAACCTGAACTTTAAAACATAGCAAATGCAATACTTAAGTTCATTTTTTTCATGGATTAAACAAAACAAAGGCTGAAGTGTTAAATGTATTGTATCATGCACATTTTCAGCTCTATCCTGATATGTTTGTGCTCGACTGAAATATGTTTACATGATTTAAAAACTCCTTTATTGTATAGGGTTGTTTACCTCCTCTCTCTTTAATGCTGTCAATATGATTTTACTGCCCCATCACAGCTACATAAACCAATAGTAGGAAGTTCTTTCTTTTGCACATTCTTCACCTGGGATGGAAACATCCTTACTGTACAGGTCTGAGCCAAAATTCAATCCAAAATATTAGCAACAAATAGCCGGCTGTGTATGGGCAGGCAGGAACAAGCTGATGTCAAGATAAAGTAAAGAGTTCAATTCAGGCTGAAGCCCTATGAAATATTTATTCTTATCTCACTCACAGCAATGGGGTTAAAACATAATTTTAGGTGTGTTCTTGGTGTAATTAATGGGCAGAGGTTTGTTAACAGCTGGATTCCTCCACTGCTGCTCTTCCTGTGGTTTCTTTTCTTTTCTTTTCCTGGTAAAGATTTTTTTGGAGGGGGTTTTCCTTATTCGAATCAAGGGTCTAAGGACAAGGGATGTTGTGTTGCCGTACAGACTGTAAAGCCCCCCCGAGGCTCTGTTATTTGTTATTTTGGGCTATACAAAAGTATTTGTCTTGACTTCCCATCGCTGTCCATACAACTAATTTATAGTTAGAAATCCCCAGGATATTAATAGGCGGGGAGATCTCTGATCATATGATATAATCAGACACTCAAATCAAATTTCTTAAAATGTCTGCAACCATTTGTTTGTCCATTTGATCTTTCAGAATGCAACAATTACTCTATTCTTGGAAAAAACATATAATAGCTGGGAAAACACAATACACATAGAATATAAATTATCAAAGCAGAGATGAACTTTCACATGAAATGAAATGGTCAAAGAAATGGAACACACTCAATTTTCATATAAAGACGGTATTAAAAAAAATCTGTCTATCCAAAATCTGCAGCAGTGAGCAACTTCTCAAATATGTAACCAAGGACACAAAACAATCAGATATGCTGTATGACTCTGTACTGTGAAAGCTTATACAGCAAAGTAGGCATGGGTGTTAATTTGATAACGATAAATTCAATTCTTTTTCAACAGATTGGGCCAATTTGCTTATGTTGCACTTGCAGTAACATAATAGTTTTCAGCTGGAGTCTACTTCACATCTCTGTCAGTGCTGAGAGCAGCTGCAGCCTCACACCCAGCCCTGCCCTCACTGACACGGAGCAGCAGTCGGTGGTTTTAAGAGTTATTTATTACTGGGGAACCCTGGAGTACGAACAGCGCTCCACCGTGTCATCCTCAGCCCTTACCTGATAAAAGTATGTCATTAAGCATACTATTCCCCTAAATATTCATGATTCCCCTAAAGAAAATCACCATTAATCATTGCTATAAACAAATATAAACATATTTGTTTATATTTGTTATTATATTTAAGCTTTATCAATGTCCCAACCGAATAATGCTCTACACCACCTTATCTCATCTGGACAAGAAAGGGAGTTATATACTTATATAAACTTTTAATGTGTTTCTTAGTCCTAATATAATACACCCTCATTAAAATGCCCCCCCTCTTTCTAACTTGCTGATGCCTCTTGGCCAGGCCATTATTGTAAATGAGAAATGGTTCTCCATTGATTTTACTAGGTTAAATAAAGGTCATAAATAAATTGAGGGCAGCACTGTGCAGGAGGGCTTGTTTGGTTTGTGCCGGGCTGGGGTAGATCATTAGATCATAATGTCGACATAGTCTATGTTTCTATATGAGCTCTCTTCATATTTGTTTGAATGTGGTGTTTGTGGCTTAGACCTGACCTTTGCTGTCAGAAAAGAGACATTATATGAGACTGTCCTCTCTGTTGCTCAGAAATGAGATGTGGTCATGTTTGAGTGACAGATGTCATCTAGCAGCCATAGTAATTACAGTGGTAGTTCAGAGGAAATATATATATAGTACATGTTGACACATTTCCTCATTTGGAGAAGTAGTGGATGGAGGCATTAAACCATCAGTGGACTCTGCCACAGGATCTTCCCCTTGATTTAAAGATACAGTGTGCATACAGTTTCTGGCAGCGTCCAGTGAGAAGGCTGCACAATGCAACCAATTAAGTACCCAAGCATGACACATGAAAATCCATCTCTGGAGCCATTGTGGGTTACTGGGGCAACATGTTAGTGCAACATGGCGGGTTTCAGAGGAGGAGCTGTTCCCCATGTGGATAGAAATGTCTCAATCTCAGCTAAAAAAGGTTATATATGTAATAGTCAAAACATATCTATGAATATGAATGAATTCCATTTCTATCAAGTCTGTTCCACTAAATCTTCCACACTGCACCTTTACTCCTGTGCTTATTATTGTTGTCATGGAGACAGAGAAATTAGGTAACTTCAAACCACACCGTATGCAAAACCCAAAACATGATCTTTCTCTAAATCTAAGGTGGGCCGACTGAAAATGTGGAGCTCAAGCGAGGCATGAAGCACGTATAAGTAGATGGACAGATGAAACAGGATGAAATATAAAAGACCAGTTGGAGAAGAGTTAATCTGCTGACAGTAGACGGTGGCGACATGCCAAGAAATGTATGAGCGTGCTAGAAAAGGACAAGGAAGAAGAAGAAACAAATTGGCTGCAGAAATCTATTATGATAAAGGAAAAGCATTCAACAACTCTGCTGGGTCTCAAGTATTCACACAAAGCATTTTGGTGAGAACCACAAAACATAAACATAATTGGTTCATAGGGAAAGTAAACTCCCTCAAAAGATACACAGCCCTTGGCATCAACATTTCTCACTCAGGAGACGAGTGTGTGGGGGGAAAACTGCTGTTGTATATCTGTACACATCCCACAGTTGTTTTTCTATCTTGGGAGGGATGCTTGTAAAACCTGCACATGTGGTAACAAATTGCATTATATGGCAGCTCTGAGTGAGGTACATCGCTGCTGGAGAAATACATGTGTGGTCTCCATCTATCTAATTTTCTGCCACTTCATGAGCTGTACAGTATATATGTTATTTATATCTGCTCCCAGCCATAACAAGCAGGAGGCCCACAAACATTTTCAAGCACATAGCTTTGGGTTCAGAGAGTTCTTGAGTCAGATTTTCATTGTACTTACCGGAACATTAGTGTCAATCTATGAAAACTGTCTGTTAAAGAATGTGTGTGCATCAGTTCGATCCTTCAAACAAGCTGATACTTGAACTCAAATCCTGAGACTTGTTAATCATCTCCTAGTTAAACTCCCCCAAATCTATGTAATAGTGGAAATTTCAATTTTGCTTGTGAGTGTTAAATCCAGCACATGTCATGTTTTATTTATGACTGGAGAGGAGGGGGTTTCCTGAGCTAAAAAGGGAAGGCTGCGCTTTGTCTCGCCCTGCTGCCAAGCTGCCTGCAGATATTAGCCCGTACAGAGCTGTAAAGTGAGAGGGGAAGCTGTTCGCATGAGTTTTTTTTTTCCTATTTCAAATTTTCTGTTATAATATCCTCAATGGGCCTCCTTCACCAACCATTCTTAGGAAGAAATTTCTCACTTCCTCACATCTATAAAAGCACTAATTGAACTACACCTCTCATTGCTAAGCTGAATGCCATTTACTGGAGTAATGAGGGACATTTACATTGCACGAGAACCCTATGGATGGTAATGATTGCTCCAGTTATTAGTCCAGTCCTCTGGTGTTATTAGGTAAAATGAGTAAAGGCTTGTGAAGAGTGTAATTACAAACGCATGAAAACACCTAAAAACACAAAATTCTTTATAATATAATGACCACAAGTTACATTTTTTTGCAACTTTCTTGCTGAGAAATAAAAATGAGATTTATGAGTTTGTGAGTTGCTTTGAAGAAATGAAAACTGACCTGAATCAGGCTATAGATTGTAAAATCATATTTTGTAACACCATCGTCTTTAGCTTTGACAATAAGAGGTGTATTTAACAAACTACTATCTGCCCTGCAATTGTCTGTCTCTTGTCAAAATACACTTTGAATGATGTGGGTAATATCTTGGACCTTGAATTTTTGCTTTCATCAAAGAAGCAAATATTATATAAGTATGGTCATATCCTGCAGGGGGTTGTCTGTTAAGTTTGAGCGGATTGATTTGTTTAGTCGGCCTTTGGGCTAACTGTGTGTATAAAAGGTTTGTTTCCAGCAGAAGCTGAGCTTGAGTGGTGCCACAGCAGAAGACTGGAGGCTGATGGTCACAGCTGAGTAGTGCTGAAAGACAGATGCAGTCTTCCGATGCAGAAACGCTGTCAGTCTGAACACAGCCTTTGGCACAGTCTCACAATTAATACAGAGATCCGAGCTGCTCTTCACCTCTGTCTCTATTCTGGTCAGGTTCATGAAAAGCTGTGTAGCTTCAATGTTGAGATGTGTCAGACGAGATCATTACAGTAAAAAGATCTGCGTTAATCTGAGTTGAGTTTACAAAATGGTAAAATAATACAAAAAACACATATTTCTGTATCATTCTGATATTGTAGGGACATTATTGAAGAAGTAGAAATGCTGGAGATGTAATTCACCGTGGAGTCTGTCAGCAGGCATGTACAAGTGGCAATAATGACCACAATACAGTAAAGTGCAAATGCACTGGAAGCTGTACAACACATTTGCTGACACTTCATCCTGCACCAAATCCGCTCACCTGTCCATCCGTAATAATATAAAAGATGTCGTCGGTCCCGCAGTTTCATCAAAATAATCCATGCGGTGCATTTTGTGAACACAGCAGAGTGCAGAAGTGAAGTATTAAGACTCAACATAAGGGAATCAACTTTTGCTGCGGTCCTGGAATGCTGCAGGATACTGCATTGGTTGACAGCTCAAAAACAACAGCTCTCTAAAACACTTTTATATAAATATGGCTTTTTACTTTGTTTTTATTGTTATTTTATTAGATATTTATTATCTTAGTGGAATACGACTGAAGGGCAGCCAATGCTTTGTTGCGTGAACTGTATGATGACAGACATAAAAGCTTCGAGCTGTGTGGTATTGTTGTACAGTGGAGGATATTATACAAAAGAGTGTAAAGCATATTTGAGACAGAAGGGAGGAGGTTGGACGGATAAATAGAAAATATGTTCTTGTGGCTGTTTCATGTGTAACCAAAAGAAAACTAATGCAAGGATACATGGGAGAAATGGGTGATATTTAGATAAAATGAGTAGAGAAAAAGAAGAGAATGCAGCATCTGGACGATTTCATGCATTTATTGATTTGAAAAGCCTTACATCCATGTCATCGCAGAGCAGGGATCCAGATCCATACTGCAGCCGACACTGATGAGCAGCGCCGTATAGAACGCCAGGAAGCACTGAATTAAGAATCAGCTTATCCTTCACAGGGGGATCATCGAGGCACCAACCCCAACCACGGCTGCAATGGGAGGGAAAGGAAGATGCTTAAAGATTAAAAAAAAAAAAAAAACATTAAAAAAAAGCAGTCTGCTGAGCGCAGATGATAAAGTTTTCTGACACACAAACACAGAGTTTCTTGTAAAAGCAACAATCTGCAAAAGATATTAGAACAATCCCCGACTTTATCTGCATCTGACTGTTATTCTGGTGTTATTTTGTTTTCCAAAAATATATTCTGCAGCAATCTTGTGATGTCCTGAAGCTTGATTAGAATAATTAGAATTAGAATAGATTATAATTATGTGAGTTGTATCCATTAATCATGAAATAGTAAAGTCAAGATTATGAGATAGTTTTCTTGTAGTGATGAGATTCATTGATATTAGAAAAGTGAAGGTGGTTATCAATCAGCATTTCTGATGATATGTTGCTGCTCACAGGGGCCTGTGGGATGTTTTTCTGCAATGACTCGTGCTGTTCAGATTCATACGTCGTCCAGTGCTGTTGATTTATTATGACTTGCTCCTTCCTGCCACTGTTACTGTTCATTGTCACATGTGTCAACATATTCACCTCAGGGCATCTGATTAAACTAATAATAACACCATCCACATTATACAGTGACATTAATATCTCCCAGTGTCATGGATCAAGAAGAAGATAAAAGTAAATTACATCAAGTGGTGTCATTATGCCGCTTGTCTTCTTAAGTGATGATTAATAACCACCTTCAAGATGCTATATCCCTTAAATTGACACATTTTTTCACTCTAGATAAGGCCTGGAGGTTATAGAAAAACTGTCCCATGCATCAGACAACTTCACAGGGCCTGAATTTGGAAAGGTTGGAATTTCACAGCTCGTTTGTTCTTGATCGTTGAAATCATGATGCAACGCAGTAACACTCCGCCTTTATCTGCTCCCAGTGCAGACCACCTGCCCCCAAACGTCCCTCTCATTATTTTAGGTCTTTTAAGTCCAAGTGCAAATCGTGACTTTCATTTGGTGAGCCTAAGTTAGCAATCTGCAGGAGAAATGTCAAGGGGACGTTGTGAAATAGAAGGATGAAGCAACTGACAATGCAAAAGGATCCAAGGATATTAATGGAAGACACCAGTGGCTTATGTTATTTCATATATATTTTTTTTAAAAATCCCAAAGAATTTGGGTTGTTTGGCTCACTTCACTGGTTGCTCCCCTCATGCCCAGAGTCACACAGTCAAGTGCCTTTTTGAGGCATGAAAAATAGGTTGTCTGTGCCCTTTTGTTCCTTTTAGTCCCTGCTCTTCAAAAATCCTGCACGCCACTGCTAGCGAGTAATCAGCTGAGCACTGATGCTTTGCAGTTGGTCAAAACCAGCATGTCTATCCTCAACAGTCAAGTATTGCCCCCCTTCCCAGGGTGAAATTACACAGCTAACCTGGCTTTTTTTCCTCTTTATGCCTCTTTTGGGTCCAGTGAGATTGTCCAAGCTCCAGTAGGCTCCAAACATTTAATTACGAGATACAAATCTCATAATTACAAGATCTTTTTTTCATAATTACGAGATCCGGATCTCATAAATACTTGATAAGGTGGCTATTTTTGTTTCCTTAGGTGAATGCAAATGTACTGTGCTTTCAAATTCTCAGACATGATCTGCAGAGTGATTGTGTTCATGGTTGAAAAGATAAAAAAAGATTACATGTAAATGCAACAGGATTGTTTTTCTAACAAAAATAAAATCTGTTCAACAATGATGTCTTAGTGTTAACTGATGCTTTAACATTAAAAAAAAGCAGGAAGTCTTCTACGAACTATTCCTGAGCTACTACAGTAGAATTACAACAGGCCAAACAGACGCGTGCACTTAGACTTGCATGATTTAATATTTGGCTTATTTTTAACTACTAAAATAACACTCTCCCTTAGGGTTTCCACATATTTTCCCCAGTTATAGGTATTTGGGGGGGAGATTTTCCTTATACGCAATCAGGATCGGAGAAAAAATTACGTGTTGCTGAACCAGTTTTAAAGCCACCTGAGGTTATTATTTGATTTGTGATAATTGGCTTTAGCCTACAAATAAAACCTGATTCCACTTAACAGAAAAAAAGACTGTCAAAAGAATCTTTTGTGGTAGAAAATTCAAATACCTGCATCACCTGAGCAATGACCTCTTTGTGGCAATTTAAAGTGTTAAAAAGTAAATAGCAGCAGTAATCCTCATATTAACTATTCCTAGGCGAGTATTTTCAAAAGAACACAGTAACATAAAGAGAATGTCGTCTTATTTCAAATATTTTATTAATTTACCAACAAAATTAAAAGAAACTAGTAGAGTTACTCCCACACTTCCACTGTTTTTTTGGCATTAATTAAATTCCCTAAAATGTGAAAATGTAAATCTTTGGGGGACCACGAAGATTAAAGCAATGACAGAATAGTGGAGGCCATGGGATTATTGTGTGTCCTGCTTGGTTCCTCATTATCCCTGATAGTCACAGAGGCAGGTCTGTCTGTTAAGCTTGAATCAGCCCTGTAGCTATTTAATTATCTCTTTGTATTTTTTTTTAGCCCATTCCCCAATATCAAAACAAAAAGCAAACAAGCAAGCGTTGAGTGTTTTTATTTCTACAATTACCCGATGTTGTATTCTGTATGTGTTCTGTTAATTACTGGTACAAATAATATAAGAGAATGTTATTTCCTTCAATTCTTCTTCTTCAGAAATCTATCTAGAAGTTACGCTTCTAGTAATTATTTTATTATTTTCTTAATTTAATGTTATTCATTATTGTTTTCTTATATTTATTGCACGTCTCACACTCTCATAACAATAGTGTTTGTATATATTCATATTTGTTTTGTATTGTCCTTGACTTTTATAGTTGTGTTTACCCAAACTATGAACTGTTTTGTTCTATTTTCTGTAAAACAATATAGTTATATATAACAATAAATAGTTTTTACTATAATTTTCTATGTTTTAATATGCTCAATCACACTCTGACAAAGTGAGTTACAAATAAAATCCATTATAATAATTACTAAACTTTCCTTTCCTGTTATTATTATTATTATCGTTATTATTAACTTGCTTTCTTATCTTGTGTCAGGTAATATTGATATGTTGATGTGGACTCCAGGAAGACTAGCTTTGGGGCCAAGGCCCCAGCTAATAGGGATCCTTAGTAAACAAATAATAAATAAATAAACAAGACAGATTCACACACAACAAGTGGACTGCCAGGCTCTTAAAAAGAAAAAAGAAATCAGCCATAGAAAAGATCCTGAAACAAAGATCAAGTGTCTTATAATCATTCATCCAGAAAACTAAAATAAAAAACATTTTACTAAATATCGTACATATATAAGTACTTAAGTTGTCATATAATGAGTAATAAACCATCCTGGATGTACCTGAACTGTGCACATGTAGATCTTTTACTTCACATAAAAGTTACACATCATTGTATAATATGTTCTTATATGTATGCTTATATAACCCTACTGTGTGTGTGTGTGTGTGTGTGTGTGTGTGTGTGTGTGTGTGTGTGTGTGTGTGTGTGTGTGTGTGTGTGTGTGTGTGTGTGTGTGTGTGTGTGTGTGTGTGTGTGTGTGTGCTGGTTGAAGGTAAAACAGAGACTCACATATTTGTATTCACATCTGATACCAGCCAATAACGGACATAAACATAATAGCTGAGATGCTGTGGCTAATCACCAATGCTCTGAAATAAAAGTACAATCTTTTTCTATAGATATAGCATACTGAAACAAGTTTCCACAAAATCATAATAGTTAATAGGAAACAGGAATTCAGGAAATCAATTAATATTCTTTGATGTCTCTCTCATTGATCCGTGCTGTGTATTGTGGAATGTGTTGGTCCTGCTGATAGCTGACAAAAGGATTCTGCTTTATGAATTGTTGTTTGTTTTTAAATAGATTACATGAAGGTTATTTTAAATGCAATCTTTATTTATTTTATTTACAGGAAAAATAGTCAAGAAGGTCAACGGTTCAAAGACCTGAGCTGGGACCTTTCTGTGTCTGCGTGGGTTCTCTCCAGATTCTGCGGCTTTCTCCCACAGTCTAAAACCATACTGAGGTTAAGTGGAGACTCTAAATCACCCATAGGTATGAGTGTATAAGTCAGGGGTGTCCAATCCTGGTCCTGGAGGGCTGGTGTGGGTGCAGGTTTTTGTTCCAACCAAGCAGTTACACACCTGATTCTACTAATCAGGAGCCCTTGCTAAGGACCTTCATTAGTAGAATCAGGTGTGTAACTGCTTGGTTGGAACAAAAACCTGCACCCACACCAGCCCTCCAGGACCAGGATTGGACACCCCTGGTATAAGTGAATGGTGTGTGTGCCCCACGATAGACTGATAAATTGTCTTGCCTCTCGACCGAAGTGTGCTGGGATTAGTTCCAGCAGACCCCCCCATGACCCTAATGAGGAATAAGCAGGTATCAAAATTGGATGAATGGATGGAAGAATAGTCTTCACTTTAGTGAGGATTAATAGCGATCCTTCAATAATTAATTAAACATCATCAGTACAAGCAATCGCTTTCAATCGAGAGCACATTTAATCATTTTTTTTATCATATAATTAAATCGTGGTAGATTAAGTGCAGTCAGCTGTGATAAAGGAGTTCATTTCATTCAAATTGCATCATTTTAATTTCTAATAATAAAAAAAAAAACATCTCCGGTCATGTATAGATGTTTAGATTAGATGCTTATCACACTCACCCTAGTGTAGCAGAGCCATATTCAACATTTGTTTTTGGTTTTTAGGACTGAATACAAAGTACAGCAGAGGCTGATGGGAATGTCATGAGGTCTGATGATGGCGATAGATGAGAAGTAAAGAGACCACTAAAGTTTTATGATTTCTTCTGAGGGGAACAAGAAAAACTACATTTTATGACAACCCAAATTCAAAATTTATTGAAATATTCAACTCAAACCCACAACTTTCCCAGCACTTGCTTATGAATATTAGGCTATATTCAATTTCTCCTTTCTCCTTTGATGTTTATTTTCACCACTATAAGTCACTAAAACTATTAACTGCAACTTTAAGACATGAATAAACCAATCAACAAATCACGTCAAGTCTAACTCTTATAAATTTTTCATTATTTCAGTTAGAGCCGTGTCCATAGGAAGTATGTATTCCTATAGAAAAGAGGAAACTTAAATAGTTTTTTCATGTTTGGCGGATTTATGATCAATCTCTTATTTCGTACGTTTTAATGAGGACATGTCACTTTTACATGTGTTTATATATAAATGAGTTTAAGCCAGATTTTATTCTGTTAGTTGATAGTGCTGGGATTTCCTGAGGGCCTGTGAATGCATCTTGGAGTAAGACACTGCAGCTAGTGTGTAGAGCAGGGGTGGGCAATCCTGGTCCTGGAGGGCCGGTGTGGGTGCAGGTTTTTGTTCCAACCAAGCAGTTACACACCTGATTCTACTAATGAAGGCCTTGGCAATGGCTCTAGAGGTTGATTAGTAGAATCAGGTGTGTAACTTCTTGGTTGGAACAAAATCCTGCACCCACACCGGCCCTCCAGGACCAGGATTGCCCACCCCTGGTGTAGAGTGTGGTTCACCTCTGAAATAAAGAAAAGACGGCAGCACTCGTGAATGTTTCTTAGAAAGTTTGTACAAATAAAGTAGCAGCTAAACAAGCTAACACCTTTGAATTGTAACGAAAGTGCCGGGAAGCAATATGAGGAGGAGTGCTGTGTTTTACACTGCAATTAAAGTGCTGCTGCAGGATAGATCTGTGATACACACGTCTGGGAGTTTTAACATTTATTGACAATAAAGATGTTTTGATTATCTATCCAAAACTTCCTCAAAAATGATGCACACCCTCATACCAAGTGCAAGATATATCCAAAAGTTGAGGTTGATAGAAAGAAAGAGTCAGAGAGATACAGTATATACGAGCCCCAGACACACAGACACTCCTTGCTTTATAGATTTGTATCGCAGGACATCATGGCTAGACAGAAATTGTCAGTCAATGAGCAAAGGAGAAGAAATAGAGACCAATGAAAGACAAGAGCAACATTAATCAGTAACCAAAAGAGCAAACGTGACATGTGAATGAAGGAAAGCCAAGGGTGGGAGAAGAGAGTTCAAGACAATAAAGTAATACAAACAGGCGAGACGGGAGACGGGGCAAAGTGTAACCAGAGGCACAGAGAAGGTCCAGTGAACAGCAGCGCTGGAGGAAGACACTTCCCCAGATAGTCGGCAAGAGCAGAATATTCAAAAATGCAGCTGAGACACAGCAGACAGCGAAGGGAGGGAAGAAAAAGAGAAAAGGGTATTCAAGAGAAAACAGAAATTGGGAAGAAGAAAGACTACAAGTAAAACACCACTGGACTGCAGAGCAACTACAAGGATTCAATGAAGCAGATGTAGGCTACTGAATTTGTGTTGCAAGTCTTTTGAGCAGTATTGTTGCGAAAGAATGTAAATTTCAGCTTACGCCCCCACACAACCACACATATACATGTCAATTTAGTTTATTTTTGTCTGTTTTGGCCATAATAAAATGTTCACCTTCACTTCTCAAGATGGTAACAGAGAATACGAGCTACACACCCACCCCCCTGCAGCTGCTAGCGGAGAGTTTGGGAGATGTGTTTGTATTTTTTAGATGTGAATAAACATCATGTTAACAATCCTTGGGCCTGACAAGCCCTCAAGACCCCAAACACAGCAGGGCAATGAACCCCCGACCGCCTCCGCTTCATAGTGCATCGCTGTGAAGCAGAGTTGCTGCATCTTGCTCAATACTGGACCAAATTGAGAAATTTCTGTCACTCTAACAGAAACTCAAAGTAAAATAAGGGTTCATGATGACAAATGCCAGAATTCTCCTTTAGGTATCTCATTATAGCTCCAACACCAAAAGAGAAGACATTAATTTCGGTCTGTCTAATAACTAATAGTTTTACTACCCCAGGTATAACACAGTAGAAATCACTCATTTTATCATCGATAACTTGTGCGTTGTACTTGAGAAATCAATGTAATATTTCAGCTGTGTGGACAATCTGTTCATGAAGATAAAGACAAATAATATGAAACCGTTACAACATAATCCACTGACAAAGAGAAAAAAAAGGCATTTACAGATTATATAAGCACTTAGTGTCATTAAACTTTAATGAGTCTGTCAGTATCAGGTCCTTCCGATGTGAAATTGTTTTATGTCATGTAGAAAAAAAAATCTCCCATGACATTTTCTGCTCTAATGGGCCTGTAATGAGCCTGTGGTCATTAAATAAATGTGAGTTTCATGATATGAATTTCAATAATATCCTTGAAGAAGTCACTATGACACATCCATAGGAGAGAAAACATTTCATTTTCATGGCCATGCTCTATGGTGAACCATCACAGTCCATACTAGCATATTAGTCCAGCAGCGAGCAATAGATCATCAGAGAAAAGTCTCCTCATGGTCTGAAGTACTCGAACCGAGCTTTGAATTCGCTACGACACGCTTTTAACCCTCCGGCTTTTTTTTTTTTTACAACTTACATGTGTTGCATCAGTGATATGTATGGCATTTAAAGCAGGGGTGTTAAACATGCGGCCCGAGGGCCAGATCCAGCCCACCACAGGCTCCAATCCAGCACACTGGGTGACTCTGTAGTGTGGAAAAATTGGACACAGAGTTTTATATTTTCAAATAGAAAAATGTGCCAGTTCCTATATTTTTCCACAGAAATGTGAAATCTCGTTGTTTTTCACAGCAGCTTTCAGTACTCATATATATAAATAAATATAATAATACTTTAGAAATTGTTTTCTTATCTTCTCTATACATCCCAGGCTGTTCAATACCCGTTTTAAAAATGGATGGTTCATGTATTGTAGTTTTACGTCTTTACTACATTTACTGGTCTGATCCATATGAAATCGAATTGGTCTGTTTTTGATGGGGACTGTTACGGTCCCCAAGAGAGTTTTTTATTATATCTGATATTGCACAAAAATAATAATCCATCACAATCAATTTTGTTATATCCCAAAGTGTGATAAGCATTTTCTCCCAGTCTTTATTACACTGAAAATACTAATATGTGTGTATTTCTTTTATAAAAACGAGTGGTTGTTTTGGAGAGAGAGACCTTAGAGGATAATTTGGCTCCCGGTAAAATCCTCCTGAACAATACACAGTAGCTGCCTGCAGGGCACTGAAGTCAACAAGCTCCATAATCCCACAGTGCTTTAACAAGTCATTAGCTGCATCTTATATTATTATGTTTGAGAGACCTGGCAGCAAATGGCATATTGTCCGATTATTTTCACAAAAACCTCAGAATTGATGCAAATTAGCATCCACTGTAAACACTATGATATTGCATTAGATACTGTAGCTGTCTTTTTTCAGCCATTTACAGAATATCTGTCCCTATCAAATAAATCCTAAATAAATATATAACTTAAAAACTGTGTTTCCCCTACACCAACACTACTAGTTGAAGGGGAGATCATTTGTCTAATTTAGTTAACTCATGAAGAATTTGAATCTTATAATCTTGAATCTTATTGTTTTACACATCTACACTTTAACTTCTATCATGTCTATAGAAAACGATTAAGAATTAAGACATCAAGAGGAGATACATCACATTTAAATTATACAGAGGGTGACTGCTGAGCAGTTACCACAAATTATTAATACGAGATGACCTCACACTGACTATTGAACAGCAGCAATTAAAATGTTCTCCATGAGTGCTTCTGGACTACATGAGTTTACTGAAAGGAAGCTCAGAGAGCAAATTCTGTTTTACTGAAGTCTTTGCCAAAGGCAGCTTTCCTGGAATTGTTTATGCTGGTTAGTGAATTGTCGCCTGAAACCATCTATACACTTCGCAATGTATTATAAATCACTCTATGAGTTGTGAATAATTATGAGAAGTTGCAATTTGCAGTTAAAAAAAAAGAAAAGAAGTTGCATTAAGTCCCCTGCTGGGAACCCTTCAGCAGCTTCCACAGTTCCCCAACACTGCAATTAAATCAACATGAAAGTATCTGCAAGTTGGTCCCTATGGCCTTTAACTGTAGGAATTCTCTGAAGATTAAAGAGTTTTCTTATGTGTAGTCTCTGTGTGATATTATCTAAACCACTCCTCTCAGTGTGAACTTCTACACTTCATATGAAACAACACATACTGACCAAAGCTCCGAGCTGCAGCCTGCGGGACAACAATAGAAGCCTTGTGCGGCACTCAGTGGATGAGATGAAACAGATACAAAAATGGGATGAATGCTGGTATTTAGTGGACTGAGAAGACACATGTCAGGACCCTGCATGTGTGAAGAATATGATCAGTGGTGTTGGTGTAGCTAATGAGAAATCAAAATACAATAAAATAAAGAGACGAGATGAAAGAAGCAAACAAGGGGGGGAGGCCTCATGTTATCATGGTCTCCTTTGTTGCGTCAGTCACTGAAAATGCTTCTTATTGTGTTTTTTGTTATAATGTAGGACGAGCTATTCTGGATCACAAACAGAAGCTCTTTTCCATGTCTCATATCTGTTGTGTACGAACAACAGTCAACAGGTTTTAACTGTCATTCCTATTCAGTCTGTGACACTCCTACACTTATTAGCAGTAACAAAGCCAAGGAAGGAACCAAGTCTGTGTAGCAATGATAGATATCTGTGAAATGGTCACACTACAGAAAAATTAGTTTTCATACAACCACATAAATTTGAATGATTAAAAACTGTCTATGGAGGTCTATGTTATCAGGGTTCAAAATCATGAAGAAGTAACTAATATTTTCTGCTATGAAATGTTTTTTTCAGTAGATTTAAATGTTAAAGAACACATATGGTAGAACGGTAGATGTTAATATCTTTTTGATTATAAGAAGGTCTGGGTGTTGTATAAAGAGCCTTAAAACCTGCCATCACAGAAATCCTCTGTGAAGTTGTGATGTCACAGCCCTTCACTGCCATTCATATCACCAATCTGAGGACAGGCTCATTGATATTAACAAAGACACTAACAATCTGTTCCTTCTAGAGCCAGAGCAGATGCTGAGATATTGCACTTTGACCTGCTGGTGGCACCAGACGACAATCAGGGAATCACCAGTCGACGTCTTTGTTCCTCTACTGGGCTCCATGGATATCTGGCTCCTGGCTGTGAAAGACACTTCTTCATAATGGGATGTATTTCTACAGGACATATCATTTGAAGAATGTACTGTAACTATCCCTAATTGTTAGCCATGGTAACTACTTGGCCTTCAGCATGGGAATGTAGGCAAACAGTCTCATCCAACACTTTGGTCCAACTAACTTCTGAACTACTTTTGAATGGATTGAAATGTGAATGTTATGATGCAACATTACATTTCTTTAACTTCTTTAACTGTTTTTGTTGTTATTTTTGTTGTTGTAACGGTTGAAATCAGTGGAAAATGGTGTTTTTTAGGGCCGAGACAGCTTTCCGTTTAATTACCATCACTCAGACACGCACACACACGAACACACAAACCAGTGGCCTTTGTGTTCGAACTCCCACGGGGTGTAAATACTGCCCCTGGGCCGAGTCAAGAAGCTACAATGCTGTCAGTAGCTGAACACCCACGAAATGAATTCCAGATGCTCGGAGCTGAGAAACTGGGGCAACGATGGTGAACTATTTCAGACATTCAACACATGAAGCCAGACCCATAGTGCTACTCAATGACAGGAGCAGCTGTATAGTCTAGTTGACAGACAGGCATGCACGCACACACACACACACACGCACACACACACACACCGAACACACACACACACACACACACACACACACACACACAGTAGGGTTATATAAGCATACATATAAGAACATATTATACGATGATGTGTAACTTTTATGTGAAGTAAAAGATCTACATGTGCACAGTTCAGGTACATCCAGGATGGTTTATTACTCATTATATGACAACTTAAGTACTTATATATGTACGATATTTAGTAAAATGTTTTTTATTTTAGTTTTCTGGATGAATGATTATAAGACACTTGATCTTTGTTTCAGGATCTTTTCTATGGCTGATTTTTTTTTCTTTTTAAGAGCCTGGCACAGACGTTTCTTTGTTTGCAATGTGAGGAGTTACGTTCATGTCTGTCCTTTTTTTTTTCAGTCCCGGTTCCCAATTAAGTCAATAACAGACTACTGATAAGCTTCGGAACAAAAGGTTCTGCTATTGGTATTTAACATTATGTTTTTTTTATGCCATTCCAACCATCCTCTGAAATGTCGAAGCCAGACGATGAAAATAAAGTCAATGTTAAAGAGCAGTCACGTGCAAAGAGGAAAACACTAGTAACATCACACAACATTTGCAAATCAATCTGAAGTGACATGTTTGACTGCTTTATAATTGGTATTAGTGATGTGTAACAAATGATAGAAAAGTAGCAATAAGAGTATTGATAGGTATTAGTATTGATAAGCAGAATGTGGACTGAGCATTTGTATGTGCACTTGTATGTGCATTTGTATCAAACTAACTATATATAAGACTACATACTGTAAGAAAAAATGTGACCATTGACCACAAAAACAAGAGTTAAAGATGTAACTTCAGTTCTATGAATTCTCAGGTTCTGTAGGTGTCAAATAGTACAATACCAAAATATGAAAAAACAATGATTTCAATATTATTTCTTAATAATGATGAACCTATGCACCTGTAAGTAAATGTTAAGCCGAAAATCTGCAGACACGTACTAAAACTGAGAAAACCTTCACATTTACATTACTACAATTTGTTCAGAATTATTTACAATTGAGTCAGAAGCTACAGAAAAGACGCCTTCGAGAACTGAAATGCTTCCGCTAAGTTCCATCTGATATAAAGGGCCTTACTGCAAACCTTTCTGCAAATTGTCTTTATGCACACCTGAAATTATTTGAGTCCTTTACAGCTACACATTCACACACGTGAATTTATTCTAATAGATGTCTATAAGATGTTTTCACATTGTCACGTATAATGATGCACAGCTACAATAACAGCGAGGGTGACAGGAAGTAGGTTTATATCACAGTATAAAGTATATACAGTATATAGACAGTCACATAAAGCAGGGGTTCCCAAAATATGGACGGGGGAGCCCCAGGGGTCCATGAGGGGGTTTCAGGGGTCTCTAGAAAGATTGGGAATACTTTATTTTCACCATAATTACATCCATTTGTAACACAATGACACAATGTATGACTACTATGGTGATGGGCTTTCATATTCATATGATAAGATAAGAGATAACATTAGGATTTTAAGATATTTTTGTACAGAAAATATCTAAAAATCATATCAGAACACTAACCCTAAGACAATATCTAATTAGACGGGGTCATACCGACCTGCTCTAGACAGAATAAAAAGTTATTTCTTTCTTCGTGTGAGCTTATATAATCTGAGGAGCTGTTGGCTTTAAGCCATTTACATGAATGCATTCTAGTTGAGCTTTGTAGTCTTTGCATTTTCAGGAGTATAAAACTTTGAACTTCAACAAACTCAGAGACATTTTATTTTCAGAAAGCAGTGTAGTAAGACATGTGTAACACTCACTCTAGGAAGCGGGTGATGTACTGGCGACTGCAGCGTGACCACCTGGGCAGCGATGTGCCGTACAGGAGCTGTGGAGACATGACGAAAGGTCGTTTCCCAATGGGTTCACAGTCATTACCGTTGCCATCATGCTGAATCCCAAAGCTGTGACATAGAAGCAGATCCCACAAAAGAGGACAATTAAAAGGAGGGAACAACAGAAAACATGTACTACAAGGCAAAGGCACAGTGTAACAATAATGTTTTCCTTATTTTACCAGAAAACAGCATCACCACATTGTCCCAGACCACAGTGGATGACAGGAGGATAACAGAGTATATCATATCAGAGCATGGTGATGTTGCTATATTCTACACTATTCATGTGGACACTGCCTTGGTCTCCAATTAAAGCACAGATAAAAACCAAACATCAAGACATCCGATAACAAACCAACCTCACCGCAGTCAGCTGCAGCTGCTGCCTGATAGAGTGTATACAAAGGTTTATATAAGTACTAAGTTGAGTGTTATAATCGTTGGGGGACTGTAGAAGTCCTGGGACAACATGTGCGCTCCAAAGCCGATCCACTTCCTATTGCGAGCCTCCTTTCGGTTACACTGAAATCTCAATAGTGTTTTTGAGAGCATTTCAGTTGTAAGTGTGTGAGGTTTTCACCATAGTACATGGATGTATTTTGTTTTATATGTGTGTGAATGGCATATTCTGAATTATGTCCCTGACGGCCCCTCATACTCCTCGCTGTGGCTACATATTTAATGACAACATGAAACATTTCTGCACTTTAATGTGGATGCAGCGGAGGTGGAGGAGGACTATCAGTGCCAGGTATAAAAACAAAGAAGGGGAACTCATTTGAAGATTCATTTTCATTTATTGCATTTTATTGAGGGAATATTCTGACTTTATTCTCATAATGACTATTATTAAAGCTATAGTGTAGGGTCTTCCATAGGACCATGAAGTCATTGCAACAACACAAATGGTGCTTTTCTGCTAATTGCTTGTTCTTCCCAGGCTACAGTGGATTTGTGGATGTTTGGTAACCTTTTCAAAGTGCAAAACCTCAGCAGGAGTCTGACTGACAGTGGAAAGAAAGCATCAATACCACAGCAGGTTCAGAAGTGCCTCAAGATATATTTCTCATAATGTATGGATGCAAGGAGAAAAGTTAATTAATCACCTACATCTTCTCTCTAGCATAGTCATCATTCATCATCATTTTTAAAATGACTATTTTGTTGATCATAAAACAATTCACACAGTGATTCTGTTTGTATTTTTTGAAGCCTTGCTGTTTCTCGATGAACTAGAGTGTGAAGAAAACATAGTTTTCACATGTGGTTTCCGGCTTTCTGACTATATCTCTCTGTGCTGCATGTGTGTGATGTTTTTCCTCTTTTTCTTCTATGATGATGTAGTTGTTGTTAGAGGTGGAAAGTCACTAGGGTTGTTCCGATGGATGATATCATCACCAATTAAAGGGACATCGCCCAACCATAATAAAAATCCTTTAACTCAAGTACTGTGCTTAAGTACAGTTTTTACATGGAATACAGTGTTTCTACTTTTACCTAAATCTACTATATGTTGTTTTTAGAATTTAAGATGATTTAAGCTAAAAAGCTGTGACATGGCCCCCTATCAATATCTCTTTGTGCATATTTCATTGTGTGTATGTGTAGTGTTGTGGTTGTCTATCTGAAAATGGCATGAATTAACTTTTTATCCAGTTTGAGCCACATTTTAGCGCTGTTGCCTCACAGCAAGAAGGTCGCAGGTTCAAGACCTCCTTGGTCCGGGGTCTGGGACCTTTCTGTGTGGAGTTTGCATGTTCTCCCTGTGTCTGGTGGGTTTTCACCAGGCACTCCGGCTTCCTCCCACAGTCCAAAAACATGCTGAGGTTAATTGGCGACTCTAAATTGCCTGTAGGTGTGAGTGTGTGAGTGAATGGTGTGTGTGCCCCATGATTGGCTGGCGACCATCTGGGGTGTATCCCTGCCTCTCGCCGTAACGTGCTGGGATTGGCTCCAGCAGACCATGTGACCCTAATGAGGAATAAGCAGGTATAGAAAATGACTGACAGTTAGTTTAGTACATCTTGAAGGTTTTTAGTCAGGTGTTAAGCTATCAGAGCAACAAGCTGAGCTAGCTTAGATAACAGCGTTGGCTGCTTTGAGGAAACATAGATTGTTAACGTGAAGCCGCTTTATTCAGTGTTTTTACCTTTAATCAGTAAGTCTGTTTGATTTGGACATGAGAAGAAGACATCTGCAGATAATCATTAAATAAAAGACTGAAGGTAAGCTCACAATAGTAACATTTGCCATAATTCCATGTCACATCCTGATGTCATCAACTTGTGCTTTGTTACTCTGTGTTTAATTTAGGGATCTGAGTATTTGGGCCCTCATTGTTGTTAAGCGTTTTATCTATTGTTACTAATTGAAAAATGGGGCTAAACAAAGAAAGGTGTACTTATTCATTCATATTTGGTGTCAAATTGTTTTGTTTTTTGTCTTTTCTTTCCCTCACCTGTCCAACGGACCTCAGCCAATCAGCAAATCAATTTGTATCCTGTTCTGTGTCTTGTTTGTGAAACTCAACTAAAGTGATATATTCCTGTGCCTGCAGCCTCCAGTGTTTTGGATCCAAGAGCTCCTTGCTATGACCTTCTAAACTTTTATACTTTTGAATGCTGAAAGAAGCTCAGTCAGTATCTGTCAGAGCTGTCTGCTGGAGCTTCAGGGATTTCATTTCTCTTTCTCCTCTTTTCTCCTGTCTGTCCAACATTTGTTCGTGCATTTAACACACTGACACATACATACCTGCGTATGCATATTTAATGGGCTGGCTGTAGACCATACACCTACAGTATATGTCAGAGTTAACGTCCTTTTATCAAGAACACACTAGAACTATCCAGCGTTATTTTAAAGCTAGAGTGAAGAACTTTTGTCTTTGCCCTCTGGAAATGAGATCAATTATCCAAACACACTGTGGACACACACTATATCTCTTCCACTGTAGCCTCCTCTGCCATTACTGTGGGCTGTAAAATGGCCATTAATTGTTTTGAACGTCACACAACCCCTGAGAAATGGTCTAACGGCATTTGAAGCTCCCACAGCCAAGGAGGCAATCAGAGGAAGTGCACCTGCTCCACATCCTGACGTATTAGCCACACGCTGTTTTCACTGATTGAAGTCAGTTTCAATTACTCTCAAAACTGTGATTGTAATCACAAATTCTGACAAACAAATTGATCAATGCATGTTATGTAGACATATGTTCTCCACACATTCTCCCACACAGATGTGATTCAGCATGTGTTCAGGTCTATCCGTTTAAATAACAATACACCCACAATAAGCTTTTCTATTCATTATAATACTCAAACAATGAGTGAATTTATAGATTAAAAGGATGGGTTCACAATTGTCTGTCCATATGACCATTGAAACTTTCTAATTCTTTCTCTTCATTAAAAGATAATAGATATAAAAATAAATATATATAAAAGAGTGAGTGAGTGTAGCTGGAGTGTATCTGGAAGATATCCATTTGATTAGATTAACTCAGACGGCTGAAACTTCATATTAGTTAATTACAATCAGAGTTGCATAATTCGGAGAATTTTTAAAGATGGAAACATGGAAAAATGTATAACACTATACGTTTTTATGTTTTTGCTTTTTGTTGTTCAATAATAATAATAAAAAAACACCCAGTGAAGTTGTAATAACAGTAACAGTAATAATAATTCCTATGGAAAGTTACAATCTTAGGAAAAGGAAAAAGGTTTGAGGAACAAAAAAAAAAAAAAGAAAAGTCTAAAGTTTAAAATTTCCGGAAACTTACTGGACCCCCACATACAACATAGTGGAGTTTGCTGCATTGAAAATGCATTACAAAGAATTCTAAGTCTCTAGTATGAACAGAAGACACGTTCACAGCAAACAGAACCTCTTTCAGTATTCAAATAGACACCTGACTGCTGTTTGACTCCAGACAGGCTTCAACAAATGAGAAACTGCCCTTTAAAGTCCTTTCTCTATTGCTTTGAATCAGTCAATTCACAAGTGATGATTGGATCTCTGACACATTCTTACAAGATCAGTATCAGCTAAGATGTGACACACTTCAGGCTACTTGTAACTTGAAAGGAGTTACTTGAACTGTCATGTCAGTTGAAGGAAATAAGTGAGTGACCTTGAAGTAATACTTCAGTAAATAAGGCAAATACACCTGGTTGGTGAACTTTTTGTTCATCCTTGTGTCCTCTTCACACCCGACCAAGCAGTGACTGTTTTATAGTTAAAACTGAAAACTGACTCCTATTTCATCAAAGTCATCTCCACATGAACCATCTTAAATATCAAGAGTGTCAGAGCAGTTTCCTCACTGGAATAATAATAATAGCATTTCAGTCTACTGCCTATGCACTTTCTATATGAAATAGACCGGAATGATGAATTAAAAAATGAGTTAAATGCTCACAATAAATATATATATATATATAGTGTCTTCCATGAAAAGTCATACTTGTGGTAAAGTAAGATGAGAAGAAAATTGTATTAAATTTGTGCAAACACATTGTTCCATTAGAACACTGGAGTGATAGTTGCTATGTAGATATTGCACCAAAAACCCGATTACAACATTAACAATGTATAGAGTGCATTTCTGATTAGTTTAAAGTTATTTAAAATTTCTTAACACATTTCTAAGTGACCCCAAACTTTTGAACCATTCTGCGTTTTCATTTCTGTCTCTCCCTCCCTTCTGTCTGTTCCTTCTTTTCATTTCCTAAGGGTTGAGGTTGTTCCATATAATGAATGAGTGACATTAAAATTGTCCCATCATAACATTCTGCTGAGCTGTAGCTTTGGCATTTCTGCCTCTGCATCAGGCAGTGGACAGATGAACCGAGCCGAAGTAGTGAACCCAGCATTAAATGATAATGATTTTTATTTCCTGTAATTAACTTTACTGTAGTGACTTCAAAACCCACAATTAAGCATCCCAGAAGTGATAATTAAGAGCTGAATCTGCACGAATGAGCAACAGACCGGATCGTAACACCGTGCGCTACGATCACGTCAACTGTGCTAGAGAGAGAAAGTCAAAATGACTGACTTGTAGTTTCAGGGCTTTTATTAAGGTTGTAATGTTCTGCGTTCACCTCGTTTTCTCTGTGACTGAATGATGAAATTTTACCCAGACAGCAAAAGAAAAAGATTAATAAATTGCTAAAAAGTAGACTTGCACAGGAAATGTAATGATATCCAGATTGAAATGAATCACAGGGGAATTAAAAACAGAAGAAAAGAAAAGATTCAAAATTCCTGTTCATTCATTCATCAGAGTGATGAAATATGTTTCTATGACCATCACCAAAATCATTACCATCATTATTATCACCACTATCACCATGTGCAATGCTACTGTGTTTTTATGATTTCATTCACACATTCTGAATTCTACTATTTTTATGTAATTGTAATCTCTCTGTAAAGCACATTTGTTTGTTTTTTTAAATGGAAATTGACTTTGGCCATAAAGTTAATAAGTTCATTTTATTACATAACAGCATTGCACCCAGGTAATGTAATCAGAGTGATATATGGAAATTAGATATGAATATATCATGATATAATGTGTGCATGTGTGTATGTGTGTATGTGTGTGTGTGTGTGTGTGTGTGTGTGTGTGTGTGTGTATGTGTGTGTATGTGTGTGTGTGTGTGATCAGGAAGCTTACTTGTGTCCCAGCTCGTGTGCTACAGTGAAGGCCAATGGGAGGCCGGTGTCCTCACTGATGCTGCAGCTGCGGTGCTGCTGACACATCCCCGCCACATGAGACAGACCCAGCGTCTCACAAGGCATGTTGATGGCTGCACAGATGTCCTTTCTGTGAAAAAGATGTTAAATCATCAACTATTGTTGGGAGACAAAGAGAAAAGAGGAAAGATGATGATCTAAGAGCTGAAGCGCGAGCTGATGGAGAGGAGATTATTTGAACAGGAGGTGAAAAAACAGAGAGTTGCTGAGTAACACAAAAACTGTTTACACTCATCACATGTCTAACTCATGTAAATTCAGGTAATAAACAGTGGTGGATGGAATATTCAGATCCTAAAAGTACCAATAAAAAGCAATGTAAAACTATTGATTGATTGATTTGTCCGCCAGGCAGGAAGAAGCCGATGTGACGAAGCATGAAGGAGATTTGAGGCAAACATCAAAAACATGACAGGCAGTCGGAGGAAGTGAAATAAGATGGCAAAATGGTAAGAAATTACTTTTTGTACTGAAGCCGGGCATCAACCATGCCCACACTTGAACTCTGTGTTAGTTTCCTCTCTTTCATCCAGCAACTTATAACTAATGCAAATTGCTCTTCTCTTGATCTCCCACTTTCTCATCTTCCAAAATCTACTCCTGCTCTTGATTTTTTTCCTGCTTCTTCTTCTCCTTCTTCTTTGATGTTTGCATTTTATTCATGTTCTTGCTGAGGGTTCGAGGAGAAGATCAATACGAGTCTCATACACAGCGTTTAAGATGGAGCTGGAGCCCCTTAGCTTGAGGCTGAAGCCCCCCTAAGTGCCATGGAGTCAATAATACTGAGTCAATCATTTTGTTAAACAGCAATATGTCCTGAACCACTGGTGATTTGGAAATGATTTCTCTGTTAATAAGATTTGAAGACGTATAGTAGCGTTGATACTTTATGTGTGGGCATTGATTGACAGCTGTGATTGACTCGTCTCAACCTGCTGCTTTCCCCTCAGCTCCAGGACTCACTAGTTGAGTCTGATTAGTTCAATTTAGTTTATTTGTTTTGGAAATGTAAAACAATATAAAACACCAACAAAAACAAAGAAAAATAAAAGGAAAATAATATAATCATTTAACACCCATTTACACATTCAAAAAGGAGGAAGAAGTGTAGACCTATTAAATCCTAGCCCCTATCACTCATATCAATATGCAAGTAAGCAAGTTTCATTCATAATTACAATAATATTAGTAATAATATTAATACAATACCAATAATATTAATGATATAATAACTGTTAAGATATTATAATACCACAGTAACACCACACCAGTTAATTAATATAGTTATGCACATTTATACAGATTATGTGATTTTATGTCCCATGAGAGACAGTATAAATGTGCATAAGTGTATTAATTAATTAACTGGTCAGTCTTCTGGCTCCTCCTCCCTGTATTTTGTAAATATATTCTATTTATACAGGTTTTTTAAAGTGAATCATGTTTGGACATTGTTTAAGCTCCATGTTAAAGCTACAGCTTCCATCTCGCCGCAATATTTCATCATGTTACTTCACCTGTCTTACTTTACCTGTCGAATGTTACGATACCAGTCTTGTTAGCATAATTTATTTGTTACAGGAGATAAAATGATTAATCAGTTACAATGTTGCTTCACACCTTCAGATAGACATTGATCAACTGTTGTTTTAACAATGTGAATAATGTGATATTTAATACACTTTATTAATCTAAATAAAAAATGAACAGAGAAAAAAATGTTAATTTTATATACGGTTCAGTACATGGTGCAAACGTGTGTTCAGTTAGGTCATACTAATTACCTACAGTTATCAATTGAGGCATCTGACTTTTAATTGGTTAACAGCAAAACAGTTCATTACAGCTGACGACTTACGAAATAAAAGAAAATGGGAATTTCGTTATGGCCGCAGCTTTCATTCCTCTCTGTGCAGATGTCTAAATCACTTTATCAATAACTGTTTTGTAATCACCCCACAAAAACAAATCAGGATCTATCTCTGCTGGGAGACGGGATTACTGGTGGCTGAGGAAGAAAATAAGAGGCGGGTCGATGGAATTTTAATTACCTGGTGAGCAGAACTGCTACATCATGGTGCAGTGCCTGATCATCTCCTTTCATGTTGAGTCGTTTCTGCCACTTGCAGAAGCTGTTCAAGCTGTTGTCAGCATGGTGTGTGATCTTTAAGTCGTCCTGTTTGCCGCAATGATATGAAGGGAAGAGAACAAATAGTAAATATTGGAACTTTTCAGCAGTCATCCATTAACTGAACAAGGCACGTCACCTCAGGTGCATAGCAACGAGAAAAAATACAAGTTGCATTTGACAGAGGCTGCTGTATGACTCCACATAATCACTTAAGGTTTGGCTAAATTGCCCCATTACTGCTTTTATCACCCAATGCAGCCTTCTAATGGGCCCTAATAACAGCCAATCAGACACCATGTCTGACATATGCCACTGTGCTGTAGACTTCAATTTATGTTGACGCTGATTTTCTTGCATTCACTGCTGCTGCTGCTGCTGCTGGGAAGATTGAGACATTATTCCAAGTCTATCTGATAAGTCTTGATTGCTGTTGATATTGTAAATGCAAGTCATTATGAGTGGAATTATGTAAAACATGCACGTGCACAGCTTCAAATATAATGAGGCAGTAATTTTACTATTGATCTACTCAAAGTATATAAAATTGTCACCACTGCCGCATTATTAAATTTTATGACTAATATTATTATTATCAACTTTTGATATTTTAAGTACATTTTGCTGATAATACGCCTGTTACTAAAAGATCTGAGTACTTTCACCACTGGGTCTATATGTCTTTTAATAGTAGTGTCACATGACCAGTTAATTAATTGACTTATTTAATTGGCACCACAGGGCACAGATACTTTAATCAACAGATCTGAGCAAGATGATTCATGAGCCTTTGTTTGATTTTATTGAGACATGAAAAGCTAAAGATGCAGAGTGAAGTCACTATGGATCTATATGTTCTTGTCTTTCAATCCTCTTATTTCCATAAATGAATGAAGATCATTTTATAGATTTACAAAGTGCAAGAAAAAAATTTGATATTTTATGCTTTTAAATAGGGGCGTGAGATATGATTTGAGGAGATTGCTCGTTGCGTTAAAATTCTGTCTCGTGAGATTTATCCAGCAAGCAGCCAGAATGACGGAAAACAGGTATTACTGTTGATGACCCCCCACCGCTTTTAAATCGTTTGTTTGGCAGCATTTTGGGTTCCCGGCAAGAAATGATAAATGGTAAGAGAGTGACTGATAAGACACGGACAATATGCAGACACTGTGCAAACAATGCCGTACAGCACGAGCACAATGCAGAGACATTTACAGCACTACCACAGCTCAGTACTCAAATCAACAACTGCTGCTGACAGAGAAGAAGTTTTGCACATATTGTTTGCACTTGCACTTGCAGTTCATTAAAAGGAAGAAGTTCATTAAAAGTTAACCCTTACAGAGTAATAAAATTCATGTGCAACTCAGTTAAATAAAAGTCTGTTGTCCAGGCATTTATATAATTTGTAATTTAGTTTTCTTAAAATCTCATCTCGTCTCGATCTCGTGAATCCAATCTCGTGTCTTGTCTCGTGAGCTCAGTGTCTCGTCACACCCCTACTTCTACACGTAAAATACTTTGAAGGGTCTGGGCTGTAATGTCTCTCATCTGCTTGGTTCTCATTTAAAATAATAACTAATTAAGAAACAAAGTAAATATTTGAAAATATAATATTAGTCAAAACTTTGGCCAAATTTTAAATAGACAATGTCCAAACTTGTGACCAATCAGAACAGAGTGGACTCATTCATCTTGTTATTTAATGGTTATTGATCATTTAACCAGCGTTTATATTAACCAGTGGCTATTAGTCACAAAAAAAACACAATCTCTCTACTACAGACAATTACAGAGACATGTAAAACATCATATGTAACTATAAAAACACCACTAACTGTTCCTGTAACAAAGTTTTACAAATTCTCTAGCATCCAGTGATATATTAGGTTTGATCTAGAATAAAATAGAGACAAGATCTTACCTCATCCTGCTCCAGTAGGATGAGTCGAACAACTACAATGTTGATCGCGTTTCCAATACTTGCATCTCGAAAGAGACCGGCCACCTGAAACACATGAAAAAAATAAACACAGTAAACTTTTGAAAATCACATACCTAAAAGAGCTGATGTGTGATTAATTGAAAGACTGATGGCAGAGAGAAGTCGAAGGTTGGTGGCTGCCATAGGTAGAAACCATCCACACAAAAAAGAAATATTACACTTATTTTATAACCTCTTTGTAAGATCTAGAATTAAATGCAGATAGTTCAACTGTCAGACCAGTTTAAGAAGTAAGCTTGTGACCGGAGGGTCATTGGTGAGCGCTTGCTCCTCCCTCAGGTTTTTAACCCCAACTGCTGCAGCGGAGTTGCTCAGTGGCTGCAGATCAGACTGTAGTTACACTGAGCAGCTTCCAGGTATGAATGTGTAAATGGGTGAAACTGTAAAAGTGAAAAGACGAGGACCAACCTAGAATAAAGGTTAAAAAAAATGCAGGGATTTTCTCTATGTGTGTCATATCTTGAAAACAGTTCATCTGATCAACTTCACACTTGTTGGTTTCATTGTTGAGGAACAAAAGAAGTGCAGCTTTGAATTCTGTGCCATTTGACCAGATGGTGGCACTATAACAAAAAACAAAATCCATTTATGTCTATACCTTTTGAACTGAATGATTCTCTGGGTCCAGATAAATCTGACCATTGTGAGGTATATGACATTGATTGTTTTTCATTTACAGGGAAATACATATGCTTGTGGTTACAAGTCCAGTCATTTACATGTACTGCAGCACAGTGTGTTGTGCCAGCGGGAGCAGGAAGGACTTGAAAGCTCTGCAGAGGGTCATTAAGAAAGCCCAAATAACATCACTGGGACACAGCTGCTGGCTGCCCAGGACATCTACTGCCCAGCCAACCATCTTTTTAAACTGCCCCCTCTGACAGGTCATACAGGACAATATGCAGACTCAAAAGCAGCCACATCCCCAAAGCTGTCAAACTGTTGAACATGGCCTGATGTTCACCCTCAAACAACCTCTGGATTACAGAGGTTGGACAATGTGCATTTAGCATTTTAATAACAAAATTACAAACTCATCCAAATGTGAACTTCTGGAGTGTATTTCACCTGTTTTTACTTAGTTTTAAACCCCCAACCCCCCAACAAAACTATAATTATTGCTAGTAACTATGTCAATTTAAAAATATCTAAACATGTTGCATAATTAATCCTTAAATGTGGTTAGTTTAAGTCAAGAGCTGTTGAGAGTTTCAGAATCTTAAAATGGGGGAAATTCATCCTTAATGGATTTTAAAAATGGTGAAGTGCTATCTACAAGGCAGGAGGCAGCATTGAATCTAATACTGGGAAATAACAGGGAAATATCAAGATCAACAAAGTGAGAAATGAGACATGAAACTGTGAAACAAGGCCCAGTGAAGAACTTTCACACTGATGCACACTGAGATGCAAGATGGTGAACATCACTAGCAATTAACTCAACTGAAGTCGCTTATCAAAGCAGCAACAAGCTCCTTCTGTTGATCTGTTAAGATAAAGGATTCATTAAACAACCACATGCATCTGATTAATACGCTCACTGCACAGTTGTAGAAGAAACACCAGGAAAATCACTGACAATGAAGCACGACTTGTGTAAATGAGACACTGAACAACTGTGATGTGATTCATGATGCTATTTATCAAAACTCTGCTGATGGTCCTAGTGTTCACTCAGATATTCATGCTGCACATATTGCATCTGAATCCCCAAGTTTGTCAAAGACATTGATCTTGTTGCCAGTCTCTTTTTTTTCCTCTATTGTGTTTTAGATAAATAGAGCTGCAGCTATTTAAAGCAACAATGTGCTGTTGATCGTGCGTGATTCCTCCCAATCTGTCCCTGGGATTAAATGTGCTTTCTAAATTCATTCTTTATGTCATTTGGGTCTATTTGTTTGTTAATATACAGCTATAATAAAAATCCCAGAGAAAGTACAGTAAATCACCACGAGATCAACATGTGGAATGGAGTAGGGGGCTATTTTGGGGAATGGGATTAGCTGACTTGGCTGTCATGTGTGTAATTCATATCACACAGCAGAGCAGAATAATAAAAACATGAATGTCTTGTGAAGTCAGCGATGAGACAATGGAGCAGCTGGCGGGTGAGGAGGACGGTGCCCTGACTTATTGTTTGGACACGGGTGAGAGGCTGTTTCCCTTCATGCTGCGCAAGATTGTTTTCACCAAAAACAAATTATTCAGGGCTTCAGTTCAAAGCTGGAGTGTAGACGAATCCAAAAAAGGACCCTGAGAGGATGTGGGAAATAATGGTGGCTTCCTCCGTGTATTATTGTCTGTTAGGTCTGTTAATACATGGTCTTCGCTGTAAGTGAATTCCCTTTCCTGATATTATGTCCTCTGAAGGTACTTTCAGTGACCGCAGTTGGTGCAGCATTTTGGAAAAACCCACTCATCAGTGAAAGAGAGGAAGTCACTTTACTTAACCCCACACTAGGTAATGGCATGAATTGTGAAAAGGTGAAGATAGATAAGAAGAGTTTAATCCATCCATTGTGTTATCTAATATGACAGATAGAAATATTTGAACAGAATCTTCAGTGTCAAGCATTAGCATCATACAAAACATCTTAAAGACTTCCACGTATTCTATAATCACTCATTCATTCAGTTGCTATTATATCATTAAAAGAAATATATTGGAGCAAACATCTGGAAGAGTCAGACTAGTATATCAATAAAAACTGACCAGCCTGTAATTTAGCTCATCATTGTATTTAGCTCATTTTATCATTATATTTTTGTTTAATTAATTAGCCAACCCCAACTGAGGGCACACATAGATATGATGTTAAAAGGAAACATACGTTATGCAGACTATACTGGTTACTCATGTCTCTGATTCTCAGCAGTGTGAGTAAATAAACTGTTGCAAACCAATATGTTCAAAAACATGTCTGTTCAAAACAGGTATACTACCTATACTTAACACCTAGTGTTACAGGCTAAAAAAAGACAAAAACAGTCTGGTAGTTGCGTTGGGCTCAGTTATGGGGTAAAGAGTCATTGGGGGCAGGTCTTGTTTAGAGGTCATAGGTCATTGGTGTGTTTCCGGTGACGAGGGAGACTGAGGAGGAGGAGACATGATTTCTCGACAGAGGACTGCTGTTTATTAGCACAAGGGGAATCCCATTTCCATTGAACTGATTCATAATTAATCATTACCATCAAAGCAGCCTAAAAACAGCTGTTTTGCACTACTAGAGGCAACATCTGTCTAGTCCAAAGAGAGGCCTGTTAGAGTCGAATACACTTCACAAATACAGAAAGACAGACAGACAGATTCCTGAAGTAAGTGTGAACATTAGTGACAGACAAAGTCAAAGTATGTTTGATTGACACAAAAACAAACTTTTACTGGAAATACTTTGATGGCCACAATCCTCCCCTGAGAATCACACTGAAGCTCATTGTTGGCTTTGCTCTCACTGGACCATGGTTCACTTTTAATGCACTTTCAAGTCTCAAATAATAATAAAAATGAACTCGTTAATATTTTATTATACTTCAAGTACATTTTTGTATAGCCTGTCCCCTCCAGACAGAGGAATTTAGCTGCTGGCTGCTGCTTGTTTGTTGCTCACACTCCACATTTCATGTAGAGACTCTCCAGTGTTGTAGTGAATAGTCCAAGAAGATCAATCGTGATGATAAAAAGCAACTTCCACCAACGGTGTGAGATACGAGGCTGTTACATGACACTTACAATGTTCATTACGGCGAGGACGTAGCTCTCCACAGCTTTGCTCCCGTGGTACTCCACCATCTTTGGGTCGGCCACCACCAGTGTTTCCACCCACTTCTCTTTGCTGACTGAGCGAGGACGGATCCTCCTCCTTCTCCGGAGCTGTTGGTGCTCCCAGCGCTCTCGCTGTCTCTCAATGTCTTCAAAACGTTTATGAGAATCTGGAGGCGGGAGATAGAAATAGACATTGAAAAGTTTCTGACTCGGCAAATATCCCCTGCTGTATATACCTGCTTTTCCTGATGGATTAAATCCACCTAATTATGGTCGGTGGGCCTTGTGGGCAGAACTGGTTATTGGCTACAAGAAAAGAATAATTTATGGATTACTTTGACTATAACAAATCCTCAGATGAAATGAAGTGTGTCTATCCAATGAATTTTATACACTAAGCACTGTCACGCTCATCCATTTCTGATGAGTGGTCAATTTTTCAGTAACAGCACAGTTGAAAAGTTAAAGATCCTCTCTAGACATGTTTTTACAATGTTTTTGAAAGAGAATTTGATATTCTTACATTTATGGGCCAAAATTATATTTCATATCAGTGCCTGATCATACCATGATACTGACGTCAGGAAAAATCTTAATTTTAATATTTAATGTGGCAAATGCTATGCAACCTCCTAATAATGTATTCACTAAGGCAAAGCACATCTTCCTGATCTTGTTATTAGATGCTCAAAGTTTCACGTGTGTGTGCCTGTGTTTGTATGGGAGGGGGAGGGGGTATTTACTTTTGACGCCACAGGTCCCGTTGACAGCTTGTTTCCCTGAGATGGGCTGCACGACTGGACTCCAGGAAGAGGGGAGCGCATGGCGTTTGTAGATGGCGTGCGCCTGATGTGCCGACGTCTCATCGCTTGATTTCTCCAGGGGCTGAATAAAGAACTCTTCATCTGACAACTTGAAAAGTCCTGTCTGTGGAGGAGAAGGACTGCAAGTCAGTTCTCTCTTCATCTCTCTAAATTTTTCATTAACTCTTTTTCATTAGGAGGAATTGAAGTGTAGACCGTTTCATCACTTTACCAACACTGTTAAATATTTTACATTTCAACATAAGCACATGTTAGCAACAGTATTTTTTCCATCTTGCCGGAGCATAGGGGCAGGACAAAATGCAAATCATTGCTTTAATTACTAGATCAATAAGGTGAAAAAGGCTGTGTGTAATCACAAAAATAAACATGTGATTAGGTTTTGAAATGACAGTAGACAAACAAGTTCTACTCTTATTTCTCTTGTGAATATAGTTTCAGCTACTCACAGAGCAAACAGCATTTACATTCAACAAATTTTCAAAATACAAGAATCTGGTTAATGTTTTACTAAAGAGAAATTATCTGGTGAAACATGCTCAAAGGTGTTAAGAATATCTGGCTGACAGGAGCATGAGTGTAAGTCTTGGAAAATTTGAGTCTAGCTCTACCCCACTAATGTATGGGGTTCCACAGGGATCCATTCTAGGGCCCCAGCTCTTCTCCCTGTATTTACTGTTACTGGGATTCATCCTGAGAAGACATGGCCTTTCTTTTCATTGTTATGCTCTTGAGAGACAGATATACATGCCTCACACCACTTCTGTCATGTCTCGAGGACATCAAAGCCTGGTTGTCCTGGAATTTTCTAAACTTTAATGAAAATAACACAAAAGTGACAGTGTTTGGCCCCAGCTAGTGAACTCCCATCTTTTAACATCCTTCGGTGGGATATGCAAAGGTTTTAAGATGGATAGTGATTTTAAATTGGATCGGCAAATTGGTGCTGCTGTGAAGACTGGCTTTTTTTAAACTGGGAGGCTGACAAAGGTGAAGCGTTTCCTTGCACATCAGCACTTTGAGATATTAATCCATTCCTTCATAACATCTCTATTGGATTATTGCAGTGTACTTGCAGCCAGCCAGTCATCACTCTCACATCTCCAGTTGGTACAAAATGCAGCCGCTTGCCTCCTAAGTGTAGCATGTAGGAGGGAACACAAAACTCCCGTTCTGGATACCTGTGCATTTTAAAGTCAATTTCTTTATTTGTTTTTCAGTCTTTAAATGGTCTTGCCTTGCTGTGACTCTCTGAACTCCTCCAGTCCTACACTCCAGCTAAGGTCGAATCAGAAGGTCACCATGGCCACATAGCTTTTTCTGTTGCTGCGCCTAAACTGCGGAATGACCTACCTTTGAATATCAAATCATAAGCCTCCTCACTTTCTAGTTTTAAAACTCTGCTTAAAATCCCAAACTTGTGTTTCAACTGCACCTGAGACTCTGCTCACACTGGAGTACCCAGTGAAAACCCACGTAGACACGGGGAGAACGTGCAAACTCCACACAGAAAGGTCCCAGACCGAAGACCAAGGAGGTCTTAAACCTGCAACCTTCTTGCTGTGAGGCAACAGCGCTAACCCCTGCTCCACCGTGTCGCCCTTGTTTACCATTATACCAAAATAAAATAAAATCTATCCTGAAAATAATATAAAGTAAAGAAGAAGAAAATGTAACCTGAGAATTTCAAAATCTTTTCCTTTGACTTATGTATCAGTTCCATAAATAATTAAAAAGATTTGAAACCAACAAGGTATCAATAAGTTCAGCTCTTGGTGCCGGGCTGGTGTTTCCAGTACCTTCTTCCTGCAGCAGTTGAAGTTATAAAGAATCAATAGTACATAAACCAGACGATAATGAGGTGCTCATCTGCATTTCCTGATTTTTACTGTAAAATGTAGTAGATGCAGTACTTGCTGCAGGACATATGAAGTCTGTTTCAACCAAAATGAAACTGCTTGGTCAGTACTATGGGTCTTTGCTTTCTCTGCAGCCTGCAGGGTGCCTGAAGCAAGTTTTTAATGATTCGAGATTTTTATTACTTTTTATTATTATTATTATTACTTTATATTATTATTTTAATTTCATTTTGAATTGTTTTCAATGAGTTTTACTTTTTAGTTCTTGTATTGGGAAACTCTCAGTGATTAGATTCAAAAAGGTCAGAAAAGGCATTAAAAAAAACAACAAAAGAAAACAGATGAGATGAAAGGCGAAAACGCAATACTGAATTATATAACGTATTTTTTATATAATACGTCAGTAGGTTCACACTGCCTCCACCCTGAAAGTTATACTTCTAATTAAATTCATATACACAACATACTCAGATTACCTCTAACCCCATGTAGCAAAACCAACGCTCAGTCTATTCCCTCAACACTGTTAAATCTAAACTTAGATAGATCAGTTAACTCAGACATACACATCGCCTTTCTAACAGTCTGGTACTGAATTGTGTAAAATTGTTGTTGATTTAAAATGTTTTTAAAATATATAATAGGATCAATATAATATTGATCTGAGCAGATAAAGGTAGGCATATCAGATTGGTTTCGGTCAAAGGTTTAATAACACACAGTCTGTCAATCAATCAATCGATCAGTCAGGCAGCAGCACGTGTGCCTGATGATGATGATGCGTCTTCTGTGTAAAAGGTGCAAAGCAATGGAAATGTATTGTCTACCCATTAAAAAGTAAACACGGTTTGAATGTTTATAATAATGATGTTTAAAAAGGAGAAAAAATATGCATATTTTGCAAATGCATATGCAAATTTGCAGACCCGATACCCTTGTAGAGCTATTGATCTATTTTTTTTCTTTATTTCTTTTTCTTCCTACCTGTATTTACTTTTATAGTTTTAAAAAGCCTCCTGTGGACAGATGCTGTAAATTACCTTTTCAATATGAGCGCTAAATACAGTGAATCTGGTGCCTGTACACATAATTGCCTGTTTTAGTTCCAATGCTTTTGTGATGTCCATGTCAAATAAAATAACCCTTTGGAAGTTTGTCTGACTGAATAAATATGATTTGTTGGCCTTTTAATGATGTTAATAAGTATATTTCTACCCATAAAACTATAAAAGTTTCTATAAAAATGCAGGCAATCAGGCTTAAAATTACAGAAATATACTGTTATTTAGTTTAACCAGATGTGTATGTAAAACCTTGCAATCTTTTATATTAAATATTCAAATAAAATTAATTTTATATATATATATATATATATATATATATATATATATATATATATATATATATATATATATATATATATATATATATATATATATATATATATACACTGTATATATATTACCGATAGTACCGATATTGGTTATGTTGAATCTAAATATTTGAGAAGTTCCAACTTTGTTCCCAGTTGTGATGACTTTTTAAGTGTTTAAAGTGGAGTTTAAACATGTTAATAAATAATACAAGTATGTTCAGCTAGATTCTGATATACGGTGGAGTTGGTGCCTCCGGTCTTTGAGAATATGTCTTCTTGCTAGTCCTGTGTCCATTAATAATGCTTTTTGAATCTGGGAATGGAGAGTTAAAGAGTCCTCTGCACATCCAAAGAGAACCAAGTTCCTGTCGGGGGAGGGAGCAAGAAAAAAGCTCAGCAAAAAAGATCCTTGATCTAATGAATTGATTAGTGGACAGTCCTTGAATAGATGTAACAAAGTACCATTCTTGGATTTACATTTGTCGAAAATTGAAGACCGGAGGGGTAGAATTTATGCAACATGACCTTGGAATACTGAAAACGATGGATCACTTTGCATTCAATTAACCTGCGTCTGCTATTTATTAAACAGCTGTAAAGGCAAGGAAGTGAAATTTTCCATCTATTATCAGTCAAAATATCATTAATCTATCCTTCAATATCCTTCAATTCTGTTTGGCACTTTCAGAATCTTTGGTGGTAAGCTTCTTTCTCACTATCTCACTATCATTCTCTGTCTAACAAAAGACCTAAATTGCATATATTGAAAACAATTACAGTAAGATAAATTATATTTTAGACTTAAATGATCAAAAGAGGCAAACTGGATGTCTATATAGAAATCCTTAATGCACTTGAGTCCTTTTTATTCTATGTGGCAAATGTGTTGTCTTTCAGTGGTGGAGTAACATTATTATGACAGTATCTATGGAAATGTTGAGGACGTTGTATCCCTGTTTAATCTGGGTAAGAATCTTTAGTGAATTTCTGACAACAAAGCTGTGCCATCTTAATGGCATCGAGTGCCATACATAGCAAGTTTCTTAATACGTCTGACGATTATATTCAAGCAAAACGTTAGTATTTTTGTTTTCATAGATACAGTAAATGTATCAGTCATTTTATATACCCACTTATTCCTCATTAGGGTCACAGGGGTCTGCTGGAGCCAATACCCCAATTAACTTCAGCATGTCTTTGGATTTTGACAGGAAGTTGGTAAACCTAGAGAAAACCCACACAGACATGGGGGGAACATGCAAAATGGAAGGGTCCCACACCAAGGTCTTGTACCTGCGATCTTCTTGCTATGAGGCAACAACACTAACCACTACGCTGTTGTGTGGCCCTCCACTTTACTGTGTAACCAGAAATTTAGCTAAATAGTTTAATGTATTGAAAAAAAAAAATTTGGAATAGATGTATGAATAGATGTACATTCTCCCAGGTCTGCCTGGGTTTTCTCCACCTTCCTTCCACAGTCCCAAAACATGCTGAGGTTAACTGGAGACTAAATTACGCATAGGTGTGAGTGTATGAGGACACGGTGTGTGAGGACACGGTGTGTGCATCCAACGATAGGCTGGTGACATGTAGGGGGTTTATGCTGAATGCTGGAATTGGCTCCAGCAGACCCCCGTGACCCTAGTGAGGAAAAGGCGGGTAAAGAAAATTAATGAATGGATGAATTTTGTAAGGTAACCAGTAAATCATCAGCTTATAACATAATGAGACATTTTGATGTACCGGCTGGAATATCCTTGATATGAGAATTAATTTTCATGCCAATGGCAATAGATTCTATGTTGAATAATAACAAGGCCATGTAGTGTCCCTGTCTTACTCTGATATAAACTAAATGGCTCTGATAAGATAGTATTCATTACGATGGAGGAAAGCATTAAATCATTGTGATCCAGTCTACAAAGCTTCCTAAAGTTTTAAATAAATAGGGTCATCAAGTAGAGTAAAAAGGCCTTCTGGACATCCAAAGTTATAACAATGTTTTTTCTTGGTCAAATAGTATAGTAAAATAATAAAATAGATTCATAGAATAGAGATGAGCCTTTAATTAACTGGATTAATGGGATCTATTGCCTTTTTAATATTCACATTTGCCTTGTGAAGAGAAGGTCAAAGTCAATATCTTGCAATTAAATCATTTAGCATCTTTAGTGCATGTTAGAATCTCAAAAGAGGCTCTTAGGGAAATTTCTTGACACTTTGGCACAATGCCAAAGCCAAATTCCATTAGCTCCTTTCTTATCTCTTGCTTCTTATTTCTTCTCCCTAAGCTGTCTCAAAGTCACAGAGTTCCATCAACACCCAGACAGCAGGGCTGCTGAGGCACTGTGTGCACCTCATGGGGAAATCCAGGAGGAGCTAGTCTGACACATTTATATTGCTGTGGACCCCCAATACAGCTTATCCCCAGTAATTAATCAAAGTCCTCAGCTGGGCCTGCTAACAGAGCAACTGATGCTTAATCATAAACAGTTGGATTAACATCTCCTAAAAATGTTGTGCAGGATTGACTAACAGACACACCAGTCAGTGGAAAGAAGCAAAATAACATCTGTAAAGTTTCTTTACTTTATTTCTGTCCGCTTGCAAATCTCCAATTCCTGTAAATGACAAGTTGCATCTGCAGCACTGTCACGAAAGCAAACCTTTGGAACACCTTATCTTGTTAGTGCAGGACCCATTCAGAGCAGGTCAGCTGGAGGGCTGCAGGCAGGGCTGTAAAGAACTTTACATTTGACACTGCAATCCCTTGAGTCATCTGCAACCAGCCAAGTGTGAAATTATCAGATAAACGCTTCTCAAAATATGAAAGGCAAAGTCATACATATAGACAGAGATCCCATCTTATAAGCGGATGATGCTGCTATTGCAGGTATTGGTCAAATGACACCAATACTTGCATTAAAGAAAGATTTCTCAGGTACTCACTACTAAATAAGTATATATAAAATCCTGTATATGTTCAACAAAAGCTTCAGCAGAAGTAGCAGCAAAGCTTTAGTCTAATCCAAAAGTATTTCAAGTAAAAAAGTAGGTATATTCATGATATTTTGACCATGTATATTATGTAACGTAGATTTTGCAATTCACATGTTCTGGTGAGACATTGATTTGATGAATAGGATGAGATGCTTTTAGATGCGCCTTTCCACATGTATGGAACAAAAACGCTGCTTTACATCAGGTGGGAGGAGAGACGCATTTCAATAAAACTGCACTGAGCTAAAACTGTGAATGATTTCAGTATCTGCTGTCCATAGCTGCTTTAAATTGAATGAAGAGGTTTTTCTCCGATTCATTAAGTCTCTGCAGCATAAAGTGAAACACTGTTATATCAGTTACTAAATTTGTGACCATGTACACATTACATACGTGCATGGTATTATTGCTGTAAAAGTTTTGGTCCAATATAGAATTATTTATATGTTTTTAAACAAATTGTATTTCTATCATTATGTATGGAAAACTTCTCCTTCTGTGTTTGGTTGCAGATTTTGGCTGCTGAGGTGCATTTCTGTCTCTGAACCATTCAGACAGCAAAGCAAAGCTGCCATTACCACATTTAACTGGCACATCTGTTTTTAGAGCTGTGTACAGAGCCACTCTGGTGACATTAAAAAAAAAATGCTTGGCCACTGGCCATGAAATAATAATCAACTTGACATTCAATGACAAATGGATTTCCCTTAACTTGCATGGACTCCAATTTACGCTTGTCCATGAAAATAAAAACATAGACTCACAAGCTGCAGACAGAGACTCAGTGTGTGTAAGGAAATAGGGGAAAACTGTTATAATTACTAAGAGTCTGAGGTGACGTTTTCTAATGTTTCTCTTTTCTGATCAGCTGTCCAAATATATTCACTTTTCATGCTCAACAATAAAAGCCTCAACTTCTAACATTTCAGAGGATTTAACCAGCATATATTTGTCTTGTTTCATTAAAAAACAACTAAAATGAATATTTGATTTTCAAAATAGTTTGATTCATTTTTTTCTCTATCAACTAATTGATTGAATGGCTAATTACCTGTCATGGATTTCTATGAAATGCACAATGCACTTCTTTATTGGTGACAGCCATGTTCACAACACACTCTTCAATAACCATACTTACACCCAAAAAAAAAAAAAAATGAGAAACAATCATTTTTAGTCTTAAGTACTGCTTAGTTCTAAAGCATTTAGATCCATTTACTTAAATTTCTGAGGGTGCTCCAACTTAAAAATGTACTTATGCAAACCAAGTAAGTCTGACTTAACTATGTCAGTTAAGTTCTGTTTACTCATTAGAATCTATAAAACCAATTGCTATCAATAAATAAAGGAATCACAATGAAGAATGATTAGTCGGCACAACCTTTATTTATCTGAACAAAGTGGCATTCGGAGCATCAAATAAGCCAAGACCAGAGTTGGTGGAAGGAAATGAAATGATGAAATCAAAACGAATCCAATTTTAAACCTAATGAATAATATATATTGTGTTGAGCTTGTGTGGAAGAATGCAGACTGAGGCAGAGATTGAAATAAAAAAAATAAAAAAATCTCCTGTGCCCGATAAACTGCACGGCAGCAGGTGGTGCTACTGTATTTATGAGCATTAGTTGCATCAGGATGCATTTACATGAACACTAGCCATAAATGATCTGACAGACCAGGAGTTTCAGTCATGGCGGCTACAGCGATAATACAACTGGACACTTAACTTAACTGGACATTAAAAATTACTGTCATCAATCAGAGCAAATGATTAATATTTCTTCATGACTTTTATTTCAACATGGCTTCATCATTAATACAAATATTCAATCAAGCTTCGCTAGATCACTCACTTCCTGTGCAACTCTCTTAAAGGAGCCATGGCACGTTTTAAAACACATGTCTATCTGCAGGAAATAAGAAGTTATAAAACCAATTTGACAAGAAACCTTGGTTTTACATCACATCATTTCCTGTCTCCTGCATGCTCTACCACCGCCCTCACACCCTGCCATTTAATTAAGCATTGGTATTATCTTTTAGAGTGCAGGCAGGTATTGTGCTGCAAACTGGATGAGAACATTATGTAATACACATGCAGTATGCATGAATGCTATGCATTTCTATGGATTAAAACCTATAATGACTGCAGAGGCCTTCATGACTCACTGTGAGATTCAGCATGAATACATCTTTACTGACGTGTGTCGCTGCCTTGCAATGATCCTGCATAAAATAAAAGCAGATTTTACTTTGGCCAACAGTTTGGCTCCATGACCTGTGGATTCCTAACCTCTGTCATAATCAGTCGCAGTGGGCTGTGGTGGGAGGATGCTGGGTGTGTGTTCTCTACACGGTCTTGTATTCTGTGCATGATTATGTCATAGTCATATGTCATAAAATATGTTTTTTAAAATGAAGAAAACAGTCATTTTCATGCCACATGTGTAACAAGTAATAGATATAAACTAATTGATATGAAGGTATTTAAATCCGGGTTTGACTTTTTATTCCAATATTTTTGAATTAGGTTTACATATCTATATACCTGTCAAGTCCTTATACAGTAAAATTTCCCAATATAGATTACTGACAATTCACCAATTACCAATTATTATAATCATATACACTTATATAAATTACTAATAAAACAGAAAAGATAAAGCAAATAAAGATTACAGTAGCACCCACACATTTTCATCACATGTGCCTGCTCATACAACAGCCAGCTCCTCCAAACTGCAAACTGCATTTAATAAGCTTCGTATATGTAGGTGCAGACAGACACAGCAGTGAAAAGCAGCTCTTTTCTAAAGGGAAGGATATCTGGGAGAGGTCATCTCTTCTAAAACGCCTCCAACAGCAGGACACAGAATCATCCAGTGGCACAAAGAATCCACTAACTATACAAACTGTCTGTAGCCATTTCTGTCCTCATCTGTCATCAGTATTCAATACTCCAATAAAATGTGCAAAATGTGATCAGTCACAGGCTAGAAAAAAAACAAACATCAATGTCCATCTTAAGTAAAGTTCTGGATTATCTTTGGGAGTCTGGTTAGTGTTCTACTCTCTAAGTAATTTCAAAAGTGCAATGAGATGAGAAATGAATGGCGATGCTCTTTTTAAACAGCAGAGGGCCGTACTACTTTTGACTTTGCTTGTTTCGAAGTCCCACACACAGCAGAGCATCAATCCCCCCTTCACCCCATTCTCTTCCTCGCTTCCTCCCGCCCGTCACAACCCAGCTCTTTCCAACGTTTTCTGGGTGCAAAGACTCAGCAGCCACAGGTGACATGTTAGATGCATGTATCCTTTTACAAGTCGAAGATGTGGCAGCGTTTCGGCTTCCCTGAGGCCTGAATACACTTCCAGCAGGGACAGCTGCATGCACCGTGGATCAGACTGTATGTCACTGACATGTAGTAGTTCTGTTTATACTCATCTCTAGGGACTGGTACCCAAGAGAGAAGTGGCCTTATTTTAGTACCTGTTACTAACTGGATCAGTACCAGAATGAGCTGACAAGCTTCAGAACAAACGATTATCGTTGGGTATCAGTATCACTAAAACCTTATTGATAGCCATAGTCACTCGTGCACAGGAGGTGAGCATCTGGTTGTCCGCATGGTCATAAAAAAAACAAAAAAAAACAGCTGGACTTGGGGGCTGGCGGTGACTTTATAAATATCACAAATTTACAGGAAGTACAAACAAGCTGTTTTGGATGATTTCTGAATCCAGGCTGCGTACAGTCTAGATGTATTTATAGAACAACTAGACCTTCTCTATAGTTAAAACAAGGAATGAAATTATCGGTTTTGGATGGCTGACGCTTCTTCAAGTGTACATGTCGATCCCAGGGATTCAATCCAACTGATCGTTGCTTTCACTTCCTGATGACCAGACTAAGGGGGGAAAAAGCCACCAAAACAAGCAAGTGGAGCAGCTGGCTGCAGCCTCGGTCTGGCAGAGCAGCAATATGGATGCAACATGTCTTCTGCTGTCTGTGAATATCTGCCAAAGAGTGTGGACACTGACCGATCTCCTCATAAAGCACCTGTTCCGAAAAACAGCTGCTGCAGTCACTCATGCAGCTGCAGCTTCATATACATAAATACATGCAGCAGAGAGCAGAAAGGGTCAAAGGTCTGTTACTCTTCATCTAAACATAAGGCTTGTGATCTATAAGACTTTAATTGCTATAAATTGAAGCAAGATGGTGTGGTTGAGTCTCTGAATAACAGACTTTTTGTTTGGGAATGTTGGAACGCTGCAGCTTACAGATTTCAAAAAAGAACCAAAACATGCTGTCAGTGGTGTTTCTCCTGCTGGGAAAGCTTTGTTAGAGGTTTCCAAACCAAGGACAGACACATGTGAGATAACAGGAAGGACTGTCTGCCACAGCAGCGGCAAGACTAAAAGCACAGGAACCTTTGTTCTGAAACGTCGCTGCTAAACAAGAAGCATCTCACCGACTCACACATCCTCAAACGCATTAGAAGCTGTGTTTATCATATCAATGCCCGATTTACTGTTGTGGAGAAAAGTGACAAAGCAAAGTTCATCCTGGAGGCATTATAACAAACTGTTTATTGATCACATCCCAAAGGGATCTCTGATGGTTCATTTCCCTCTTCAAAAGGAAAATCCAAAGATTTCACACATCAAAGTCTGTTTACAGGTCTTAGGGAGCACGACTGCATACGAGAAACAAGTTTGATAAAGTCTCGCAGCTCCAGAGGGAGCCGCACGGAGTCTGATGAACCAGTTCACTTGATGTCAGTTGGGGCTGAAGAATGCATGTTTGGAAATAAATAAAATGTAAGAGTGTGGAGTTAGTGAAGCAGTAGACAAAAGAACAGTCCCAAGACTCTGCATTAACACTCTAGCCGGGCAAGTTGCTCAACTTATTTTCTGAGCAGCAGGTTCAGATGTTAGTAAGTACAAGCATCTGGTCCAAAGCTCTGAGGTGGGTTCTGGTGTATTGATTTCTGTCTTTCATAGCCTCGAACCCATCTGCTGCTGTTTTTTTTTTTTTTGCTGAATCAATACACATCAAGAGTTATGTGGTCACTATGGTACAATAATCACTTCGAAACACCAAAGTGTTTAGGAACAGGTGTGTATACGTTATGCTCCACCGCCTCAACCCACACATTTCACGTAGAAAATTAGTAGCACGTAGATTCTGTAGAAATACTGTTGTCAAAAATATACACAATCACAAGTAAAAGTGAAAAACCTAATTAAAAACATAGAAGTTTTATCAACAAAATGTATGTAAAGTTTAAAAAGTAGAATTAGTCATTATGCAGACTGTGTTATAGTATATTATACAACATGTTCATAGTCACTAATCAATGATAGCCAACTTTAGAAACCATCAGAGTCCTTAATCATAATGTTTGTCACCTTCCAAACAAAGAACATGACAAGTTAGAATAATAAAGTCTCCCTTCACTCAGAGATGTGTTGTCCTTCTTGTTCCTACAGTTGAATGTTTGAACATTTTTCACATTCATCTGCATGAAGTAGAAAGGTTCCCTGAACTCAATCAAAATCTGATTTTAAGAGGCGGGCCTACGAGCATGATTTGTGACATCACAAATATTCTTGATATTGAATTCACGAAAGTGTGTGATGTGGTAAATTGAGGCCTCCAGTACACACACACATACACACACACACTGAGAACTTTACAGTGAAGTAGGAGACATCTTGCATCCAGCTGTTAAACTTCTAAAATGAAATATAGTTGCATATTTATAGATTCATGAATTTTTAATGAGGAAAGAGTAGATGTATTGAATTTTGTCAGATAATCACTCACATTTTTTGCACAATACATTTTGAAATGTAGTAGAAATATGAAGTAGCACCAGATGGAAGTGCTGGATTTTAATATATAATCCACCTACAGTAGAATATAAAACTTGTTAATAGCATGTGTTTTTTTTATTTATTTATTTTTTTAACTTTTAAAAAAAAGTTTAACTATTTGGTACCAAGTTTTTAGTGGAATTAAAGTGTTGTAGCACTTTAATTCCTTTACTTGCTACCAGTGGTTACAACTAACCAAGCATTTCTTGGCTGGAATGGATCTTATGAAAATCTGAACAGCTCATGAAGGAAAACAACATCCATGGTGCCTGGCTGCCAGCGTGAACTGTGAGTTTTCCCATGAGTCTGAACATCAGCACACAGTTACGTCCTCACTGTAAACAGCTGAGACATTTCTACTATAACAGCAAACAGAGATGACAAATAGTTTATACATAATCCACTCACCAGTCCATCACAGGTACTTATGGCTGCGTTCCCTTTAACAACAGTCTCATCCCACACTTCTCCTAAGAAATGGCACCGCGAGGACCCAGGAGGACGGATCTGGGCTCCGTCCAGGCCGCCGTACCTCCTCTCCGTCAGGAAGCCGGGAGCCAGCAGGTGCGGGTTGAGGGTGAGGTTAAAATGCAGACTGTGTCCGCCATGCCAGAACTGGTAGAAGATGCGATCTATGTCGGCCGGTTCCTCTGAGGCTTCCCGGCGCTGTACACGGCGAGCATGGTGAGGCAGGAAGTTGGACAGGAAGTGACCTCTGGCATCCACTCTGCTGGGGTGAACCACTTCATACTGAGGCAGATCCTGCAGAAATGTCTCTGTTGGTGGCGTGCAGGGGAAGATAAAAGGAGGCAGTAATTAAAATATGGGAGGGAAGAGGGGTAATTAAAGAAAGAAGTGTCTGTAAAGCTGTAAACAACACAGAGGAGGCTCCAAACAAAGGCATGTAGGTGCGTCATCTTGCATTTTGATGTTTCAATGCAGCTGCAGTCTATACAGGCTGTAAACTGGATTCCTGTCTTTTATCTTGCTCCTTCTAATGTGCAGCACTTCAATCCAAGTTTCTGATTGAACATTCAGTCCACCCACACACGGAGGAGAAAGTTTGATGCGTGTCTTTCAGTGTTATTTGTGAACCATGTGTACAGCTAAAATGCGTAAAGAACAAAGGATGGATGCTGCAGCAGCAGCAGCTTCAGGATGTGACTCTCATGTTGTCATGAATGCGGTTTTGTCTTTCATCCGACATCTATTTATAATGCAACAAATCTCTATCATTCTGTGTGCGCGTGTGTGTGTGCGTCATGTATCTTGACAACATTTCATCCAATCGACTTCTCACTTGGCGAGTGTCCTGCTGAGACGCCGAGGGAGTGCGGTGTTGAGTGTGAAGTTGATGGGATGAACGGCTCAAGCCAAGCAGCAGTTCCAGGGGCTGAGCAATCATCCTGCTCCAAACAATACTGCACTAATCAAGATGTATTCATAATCCAATGACTTAAAAATATGAAATATGATATATATATATGTTGCAATACAGATATTAAAACAGTGGTTCCGCAGTAATGTCTCATTTATTCTTTATTTATTATTTATTTATTCTCACAGTATGAATAGGCACCACTTGTTGCATTATTATTATTTCCAGACGTTTTGTATAATCAGCTGAGGTGCAATAATGCTCTCATTGCAGCCTATTAATCCTGATAATGGTGTCATTAGCGTCCCGTCATTCGCAAACAGTGACTTCACGCAGCTTTATCACAAGGTGAGTTGAGGTCTAGCTGCATTCAGCAATGAACTGGACTATCTGCAGAAATACTTTTAAGATACATCAGTGCATTCAGATATGAAAAGCATGACAACCGTAAGTCTGAGCACGCAAAGCATCATTCAACCTTCAACAAAGTGAAGGACTCCTGAAAATTATTTGAATTATTACAATAGAACGTGGCTGCTATCACTCAATCGTCATGACTTTGCTGTCACATCTGTCATTTTGATGTTTGAATGCAGCTGCAGTCCGCCCACACACACACAGGAGGATATTTGATTCATCAGCTATCCAGAAAGCAAGAAATCTCTGTCATTCTGTGTGTTTGTCGCATATATCGACAACCGTTACTCCAATCAACTTCACACTTGGTGGGTGAACTGCTGGGGACCCAAGAAAATCCAGGCAATTGTCACTAAATTTGATGTAAAACATCTCTGTTCCAAGCTGTAAAAAGTTCCTGTTTTGGATATAAGATATTTCATATAGTTTTACTGCAGCTCATCCTCAAAGTTTGCTCAAACTCTGTGGGTGGAATCTATAGAAGAATTTATAGACTTTATATTACAAGAAAAAACAGGGGAAACGCAAATTGTCAGGTTGGCTTCTTTAGACAATCAGTGAAAGTTCAGTCAATTAGTTACAGAGACAGTTAGTGTTGTTCATAAAATCTAGTCTTTCTAAATTTCTCAGTAATTGTCTGTAGTGTCTCAGTGACTGTTGTTGAATTGTACCGGGTATATTACATATGGTTATTTTAATCCTCTTTGAGCTGATTTAGAGTCGTTTGTAGCATTTTATCTTAACAAATTAGAGTTAGTTAGTTAGACATTGCTAGCGTTGGAGGCAGAGCTCGGAGAAGTAGAATCTCTGCTCCGCTTCATGGGTAATCCGGCCCAAGTCAATTTAGCTTTTACTCCCCAGGTAATCACACAGCAGCCGGGGGAGAACAAAGGAAGTGGAGTCATAAATACAAACAGAAATATTTTTCCCACTAACACCAGACATTAATTCCACTAAAGCTCTGTTAGCGGTCTCCTTCTTTTTGACAACTTTTTTTTTACTTAATCCCTCAGTGGATTGTTTCTTTAGCGTTTTTAGCTAAATATCTCAAGGTTTTGGTCAGATTTTCGTCAAATTGTCAGTGAATGCTGAGAATGGTACCTTGAACAGATGATTCACTTTTGATAATAATCCCTGAAAACAAATCCTGGTTTCTGTATCACTTTGGACTTTTTGGTGTTTGGTATCATTATGATAAATGGACCTTCAAGAAGTTGCCGTCATTTGGGGTCACCTATTGGTGATATCTTGCACCTGCATTTGATTTCTTTGCACATTTCACCAGAGGCACTAAGAGAGGACTTTGACTAGACCTGGACGACTTTCCATATGAACTTCAGGCTGTTACTTGCATATATATTTTGGTATTTATTTCTGTATGAGCATTATCTGTACACATTCACACAGTTGCACATGATTTCTTGTCAAATAGCAACTTTATTTTCGAGTAATCTATATCCACATTTTACAGTCGCCACACTGTTGAATGCCTTGCCAGTTTTCACTTCCTTTCTAGTCTTAACTTTAGATGTTGTCTTTTATTGTCTATGTACAGATTTTGTTGTATGCATCAGTGTCTCTTTGGTTCTGCATGTCACTAAATCAGCACGGTCATACATACAATTTACAAGACCCACAACTAACAAGGTCACTCTGTTGGATCAAATTTAGCCTGTATGTCAACAGTGACCGTATGTGTGGAGCTTGGCGGAGGTCTGTGCTCTCAGAGAGATTTTCTAGTTTATATGAACTCATCAGCTGCACAAAGTGAGGCGTTAGGAGCGAGCAGCTGAAAGAAGTCCAGACAAAAACATCATATTTCCCAAACACTTTGTGCTGCTGCATCTACATTTGGTGGATATGTGTAGATATGATGTCAGTGACCATGGGAAATGTTTATACCATTTGACTGTAGCAGCATCATTTAACTATAAAGGAAGGGATATCTTCCTGTATGTATGACATGTATTCACATATCTCCATTGAGAGCCATTATCATCAGATCAACTTCACACTTGTTGGGAGGGAGTGAAGTGTCCAGTGTGAAGTCAATTGGATTTTATTTATTGCAATAAAACATGGCTGCCATCACTCAATCAGCATGACTGGCTTTCACTGTCAACTTTCCATGAAACTCCAGCAGAGCATTTTAAACTATTGATTAACTAAAAACAGTGTATGGGCTATAGTCTTTTCATGGAAAAAATTCATAATGCAAACATTTCTGATTTTCAGAGAGCGCCTCTGTAGAACAATAACTCCTTTTTGGAATAGGAAAAACTTCATAACAGCTGAACATGTATTGAAGGACTAAAAACAACTATTTGTCCCGTGAGATGAAGGTGAAATCCCATTGAGAATGTTTTATGACTATCCACAGCGTTCAGAAACATTCAGACCTTCACAGATAAAACGGTCTAAAGACGATGTCTGAAACTGCTATGTGTAGTCTAACTAAGTTTTTTATTGTTTTTTATGTGGAGTTGTTAGTTATAGTTAGTTAGTTATTGGTTTTAGTGATATTTCTTTTGTAATATAGGGGATGATTCAAAACAGTCAGAAAAGGTATTGTGTAGGAAAATCTTCACAACATAACATACATAACATCAGTTTTAATTAGTTTTGCAAACTCAACAATACTGTCTTAGTTAATTATTGTTAATTTGAAAAGCATATTTGTCACTTTTATTCCAGTTAATAAAGTTTTTTTTTTTTTTTTTATTAAAGTCTTCATTAGTCTTCTAGGGGACTAGGGGACTTTGAGTGGTTGGTCCACAGCAAACTGAGCAACAGTGGTCAGTTGAGGAATGTGTTCACTATCAGCTAATCTGCTGATGATTTTCCGAAATAATCATTATTTATATATTAATAAAATATCAGCAAACAGGAAACACACATTCAACCTAACCATCCCAAACCCACACCATCCACACCATCACTTTTGGTCCGGTTAAAATAAAGAAAACAACAACTTCAAAGATTAACTGATGATTCAAGTAGTGGCAGATTCTTTTTCTTTCAAATAAAATAGTCATTCAACTGACTACTCTTTGCATCCCTGACTTAAAAGGGATCGAAACCTATTCAAACACTCTGCCAAATGAAAGTTGTCTATGAAAGTGGCATGAAGGTGGCTGTAAGCCCACCCAACTCACTTGTACTTCATTAAGTTAATAAATATGCAAGAAAAGCAGAAAAAAACTCACAGAAGCTCTAAAGTCTCATCATAAGGAGGAAAAACCTGTGTTGTAATGCATCCACATTACTCCATCTGCTCCAGTCTAACTCTGTACTCTCAAGAGAGGAGAGTCCTGACTTTTCAACTGAAGGAGAGACTGATGATTAAAGTGCAGGGAGCTGAGGCCGGGCAGTGGGAGAGGATTAATCATCTGATGTGATGATATCCACTGGGCCTGACAGATAGGATGGAAACCAAGTGAACTCCATTATAGGAATAATAATAGCATCCTGCAGATTCCCAAAAGTGGGATCCTGCTTCCTGCCCTTCACTGTGAAGTCAGGGGTCAGCGTCGGAGGCAGAGCGCCACTGATTCTGCGCTTCACTCAGAGGCACTTTATTTAAACCTCTGATGATTCAATGGAAAGAAGGTCTCTCCAACTCCCAGACCAAAGCTGCAAAACCTTGGACTTAATTGCTATGGTCAGCTCAGAACTTGGTAAACACAAGTCACAGCTGGCTGCCCGTGCACAGCGAGAACCGCTGGCCGGATCAGATGCGCTGTGGAGCAACTGTGCAACAAAAGCAGTAGACGTAGAACGTGGCAAGAAACTGATTAAATGTGCAACGAGATTCTTTTTTGCGTGTTCAGCTGCACTGACCTGCTTCATGTGGAAATCCAAACGTGTTGCATGGATCCAGGAGCGTCAGCAGAGCGATGAAGAAGTGAACGGGAGAAGCTCCAACAGCGTGAAGCCCGCAGTGAAAACCGGTCATGTTGTCTGGACGCTCCCCTGTACTTCACACACATTTAATGGTTTCCTAACAGCGCGTCGATTATCATTTCAAATCATTTTCATTCGGGCTGGACGCACGTTTTCGCTTTGTTGCGGCCACTTTAACTGTGACAGTACCAGAAGAAACTTCTCTACTTTAGGCCTGAACATCGTCTGTCTCCGCTGGGAGAGTTTTTGTTGCAATCTCAAGTCTTTGAGGCTCGTTTTTTTTTTTTTAGTTTCGCTGATTTACGCGTCGCTGTCCCTCCTGTCCTCCATCAGTCTCCTCCCGGGAGCAGTGACAGCTTCAAACTTTCCCCTGCAAACTTTCGCAGAGAGCGCAGAGCCACCCCCACAGATGGGTGGACTTAAGACAATAGGCTATTTTTCGGAAGCACTGTGGGCTTAAAGGGGAACGCTGCTCCAAGAAATCCGATATGCTGCGACCCAACCGGCGGCTGCATCCAAGACTGAGGTCTTTGAGGTTCTCGGCGGGTCAGATGAGGACCAGTTCACATACAGCGCTACATTCACTCAGAGAAATGAGCAGTGGTGGAAGAAGTACTCACATCTATTAAAACTTTGAAAAATAATTCTACTTAAGTGAAAGGACATAAAGTAATAATAGTAAAAGTACATGAAATAATTATTATATTATTATGTATTTGATCATTAATTAAATGAAATCGTGTGAGAAGTTTAGAGGAAAAAACAATCTGTAGTGGTGTTGTTCACAGCTTATAGACGTGTAAAATGTGCTGTTTGTAAGACAAAAAGGTTGAAACCATCGCTTTCATCTTTAACTGTGTGTATTGTATTAAAAAACTAGTTATATTATGCTCTGTGGAGGAAGTAACTGAAGCTGCCAGAGAAATGTAGTTCAGCAGAAAGTACATTTCCCTCTGAAAGGTAATGGAGTCATGTATAAAGTTGCATCACATGGAAATACTCAAGTAAAGTAGAAGTAGCTCAAAACTGTATTAAGTACAGTGTAAATGTACTTAGTAACTTTAGTAACTTTCCACCTCTGCAAATGATAGACCAGAGGATTTTTATCTGCTCATTATTACATCTCTGCTTACTGACCAAATTATTCATATTCATAGTATTCATTCTATGTGAATGAAGGTATTCTTCTTGTGAAAACAAAACCTATAAAGTCAAGATATTGTGTTTGATGTTATTTAGTTGTGAAACACCTTTGGAAAATGGAACTGCATCTAATCACAGTGTCATAAACTTATGATGGTCTTAAATGGTCTCTTGTTTGAAGAAATAAGTTGTTTATTTAGACATTTGCATATAAATAATAAGATAATAAAGAATAAAATCTGCTGAGAACATCCAAGCGGGCACTAAACTGAACATAATTAGTTCATCTGATGTGTCCGAGCTTAGTGCGTCCTCTAGCGGAGGATTGGGGGCATTGTGGATCACTGATGCAAAGAGGAGACATGAGGATCCTGCAGTACTCACATTTTTACCTCATGTTTGATGCTTTAAGTCTTAATATGGATAATTTGTCTGATTTATTACAGATAAAAGTAATAAATGACTCTATTGGATGTATTTTACGCACGCTTTACGCATGGGCCGAATGAGTTGATTGGGTGAGAAATGAGTGTGAAGCCCCAAGCAGACCTCTTGTGTTAACTGCACAGGGCGCTTTATGCTTAGTGTGTATATGACTGTGCCAGTCTGCTGGTCTGTCACGTCTCATCCGACCAATCAGCGGCTGAGCGACACGGTGGAGTGTAGATAAAAAGCTTTGCATGGGGTGCTGGGTTGAATTTTCGTCAAGCCTTTGCGCACGGTAGGAAGCCCCATCGAACTTTAAGGATGGATGAAACATTTAACCAGAGTGGAACAATGAACCGAAGTTCAGCCGATGATGAGAATTTCAGCTTTGAAGACATTGATGTGGGCGCAGACGGTACCCCCATCCTGAGGATCCTCATCTCCGTGGTGTACTCTGTGGTTTGCGCAGTGGGTTTGGTGGGGAACTTGCTCGTCTTCTTCCTCATGAGGTTACGACAAGGTCGGAAGAGGTCCACCATCAATTTCTTCATCATCAACTTGGCAGTGACGGACTTCCAGTTCGTGCTCACGTTGCCCTTCTGGGCCGTGGACACTGCGCTGGACTTCAGCTGGCCGTTTGGAGACGCCATGTGCAAAATCATCCTCTCGGTCACTGTGATGAACATGTACGCCAGCGTGTTTTTCCTCACCGCCATGAGTGTGACTCGGTACTTGTCTGTCGCCTCTGCGCTAAAGAAACGGTCGTACAGAAGGTCCCGGTGCGTAAAGTGGGTTTGCGCGGTGCTGTGGGTGGCAGCGACCGTCGCCACAGCTCCGACGACCATCTTCTCCACCGTCACCGTGATCGCTGGAGAAAAGCTCTGCCTCCTCAAGTTTCCAGAGGGACACGACTGGCTCGCCCTCTATCACATCCAGAAAATCTTGATAGCGTTTATCATCCCGATGCTCATAGTCTCCGTCAACTACCTGATGCTGCTGCGCTTCGTGAGACGCAGGAGCATGGACAGCAGCAACCCCAAACGGAGATCCAGAGTCACCAAATCCGTCGCTATAGTGGTTTTGTCTTTTTTCTTCTGTTGGATGCCAAATCACGCCATCACCTTTTGGGGCGTCTTGGTCAAATTTAACGCGGTGAACTGGGATAAGTCATATTACACGGTGCACACGTACGTGTTCCCGGTCACCGTGTGCCTGGCGCACGCGAACAGCTGCTTGAACCCGGTACTTTACTGCTTGATCAGGCCAGAGATCAGGAAGATGCTCAGTGGTTTGTTTTGGCGAGTTTCCACTCCATCCTCCAACAAGGGCTGCACGACGCGCTCTTTTACGCAGGGAGAAACTCAGGGAGTCGTGCCTCTCCAAATTATGGACAACGGAGAATACACGCTTTCCATCATAGACCGTAAAGGCTTATCAAGCGCCAAAAGGACCCAAAACATCCGATAACTATCCTGATGAACAATTTTCCGCAGCCGCCGCTTCATTTGTGCCTGTTTGTCCACCTGTTAACTGTCATTACTCGTGCGTAAAGCTTCACCAGTGGACCAAATTTGAACATTTGAATGACACGTTGTGCCGATAGACACATGATATGTTTGCCATCCTGACTTGGGAGCGTATGGAAGCGTAATGTGGGCTTTTATTTAATTTCTGCAAAATGAATTGATTCCGTTGAAGGAATAAACCGACATTCAACTTCTAGTTCGTTTGAGATGCGGTTACAAGTTGTCGCCCCTGGTCAGATTAATTTAATTGTATCTTTTGTTTTTTTGCCTTTATTTAATATTCAGAACACATCAAAACGTTCACGTCACGTCCCCCTGAGGTACAGAGATCTCCCAGCACGATGTGGGATTACATCATGTAAAAGCACTTGATGGATCTGGAGTTAATCTAATTACAAGGTTGCGTTCAACCCATGTTCACTCTGTAAAGCCTGTCTGTAAATAAATTCATTTTCCGTCTGAGCTATTAATGGTTCTTGTTTTTTATACCCTATTATTCGCTTTTATACACAGGCTATAAATAAGTGTAATTTAACATAGCATAGGATTCTCATTTAGAGTTTCTATTTCACCATAAACCTAGATTATGTATACATTTGACAGTATATTCTCACACAAACTGTACATCTGTCTCACCAGATTTTGGAATGAAAATGCTATTGAATTTCTAGCACAGAAACTATTTGCGTTGAAATTATATATCTGAATTTTTAGACTCTGAATTTAACTCTTCAATTTTTCATTAAGTCCTTTTCACTTTTAATGTTTAATGTTCAAACATGTTCAAATTTGGTAGTCCAAATTTAGATCATAAAATCCAAGTTAAAATATTAATATAGTTAAGAATCAACATTGTCTTTGTGTGTAAGTAATTGTTATTCACTGAGCTTGAGCCCTGCACAACAAAAACCAACTGAGGATAATGGAAAGAGCTATGTTTATTTAGATCAAATCTTTCATATCACCTTCACTGCTCTTGATGTACTGTATGTAATTCATATTCAGCACCATTTTCTCAGGTGACACAGTAGAGAGGTTAATAACGGCTGCAATTGTTCTAGCTGTCACTTTGCATTTGTGCTTTGCAATGGTGGAGGTCCTCCTCACACTGATTCTGCAAACAAAACACACAGAAAGCCTGAGGATGAGGGACTATAGTGGGGCAGCATATCTAACAATAATCTACTTCATTTTGTGAAAAAGCACCATGTATATACATATACAGCTTTCTGATGGCATTCTGATGACCATGGTAGGCAGTTACTAGCAAAGAACACTTTGGTCATGCCTAAGCTGCTGTTTCCATGTTTTCAGAGCCACAGATATTATTATCAAATTTAAAGTGAAAAAAAATGTTTTTTACAATGTAAATCAATATGAAGAAAATGCAACAAAAACATATGAAATTGTCTCCAAATGTTATAGAGAAAATTACCATGATTTAAGTTTAAAACTAGGGATGTCCTGATCATGTTTTTTCAGTTTCGAGTCAAATCCGAGTCACTGATTTTGAGTATCTGCTGATACCGAATCCTGATCCAATTGTTGCCCAGTACTGGAAATGAGGACAATGCTCTTCCCTTTTTGAGAACCATTCATCATACCTGAAAGGCTCATCTTCTGTATCTGTGTCATGGTTATTGATACGGCAGGATGTATGATATAGCCACTGTGACATAGGGTAATTTAGGCAGTGACCTCATTCAGGATCCTAGTTGCCTGAGGACAGAAGCCCTTCCTGAGCCTCTCAATGCTGGCCTGGTGTATCTAGTACCTCCTTTCTGACTGTAGCGGAGAGAAAAGGCCATTTTCCGGGTGGTTGGGATGCTCAATGATTCTTTTTGCTTTATTCCTATGGCAGCTGATGTAAATGTCCTTTAAGGCAGGGTAGAAAACTGCTCATGTGTTCAACTGAGTGAATCACTCTTTGCAGAGCCATGCAGTCCTGGTTGGTGCTGTTTTATACCAGACTTTGATGTTCCCCTGTCAGGATGCTCTCAATCGTGTGATAGTGGAGTAGAAATTCCTCAGTATTTGAGAGGATCCTGGAATTTCTTCAAACATCTGAGGCCTTGATGTCTTTACCACTGAATCAGCCTACAGCTCCCAGATGAGGTTCTCAGTGATGTGGATACCAAGGTACTTGGACTATCCACCCTCTTCAGTGACCCATTGATGTTAAGGTGGAATAGTTCCTTCCCTGCTTCTTCTCGAAGGCCATTATCAGCTTCTTAGTCTTGTTGATGTTTGGTTATTGACCTGACACCAGCATGTCAGGTCATCTACTTCCTTCAGGTTGGCCTGTTTATTGTTACTTGTGATCAGGTCCGCCACAGGTCTGCCATCAGCAGACTTGACAATGATGTTGGAGTCAAAAGTGGCTACTCAGTCATGTGTGCACAGGAAGTACAGGAGTGGACTTAAAACGCAGCCCTGGGGTGCTCCAGTGCTAAGGATAAGAATAGAAGAGGTGTGTCTGTTCAGTCTCACCACCTGGGGTTTGCCTGTCAGGAAGGATCCACATGCACTGTGAGGTGTTAATACCAGATCCTTGACCTTTGTGACGGAGGAAAATGTGATGTTGAACACTGAACTGTAGTGAATGAGCATCCATCTCACATAGCTCCCTTTCTTGTCCATGTGAGATAAGGCGGTGTGGAGGCTGTGTGCCACAGGATGACGTCATCTGTTAATCATTTGGGACAGCAACTGTAGTGGGTCAAGTGTGTTGGATAGTTAGGAGCAGAGATAATCCTTGATTGAGGCAGGAACACGTTCAATATCACTGCAAACACCTGCACTAGTTGGTCCGAGCATAATTTGAGGACCTGCCCACTGAAACCATCTGGTCCTGCTCCATTTCTAGTGTTCACTTGTCTGAAAGCCCTCCTGACATCATGCTTGGCTACAAGCCACCCCCCATCTGTCATAGGTCTTAGTCCTTGCCACATGCTTCTGGGATTTCCCCCCTGAAGTTGTAATTCCACTTTCTTGCCTCTTTTTTCTTGTAGTCCCTTTTTGGCTCCTTTACTACTCTCCATACATTATAGGCTGCCACTTTATATATGTAATTGTCCCTGTTTCCTGACTGCAGACCTAAATTGTAGGCTGCTGTATGTTTTCATGGCATCCCAGATGGTTCTGATAATCCATGGTTTCTGATCATGGAACACTTTAATTGTAGCTTTGGTTACAGTTATTCTGTTGTTTGACAATTCAAATCCACAACATTCTAGATTGATGTCATTTGTGGCATCAATAGTGGCATCCTGGAACAAACTCCAAGCTGTGTCATGTCGTGCAGGGTGGCCTCTGATTCACTTTTTCTTTTCATCACATAAGATAGGATATGATAAGATAATCCTTTATTTGTCCCACAGTGGGGAAATTACAATGGGGGAATCTGTATGTGTATGTTTGTTTACATACATAGACCTCAACAAGATGGCCACATGGTCACTTTTCCTAAATGCGGGTAGAGATTCCACTCTACATGTGTTTCTGAATTATGTGTAAGAGTGATTCAGAGTTTATTCCCCTTGTAGTCCAATCAATATGTTAATGGAAACTGGACATTATATAGAAAAAGATTCATCTGGTTGAATGACACTGCCTGGTTTAATGGAATTTAACCAAGTTTCAGTGAACCAAAGGACATTATAGTTCCTGAAACAAATGGAACACCTGTACATTAGCTAGCAGGATGCTTGGCTGAGAAGATCCATGTGGCCTTGAACGCAGCTGGTGTTTAATTCCTCCATGCGTTCCCTGGTGCTTTGTCTGAGGTTGAGATGGATGCAGGGGATCATAGCTCATGTTTATCTTTTCCACAAATTCAACTGAGGTTTGAGTTGTTTACTCTGAAGTTGACATTTGAAAACCTCATCCGGCCATGAGGTAGAGTTGGCAGGAGGAGAGTTTCTGAAGTGATGTGTTGACCATTTCTTCAACCTGATCGGTGTCTTGCAGTCAGATGTTATCGTCGTTCAATATTATTCCAAAAAGTTCATAAAAGGTCAAGGTTTAAGCTGATGGAGAGTTGTCTGGAAAGGTCCTGATTTCTAAAGTCCAGTGTGTAGAGAAGCTCCTTCACTCGTATTTTACATTGACGAGGATCCTTTATAAATTAATCTTTAGTTCATTTCTTTAGGCCAGTTTCTCCACTGGAATGTTGGTAACAGTGGCAGTTACAGGTAGATGTAGACAGACAGATAGTTAAATATGTAAAGATGATTTTTAGTTGCTCTAATTTTATACAGTATTTTCAGTTGAATGATTCTCGAATGGGAATCAATTGCTTTCTATAAATTGTCCTGATTGTTTCCAGGGAATTAATAAATAATCTTAGTGTTTGATAACCTGATAGGTATATGTTTGTCGTTTGTTGGGATAAATGAAAGCATGTCCAACCATACATATAGCAAACATGATGATGAGAGAGAAAATCACATTAAAAAAATGTGTTTCTCAGAATTATTTCCCATAAAATTGTCTGTTCTGGGATATATGGAGTGTAATACTAACTCAACCAGGTTTTATTATATCTTTCAAACAGAGGTGAACGACTGGCTGATTAACCTGTGAACAGCAGAGCTGTGAGACTTTAAAGGAGTACAATTTACCGCAGAAAGTGAGTCCCCAAAGACCAAAGAATCTTATGATGCATTTCATTTATCAAAGATGTTTTAGAGCATAGGCAGTTACCAATAATAGGAAATAAGAAAATAATCAATACAACATGTATTCTGTTGAGTCAGGACTTTGTAGCCTCCAAATATTGATTTAATCTAAAGCTGCCTTAAGTCCTTGTGTCTGGAAATGGTTATTGAAGAAATAAGAAGTATTATGTTTTATTTGAACTTTGGGGATTAGCGTGCAATACTTTTTTTCTAAAATCTTTATTTCTGGGTATGATTTTGCCATCTGACAGTTCCACATACAGTGTATTCATAAGTAACATATACATAAATGTGAGCATAAGAAGTTTTAGGCCGGTTTTATTAACCTTGATTTTTCAAAGTCAAATTCTCTCTCTCCTCTTTTATCTCTCATCCTTCTGCGACCATGTTTACATGTCCTAACATTTGTTGATATTAATTGCTGTATTTTCTATGTTTGGATTTATTGCTTTTCTTTCTTTCCTTTGCCGAACTTTATTACATTTGGAGCTGCAACAATCTAATTCCCCCATCAGGGATCAATATGTTTTATTGTGTTCGCCTGTTGTGCTGCCAGTGGCAGATGGTTAGCATGTTTCAGCTGCCCGTTGTTCTGCAGGATAATGCTGATGGAGGCGCCTGATTATGAATTGCTCCTATAGTCAAATGAAGTATGGGGTCGATTCATTTTACAGTTTAATTACAGACCCAACAAAACCTGTAGATGTTAAGGTTTGATCAGCAGGTGGCGGCTTCACAATCACCTTTGTGTTTGCACGCATTGTTCTTTGTTGTGTTGTATTTAATGGATTGATGTTCAAATCAGGACACATGTGGCAACCACCTTTTGTTATCGTGTACGCTTCAACTTTTCCCCTTTGTCCACATTCATTTTTATCTTATGGAGGAGAGGTTCTGTATTTGACAGCATTACTTCATCTAGATTTGGATTCAGTCAGTGATATTTTATATCCATTTGAAATGAAATGAAATGACACAGCTGGGGCGGCATATATTCGATAAAGGCACGCCTTCCGATTTGTCCCAGTTTATCTTATAACATGACAATTTAATAATATGAGTCAATGGATTTTAGTGATGCAGGCAGGGAGCAGGAAGGATCTGCTCTCTCTGCCAAAATATCATCAGTATACATAACCAGCTTGTGCTCTCTCCCCCCTGCTCACACATCCTTAATTATTACATCAGGTCTAAGTGCTGAAGTCAGTGGTTCTAGCATTATTCTGAAAAGCATTGGGGCTGTTCATTCCCCATTAGGAAGACAGAAAAAACTTCATATCAGCTAATTTGTGAGATCAGCCGCTCTTGTATTGGAATAGAATATTTAAATTCAAATCCAGAAGCCAGGCCCAAATCTGAATTTTGAAAGCGCTATCATGAGAAATCCCCACTCCATCAAACCGAGAAGTTTATATGGTATTATATGTCATGCAGCTGGTATTTCTCTTTGCAAATGGTTTAATATAAGTTATCAGTATAATGCATTGCTAGATCTTTCTCCCAGTTACGAATCTCTTGGTCTAAACTTTTATTTGTCTCTGCATTTTCTTTTTGTTCCACTTTTAAGGAGTGGACATTGATTTTCCTTCCAATAAATGCCTTACCTGCTTCCCAAACTGCGGATATTTTTTCATTTGAGCCAATATTATTTTCAAAGAAAGATTTAAGGTCGTCTGACAATGGAGCACTAAATGATGTAGTGTTGAACCTCCAATGGCCCCTTTTACCTTATCTGTATTCAGCTCAACTTGCAGCTGCACTTTGCCATGGTCACTAAGGGCAATATCACCTATTTCACAATACACAATGGAGTCTACTAAAGTGTTTGATACTAGAAGAAAGTCAATTCTTATATGTGACTTGTGGCAGTGAGAATAAAAGGTGTATTATGTCTCTCATGTGGATCCACTAACCTCCATATATATCCACTAAACTGAAATCCTTTGCCAGCATCTTAATTGAAGCTCTATCTTTGGGTGAAGCTCTGCCACTGGGTCTTCTCTTATCACTCTTCTCATCCATTACCTGCTTGAGTTCACTTGCTATTATAACCTGGCCTAGTATCCAGATTTTAAATAAAAGTACTAATACAGTAATGTTAAAATACTCCATTACAAGTAAAGGTCCTGCATACAAATTATACTAAAAGTACACAAGTATTATCAGCAAGATGTACTTAAAGGGAAAGTGCATCAGACATTACATTATCAATAGTGAAGCATCATTGTGCAGCATTTTACTGTTTGTTGTTTCCACTACACACAAAGCTAGTGTTCAGCCTTCCAAAGGCTGATAAATCTGTTGGAATCTGCCTTTAATGGGAGAGGAAAGAAGAAAAAAACTCTTTAAAAAAAACAAACAAACTCAGAACACTTTTATTTTATTTTTTTATATCGGATCATTTGACATTTATTGAAAGAAAACCATATGAGAGGTTTAGAGGCAAAAATCTCTATTTGGTGGAACTGGTAAAAACTCAGACATCTGAAATGTGACCTGACTACACATCTGTCTGTTAGACCTCAAAAGACATCATCTTTAACCATGTGACCTAACTAAAGCTGTCAAATGAAGTGGAGTAGAAAGTTCAATATTCCCTCTGAAATGTAGCAGTTAGTAGTATAAAGCTGTATCACATAGAAATACTAACTGAAGTACTTCGGGAAATTGTACTTCGGGTATAGTACTTGATTAAAAGTACTTAGTCGCTTTCGATCACTGCAAGTTACTTTTAGATGATGTTGTGATTGTAACATGATGGAATGGCTTTTTAGATTTAATGTGCAATTGTTCATTCTTTAAATGTGTTCAACGTTCAAGGTGAATATTTTATTGTATGTATCTCTTGGATCTTAATTAGACAATGTCCTATCAGTGTCCATATGCTAGAATAATAATATTAATATTTCACAAAAATGAGGTTTAATGATCTCATACTGTCTCACTTTGTCTGACAGATAAAACCGGAAGGAGGGAGATTACAGAATCCCCACCTGGATCATTGTCTGCAGCACGCTGGGAGGACTCTTGTTAGCCCTGCTCATTCTTGCTGTATGGGAGGGAAGTTGCAGTGATGTGTACAATTATTAGTCATTACATAAACAGAAATGTGAGAAGCTTAGGGAGGAGAATTACTATTTGGTGGAGCTGTTAACTTATAGACATGTGAAATGTAAAGTATCTAAAAATTATACTCTGAAATGTACTGGTTTGTAGTAGAATCACATATAAATACTAAGTTAAATACAAGTGACCCCAAAATTATACTTAGGTACTTCAGTAAATGTATATAGTTACTTCTCCCCACTGACACTAGGTTATGTTTTTCAGCTGCTGTATTATCTTCATTTAATTGTAGTGCTAATTCTAACTGGATAATAAGCAGCTGAAGTCAAGCTGCCTGAGGATTTTCTGTGGCCGTTGGTGCAGCTGTGAAACATGTGATAAGAGAAACGCTGCCCCTCACTGGTGAATTAAGAACATCAAAGAAATAGGGCTCAGACAATAGATGTCATTTTTAGGGAAATAATATGCATATTTTATTCAGCAGAGACTCTTTATTCCGATAACAGGATGGAACAGTGACATCTCACTCTCTTTCTATAAATTAAAGGGAAACACTCTCCTGACTCTTCTTACATCACTCATCATTGTACAATGAATAAAATTCTTAATTAACCCTCTCCCATCATACTAAAACAAGCTCCTGTCATACTCCATCATACTAAGACAGCTCCTGTCATATGTTCCTGCAGTCTGTACCTCTGATTAGGATAAATATATAAATGTCATCTTTCCACTTGCCCTGTCTTTTTATAACAGGGTTATTATTATTATATATTGTAGTTATTATTATATTATAATATTGTCATTGGCCATTTAGCATATAGGCTATATGAGAAAAACCTGTTGAGATCAGGATTTTCTATTTTCTTGCATTACTAACTAGGGGTGTGGAGATCAAAAGCTGTGCACAGAGAGACGACTGGCTTAAAAGGAGAATTTCAGCACTTTTCAAGTGAGACCTTATCCGTTCTTTTAGGGTCGACTGGAGTGATCCGAGTTAGTCTCATTTAAGTCTTGTGAGAGTTGCGTTGTGAGGTGCTGAGAGCCGGGGAGCAGCTGCGGCTGATTTCTGGAGGAATTAACAGACACCAGTAATACCAGATAATAGAGAACCACTTTAGATTATTTTATGTCACTTTTGTGATTAAAATGATTTCTCAACACTTTTGCTTCTTTGACACAGCAACAAAGAGTTACACAGAGCCTGCAGCTGCTGCCAGTGAGTTTTAAAGACATGTTTGTGTCTTTCGGTTTACAAGCAACCTGAGCCTGAAAATAAGTGAAAAACAAAGCTCAGAGAAGGCTTACTACGCAGCTGGGCATTGATGTTCTGCCTGCCTCCATTATAGTGTGGCTCTGTGAATTGAGCGGTTGGTTCTCCCTCAATACTGAACTAAATTGAGAAATTTCTGCTCAGGACACTCCAATAGACTCTTAAAGATGGGGAAATAGGGATCCAGATTGAAAACTAGAGCAATTCTCCTTTAAGTGACCTCTCCAGGCCTTCTTCTTTCTGCAGGTGAAACTCATCATGCAGGCGTTCATTAAAAAGTGTTGCATTCGTAGACATATACAATGTTTTATTCGTAGGCGTATTACAGCTCTTCACACCTCATCAAACAGAACAAACTGACATTCATTGGTAACACCGAGAGGGTGTCGACACACTGTGAGCAATGTGCATTTACTGGACTCACTTCTATGGCATCTAAATATCATTTTTGATACAGTTCTTCAAAAGAATCACTTTGTTAAAAACATCCTGAACAGGTTGGCCGCAGTATTTTAAATGCGCACCTTTAGTTCGGATGATGCTAAAAGTTAAGCACCTGTCTCAGAACCAGTTCAGTAACCCAAAGCTGACTTGTTTTCATTTGCCTTGATGCTTATGATACAAAGAAATGCCATAAACCACATGGAAATACTGAAAACCATTATAATATTTGAAAGGGTATAAAAAGCTACTTGACTATTTACAAAATTCAAGTTAAATTTGTACAAAGTAAAAGTGCATCAAATGTTTAAAGATCATCCTGCGTGTTTTCCAGGATGAAAATATTAAAAGAGGAAGAAGGAACTCCAAGGAGGAGGACGATGCATGTTTACAAGATTTTTCTCTGTAGCAAAAGATCAAGAAAAGTCTCTTAAACATCATGAATCTTCTTTGTACTCTGGTGACTTCACTTCAGGTTTGTTTCATCATAAATTATTATGCAAGTCGACTGAACGTGTTGCAGATAAAATCTTTTAAACACCCAATTCAATATACAGTAAAATATCTTTACACTTGTGAAAGCTTTTGGGTGGCGAGTCACCCTTGAGGTTATTCATGTATTTCAGAATTGATCATAAGAGTTAAATAAATACACAACGCACGCCTGACGCACGCCTCGAGTACAGAAGCCATAAGCAGCCGTGGTTGTAATTATTTTAATGCTGTTATCTCAAGGTAACAACAGTTTTCTCACAATGACAACTACATTTATTATGAACCTGGCTACTGTGCTCTATCACAAGTTACAGGTTAGATGCATCTTGCATCCTTTCAAAATAAAGCACTTCATAGTAAATAAAATAAAAGCAATATTACAAATATATATACAAATAGAAACTTATATGACATGCTGTATTGGGTCATTTACATTTAGCCTTAATGATTAACTTGATAGTTTCTGCATTACAACTATTTTTCCAGTTGTGTGGAAGTGAAATAATATATAAAACATGATTAAATATAAACCTTAACTCAATCCTACTGATAACAGCACGTTAAAGTCTATGCCCCAAATCTGGTGTATTTAATGTATTTTAATGTTTCTCTTATGTGAACAGCACCTTGTCTATCTACCTTCATACTGTTTTCACAAACTGAATAAAAGTTTCCCAACTTTGAAACACAGAAGTGCTTTATTTTGAAAAGAGACTAGAGCCAGGTAGTTGATTAGTCTGTAGTTGATGATCTCCTTATCATGAAAAAAGAAGCTTTGTCAGAAAACAAAATAGACAAAATAATTGCAACCACAGCAGCGTAGGGTACAGTACATTGAGGGCAAATTGCGGCCTGAAAATCTTGTAACAGGTCATTGTTCGCTCTATCATTCTTTTCGGTCGGCCAGAAAAAGCACCAGAGCTCCAGCCTGTATCCTAGAGACGGAGAGCTCCAAGATATGTGAAGGACGACATGGAGGGCGGAAGAATACATAGACAAAGAAGGCCCTGATGTCGTAACAGTGCAGGAATGCTATAGTGAGTGTGACAGTGCTGACTCTCGGGGGTTGTGGCGTGGGACAGATCCAGTGCACTGAACGAGCCTTGCCTCAGCGATCATGCAGAGCCACTGTGGTGTTGGGGAACAGGGGGAGGTGGGTTGGTCCCTGAGTGCCGGGTCCCCTGTGGAAAAGGTGTCTGGTTGGGGGCCCTCAGCCTGCGTTACCGCTCCTCTGCCGATTTCCCATTGGCCTCCCGCTCGTCCTCATCTCTCCGCTTCTGCCGCTGGAAGAAGCCGAGCTGACAGGAAGAGAAGTGAGACAACAAGTAGAGTTCAACATGAATATGAAATCTGTGTTTTCAGAGAAACTGATAATATCGAATACACCTCGACTTTTACGACTTTCACAGTTTAGATTTTCTCATTTGCACTTTTAATAACTTGATTCAATTTGGACAATTAAGACATAAAAATATGCAAAGATATTCTTTCAGTGAAATGTTCAAAAAATGTTCCAAATCCTTAGTGTTTCTGTTTCTTCACTTTGATCATGTTGTGCCCGTATATATGGCCTTAATTCACCAGCAGTCAGCTGTCTAATGCAGCATCGCCAGCGCTGTCTGCACCAAACCACATGATGTATCGCTGTAAAGCTGCTTCTTCTCTCCTGCACAAATCTGTCACATCCAAATGTGGTAGATCCTTCGTATTAGCAATCAAATATAATAGTACAAAGCCTAAACTCTGAATCTCATTTCCTGGTGTTGATTTCTATTTTTTTTCTCACTGAACCAGTAATGTGCACATCAGCAGCTCTTACAGACACCAGAATTCCCATTTTTATTCCTAACTATATTCTGAAGGTTTGTACAAAAAGGTTTATAGAACTTGAAATCATAAAAACCGATGAAAATAGATTATTTTTTGACTATTGACAGTATTTTTTGAGTAATAAAGAGACATATCCAACATTCCTTCTGTAAAAAAACATCGACTTTAATCTTTCAACAAAGTGCAACAAGAATTTTGAACCCGGCTTTTTTGAATCTTCATATTTCTGTTCCAGAAAGGTAAATATGCAAATTAGCACATATTTACTTAAATAATACCCTGCTTTCAAATTTAAAAATAACATTTCTGAAAATGTTTGTCTTATTTGGAAAAATCAACTGGAGACATTTTCTATTAGTTAAAGTGTTGCTGCTCACCTGTAGTGCCTTATCATTCATGCATACCCGCACAATACAGTACAGAATATTTTTTCACATTTTCAAAATCAAATTTTGCAATTATTGCATGATTCAGATTGAATGACTCAAGATGTTCTTAAGTCTTTGCTGTGTGGTTAGTTAGTCAGTTAGTGTAGTTATGGCTGTGGCACAAGAACTGACGTGTACCCAAGGGTGAGGTGGGTCTTACACCTCGTTTATACTTCTGCGTACAGAGCTATGCTTAGCTATGGTGTCGATGCAGACCCCTACACTGTAGGATAAAAAAGACCGGTACATACATATTTGTTATTTGGGTGTGTTTTTGTTTGCCTGTTTTTTCTATTTCGTGCCAGACTTTCTTTTGGGTTTTTTTGCCTGTCGTCCAGTTGCTACTGTGAAGAGGAAGCATTGATTCCATAGACCAACGCTTTCCCTCTACATAGAACTTTGAATGCAACAAATCTGCGTTGCATCTCTGGCGTAGCTACGTACGCAGAAGTTTAAACTCGGCTTTAGGCTGTTGTGTGTTTTCCTGAGACAGTGGGAACTATCCAGCTCTTCCAGGGAGAGGAGAGTACAGCACTTTGTGTACAGGTGTTATTTTATTCTCACCAGAAGGTGGCAGTCTAGCCCGACACAGCTCTACAGAGAATGAAGATACACAAATCAGTGGTGGATAGTAACTACCTTCATTTGAGAAAGAAAATAGAGTTTTCTACCCCTATAAACTTATCTGTCAGGATAATAATAATATTATTACTGTTAAAATTGTTCTTTTTTGTTGTTCTAAATGTGTCTTTATGTAAAAAGTGCTATATAAAGTGTACTTCTGATGCTTAAAGTACCTATTGCTGATAATACTTCTGTACTTTTACTTAAGTAACATTTTAAATGCAGGACTTCTGTAATTAGATGACAGTATTTCTACTTTCACTTAACAGATCCGAGTACTTCTCCACCACTGCTTAAAATAACACATGTAGCAGAAAGATGATGATTGTGGTAAATGCTACCTACTCGACTATTCATCAGCACAGAGACAAAGTCAGACAAAGTCCATTAGTTGTATTTGATGGCTTTCATATAATTACAGGTACCTATAATGATTCTATTTACCTAATAATTGTACACATCATGGCAACTTACCTTCCATAGAGCAAGAATGAGCAGGGCTAACAATAAGAGTCCTCCCAGTGTGCTGCCGACAATGATCCAGGTGGGGATTCTATAATCTCCCTCCTTCCTGATCTCCAGTATTATCTGTCAGACAATGTGAGACAATGTGAGATCATTAAACCTCATTTATATGTGAAATACACACTGAACTGTTAATTCATATATAAAATAGAGTGCATTTGTACATCTGCCAGTGTATAATATAATTAACCCTCAATGACTCATTAACAAACCTCTTTTCATTCTGTTCAGGACTCATTGAGTCCTCGGGACATCTAAAGAAGTAATGTTTTATTATTAAAAAAAAATGTGTTATTTAAACCTTTACAGGCCCAATACAGAAAACACAAAAATGAATCTGGAGGGATTTTTGTTATGATTATCACCACCTGAGGCCAAGCAATGTTTATGGAAAAAGTTAGTTTCCATCATTTATTTGTCTATATAACACAGTACAGACACACATATTATATATACTGTATATATATATATATATAAAAATCTAGAGGATTAGATCTTTCCATGGAGGCTTCTGTTCATAATTTTTCTAACATTTCAACATTTGACTTTCAACTTTTTTCATTTCAACATTTATTAGAAATAAATTACCTCCAACATTTTCTGTAGCTTGATAACAGACAAAATTTCACTTAATTCAAAACCACAAAGACTCAATGAGATGTAAAAGTCTGCAAGGGTTAAACAAACATTGAGTGCACTATAGTGTGATACTATCATTGTATGATAGTCTGTAAGAATTACAAATACTCATAGGCAGTAATTATGATGATTAAACTGATCACAAGTCCAGATGTGTGATATATACTTATATCACACATATGGACACAAATTAAGCTTTCAAGAGTAGAATAAAATATTCTGTATGAACTTTGAACACTTGAATCAATAATTGCACATAAAGTCTTTAATCCATTCTATTGGTTTACATTCACAATCTTACATTGTCTAAAAGTAATTTGCAGTGGTACCTTTACTTAAGTAGTGTACAATGTCGAGGTACTTAAGTGTTTCATGTGATGCTACGTTATACTTCCACTCTACAACTTTTCAGAGCGAAATATTGTCGTTTTCTTTAGTTACTTTTTCAGGTTTTGCAGATTTGACACAAATAACATGTCTGTATTGATACTTTCACTGAAGTAAAGGCTCTGAAAACGTCTTCCACCAATGATAATTGGTTTGATGAACACAAAGACACAAAGATAGAACATGACTGTAAGTAGTGGCCGATAGATGGCAGCAGAGATCAGTTTATTAGTGCAGAGCTTTACATGTTGTGCCGCTGGTCCTTTCGGTCCCTGAGCACCACGCAGCACGTGTGCTCCTATGCCAACCTTTACTGTGCAGGACCACGTTCAACTGTGATTGAAACTAAACTGCTGTTTTCTCACAGTGTTTAATAACTTTAATAAAACATGTTCTTGTTTCATTAAAGTAAGTTATAGTTAATGTTAAAGAAAAGTTAAAGAAAGTTAAAAAGTAACAATCTACTATCTGAATACTGTAAACCCATTAAAACCAATTTTGAAGACAACTAAATCATAACACAGTGTGTGCCAACAAGGATCGGATAGTCTGATCAAATTATGATGCTTTTAGAACTCAGATTTGAGTCGGGTCAGATCCGGGACAAAGGCAGTTTACAGCATTGTTTGTTGTTGACTCACATGTCTGACAGGCCTGTCTTCATGTAGAAACATATGGCTGGAGGAGGGGAGCTCCACTGATGCACTCGTTATCAGTTCCACGATTTTAAACTTCAGCTGGATAGGAAATCAAAACATGATATGCTTCTTTTTTTTTTGCAAACACAGCACACAGATGAAAGACTACAAGCTGTTTTTGAGTCAAAGCAGAATAACAGAGAGACTGCATGAATGTTTGTTGTGATCAAACTGAGCACACATGCTGAAGCTGTAACTACATGCACGTTCTGGATATAATACTCACTGCGTGTAAGGTGTCTATTCGTAGAGCTCCTGTGATTCTAACGACAATTTCTCTGTAAGAGGCCACGTTGACGGTGCACTGGATTGGCAGAGTTAAGGTGTTGGATCGGTTCTGTGTGAAGACAACCGGGGGAAATAAGGTACCTTAGAAGGTGTTTTTAAAAAGAAAATCTACTGAGTTTGGCTTGATTTATATTTTACCAAGCGGGAGAAGCGTGAAAGGTCTTCAGGTGATGCTCTGCTCTGCGCCACATGCTGTGGTGGTAAACACCGCGTACCGTCTCTCTGGTAACAACAAATATCTGTTAGTATGCTACACTCCTTTATCTGCTGCTAACACTAGACTCATTAGCTTTTTAAAGTGAGGTTTCTGAGCAATGGCAACTGTGGCCTCAAATGTACCGAAGTGACCAGGGGTGTTTCATTGTCATTTACAGACTCAACTTTTCATTTGTAAGAAGAACAATCTCCTATTATTAAAAGTTTCATAGTTTCACTTCACATCAAAGACGCTCACCTGGTCGATATGAAAGTCAGATATATGCAGCAGTTGGTTCCCATTTTTTGTCATTTCTGGGACTTCAATGTTGAGCTGCAGATCTTTTACTGGGAAGTAGCCGAGGTTCTGGATCTGAGAGGCAAAGGAGAAACTTGTGTAAATGATTCCCTAGCTGTGCTTTCCTTTGCAGTGAATTAAACGATTATACAATAGCTCTCACCTGAAAAGTGAAGTTGAAGGGAGGACCGATAACTCCGGGCTCCTCCAACGACAGCTCTGATTTGATCTCATACCGAGTCGGGTTTGAATCCCTTTAGAAGTAAAGAATAGTCATGAACAACATATTAGAAGCAATTCACTTTTACTTTATCTTGACTTCAAAACTTATGTTGTGTAATCAAGTACATGATAACAAAAAAATATCTCTGTTACATTATCTGCAACTTATTTTCCCACACTTTTCAACACATTTTTCAACATTTCCCAGATGCTATTGAATCACTTTGTTCCAGTTGCTTTCACTTCCAAATTCACTGTTTCCAAATCCACCACAAATGATTCAGAACAGTTTTGTTGAGTAACAAGATAACATACCTAGTGAAGAGAAGGTCTGCCTCATATTTCAGCGAGTAATAGATATCGTTAAAATTATCAGCTGTGCTCACTTCCTCGCCATCACTGTGAATAGAACAAGACAGAAATATTCAAACAATGTGAAAAAGTTCAAATAAGATGGACGAGCCAGTTAAAACATTTTTACTTGAAACTTGGTAAATTTTTGTCTTGTTTTTTTAAGTAGGTGAATTGGTTCTCGGTTGTTAATTGATAGATTTTGTTGTTGCTCGCACTGATAAGAACATGCTGATATTTCAGGACAGACCTATATACATGCAGTGAGTAGATGTTAAACACTTTTACAATACAGGTAAAGGGTTGTGTCCACACCTGCTGGCCTCCAGGATGACCCTGACGTACTTTAGGAAAACAGTACGGCTGAACTCAAACTCCAGACGAAACAATACCTGCACAAAAAAAAGAAAAAGAAACGATCACTCATTAATTGCACGGCTTTAAAATAATCACATCTTTTATAAGACAACCATTTTCTATAGGGGCAATATAGAACCACCATTATATCTTTATGACATGAGCATTGAGACATGGGTCAGGAGCTTCTTTGGAACCCATATTCTACTGTATACACCCGTTTCAACATTAAAGGTCCTGCATTATGGATTAAGAAGTAAAGCCTGCAATAACCTGCCGTAAATCCCAGGTTCCGACCCGCGGGCATGCTGCGGCAGTCACTGCTGCTTAAAGAGCCGGGGAATTTCCCCATAGTTTAGGACAAAATCAACATGACTGCTCACACACACACAGACACACACGCAAAACTAGGTTTTGTGAAACTGTAATGTGAGTTTAAAAAAGTAATTTGTAGAGAAAATGTTCTTAAATTTGTCTTTGTCGACTCTTTCAGTATACTACAGTTTTTGATCATTTATTTTTCATGTTATTTTATTACACATTAATGAATACTGAATCGTGTCCCCATACTAAAATAACAAGTAAAACTCACTGAACTAAACCTAGTAAACCTACTAATCCAAAACTATTATAACCTTTGCACACATGCACATACAGTTACCAGTGAGCATTGATGGAGAATATAAGCAGCAGGAGGAGGTTTGATTGGCAGCAAAGAGCAAACCCATTTGTTTACAGTCCTCCTTGCCTTAATAAACTCCTGACAGATTCCGTCTGGCCAAAGAGGAATGCATAACATGGTTTACTGTAGCTCCCCTCCTCCATATAAACTCTCTCATTCCTGCTATAGTACATACATAATTGATGACCTCTTTTCATATAATGCGATCCAAGCTGTGGAAAATGATCCGTTGTTTTTTGGATGTCCCAGAAGAGTTTTTTTTTTATAACAGCATGTTTTCAAGAGAACTGGGTGAATCTAAATGATGCTCATTAGGAAAGAAAAGACTCACTGAAAAATGCACAAACACACATACACGCATGCAAGTGGTATGGGTTTGGAAGATGTGATGCATCCGTGGCTGGAGGAAATTGTGCAGCAGCATAGTTGAACATGGAAATTCAGACAGAGCACGAAGCTCCCCTTCCTCCTCTGGGTTGACGTCGTCCCCACGCCTCCCCCAACCACAGTCACTGTCAGTCTTCCAGCAATTCATTGCAATAACTAGCCTTCGTTATCTCGCATGCACCCGCGTTACGTCCGCTGACTTTCCCATGGCCTCCTTTTAGAAGAGAAGATGTCTTCCAACTTCTTTTGAACACCTGAACTTCATGTGATCCTCAGCGGAGCTGTATATCAACCCCCAGAAACACTGAGCTGTTTACTGGAATTACTGAAGAGGAAGTGCAGGGGCTGTTAAGAGGCTTTCAGGCCCTCTCAGAGCTTACACTGAGAAGTTATATTAGAGAATGGAATGAGGGAAGAACGTCATGTATTTCTTCTTCTTTTTTATTTAGAAAAGCTACAGAAATTGAGTCATATTTTCATAACAGTTTGTGGTGGTAATTCACCAATTCAAGAAGTAGAAGAAGAAGAATTTACATGGGGTCTACACAATATGCCACTTCACCACTAGATGGCCACATAAACTACACACTGTAGCTTTAAGGAAGCTGTTTCGTTGTTAGTAAGAGAGTGAATTCCTGTTTGGTTTTGTCGACCAATTGAGCTTTTTATTTCACAGTTAAGTGTGTTTTTTTGTTTTGCTATTATTTTGAGCAGGAAGACCCTGACTTTATCTTATTTAATCTCTATTTTTTTATTATTAAAATTGATACATTCCTCTTTAGTTTAGTTAGTTTTAACCTTCTTTAATCTTATTATTATTATAGTTTTTAGATCTGTATAACCTGTATAAAAGATTCTGTGATTGTTACACTTCCTCAGCGTTTTCTTACTGGTTTGCTTCAATGTGTGTAAATGTTTTGGGTAAACTTGTTAGGTTACTCCTTTTGTTTTCCTGGACTTTAAATAAAGTCGACAATAAATAAACCCACAAGAACCATTGCCACATTTGTTACTCCGCTTCTACAAAGGGAATGTTTTTTTTGTACTAGTAGTAAAGTTTATAGCACATACTATTTTACACAGGTCAAAAGAAACCATAAAAAGTAAAAGCAGTGAGTGATAGCTGGCTTCTTTGCCTTGAGCTCCCACTTCTCTTCAGCTAACAGCGGTCTGGGCTGGTTTGGCAGCAGCTCCGGTCTACAATCAGCCTTGCTTCACCCGGTGCCACATTTTTAAAAGGCTCTCAAGCAGAGCAGATTAGCCTTGTGGCTCTGGACCCTGTTCAGACTGAATGAGTGGGTATGAATCACTCAGAGTTTTACAGGATGACCCAAGTCCTCTTGGTTCAGTTGTTGGGGAGCGTTACAGAGAAATGTGGTGATATGGTTGTTGCCCAGGGGATGGCTGCTGTTTGTGATAATGACATGGTCAGGACATTACAGAGACTCGTTCGATCACCTTTGGTTTTTCATTCCTGCAGACTTCGTCAGCAGATTTTGTATCTGAACAGAAACCATGACAGACATTTGTTTGGACTTCAATGGGCTTATTTATGATCTGCTTTCTATTTAATAGCTTTTAATTGAAGTGAGGGGTGTATCATTAGTTTCATCCCTATCAAAGTTAATTCAAACATCACCCTCTTAAGGATGTGAAAACCTGAAGGTCTCATAAATATTGCTGACATTACAAGCATGTGGAAAAGCTTGGAAACAGCAGGATTGAACGTGAGAATCAGCAGCAGATGGCAGAGGGAAACTCCCGGTATCTTTCACTCAGTCTCACCTGGTGCCCCAGGCTGAAAGGATCGAGAAGGGAGAAAGGGAAGATATCTGCACTTATCCTCAAGTGTGGCTTTTGGTATGTCATACACCACTGACCACGAGTTGGCTACAATGACGTGGACTTTACAACAGAAACTGATGCTGAGAGAAAAGCGTGTCTCTGCTCCTCTAATCAAAACAACACTGGCGGCTCTGAGACATGTTGAGGTCAAATGACGTGTGTGTGGTTGTTTGTGCTGTTGTCTGCTCTTCTCTGAAGCTGAAGTTATTCTCACATATTACAAAACTAAGGAGCAATGAACCTTCTCATTTTTAATAATTGTAACTGTGTTATTTGATTTGAAAAAGCAATAGTCACATTACTCATTACCATAATAAGTAGTGGAATTACAGTAACTTGTTAGTCCCAACCTTGATGATATTGTATTCAAAGTTTCACTTATTGTTTTTTCCAGCAGCTTTTGACCATATTCTATGGTCTTCTTAAGTAAATGGACCTCACTTGCATGTCAACAAGTTCTAACAATTTGTATATGGTATATGGTCACATAACTGGTGATTTAAATGCACAATATGTGATTTTCTGCTGCTCGTGGTCTCTTAATCAAAACGATAACAAATGACTTCATGAAGTATGGTGGGATCAGAGGAGTTGTTGCCTTCCTTGTCAGCTTCTTCTCAGCTGAATTCTCTGGAGAAGCCTCTGGCTTCAAGACAAAGAGATCAAATTACAAATCTTTGGTTCTCCAACACTGGTCACCACTGCTACTGTTTTGTTTCTCTTATAACTTAAAGTGGAGATGTCCAAGGGCTTAAATCCTTAAAAGCAAAAAAAGGTACTTAATTGGCCTTTAAATGTCATCCAGTGATGACACCTAAGAAAGCTTGCACTATGAACATTAGGTTTATCGCATGAAAAACATACAAATTGAAAATTCCCAATTTCCCAAGACTTCAAAGAAAAACACTAACATTATGTCAGTCTCCATGTGGCTTTCAGCCCTGATGCCAGTTTGTTCTTAATGAAAACCGAGCCAGGTCAGCCATTCTAAAATCTTGTCTTAGGTTCCAAGTTCATAGTTTTATTTAGTGATGCCACCGTACAGCTTTACGTCAGACTATAGAAAGAAGAGATCTCACAAACCAGAACTAAACTAAGCTCCTCTGGTTGGCTTGTGGTTCTTCCATTAACCAGTGTGGTCTGTCATGGTCATCTAAAGGCTGCAGCATGTGTTCTATGCCCCTGTGGTGTAATATGGTCCACATCAATGTTTTTTCAAGTGGCAGCACAATGTAGGCTGTGACGCTGCATCCAGACTAGCATAAGCGTCTAAACTGATGGTCGTTCTTTGGAAATCAGTATGAAATCTCTTGTTTTTTTTGTTTTTTTTTCCTATGGTCAGAAGGATAAACTTTTACATCTGCTTTCTATTGAGTCAGATAAATACACAAAATATTCTTCTTGCCCAAAACATATGTTTTTTGTAGATTTAAAATTGTTACAACATAAAATGCACACTTCCAGGAACAAAATGTCAGATGCAGTAAAGATAACTGCTTCAGAGTCAGCACAAAACCTTCAAATCTGACAATCCATCAGTTCATGTTGGAACATCTAGTCGTCAAAATCTATATATATTAAGTCTGGATGTTTTTCTTAGTTGATTAACTCATGAACACCAGAGTGATATTAGTCATATACTGTATATAGTCATATTTTAGGCATGCAACACATTTTCCCTTGTGAAATATCTCATTTTCAGAGGGATATAGGCCGAAACCCAGTTCAACCCTCGGCCCACCCTTCCAATTTTCACGTTCATATGTGGGGGTAAATTTCTCTGAGATGGGTGGGAAGGGCTAAGATGGTGGCAGAACCTCAGTCTTGCTGCTTTTGAAATGGTTGACCACAGCACATTACAGTGCATGATCTATTGGAAAACTGGGTGGGACGTTCTGGCATAGGGCTGAACTGGTCAGAGTCCTACTTACAGAAATAATGTAAATGTAAAAGATGACCTGCGGAGTTCCCCAGGGCTTGATTCTCCTCCTGTTCAATATCTACATGCTTCCACTAGCTCAGTTCATTGAAAAAAACAGAATATTTTGCAATAATTATACAGACAATGCTGTTTTAAAATCAATTCAGGGTTGATTTTTAAATTCTTTTAATGTTTTTTAAAGTCTTAGGGGTCTTGGGCCTTCTTATCTTTCTGACCTGCTTTTAATTTTACAGACCCTTGCGGGCCCTCAGGGCCGCTGACACTGGCCTTTTATCTTTTCCCAGAGTAAAAACATGAACATAGGGTGAGTCATCCTTTCAGTTTTATGGCCTCTGATTTTGGAACAGTGTGCCGGAGGACCCGAGGGCTGCGAAGTAATAGTAATGTTAGTAAGTAGTAATGTTAATATTTAAAAAATAGTCTCATGACCCACCTATTTAATTAGGCTTTTAAGTCAATGTTTTAATATACTTTTATCTTATCTTACTTTTTAGTTAACTTTATCTTATTCTAGTTTATTTTATTATTCTTTTTTATTAATTATTTTTTACTCTTATACTTAATCTGGTTCTTTTATTACATTCTTATAATTCATACTTTTATTTGGTTTTGTATTAAATGTTCCTATATGTTGATTTTAGCTAAAGTTGTTATTTGATTTTAGCTGTGTGTTTTTAATATGTGAATCACTTTGTGCTACATTTTATATGTATGAAAAGTGCTTTTTAAATAAAGATGGCTTGATTTATTGGGACAACACCCATATATAGATATACATGTCATTTATATAATACTTTATACAAACAAACAGTGTTCTCAAACAAAGAGTTGGAAGAACATCCCCATAAATCTTGTGAATCATTATTTGTTTGTTATATTATTTGTGTCCTCACCTGACTCTTTGCCCTCATAAATGGAGCACTGACATTGCAGATCTTCTCATTCCTCAGTTTGTCTTCATTGTAACACTCAATCTTAATGTCAGACTTGTCCTGGATCAGAAAGAAGAACAATAGTTTTTTTTGTTTGTTTTCTGTTAATGTAGCTGCTGGTCCAATCAAAGACTTCTTAGAAAAATGTAAATGCCTCACGGTGAACTCATACCTTGACTATGAGACTAGAGAAGCGTAGATTGGGTGTGTAGGTGATATTGAGGCGAGTGTTGTAGGCATTTTCTCCTTTGTTCTCCAGTCTGACGTCCATCACCATCCTTCTCCTGTTTCCCTCTAAAACCCGCAGAGATTCCTCCATCTCTCCTTCACTGACACGGCGACAGAAAGCACTACGAGACTGTACAGGCTGCGCACAAAACTGACTAGGAAGTAGGGAGAGAGGAGGAGACAACAAAAGGAAAACCATGAGTAAACAAGAATATGTCTGTGTATTCTTGGGTATTGTGATGAATATGTGTGTTCCTACCTTCGAGTCATCAGGTCGGTCATACTCTGCAGAGCAAGTTCAGGTATGCAACGGTCATCCTCATCACAGCCATTCCAAAAGGGGAGCTAGTGCACAAGACAGGCTTTTATAAGTGAAATAATCTAATAAACCATTCTTTTCCATACACTATGTTTTGCATTTTAGGTGCATGCAAATAATTTTGGTGTAAGGATGACACAGTAAGCCATTGGCTGCCTCTCACCTCAGTCCTTACAACAGTTGGCCAGCTATCATCTAGAACTGGTCCCTGATCTGGATCCTGCAGTGCCACTTGTGCAGCAAACACTATGGGCCTCGCATAGTCTGTGGTCTCCTAATTTAAAAACATTAAAAACAAAGATTAGTAGCTAGATTTACCAGCCTGGCATCAGCAGACCGATCTGCCAGAACAAACAAAACATGAGCTCACAGGTTCCTCTGGTTCTCAAGCTATAGCTTTACTCCATCATAGCACTTTCTCTATGGCCCTCAATTATTTATTGCTTTCAAAACATTTATACAAGAGTATATATACAAGAGAAATGCTCAAAATGTATTATGAGATTATAAGGTCATTTTAATATACTACAGCGTGTGTTGGTTTTGACCAATGTACTTCCTCGCTGCGGTGAACCCCATGGGACCTTATTTCGGAAGGAATATTTAAAGTAGTCAGCGGCGAAAGACGAGTCATTTAATGATCCTGTTTGAAGTTCATAGCCAAGGAATAATAAAAAGAAAAGTATAAGAAAATACATTATTTGAGAGACGAGGCGCCCGAAAGTCGCATATGTGACAATAACTTCCTTTTTCAACATGAGAGCCTCTGAAGCTTACCTTACGTATTTAATTGTGATTTTTTTTCTTAAATAAGGAACTTTTTTGATATAAACTGACAAACATCTATCTATAAAGCAAGGAGTGTCTGTGCATCTCTCTGTCAGATCAACCTCAGCTTTTGGGTATAGCTGGTGCACGGTGGTCCACGATCGTGTGCATCTTTTTTTGTGGAATCTTTCAATATATATACAAAACATCATTATTATCAATATTATTACCAAAAGTTAAAATCCCATAGGTGTGCTGTGGTGGTGTAGGCGGAGTGTGTTCGCCATTTAGAGCCTTGCTCTTAAGCAGCAGACCTGGATTCAATGAATGTCCTGTTTCTTCCTGCACCTATTGTGCAGCCAACATAGCAAAAGTATTGTAATGTCTCTCAAAAGACATTAGCTGTTCAGCAGCTACTTTATATTTCAGGCTAACACAGGCTGCCTCTCGCCTGTAATGCACTGGGATTGGTTCCAGCAGATCTCCATGACGCTAGTGAGGAATAACTGGGCATAGAAAATGACTGACTGGCTAACACAGGCTATTGTAGGTAACCTTCTTACTTCAAGACACGTTCACAGACCCACACACAGATGATAAAGTAAGACATTATCATATGTCCGGTTTTAAGGGGCCTATCAACACAATTTAATAACTGATATGCAAAATGCCATATGTACTTTTCAAATAAATTGTAGCCTTTTACAATAACTTATTGCATGTCTCTCTTTATCTCAATGTATGTCCACGTCTTACTCAATGTACAATCTGTCTATTAAAACTATATAACAGTCCAAAACATCCAAAAACATCTCTCACAATTGGTTCTCTTTTTAACCTTCACATGATACTAAAGCTTTCCACAGAATCTCAGCATGATGAAAACTCTTTCTACATATTTAATGACATTCAAAACTTCATGGCGATGACCATGTATATGACATTTGTGGAATAAACGAGTCTCACCATGACATGGAAGTAGATGTGTTCACAGGTTTCTTCTCCAGGAAGCACTGTCAGGTTTTGAGGCTGCAGCTTGTTGGGGTTGTCCAGTACGGCCCGAGGATTAAACCTTCGTTCCACAATGGAGACATTATATTTGATCCCTATTGGGCCATAAAAAGAGTAAAGAAATCACATTCATATGTGTAACCACAAAAGATCAACTATTTTTGTTTAAAAATGTAAAAAAAGAGATTAGATTCCATTCTTCAATCTAATTGACAAATAGCAGAAGCAGCCTATGGTAAATGACATCATTGTAGCGGTGCAAAGCAATATTTGCTTGACTCCTAACATATGATGAATGTGTGACCAACAAGAATTCGAACTCTCTGGCTTCACAAGTGAGTCATTTCCAAGCCGCATTGTTTTAGAGGCTTTCCGTTTATTGCCTTGTGTTTTCATGGCAGAAGGAAAAATGTACAGCAACTGAACTTGTGTGCACAGTCACAGTTTTGGGGCCAGCTAGAGAATTAGAGAGCGGCAGAAATCTTTAACAGTGCATGCAAAAAGCTCTGCCCAGATAATGGATTCCAAATAGGAAGCTGTTCTCCACTTTTCACCAATTACAGTTATCAAAGGTTTTTTTATCCTGTTTGGGTAAGAGAAACTGTCCATTCAATGAAAGTTATAGGTTTTACAGTGTTAACAGCCGTTGGGATACATGGCAGCATTTGTTATCCTTTTTTCACACTTAAATACTTCTGAACAACATAACTGCTTAAAAAACACTAACTACTCTAAATAGACATTTGCATAAATAAGTATAACTTCACTGTGACAGAAAATAAGGATTCCCTTTTGTGAAACAGACCACAGTAACCTCATAAACACTTGTACATCTGCCATGCATTACTAGCCAGACACGACAATGAGAGGAAAATGAAATAAACGTGTTCCACTGTTTGCATCCCTGGAAGACAAGATACTCCCTCTGTTCTTCCTCTACTCTGCTCTGGCATGCCTGATAGATTTGAGAAAGATGTTAGACGGTCAAGAGGTTAACTTAAGAACATGCTTTCCTGCACTTCTGCATCCTCGCATCCTATTCACAGGGGTGGAACCCTGCCGTTATATCTCGTAAATTAATAGTGTGCAGGTGGGCACAAACACCAGTCTGCAGGATTTAGTTGTCTATGAGCCGTCACCAGCACCTATTAATTAGAAAATACTATCTTTTGGAAACTGAACAAAGCAGACATAAACTCATAGATGCATTCCAACCAGTGTTCACATAATAAAAGGAACATTTGATAGTACTAAAGTGGTTCAAATGTACCAGTTTTGCCGGCGGCTTTGGCAGAGAAACAGCAGTAAGATCAGAATCTCCTTTCTGCTAGTAAAGAAACATTTTGCTTTGGCGCCACTCTGAATGGAAGGAGCCATCACAGCTTTTACGGGAAGCCTCATGGTGAAAAGTCAGCTGCGCCAGGACATGAAGGATATATGTTCAGACAGCCCAACGCCTTTTCTCACTTAAAAGCTAACCATGTTTCTTCCTGTCATGAATACTACAGCTAAAATATATGGCAGCTACACGCCCAAAATATAAATTTTTCAAATAGTCTGTTGAAGGATTGACAACAGAATAGTTGGAAGTGTGAGCATTTATCTTTTCTCAAAAACTAGATGTGATTCAATTGTACACATTTCAGAGTGAGTTACTTTTTTGTGCATATCTTATTAGGAAGTTTTTTTATTGTGTCCTAAATGAAAGCAATTAATTATATCATGCTCTGATCGGATCAGGATCTATAGATGCAATAAGTAAAATGTGAAAAAGTTAAAACTGCAAATAAGTCTGCTTTCCTATAGATGAAATAAGCCTTTATTAATCTTGGAGAGATGCCATACAGCAGCCACAGACAAATGGAGGAACCAGGAAAATTTTTTTCTGCAACGCTTCTGCAGTCATGGATTATTATTGCTGGCTCACCAATTTCCTGTGTGGGAGGAATGGCTGTCCTGGCAGTAATGTTGAAACATACGATGGCTGACATACAGGTCACATCTTTCCCACCTCGCTGACAGTCCTTCACAAAGATGTTGATCTTACTGGGCTCAAACCTGACAGTGGTATATATCCGCACGACGTTCTGTGACCTGTGAGGGCAGAAAGGTGTTAAAATCCAACCACAACCTTTTGTTATTATTTTGTCTAGAAACTGGAATATTACCACCTTAAAGTCAAAGCCGCATAATAGTTTTATACTAAGACAAAGTTTCTTTAGATTCTTTACTTGTGAAAATGTAGAAATACTGTCATTAAAAAAATAAAAGTAGTAGTAGTAAGTAAAAGTACTGCATCATAATATTTGTTACCCATCACAATTTAATTAATAGACAATAGAATATTAAACATAGCATAAAGTAATTATATTTTATTTCCTCAAATGTAATGGATTGGAAGTATCAAATGGAAATACTAGTACCTCATATTTTTAATTCAGTATAATACTTGAGTAAATATACTTAGCAACTTTCCCCCCTTTACAAATAAGGGACTTAACCTGTGTGTCGCAGAAATAAATGCAAAAAACCGACTGTTCCACTTTTGACAAGAGTATTATTTACATAATGAAACACTAACCAGAGGAGAACAGCGGCACCGAGGGAACCTACTGCCAGGTCCACCAAACCATCATCGTTCATGTCCATCACACCGTGGATACTACGTCCAAAGTACTGTAGCCCAGGTGCCAAGTCTGCTGCTGCTATCCTCTGAAACACAGAGAGCAGTGTAAGAGCAAACTGAAGGTACAAATACAACTCTAACAAGGTTCCATCATTAGAGTTGCTGTCATTTATGCACGTAGAATATGCAAATAAAACCTCTTATAGGACACATACAGTATGTGCACATAGACACCATTTACTAAAATACACTGGTGTTTATTCAGTGGTGAGCTGGCTTACTAATACACTATTACTAGTTCTATAACTTGTAGAAAACCACAGTTTATAGCTTAAAGGAGAATTATTATGCTCATTCGCAGCTCTGTGTTTTATTATGGAATTTTACTTGGGTAGCTTTGAATGATTCAATGTTAACAAAAACACTCCTTATTTATCTTATTCTGCCCCTTTAAGCAGCTCCTCAGGTCAGCCTGAGGGTACTTTTCATTATGATAATTTATGCTTCCTCATCTTCTCTCTTATTTTGTTCCCTCTTTGCCATCATGAAGGATCCTCTAATCCCCTAAATGTACCTGGAGGAGGCGACGAGAGAGGAGATGAGGACAAAAGAGATAAGGACGGAGGAGATGAGGAGAGAAGAGAGGAGGAGATAAGAGACACAGCACAGCAAGAAGAGATGAGGAGAGATGAAGAGTAAGAGACGTAATGCCCTTTAATTGAATGTGTCCATTGATTGGTCAAGTGATCTAAAGGCTTAGCTGCTGAGGTACAGCAGATCAGGAAAACTAACTGTGGAACAGGAATGACGCCACCAACGACAGCTGTTCATATTTATTCATGAAAAACAAAAAAAAACCAACAGAATCATGAATCATTCATAGAAACACTTTTGTAGCGTTATTATTTTTTCTTTTCCGTTTCAAGTATCATCTCCTCCAGGAAAATATGATGCTGCACAGCTGCGTATCTCCTATAAGTTATTCTCTGACAGCCAGACGCTGCTGTAGATCTATAATCCAATAATAAAACATCGGTGCACTTATCATATGTTTTTCTTCCAGCTGTCACTCAGTAGAAAAAACAAGTAAGAATTGTTAATTATTTGTGTATGATTTTTCACTTTAGAGTTTGAATTGTTACTTATTAATTTCTACATATTGAGAGTTATATTGAATTAGGATGTCCAAATTTATCAATTTAATTCCTATGATCTTTTCTCTGTCATATCCTCTCTGGGAGGAGCTATGACAGTGGCAATCCTTAAATTATTAGTTCCAGAGTCAATCTTAAGTGACGTCAGTTACTCAGGACGTGCTGCAAAGTAGAATAAACTGTCTGAATAAAGAATAATTTAAGTTTATTCATGATAAGCATTTATCTAGTAAATTATGTCAAACAAACAGCAATAAGTGCAAAGGGGCGGAAAATTTCCAGAACATTAAGCTCTTTAATTCTCCCCTGTGTTTTTTTGCCAATATGCATTCTTTCCATTGGAATGAACATGTTTATTTATGAGTTGAATTTGAATGTATCATTTAATTGAACAAGCGTCTGCTGTAGTGTGAGGGGTAATGGTATTTATCTGTGCATGTGCTCTATAACCAGAGGCTTAAACTTGAGTAAGATATTCTATCACAATTAAGCGATTATATATCTTTGAAAATTTGTCATCCGTCTTTTCAATAAATATATTTTATATTTAGTCTAATATGTCCAGTATTTAGTAGAATTATCTTATTCAAGTGGCAGATAATTTTGCTTATTTTACATCTTTTTGCTGATTCAAGTAGGAAATCAACCATTTTTGTTGTTCTTCAATGAGAAAATCCATTCAAGTTCTACTCACAATAGAATAAGAGAGAAATGTAAAACCATTATATTAGAACTGTTTGCATGTCAGCTTTATGATAAAACTAAATATTTATGTCTGTATACATAGCAGTGGACTTGTGACAAGTGTGTCAACCATAGCATCATAATATCCAAATGGATCAATGACCCAACAAAGTGGTCAGACATCACTTATCTGGATATCATTTGAAGCAATCACCAGGTAGTATTACGCTAAGTTGTGTTTTAGAGGACTCTTTCATCCAAAAGGAGCTGTGGCCTTAGTGTTTTGCACTTGATGACACTAAGCTAACAATTAATTCACATTTTAAACCGTCAATTAATCATTTCTACAGACTGACAGCTGGAAGGAAAAACTGATAACTGATAACTACTTGCACATTTTCTTATGTGATTGTAGATCCACAGCAGCATCTGACTGTCACAACAGAAGACACACACAGACGTTATTACAGACAGTACAGAGGCGATGAAAGTGAGCATTAAAAACAGCTGTATCCTGCAGAATATCTTTGGATAAAATATTACTTGTTTATTTTGAGAAAGTCTAAAGTCGTTTTGGATGATTTTATAGGAGACACGCAGCTGTGCGACATCACATTTTCCTGGAGGAGATTTTTGGCTAATACAAAAATACAAAAGTTACAGTAGTTTTTTATGATTGATTCAGGATTTTTTTTACTATATGGATAAATATGAACAGCTGCTGCTGATGAGAGGTAGCTTTTCTATCTGCTGTATTACAACAGCTGACTGTTGACTGTCCCGTCAGGTCACCAAACAATAAATACAGGACACCTTGCTGTCAACTTGTCTCCTCCTGGTGCATTTAAGAGATTTGAGGATCCTCCATGATGGTGAAGAGGGAACAATTTCCAGGTCAGGAGAGGAGAGAGGAGGTGAGGAGGCGTGGAAGCATAAATTAGCATAATGAAAAATACACAAGCTGCTTTAGCTGCTGTCTCTTTAAGACCTGCATCCTAATGAGCCTGCTCTGTTCCCCATTAGACAATTTCCTGAAGTCATGTGATGCAGGTATAAGTTACTGCTGATGCAAAACCAACATTTTCTGCATCTTTAATCCTTCTAATTAAAAACTTAAAAATGTTTAACAGGAGATTTGTGAAGAATTTACAGGAAATGAAATGTGTTTTAGTGAATTAATGGAACTTCGTTAGCTGCACCAGAAACGAGGTGAGACTAGATGTGGAGATATTTGGAGCCATTTGTTCAGCGAATCAGTCAGAAATGTTGCAGGAAGGAAGAGTACAAGCAGGAACAGTGATAGTGTGACGTTTGATGAAGAGCTACATGCAACCAGCACACCTCTAACATGTAATCTAATTCACTGACGTTGCTGTGCTGTGTGTAGACAGAGCAGTGAGTGATATGTTTACCTTGTTGTTTGAAACTTCGGAAATGTTTATTATTAATACATATCTGACATCATACCATTATATGTAGTGTATATATAACAATGAATAATTGATATAATAATAATAAACTTGCTTAGTAAAAGGGATTTCAGCTCTAAGAAAATTCCGCTACTGTTTGTGGTTGTTAAAGTTTTGTTTAGTCTACATGGACTAAAAAATGCAGACCAAAAATACAGATGGTTCACTGAACTGTCGTGCAAAATGTTATATCAGCCCTGAAGACAGAATATCTTTGCATTACCCTTCAACTGCAAAAATGTTCGTCATATCAGGTGACTATATCTGTTTTTGGTACAGATAGTTCTATAGAATTATCTTGCATTAACTTATTTTACTCATTCTACTGGCAGATCATTTTATTCTTTAATTTTTTTTCTTTGTTTTGGTCAATTAAATTTTGTTTTGGGACAATGCTCTTAAAACAAATTGACATTGAACATAATCATGGAAAAAGACTTAAAATAAGCAAAATTATCTTCCAGTGGAATCTGCAATGTGATTTCCACTGGGGACAGGGGATGAAGTGTGGATGCAATGTCCCCCTACTTTTCAAAAGCCTGTTTTTGTCCCTTGTTACTTTTAACATACACTCACACACTGTAGACACAGATAAAGTTAACGTTAATGACCAACTATGCTTGTTACTTTAAGTATAATAAAACCTTTGCTAGCAAAAGCCAGTACTTTATCAATACACCTGATCAACGAGCATAAAGTTGTTCATCTAACACTGCTGTTTTCCACAAGCAGTGCATTAGCTCTGCTAATAGTTTAATAGACTGTTTGTGTTAGTTTGTCACTCTTAAATCAGTCTCATCTCTTAAAATGAAATGACGAAGCAGCTCCTCCTCTTCAACTACACCAGAGGTCAGAGGTCAGAGGACAGGAGGAATTCATGTTCATGATTCCTTTAGCTCAATTTCACTGAGTCATCAAAAATTGTTGATATCAGGATTATTATTCATGTTACTGACATCTTTGATTAGTTTCCTGTCAGATATGAATTAATCAGAGTTTATATAGTTGCTTTACTGTTGTGGCTCTCGTTACATTCAGCCTACCTGTTTGTATTTGCGCAGTATTCTGTTCTGCTGACTGAAGAAGACATAAATGGCTCCTTTGTGGTCATCCTCCAGTGGTGCTCCCACCACCAGGTCATTGAAGCCATCACCATTTAAGTCAGGGACAGGAGCTAGCGATGAACCGAAGCGAGCGTTCTGGCCGCCGTTATGAATCTCCAATGTACCCTCAAGGATAAAACGGTTCTGAAAGAAACAGGAAATGTTCATCACTGTCGAGCTTGTTTCATGTTATTCATGAATTTATTCTTTGTTAGCTTTTGGTGCTTCATGTCTTATTGCATGTTCATGAACAATTGAACACGTATAATGGGGCACATAGTCTGTAAAGTTGGCTGCTTTCAAAAATATGTAAGTGTGTAAGTGTTTGAGTTCCCTTTGTTTCCTACATCATAAATATCTGAAGGAAATCCCTTCATAGCCGATAGTGTTTGTTGTCTTTTGACAAAAGAATTTGTGATTGTATACTTTGGTCATGATGTTGATTCCAAAAAAAAAAAGAGGCGCAACAGAGACTCTGGACAAAAACATTCTAAGATGAAAAAAAAAAACAACCTTTCATGTATTTCCAAAACTATACTCTGGATTTTCCTCCCAGAACTCCCTAAAGTACAATATGTCTACATATGAGTGAGTAAGTTTAACATTCTTTCACAATCATTCATTTCACAATCTGGGACCTATTGTTCTGGTTTCTATAGAGAACTTTAACATGGCATTGTACTCACACAATTGCTCTAATAGAAAAGCTTTTCAGTAGAGTTAAGGAAATTAGTTAAAGAAACATTCTGAGCGTTAAAGGTCCTGTATAGAAGAAAGGTACATTGTTATATATCTTTTTGATTATAAGAAGGTCTAGGAGGCCTAAGGGACCGTTAAGGAAATACAGTAGGAGCCTTAAATCTGTTCTTTTAACTGATTTTCAACAAAACCTCAACGACTTCCTTGTGAGTCATTTAAAGAATCTGAATAACTTCTTTGTATAACTTGGCACGTTCCCCCGCCTGTGTATCAAGTGTAACACAAAATTTTACTGGCCAGTATATTGAAAATGTCATCTTTTGGCCTAAATGAAACCAGGTTGTTAAAAAATGTTTATTTTCTTTTAACTTTCAAACTCTGCAGGGCCTTGCTTTGCAGAGATAAATATTTTCCTAGTTATCTCCAAATGGGATCTTAAGTAATTGTAAATATGTTTTATTTATTTACTTGTACTCTGACCTTGAGGCTGGGGTTATGATATTAACTAATATGTGAAATATGACCAAGCTCAACATTTATATTGCGCTGTAAATAGTTGTAATATTAGCAGCTGGGGTGTGAATGTTTCACATCTCATAGCTTTAATTTTACATGAAACCTTGTGTATTTTTGTCTTTTAATGATGAAAACAATTACATTTCCTACAAAAAATGCACTTGCATTACTGCTGTAATGCAAATAACCATCCATTACAAATGGAGTAAAATAATTTACATATTAATCTATATTTTTAAAAAATAAAATGATATACCTGTCATAAACATGTCTAACAAGGGAGCAGCACTTATATTCAGATGAGGGAGGCTGCTTTTCCAATCACATCTCTCCAGGCCCAGGAGTAGTGACATGTAATAACCTCTTCAAGGACTCAGTACTCTGCAGTTTGGTGCATAGGCAGAAACAACATTCAGGATCCATCCTCCCACCCCAAGTTGGAGGGAGGCTACCTTCTTATCCACAAGGGTGAACCCCAATGTACAGGCACGGAGTCAGGGAGCAATAAGTATTCCCACCCCTGCTCAGCGCCTCTTATAGAGAACTACTCCAGAGTGGAAAAGAGCCTAAGGAGCCAAAGAAGACTGGTTCTGGATCCCTCTTTTCCACTCCTGCAAGTGGCGACTAGTGGGAAGAGGTTTGGGTTCGAGTTCATGCATCAATATCACTCAATGTACCTGCAGACACCCACATAATTCATATGAACTGCATCAACTGAATAAACAAGATACAGAAAGTCTGTACAGTATGCACACGTTTCTACAATTGAAATCACAAACAAAAAATAAGCTGGCAGGATAGAGCCTCTATTGAAAACAGAATATTCCAAAAGGACATTTTCAAAACGATATAAGAAAGCCTGGTTCGAACCGCATTCCTAAGCAGATACAAGCGTTCTGGCACACTTCTCTTCTCCAGTCAAAGGGCTGATCTGTTCTTCGAATGATCTGTCGTCTTATATTACATCTGCTGTATATATTCTCTTCAACAAGATCAGGGAAGAGATCATTATCTCTTAACCCTCCATCCGGCTCTGTTTGTTGTTTCAGTTATCACAAAACCATCATCAGTCAACATTTTATGCTGTAATTTATGCAGTGAAAAGTTTCATATAAGTTCCTTTTACCAAGCAGAAGATAAAAAGAAAAGATAACCCTTTAAATCTGCCTGTTTGAACTCAAATATCTTTAGTATCCGTCAACAAGAAAGTGAGGAATTCCGGTCAGGATCATAAAGGAACTAAGGAATGCAGTAAAGTTTTAGTATATTTATTTGAAGTTCTATTCTTAGCTAGTGTCTGATGGAAAATATCCATGTCTTTGGAAGCAACGAACCAACTGGAAACCATTCTGACAAATTGGAGCCAAATACTTCAGTCAGTAGTAGTCATGCATATCATTGCTCCACTTGGCATTTCAGCTCATAATATAATTTAGAGTTGGCAGACAAAACATGAGATCACCTGTTTTTCAGTGGAATAAATGGGAAGCGGGTTGATTTAGGAAGGTAGCTTTTACTTCTCAGATACCATGATGTGTGCATGCATGTGTGACAAAAGGGGAGATTGATGGAGAAATGGGGGAAAATATATTCAGTGGTGTATAAATGTGAAACATATGGTTTGTGTGGAGGCCATAAAGGGTCACAGCCAGCCTGCAGTGGCTCAGGAGAAACTTTAAAGTGCAACTTCTGTATGTGTTAGACACTGAATGGAATTTTCATTTTTGATTAGGTGCCAGATTTGAGCGTACTTTTTTCCCCACTCGCAGAAGTTTTAGTCAAAACCCTCAGTGCAAATGAAAAATGGTTTCGGCTTACGATGATCTTGACATTGTTAATATTTCTTACACTTATTATATCATATTTGCATACACCTATATTATAATTTCCTTCATTCACAATTCCAACATTGCATGACCAATTATCTTTCTGCCTTTAGTTAAAAAGTGGCCAAAGGGGACTACGGAAGTCATCAGGGACATAAACATCATCAAACCCAACACTACAGAAACATTCAAGTCATGTAACCACAGTTGCATTTAGATCAAATCTAATGTTTTTCTAAGCAAAATATGTAGGTATCATACACTTTATTTACCACAGAGCTTATTATCTGCAATGATCCAAAATCTAATGGAAAAATCCCAATGGCTTTTTGATGAGGAAATGAGTATGACCTTAACTTCAAGGTTCTTCATCCCTGCAGCACTCTATTCTGCTACTGTTTTAGATCTGTCTTTCAGATCTATTATTAGACAACCCACCTCCTCCCTAGCACCACCATGAGCTCCATGATATCCAAGGAGACTCCTCCAAAGGTTTCCATCAAGCCCCTGCTGGCTCCCCTCCACCATCACTGATGTCTCAATTCTAGAGGGATCTCTCCTTTTATTTCTCCTATTATCATAAGGCACAATGTGCTTTATGAAAGAGTCTAATGACAAAATGTCTTGTCAATAACATCAATAAATATTTAATATCCTTCCTTTCTTATAAATTAGTGATATTTCACTCCAAACCAAACTGTTATATTCATGGTGGCACTAAAGGAAAAGTTATTGGATCACCAAAGTCAATATTATTCTCTGTCTGTGAACCATGTGTGTCTGTACAGAATTTTATGGCAATCCATCCCATAGTTGTTGAGATGTTTCAGTCTAGACTGACCTTTGGAATGACCAACTGGCCCACATTGTCTTTCCTCGAGCCACACCACTTGCACGGCTAATAATTCTATACACACAGATGAACGCTGCCAGTAGAATTGCATTTTTTGGCTTTTTTTGGTAGTAAACTTAGCAGTCACTGTGGATTTATAACATTCACTGTAACCACAGTGACATTTTTTACCCCGTTTTCCAGAACAACATCACTGTGCAGCATCTACAGCCACCTGAATCAACCGCATCATAAAAAATAAATCGCCCTGCACATTTGGCGATGTTCTCTGATGATGACATTCACAGGCTGATTTCTTTCAGTTAGTTTTTAACTGTTAAGCTCAGCTTGCCACCTGTGATGTGGTGTGGGTCACAGCAGATATTTTAATACCTTCTCCATGCCTGTTTAATGGCTCAAAACAGCTGAAGACATTTATTATTCCAATGCGCAAGACAGATCTGGAACAGTGGGAAATTTCCTTCCAATAAAGTAAGCTCTTGTCTCGAAATTACTTGCTGTAAATGGGTTTAGAAGTGGCAGAATACTTTCCTGTTGAGTTCATGCTACATATCTCTAAAAGTCTGTAGACGGACAAAGTTTTGATCTCCACATTTGATCTGGACAAGTTCATGTGTCAAATGTCTGTCTGCAGCATGTCATGTTAACTGTGGAGCTGGAATCCAGCAGCGTCTATGTGTTACTGGAGACTTCTGCTGGGGTGTGTCAGGAATTACTGGTATTGTCTGGAGTCTGTGCTCAGTTCACTCAAACATTTTGCTTGGTCCAAAGTTGATTACATGTATGTAGTTGTTATAGGTTGTAGAGTGTGTACCTACCAGCTCTGTCACCCTGTAGATGTAGACCTTTCCCTTCTCCAGGCCTCCGTTGAAGAACATTGGTGCTGCCACCAAAAGGTTGTCAGTAACACCGTCTCCATCAATGTCTAAAGGAGCAATCTCACTGCCATAATAGGAGCCAATCTAAACAAAGTGAATATAAATAGCATGCTCAGATTAATTTACAAATTGAATCCATAGCATTTAACACTTTCAAAAACAGGAATCATTTATTTTTACATACAGAATGTATGAAATAAAACATCTAAAAGCTAAAATCATATCAAATGCAAGAATATTATCAAATGATAGAATCTTGAAAGTGAATCTTATCATTCAGGGTTCATGGACTGTGTGGATTGTGGATGCATGCATGGATTTGTGTCAGTTTAGGGTTTTTTTGTATAAAAAGGTTTGAGAACTGCTGCCTTAGTGCATTTATTTTATGAATTTAAATTCCTCCTATATGCCTACTATATCTCCCGATCTTCTTGATTTCTTCCCCTGTTAAACCACGTGTTGCTTAATGATTTACCGATAGTCTGGTGTCACTTTTGAACGTGAATATTGTAAACAAATGTGCGCCTGTGTTGTGTCAATGCAAGTGGTCCTGATAGGTTAGGAGATGCTCAGACTGTGGGAGCTTTACCAAGAGAGGCTGCATCAGTCACTGGATGGAACACTGTCTCTTGGTTTTCAGATTAGAAACATGTGCGTATAAAAAAAACTCTTTTCTTATGAATTTAGAGATCAAGAAAGGTTTCTGCAGAAAAACATCTGCTTTTCTGGAGAAGCTGTTGCTGACAAGGTACAATGTAAGCTGCTGCAGGATCACTTCAGGCTCGCAGCCTGTGAACAGCTGCCAGTTATGAGTGTAGCAGTCATTAACACGCAGCGCCACATCCCCCTGAAATGATGATCGCTTTTAAATTTAGACTCAGACCGTGAGTTTAAATCCTTGCAGATGACTTGATGTGCATCTACAGTCCTAATCTTGGACATACAATAATCATTTACATCACCAAATTAAAAATAAACAGTAATATAGATTACACGCATTGAATCAGTCGATTTAGAAGCTCATCCTGTGCGTGTGCAGTGTGTTATGTTTATGTCATTTGGGCTGTAGCAGTGGAACAGTCATTTTATTGAGCTCAAATTTCAAAATGAAAATCCTTTTGGCTGTTGGTCTTTTCCATTAAAAATACTGCATGTCATGATAATTTTTCCAACCATTTTTTTTCTTAATTTATATGTTCATGAATTGGAATAATTCTCATGCCCTCTTAAGTTTTATATATGGGAAATAGGAGGCAAATGTCAAAAGCAGAGATAGAAAGAGAGGGGATTTAGCCCTTAATTTGTCTGAAAGCGCCCTGGCATATTTATAATAGCATTTATACCCATTATGGAAGATGCCCCTTGATGAAAACAGTTAGTTTTGAAGTGTTGAATTTCTAGTTAACTATTTCCTGGTGTTGTCTCTTCATTTTGGCAGTCAGAGTCACTTAGAGCCACTTCTATGAGTGAAAGCTCAGACTGCTGTTGCTGTTGTGGCTGCAAAGTGGTTCTAAGAAAGCAATGATTTATTTCACAATCAGAATGTAATCCGATAGCACTCAGAAAGGTTAAAAGAGCCCACGATTAAATTATTTTATCTCTCAAGTTTGCAGAGGGCTTTCCCAGAAGCCTCTGGTGCACTAGTCCCACCAGCCAGTGTCTAAACACACAGCTGGAGACTGAAACCAATTGAGCTTTCATGGCTAAAACTGAGCAGAAAGAATTGGAGTGTTAAATGTGGCTTAAGACTGGATAAAATGCAGTTTTATATTAATACAAATATTATAATGATTATAAAAATTGCTAAATTGCTGAAAACATTTGGGATGATGAAATTACACAGCTCAACAAAATATTTGGCATTTATAATGGTCCTTGTTGCACTGCTGCATTATTTCAAAGCTGAAATAAGCAGTGTGTAACAAGTCTTTACTGTAGAAAGGTGCTACCTGCTGGCCTTTGAGGGAGTGCAGGATGGTGAGGTTGCCCGAGTTCTTCAGAGTGAATATGATGACTTTCCCGGTGTGGTTGAAGCGTGGAGCTCCTGCTACAAGTAGACGACCGTTTCTGGCCGACACTACAGACGTCACCGTATAACCTGATGATATAAAAACACACATGGATATATATATATATATATATATATATATATATATATATATAATATTAACCCTTCAAAGTAGATTTAAAATGGAACCTACATTTTACTTGTTAATGTGTTTTACCAATGGTGTGTGCTTAGAGTGATGAGCTTGACCTTTAGGTTGTATCTCATGGTGCTAATCCTTATGACTCAGGGAAAATTTGTAGGAGTTAAGTGTTCAGGTACATGTAAACGGAGCAGGACGTTCTGGTTTCTCAGGTTTCTCACATTTCTCTTTCTTCTATTTAGGCTTTTCCTACTAAAGGTTCCACTCATTCTCCATATACTTTTCCACCTTCGTCTCTCATCTTCATACCCCATTTTTCCCCCAGCTTTAACTTTCTCTCTGCTTGTCCAACATTATGCTTCCACCTCATATTACTATTGAGTCTAGAATGGCATTGGCAGCCTGGTGGATAACCACTGATGGCAAAAGCAGAGGTCTTGTGGTGGTGAAGTGAGATGGTGCTGGATGTGATGGGAAGCACTGGAACAGTGGGGCACTTTATAGAGATTTTTTGCAGCTAGGACAGTTAGTTCTAAACCACAGGTCTTGTACCAGGACAGCCAAACATGCCTCCACAAAAAAGAGGATGTAAATAAAAATGAAAAGCTCAAAAAAGGTCAAAAGGATTTCAAGCAAAAATGCTTTCAGCTTATTTGTTCTCTCTTTTTAACCACAGCTATCAAAATCCAGGCACAGTTTTTCCACTTCTTTTAAGGAATTTCAACATTTCAGCACTCTGTCCACTCACCCAAGTAGGCACCATGGTTTTTGAGCTCTTCAGGGAACTCCAGTATGTAGGAAGATTTTGGAGGGACCACCTTCCCCTGCCGTGTTTCCTTCAGCACTGCTCCGTTCCAGTCATAAGCCCCAACAGCTCCCACTAGAATCCCGTCCTGTAGGTGAGGTGCAGTAAGGTTCATTAACAAGTTTAATAAAGAACGACCTGGTTCTACTGACCGGTTGTATTGACCGGTTGTACTGACTCTATGACATCATATACAATCATGGAACATGAGTGTGACCACGATCAGAAAACATTATGAGGTTTGACTCATTTTACTATAGTTTCAGTCAGATTAGTAATAGTGTTGCTCAATTTGTGGTAAAAACCTAATCCTGGTAAGAGTGATAAACAGAAACTACATTTTAGGATTGAATGAACTATATTGACTCATGTTTATGCAACAGCAGGATTTAGCAACTGCTGAAAGTGAGTAAAAGTTTAAATCTGTTCACCCATATTTAAAGGCCCCATATGGTAGAAAGGCAGATTTTAATGTTTATAGCTCTTGATGCTTCTGTGAAGTTGTGATGTCATAACTATACAGCCTGTCATTCACATCCATTCAAATCAACCAGGATTAGAGGCTCATTAATATTAATGAGACAGACGAAATGTAAAACTATATTTAAATGATTTTTAGTACTTCAAACTACAAAGTATATATCATTATAAATACATTCCAGGAAAAGTATACAATATAGGACCTTTAAATCTGCTCATCCATATTTATGCCTTAAGATAAGTTTTGAAAACCACTGGCTAGACTGTATTAACGTTGAATTAGGAAGCTACTTCATCAACAGTCTACACGAGAACATTTTATAGATGGAATACTAACCATAGTTACTATGACCACTAAAATATGCCTTGACGTTCATTATCAAATCACTGCTACCTCTTGATCAGTCTGTATTTATGACTCGTCCTTCAACAAAGGAAACAAACCAGCAAGTGCAATTAGCTCCAGACACAAGGAGGCAGAGAGGAGGGATTTTATCTTCCATGGTTCACCATACTTTGTATCTCTGACACCGTAATTATAGGGTTGCTGTACTTAATGAGCTCACTTTTTTCTTTTGCCGTACACAATATGCCGACAACACATTTTCCAGTGTTTGAGCATATGCTGGAAGGTTTGCACTTCCTTCGTGAAAGATGGAATTGTGTGCTCACCAAGCTCGCACTACGTCACTCTCTGACAGCAGCGTTATGCCCATGCGGTTATCTGTTTTGGTGAAAATGGTCTCCATGGCAAATGAATGAAACCCCAAAACAACCCAAACAGTGACCTATTTCTACTGCAGCAGCACATACAGACATGCTATGCTGCATCTAACTTGGGTTTGGAAGTCAGCTCTTTATCATTCTGGAGGACAGAGTGGTGATTCTACATAAATATACTGCACACTTTGTGTGTACAAAGTCCACAAACAAGTGATGTATATTCTGTAGCTTGGAAAATAAGGGAATCAGTTTTAAGAGATCATTTTTTTCCAGCAATGTTTACCTACAGTGAGCTAAACAAACAACAGATGGAGAAATAGCTAAGTATGCTAATACACAAAACGTCTGGATAGTATATGACATAAGCACCCTTCAGAGTTGGCACATATCACATTCAGCAAAACCATCTGGATCCTGAAGACTGTTTTTCTCCTTTAAAGGCCTGACATTCTTTCCAATAACTTATCCTACTCTCAACACCCAGGTTGGTGTTGTTGAGCATCTCTGGAATCTGGTTTTGTGGACACAATTTCCAGCCATTCCTGCCACCCAGCTACAAATTCTGCTGCATTTTTATTTTTCGTCATTAAATGGGATATATTTATTTCCCACTCGACAAATCACAATATGGAGAACTGGAAAATTAAAGTGGTTGCCTCAGCAAATATCTGCTTGGAGCCAGAGTGAGAGGAATGAGAATAGATTATTATGAATAGCAAGTACAGTAGAGATGTGCCTTATCTCCCTCCTCCAGCTGTGTCTTCCTCAAGGCCAACACACCTGCGACTATCTCAGATAAAATCATAATCCTCTAGGAAGTAAAAGGAAAAACAACCCATTCTGTAGCAGAACTGTCTCAATCTGTCTCAGCTTTTCACTAATATGTTTCTCCGGGGAACAAGTGGTGTCTTATTTCCTATCACTGCATGACTGAGGTGGAAAGAGGCCTATCTTCTCTGTCATGGGTTCCTAAATCAGGATGACCTAAACCTCTGGGGCCACACAGCAGGCACCTCAGGGGGGACTGGAATGTGATAAATGGCAGATTGTGGGGAGGACTTATGATGCGCCAGAAATCGAGACAATGTGTTGTTCTATGTGTTGACAGATGGTATGAGACAATGCGGCAGCAGAAGTAAGGCTCACCTCGACGTTGTGTGCGGAAAATCCAGCCTGAGACATCTGGAGACCAAACGCTGTCCCGTTCTTACTGGTTCCTGTGTAAACAAGTCAGTCTGTAAGAATTCTGAACCGCTGCAGCAGCAGAGAAACCTAATCTCCCAACCACAATCATAATCTGACGAAAGCCATGGCACCGGAGTCACAATGTGAATGTTTCATATTTAAAAGACTTAAGGCATAGTTTAGGTATAACTTTTAATGCTTAGTCTTTTGGCTTTTTGTAGTGTTTCCACCAGGGCTGCAATTAATGATCTCTGTCATGATCAATTAATCTCTGAATTTGATTAATCCTTTAATGTATAAAACATTACAAAAGGGGTAGAAAATGCCCACCAGAATTTCCAATGTGAAGTGCTTATATATTCCATGGAAAGTTAAAACACAAGCAGTAGTAGCAGCAGTAGCAGTAGGAGCAGTGACAGTAGTGTAGCAGTAGTAACAGCAGTATTGCAGTAGTAAGAGTAGAAGCAGGAGTAGTAGTACAAGCAGTAGTAGACTTGTAGTAGCAGCAGAAGCAGCAGCAGTAATAGTAGTAGCATTAGAAACAGTAGTAGTAGTACTAGTACTAGATGTAAAAGCAGTAGTAGTAACATTAGTGTAGTGTAGTTAATAAATTATGAATAAAAACTAATTCCTTGCAGAACCTTCCAAACTGAAGATGCGTTCTCCAAGTGCATCCACGATATCCTTCAGAGCAGACTCATCTGTCACATTAAAGAAGTGTTTGTCATCTGGGTCACTGGCAATGTACTTGATCTCATTGAGGAAGGCCTCAGGGTTGATCCCTCTACGGTTGTAGTAGCCAAGGACCTGTGAAGATAAGATGAAACCATCCGTCAGTGTCTGTGTGCATGACGGAGGACCGACTTCATTAATCACCTTTGGCATGTTAATAGCCTGCAACAGGTGGTTATCATTACTACTCTTTGAGAACATCTTTTGGGGTCTTCTACACTAATGCCGGTGCTGTCACCAGCCATCAGTTGACAACCAAATGAGTTCAGAGCTTCTTGACAGTTAAAGCCACTGGATGAGATCAAGTGTGCCATTATCTCACTCCAACAGTGGCACAAATACAAAAGTAAATAGCTGAACACCTTCCTGTACTTTCCAAATTTAAGCATTGGCATCACATGACCAGTGCAGCTTAACTTGATTAGCTAGATAAATTCAGAGGCTAAAAATTCAGATACCTACAGTTATGCATTTAATGAAAAAAAAAACTGTGCTAGAAATTTAGTGGCTTTTAAATTCTAAATCTGGTAAGACAGGTTTACTTCCATACAGAAACCTAACCATGTGGGCTGCAGGAGATCATTTACACCTTAATCTTGGCTTGCACTGAGCTTATGTTTGGAGATCTCAGAGTGCTGTGAGTGTTTTGGCTCCAGTCTGTTGAGAGTCTTCAGCTGAACTCCGTGAGGTCACCACATTAATGTTTATGGTGTTTTCATGCTGCACTGGAAATTGGGTAGCCATCTGAAAACTGAATTAACAGCTACAAAGTGTAAAGTGTAACCCAGGTGAATGATCGTTCTAGCAGACTCACAGCAATGGCATAACGGGTGATGCCGTCTTTCTCACTGTCCTCGATGGCTTGCTGGAGATCCGGACTGTCATGTGACTCTCCATCAGTTATCACTATCATCACCTTCTTGGCACCGCGCCGGCCTCCTTGTTTGAAAGCTTGTGAGCTGTGGTAACACGCATCATATGTTCAGTAAAGTAAATCATAGAATGCGGAAGCAGCAGAGCTGTGGTTTGCAGATATGTAGCTGGAGATAGCGTACCGTGCTGTGCTTATACCAAGAGCTGTGTTGGTCTCCTCTCCACCACGTTGGTTGATGCTGCGAGCTCTCTTCACCACTTCTTCAACCGATTTGTAGTCGCTAAGTTTGAACTCGTGGACAACCTTCTCACCGTACTGAACAACTCCAACCTGACAGAATTACAATGATATTGACCTCCCATTATTAGGACAGTCACAGTTAAGCATCTACATTCAGGTAAGTGATGATTATATATGAAACAGTCACAGCACAGTAGACAATTAAAACTTTTACTAAGAAAGTGCATTCAAGAGCACAATAAACCTGCAAATCATTTGCAAAATAAAGAAACAATAACTTCAAGTTAACACCTGCAGTGACAAAGGACACATGCATATTGGCTTTTATTTGTAAGGAGAACCTAAGTAATTCCTCCCACCCTGTAGGTAGGTCCTTAATTCAGAAAACAAAATACATACAGTAGTCAATGGCAAGAGACAAATAATTTATTGATCTGGTTTGAATTGTGTCATGAATTACAAACATGATGTTTGAAAAAATAGATTTCCAAGTCAAAAATCTGCAATTAGTTGTAAAACTGTTTAAGACTGCTCGCTCTTTCTCTTCACAGCTGATAAAAGGAACAGTCGTCTCTGGATAAAACAAATCAGCTCAAATAAATTGGTGCATAAATGTCGGTGTTGGCGACCTATACTGTGCATGACTAGAGATGAGAAACAAGTACTTTATTGTTTCTACACTTTATTTTTTTAAACATCAAAATCTTTTGTTGCACTATAAATTGATAAACATCATATGTGTCATTCATGGTACAATTTGAATGGGATCGAGAAATGATATGTTCCTCTTCACCACTGAACATTTTTTTCCCCCCAAATAAAGTCTTGGGGGGGTCAACGGGAAGGTGAGGGACTTGGGCTCTCTATTCCTTCCTTTCTCATCTTACACACCTGTATTTGACCTGGTCCAATATAGAACTTCTGAAGAATGTTGATGAGAAAAGCCTGCACTTCATACCAAGGGTAGATGGAGTTTGAGCCATCCAGAACAATCACTATATCCATATAGGTCTCACATCCTGAAAAAACATTCAGAGATGAGAAATGATCATGAGAATACAGTTGTCCATCATGGAGAAAACAGACACAAGACAAGTAAATAATCTCCATCTGTAAAAAACTCTTAAAAACTATTCATGATTGTTTTCTCAAACAGAAACGATACTTTAAAGCTTACTTTGAAAAGCAGGCGCAATCGTTCTGGAGAACTTGAAGCTTGCATTGACTCTGGAGCATATGCCAGTGCTGTAGTACGAGCTGCCGCACTCATAGGACCATAAAGGGCCACATGCCTGGAATATAAAGGAAATCATTTATACCAGCAACATTATAGACCTCAGGATCTTAGTGCGAATAAAAAAAAAGTTATGTTCATGCTTTCAGAGAACAAGACAACCGTGTAATCAAAAAACAATCTTGTGGGATTGTCCTTTTTTCCCATTTTGACCATTGCCATTTTATTGAATACGTTTTTACTCAGAAACTATTACCATTTATTATATATCAAGATGATATATCCAATGAGTTTTAAACTGTTCTCACCACAAAGCTGTTGTCTTTAGGGTTCGATGTGAGCGTCATTCCCAGCCTCATCTTGTCCTTCCGCTCCGATACGTTGGTCAGAGATATCCTTCCTTGAGGGAACATGAATGTCAATGAGATGTTGGACATATATGATCATGTCTATCTACAATTCAAGGAATCTCTGTCATTCTGGATATATGTCGTACATCTCAACAACTGTTCATCCGATCAACTTCACACTTGGTGAATGTATTGCTTGTGACAAAAGGAAGGGCAGTGTCATAATTGATGCAATTTAGCCAGATGGTGGCACTATAACAATAAACTTCCCTGAATCCTGTGGATTTCGTCAATCAATCAAAACAAGCCATTCCCATTCATGTACATATATTTTGCTGCTCGACAAAGCCATTACGCTTTGGAAAGCAAGCAATAAGTCTATTCTGACCGGCACTGCACTAGTATAGATCAATACAGGCACTATCCTTCAGAAAACAAACTAAACTTCCCCCATCTGGGACGTGGTGGTTTGTTTATTACAGCCTGGCCAGCCAAAGCAGCGTCTACACTACATCCTCACATCGAAACATTTACTTGATAAAACTTCTTGTGCCCAACTAACCAGCAAAACATGTGTGACCGGTATAAGGCTACCCTTGAGGTGTGTGGTACAAACACACATGTGGTAATGTAAAAATAAACAGTGAAATGTGGAATGATTGGTATGATGGTACCTACTTCTGTCTCACACATGCAACCATGAAGCTTACTGTGTGACACATGCAGAAAAGCATGCAGACAAATAATCCCCTATACATGCATGCATCCAGATGTTGAACAGTGTTAAGTGATACTGTACCTAGGTTAAGCTTAGAGCAACCATTTCCATTGGTCCGTTTGCTGAGTGAACATTTATATACATCTCCGGTCTGGTAAGGACCATTCATTTCATATGGGGCCCCCACTAATAACCTGTAAAACACAACATCCAAAAGACAGAAATATCAGATAAATGTAATGAAATTGAAATTAAGTTTTATTTAAGAGTATAGTCTTTGTCTTTGAAGGAATATGACTAATATCATCAGTAAGCCACAATAAACACACTAGCAACAGTGCAATATTCCCGTTGCAAAATCTTTAAAAGTTTATCGGAACATAATATGACACTTCAGCTGTCTGAGGAGGTCAAATAAAGTTGATATTGTCTGCAGTTTTATTTTTCGTATAACATTTTACTTCAGAGCTTTACTATAACATTCACTTTGAGTTTCCTCAGTGTTTGCCTGTTGAGCTGCTGTGGAAGTATAGTAACACAGAAAGACAGAAATTAAAAAAAAGACTAACTTAATTACATCTACTTGATTTGACTCATTTAATGACCAACGCTTCATACTTAAAATACCATTTTAAATACATTTTTGCAGGCAAGAAGAACTGTGGATTTTGTTCTTAACTTATATTGTGCAGTATAACCATCTTCTAATGGTCAGTATGAACAGGAGGAATTACAGAATTCAAAATGTTCATTTGTACATGAATGAATTTATTTGGTGCTAACAAAGAGCCCATCAGCGCCCCTACCACACACAACATACACACATATTAGGATACAAACACAATAAACCCCTAAGGCTTATTTCCATTGTGGTCCTCATTAAAACATAAAAACAACCACAAGTAACAAACTACGCCAATTGTAGAAAAACACCAAGTAGCAGCAGTTCACTATTGTTTAAAGACAGATTTGTGAACGTACTACAAAATACCAGGGCACACACACACACGTTTGTGTATTTAAACAACATTATATAATACATATTTGAATGATTTTCACTGTTAATGTGCCCATTTCTATCCATGTCTAAAATGTTCTACTAATGTATGGTTATGTATGGTCAAGGTTAGGCATTTGGAACCACTTTTACCATCAAGATTAAAACTGACTTGTGTTTCTTTCTCTAAGACATGGTCCAAACTCTTAGTGTTGCAGTGGTTCTCTCAGTGGGGTCCTTAGGGAGAATCACTAATGTTATATAAGCTGTCAGCTCCGTAAATTAAAGTGGAATCTTTTGGTCAAAGGTCTGTGTGATGAGTCAGTCCTATACTTGACTTTTGTTTCTTGTTTGGGGTCATTGTGGTCTTATAAGTGTCACTAAAGGGTTTTAGGTGTCTGAGTTCATACGGGGCTTAAAGGGACCTATAACTCAAATGCGTTTCAGAGATAATAACTCTGTGTTCTCAAATGAGGTGAAAGCTGCATTATTTATTGTTGACCTCTATAGTCATGAAAGACCTTAAGGGTTTCAGGCTATATCTTGTGATATGTGATGTTTACCATGCAATATCTTTATATATATTTTATAGAAAAGAATCACTGTATAGGAGTCTCAAGGCTTAAGGTTCAATCACCCAGGGTTTCCTGCAGCGTTCTATTTTTGAGACCAGCCTCACCTATATCCCTCTGGAAAACAAAACAAAAGCATTCTGCAACCCTGCATGCATAGTGTAACATCTGACAAAAACCACACGCTATTAGCTGCTACTTTATTTCTCATGCTAACACACTAATCATAAAACACCTCTTAATAATAATCCTAATAATAAGAGTTCACGAGTGCTGCCATCTTTTGTTCTGTCAGAGGAAAAGCATTCTATATGCTACATGCTAACAGAACAGTATCTGAGCCTAAACTCATTTATTTATAAACAGTGTTTAACAACAGTGTTCTTGTTGTTAGCTTGACTAAGAATTTTTAAATGGAAAGCCATAGCACAATCCATATAAGCTAACCCTGCAGTAGTAAACCTCCACTAAGGCGTTTTCTGCCTCTCCTATGCATGCCTCTGCTACTGCCTAGATGGGCGCATCCTCCACCTACGAGAGCACCCAGTCAATTTAAAGTAAACCACAAATTAGTGAATTCAAAACATGTCAGCAACAACTGAATAAACTGTAAAATCTGAGTTAAATGTACATTAGACAAATAAAGCGAACAAGAAAATAAATAGAAGATGGTACCTAATATTTTAAAAAGAAAAGTTGAAATCCTAAACTTTCACACAGGGAAAGATGCAGCCACAATCACATTTTTTAAATGTTCGTATAATCGAACATTTAAATAAATGAATAAAACATTGATCACAAAAAAGATGGCAACTGTAAGGAATATAAAAGATGGAAAAGGATATCAAACTGAAGCATTGCAACTTGAACCAGACTGTATAGTGAAGAATGAAGAATTTTTGAAAGCTCAAAATCACATTTAATTTCAAGTTGTATCTTAAACTAATAACATTACCAGGAAAGCTTCAATAAATACAGTAAGTCAACAAGGAATTTAAAGAGCTGAGCAGTCCAAGTTATAACCGCGAGGAACTCACAGCTCAGTGGTGCCCCAAAGGAAAGACACATGACACCACTTTATAGGAAAAGCAGACCATGGCTGACCTCCTGTGTGGACTTCTAGGTCAAAGTCAAACAATTAAAGGAGACAAATCTTCAGCTTTTGGAATTCTAGGTCAAGCTTGGGATCCCCTGAGACACTAAAGTGCTCTAAACTCTAAAGAAAGCACATTTGGTAACATTTAATCTGAAATGTGTGGACTCAGAAGCTCCCTTAAAGTTATGTAAGTTTAGCACGACATAGGATGATGTGTTTAATTTCAATGGACACAGTCAATGATGTTCTGAGGATACATTAGTTAATTCTTCTCCAACTTATTGTGTATGTTTTTGTTGACTTAGGTGCAGGGATACATGAAGTTGTATTGAATAAAAATGGTATATGATCAAAAGCTCCTGGACAGACATGGACTTTGTGGTGAGCTTGCTTTATCAACTTCATTTTCCAAAATAAATAAAATCTGAAGTTATTTCTTGGTGTCATGTGGGCCTGCCACCTTTGTTTGGGAATTTCTTTAGGTGCAACTGTACATGTGATGTATGGAATATTCATGGCACACACACAAAAGGACATTTAGCACCAGTTATGATTTGACATTTTACAGCAGCAACTGAGGACGACGGGAAATGTTATTAAAACAGTCCATCACTGTACATCAAAGAGGGAGTCATATGGAAGTAAGCTTCAGTGTTATTGCTCCTAAAGCCAACTCTAAAGTCTCAGACTCTGGAAGTCATTTTCACCACAGTGGTTCCAACCATGCCTGTATTTTCATAGCTATTAATATCATGATTATTACTTCAGTTATTGCTGTGCTTTGGCAAATGAGACACTGCAGTAGAAGTTCAGGTCAGGATACAGCTACCTTGATGAAAAGGGACCATTGTTGCCTTTGAATTGGACGCCTGCCTCAGGACCTCCTAAATTTCACCAGAAGCTGTTCAAACAATCATATTCCAGAGCTCATTAGGGTTGAATGCTCTAGACCCGGTGCATCATCACTGCAAAAAAAAAAAAAAACGGGGAATAGCTAAAAGAAATAACTTGACCTAAATTGAATTCGTGGACATTTTCTACCATGGTTACCAGGGAATACAGGGATTTGGGGTTTGAGGAAGCGCCATCTCCAAGCACAGGCTGTCATTAATGTGGTAATGTTTTTCATATTTGGAAGCAGATGTATACGCTGTGAAACCACATCCTCTGTCCGTCCCAAACATGAGTGTGCTACTCCAATGTCTTGCTTACTCATCGCATTCCATTTGTCTGTATTAACTAGATATATGTTCCTTTGTTAATGCTGCCTCATAAATTAACCAAAGTGCAACAGTCACAGTCAACAGTCTAAAGATTCTGATGACAGTGACAGGACAATTATCTAAGACATTTGCTAGAACATGCTAGTTGATGTTGGCCTTTTCCTTTTTGAACATTGAGCTTATTTGGGATATGCTTTTAGCCAGCCTCCTGCTCTAGGAAATGCAATGCTTGTCTGTCAGTTAGTCGGGCAGTCTACCACTTTCTGTTTCCATTTCAGAATGAAATATCTCAGCGACTACTGGACATATTGCCATGAAATTTGGTGCAGACCTTCATGTCTCCCTCAGAATAAATTGAAAGGAATCTGGTGAAACCTACATCTTCCAATATTTTATTTTTTCACCTTCAAAGCTATTCTCAGCTGTAGCAAATATTAGTAACATCCTACAGCAAAATAACAAATGTGGTAAAAAGGGTAAACATCACCTTCTTAACATCAGCATGCTAACATTGTTAATGTATGTATGATATTCTGATGTTAACTTCAAAGTCCCTGTACACTCAAAAATATAGCTTTTGCTATAGCTATATGAGCTTATTAAAAATGGAATTTGAAGGGGTATGATTTCTGATGATGCAGAATGATTAGATAGAATATTCAACTTACACAATTTTGATGTGGAAACTTGAATCCCCAAGTGCACAAACACTGAGACTTTGCAGTGAAGGAAGAAATATATTTTGTCCAAGAGTTAAAATTATGAGATTAAATATATTTACATACTTATAAATTCTGGAGGGAGAAGATGAAGATGACATTTTAAGGACCATATCAGACACAAATTATTCAAAATTTTGCATTTCTTGAAATGTGTTGGCAGAGGTTTTCATTAATTGTGTCTTTCATTGTTCTTCAAACCTCCTACAACTACTTTTCACTTAGATAACTTGATTTAAAGTCAGTAACAGACTTTACAATCATAGGAGTTTGAGTGTTGTGTCTAAGCTATAATTCAATAGATAAAATGTTGTTTTCCTACTTTCCTGCTGAGCTAAGAACACTTTTCTTTGCAGCTTTGTAAATTAGCTAAATAGAGGGAAGCCTATTTGAGGTCAATGGTGAAAGGCTTCACAGAGTCCCTGTAGTTCTCTGTGATGTGCATCTTGTTACTGAGCAAAGAAGTAAAGGTCAGGTCTCCAATGAGCAGGCCTGGTACAACTGTAGAATAATAAACAGTGGAAATAGAAAGTGGGAGGCTTCTGAGGCACATGGCTGGAGTATGCTGGTCTGTGTATCCCGTCAGTTTTAAAGACCCCAGCTCCATGCCAGTCAGAGGTGATGTGGCCTCTCTTCAACTCCCCATTGTGGGTCCACTGTTTACAGCAGAATGCTGCAGAGACACGTGAGGAAATTACACATTCTTGACACGCTGACCTTTCCTTAACTTGGTAGCTCCATCAGCAGACAGAAACTGTCAACGGACCCAAAAAGACCATTTCTTAATGCCTCTGGCGTTAAGAATGGTGATGCTATGTATGTACGGCTCATAAAATATGGTGTTGTATACCACATGCTTACTGGCGTTATATGAAGTGAAAAAAATAAGTCATAAGTTCTGTTTTCCACAAACCATTTCTCAATATCTAGGATACATGAAAGCACAGACAACTTGTCCAAGCATGCTAGAATCAATAAGCACTAGTTTCTTAATTTGGTCTTCAAAGAAAGCCTTTACAATTCAGCTGTGTGCCTGTCTTACTTCAGGTTCAGGTCATAAAAAGCATTTTTTTCAGAGTCACTTTCCAGCTGTGATCCTGTTCCTATCCAAACACAGAGCTGAGGCTTTCAAGAAATCAGACAACTCTGGAAAAGTTGACAGTGCTGCAGTTTGGCACAGAGGTTCAGGGGCAACGTCAGTAAGTGTTACAATTTAAATTCTCTAGTAAGCTCAGATGAGGTGAAACCACTCTAAGGGAAAGTGGTTAAAAAGCATAAATGCCCAGGAACAACTAATAATGTCCATTGCAATTTATTGTACAAGTCTGTCACTAAATAACATTTTAATTTGTAAATGTCGAGAATGAAGTAACATTTATAAATACAAAAAACAGACTCCTTGAGATATGATGAACTCAAACTCAAGCAAATCATAGTTTAAATTAGAAATAGTGGTGAGCACATGTGCTGCTACAGACTCACAGTCTGACACTTCAAAGATGCTTTAAACAAATAACTGCAGATTCTGTACTATTCTTCAGAAACGGTTGCCTCATCTGCATGTTTATGTAGTCAACAAACATGACGATGACGTGCATAATTGAGATAATCTGGGGAAATACTAAACTGTGTGTGGGATTTATAAAACTGTGTGTGCTTGCACGAATGCATTATTTCCTAAAACATCACAGTCAACTAGAAAACATGTGCACATGGATGAACCTCATATCCCGACCCCCATACTTGCACTGTGACCAACCTGTTGACCATATGGTTAATGCAAAAAAGGGACAAGGGAGCTCACTGCTTGACATTTATAATCTAAATATTTCTTATTGAGTTAAAGAATCTTACATGTACGGTATATATTCATTTGTTCATTATTCGTTTATTTGTCATCATTTAGTCTTTTCAATGCTTCTGTCTTTCTTTTCTTGCATGCTTTGTTGTGTATGCAGTTCTAATGCTGCCTGGAATTCACAAATTTTCCTGCTAGGGTTTATAATGTTGTTTCAGTCTGAGCAGAAGGGCTGTGAGTTCTCTAACTTTGTCCCACAGCCAAAACTCTCTGAACCGACCTGTGATTGGCTGAAAAATTCTGTGATTGTCTAGCTTTGCTAAAGCCTGAAGATAGAGCCAAAAGGAGGTGCAGAGGTGTTCTCTCAGACCATGTGAATTTGAATTATTGCCCAATGAACACAAATGAACTACCTACCCCAGTTTTAAAGCACAGTGTATGAATATGGGTTGTGTACATTTATATGCAACATCACTTATATAACATTCTTATAATCAAAACAATAATACAAAGGACAATTCTATCATATGGAACCTTTAACATGGTTGAAATAAAAAGGAATCAGTATATTCACGGTTAATATTGGGGAAAGGAAAACAGACTTTCCAGAATCCTGCCGGCTACCACATCCTGGCATCATTCTGGCATTTCAGACCATGAATGTGAATCCCATACAGCCCGGCTCTGTCCTCAGTGCTCTGGGGAAATGGGATGGTGAGACAGCTCATAGTGTTCAATATTTCATTGCTATTTCAACAATAAATCAAAGTTGTTTAAGATTTGAGTATTTTATCTTTTAAAATACAAATGTGCTCATGAAATAGTTATGGCTCACAACAAGAAGTAGTAACACTGTTGACCTAAATTCTTACAATGAGGTAAATCTATAATTAACATTTGATATTAAGTAAAAAATAAATGTGTAAATAATTATATGATCTGTCTTTATTTCAGCACCTCACCATCAGCATTGCAGTTTCCCTGATGTCTCCAAAATGCTTGTATGGATGGGTCAGAGTTTCCGTAACAGGGTTAGGAGATGCTACTTTTTACGGTATGAGGTACGCTTAACTATTTCCGCTTTTCTTTAAAACCGTACTACTTTTTAAAGTAGCACACAATGGAAATAGTTAACCTCAATATTCAATAGATTTACTACTTTCTATTCTCTGCAGATTCAGATTTTACATACTGGATGTATGAATGTGTGATGGATGAAGTATTAAGATCCTTTATTTTCATAATATAATACATAATAACGGATTGATTTGCAGCCTTAACTAGTGCAAACAGACCCGATGAAGACACAGAGCCAAGGAAACACACATGATTCAGCTGCATATCCTTCTGTAAAGGGGCCTTCTGCAAGAATGATTACTTTTAATTTTGATACACAAGTATATTATGTAGATAACACTTCAGCATGTTTACTTGAAACTATAAACTAATCACTTGATTAATATATCTAGCAACTAGAACATTTGGAATGAAGCAATGAGTGTTTTGTTTTTTTTGAGTTGGAGCAACACTTTATTTCCTGCTACATCTTGTACCAATTTCCCTCCTGTACCAATTGCAACAAGCATGTTTGAGCCAGACTGCATATGTGCAGACATCCACACTATTATTTTCTTCAAAACTGGCTGCTGCAAACTTGACAAAGGAATTAACAAAGTATTTAAAAAGGAAATTGTTCGGCCATACAGGTGTACAATACCAGTAACACTGATGATGTGGAACAAGAAAAAGAATGTGGCGACAGTCTGGAAAGGAACCAAACCAATCTGCTGAGCTCAAATTTCCTCTGTGAATTAGTCAGCGTAGCACAAAAGCTAAATTTAAAATACAATGCGGATTTTTTTTATTTTTTTGGAGCAAGAGTTGAGTCATTTCAGTGGAGTGGGGTGAAATCTGGTTTGAGGACAAGTGATATTGAGTGGAGCGGCCTGAAGCTGCCACGTGCAGTGGGGCGGAAATAATGGACTCACGATCACTTTAAGGTGACTGTTTAATCCGTAATAAGAGATATAAAACCACCCCAAGCTGTGATCTGTTTAAAGACAGTGGAGAATTATGATCTTTAATTACTTTTGAATGATTCTTTCACATTCAGTAGTAAAGTGTTTTCCCTTCCCTCTCAGATCCTGCAACATTCTTCCACCAGCTGAGAACTATCAGATTAGAGAGCACACACTCCCACAGACACAAACAGATACAGTCAGGATTTCTGAGTGTGTGCATGCAGCTGTGTGAACCCAAACTATAACTAAAATCCACAGGATGACTCAGTTGTCTGCGGTGCAGGCAGACGAGTTATAAACAAACTGTAAAATGTGTGGGAATCACAGCATAGGACTATGGGTCAGATAACATTAGCCACTATATTATAGTCACAATAATAATATAAGATCATGTTATATATATATGTTTTACATTTGCACAGTGCCTGTTCAGAGTGAGCCAACTGATTGGCCTGTGGAACCACTCATCCAATCAAATTGGCACTTGAACCTACACTGCACTCCCTTAGGTTCTCAGCAATACATCTGTGAGTGTGAAGTCTATCTGATGAACTGTGACATGTCATACATGCATACATATAGAGATTTGATGATGCTGCTACAGTGCCACTTATGGGCCAAACAGAACCAAATTTCTTGCTCTTATACTTATCAGTGCACTTTCACACTCCATCCCTTTTATTACTTATGAAACGAAGATTATAAAAGATGTATGAATACACAACAAAGATGCTAAAATCCCTGCAGCTTCATTTGACTGTCTGCTGCACTATTCTTCCACTGTGAACGTTTTCACCTCGTTTTCAGACATTCACCTCAGTCGCAGCAGTGTCTCCGTGAGCTTTATTCCACACATGTCAGCCTCATCAGACCTTTTCAGTTCTGCCAGACCTGGAAATTGGACTTCTCCATGTAATCGGTGGTGTTACTGACATGTGTGTCCAAAGACAAAGGAAGGATTCAATTTCCTAGAGCTGGCAGCTTTTTCTGGTCTGTAACTTCACTCTGTCCCATCCTGTACAGTAAGAACCTACTTCCTAATCCTAAAGAGAAAGGGATATGGATGATTTTCAATATTACTGTCACCAAAATCTCTCTATACTTCCTGGATTCCCAATTCTGTGTGTGGCTATCAACCCCCCAAGTTTAATCAAGTTCTTTAAATAGGATATACATATCTACCATTTAATTCTTACATGAAACAGCTGGGCACTACAGTTTTAGCGATGCAATATTCAGCCATACCATTTTATGTTACTATTTTTAGCTGCTAATAAATATATTTAGGTGCATTAGTGAGTTTTTATGACATCTGCATGGTGTTTGTGGATTTGATTAAAAATAAACAGTAGTTTGTTGTATTAAGGTTGTCCAAGGCAACATGGCGGCTTATTAATGGAGGTCTACAGCAGGAATAATATCATGTTTAGGATATGCAGGCTGTTGGTGTAGGATCAGTTCATTGTTGGTTTTGGTCTCTTCAGAGGATTTAAAGATAAAATAAATCGCTCTAAGATCTTATTATTCAGCAGAATATAATGAAGCTCTAAACAATGAACTGTATTTTTTCACACACGTATTTACATCATAAACACTGCCACAATTATATAACCAATGCAGCAATGAGTCTGTGAATTAGTATTACTAGTGCAGTGCCTGTTTGGAGCAGGCTGTTTGCCATGAGCTGTAAGTCTGATTGACTTTACAATCGAGACTGAACCTCCTTGGGTCCGATGCATTAATCCCACCAATTGTGAAGTAAATCTGATGAACAGTTTTTGAGATTTATGCACATGTACAACAATACATACATAGTCATCAATATGTACAGCCAGACAGATTCCATCCTTTAGATAGATGCTGCTGTTATAACAACATCAAATTTGTTATAGTCACTGATATCGTATCTACACATCAACTAAATGTGGTTTTAATAGCATAGAGAATTCCGGAGATATAACATTGTAACATATGATTGTGTGCACATGAAGAATGTTTGTAATATCCACATCTGTTATTGTCTTTTTTAAAAAATGTAACTTTTCTGATCTACTATGTCTGTGGGTAAAGGTCTAGCGTGTAAGATTTAGCAGTATTGATTTAGCAGAAATGGAAGATAAGAATCGTGTTTTTATTACTTTAGATTGGCTCAATTATATTTACATGGGAAGCAGATCTCCTATGTTAGCCCAGAATGGAAAAACTAAACAACGCCTCTGGACATGGACTTTGTTCCTCACAGCCACCGTAGGTTCTCCTCTTTGGGATCAGTCTGCACCGCAGCCACTAGATGCTGCCAGAACATACATACTGTACCTTTAAGGTATGGCTAGTATTACCAGCTGAAACTGAATGTGTAAGGTCGAGGGAAATATTTAAAATAAAATAAAAAAAAGCTTAATTTTTGATTTTTGAGTTGGTATAAGGGAAAGGACACTGCTGTAAGACACGTGGTTCTGTGCTGTATTGGAGATGAAATTAGAGGATGTCTGGGTACTCTTCATCAAGCTAATTTATGCGTCCTTGCCCACTCTCTCCTCCTATGACCCAGAAATAATTACACATCATAAGGATTTTCAACTCCTTTCAATGCACATGGAGAAGGTGAAGGGAGGGACGAGAGGAGACAAGGACAGAGGAGAGGGGGAGACAAGTAGGACAGAGGAGACAAGGGGGTCAGAGGAGGTGACAGATAAGGAGAGATGAGGAGAAAGGATGGTGGAGGAAAGAGATGAGGAGAGAGGAGGTAGAGGGGTGGGGAGGACTGAGTTCTGAGGCTTCAGGATGAGCTTAGTGTGAGGAAACACACGTGTATCCTATGGGTAAGTGTTTTATCAGACAGCAGCACCACTTTGATAGAATGGGATTGGTCGGGTGATCTGACAGGACAGTAAATAGCTGTCAGCTGCAGCAACAGCGGATCAGGAAAGCTACCTGTCACCAACAGCAGCTGTTAATATGTATTCATGAAATAAAAATTACAGATTGATCCTGAATCAATCATAAAAACACTCTAAACTTTATTATTGTTTTCATAAGCCAACACTCTCCTCCAGGAAAATGTGATGCTGCACAGCTGTGAGTCTCCTAGAAAGTCTTCCTGAGCTTAAAAAGACTAAATAAGCAATATTCTGCAGCAGATTTTATTGTTAATCTGCTAGAGATCTATAATAAACTATCATTCATATATTATTTTCACTTGAGTCTGCTCCTACAGTCTTTCTATTGCTTTTCTGGTCAGGTTTCCTCACAGATGCGATTTACTTGAAATTTTGAGTTAAATCCTGTTGAGATTTCAATCAGCACAGCACATTAAGTTTATATGGAAACATGACTTTTGATGTTTGACTCTGTTTTTGTAGTTTTCAGAAACATAGATGATGGAATTTACCTAAAGTCCACCTAAAATGGACAAGTTGCCTTGATTGTCAAGTGGATGTAAAGATACTATTGTTTAAATTGTTTTGGCCAAGGCAATGAAAGTCACATGACAGATCGTTTTATTATTATTATTTATATATATATATATAAACGTATTTCTTTGTCATTTCTTTGGCAAGTAGGTTATAGATTTAAAAAATACCAAAGATGTCATTTAAAGGATTAAAAAGACATTTTTAATTCAGGTGGACTTTAGAGGTCCCCTGAAATAATAAATACATTTTAAATCATGTGGTATATGTTGATTTATCTCTGTTAGATATCAAATACATGTCAAAAAAAACAAAAGAAAACCAACATATATTTGTATATGTATTTGTATTTGAGTATAATTACATCAAAATGTATCAAAATTACATCAAAAGATCGACTCACTGTTTATGGCCCAATCAAATATGAGGATTTGGTTTAAAACCCTTTTGTAACGGTTCAAACTTTAAAAAACATGTTTCACTGGGAAATAGATCATCAAATACTCTATAACCTCTGTTTTAAAGGGCTTTTATAAAGTCATTGTTTTTCTTTTCACAAAAATGAAAACAATGCAAACCACTATGTACCAGACTAAAAGCAGTCATAAATCTGTCTGCAGAGATTGTACAAACTTATAAATGAAAAAATGTAAAAGCAAATCTCTTAGGTGACGTTTGCCAATACGTAACAACAATTCAACAGTTATTGACTCAACTTAACACTTGAAGTTTATCGAACTAGTTATCTCAAGTTGAATTAACTTGATATAATTCTTTTCATGAACTTTAACCTAACTCTTCAACACAAGTTCAGTTAAATCAGGCTTTAAACGTTAAAGGTTGATTCAAGTATTAAAATCTCACCGTGAAGCCAGTTAATGTTAGAATTGAAAAAATAGACATAATAAAATATGCATATAAACAGAAGTAATGATTCATACATGCACACACAAACACATACACACGCACACCTCCACACACACAGCCTGCCAACAGACATTTTGGGGATGCCAGAAACTAATTTTGGCCACCACATGGTGCCAGCTGGCCTAATAATAGTGTGCAGCAGCATTGGGAGTCATTATGTGCTATGAGGTAACATGATAAATGTGAGGTATCCAGCTCAGGAGTATAGTTAGTTTTTTGAGAACAAATTAATGGAAGGAAACTTTACACACCACAGGAGACATACAGTAGATCACTATCTTTCTAAGGGAAAAACTGTAGACATCCCAGAGTCTTATTGCCAAGTTAGACAGTCTGTCAGCACTGCAGCTCTGTGTTTTACAGCCGCTATGCACTTGACCTATTAATCCCAGTCATAGATCACCTGGATGAATCCTGGCTGTTCAACAGAAACTGAAAGTCTTCATCACAATGTGACATCCTGATATTTTATGTCATGAATACAGATGATAAAAGTTTAAAAGCCGCAAAAGAAATTGTCACTGAAGTGTAAAAAGCCATAATTATGTCATTACATCATCACAACAGTTTTTATTCCAGTTGTATTATTAATATTCCATAATATTACATGCTCCACTGAGAATAACAGGAATGTTGCCATCTTGCAGGGTTTTGTGCAGCCACTCTGAGAGTTCCTCTTGCTGGATATTAATAGAATTGTGCATGAAGAATGGTGCAGAACCATTCACAAGATATCATACAAACCATTGATGAGAATACATTATGTAAGAAGGTGCAAAACATCAAAGCCTGTCAATATTTTTCAGAGAAGAATAGTATATTTTTCATTACCATTTCTCTCCACCAGCACCCACATGCTGCTGAACAGTGTATCCAAACTGGGCTTGTTTTGGACCTTTGATGATTCTGTGTCTTTTTGTGTCGATATTGAAGCAGTCATGGAATCCTAGAGAAAGAAAAGACAATTCTGGTCAGTGGTGGTTAAAGATTATCTTATATACCTACTAGTGTTGTAGTAATTTTCAAAACCACTTTTTATGGTCTTGTTTCAGAATTGACCACATTTTTACTCAGTCTTGTCTCGGTCTCGGACAAAGAGGACTCAGGATTTAATTCATCAAAACTATAGCTGTGGGAATATCCACATCATTACTGTGGAAGTAAAACTCTTGGTTCAAAGGCAACAACATGACAGATTTCCAGTTTAAAACGCTGTCTAAGGCTGTCACCTCTCCTCATGGAATCGTCCTTTGTTTTCTGTGGGTGTGTTTATGGGAATGTGTTTCTTTCAGGTCAGTTTTAGGAGTGCCTTTGGTTTATGTTTTTTATCGGAAGTGTGTATTGCAGTGTGTGACTCTCACTGGTCAAGTTTTGGTCTTGACTTGGTTGCAATTCCATGGTTTTGGCTACAACACTGATTCCTACCATCACATTCAGATGAATGTACACAGTTCTATAATATTAGCCAAATATGTCTGAAGACTTTTATTAACTAAATTAAATATGTGTAAGGAACATCTTTGTTACCATTCATTGATTGACTAGACAGTAACATCTGGCCTAAGTGCAGCACTTAGACCAACAGCAGCAAAGTCCTCTTAAATAATCCTGACTTTCGGTCTGTTTGACTCTCTGCTCCATTCTAAACACAGATGGCAGAACGTTATAAACTGTATATGTGCAGAGCAGCTCAGTTGTCTGACATGTTTGACTGACAATCGTCCTGCAGGTCAAAAGCAGAGGCTTGGTTATACAGCAGAGTATCAATATGACCACACATTATGCTTCATTACGACAAGAAAACAGGAGCGACAACAAAACTACATCTAAGACCTTGCAATGGTAAAGGGACTCATCAAGGACTCCTGCTTTGTTGTTGCAGTTAATGTGAAGTCCAACCTGACATGGTGTAATACGAGAAGAAAGAAAAGATCCCATGAGTCTTGTGATCAAAGCAAATGTGTTTTCCCCATTGTGTGCTTAACTGTCACTCATATCTGCTGACAGCTTACCAGGTGGTAGCGAGAGCAGGGAACATCTGTTTTTAATTAACATACCAATCAGAGGAGGGATTTTTCAGATTCTATACGTCACTAGGTTACCCATTACAGCTTATTAATGCTGACAGCATCGTTTGGCTTTTAAATTTCCATCAGAAGAGGAATATACAGAGTGAAGACATGGAGATTTTTCATTTGGCAGAGGAGAGGGGGAAAAAGTATTTGACTACCACTCAGACTTCCTCCTGATCCATCTCTCCGCTCATCTGTCTTCTGCTTAATCTGCTGCTGATCTTTGTTTCACCAGTTGCCAAACCTTTCATAAGTGTTATGCTTAATGAGACACATGGCTTGTTTTTTGCCCCTTTTAGCCTTTATTGGATAGTATGCAGTGAAGTGGTAGAGAAGAAACAAGGAGAGAGACAGAAGAGTATGACATACAGTAAAGGTGCCTGGTTGGAAACAGGGAAATGATGTGGCCTGCACAGGAACAGGTCAGCTCCCAGGGTTTCCTTTTAAAACACATTGTTTCTTAAGGTAGGACCCAAATAGCCAGTCAGTCATTTTCTATACCTGCTTGCTTATTCCTCATTAGGGTTGCAGGGGTCTGCTGGAGCCAATCCCAGTGCATTACAGCGAGAGGCAGGGATACACCCCTGATGGTCGCCAGCCAATCGTGGGGCACACACACCATTCACTCACACACTGACACCTACGGGCAATTTAGAGTCAGCATGTTTTTGGACTGTGGGAGGAAGCCGGAGTACCCGGTGAAAACCCACGCAGACACGGGGAGAACATGCAAACTCCACACAGAAAGGTCCCAGACCCAGGACCAAGGAGGTCTTGAACCTGCGACCTTCTTGCTGTGAGCCAACAGCGATAACCCCTGCGCCACCATGTCGCCCAGGACCCAAATAGAGTAAAAAAAAATAACTTAGAAGATGTCCCTATGAAACTTCCAAATTTCATTTCTTAGATGATGATGTATTAGATGGTTTGTGAAATGTTTAAATATGCAAATGAGGCAGTATCCAAATAAATAATATTCATAATAAAATAATAAAATGTTCTATAAATCAGGTCATGAAGAATACCTCTTTGGATTAAATGGATTTGTGCAGGAGAAGAGCAGCATTGCATTGAGATCTCATATGACATGGTGCAGATAAAGTTTGCAGCGCTGTGTTAGACAGCTGACTGCTGATGCAACAACAAAGTGAAGAGTCATAAACACCTATATCTGGATTATGAACATTTTTTCACTAGATTGAAGGAAGATGTGTTGTGAAAGCACAATCCAAAATCTCAACATTTGTAAGTGCTTGCAAAAACTGTTTTCCTGCTGTTTTTCTCGACCTAAAAACAATGTGTTTTCTCACAGTTTCTGTCACACAGCTGAGCTGAGAGGCTCCTGGTTTTAAGCACCACAATCCCCCCTTGTTACTGTATATCTCTGAAGCTCTTGTCAACACAATGTGGGGCTTATTATTCCTTAGTCCCCTGCTCTGCCTCATGCTGAACGTCTCCTCTCACAGCTCTCGCCCCATCTGTGCAGCTCTGGGGTCACGTCAAGTCAAGTGAGTCTTTTTTCCCTGTGTGGGGAAATTCAGTTGAATGTAAACAACACAATGAAGGAATGAACAACATGTAAAATTCCAATTAAGCCCCAGCAGAAAACAGCTGAGGTCAAAGTCAACACAGTTCTACAGGAGTGAACTGAGATATTCAGGAGTGAAAAGTAATTCACCCCAAATTACATTTACTCTCATTAACGTAAATGAGTTAAATGTATAGTAATAAGAATCAAACGGTAGAGACATTAGAGAGAGTACAGTATGGATAGAAAGATTTTGTTTTTCCACATACACTATAGTTTTATTTACTTTTGTGCACAGAAAGCTTTTGAAGTAATGCAATAATGCATAATTGTAAGAAAAGTATTTTTTTTCTCTTTTATCCCAATGATACTGAACTTCCAGATAAATGAAAAAACACAGCTGCCACATTACATACAGCAACTGTCTGGGAGTTTTGGGGACAAATAGTCCCAGTTGATATTACCAGACATCACTCTACGATTCCACTATTATATGAAGCTACAATTGAAACTGTTAAACAGCAGCTGCTTTCTGTTCTTGCCTTTCCAAAAAAAGCAATAAATATCAAGGTTTACTACTGTCAGCTAGATGGAGACAAAACTTTGGCTTCCTGATGGAAACAAACTCCAAAACCAGCATGATGGTCCAGGTACAGTGTCTACTGTCTGAGTGGCTACACGGTGTCTGTTTCAGTTTTGTCAGATGAGGTCTTGCATCATCTTACCAACTTTTTAAAGGTCCATACTCATGTGGCAGAAAGCTATGTTTTAATATCTTTTGGTTATACAGAGATAAAGTTGTTTTAAAACACTCAAGCCACAGAGAAATGCACACAGCACATATTCAGAAACTTAGCCTTACAACCAGACATCAGGAATTCTGTGACGTTGTGATGTCACAACTATTTCCCCCCATCCCCATCCATTTAAATCATCCAATCAGAAGAGAAGTAGAGATAAGCAGAGAGATGAAAACTATATTAATGATCTTTGGTTCTTAGGAATCTTATTAGTAATATTATATCATCTAATAAAACCCAGGAAAAGTGAATAATAAGGGACATTTAAACTGCTTAATTTCTTCAACAAATTATGAAATTATGTATATTTTTAGTTAACTTTGTGTCTAATTGTATGTTTTGGTCCAGTATGTGTAAAATACTATTCAAATAGTATTTTAGGTTAATTGTGCAGTGGTTTGCTTGATATCAAGGTGAGTCTCTGGGTGAGATAACATAGGTAACACGGATTATTGATTGATAAATGAACTTATCTCAAGGTAACAATATAATTAATTTATGATCTCAAGATAAGGGCTTTAAAATAATAATTGGCGAGGCTGGACTTTGTTTGGTATTAAACTGATTTCTACAGTTTCCTGAGTGAACTGTGGGGTCACACTCTACAGTAAGAATCTAAATAGAACCTTTTGCTCCTCCAACTGAAGTAAACAGTAATATTTTTGTGACTGCAGATCAATTTAACACAAGGGTGAAAGGTGTCTGTGTAGAAGCATTTAAATCATATTTCACTACACCTATAAGTCAAATAAAATGAAAATAACTCACACCAGTATCTGTCATGAAAATGTAACATCTTACTTTTCATTCAAGGTTTAAACGTGTCCAGAGTTTGCAGCTGCAACTCAGCTTCAGTCCGTTACACAGCAGACAGGATTTATTTGTTTGGGTGTGCAGTTGTTTGCATTTTGAGCTGCAGAGGAGACTTATTATATTTTGAGCAGCTGTATTCCTTGAAGAAAAATGATTTCCTGACAGAAACGTGAAGTCATCTGCATTCCTTAGATAGTGAATACTTTGCAAATGTTTATCACACGTGTACTCTACTCCCACTATTCCTAAGCAAGTATATGCAAACCTGTGACTGAAGTTGAGTTTTGTGACAGCAAGCAGTGTCAAAACCATCAAGCCCACAATTTTACCACTAAACTTTATGTGTGACAGCCACAAAGTGAACTGTAGCCTTTTATGTATACAACTGTATATTTAGAATCATATAGAACAGGAAACACACATGCACATGTTTTCAGATGTATAAAAAACCCACGCATGTCTGCTCACAAGTGTTTGGTCCTCATGCATCTCGATCATCCTGAAATTCTACAGATGCGCATCAGCCTGTTACTATAAATGGCTTCTAACAAGACCCGAACTGCTTGGTTTGCATATAAAAGCGCCAGCATTTAGTTTGTTTTAAGAAAAAGTGGTGGAAGAATTTAACTCTTTCCCCACCATTGACACTATAATACTGTAGAGGGTGCTGTTTGGTCACCAGAGGAAGAGGACGGGGAGGAAGGAAATCATTTGGTTTGTCTAATGCTACATGATGCCATAGCAAAATAACTGGAGTGCATTATGAAACAGTCACACCCACAAATTAAATGGACCCAGACACCAGGAACACAGGACTGATTCAGCCAGACTGATGGGTAACTTGTGGCTGCTGACGAAGACGAAGTACTCAGCTTATGGCTAGAGAAAGTGGAGACAGTAGAGACACTAGTGACATTACAGACACACTAGAGACATCAGAGACACTCATGAGACACAAGAAACACACTAGAGACACACTATAGACATCAGAGACGCATTACAGACATTAAATACATACTGGATATAGTAGAGTCTACAATAGAGACATTGGAGATGCCTTAGATCCCTGAGGCACACCAGAGACACTAAATACACGCCAGAGACACTCAAGACATAATTGCCACAGAAACATTTAGTTCAGTGTTGCCATCTCTATGAACCATTGGGCTTGTTAAACTTATAATTCAAAGTGACACAACATATTTACTAAAGACAGAAAAAATTAAAGCTTATTTCCAAGAAAAAAGCTGCTGCCCACTCACACATCTCTATGTGATTATAATAAAGGTTTCTTTAACCGATAGATTACATCTAAGCATAAGGTAAGGAAAGCAGACTGATCCGACTGAAAAAACCCAGAACATATGGTGAGAAAGCACAGTCCAAACCTATGTATGAAGTAGCATGAGTAAATGTTTCATGTGTACACATTGTTTATATATTTGGCCCCAGCAGTATATCACACCTTGATTGGCACAACCATAGAACATGTGTTCTGTTCCATGAAAACCTCCCAACTAAATAAATGTCTCTCTCTGCCATAAAGACTTCATGTAAATATTGATGCATTCTCCACATTTCCTGTTGTATGAATGGTTCACATATTCATCTGGTGTTTGATGTTACCTCCAAACATCCTCCTGAAGTTTCTGTTCATGTAGAATCATGAGAGGGTTAATTAAAAATTGATTGTTGGTAAAAGATAGTTGTAAATTTAAATAAATTAATCAGAAAATATATCAGGCTGTAACTTGGCAGTATGCAGCTGCATAAATCATGGAGGGCAGTGAACTGTATCGTTTGGAGGCTTTTTTCATTGGTAGACTGGAGCATTCACACTTCTGGTAGCCAATTTAATGCTATGACGACTTTTAGGCATTGAGAATGAATTTCCTGAGATATAATCACGGAGTCTGAGTCTGACGGAGAAATGAGTGAAAGCTAAGAGAGACAGGGGAAAGTGTCATGGTGAAAGCATGAGAATGGAGGTGATCCAGTTTCCATTTCAAGTTACTAATATGGCAGAGCAATTTAATATTCCCAGTAATATCAGTGGCTTCTAACGCGAGGTCGGAGCCTTGCTAGGTTTCCTGTGTACCGGCTTCCATGCCCAGATAAATAAACCTCAGGTCGATGGCTGCCGGTGCGACCCGCATTAGTCCGCTGCTGCCTTTGGCCTGACACCAAGCTGCAGGAGCTTCACCACAGACCCACTGACACAGAGCAGCCCAGGGGTGCACTGAGCAAACTGCTGACCTACATGTATCCTCATATCAGACATAAAGGATGCACTTCTGTTAAATCAGTTGTTTACACGTTTTAATCCGGGATCATGACTACATCTGATTGGTATTATGGTTTCAGTAGCACATAGTTGAACAAATACAAGAACAGACTAGAGTCACCACATATAATAAATCTCAGAAGCAACAGAATGTACTGTTTTTCCATTGATCACTGTGGTTTCCATTACAATGGTTTTCTCCGAAAATATGGTGGACAATATACTTTAAAACATTTTGGCACCTAATATAACTATTAACTCACGCCAACATAAACATGCTGCGAGGCACGGGGTATCTAAATCCAGATGTTCACCAAACATAACAGCCAACTGGGCACTGCGTAACAAGCCGTTAACTCTCTGAGCCCACAGAAGCCTCTCCAGACATTCAGACTTAGTCTCTATAGCAGCGCAACACAGGATTATGTTTAACCATCACATCACATACAATTACATGACAAAGTCAAGACCTTTGCATAGAATTAGTGAATGATATCTTTGGTATTACAGAGATCACATAATGCACTACCTCTGAATCCGTCATTAATTGCTTTGTGCCAGTGTATATATGCAACAAATCTGTCATTCTGTATGTGTATAGCATAGCTCCTTATGATTTGATATAACAAAACACTTCATAGTTTGGCTTCTAACCTTTGAACTCAACTGAAATCAAGTATTTTTGACACAGTAATACAAACAATAAATCACTTCAATAAACCATTTGGAGGAGACAGTCTAACATTAACTGGCCCGAGGACATCCGTTGGCAACATATTTAATCTCATTACATGCCAACAAGTCAGAACTGACTTTGAAAAGTGAAAGTGAGATCTGGGCACAGACAGAGCCAGTAACACAAATACACGCTACAAGGAATTTCCACATTATGATCATTATAAAACTATAATTAACCTTGGGCCATGTTGTATCAGAGGTATGAAACACAACCTCCTCCCAAATCTGCTGGCAGTACAGTAAATACATGGAATTATTCCCTGGAGGGACGTTCAATCCTCTAAAATTGGTTCTTGTTATTGGAATAATTACTTTACAAATAAATGTTTTTGTATCGTGTTGGAAAGTAACCAACTATTTCCATGTGATGCTACTTTAAACATCACTCCACCTCATTTCAGAGGGAAATATTTAGCTTTCTACCCAACATTTATCTGGCAGCTTTTCCTTTTCAGATGCAAGGGATAACATTCAATGTTAAAATACAACACCGTTAATGATGGAAATCAGTGCTTTTAAGATTTTTGTCTATTAACGTCCTACAAACAGCAGTGTGTACTCAGCTTCATTGAGTTGTTAACAGCTCTACCAAATACTGACTTTTCCCTTTAAACTTCTCACATGGTTTCATTTCAATAGATGTTAAAATGATCCAGTATTTCACCAAAAATCAAAGATTAGAGGGAAAAGTGAAAGCAGATTTGTTAATCAGAACTTTGTTTTTTCTTCTTTCTTCCTCCATTAATTATCTCAAGACCCCTCACATTTATCTGGTGAACCTTTGGAGGGGCCCGACCCCTTGGTTGAGAACCACTGGATGGAACTAACGTCATTGAAAGTAGCTCCACCTCTGGCAGCAACAACAGCAACATGCTGCTTACACACCGATAATTTAGTATTAATAATCTTATGAGAAAACCCCTTGTTTTACTGCAGTACTTTAGCTACGTCATAATACTTATGTACTTTTACTTTAAGTAGATTTTTCATGCAGGACTTCTACTATTAATGCTTGCATTGTCATGGTGAAACCCTTTAAAAGGATAAAATTCAAAAGACACAAGAGAAAACTAGTAATTGCAATTTCTGAGAGATGACATCTCTGTTTCCTCCTACTTGCTACCTAAATTTAGATGAGATGGCCCAACTCAAAGTGATCAGATGGAGTCATAATTCCCAGGAATCCACAAACAGTAGACTAAAACGCAGCCTCCCTCTTATGCGGCTGCCAAAACATCTCCCACCACAGCCAGCATCAAATCGTTCTCCACAGACTCCAGCTACAAGGTCAGCGTCTCCCTTGCTGTGGCAGAATTCCAATGTTCCTACTAATTCCTAAATCAAACCAAATATTTACAAAAGAGATTTCCTCCCATCCACCCTTTTGTTTTGCATTATTTACGAAATGCTGAAACATGTTATAATAAAGAATTTCGTCTTCTAAAAAAATCCAGTCTTGTAGACCTCAAGGATTGGACTTTGGTATTCAGGCTCGGAGAAACGCAGCTTAAAAGAAAATGAGGGAATGATGCTTCATTGTTGAAAAAAAAAAAGTCAAAACATGCCAGATATTAATGTGGTTACAGTTCACAGTATATGGAGCCCAATGCTGAACCATTCAGAGGTCGCGGCTGCACCAAGTGTTTCAATTTCTACAGAAATTTAACTTGTACTTGCAGCAATGGTAAATTATTGCACGTGACCCATATTGAAACAATACATGTGTTTTTGGTGGACTTTATTCCCTCGATGTCTCTCTCTCTCCTGCCCCGTCTAGATGCTGCTAGAGTGATTTCACTGGTAATTGACCACAGTTCTGGCTGAGGCCCAACATCTCTACTGCCACTGTAAACTTGACTGTGAAAAGATACCATCAACTTTCATTTCAGAGGACGTGCACAGACCTGCAGACCTGAGGCAGACAGCGTATCCTTCACTAAAGCCACCAAGCTCTGTTTTTATGTCTCTCACCATCATACTTGGTCGAGGTTTCAGGCTTGATGTCATTTACACAGGCAGCCATTCATTCATTCAGGAGAACACTGTTCCTCATGTATACAAATTCAGATGACCATTTTTTTCCAAATAACACTATAAAAATACGCTACGCTATAAGATACTGTTCAGTGAAAGACTTTTAATAGAGTATGTTTTCATCACGATATTCCTACTTTAATTAAAATGTAAAAGTTCTGTATACTTCTTCCATCACTGATCAAATGTAGCTTCATAAAAGTTCTTCAGTCTATTCGTGTCAACCTTTTAAAAGCTCCAGTCTCAAAGTTTCCATTTGTTGGAATGGGTCAAAGTTACAACTAACAATTAAAGTGCCATTACTATCCTGCAAAGTTTCAAGGGTAAAGACAAATGGTCAGATTCGGAAGTCAACCTAACATGCAACATACGCACAAACACAATCTCAAAAACACACACGAACACCTTTCACTCACCTAACTGCTGGCTGCAGATCCAGAACAGAAGGAAGCAGTAGTACTCCATATGTTTGCCGGTGCAAGTGTGCATGTGTTTGACTGCTGTGAGTGTAAGTGTGTAAGTGTGTGTGTGTGGTGGGCTGCGGCTGAGAGACCCAGAGGCATGCACAGTTAAAGATCCCACTCTGATTGACTCAAACTCTTAGTTAAAGCGCTGCCTATATCTTGGGGAAGGAGGAGGGGACTGTGGCTAAAGGAGAAGGAGGTCCAGTCTGACACAGCAGGCAGGAATAGTCTGTGTCTGACACACATATTCAACTCTGTTTAACTGGGAAAATACTTTAAAGTGGCTCATCTTAGACAACGTTTGTTTGTAGAGTATAGTTCTATAGTGGATATTACTGATGATCCATTTAAATCAGACGTTCAGCTGTTAAGATGGGAATTAATTATCTGTCTTTTCATTAAAATATTCACATTGTTAATGTGGAACAAATTATATAGAATTTTGAAGAAAACTATTTATGTTATTTGTTTGCCATTAGAAATCTCTTGATCAAAACAATAACAAAAGACAGAACTGATAACATCATGAAGTAGCATGAGATCATGGGAGTTGTTGTCTTCTCCCAGTTAAGTCAGTGTTCATTATTCAGGAGGATTTTACCCTCAGTGGTCTCTCTTTCTCTGAAACAAACAGACCCACTAATAAACAAACAGTAAAATCACAGAATGAAGCAGTTATTAAAGTTCGATGTTTTTTAAAGGCTGTTTGGTGGACAGAGGATGTCCGGTTGGGGCGGCGAGTCTGAGCTGCTGCAAACATTTGTTCAGCTTACTTAAGATCCAGATGTTCAGGAGGTTTTTACCGGGAGCAGAATCTATCCTCTGAGGTCCCTCTCCATAACAAACAGATCCAGTTATTAAAGGTTAAAAACACTATAGAAAGCAGTCTGGTATAGAAACTGTGTTTCTCCAACATTGTTTGGTGCTGTTACCCCATTGAATGCTAATATATCTAATGCTTTATATCCAGAAAAGTTACTTAATTGTGTTTTAAAAAAAACAGCTTAAAACACAACATTCTTCTGATAGAAACAGAACATAAATACCATTGACAGGCATGAAAGTGCTTATGAATAGAACTATGGGGTTGATGTTAAATATTCACACCTTCTACATAATCATCTTAAAATGTGAAAGACACAGATGTAAAGAAATATACAGTAGAGCGGTATAAAATCTTTTCATCACATAACAAGCCTGAAATGTCTTCTGTCAGACTGGAGCTATGCACCACAAATGCTATCATCATGGCACAACCACAAACTAACCAGTGTATTAACAGTGGAACGCAAATGTGGGGTTTGTATGTTACCTCATACTCTTGCAGCTGAACCATCCAGTCCTAACTACAGAACACATAATGATCCCACTTACGTAAAAAGACATCTTTTGTGTACATTAGCTTTCCTGAACTCCATTTGTGGTCACCTGGTAGATCTTCCAATTCACTGCTTAACCACCATACGTCACATTAATGCACATCTCCTCTCTACTTGTGCATGTTTTTACAGTGTGTTTAACTAAAATGCATTAACACCTGTGTTCACATAATAAACTGACACAGTTGCTGAGCAATCTTTGGATGAGAGTTTATGTAATATATTCCAATTATTTTATATTAATATATTATATATTATATCAATTTTATTTTTTTAATCACTAGTTTCTGGTCAAATCTATTTGTTGTGATATTCACTCAATTATAAAAAGTCATTTTGTGTATCAATCAGGAGGCAAAAAAATAAATCAATGTTTCTTAAATAATCACTAAAGTCTGGCTCCAGAAACGAGTCAAGCCTACAGTCTATAAAAAGGTCTCTATAGATAATGACTCTTCATGACTCTTTAATTACACAAAGCAGTGACAGGTGGCTCACTACCAGGAAGGTGCAGCTTGCTGTCTACTAGGCACAGCTCCTCCCAAGCTTCACACGCTCATCCAAATATGTTCATTGCAGAAAGAGGACAGACATTTCTGGCTTCTGGTTAAGTCCACCAACCAGTTTGTGGTGTCTCAAAGGCTATGTCCATCTATGGTATCAATACAATAGTCTTGCAATACCAGACGATCGTCTATCTCCTGCAATCATCTCAGGTTTTCTAAATGTAAGGTAGTTGATTGGATGGCAGTGAGAATTCCCACTAACAAACCTACGTTCCTGACAGTATGCCAAGAACATCCCTTTCCCAAAATCATGCTCTCCTCCACTTCTCATCCTAAGGGAAACTTGTACTACTTGTACTACTTGTAATTCTTCTGTAATGTCCTCCCAAGCAGTGAAGTGTCCAGTGGACAGATGAATCATTTTCTCATAAAACATTATTTTTTTTAACTGATGAATATGTTTAACCGCAAAGGAGACTCTTGAACGTTGAAGAAGTTTGCTTAGTGGCTGATATCACAGTGTTTAAAGGAACGCGTCTGCATATCGTCAGTGCTCCAATGTGAAGCTCTGCCCTCAAAACTTTGGATTGGTTCAGCAATGTAGATTTTTTTTTCTGTTCTGTAATTGTTTCCAGCCAGTTGAAAGCTGTGAGATGGTCTTCAATCTCTAGTTGAGCGTATCGTTTAGAGACTGAATGATGTGAACTAATACTACAACAACAGAGTTACCAGTAGTGGTTTAACTGCTTAATATGACCAATATTACCAATATGGTTGTGCTTTATTTTATGGACTTTTTTATAATTGGTCTCCTGTTTAGAAATGCATGAGGAGCATCCCAGGAGCTATGTTGTCAGGGGCTTCAGGCCCCTGGTAGGGTCACCCATGGCAATTGACCTGGAGGGGCATGATTGGGAGAAAGGCCCCCCCCTCCATCTGAACCCAAGTGGTGTTCTGTTATTGTTATTCCATGCTCATCATGGATTGTCCATAATGAACACCACGTTCAGGGATAAATTATCTACCTGTGCAATTGGCACCGGGGCCGCAGTTCGATGATAGACTCTGTGGTCTTGTCATCAGACTTGTGGCCACATGTCTTGGACACGTATATTCTTTGCCTCTTCAGTGAGAAAACCAGTGTTCTCTGTACTACTCCTGTTAACATGACAAATTCTATTCTGATTATGCAGCGGAAATGTTTTATTAGTGATTGGCTGCTGTGTAGTTCCATGGGATGAGTGGTTTTAATGAACCAGAAAAGTGTTTCTTCTTACATTTTAAAATGATAGGACCCATCAGGTTAAGAGGAAAATATAATGTACGAGCCAGGAGGAGTGATGAATGAAGTCAGAAAGATATGCATTCTCAAGTATAACACATATCTAAGCAGAGAGAAAGGCAAACAGCTAATGTGCGAGTGTGAAAGGCCTGTGAAAGTCATCATGAAAATAATCCATCTGATATCCAGCCTGTGAGCAGCTGTCTATCTTAAAATCTGTCAAACTGAGCAATACACATCCATGGCTGTAAGAGGCCCTTTCTCTTGGTTTGCAATCAGAGTAACCACAGATCACACAAATCAAGCCCATGTTTGTGCTTCAAATAGCTTAGCATAACTGCACCTTCAAAAAATAAAGTGAATCAAGACCTGCTTTCATTAAGGGTGCTTAAAAGGTCATTGATTCTTTTCCTCTGGCCCCCTTGTTTCTTCTTTCTAATGAGGAAATTAAGTTCTGCACCTACTGCTGGTGCCTGCGTATATGTGCAAATATCAACGTTCAGGGTTCTTGAAATAGGTAATTGAGAAAGGTGGATAAAAGTTAGCAATGGGTTCCAAGAAGCAGTCTTTTTTGGTACCTGAGGGGGGTCAGTGTGGATACAGTAAGCTTCAGAGCAAGTGGTTCTGGTATTTGTATTTAACGTTAAGGTATTTTATGTCATTTCAACTAGAACCCTGCACTCCCGCAGGACCTGCAGGATGCGATGCAACACAGTGCTTCGCGAGACACATTTTAAAAGCTCATTGCAGGCATGGGTGGGAGTGGGACTGAAAATTCTGTCCCGTGCAGACCTCTAGTGTCTAGTGTCAGTTACTGAGGCCTATTTAATGTTTTGTAGGGCTGAACACATGCAATAAATATGTTACGAAGTGGTAGCTTGAGGAGTTATGTGCGCACAGGTTTTTTTTTTTCCCAAGCCAATGAAAAGGCCTTTTGTGAGAAAGAAAGCGAGCGTCTCCATTTTGTGGGATTTGCAAGTGGGAACAGGACAAAATATTGCATTGCAGGATTGAAAAATTAGTATTGTGGGAATAAAAATTCTGTCCCACACAGACCTCTAATTTCAACCATCTTCTAATGTCAAAGTTGTACATGATTACAATTCTCCCCAGTCATGGCTGACAGGGAAAAACATTCAAAAATGTGTAAAAATGCAGCTAAATGCAATAATGTTGGATGTAAAAAGGGAGATACATGTAAAAGATGAAACAGCAACATCACAGAATACTTAATCAATCTGAAGCCGCGTGTTTGACTATAGCAAAGCAGCTAACGTAAGCAATGCCTGACAACAGATACATTATGATATGTTCAAGGTTTGCTCAATAAAATGAGGATTAGGTAAAGTAAATCAAACATCATCACGATCTGTTCAAATTTAACATCATTGGAAAAGGTAGCTATTAGTAAAAAATGGGTGAGAAATATGTTTGGTATTAATGTGTTTGGTATCAATAAGCTGGATAAAATCCTAGGGATACTCATCCCTATAGTGAAAGTACAGTACAATACAATGCATGACCTTATGACTTTTTCCTCTGTCAAAAACCATAAAAAAAACATCAGAATGACATTGACATTAAGACTTTGGTTACATCATGAGCAATGTTTCCTCAAGCAGACTAACGAGACAATAGATTTTTTTATAAAGGAGCATTCATTGCCCATTAAATTCCAGCAGAAGAAAACATCCTCAAATGGAAGGGAAATCATTATAACATAAAAACATTCTCTCCATAAACACACAAAAGTTTCATAACAATAATTATTTCATCCAGTATTGTGGGAACAAACTCATAGCTCAAGAATCTCCCACTGTCAGCCTGCAAGAGAAATGACCGATTGAGAAAGGAACCTACAATTAAGATTAAATTCTAGTGCTCTGAATGAAGGCAGTGTGCCAGTGCCGTTTAAGGAGTGGGGTTCTATCTGTCAGTGTTTCAATACCAGAGGGGGGTGGTGAGCAATTCTCCCTAATGTTCTGCAGCTAACCTAAATTGCTGTGTAGATATTCAGATCACTGTCAGGAACAGGGTGCTGGGGGTAGAGGAACCAAACTAAACTGTGAAAAATGGAGTTGTGAAATCCTGTTCTTTGTCCCTTCTCCAGACCATGTAAGCCACACGAGTCCCACTGTGAAGTTCAGCCTGAAATCAATACTTAACAGGAGTTGCACTTGCCTGACCTATTGAGGGACCTCTCCGACACCATAGCACAACTGCAAGCAATTACCTCAATCACCCCTGGATTATCTGTTTGTGTGCGATATATTGCCGTCTCCTCGGGCTACAATGGAAGCTTTACCCAGACACAGGACAAGTCCTCTGGGATCAGACGTAAAGAAGCAAATAGCTAAACCCTGTCTGAGTTCAGGCTAGGTGCGTGCCTCATGTGGAGACTCACCATCTATCACCTATCATAATGTTGTCAAGTCTAAGACCTCCAAGCCTGCATAGTCTTTAGGGATGTGGCTCAATTGCTTCTGAACTTCTTTTTCCAAGGTACCATCATTTAAACATTAGTTCAACAGCCAAGGTTCTTAAGGAGCTGAATGTTGCAGGTTTTTAAAGGCCCCTGCAATTTCTACAGGCTATATTTATTGTAAGTCTTGTTGTAGTTTCTTAAAAATGTTTTTAATGTAATTCGGTTTGTCCAGATGTATTTAGCCCCGAGTAGAAAAGCCTTTTTTATCACATTTTGACAACTGGGGGTCACTAAATTTTACACTGTAAACCACATTAGCAGCTCTTTAAAATGAGCCTATAATGCACATTTTATGTACCTTTGTAAAAGGTGGATTAGCCTACTCTGGTCTGAGTGGCCAGCTATGTGAATCTGTGTCATATGAAGCACACAAAGAAGAGGAAGGTACTGAGCACTGTCCTGAAGTAGGGTCTGAAGAAGGTTCCATCTGTTTAAATATCACAAAGCCAGCAGTTGTACCAGGTTGGACTTTGATTCATTGTCCACCTACCTAGCAAATATGTCAAATGCACCTGACTATGAAAAAAAACAACTCCAGGTTTAGCCATTCAAAAATATGAATTTAAATAATTTGTCCGAGAACAGATATATATGCTATAAATACCCCTTTGATCAATAATCAGTAGATGAGTATCCTCAGTTCTGTCGGGTCAAACCAGACAGTAATTGATGCTATCCAGTTGAGATTTGTTTTCAAAGCCAAGTATGCACAAAGACTTTTGTTGTGAACAGAAAAAGGACTGACTTCCTCAAAAGTGAATGGATTCTGAAACAACAGAACAATAAAGAGGAGTGTTCACTCTGTGATTCACAAGAGGTTATCCCTCTTGTGAATGTCAGAATGTCAGATCTGGGTATGAATACTCTGTCCTGTTGTCTGAAGTCATCTCTAGTTCTCTTCTTACACAATATTTCTTGGAAACCCGTCTAAAAACATTCAACTGTACATGTTGCAGCTGATTGCCCATGGAGTCATTACTTTCCACAAATCACATCCAAGTAAGGCAGGGGTAGGATCAAACACTTGGTGGTTTTATAGCAATACGGCTGAGACAAAGTCCTCCAAGGAGCTTTTTGAAGCTCTGCTCCTGTTCCAGCAGCTCGTTTTTGGCATCATCTGCTCCAGCGGAAACCCTGCATAAAGCATTAACCTGCAGAAAGTGTTGGGAGGTCATCAGCAGGAAACTCTTGCAGAGTTCTCTGTCAAGCATTACTGTATGTGCTGTAAAATACATGAACCATACAAGATTCCATTTATTATTCACATAGAAAAGGTGAATGTTTGTCAGTTTAAGGTCACAGGTTAACATTTTTGTATTCATTTGTGGCTGTACACTATATCCACTCTTTATCAGGACAAATGTTCAGCAAACAATTAATAAAACACATGCATACAAATTTGATAGTCAAACATTAAAATAAAGGTAAATATGTATTAGTATAGAAATATAAAGCTACCTAATAAGCACAACAAGATCTAGCCATTAGGTTTTTAAACATGTAATGCATTACCATGTCCATGTCCACTTTTTCTTTGGTTTCAAAGGATGTCCAGCGGATTTGACCAGTTCTCCTCCTATTAGTGTGTGTACATGTATCTATCTGTGACTTTTGTGATGTCCTAATTGATAGGGTCACGTTCTATTCCTAATGATCAGTCCATTAACAGGTAAATATGACTTTATAGTTGTAGCTTCTGACAGTATTGTTCCCTTTTAGAGCACTACAAAAAAATTAAATGTTGGATATATGTTGAATATTTTTTCCTTAGCTCACTGTAAATCTTGTGAAGTAACAATATAAAGTTCCACAAAATGTAAATAATCATGTAAGAGTGCTTAAATTAAGCTTGAAAATTAATGGATTTATTTTCCACTGCTGCAAATGTAAGTAAACATCAATAAAAAGAAAAAAACACAGTATCAAATTACACTTATGGGCAACACAGTGGCACAGGGGTTAGTATTGTTGCCTCACAGCAAGAAGGTTGAAGGTTCAAGACCTCCTTGGTCCTGGGTCTGGGACCTTTCTGTGTGGAGTTTGCATGTGTCTGTGGGTTTTCACCGCGTTCTCCGGCTTCATCCCACAGTCCAAAAAGGTCCAATTAAAAATGAGGTTAATTGGAGACACTAAATTGCTCATAGGTGTGAGTGTGTGAGTGAATGGTGTGTGTGCCCCACGATAGGCTGGCGACCATCTGGGTTGTATCCCTGCCTCTGGCCTGCAATGCGCTGGGATTGGCTCCAGCAGACCCCCACAACCCTAATGAGGAATAAGTGAGTATAGAAGATGAATGAATGAATGATTTTTATTAACCCATTAATATTCAGTTTTTTAATTTGTTTAATTTTCAATACTTGAAAGTTTATTATGCCTTAGGTTTTGTTGGGACCAAATGTATGAAATAATCTTTCAGGAAAGAGCAATGCTGAAGCAATACAAATCAATGTGAGCATATTTGGATGAGGGAAACTTGACTGACAGAATGCACGCAGAGTGGAATTCAGTGGTTTTCAGGCCGCTGTGCAGAATCCTGCTACTCTACAGACTGTTTTAAATTATTTCCTGGGTTTACAGTGTATCAGTATCCTTTTTGCTGTTACTGTATGTTATGGGTACGCATAGAATGAAATGGAATGGAATGAGGACAGTGACGTATAAGCAAGACTATACATGTTAGAACAAACAATCCATCTTAGATCTAAACTCAACCTTAGATCTACAGCTTCAAAGACTGTCTGACCCACAGCTAAACTGAATTGGAATCATTATGTGCAAGACACTGTAGGATCTTTGTGAACTGCAAATGGGAAATATAGATATGCTTAGCTTCTGTTAATTGTGGGGTAAGATCTGGCTGAGTGTTCCACACACCCATCATCTCTTTGCCTAATGTCTTTATATTAGACAGAAAGCTATCATTAACAAGTACAACATGATTCATAGTGTAGAGCCATTTCCTATGTGAAAAATATGTTTAGGTGATTATTATCTTCTAAGATATAGGACTTTTTACAACAGAGAATTTGAGGGTTTCCCTAGTCACCTCCATCCAGTTTGAGAATTTGTAGGGCTTGCATCTTGTGGCCACAGAGCTGGCATCTTAAGGCTCTTTTAAAGGAAATTTCACCCCAGATGGCCGCCACTGACTCACAACAACACTTCTTACAGTATCAGAAACTTCTGACAAATATGTTAATCATTGGGTGGTAACTTGACGATAGAAACTGTAAAACTTTCAACCAAAATTATTTTGATATGTCTGTAATGTGAAATTGTTGCTGACCCAGTAGCAGTGAAATCACGAGTGTAAACCCTCAACTCCGTAGCTCTACTAAGGTTTTTAGCCATTTTTTTTTATAATGGCCCATGAATGCATCTTATAATTCAAAGTTTCTCTCCTCAATCCCAGTAGGCAGCCATTTTAAGACAATTAGTGACATGAAATTGTAGGTAAACCAAGGTGTTACGAGTGATAATTAAGGTTCCATTCAAGATTAAACTGAGTCAGGCTGCTTCTGCTTTTACACATCTTGGCTTACTGGAAAGGCTTACACTGATTGGAACTTACCACCGTATTACCCCCATCTTTGCTAAATGTATCTTGAGACTGTAATGAATCTGTATTTGATGAAAAGAAATATGATTTTTTCCATTTGTGTCCAAAACCCAAGAGGCAGCACGGTACTAAATCTGTTGACACCAAAAATGAAGAACAAAAACTTTGGCTGAAGCATCTGCGGCACGATAATATTAGCCACTGTGTATGATGCAAATCCTTTAGCATTTAAGAGATTTAGCACATTACTTCAATCATCAGCATTTGCTTCTCAATCCCAGTGGAAATCTGAATCGATTTTGGGAGTTTTACAGGGAAACAATCATCACAGAAACCATGAATCTGCAATGTGATTTTTTCCAATATTCAAAGTGTACTTGAATTTCCTTGAATTTGAATTTCCCAAAGATCGAAGACTATTACTTGGCAAATAATACAATCTCATTAGTAGCTAAATGTATAAGGAAAATCACACTATATAGTAAAAAGGAATGTATTAGAGCCACATGCAGAGAATGAGTGAAGTAAATGTTTCTGTCTGAGTTTGAGTGAGTCATTCTAACTTTTCCAGATCTCTGGCAGAGCATCATGCAGGTTGAGTTGTGCCAGTAGCAATAGTGGGAAATAAACTAATGTGGAAACTAAAGCCACACGCTACAAGATGGACGACAATGGAACACCGCAAAGCTCACACATCCAGCTTCAGAGCAAAGCCATGTCTCTCGACACCTAGCTTAAACACAAAGCCTCGCTGCACATATGAAATTACTTCCATGGACTAGTAATGTGCTATATGTCAGTACGGATTTTTCCCCGGTCTGCTTCCTAATACAATATAGTGACAAGTGTGAGACAGATATTAAAACAGTTCATATACCATACAAGCCACATTCTTGTAGTTGTGTTACTTTCCAGGGTCTACATACAAAAATGAATTACCGTCACTCACCACATTCCTATATCCAATCAAGCAGCTCATGTGTTCTCGTACGGAGACTGAGGTCATACTGCGCTGTGGTCTAACATAAACGTCTGCCTCCGTCATGTCTTCATCACAGCAGAACACACGCTCCTGTTTCATTGCGTTTGCATTTACATTCATTGTGAGACAGATGGAAAAATTGTACTCTGCTTTTTTTTTTGCCCTTTTGAATCTTGACGGAAAACCAAAGTGTCTACAATTTTCTGCTTGTAATTATTAGGTTTCATAAGGCTTATGCACAATTATCTGCTGCAGGTTGACCACTCAAACACCAAGTTAAGTCCCTCTCACAGACTCTTTAAATGCAATCCTTATGACAACACATCAATGGTTAATGCAACGCATGTTGTGGTATTTCCAAAGGGAAATGTGTGATGGTATTTTTCTGTTGTTTTACACCCTTGTAGCTACTGTTCCGATGATGGTTTGTTTTTATACCAGAGTTGGCAGTGTGTTTGCTCAGGAGAAGACAGAGTCAGTTTCCATATATGTTTGTATTTTCAGAGAGCTATTTAATTTGGCAAGCAGAAGGTGTCTCCTCTAAAGCTAATCCCATAATAGTTTGTTCTGTACATCGTGTTTTAAGGCATCTGCCAAGATTATAGTCTCGGCCTTGATGATAACTCGGGGGGCATGCTGCCGCAGTATAAATTAAACTGTTCTCCATTCATAGATTGAAATAACAGGAACAGCCCTGCCTGCACCGGAGAACATCTACAAGACCTCAGGAGGGCCCACAGCATCATTAAGGACATTAGCCAATCCCAACACAAACCGCTCCGACCATCAGGGAGACGTTACAGGAGCAAAGCAGTAAGAACAACAAGGCTGAAAGACAGTTTCTTCCCTCAAGCCATCAGGCTTGTTAAAATCACTCATCCACTGCCCCAACTCCAACACTGCAGTCTACCCTGTACCACAAAGGCAATAATTCATCACCCCACACTGCTACATGCATGTACACACACAACTACTGACAACCCACCTCTGCAGAACTTGCATAGAACATTAATTTCTCTTGCACAAACAGGCACTTCTTGCACTTTCTTTATGGCTATTACGTATTTTTATACCTGGTCCTATGACATTTTAACTTATGTCTGATGAATATATTTTATATTGCTGTGGAGGATTCAAAGAATTTCGTTGTACTATGTGACCAACAACATCTCTAGTACATTTGAGAATAAAGTTGAATTTAATTAAACTAAAAGGTTTTTATGATATAGATTATAATATAAATTGGATGATGATCATTAATTATAATACTCGTGTGGCAGGGTGAAGCTGCCTATGGTTTGCCATTATTATGAAAAGAAAACCTACTCATGAATTTTGGGTTTAAAAAGAAAAAAGACGGGAAACTCAGAGGAGCAGCCCCACGCTAGTTCTTCAGCAGATTCTAATGCTGCGTTCGATTAGACTCAGAACTCAAGAAAGATCTGACCTCTGGACTGGAAAAGTGCAATAGAATGGCCCTTGAACTCAGAACTTCAACTCAGGAGGGAAGGACATCAAAGCAAGATGGCATCTCAAAAAGCAGGTAGAGTTGACATCTGCACGGCGAGCATGAGTCCCCTTGTTGCTGCGTTAAAAAGCGTAAGTTACTATACTTACAGCATATGGCGTTTCTCTTTCTCTCTATCCCTCAAGTAGCTATATGTATAGTGTTTTCAGAGTTTGCACAATGAAATGCATTTAAAGTCACATTTCCAACTCTGATCTTGCTGACTTCCAAGTGCAATCAAACGCAGCATAAGACAGATACATGGGGCTGATAGTGTTTATATGACATGGCTTGCATCCCCCCCTCTCCCCACAATATAAGTGACCCCCCCCCGTCACAAAACCCTGTGGCATATATAGTTTGCATACTAGTGTTGGGCATAACATGGATGTTTTGGGTTTTTGGCATGTACTAGGGGGGGGTGGATAACCTATCCTGATGCTAGCTCTATTCAACAGTGTGGTCTTCCAACTTGAGCATGTTTTTAAGGGGTTAAATATCTGAACATAAAATCAACCAGTCATGCTCTCATGTTGAAATAGTGCACTCATGAATAAATATAGGAAAAGATCCACATAATAACCAATTAAGCGTGTGGGTCTGGTGCCAGGGGCCTCTTACCACCAGGGGCTTTGCCCTCAGGTCAGTCAAGGCCCCTATTATAGAAGGCCCCTGGACACAAGGGAGAATATAAAATAAAAAAATAACCAAAACACAGAGTGCAGCTGCTCAGGGGCCAACAATCCAGACTGTGTTTTACTGTGTAACATCTTGTCTGAGTGTGAACAGGGCATTCCTGCTGTCAGTGACATTATGCCCTGGATAAATAACATTTTAATTTGAATCAATTATAGCACAGTGGGAAAGAAGGATTAAGGAATGTTGTTGGTGTTTGTTCTCTAGAGCTGAACAATCTTAGATACACCACATTCTTGTCATTTATACTGGACACACTGCAATAAGCACAGCTACCTTTACTGAATACCGCCCAGATATATATAAATGGCCGCTGCTCCGATTTTCCTCTGCCAAACAGCTGGTGACCAGGAATGAGATGTTTAGCTGGAAATACCAACTCTAACATTTAAACTTTTTCAATGACCCCTACTGCTCATGTGATTTACTGTAAGAGTGGCATGATTCCAGGAGCAAGGTCCAGAGCTGCACATGGTCCCTACATGCTGAGCGTCTTTCCTTGGAAAATATGCTCCCTACAATGACGACGGCTGGAGGCTCCGTCAATTACACAGTTTATGAGCACCAAGTTCATTCTGTATCTGACGACGTAAGGCAGACTTTATTTCTGCCTTCATTTCACTAGTCACTTAATTTAACCAACTTAAAAATATAAATTCCCTTTATTTTACAGTTAATCAGGCCATATGACACACATATGCCTCCATGATGGTATCAACCAGCAGATAGATGCAATATGAGTCAACATTCTGCAAGCCTTTCACACGGAACATAAATTTACACAGTTCAATTGTTTTTGGTCTTGAAGCCAGAAAGAAACGCCGGCCTCTAACCTCATTAGTGTGGTTATATTCTCACACAGCTTCAAATACTTGTTCCTTGTTTTAAAGCCTAGCTGTTGCCACACAGATGTGACTGTGTGCTATAGAGGGGGACGTCTACATCAAACTGTAAGGCAAAGCAGATGGATGTTTTAGTCACAATGACAAAAAAAAACATTTAACTTTTTAAAATGTTTTCAATCCACTCACCTAAAGTCTGAAAAAGTCTCCCAAGAGTTCTCAATATGATCCCATAACTTGTACATTATTGCATCTTAATGGATTCATGTCACAATCAATCAGGCAAAATGTCTGGACTGAACACTGTGTCACTTGTTCCATGTGGTACAAATATGCCACTGGTTTCAGGCGGCTGGCAGTCATCAGCCTTTGCATGTGTTCCAAATTCAATTACCAGAAAGACACAATCAGGAAAAAAAAGCTGGAATGAAATCCGTCCCAAACACTTAGGATTTAAGCTGTTTGTGTCATATAAACAATGCAACAACAGAGAAGAGAACAGAAGTCAAACAAAATGCCCCATAATTCCCTCAGTTCTTGAAGATCACAGAGAGATTTATGATATATGAACCACGTAGGAGTCATTCTTGCACTCTGTGTCAGAGATTTGGAGTTTTAAAAGCAACTGTTGTGGCTTTTTAACCTTTAAACATGCACGATTCCAGCATCTTTGCTTTCCCCTTTGGTAGCAGCACACAGGAAGGGATTCAGAAGGTTCAATAGCATTCCATTGCTTTTAGTATAAGCTGTCGCCTGTTAGTGCTAAGCCTGGGAGTGAAAACTTCAAGTATGCCAACAAGCTGTGTAAGCAATGACGGGAGCTGCACTAATTGAAGAAAGAGCATTGGACTTAGCATCAGACTACAGCAGCTCGCCTGTCTGTCCTGTCTGTCCTGAGATAGGAAGACCACACAACCACATCCACACCACGTCTGTTTTTGTTATACTATCGTCTCAACGGAGGATCCAAGCTACTTGCTCAGATGACCATAATTAGAAAAAAAGAAAGAAGATGAAAACTGATCCAAAATGTGTATGTGTTTGAACTAAACGGAGGATAGGAAGGGTGAACTTAAAGTCCCCCTCTGCTCAAGGTATGTCTGACTATACCACTGAATGTTTTCAGACTGAGGACACCAGAAGGATATTTTTCCTCATTCATCTGCTGGAAATGGAAAGTTTCTCTGAGAGGAGCTGTGATATGAAAAATTAAAGCCACCAATATTCAAACACTGAGAATGCAGTTTACAGTGAAGTAGGATACATCTGCCTTAAAGTAGTTAAACTGGAGTTTAATAGAATTAGATTTGTGTAATAGTTTTAATAAAGGAGAAGGAATATACGTAATTTAAAAAAACTTTAACGAGGCAATTACACTTATTTTTTGGGTATTAAAACTAAATCATGCACATGTATTGTTCCAATCAATCATTTATTACATCAATCATTTAAATATTGTTCCAAAGAAGTTTTTACACATGTCTGGAGAGGATCTTTAAATAGGACTGATGGTTTTTCAACTTGTGGTAGTAATTGAACCCATAGGTCTAAGGGTAATTTCACTGAAGCTGTCAGAAAGGAAATATTTACACTTAACCATTAATCTAAGGTGATTAACAAAACATTGGAATAATTTCAATATCTGAATTATCTGTGGATTAAATGTGCCGGCCTCCACCTTTATGGTATAGCGAAGCCATGAAATATAACCAAACAAGTTAGATATTTGTCAAGTGCCAGTGTGGTACCCCTCTACTTGGCCCCAAATGGAAACCAAATGAGCATAAACGTATTTTATCCTCATTGAAGGGGAGAGAGCTGACCAAAGGAACAGTTAAAATGTACGGTACCAGCCAAACTGACTCACTCAATCAGTTTAGTGACTGATCCTCAGGGAATTATATGTTTTGAATGTGTTTCCCTGTTGCTTACTGACTTTTATGAGAGCCAAATATATAATCCTTGGCTATTGTAAAGAGAAAATGATATTTTGGGGCTGTCCCAAACTAAATTCCAACTGGAGTGGCATTCACAAAACATTAAGCAAGACTCAAATACCCCTCAACTTGGAGGCTGTGTATCTGGGTCACATTCTGTTTCTGAATCAGAGGAGTGGTATAAAGCTTCTGCAGGCCTATTTGGCAGCAAGTAAAAGAATCAATTACGACAGAATGTCTAAATCTAACAGCACCTCCATAGCAAGAGTGGTATGGAAAAAAATTTAAACGGAGAAGTTGAATTAGAAAACATAATTCTATAAACTTTGGAATAAGTACGTCCAATTCATAACCCAGATGAGACTGTTTATGGCTCCACTTTTCTGTTTCTGTGAGGTGGACTGGAACAGGTGGACTAAAATGCAGCGATGGCCAGCAGACGAATGCAAAGTGCAGCATAAATTTATTAAGAATGTACAGACCGTGACACAGAACTGGCAGACAACGTGATAAACACTGAACCGAAAACTGGACGTAAATACAGATGAGGGGATGGAGAACAGCTCAGGGAAACACAGGGAGCAGGGTTAACGATGTAACTCAGGGCAGGTGTGGAGGGAAATCAGGAGGAAAAACAGAGCAAAACAACCAAACCCCCAAAACACAAAAAGAAAACCATGACCATTTCTTGATAGAAACAATAGAAATGTCAACTCCCTTGGTTGAAATGCATATAATTACTTTTTGGTGTGCAGGTGTATACATTATATAAACATGTTTAAATGGGAGAACATTGTGATGTGCATTGTCTGATGTGCTTCTTAAGTAGAAGAGTATACAAACACATATTCACCCAGGAGTAAAGACCAAAGAAAAAACAGAAAAATGGCACTTACAGTGTATTTTTGCCAGTGAAGAGGGCATTTTAGTTTAAAATGTTCACTTCATAAATGTGTATATTTCATATAAATTATACCTTATACAGCCTTAACTTAGTCTAAATGGACTACTCAAGATAATTTGTAGTCAGGATCATGTCCATGACTTTTCTGTAGCTTCAAGTTTTCGCGGAAGAGGAAATGTTTTGTCATTCATGAAGCCACTTTAGAGCATGTTTTGCTATTCAAGGGAGCAGGCTAGAGTGTGTTTTTCCAATCAGAAGGTCACTTTAGAACATGTTTTGTCACTCAAAGGTCACTTTGGGGCACATTTTGTCACTTGAGGGCAATAAGCAATTAAGAGATGGAGAGTGACCTCCCACTTCTGTGAAGTTGTGATGTCACAGTTATACAGTCACCCCCAACCGTTGAATTCAGCCAATCAGAATGGAGGCTCATTAATATTAATAAACAGACTCTAACCAACCTGAGCTCCACAGAGAAACTTGAGAGAGGCGTAAAAGGGAAGTAAAACCATATTCAGATGATTTTTTTAAAACCACAAATCTTGCTAGGGATAACGTAACTTTCTATAGAACCCAGGAAAATGTAACAATGGGACCTTTAAGGTTTACTGGATTGCAAAGTTCTGTTTAACTGCTACCACATGTGAAGCCTTTGTACTGCTGTCATTGGCTTAATGTGAGCGTTGTTTTCCAGACTCTGTGTGTGGTGAACGTGTATGAAAGAGAGCAAAATAAAGAAAGTATGAATACTGTATGTGTCAGTTTACTCAGTTTGGGTCCTTTCCAAATGTGAGTAACACCAAAATCTCTAAACACCAGTAAATCTCCCTCTTTAAAACTATTTACTATACACCTAAACTATAAACTATCAATAACTCAACAGCAAGATGGCGAAGGCCATTACAACAGTAAGGCAAGAGGTTAGGCAATGTTTTAAAAATTAAAACAACAGCATCAAGTTCAGAGGCATCCCTCCTTGACACCAACATGAATCAGGCTCCAGTAAGGGCTGAGAGGGATGGAGGACTCTATAAATCTCCCCCAGTGACTGACCGGCAGGTGAAAAAATAGAGTGAATGAGAGGCTCTGGGAAGGAAAACATAGCTGGAGAGGAGACTTGGATGAATACAAAAAAAAAAGGTGGAAAATGACTTAAAGAGAAGTTTGGGAGTGATATGTGCATTGAGTGAATAAACTGTGGAATTGTCTACTCATAGTTGAGCTATGTGATCCTAAGTTCACTCTTCTTTTGCATAATACACAGGACTTATTGAACCTCAATCACTCCCACTGGCTATTCTTATGTCTGTCAAACTCCTCTCAGCTGCTTCCTTTTTATCCATTTGTTCATAGTCGTACTTGTTCCCCTACGCTCGTCTTCTTCTTCACTTTGTTTCAGATAGAGGAAGTGGTTTGTGTGCAGACTGCGGCTGGCTGGAACACTGTTCCGTGCACTGGGGAAGCCGAAATTTGAGCCCCTGTACATTAAATGTTCCACTAGAGCAACAATTTCTGTGAGGGGAAATCATGCGGTGGTGGGCCACTGTTAAAGGATCCGAAGAGGTGGGGGGCTTCGAGTCAGCGTCGGAAAAGGGGGGACGGGACTACTCATTACTATAAATAAGAACTTGGCCAGTCTGGTGGTAGAGCTGGTTGTGGTGCAGTAGAAGCTTTATACTGTAGATCTAAATTAAAATTTACCAAATACCTTTGTTGTGTCTTATTGTCTTCTTTCTCCTCCATCGTTCTCCATCTTCTCTTTCTCCCTCTGCTGTCAGCTGTCCAACAGAGCAGAAAAATGAGTGACAGAGCAAGAGAGCAACATATGTGCAATCTGACTGTGTTCCAGGACACGGAGACACAGCGCCACCTGTGGATATAAAGGCTTAGGATTCTGTTCTTTTTAATTTTAGCTTGGTGCAAAATTTAAATTCAAAGCTGTTAAACTAGCTAGTTCATCTTGTCACTTCAGACTTCATGCCTCAAAGTGTATTTTTAACCACAATTAAATGTGAGAGTTCATACTGAATACTGTGAAGATGGGATTATTTAGTGCATAGTAGTGATAGAAGAAACTAACTTCTCAAAGCATCTGAATCAATTAAAGTGATTGTGTTGAAAATCAACTCTTTAAAATTAATCTGAATCTGTTCTAAATCAATCAATCTGTTCCTAAAACTAAAGTAAAGACTAAAGGAGACTTTTGAGGTTGTGGCTCCTGAAGCATAGAGCTCTCTCCCTTTGGGCTTAAGCCCTGTGGACAAAGGACATCTTTAAAGAGCAGCAAGACACATTTGTCTTCCTTATGACTTGTCTTTATGACTTCATGTGTATGATTCTGTTTTTGTTTCTTGTGCCATCAGCTCTAGAAATGTGTAAGTCACTTATAAAGTTACTGAGATCTGCTGGTGAACTGGGAGCTGGAATCATAAATCCACACCACATCCACAATAAGGCATGAAACCATGAGTCAACAGATTACAATGCTACTTCAGGTTTGAGGTTTTCTAAATAAAAGTAGGTATTTACAGAGGACTCTGAAACAAATAGCAGTGATTACAAATGTACCAACGTCTATATCATTACCAAAGCAACCCTGCACAAAGGTTTGTGATGTCTGGACACAGAAAAGCGGATTCATCACTTTGCAAATAAACTGGACAGCCTGACATCTGATTTGGTTTGAGATCTGATTTGGGAAAAAAATCAGATTTGCCTGCAGGCTGAACAAGGCTCTGCTAGTGACGTCAGGCTGCAGTAGATATGAAATGTAGGCATGTGCCTGAATTTGCAGAACTGTGTTTTATCATTACAATAACTGTGAACTGGATTCTGAATTCGACAGGGAACAAATGAAAAGAAAACTGAATCACATGAGACCTTCTGGAGGACCGCATCTCATTAAGGCAAGAACAGAACAGAGTATTGTGGACTCTGGATATAAATATAGTACAGCAAACCAAAACATACAAATCTCCAGATTCTTCATTTTATGAATTAGTTATGAGAAATGAATATACTTGTGTTTGTGTAGTTACAGCAATTGTTTTCTGGTATTCTCAGTGGTAAATTTCAGGTCAACCAGTTACCATGAATGATGGTTCAGTTTTTCTATTCTGTTTTTATTTTACTTTATTTAAAATATACAAAAAAATGCACAAATATAAGTTGAAAATTTTATTTCCAAACAGAACATCTATGAATACAGTTACAAAATGTCTTAAAATACAATTTATACAATATATAAGTAAAATATAAAAACAGCATAACAAAAAGTAAAAAGTAAAAAATGATATCACAATCTCGTTTCTAAATTAGTTGTTTCTAAAATATTTTATGACTATGCAATTGTGTTCCAATTTATCTTTGGCAAACAACAAATTTGGGAGATGACCTCATGATTCTATTCTTGTGAATGAATTGTATTGCAAGACGGAATTATCTCTGCTGGAAAGCTGAAATGATGACATTTTCTGGTTTATCCATTTGTGAATGTCAAAACATGAATGATGATGCATGGTTCCATTTCTTTGATATTGGATTGGATGTTACAAGAGTCTCAGCTGCATCTCGAGCATCAAATTGTTTTTTCTTTGCAGGTTTTAAAACGTTACAAGCAGCCAACTGTCTTCTCATTCACTGTTATTATAATGTGGTTTCTGGACGCGAGTCTGCAATGAAGCCAAAGCACAGAGGTCCCTAGGTGAGCTTCCTCGTTTTTCTGGTGGTTTGCACATCCTGGCCAATTTTCTCTGAAAAGTAGTCAAGCTTGAGTCTGTACTTAAATACAGTCATTTGCTGAGTAGATTTATTAAACAATGACTTATTGGCTCACATTTTAGTGTGAAAATTAATCAATAGGGATTCCACTGCAGCACTGATGTGCGTCATCATTGCTGTAGTTAAGGGGTTTATCAGCTGTGGAAAGATGTTCGAAGTGAAGTTAGAGATTATAGAGGTTGTTAAATGAGAGCAATATATCAGGTTTGCAGAACTGTGCAGAGAGGGATCGACAGTACACCCTATTATTAACAATCTTTCTGCATGCATTTTCCTGTGTAGCTAACAGTGGTGGAAAAAATACATCATTTAAGTAATCAATACTAGAATGTAAAAAAACAATACTTCACTGCAAGTAAAAGTCCTGCAATCAGCTAAATATATTTAAAAGTACTAAAGCAATTTTCTATACCCACTTATTCCTGACTAGGGTCGTGGGGGTCGGCTGGAGCCAATCCCAGTGCATTTTAGGCAAGAAGCACACTCACACCTATGGACAATTTAAAGGCTCCAATTAACCTCAGCATGTTGTTTTTTACTGTGGGAGGAAGCCAGAGAACATGGAGACACCCACACAGATACAGGGAGAACATGCAAACTCCACACAAAAAGGTCCCAGACCAAGGTCTTGAAACTGTGACCTTCTTGCTGTGAACAGCAAGCCCATTGCTCCATCATGTCGGCTCAAAACTATTTGTTTTGCAGAAAACTTGGTTGTGGCTGATATATTAACAGTTAATGTAGCAGCATTTTTGGGCTTTTTGCCTTTATTTGATAGCACAGTGGAGAGAGACAGAAAGAGGGGGGAGGTAGAGAGAGCAGGAAGGGGCTCCCGATGTGGGATTGAACCGGAGCCACCTGCGTTGAGGACTGTAGCCTCTATACATGGGGGAACAGCATTTTAAATAGCTGGTGTCATCAGCTTGTAGTTTTATATATAATTCCATTTAATATCCCTTTTATATCTCCTAAACTACTATGTTTATTCAAGTTTCATCACACTTTTGAAATTATTCCAACTTTTTTGTCAGACTAGGTTTTTAGGATCTATCCCTGCCAATGATTTTCATTTTAAAAAACGAGCAGTGTCCAAATCATTAGAGACCAGAAGCTGAGGAGCCGTCCTGCTGTGGCTGCTGCAGACGACTGCCTGGAAAAGGTCAAGCAGCTGGAGGAGCAGCTCACACAGTGGGATGCTGATATAAACCTCGAACCAGCTGAGCAGCAAACAGCCTGAGCTCCTCCAGAGCATTGCACATCAAGTGAAGTACAAAAAGGAGCCGGCCAAAAAAAGAAGACAGCTGGGAGGTCAGTGTTAAAATGATGGAAGATGGGATAAATCAACTGGAGGAATTCTGTCTGAAAAGAACAAGATGAAATGTTTCTGGTCTCCCAAGAAGGCGGCGAAGACCAAAACCAGTCTGGATGAGTACAGACAGACAGAGGTGAAGAAAGCAGAGACTAAGAGTGAACGTGAAGATGAGGGAAAAAAGAAAAAGATGGGGCTGAGAAAAAACTAAAGTTTGTTTTGGTGTGACGAAATCAACAGTCTCCTCACTGCTCAGATCTAAACTGATCCGTGTTCATCTCTTCAGTGGAAGCTGGAGTGAAATATAAGTCACATGATTCATGTATGCAATGAAAATCAACACAGATGCATAGAAACTGCAGAGAGCTGAACCATTCAGTCTCTTTGCAAAGATTTTTAACATGAAGCAACATCCATGATGCTCCTAGCAGCAGCAGATGACATATTTTGCATTTAAAACAATATTAATAAAATGCAGTTACCAGAAAAAAATAAAAGGGTTTTTTTAGTAAACCAAATATTGAACAAGGCCTTTTCATGCAACCAAAACTGCACAAGAAATCTTTTTCACAGCAACAGTTAACACAGATTCCACCAATGATACTAATCTATTGAGGTCAAACACAATCAGGCTGCTGCTACTGTGCATGTTATCCACTGGAAAGGCTGTTGCACTAATTGGCACCTTAATTAGTATCATTGGTAACACCTGTGTAGCTGCTAATTCATGTCAATAAGGCTGCTTTAATGAACTGAAACCACAACCTATTCTGTCCTGGTCTGTCACTGTTATGTCTGGTTTTCTTGTATTGTTGCGTCCAGCCATTAGTTCCCTCGTGAGCCCCGAGTTACCTCGTGAGCCCTGCTCCCTGTGGGTCCCTCAGCTGTTCTTCATCCCCTGAAATTAGTTAAATTCGTCCAATTTTCAGTTCCGTGTCACTGCTCACCTGCCTGTTGCAGTTTGTTCTAGTTTTTTCCGCCTGCACATTCACATTCCATCTCCATCCATATCACGGATGTCTATCAGCGTCTAGTCGATGCTTGTGCTACACAAAGGGTTAATAGTCGGTCTCTGCTAGAAGCCCCGCCTCTAACCTGATATCGCTCACCGATTGGCTCCGCCGTTTCTTGCTGACGTGTGATTGGCTGTTCCCGCTGTCCCTCCGTCTGGCACCCCCACGTGCACCGGTGTTAGGTAGTTAGCCAGGTGTGCTGTTCAACTCCCGCTGTGAATTGTTATAGCATGTTGGCTGTTTGTTCTGCGTCGGTCACATCAGCTTGAAGTAGTTTTATTTCACTTTAGGTACAATAGGATGTCGAAAAAAAGAAAAGTGGAGGTAAGAGACTTCTAGAAGGCGAAATGTAAGTTCCACAAAGGTTGGCCTATAACTGTTGTGTTATAGCATATAGGTATTTAATGCCAAAGATTTATTTATTTATTTATTTTCATGCATTATTTGTGTTAAAATGTTTGTGGGAAATACGCTAAAATCTCAGAATAAATGTATGATTTTAGGGGAATAAATTACACATAATAATTGTGAACCTTTGTCTTTTTGTCCTCAGGAGGAGAGTTTTTTTTTTTTTTATTTAATATATAATTTGTAACAATCATAGATAAAAAAAACAAACTTATTTCTAAACATTTTGAAATTAGCTTTGATTCCTGGAAATCCCCTCACGACCCCTCTGAGGGGTCCCTACCCTCACTTTGGGAAATCCTTGTCTCGTTTCCTATAAGTGGGCCGAGAATTTACTAAATGGACATCATGCTGGAGAAGACTTGAAACTAGCAATTGTAAAGATAAACAGACAAAAGTGTTTACTGAGGTAATAAATCAAGTGAGAAGTTTCTGTTCTTACAACACACCTCACAAAAGCTACACATTGAAAACACATTAACTTGGTAAAAAGCTTATTCCTCTTTCAGCTCATCTTGTAAATTTGAAGTTTTAAGTTGTAAAAACTGTCTTTCATTCCCTGTTGTCCTTTAACTGATCATTTCCATGCGATGCCTATGCTAAACCCTTTGTTTGACACAATTTATAAATAACATAATGATAACAGATGTTAGTTTTTTGTTTAATAGACACTCTGAAGTTTCAAGAGTTTTATTTTCTCTGCATTTTTGAGGATGTGCGTGTGAAATTCTGATGCTGGGATGATCGTGGGGCACACACACCGTTCACTCACACACTCTCACACACAATTTAGAGTCTCCAATTAACCTCAGCATGTTTTTGGACTGTGGGAAGAAGCTGGAGAACCCTGAGAGAACCCACACAGACACGAGGAGAACATGCAAACTCCACACAGAAAGGTCCCAGACCTGCGACCTTCTTGCTGTGAGGCAACAGCGCTACCCACTGTTCCACCGTGTCGGCAGTTATTGATTATTTAAAACAAAATATAAAATAAACATTAAATGATAAAATAATTGCAAGACATATAATACAAACACATATGATATACAGTAGGGGCCAAAAGTTTGGACACACCTTCTCAATCATTTCATGACTATTTACATTGTAGATTCTCACTGAAGGCATCAAAACTATGAATGAACACGTGTTTATGGTGTTATGTGCTTAACAAAAAAGGTGAAATAACTGAAAACATGTTTTATATTCTAGTTTCTTCAAAATATCCACCCTTTGATCTGATTGATAAAGCAAGAAATCCCACTAATTAACCCTGATAAGGCTCAACTATGAAGTGAAAACCATTTTTAGGTTCATATTGTAACCCCTATGGATGGAAAGAGAATATTTACAGAAATGGTGACTGATGTGCACTGTCTCTATAAAATACAGTCATCAGTCATTTTCTATACCTGCTTATTCCTCATTAGGGTCACATGGTCTGCTGGAGCCTATCCCAGCGCGTTATGGCGAGAGGCAGGGATACACCCCAGATGGTCTCCAGCCAATCGTGGGGCACACACACCATTCACTCACACACTCACACCTACGGGCAATTTAGAGTCTCCAATTAACCTCAGCATGTTTTTAGACTGTGGGAGGAAGCTGGAGTACCCGGTGAAAACCCACACAGACACGGGGAGAACATGCAAACTCCACACAGAAAGGTCCCAGAACCAGGACCAAGGAGGTCTTGAACCTGCGACCTCCTTGCTGTGAGGCAACAGCGCTAACCCCTGCTCCACCATGTCGCCCCCCTATAAAATGCACCAAATGTACCAATGTACCATAAATGCACCACCTATAGTGAAATGCATTGATTATTAGTGTTTGCCCTGTAAGCTGAAGTATGCAACTTTGAAAATCGCTAGAAGCAACTCCACGTCTGTCTCCTTCCTCTGTTTCTCTTCCGTGCAAACAAGCAAGCCACTAGAACACACAGCTACAAATCACTGTTTTCATAAACAACCTAGTAAGCCACTAACAAAGAACAACTTACAACAAAGAAAAACAAAATAACCACAGCCAAATGGGCACAGGAGAGTTTATTCACAGTTAGCATTGTGCTAAACTAATAGCAGCCAGCCCAGACATAAATAACCCTGCTTTAAACATTGAAATGTTGTGCAACAAACAACCTAATGAACCACTAACAGTCAAAAAAAACAATGTTAAACACAACCAGTTGAGCACAGGATATTGTTTTTTTGAAATGCTAATCTAACAACAGATAGCATAGCCATAAATTACCTAAGCTACCTAACAAAACACACACTAAGGTTACAACATATTTAGATATTAGATAAGATATGTTAGCAGCTTACTGGTCAAAGCATTTACATGCATTTTGCTACGTTTTTGTCAGACTCTCTAGAACAATTCATTTTGACTTCTTTCGACATACTTTTTTTAGTTGAATAAGTTGTTGTTGCCAACAGTAGATTTGCTATCTTTTCACCACAAGCCTCCGCCACTACAGTCCCACTACTATCTGAAATGAGCCGGGATTGGCTGAGACCTTCCAGACCAGTCTGGATTTTCTCAGGGCTGTTACCATAGTGAGATGCAGGACTATGATGATCTGTCAGACCAATTTAATTACAATATACTGATTATTATTGTGAATCTTTGTGCGGTTATACCAAAAAATAACATTTTTAACATCAATAATCCTTTAAATTTATATTTGCTGTCTTTTTTTCCCCTAAAAAGTGTTCAGAATATGTCTAGGTAACAAGTTATTATGCACTTTAGACACTACTTGTCCAGTTTTGTAATCAGCGACCCAAATGGAGCAATGGCCCTGGCTGGCTTCCTGGAGACCCTGGGAGTCACAGGGGGCCCTCCTGGAGCCCCGTTACCCGGGAACAAGGCGCCTTTTTGGGGTAAAATGGGTCCGTGATGGAGGTCATTGTAAAGTTTGTAGTTTTATCATGTAGAATTAAAACTTACAGCTCAAATGATTAATGTGAACATCTGTAATTAGTCATATTTACAAATATAGATAAAAAAGACTCAGCCAAATATGTTTGTGTGTGTGAACCAAACATTCTGGAGGTAATAACGTGATCTCAACACAAGAGGGCAGCAAACAGTTAAATATGGTGGATCCCCCTGTAGGTTACTAAGCTGTCAGAGGGTCTGAATAGTAAACAACAAGGAAATGAAATTCATAATGTAAAACAGACTTTCCTTTATTTAGTCAAACAGAAAGCAGTAGTGAATGCCAGGCATGCTGAGTGCGCCAGTCACCGCTTTATTCTCCATTGTTCCCTCTATCAAAATTAATGGTGATGACATCCATGCATATTGACTTGTACTACAAATAAATATTAAAAAAATCTGTTTTGTCCTCCCACCACAGGAGCACACACACATCTGGTGGAACATATGAGACGTAGTGGCTCCTCCAGGTCTGCAGGTCCCTGTATATTTGCCACCTCCACCCAGTCAATGATGTCTGCCTCTTTAATGGTGTCAACTGGAACGATGACTTACTTCCAAGACCTGAAGAATTTAACTACAGTGAGTGCCATGGCACGACACACAGGTTTCACACTACATCATGCTCACAGCAGGATGTAGAAACTTACTTACAGCGTGTTCTCTTTGTTTAAATGAGCTGAAATGTGGTCTGAAGAAGTTTAGTTTAATGAAAAGTGCGTCTAAGATCATCAGTTCATGTCGGACACAAAATGCATGAACAATGGCGGAAAATAACTTTTACATTTAGTTAAGTATTGTTCTTAAGTACAGTTTTGAGATACTTGTACATTACTTGAGTTTTTCCATGTGATGCTACTTCATGTTTCCACTCCACATCAATATCTGACTGTTTTAGTTTCTTTTCAGATGCAGATGTGACACAAAATAATATATATGAATATTCTTACAGTTTTATTTGTTTATTTTCTTTTTTTAATTTATCTGCTTCTATGTAAAGTGTATAGGCAAACATGACTTGCATATAAAATATAATATGATGCAGTACCTTCACTATTTATTTATGCAAAGTATCTGAAATTGTTTTCACAAAACTCTAAAATGCTCTTATATGTTTGTTAGTATTACAAATAACACACAAAAAACACAGTCTGTATTTAATTTGATACTTTAAGTACATTTTGCTGATAGTACTTCGGTACCTAAGTAAAAGTATGTGATGCTACTTCAAGTAAAAGGTACTTTTACTTGTAATCGAGCAGTTTTAGACAACAGTATTTTTACTTTTACTTAAGTAAATTATCTGACTACTTTGTCCACTACTGCATGTGAATCTCTCAAGATGTGTATTTCTTACAGTGATGTAAGAGATTAGCATTTGAGGTTTACACATAATAGATAGAATAGGCACAATTGCTTTCCATCATATCCCAAATTAAGTTAGAGTATTGAATACTGGAAAATCTCTAATATAGATTTTGAAGATCCTGTTCCCCATCCCCTATTCACACAGACACAGGAAATACTATTGTTCCAGGCAGGAAATGCTGAGAGCCTCAGATAAAACAAAGATTAAAGACTGAGACGGAAGAGCATAGTGACCACTGAATGAATCAAGAAAGTGAATGATCAAGATGGATCCTTTCTGTCTTTGTATTAGTGACTGTTGGTGATATTAAGTATTCAGATTCTTTGCTTAAGTAAATTCTGCACAAAAAAATGCAGCTTCTGTAAACGTACATATATATATATATATATATATATAAGCACCAAAATGTCTTTGAAATATAAAAGTGAAAGTACTGATTACGTCCCTCTGATATATGATGACGTTGATTAGATTGTCAATTCGGATGCATCAATGTGTCAGCAGCATGTTAATATTGTAGCTGGATCAACCTCTGGAGTCATGAGATGATTAATGGGAGAGGAAAAGAAGAACAAACAAACTTCTCTAATCCTTTTTGGATCATTTGAACAGTGAAACCTTGTGAGAAGTTTAGAGGGAAAAATCACTATAATCACTCTTTGCTGCAGCTGTTAATCACCCATATGTGAATTGCGAACCAACTATATACTGGTTTCATCTTTACCTTTATGTTATATTTTAAAAGCTTGTAATATTATGTAAAACCTGTATCTGAAAAGTAAAGTGGTAGTAAAGCTGTCGGATAAATGTAGTGGAACAGAAAGTCTGATATTTACCCTGAAATGCAGCGGAGTAAAGTAGCATCATATGTGCATACTCAAGTAAAGTTCAAATATCTCAAAGTAGAGTACTTGAATAATTGTACTTAGCTACTTTCCACCACTGGTTACTGTCTCTATGCTGTAGAGAGTACAGACACATCCACACACTTCAGTATGTACATGTAGACGCACAAAACAAAGCCAGTATTGTGGGTTGCAGTCACTAGAGAAGAGTCTCACACAGCAGTGGAAAGTTTAACCATGGTAACTGAATTGGAATCTTGGCTTGTCTCTGCAGCATCCCTCCATTTAGACAATTAGTATGACAAAGATGTGTTACTCTGTGAGGGCAGGCGGCGGCGGCTGCTGCTGCTGTGACACTACATTTGTGCCCTCACAAGAAGCAAACATGAGAAAAGTCCTAAAAAATGAGGATCTCATGCTGATTAATTTCTTTCTGGATTAAAATAGAGAGACACTGTGAGAGACTTATACACAGCAGCTACATCCACAGTCAATGAGAGACAATCACACAACATAAAAACACATATGTACACCTAATTACTATGATAATTAATCAACTAATAAAAAATAAGTAGCATAATAAAATTCAGTGAAATACATGGTGTGCAACCCTGCATTTAAATGTGAGAAGACAAGTACAATTTTCATTGAGTTTAGGTATATAAAGCTGATATTAGTATTATAAGTATTATTAGTATCAGAATATTTCTTTTTCTAGTGATATATCCCAACATATGGAAACTATATTAAAAATAATGTTAAAAAATTAAATCAAACTAATGTTCATTGCAAATAACTGTTTTCCACTTAGACTTAAATAAATAAATGGCTATAAATAAATAAATAAATTAGCTTGTTATTGCATTTCCATTTGGAATCAATTATGATTATATCACAACTGACAGTCCACAAAAAATACCTTCACTTCAGGGTTAGGTAACATGCATGTAGTGTTTTGATGAAGGCTAAGAAGATAAGTCAAGGCTATTTTATTTGAATAAAAATCACAGGTTTGCTTCAAAGGGTTTAACAGTCAGAAAGTCTGCTCACTACAGACTTCTAACTTTTACATTCTTGTGTTTGTGTCCATAGATCTAAGAATAAATAAATGAATTTATTGTAGGTGGAACCTAATTTGGTGCAAAAATCTAAGATGTTCTCTTCGTCTTCCATCAATGTGTCATTTTCACTCACACGCTCACACACACTCATGCCAGATGACGTGCAGCTAGCTCCATGCCATAGTAGCAGACTGCGACACAGCGTCCAACTCCCTCTCTCTCCCCCTCCCTCCCTGTTTCTGCAGCCCTTTCCTCTTCTGTCCCAGGCAGCGCTGCTCACCGCCTCCTGCTGCAGCCTGACTGCTCATCAATAAGCTGTATTAGCCCATCACTAATCATATTGGAGGAGAGACTGAGAGAGAGAAGCCAGACTTGTGTATGCATCATCGTTGTGTGTGTGTGTGTGTCGGTGCATGTGGTGAGGGAGGAAAGCAGAGGGAGGAGATAGGAGGGAGGGGTGTTTCCTAGCGGGGAGCATTTCCCTGTTGTAGTAACCAACCGCACGCCGACTGCCAGCCATTACTTCACTGCAGCAGCGATCAGCCCTTTCTGTACTTGCTGAGCCAGACGCACTAACCTGTCTGTCCCCTCCTCTTCTCTCTCTCTCTCTCTGCATATTCAGCAGAGCTGCCCTCCTCCTCTCCTCCTCTCCTCCTCCTCCTCCTCATCATCATCACTCTGCCACTCCTGCAGCGTTGCTCTCTGCTTGAAGGGGACACTGGCCTGCTCCTCACCCACTGATTCTGCATGACTGTCACAAAGGTAAGAACGCTCCAGATGGGTAACAACTTTTAGGATGTCAGACATGATTCGGGCTCAGGCTTAGAGGGTACTGTGAAGGTTACTCAGAGCGTTATTCTGATTCTGTGCGTGTGTCTGTGTGTGCACAGCTGTGTGTGTGAGTGAGTGTGTAGTGATTGAGTTGTTGGTGCCTGAGGATGAATGCCTTACGTTAGAAATGTAGTCTGGTTATGATGAGATCAATATAATGTGATTGTACTAGAGGCTGCCAACAGTTCATTCCGGGCATGAAGAAGTTGCTGTTTTTATTTGCCCTTCTGTACAAACTTCATGAAAATACGACTCAATATTCATAGAAGACATAAAATATCAGGTCTGACATCTGAATAGTTTTTCTAGGTGTTAAAATTCTCCCTTTAAATCACCCAGTACTGTATATGTGGATGCGTGATATTTGGCGTGTTTGGTTTATTCAATGGTTTCGTCCACTTGTATCACAAAGGAAATGAGGCGGGTGAGCGGCTGTCTTTGTGTTTTGCATGCTAGCAGCTGCAGCAAGAAAATCATTTGTCATTTTTAATTGGCTGCTAATTGTGAAGATAAGCAATTACAATATGCAAATCCTGGTTTACAGTGGATTTCGAATTCAGCAATGTCAGTATCTACTCTGTGATTCAGTCAAATTTTAGAGACAAAAGTCTGTCAATTTACTCTTTCCCCACCGGAGTAATGTAGAAAGTTACCAGCTAAGTTTAGCATTTTTGACCGAATTCACTGATCTTTTAACACCCTTCAAATATTCAGGTTATGAATATGTAAACAGGATATATCAACAGAATGAGAGATTTTCTAGATGCGCAAAAAATAGTGCTCTAAATGCATTCGTACTTTTTTCACAAATACATGATGGAAAATTAAATTGTTTTTTGTTGTTTTTTGTAAAACAGAAAATAAAGCTGAAATTCTCTGGCAAAAGGGGGCAGAGAAAATAAGCAGATTTTGAATTGATTAGCTGCACGTCTGAAATGTGAATCCAGGTCAAAGTCGCTACAGTGTCTCGCCACAAGCTGGTTATCTGCATCTGTGCTGACTCCGATAGCGACTACAACAGCAGCCCGTGTCTGAGCTACAGTGGCTCGTGGTCGGTTGTGTCGGTCGGTGATCGTCTGTTAGCATCGGCTTAATTAGCTCAGAGGCTTTTAATATGTATTTTTCTGGGTAGGGTTTGGTTGATTCATCGGCTGAGCTAAATCAATGCTTTATATTCTTCCTGTCATATTTTGTCATATACAGTACATAATAGTCAAAACAGAGTTGCATTATGGGGACTTGTTCCTTAAAAAGCTGGTCCCCAGAAAGCAAACCACTTAATTACGGGGTTAAGAAGCAGTGTTTGGTTAAAGTTTGGGTTAGAATTGTGGTTAGTCATGTACTGATATGGTTGTGGTTTGGGTTGTTCCTGTATATGTGTCTGTTTGTGTCTATTAAGAGTCACAAGCTGATCTTATAGTAGGCGTGTCTACCAGCTTTGCTGAGTGGTGGATGCACCCAAGTGTGTTAATGGCAGTCGCAGTCTGCGCTTAAGGCTGCAGCAGCCGGTTGAATCCTCTTAGTCTTAATAGAGACGAGAGATCAACACAGACGATGACAGAGAGACGGAGAAACAGGAAGAGTCACAGCGAGTCGGAGGAAATTAGCACAGCACCTCCCATGAAGAGAATTAACTTGGACCAAAATAGATCACCTGCTGTAGACACAGGACCTATTTACTCACACTTATAGTCACACCTGCAAGTTCCACACTAAAGTTCTCATTCATATAGAAAGCTGTGTTTATTGATAATATTTCTCCAACCTTTGACGGCCACAGTTTCCATTCAATGGAGTTCAAGTGTTTGTGGGGCTTGTGTGTGTGTGTGTGTGTGTGTGTGTGTGTGTGTGTGTGGGGGGGGGGGGGGGGGGGGGGGTCAATGCATTAATGTATGCATATGTATGGTGGTTGCAGCTATTGTGAATTTGTGAATTGTGAATTATTTGCAGCCTGCAATCTCTCATACAGAACAACATATTATTATATGTATTCTTATACAACATATGATCAGTGTCATTGTTCTGTTGCATTACTTATTGTACAAATACATAGAAACAGTGAATAAGATCAGCCTGCAGAGAAGCATACAGATTCACAGACGATTGCTCTCAAACTGCAATTTTCCTGCCTGTGTGCGAAAGGGATTGTGTGGGAGGTGTGTGTGTGTGTGTGTGTGTGCGTGTGTGTGTGTGTGTGCATGCACATAGGTAGGCATTCTCCGCCTTGAGAACTGAAAGAGGAAAAGGTCAGTGGATCATGTGTTGGCACTGAGCCACAGACTAAATGTGACAGTAACACAGTGAAGAAAATGATAATGAATGTTTTATTTGTTTTAATTGCATTTTAATTCTTACTCGCCGTTTTGCAATGAGGTTAGGAATAAGGAAGAATAAGAAAAAAATGTGCTTTGACAAGTGCTTTGACATCTCTGTAAAAAAGAGAGTGCATAGGTGTAACAGACATGTATGTAAAAGATAATGGATGTGTGGGAGAAGCAGGCCGAGTGGAGTGAGCTGTTTTTACAGCTCTGCCTGCCAACAGCAGAGAAGTCACCTTGGGAGGTAAACAGGGCGCCAGCTTCATGCTGACGGGGCTAAACAGCTTCTACCCCTCAGCACACCAACATAGACTGACAGTATTCTGGAGAGGCTGTCTCTGCAGTACCTACTTACTGTCAGACCAAAGATCTTCAATAGGGACACAGGCATTTACATAAGTTAGACATTGATGCATTGTCTTGCAATGAAAAAACATGTTCATTTAATGTGTGTGTTGGCTTAAAGACACCAACTAAAGTAAACTAAGTTGAACGCACAAAATGAACTGCAAGTCAAAGACGTTCGTGACAAAGTATGGGATCATGATTAATACTATTATCGTTAGCAGACTTTCCCTCTTTAATAACTCAGGGCTCAGTCATTTGAGTGTTTTCTTTTTATCTGCAGATCAAACAGACCCTCAGATTAAAGATATCAATCTGTGTTTTCACGGACAGTTCAGCACTGCTACCTCAGCTTGTTGCTCTGATAATTTAAGATCCAGAAAACTGTCAACTAAAATCCTTCACCCAGTTAAAGATAATAAAATAACCAAGAGGTAAAAATTATGAATTTATAAAAAATCCCAAATTGACATTTTAATCACAAAAGTTATATATTGTGCTTTAAGTCAAGTAAGTAGACTTTTTTTAGAGCCTAAAATCACAAATCATAGATTTGCCTCAGACAGCAGTACAAAGCTCCCTGTCTTTAGACCCATGAATCAGATAAAGAAAACCTCCCTAAAACACCTTTGAACAGGGAAAAAAAGAAAAAGGAAACCTCAGGAATACGGAAGAGGAGTCTGTCCAGGAAACTATAGAATGCAAACTATAAAATGCAGGATTTGAAGAGAACAGTGTAATACGGATGAGGATGATAGATGAGATGCTGGGGATCCAGGGCAGCTTGCAGGTGAAGCACCATAATATTCAGTGTTTAACCCGAGAGCTTCTGTCAGGCCCGAAAATAAAAGATGAAGCTCCCCAATATGGGTAAAATACACAATGTGTATGATATGAATGATTATTATATCATCAAAGTGTCTTCTGGGCTTTTTAACCCTGATCAATGAGGGTATATTTATTATTAGGAAGACCTGATATAAACCGCATTTATTTCTTACTGCCATAGACAGAAGCCCAGCTAGAAAGAGAGAAGCCACAATTCATTCTGACAGTGAAAATAGGTCATGGCATGTCTTAACTCCATGGCCATTGCTTTTAAACATGGCCTCAATGGGTCATCTGTGAAACAGGAACCATAAGCTCTTTAGCTTTTTACGACATACATTGGTCTATACTGGCAATCATTGAAAATAATGTTATTTGTTAAAACCTGAGGGTTACTGTAGGTTTATAAGCAGGAAGTACTCCACAGTGCTGGGACTTGCTGCTGAACTGATGGAACAAGAAGATGAATATTAATTTCATCTTGTTTTATGAAACCCACGTTTCACAACCTAACCTCAGTTCTGTCCTTCTTTTCTTAAAATTCCAAACTGTCGGTGCATGTTTAACCCCAACAAATCACATTATGTTTCCATACTCTTCTGGAATATTAAGAGTATACTGTAGCTGGTTTATTTTCTCATCTCAAAAATTAACTTGTAGCATGTGAAGCTTACTTCATCTGAGTAGTTAATCTATCGCACACTTCTTTCTTTATTTTTATCAGAGCCACCTTCTCAATGGCCGGAGCTAATTCTCAGTGGTGGGTGAAGATCCTTTACCTGGGTAAAAGTAGAAATACTGTTGTCAAAAAGTACTCAATAACAAGTCAAAGTCATGCATTGAAAGTCCTGCTTAAAATATAGATTCAAAAGTATCAAAAGTAAAAGTACTCAATATGCAGGCTAATATATTATTATAGTTTATTATACTATTTGTATTAATCACTAAATATATGTGAGAGCATTTTAATGGTCATCACTGTTTTCTATTTAAAATATATATATATTAAAATGTAGTGGAGTAGTGGAGTGAAGTATAAGGTAGCATCAAATGAAAATACTCAAGTAAAGTAAAAGTACCTCAACTTGAGTACAGTACTTGAGTAAATGTACTCAGCTGCTATAAATCACTAGTAATGCTGTTGATAAAATATGTACTGAGCATCACTGACCTGCAGAATATTCACACTGTGTCCTTTGGCTGTAACATGAAATGAGTGAAGATGAAAATAAGAATATGTTTTTGGAGGGAGACGCTCAGAGCTGAGTAGAACCTGCTGCTCTCAGTGGTGGAGCAGAAAACTGCCAACACAGCGAGGACTCCAGGGCACAGCATGGATTATTATTGCTATATCTGCATGATGTGTTCTCATCTACTTTGTGATTGTGTGCTTGTCTGTGTGTGCATGAGTGTGTGGACCTGGGTGGGAGGAAACATTATTTGCAGGTGGATAGAAAGCTTCCATCACTACTAAATTGGTAACTCTTGTCATACCAACCAAAGAATTACACTTTCATCTACTGTCTTTTGACCTCAAACTATGTGTATCCATCCTCAAGGCTATTGGACTTTCTCTTGGAGTAGCTGAATGAAACCCTGCAGCTCACAGCTGCTTCCTTACATAAGATACAAGTAGAAAGAAGAAACCCATACAGTCAGCCTTCAGTTTGTTCAATAAAAGCCCACTTCAGTGGTCCCCCAACAACACAGTAGGCAACAGAGGCTAGCTGTAGCGTTGATCGTTGCCCCGAGTTACCTTCCTGTCAGTTTTAGTTTTGCTCTCAGTCCACGGGACTCAAGGGAGAAGCATAATGATCGCAGCGGGACTTCTCCGTAGAAGAAAACTGACCTCTTCAGAAGATTGAGGTCACCCAGCCTTCCATCTTCCAAACAACCTCCAGTCACAGACTTTTGATTCTGCTTCATATTCTTTTTCTGAGCATGGATCAAACTATTCAGACATGCCATGAGGCATAATAGCAAGCTGCTGGCTTTAAAAAAAAAAAAAAAAAAAGCTGCACAGACTATTTGGACTATTTGTTTGAATACCCGCTTGATTAGAACGCTGTGATTTGCACAGCAACCCTTTAAATGGTCTAGTTGATTTTGGTTGGATACCACTGAAAGAGCAGTGTGGGGAGGGGGGGGGGGGCAGTGGGATGCTGAAGGAGGAGAGAAGTGACCGAGACGGGGAGGGGGATTGGCCTTTGGAGTAGCCTTTTTTGTTCCTTTAGACACCAGCAAAAATGCTCCCCAGCTGACACTAAAGGGAGTCCATGTGGTGATAAATGATTGTCTGTTCCCTGAGGACACACACACGCCCACAAACACACACACCCACGTAGGCACTAACATTTGCGTGTGTGAGGACCCCTTATAACCTTAACCATCTGCCCTGCAACCCTAACCTCACCCTAATCCTATTTTAACTTTAACCCTAAATTAAAAGCCTTTAAATAAGCTATATAAGATGTGAGGAGCCCTAAAAATGTGCTTCCTGTTTCTGTGGATTAAATATCAGTTTTCTTGAAGATAAAAGTACACACACACACACATATGCATGTTTCTCTCCAGCTGAACCTTTATTTTTAACCTACTAACGTGAATTCTATATAATTCAAAGTAGCAGTCCAGCTGTGTTAAGTGTGTTTGCAATTACATATCTGCAAACACCCCAATTTTGAAGGAGGCCCAGGCTGCTCTGATGTCAGGAACACATATGCGGTTGGAAAGACGTCTGAAAGTCATTTTCAGAGTGTTTATGGTTCAGCTTCTGCTGTTAACTATGAGGCTGTTAAGACTCTTAAAGCATAAATTCATTCGCCAATCAAGGCGTGTTAAGGTACAAAGTCTTTGGCAATTTTTAGTCACTTAGGTTAAATTCATTTATATTGTCATTATATATTATATATTACTTCTATACTAGTATTACTAATTCTATATTGTGACATAAGAAAATAAACATTTGTTGCAGGAAGGGTGTGCATGTCTGCACCAGTGGCGCCTTCAGACATTTTTCAGAGTTGGCCAGATGGGAACACCAAACCAAAATATAACTGATAAATGCCCATTATCTGATGTGCATAGACTAATACCATCCCAGTTAACATTTTGAGTTCCTCAATAATCCTGCCTTAATGTGGTATGTATTATATATAGATGGTGATTTATTTTTCTTCAAATAGGCTTTAATTTTATTGTAAGGAACAAATCTTTACTGGGAACAAGCTTATTCAAGTTTGAAAAAAGCCCACAGTGCAATGTATTCTCATGCATAGTTTTTTGTGCATAATTCTATGAATGTCCAGGAGCACATTGATCCAGTGAATCTACATATGGTTGCTATGGTGGTTGCTATGGACTCTGAAGACACAAGCTAAAGCCTGCATAGGCATAAAAAGAAAATATTTGGTTAGATTTAGGGTAAGATAACAGGTTTGTGTTCAAACGCGGTCTCACAATAGAAAATTCTTATTTCATGGCATATATACAAGTTATTTAGTGGGTTATATATGAATTAGAACGACATTACTTTTCATATGAATATGTACATAAGGTAAATGCGAGCTTCCTGCACAGTGGCATCCAATCGTCAGTGTACTGGTATATTGTATGCTGTATTTTTCTCTACAAATGAAAAAGACACAGACAAAAAATAACATTATCATGGACAATTTGTATTTTTTTACAATAACCTACTCACACTGTGTACAAATCCCAGCCTTATTGGCTTCATTCTTTTCAATATGTCTTTCGCTGTTTGTTTTAAACAAATGTTACAGGCTGTGTCCAAAAATGAAAAACACAATAAGTCCTGTCATGTCTTTCTTTAGAGCCTAAAATGAGGATTAGTCATCTCTAAACACTGCAGATCATAAGGAAACTGCTTGGTTTAAAGACTTTGCATGTGATAAATAAATAGTACCTAATAGATAGAAGCATATGCGACTGATGAGAGATGGTGCCAGTTGGGTGGCCAGTAAATCTATCAGGGTGGCTGTAGCCCCCCTGCCCCCCTGGGTGGCTCCCCAGTCTGCACAAACAAATCCAAGAGCATCCACACTCAAACTGTCTAAATTCTTTACTTTGGGAATTTCGCCCACCATTAATCTGTTTTAACAAATAAATCTGAATTGAGTCTGATTTAGCTCACTGGACATTTGTTAAGCTTAACGTTTACCCGCACGCTCTCTCACACACAGCGACACACACAGACGCATTAAAGTGAGAGCTGAATCGCTAACCTAGCAACACAAAACTGTTCTTCTTGGAGTAAGAGAAATACACTGAATTGAACAGATTAATAATAATCCAGAAATATGTTTTATTTAGCTTTTTATTCACTCTAAATTGAGCAGATACTAAAATGAACATGGGGAGGGGGCAGACAAAAAGTGTGAGAAATAGGAAGAAAAAAGGGAATAGTTGTGTGAAGACCACAGAAAAGCATTCACCACAGGAAGACATTCAGATCTCATGAGCTCATTGCCTGTCAGAAAGCTTCCTTAGCAGGCTCAGCAGTGTGTGTGTGTGTGTGTGTGTGTGTGTGTGTGTGTGTGTGTGTGTGTGTGTGTGTGTGTGTGTGTGTGTGTGTGTGTGTGTGTGTGTGTGTGTGTGTGTGTGTGTGTGTGTGTGTGCGTACATGCACACGCCAGAGACTGTCTGTAAAACTGCACTTTTCAAATCTGTGTGAAAATCCTGAAGTATATTTCCAAAACAGTTGGGAAACTCTTCGTTCCTTGTGTCGTTGCATAACTCACTGCACCACGGAGGCATCCACACAATCCAGAAGGGCCCTCGCCTCATCCAGGTGACTTTCTTCTCAAAGTATGACTTGAATTCATTGTGAACAGCGCACCGGGGGGGACACTCAGCTGTGGCTTTTGTTGGATGAAAGTGTTCATTTCTGTGGTTCCCTTTGGGAGGCTGCTCATACAAAAGAGGATGTAAAATTATTTGTGAACAGAGTCACCATCATCCCCTGTTTCCCCCCAGCTGAGATTAGGCGCATCCCATTGAATCTGTGTGTGTTTGTGTGTGTGTGTCTGCACAATCAAGGCATAGGATGTGCTTCCTGTTTGTCGGCCTGGGGATGAGGCAGTAGTGTATTGAGACAGATGGATGTGTGAGCTGGTGTGTAAGGAGTGGATGGGTGTATTTTGTACTCAGTAAAATGATTCTAGTGGTGTTTTTACCACTTAAGTGCCAATATTTTACACTTTTTAAATATTAATACTGAATTTTAAATGAATAATTTTGAAGTAAGATTTGGTTTCTTCAAGAATTTGTAGAAAACTGCAATATTTTGAACAAAATTGTTTCTCTGTTGTAAAACTGGTTATACTTAACGCCACTTGAAATGAATTTTCTGAGATTTGATCGATGAGTCAGTCACCCTCCTGCTGTTTTCTTCTACATATCATTCTTCCCTAATGCATTTAAGTCTCTACTTTGTTCCTGTTGCTTCTGATATGAATGTCCTTTTAGCACTTCCCTAACTTAAAGTTGGAGCTGTCTGCTCTCTTGCTTTATGTCCATCTATCTCTTTGTTTTTTTGTTCTTATCCTCCATCTATCTTTATTTTCTCTTCTTCTGAGGTTAATAGAGAAAGTGCCTGTTGACATTACAACAGAGTTAAAATGACACACGAGGCTCACTTGTTAGAAAATATGTATTGAAATAGATTGAATGACCTGCAGCAGCTGTTTAAAGAATAATGTACAGCAGAACATCTTAAACATGTAGTAAAGTTATTACATATCAAATTTATCTCATGCAAGGGTTTAGTCCCATGGATGAGGACTATAATTTTAGGGGTGTGTAAGAATAAACTGAAACACCAGCCAGTATAATTATGATAATTCAAGTTTGTCATGTTTCCCACATCAAATGTTGTTCAATATATACTCTCTATATATTATATAGTATATGATATAATATAGGGAGACACGGTGGCGCAGATGTTAGCGCTGTTGCCTCAGCAAGAAGGTCACAGGTTCAAGACCTCCTTGGTCCTGGGTCTGGGACCTTTCTGTGTGGAGTTTGCATGTTCTCCCCGTGTCTGCGTGGGTTTTCACCGGGTACTCTGGCTTCCTCCGGCTTAATTGGTGACTCTAAATTGCCCGTAGGTGTGAGTGTGTGAGTGAATGGTGTGTGTGCCCCACGATAGTCTGGCGACCATCTGGGGTGTATCCCTGCCTCTCGCCGTAACGCGCTGGGATAGGCTCCAGCAGACCATGTGACCCTAATGAGGAATAAGCAGGTATAGAAAATGACTGACTGATGATATAATATATATCAGTTGTTATAACTGGGCTATAAAACATTGACTGCTGTCTACAACTCAACAGAGGCTTGTGTTGGTCTGTATATTGTAAGATGAAAGTTTAATAATAAGAAATATTATTTTACATCAATGTAAAGTTATAGTTAGTTATATTAGTTATCCCTTTGTTATAGTAGTTCCCTTTATTATACATATTCATATTATTCACATTATTCATAGGAAACTCTAATAACTGGCTTCTCACTCACAAATAACCAAAAAACACCTCCTCTCCATGCCTAAGTCTAAACATAGCTGGCTGACTGACTGATGAGATTGTGGGATTGGTGGAATGTATGTGACTGAATGTAACTATTTAAAAAATAGCGTGTTAGTCAATCGTATTTGGAAGAGAAAAGAAAAACAGTTTGCTGCAAAAATACATCATAGTTTCAGTGTTTCTTAGTAGTTCTGGTAGTTTAACTCTCGGCTCGTTTACGACCTGTCTGGTCATCCGACTGATTGTGTTTCTTTCCACATCAATTGTTGTTTAATTTTCAAAGCAATGTTGTTGTGTTCCCAGATCTCAGTCCTTACTTCTGTGAATCAGTGATGGGAAAAGATAGGAATGATGGCCATATCTATAAAAGTAAGCAAGCATGTAGGAGAACCTACAGGGCTCATCAAGAGGCTGCCTTGAAGAAGACTAAAATGCCCTATTTCAGACAGAGGGTGAAGTGTAGAAGGAGCCAGTATAAGATGATTAAATTAGGGGATGTTTAACTGGAAATCACATCAAAACACTTCAGTAGGGCCCCAGAATATAAATATAGAGTTGGAAATGTGCAGGATATGTCCCCTTTAAGCTTGTATAGTTAAAATGGAGGAATGAACAGTTATTTGTCTTGCTGGTATCACTGTGGTGGAGCTGATTCAATGATCTGTACAATGCTCAGCCACTGCAGTGGAAATCAGGGAGGTCAATTCTCGCACTGAAACAGTAGCTGCCTGGTTGGGAGGCTTCATAAGTGTCATGGAATCTACTTACGTAATTTTATCCCACATCACATTCCCAGGCATGAGGCTGACAATAGCAGTGCTGTGTTGTATTATACAGTGTACAGTTTGTATACTGTGCTGTGTTTTCATCTGTTGAATGCTTGGGAAATGTCAACTCACATGTGGTGAATGTCCTGCCGTCAGTGTGACAAGAGGGTTGGTGGTCACGTTTGATGTACTGGGATGTGTTATTCCGTTGAAGAGCTAGTTCAAACATGATGAAGAACACAATAAAACACACAGATGATGAGTTTATCTTTGTGTGAAAGCTGAGCTGCAGTCACCAGCGCCAGAGACTCGAGTGAACATAAGTGAATGGGGAGTGGGGCAATGAGTGAGAACACATCCACAGTAGATGATACTCCCACCCACATACACACACCCTCTCACACACACAGATGCATTGGAGTTCACCAGGGTTAAATCCAGCTCTGTACATCGCCTATGGGCAGTGTAAATATAGATATATTTATCTCACTGCAGCACAAATACTTGAATTTTTCCCTCATTCACTTGTTTCTTTGTCATTCCCATTTCTCATGTGCTTTCTTTTTTACTTCATGTTTTGTCTATTCCCTCTACTTCTTAAATTGAATATATTTCACTATCCATGCCAAAGTGTGTTCAGTACTGTTAAATGAGACACACAGAAAGTGAGAGATTTATTTCACAGATGGTTGGTCATAGTGGTGCAGAGTGAACCTAGCAACAGACCATGGGAAGATCACATGAACCATAAATACATAAGCCTCTTATATATCAGTATATGGTGAAAGTGTCTGCTTAGAGCCACAGATGCATCATGGTGTGTCAGCAGTTTGTTAAATGAGTTTGTTCAAAGCAAAGCTTCTTATAAGTTAGGCTGGTTTGAGGTTAATTGACGACTTACAAGATCAGGCACCAGGGCGCTGGGGGGAAGCGTCTGCTGCTGCAGTGGAGACTGCGGGTCAATTTAGCCATGCTTCAGACTGGAGTCTCCAGCAAACACAGTGTATCAGCGTATAGAAGTACATTTACTCAGGTACTTACTTGAATACAGTTTTGAAGTACCTGTATTTTATCTGAGTATTCCCATGTGATGCTACTTTATACTTCCAAATTCAGAGGGGACTGGAAAAGCACTCTGAAAGGGCAGACCTCCCCCAAGCAGGAGAAGCTTTTAGGCGTAGTCAAAGTCCTCTCTTAGTGTTTCTAGTGTAGTGCGAGAAGAAAACAAACTGTGCAGATTCTAGATATCACCACCAGGTGGCCACAAACAATGGCACCTGTTTTTAAGGTTCATACACCGCAATGTTACCAAATACAGGAAATTCAAAGAGATCCAGAAACCATGATTTCTTCTGGATCGTTACCAAAATGTAATTATCTGTTCATGGTTCCATTCCTAACATTCACTGAAACTTTTGAGGTATTTTGCTAATAAACAGACGAGCGCCAGTTAAAACATAACCTCTTTGGTGGAGATAAATATTGTGCTTTCTCCTCCATTAGATGTAACTGACAGCTTTCAGATGCACATTTGACAAATATAAATAATATAACATGAATAACAATAAGATGAAACCAGTGGTTTCAACCGTTTCTCTTAACGTTTTACAACCAGGAATGTGTAGCTGTCTTGTTGTTAATAGCTCCACCAAAAAGAGATTTTGATAAATGTTCAAATGATCCAATATTTCACCAAACATCAAAGACTAGAGAAAGAAATTCCAAAAAAATGAAAACAGATTTGTGAATCACTTGGAGGGAAAGGTGCTGGACGTTGGCATTAACTCTAAAGTATCATCACAATTTTCCTCTCCAATCAATCCAAAATACTGAAATATACAAACTACAACTGGGACAAACAACTAGGAAACACAGAAACAAGGACAGTCCAGATAACAAAAAGCTGGAGTATGACTCACAAAGTGAGCGGATCCAACCGGGAATAGATGGTGCCAATGAAGAAAGCCCTATGGAATAACTGCCAAAATTAAATATTTGTCTCCATAGAGAAGAGTAAAATGAGGTCTTTGTTTCATCATTGGCTTCTAACTGGGACGCATGGTCCTACTATACCATGGAATTCCAATTGACAGGCTGGCGATACATAGATCAATACAACAGACTGGAAAGATGTGCGTGAGTGTTCAAATAATAGATCTAATATCACCAGCCTGCCAAGCACTTTCCTACCGTGTGAAGCTCTGTATATATGCTGAAGACTTTCCAATCAACCTTTTAAACAATGGAAAAAGACAAATATAATAAGCATATGGAGACACATTGATGTTGAATGAAGGCAGCGCTAGAATTATAGCTGTGTGGTTAGTTTTCCCTCTGTTCCCATCAACAGACTGATTCCACTGAATATAGGTCAAATCCACAACACATTAACCTTCACTCACATATGGGAATACTGTCATTTCAAATATGGCTGACACGCTCACACATGGATGCGAAGGCAATTACTGCTTCCTGCTTCTTTATGTGTCCAATAAAGGAATTGCAGAATTGTATAGTTGCCGTGTCTTTGTTTTCTTTATAGGAATGTGGAGAAATACTCCCAGATGATTGATATGGTAGTTTTAACCACAGTGTACACTGTATTTTTTGGGGGGGAGGGGGCTTGGGTGCAGCCAGGAGATATGCACCCTCCTTTCTTACAGTGTATGTCTTTCTTGTTCTACCATACTGTACTGTACTGTACTGTTGGCCTTCAACCTGCTTACCTCAGTAGAAAAACCCATTAGCCACCTTCCCTCACGGCCCCTGCTCTGAATAAACAGGAACATCTGGACTTTCCCTGCCCCCACTTTAAAGCTGGCAAAGGTGCCCGAATTGCTGCAATCTGTCTTTCACTATCATTTTCTAGTATCCAGCCTCCGATAATAGACTCTGACATGCCCATCATTCTGTTGTGTTCAAACTGCACAACCTGTACTTCCTTTGTTGTCTTATCTTTGTTGTGAATCTACTAAACCATTAATCACAAAGAGAATGCAGATAACTGGCCTGGTGCTCTAATATGGTATCACGTGGATGAGGTTCCTGTACACTAAAATGATCTCATTGCCTGGTAACTGCATCAGACAAATGGCTCGATAATAACACTTGACCGCTCATATCCAGCATCTGCACACATGCTGTCATACGTTTTCAGTTTGTCCAGAGCAAATTATCTCAATTACTGGACTTGTTTTTTTGGTATTTTTGTATTTTTTCTTAGTTTTACTATATTGACTATTAATGTGCATTGAATTCTTTATATTGTCTGTGAATGTCTTGTGTTTTTCGTGTGTGGACCCCAGTGATGAGGATCTGTAATAAATATAAGCCATTTAATTTGAAAATCCAAGGTGTCCTAATGATAATTCCTTTAGTTTTTGCTGACTATCTGACTTTTTGTGTAGTTATTGGATGTAAAATATGAAGATGAATTCAAAGTACAGATGTAAGATTTAGCTCCATTTAATGTATTAGACTTGGCAGAAATTAAATTCAGTATGTTTTAATTACTTTATAATTCAATCAAAATTCAATTGTGTTTTGTATTACTAAAGATTGAGTTGGTTTTCTCTACATGGGGATCAGGTATGCCAGTACCTGATCATACAAGGTTTTTGTTTTTTCTGCACTCTTGCCAGTAACACTACATTGCATCTTTAAGGCAAGGCAGCTTTTTATATAGCAAATGTTTGCTGAATATAACTGACAGAGATTTTTTTCTATTTTGATGATGAGGTGATCATCTGAACAGGTGATCCGCATGCTGGTGATGTTAATTTTCCTATAGAGATAAATCCATGTGTGGCCTTAATCCCTGTGGTGCCATTCTCAAGACAAAGGCTCTAACAATAGACATTTCTCAGTATATTGTTTGGTTCACCAACACTTTAATGTGCCATGCATAAATAACTCTTTGGCCCACTAGCAAGGTCTTTACAAATATTCCCTTTTTTATGTTATTACTACAGTCCTACAGTTAATCTTATTCTCAACACATCTTTCTCTGAAGAACCAACAGATGAATGATTGGACGATCAGTATTCTAGGAACACAAATTCTTGCCAAGGTTTAGGCAGTCACAGTATGAAATAGAGAAGTCCTTGGCAGATGGTCTGACACTTGGCTTGGCTCCCTGTCTCGGTTTGCTGTTTTCATGTTATATATCGCTTTAATTCTGGAAAAAAGGACAGAGTTACTAGTACAATAAGTACAATATCGTAAGCTAACAAGGAAAGGAGGGAAATTAGAGAGCAAGACAGACAGTGGTAGATTGATGAGGCAGAAATACTTAAAGGTCGTTCACTCTGGACGCTTACACGGTTGAGCAGGATTGTTGGGCGTGCTGCGTCTCTATGGTTCTTAACTTCAAAGCTTTGTGACTCATCCAATTTAGAAATTTGTATGAGGAGATTAGAGGATTTCAACATATTTTTGAACCGGAAAATGACCAATGGCTTTAATGAAGAAGAAAGTTGATGTCTGGCCTGCAGTCTGATCAAAGCACGTCGACTTCCTTTAAAATGTGCTTATCTGTATATGACTATGATGAAACAGTTTACTACAGAGTGTGTTGCATAGATTGTCTTTATGTGCAATGGAAGATCTGACCCTTCTTGTAGTGCAGAGCTTCTTTTGTACTTTGAGTACAAACAGCACAAATACACTGGAAACACCTCAACATACTTGACATAAGAAAAACAGAAAATCATCAGTTTGTGTTCATAAACTGTGCCTTAGTTACAATTATGGATATGTAAGTACCTAGTTATTACAAGTATGTAATAACTAGGTAAACTAACTTGTTGAGTTCGATCCACACTGTAAATGTTTAGTTCAATCCAGTTTCTCAAACATTAACTTTTTACTGGGGATCCTTAACAAAACAACTCAAACCAGGAGATAAAAGTAGGAAAAGCAGCAGCTGTTTATTATTCACAATATATAATGTAAAAAACAGATATAAGGCTTTTGTTTTAACATGAGTTGGCAACTTTGCAATGTGAACTGATGCTGAGAGGAATGTGTGTCTCCTCTGCTGCTGATGCAGACTGGTGTCTCTGAGGCATGTTAAGGTTGGATGATTTCTTAGGAAGTCATTCATCCCAACAATGGTGACCACCATACAGTCATCACCCATCCCCCATTCATAGCCATTCAAATCAACCAATCAGAGGAGAGGCTTATTAATATTAATGACGCAGACACAAACCAACCTGATTTTTCTAGAGCTCCAAAGAGAAGCTTGAGAGGAGATCAGGTGCTTTTTTTGGTCCTTCAAACAAAAATATATATATATAAAATTATAGTGATGTCACACCTTCAAATAAAACCCAGGAAAAGTTAACAGTATGGGACCTTTAAACAAAAAAAGGCCACTGAGCAGAGAGTTAGCAAGTCAACATGCTTCAGCAGCGATTGCCTTGCAGTTTTGAAATGCAATTTAACATATCTAAAATCATAGCTCACTAAATTGATTAGGCTGATCATTCCTCATGCAGAGCTGCTTCTTGTTTCTGTGATTGATTTCAATAATGTGATGAAAGTGCTCCTTCATCTTCTCTCGCTCCTTCTTCTCAGACTCAGCGCCATTTATTAGCTTTCTCAATTTGAACCATCGCCAGAGGGATTTCATCTAGAACATATGAGATTTGTACACGGTAATATGAATAAACTTTATTTAGTTGTTACCTCTGTAAATGTTTGGAGGCTTTCTCCTAAAATAGAGTCAGACAGATTGTTTATCTGTCTCCCCTTTAACTTATTATCTATAGTTAAATGACAGATCACCACTGTCAGGTTATTGCCATTAAAACGATAACGTTTAAAGGCTTTGTTTATTTCAATACTTAAATCACTCTGATTAGAAGAAATAATACACAAAATAATAAGCAAAATAAGAATCTGTGTGTGTGTGTGTGTGTGGCAGGTGGTCTGACAGAGGGGAGTTAATCTCCGTCTGGAAGAGCCTCTTCTGCCTCTCCTCACGGTTCTTGGTTTCTTTAAATATTTCATCATTGTCAGTGGGACTGCTGCTGCCCTGTCTCCCTTTGCTCTTCTTATCTTCTTCTTGCCTTCTTTTCAATTCTCTTTTAGTCAGTGTCCACCTCCCTTTCATGTCTATTTCTCTTTTGCCACATGTCCTCTTTGTGTTTGTCCGTCTCTCCTCGGGACATTTCCTTCACCTTGAGAGTCTGCAGCCTCCCCCCCCTCCCTTGCATCATTATGCTCCAAAAAGCAGGTGGCAGAACCTCCTTTGGGAAAAAGGAGAAGCGAGCACAGGGGAGATTAGTCATTTAGACATTTCTGCTGGTTACTGAAAGGAAAAATATTTATTTGTGAGGGGGATGGATGAAGAAACGATGGCAAGTGAGCATGTCAGAAAGTGTAGCAAATAGTATGTAGAATATGATTATCATGTTCCCTGGATAATAACACTCCTCAGAGGCAAGGGATGGATTCCGGTACACCCACTCCTTCATGTGCTGCTGCTCTGATAAGTGCCCTTCAACTGCTTTCTGGGTTTCCTGTCCTTGGGCAGTGTGCTCTCTGCACCATTACCGCTGCTTAATAAGGCCGGCTTAAGACCTGAGAGCTGCCATTAGCTGAGCTTCTGCATCTATCGTCATTATCACCAAATAAAAGTACACGCTGGCTACTGTTTCACCTGTGCCTCAAAGAGATCCTATAATTTTATCCACTCAAAATATATATTTTTAGTCGTGTTAACAAAGTCACTGAGTTCACTGGTGTGCATCACAGTGGTGGAAGAAGTCCAGACAGTGTCCAACTTGTGAACACAATACTTTCTGAGAATTCATAAGCTGCATTGTTGGTAAGTCATTATATATTACATTTCAAGTTTTATCAGCCATGATAAATAGGGTTAATGTTGTTTGTAAATGGTAAAGTATCCAGGGAGCACAAATCAATTGGGTGAGATGAGGGAGATGAGTGTTTTACAAACATTTATGGACAGTCATCAGTCAGCAGTCCATATCTATAAATGTTCGTAAGTTGGATGTTCGTATCTTGGGGAAATGCTGTACTCAGATGTTAAAAGTATTAATACCACAGTGTAAAATACTTTGCTATGTGTTAAAGTCCTACAGTAAAAATGTTAAAGTACAAAAGTATTGGCATCAAAATATACTCAGTGTATAAGTTTTCATTATGCAGAATGGCCCATTCCAGAATAATATTGGACTATAATTATTAATGCATTAATATTGTGTCACTTAAACATTGCAACTGATAACCGTTCAACTATAAAAAGTGTAATGTAGTTGATTTGTTAGTTATTTTCTATACCCGGTTATTCCTCATTAGGGTCAAAGGCTCCAGCGATCCCAGCACCTTGCAGGCAAGAGGCAGGGATACACCCCAGACACACATCATTCACTCACACACTCATGCCTATGGGCAATTTAGAATCTTCAGTTAACCTCAGCATGTTTTTGGACTGTAGGAGGAAGCTGGAGAAAACCCACGCAGACACAGGGAGAACATGCAAACTCCACACAGACAGCTAGAAAATACAGTATTTCCCTCTGAAATGTAGTGGAGTGAGCGCATAAAGTAGCACTGGAAGAAAATATGCAAGTAAAGTACAAGTACCTGAAAAATTGTACTTCAGTACAGTACTTAAGTAAAGTACTATGTACTGGTGGTTTACTACCAACCTTCAGTTGATTTTAAGCTACTTCAATGGTTACTTCTACCTTGATACGTTTCAATCCATGATAAGATGAGTGTAATATGTTTGTCAAAGATCTCAGTAGAATCCAATTTAAGTTACAGAACAATCTGATCTGTAAAGCACCATGACGATATTGTGCATTGTTCCGGTTTGTCATGGCGATTCATCCAATAATTGTTGAGACATTTCACTAAACATCACGATGTGAACCACAAATGTGAACGTCACACAACAAGAGAAGTCTGTGATCATCAAAGTCAACAGGACACATCGCCTGGGAACCATGAATGTCTGTAGTAAATGTTATCAACATTGCTTTGTTGCTTTTTTTCGTAATGCAACAAAAAGTCAAGACACTGGTTTTCTGAATCAAATCATACAGATGAAGAGAAGGGCTGTGAATCTACAGCTTTATCAGGAAGGTGTCTCTGCTATAGTGTACTGTACATTCCCTCTGTATAATTGTTTTTCCTGACAGTCTTTATAGCATCATTACTGCTGCTTAATTAAGGCCTGAGAGCTGCCATTAGCCGAGCTTCTGAAGCTGCTGTCATTATCGCCAAATAAAACTCTGTCAAGATGAGCACACACTCTACAAATCTACTAAACAGCATCGTGTGTAGAGCTGCAATGATTCATTGTTTAGTTTAAACATGAAATGTGCAATCTCTGCTTCTGAGGAGTCCAGAAGTTGGAGTTAGTTATAAATTGCTGCAAAATGGGGATAATAAAACATCAAAATTCTTAATACAGGTTTAGTCATTTGTAGACATTTTAAAGTTACAAAATGGGCCTTTACAGTAAGTGTCTTTATTGTCTCATTAGCACTCAAGCTTTTAAATACTTATCTCTAAAAGCACAATTTAAGCGCTGTCAGCAACACTGAGTTTGCATTTACTGGCAGCCTGAGTCTGCAACATCTCTACACCTGCAATGTTCTTTAAGAGAAATCATGTAGGTAAAGTGTAGGTCTGGTTTAAAGGTTTTGTAATCTGGATTGTTTTTGCAGTTGTGATGTGTTCACTTAGCAACACCCTCGACCTGCCGGCTGAGCACTTCAACTATTGCTGTTTGAAGGAGTGACGTTACCAATAGGAACATTTTACCACTTTGCCAAATCTTCTGGTAAAATAGGGTTTATTACAAGTTGATCATTCTTAATGTGTTTGTGCGTGTTCTTAATTGTTTGAAAAATGCCATAAATAATATAATAAACACTAATGAGCCAGATCCTGGGTGCTCAGTAAGTGCCAAGAGCTCCCGTGACCTCTCTTTTCAACTGATTGAAATTAATGCAGGCTTAAATAAAAGATTACTTTTCCAACATTCCTGAACTGGCCATCTGGAAAATTCGACATGAATCCAGATGGACTGATTCCCTATTGGATGCAGGAGCAGGTGTGTTCAAGAAACTATTCCATTCTGTGTTTTTTTTTTATTATATTCGCCACTCAGCTGCCATATAGGCGAGGCTGGGCCTCTCATTTGAATCGACTGCTTCAAGCAAACATTGCAGACTGTTGCTTCACTTGAGTGTTAATGTTCCACCTACATCAGTCATTATGCTTCAGTTTTGTCTGATTATTTGAAGTAGGATTTGATTTGCAAGTGTGTGTATTGTTTGGATGCTGATGATTATGAGATTAAGATTATGTTGATCTGTCTGATGTCTAATGTAAGCCTGTCAGTGCACTTTCTAATGAGGTACCAGTTCATTTCATTTGCAAGTTTTCAAACAACCATAGTTATTTGCTTTGAAAACTTTTATCTGAGGGGCGACACGTTTAGTGCTGTTGCCTCACAGCAAGAAGGTCACAGGTTCAAGACCTCCTTGGTCCTGGGTCTGGGACCTTTCTGTGTGGAGTTTGCATGTTCTCCCGTGTCTGCGTGGGTTTTCACCGGGTTCTCCGGCTTCCTCTCACAGTCCAAAAATATGCTGAGGCTAATTGGAGACACTAAATTGCCCATAGGTGTGAGTGTGTGAGTGAATGGTGTGTGTGTCGCACAATAGGCTGACGACCATTTGGGGTGTATCTCTGCCTTTGTCATGCAAACAACAGGAGTCAAACACACTGCTTCAGATTTATTTTTCAGTCTTTCTGATTTTGCTGGTGTTTCCCTCTTTGCACACAGTTATTTTTTGACATGATATCATCATATTTTTCTGCATTTTCACACTTTTGAACATAATTCTCTGTCAGTCATTACAAGAGAGCATTTAGTGACATTTCCTACGACATGTGGCTTCATCATTATTAGAGGATGGATACTGACAGCAGAAACATTTGTTCTGAAGCTTTTCATTACTCTGGTCTTGGAAATATATGGAAAAAACGTTCCATATATACATGTAGACAACACTGATATTTGATAGTAAAATAAATTTCTACTGTACTGTCCATACTATAGATGCAGGATGTTAAAAGAAAAGGTTACTTATGTATTGGATTGGGTTAGGGTCAGTATTTCTGCTCTTTAAAGGGTTAACTCCAAACCATGATGCTGTCAGCTGATAACTACATAAAATACGAGTCACATCAGCGTGCACAAAGGCTTTTTATAACCGCAGTTGTCTCATCGGGCGATTGGCATAGCAGGGCAGAAAATATTCCAGCGTTTCCAGCCAAGCGGTGACACTTCCTGTACGTGTCAGACATAGAGAATTCACTTCACGCTGAGAGAAAATTTGGTTAAAAAGAGCCAACAGGATATCTCTGCTTTTGTGATATTTGCTCCTCACAGAGATGGGAACTCTCAGACGTTCCAGCTTCCTCAGTTGGCACCAACATTTCAAAAGTCTTGATTGGAATAGTTTAAGTCATTGATTGATTATATGAATGGCTTAATGGCTCAGAAGGAGTCTGTATGCTACCATTGACTTTGAATAGTTGGAGGAAAGAGTGGATGCTTGACCGGAGCTGAGGCAATGGAAGAAGACCATAGAGCCAAACGTTGCTGTCTTGTGGTTTGTTGCAGTTGGACAGCTCGTTTTACATTTTTTTGGTGATAGTCTTTTAAGTGTGAGAGAGCCTTGAATCTCCAAGAGAGAAAAATTGAGTGAGCACAGAGCAGAAGTGTCTTGAGGCAAGATGTAAAAGAACTCAATAAACACGCTCGGCTGGAGCGGTCTGCCTCACAGCTATGAAAGCTACAGTAAATGTACACTGGTGCAAACAGGCAACACATGGTCAGACATGGACACAGGCAAGAAAACAGACACATGTCCAACTCAACTCCTAGTGAAGACAAAAGACAACTGTACACACACACACACATGCACAAATAATACATACCAAGCCAAGAGGCCAACAGTGAGCCTGCAGGGGTCCAGACACGTTTCAAACACACAATCATCAGGGGGTTTTATTAGCACCTGCTTCACTCTATATCGACCTGACCAATAAGACATGCTGAGGTTAATTGGAGACTCTAAATTGCCTGTAGGTGTGAGTGTGTGAGTGAATTGTGTGTGTGTGGCTGGAAGTAATTCAGAAATCATCAAGTATCTTGCAAAAATAGTTTATTTCACTAAATCTAGCCAGCGAAACTGTTTTCTTTCATCTACTGCTTTCTTGTTTTTCTTACTAGATTATATGAAGTGGTATTTGCACCATTGTCATGGTAACAACTAGTTGAATGCAAAAGCCAATTAAAAATGCATCAATAATGTTACAGATGATGGCGCCTCTTTAGGTTGTGTTTCTTCCAATTCTTGCATATCCATATGTATTAATGCACAGATAGCTTTCTAGTTAGTTAGTAACTAATGTTAGTAGTTCGCCAGTGCCGGAGCATAACAGATGATGGCAGACAGTGACCAAGACAGAGCTGGTGTAATATCATTAATGTCTTAATAGTATAAGATTAGATTTTGCTCAGTCTAATATTTTTTTAATTAATTTAATAGTTTGGCTGGCACAGTGGTTAACTACATGTTACAAGTTTCCCACAAAATTATGCTGAACAATAGATCTCAGTGGAATCTTACTTAAGTCATGGAACGTTCTGATCTGTAAAGCACCATGACAATATCGTGCATTGTTCCAGTTTGTCATGGCGATCCATCCAATAATTGTTGAGACATTTCACTAAAAACCACAAACAAGAGAAGTCTGTGGATCATCAAAGTCAACAGGACGAATTGTCTGGGAACCATGAATGTCTGTAGTAAATGTTGTCAACATCGCTTTGTTGCCATTTTTTTGGTTCTCATATTTCACCAAAAATTAAAAAGAAAATAAATATATAAATAAAAAAAACAGACAGACAGTCAAGGCCCTGGCTTTCTGAAGGACATGCAGTGAATGCATAAAATCATACAGATGAAGAGAAAAGCATAACTGCAGATCTACAATCGGTTATCAGGAATGGATCCATGCTGCAGTGTACACTCTCTACATATAATTATTTTCCTGACAATCTCCATGGCTTTATTGTACTATTCTGAAAGTGTTCATAGTTTGAGACATTCCTCCTTGAGTATTCATATCTTTACAGCAGTGGAATGAAGGATTAGACTAAAGAAGGGAGGGATTAAAAGAGGAGGATGGAGGGAGTGAAAACTGCTGCTGGTGCTGGGAATCAGCCAGCAGGCCCTTGTGATTCCAAACCATCGTCATAGTAGTTTGGGATTTTTTTTTTATTAATTTGTTTCATCCTGACTTTTTGTTGTTAGTTTCAATTTAGTTTTAATGCATAGTTTTAGCTTAGTTGTTCTTAATATAGTGTACTTGTCAGTCAGATTTACCAGATTCATGGAAGAAAAAAGGAGTTAAATCTCCCAAAATAGTGGGCTAAAAATAGATAAACATTCAGTACAATTTCACTAACTTAAGTGTAGTTTTTTTTCTTCAATAACAATAATAACTTTGTTCCCAGCAGTAGGTGGGACAGGGAGGATGGTGAATGGCTACTACTCTGAGTCTGTGATGTCTGCTCTGCTTTGGCTGTAGCATGAAGTGGGGGTGTGACGGAGGATGGGAGCGCAGGATAGAGGAGGAAAGGGAAAGGGGGAGCACTGTCCCTCCAGCTATCAGTACCAGTAGGAGGAGAAGAGGAGAAAAGAGAGCGTTTAAAGGGGAGGGGGGAGGAAAACACGAGGGAGGAGGAGGTAGAGCAGACACAGGCTGCCTGCTTAGATTTGAAGCGAAGGAAGAGACGAGATTCAGGCGGTTCATGAAGAGAGGAGGGTGGATGTTTGCAATCTGAGGCCGTGTCACTGTCAGGACACCGGTAAGGTAAGCTCACCTCTTCATTCTGAGTGATGTTTATTAGCTATTAAGGGAGAATTTATATAGATTTAACATTGCCCAAAACATTTGTGTCGTGAAAAATAGTTACGCAGAAAGAATTGCGAACTCGTGAACTCATCCTGTGGAACCCTTGAGGGAATCATAATGCACCAGTCTTGTGATCCGTGTTGATGGATACCAAATAATGTTTTATCTGAGTTGCTGTGTTTTTATGCGTTGTTGTGTGCGTCTGCATTCTTACGCTGCAAACCCTCGTGAGATAAGAAAGACACAAACACGCAGACAGACATCCTCTCTGTGCCGGACGCCGCCGACCAATGAATGAGCATCCTTGTAAAGAGAGCTCAAAGCCTCTCTCGCTCTCCTCTAACCGTCCCTCAGGCCACTTTCTGCTGCTCTTCTGTTCTACATTAATTCTTTAACAAGCTGCCATTATGCTGCTCATACAGATGGCTTCAGACCGGTCGATCTGGGGTTGAATGGGGGAATGCCCGTCAGGAATTGGCCTTTTCTTATTGCTTGTTTTGTCTGATCAGCTGCCAATAAACCAAAAAAAAATGACATTCAGACAACACACAGCTGTCACGAGCAAATGTTTTGCATTTTTGCTTGATTAATCCTGAAATGACTAATGACATTAAGTTGTTGGATTCTGAGCCATTGAGCAATTGAGCAATTATACAATCGTTGTTTATTGTTTATTTAGGATCCCCATTTGTGCTCATAAAATCTTCAATTTAAAAAAATTATTCACAGATCGAGTCACAAAAAAATATACTTAAAATATACTTACTTGCTTTACCTTTTATTTTTGGTTTTCATGTTCTTAAAAAATAAACATATATTTTAAAAAAGCAGTATAACAATTTTGAGCCTGAAAAAGTGACTTCATGTCTTTTAAGTGCTTCCTCTCATCATTTTTCCACCGCTACATTTAACATTTAACATTTACAAAACGTCATATATTACTGCAGCTGGCTAATTTGAGTGCTGAAGTAAATGCTCACCACCGGTAATTGATTAGTATGCTGGATGCCATTTCTTCAGTCTGGTTTGAGGTGAAAATGGAAGGACAATGGCAGCGGCGGGTGAGGATGTTTCTATTTGCATGCATACACCACTCCAACCAGTTCCCCTCCACATCCAAAGAACAATGCTGAATAGACGATTGCCTGACATCATCCCGTACCGCTGCCACTGATCTGACAAGACTCATAAATCCTCTCCCTCCAGCTTCTGTCATGAATTGATAGAGTCCACCAGTGGTGTCACTGTGGCTAAAAACAGATTGAGAAAATATCCCACATAATTTATTACGTTCATTTGTAAGAAATTCCAACAACTTGCTTCTGGGGCAAAGGGCGTCTTTCGACATCCACTTTCTGTGGCTGAGTCAACTCTTGAGTCTTTATGCAGAGCCAGAAAATCCGAGCTCCATCAATGCTTTCTTGTGGTAGAACGACAAACAAAAGAAGCATCTTGAGTCAAACGTAACCACTTCTTCTTTTGTTGGTTATAGAGGCTGCAAACAATTGCTGCTTTTCTCTCGCGCAAGATTCATGAAAGCCAAAATAGAGTGACAGGCACCAGAGTAGAGTCTGTTATGATGTATCATACCGGTTCAGAAAATGACCTTGTTTATTGTAAGAAATATATTTATTATTGCTTTTAAGAAGTATTCAAATTCTTTAGTTAAGTAAAAATACCAATAAAGCGAGGTAGAAATATTCCACCATGAGTGAAAGTCTATTTCAGTAAAGGTACTAAAGTATTAACAGCAAAAATGTAAGTATTTCAGTAAATTATTGGTTTAATCCTCTGATTGATATATTTTTCATATGATTTGATTATTAATATGAAGCATCACAGTTAAAGCAGCATGTTACTGCTGTAGCTGCTGGAGGTGAAACTAGTTTTCAAATATTATTAACTACTATTCTGACTCGCAAATCTATTTTCACTTTTTAGACTTTTAGTGAAATATTGGATCATTTGAACATTCAGTTCAGCTCCTTTAGTAAATTCACTGAAATGAAAGGATGTGACAAGTTTAGAGGGAAAAATAACTACTTGGAGCTGTTAACAACAAAGATGTGAGCTAAATACACACTGCTGTTTTTAAACGTACCTCAAAATTTAACTTAAATGCAGTACCTGAATGAAAACAGGTATTTACTTTTCACCACTGCTCATTAAGCATTTGAAATCCTGTCGGAACAGAGTCTCACACCATCGACCACTTTGATTTCCCACAACTGCATGTGAGTGTGTCACAGATGGGACAGCCCACCCTGCAACTGTGGCTTTAGTAGATGAGAATGTGGCAATAGATTTCACATCATGACCAGTTCCAAACAATACATTTGGGTGGAAGAAAACCTCCCCTTACAGTATAAATAGTGTTTTGGAACTATATTGCAGAACCAACGGTGCTTAGATATTCCTGGATCTGCCCTTGGACACATTTAACATTTTGGTTCAAAAGCTGGAGTTTTATCTGAAGTTCACCTACAGCTTTTCCACAGCAGTGAATATGATAAATATTTACTTAGCATGCTGAATCCAGGTTCAAGCCATTGTCCTTTATTGATTTTACTTAGTATGTCTAAGCACTACACGTTTTAAAGGTAGAGATACAGAAAAGTTGGCAAACGATTTAGACAAATGAAATGTGAATTATGGAACTTTACCAAGATATCTATGTTAAATGGCTGCACTCACTGTGTGTTTTTAACCATTTTATCCACTCAGGGAGCAGCAAACTGCTTTGAATAAACACAGATGAAAGTTATCATCTCTAGTTTATATTCCTATAAGTCAACAAACTAAGAATGTGTGGCTGTTCTGCTGCAGAAAAGTGTGTTTAGTATACAGTTACTGAAAACCTTTTTTTTTGTGTGTTCTTCAGATGTCATGGCGTCCGACTTACCGAAGCTCCAAGTTTCGAAATGTCTACGGAAAAGTAGCCAACCGGGAGCACTGCTTCGACGGTATCCCCATCACCAAGAACGTCCATGACAACCACTTCTGTGCTGTCAACTCCAAGTTCGTGGCAGTCGTCACTGAGAGCGCTGGAGGTGGCTCCTTCATCATTATACCTTTATCCCAGGTAAACAGCTCCGAAATAAGTGGAAACAAATCTAAAGCGTTATTTCCTCCTCTCCACAGCAACAAAACATTCTAGAACTGATCATATTTCAGTATGTGTTTTCCTGCTGTATGATGACACTATCCGTGACCTGTCCAAAAACTACAACTGGATCAATTTCCTCATCGTCAAAGTAGCACTTAAGCATTTTCTCCAGCTTCTGCTGAGTTGACGACTTTGGAATTGGCCTTCATCATATTACAAAGCAGCAGCCTCTGTTTGCTGCAGTATGATGTCGTCCTAACAATAAATCAGTAGACAGTAAATATTGTAGAAGATTAACATTAAATGGACCATAAAAAACATTTATTTTACCTCTACATGACATAACCTTAAGGCCCAATAGATATTTGTTTTTTTAGATTAAAAGGTCTAAAAATAAGCCGTCAAGAATCCAGAATTATACACAAATTTGACACTTTTCTTTACATCTTGTCAGTTTAATTAATGGATGAAAGATTTTAGCCATTATCAGCGTAAATGAGAGCATTAGTTGGGGTTACCTTTTATCACTGTGTCCGTCAGAGTTGACCAGCTCCCGCTAAAAACCTCCTGAAGGTCTGGATCTTGAGCTATTAGAGACACAAACTGATTTAATCTTAACAGCAGCTTCAAATGTCACGTCATAGCAACACTGGTTTATTCAGTATTTATACTGGTTTTAATCACTGTGTCTCTTTATGAGAAAGTGGATAATTTGGCTCCTATTAACAACCTCCTGAACAATAAACACATACATATTGTGTATTTTAAGCTCCAAATCCATACTGTAGATGCTCTGTGATATTTACTGTTAAGGGCTACCGTTTAATGGTTAACACACACACACACACACATATACAAACACACACACAGTATAGAGTATAAACCACACTCGTCAATCAATAAAGAGGAATAAATCATAAATAGAGAACAATGTCACCAGTCACCCTTTAACCAAAATCAATACCTCTCTGAGTTCTTTGGAAGAATTTGTCATCACAAGCCTTTTATATTAAAAATAAATAAATATACGTCACACACATTACAAATTGGGAAGTATATGTCCTTCAGCCTTTATAGAGTGTTGTGAGCATTCAGAATGAGCTCAACCTGCTCCATTAGATGAAATAACATGCGATGGGATTGGCTAATAGCGAGGTGGGAGCATGGCAGACATATTAGGATGACAGCCAGCGAGACAGCCATATGGTTGCCCCCAGACAATGAAGGACCACCGCTGGTACCACCTGGCACACAGACTGGCTCAGAAAGTGACACACAAGGTCAAAATCACCTCTTCATCCCCTCAGGCCCAGAGAAGGAGTCGGTGCAGTGGGTGCTTTTTGAATCGATGCACCTCACGCAGCAACACTCTCTTATTTTCTGTTGAGGAAAATTAAGAGATGCAAACTCTAGATGCACAAAACACACATTTCATTTAAATCTGCTCTTATGCAGATGAGCTGAATGATCTGTCTAACTTGATTATAAATCCGAAGGGCACAGGCAACTGTTTATTGAATTCAATTGATTGGAAGAAAAGAAAAAAAACTCATCACCATCTATTGCATTCAAAACTAAGATTCTCAAACAAGAAGACATAAATAATTAAATAGCAGGGTGTCAACAGGCTTATACTCATTCCTTGGATGAAGGTTAAAATGTTTAATTAATTGAAAAATCCTACTTGACTCGTTAGCATTCCTTTAACTTGGGTTATTAGCATAAGTAAAACCCCCTAAACACTATATAAAGGCAGGTGTTGTACCTTGTGTTGAACTGCTGAAGGAACATTTTGCAATTTCATGTTGGAAAAACAACTTAAAATTATTCATTCAAATATCCAGGGGTTTTAAAGTCTTAATTGAGATTAATAGTTTTAATTAATAGTATTATTTTATCCCACTAATCCAATAATCCAAATATTATAATTACTATTATAATGTACGTTTTCTTGTGTTAGACAACAGTTAGTTGATTCTGGGCTGCAGCAGGTGGACTCAATGGCAGGAAAAGACAGAAGACTCAACAAACACTGAATAAGGCTGAAGTTAATCCAGACCGAACTAATCCGAGGAAAACGCAGGAAGCAGGTTAACGAGGGAACTCAGAGCAGGTGTGGAGGGAACACAGGAAACCCGGAGAAAACAGAGTTGAAGCCCAGAGATCTGTGGGTGCTGACACAATAAGAACAGCTGTGAAAAATAGCAAAAATAGGAGGAAATGTGTTTGCTTATCACTTCCTGCATGACGCCCATTGTTTCATTGACAACATTATCTCCTGCTACTGTGTGGAACTATGTGTGCAGCACATTGATTGAGATGACCACGAAACAAGCTAATGTATCTACTACAGGTTATTTTAACTCCTGGTTCTTCTTAGATTTTACTGACTGGATGAGATATAAATATATATTTAGTCTTCATAATCTGCTGGTGTATTACTGAGGAGCCAGGGGAGTGCACTGTTTAATTGAGAGCACTTTGGCTGCACCAATAGCAGTTGAGGAAGTGCTAACTCATGCATGATCCATTTTTTATCCTTAAGTCCAAACTAAAAATGTTTTTTTCTTTTAAAAATGGGAATGTTGATAACTAGTTGTCCTTTTATCCAAGTCTTGAGTACTTATTCATATAATCATTTAGTGCAATAGAATATGCATCCAACCAAGATATCAGACAAAAAGTAATATGGTAGAGAATTTTTTTATCACTATACATTTTGAGCAATTGTCACCATATACTGAAATATTGTTATATTGAAATATATTGAAAGCTCAAATGCTCTGTGCAGAGTCTTATATAATAAAAACACAGATCTCCTGAACACTGTGCACTCTTTTGCAACCACATTTGGTGAATATGTGCTATCTGAGTGACAAATTCGGTGCCATTTGACCAATAAATGGTGGTGCAGCACCATCATGGAACTAAAGGAAAGCCCATTCTGAATATGCACTGCTTAAGTATATAGAAAAGTAAATTCCTTGTGACTACAGATGTAATATTTTGTGCTTATTCGTTAATTTCACTGGAACTAAGTGTCAACAGAAATCCAGTGATGCTGACCACATTATCTGACTGTCCAAACAAGAAGTGATGGCAGCGAGCATTAAACCGTTAACATGTTGTAAACCACAGCTGCAGCACATCATTTCAACTTAAGGATGACTCAGCATGTTCTCTTTAGTTTAATGAGGAGAGGCCATATGGGAGAATATATTTATAACCCACTCTAAGATTTACAGTGAATCAGCATGCAGTGACAGTGACGTGTATCTGCAGCGAGACTGAGGTCTGTAGAGATGAAACTGGCAACTACAGCAGGATAAAAGACACAAATTACAGACCTGACATTGAATCCAGCTGCACAGTTCAAATGTTATTGTGCATTACTGCTGGAGGAGTCCTTTTATATTTTGAAATGTATGTACTGAAATAGTGCTGTTAGAAAAAGGATATAATAATACTGTAACCACAGGGCAGCGGTTATGAGCTTCATTAATAAAGATTAATCAGGAATTACAGATCAATAGAGTTTGGTAACGATCACAGTGAGGAGCGTCTGGCCGGACGTTGGTACGTGGCCAACACATCTGTGCCCCAGCTTCAGGAAATGAGCTGCAGAGAGACGATGAATCTTTGGATCTGGTCTTTTTTATGCCAGTCATACAGATAAATGTAAATAGATAAATAGGGATATAATCATTTTCAGTTTTTCATTTAGTTTTCATGCTGCAGAGATATCAACAAAGATCTTAAGTGAAATCCATATATGCAGAAGATAATGACTCCACCTCGTAAAAGAAAGTGTCTCTTTCTTGCCAGTCGCTTAATTCGTCATTAAATGTCTGATACCCCACAGATGCTCTGTTCTCAAATGACTTTTTTCTTTGCAGATAATTAGCGCCAAGTGAATAAGGAGTCCCTCAGATCCTTTATTATTACGGTCTTGAAGCTTTATTAAAACCTTCCAGTCACTAATAATGAGAATAAGACAAGGTGAAACCTCATATATGGCTGATACCTCATAAATTTCTCTGTTTCTGTATATGTAAACATTCAATCGTGTTTCCTGAGTCACTTTTGGGACTGTCCATCTACAGAATGGGACTTCTGACTTGTTTACACGTCAATACTCTTGAACGATTGTTCCATTTTGTTCTTGCTCTTGTGAAATAAAGCGTATCACTTCCGTTGGTTCGGAGGAGTGAGTGTGAAGGTGCAGCTTGTAAATCATGTCATTTAGATTCTCCTGCAGCACACATACTGCTGATCCACTTCCAGGACATTACTCAACAGATTTAGTGTTAGTCTGTTGGTTTTCGTGGTTCACAGAGAACAGTGAAGACACAAACACACACACACACACACACACACACACACTTAGCACTAGGATGTCACTGAGGCATGACCTGACACTCCTGATCAAATCTCTGAGGAAATAAAACAAAGAGGTCAGTGGATTGAAGTGACATCAAACATTCATAACATCCTGCCTGACATTAAGAGGTTTCAGTCTCTTCTGTTGTGAGCCAGCGCCCCTCAGTGGACTCTTCGTGTTATTGCAATAACAATCCTTTGCCTCACATCCATTTACCATAACCAATATGGATTTATGAAGTCATGGCACCGATTATTCATTATGTTATATAACTGTTTAATGTCCACATCAATAAAGCTAAGAATTGTTTTGTTCACCCATAAGTAGATGAATAAAGATAATTACGAGCCAATAAGCAAAGTCTGATCTATTCTTGTTTTGTGTTATAATTGATTTCCATTGTGGCTGCTGCTGTTTCACTGCAGCAGCATTATATAGGCTATCTGTTTTCTTTATTATTGTATCATCTCCTATGTTATGACACTCACTGCTAATGTTATTCAGATTCATTGTACGAGTATGAAAAGTCTTTCTGCTTTCTGTCTGTTGCAGTCAGGCCGTCTTGAATCTCACTACCCAAAAGTGTGCGGTCACCAAGGCAATGTTCTGGACATCAAGTGGAATCCTTTCTTTGAAAACATCATAGCATCCTGCTCTGAGGACACCTCGGCAAGTGGCCCACTTTATGTCTGTTTTATAGAGAGAGGCCAATGAAAACATTTTATATCAGTGAAAACTGTTCAATGTTAAGATTGACCACTAAGGGTTGACCATGCTGTTACCTTGAGATCACAAATAAATCATTTCAAGATAACAAATTTAATTTCTCACAGTATATAACGTTTATTTATCACCTCAGTCGACAGGGTACTGTTCACATAAAAAGAGTATCAAAAAATACTATACTTGAAAGACATTGCTCAGAATTTGGGTGTAGTATTTAGGGTTTTGTTGAGTTTTGTGAGAAGAATTGAGTTAGGATTTATTATTATTTCACTTTCCCACAGCCAATGTGGAAACTATCACAATCATCAGGGTTTTTTTAGTTTATTTTATTTATCATGAAGACCTTTATTTTGAAAAGACACTAGATACTTAATAATTTTTTAATCTTATGGCTTCTATAGACAACCACTGACCCAGAAGCAAAGAGGTCACCAGTTAATTCACATGTCAAACCTCAATCACTCTTAATCTCACATGCTCTACTGTATATACTAAGAACCACGTAGGTCTTTTTTTCCAGCACATGCACCTGTTACATTTCTCTACTGAGCAGAGTAAAGCTGCAGCAGCACTTTGTCTTGGATCCTACATTCACTGGTTGATCTGGTCCATCACAGAGCTCCAAACCATAGCTGTAATCCAGTCTAATCCTAATGCAGTGGGCTGCTTTGATAGCATGTGCTACTTTTGATCAACATCTCTAGTTACAGTATGTCAAACAGATTGTGGTTTAAAGGTCATAATAATGATTATTTATTTATTTATTCTCTTTTTATACATGTAAAGTGCATAAACACAAGCGTAGAGACAATAAGTAAGAAAACATGACTAAACTAGACAATACCAAACAAAATCAAAAGACTAAAATTAAAAAAAAGTCTCCTTGTAGAAGAATAGGGTCTCCTGATGAAATCCTTTCCAGGATACCACCTAAAAGCTCCTAGAAGATACTCCTGCTGCTGTTCCCGTATAATCACAGACAGTCAATGACTTGCAGTCACATAGAGGTTTAATATAAAGTGTAGAGTAAAACAATATAAATCAATGAATTATTATTCGTTGTTTTTCAAAAATACAGAAAATATAATAAAGACATATATACATATAGTCAAAATAATATACACACCTGTAGACATGGTTGTGTTCATACATGCTTAAGTTTCTGATGATGCAGGGTGTTATTATTTCTGTTCTATATTCTCCGTGTGCAGGTGCGAATATGGGAGATCCCAGAAGGCGGTCTGAGGCGCAACATGACAGAGGCGGTGCTGGAGCTGTACGGACACAGCAGACGTGTGGGTCTGATCGAGTGGCACCCCACCAGCAGCGGCATCCTCTTCAGCGCAGGCTACGACTACAAGGTGCAACAAGAAGAACTCTTCACACGACCAGCACGACACGCTGGCAATAATCAATTCATTTGCCTCACAGTAACTGCTGATTAAAGGGAATATTCCCTCCTTGATCATGCAACCAAAATATATGAATTATACATTTTTTACATTTGGTTTTGTAGGATTTATTTCATTTGTCATAGTCATAGTGTGATTTAATGTAAAACCAATTAGCTGGTTAATTGATTTATTGATCAAAAGAAAATTCAAAAGACCCCATTTTTTGCTTGAACTTGCAGTTAAAAACACCAAACATTATGTGGCTGCAGCTTTTCTAATGTGAAGGCTTGATGCATCTCTGATTAGGTATCAGAAGATATTAGTCCAATATTTTATTCACATGTCATAGATTGTAAGGTGGTCTAGGTGTTAATATATCCAATATATTCTACTTATAATATTATATAATTATTCATCTTTGATATACTTGTATATAAATGAACAATTCACAAAGAAATGGACACAGCCTGTAATTAGAAATTGAAATGTAGAAATCGACTTACCATTCCTCAATTAAAGCCATTCAAATCAGCCAATCAGACGAGAGGCTACATAATATTAAAGAGACAAAATGACCTGTTCTTCCTAAAACTCCAGAGAGAAACCAAAGAGAAGAGATCAGACTTTTAATTAATAAAATAATTTCCAGGTTAATAAACTGAAACTTGTTTCAGTCTGACTGTTAACAGCCATCTAACAGCTCCACTCAAACGATCCATCCTGTCTGTGTCAGATCCTGATCTGGAACCTGGAGATCGGTGAGCCAGTAAAAATGATCGACTGCCACACTGATGTGATCCTCAGCATGTCCTTCAACACAGACGGCAGCTTGCTGGCCACCAGCTGTAAAGACAAGAAGCTGCGTGTGATTGAGCCACGCTCCGGGAGAGTGCTGCAGGTTAGAGGAAGGGAGGGGCTGCATGCACGTTGGAGAAACAGCTGTCATTCATCTAGGCAACTGTATTTATTCAAGTTTCATCTGAACACATCACTGTTTTATTTACTTTGCGTGATTCTTATATACATCTTATAACATTTAGCTTCATTTTCAGACACTTTAGATTGTTGTGGCCTGTGGGCCATGACTGGAGAGCATTGTAAACATGCAGGATCAACACCTAACAGCAGCTTTGACATCATTGGAGGATGGTGAATGTTGAAATGACATAAAGTAACAACAAGTTAAAGGCAGAGTCCAAACTTCTGGAGAAAGACCAGCTCAGTTAGCCTACCTTTTCTCTCCTTCACTTTTCATGTTTTCACTGTACACGTGGCAATGGTGCTGCACAAAACTACACAAATGCTGAATGACTGGCAGTTAGCCTGTCACTCGTAGCAGGTCGGTCATTGCAAATTCGCCATATTTCAGCTAAAACCAGGCCAAATGTGCTCCAACAAATGTGGACCACGTGTTTCCTTACACATGGGCCACTTAAGGTTCACATCTGAACTCGTCGATGGTAACTTACAGCATTTCAGCAAAACTGGGCCATATTTTTTTGCAATATTTGGGCCAAATGTAGCATTTACTATAGGAGCCAGTTCAGGTTCACATCTGTTTTGTCTGGGCCAGAAGAATCAATGCCTACAGTGCCTACAAGTTTAATAATAATAATATAAATATTTCACCCCTACTAAACCTCTCTTTCCTCCAGGGCTGTTTTGGCCTATTTGCATTATGTGATGGGGTCCCATAACCCATACCTGCCAGACTTTGCATAAGGTCCCCGTGGGGCTCATAAAGAAATGATTTTCTGAGTTTGGCACTCTCACCCCCATCCAACACCTTTGGGATGAACTGGAATGTCTGGAATGAAGCCAGCGAGCCGATCATATCATCCAACATCAGTGGACAACCTCATTAAACCCCTGGTGGCTGAACGGGTGTAAATCCCTGCAGACTCACATTTCTATGTAGAGTGATTCCAGAAGACTGGAGGCTGTTACAACAGAATACAATGATTGAAGATTCTCAACAAGCACATATGGGTGTAATGTTTGGGTGTCCACATTTTCACCAGCACTCCCTGACCTCCTAGACTTCAGTCCAGATATTGCAATTCCATTTTAAAAGCCAAAACCCTGATTAAATTAATTAATATTCACAGACTGTTGTTTTTAAATATGTAAAACTAATGTACAAATGTCTGCAATTGTTACACACCACTTTTCTAAAAATTGACTTTGGTGACTCTTGCTGCCTGCTGAATTGTTTTGGATTTAACATTATGTGCAAGAACAGAAAAAAGGACAAATTATATAAATGTTGTTGACTTATTTTTTAAGATTCCAACAAAGGAAAACAGAGGTGTATTATTATAGTGCTATTATAGCAAGATATGAGATATATTTACATGTATCCTCATAGACTGCATAATGACTGTATGAGATGGTTAAACTGAAAAAATATAAAAATGGACTATTTTTAAACCTTGCCACATATAATCTCTGTAGTATTATAATAATATGATGAATACCTGTCCAGTAATATCTTACAGAATTGACTTTTCTCAGCAGGAGCATGTAGCATTAAAGCCTGACTGTGTGTGTGTGTGTGTGTGTGTGTGTGTGTGTGTGTGTGTGTGTGTGTGTGTGTGTGTGTGTGTGTGTGTGTGTGTGTGTGCTGCTCCACCAGCAGGCCAGCTATAAGAACCACCGCGTGAACCGGGTGGTGTTCCTGGGCAACCTGAAGCGGCTGCTCACCACGGGGGTTTCACGCTGGAACACACGGCAGGTCGCGCTCTGGGATCAGGTCAGGCTACAGCTCCATATGCATGATGCACATAGTGGTAGCAAGTGTGTTTGTTTGATTCAGTGTGTGTGTGTGTGTGTGTGTGTGTGTTGCTGCAGGAGGATTTGTCCATGCCGATAGTGGAGGAGGACATTGACGGCCTCTCAGGGCTGCTGTTTCCCTTCTATGATGCTGACACACACATGTTGTACCTGGCAGGCAAGGTCAGCACCGACCCTTACCACTGTAATCATTCCCTCATTCTGTTTTACTGCTACTCTTTTACATTCTCTTTTATTCTTAAGATATTCTGATATTGTAATTGACACCCGGCCATAGTTCATTTCTTATCCCTGATAGCAAAACATCTTGGATCATGGTTGTGGAAACGTTTAAGAATGTTAAGAGAGGTTTGTTTTCCTTGAAATGAAGCAGTGCCACAGAAGATGAAGCTGTACTTGAATGTAAAGGCCACATGCTGTTGTTTGACAGGGAGACGGCAACATCCGTTACTTTGAGATTACCACAGAGAAGCCGTACATCCAGTACCTGATGGAGTACCGGTCCCCAGCCCCACAGAAAGGACTCGGTAAGTCATTTAATAATCAGCTAATAGGATCTCTCCTACTGAGAGCTCAAAGAAAGTCTAAATCACTTCATTAGCCGTCTGTAGAGGTGGGAGGGGGCAACGGATCACAGTGGGAATAGGGTCTGTGGTCTTGCAAAGCTGAGAAGATAAAAACAGTTAAAGAAAAAAAAAGACAGCGATGAATTGAAATGTAGTTACTAGGCTCCTGTAAATTGTCCAGAGCTGTCAAATGATAATTTTCTCTTGTTTATGTGAGTGTGGTTAGCTGTGAATCGTGGGTATTGATGATTTTATAGCTGTCATCACACCCCTCTGTTCCTGTATGCAGGAGTGATGCCAAAGCACGGGCTGGAGGTGTCTGCCTGCGAGGTGTTCCGCTTCTACAAGCTCGTCACGCTGAAGGGCTTGATTGAGCCTGTTTCAATGATTGTGCCAAGGAGGGTCAGTGAGAATGCTGGTTTCACTCTGCAGTATTAGCACATACAAGAGCAATTAAGTTCCTGACATTAATTAAAATCTCTTAGCAACGCCTAAATGTACAATATTCGGTCTTGTTTTGACCAGAATTACTCAAAATTTTCCACAAAGAATGAGAAACTAATCAGAGCTGAGAGCAAACACAGACGGAGGTAATTAATCACAATGGGAAAGGAAACTTTGTCATTTATTGGCTTGAGAACAACTTTATTGGTGGATGAGTTTCTTCTCTGTACTTTATATAATAAACCATACCGTATTACCTTTTATCAAATTAGTATAATGAGATTATGTATTGAAAGTGTGTGGTGTTCCTACAGTCAGACACATACCAGGAGGACATCTACCCCATGACAGCAGGAACAGAGCCTGCGCTGTCCGCCAGCGAATGGCTGAGTGGCATCGATAGAGGTAAACAACATTTTAGACACAGCTAAAAACCTTTTCTGCTCCAGACGCAGAAGTGATAGTTGGTGTTTCCCCAGGATCCAGACTTACAAAAACATCACAAATTACCAGAACGTCTACATTTATGCTTATGCTCCTTTTGTGGAAACAGACCCAGTCTTGATGTCTCTGAAGGACGGTTACAACCGACCAAACCAGTTAGTGTTCAAGGCCCCAGTGAAAGAAAAGAAGAGTGTGGTAGTGAACGGGATCGACCTGCTAGAGAACGTCCCGCCCAGGACAGAGAACGAGGTGAATACTGAAACAACCCCAAGTATTATACTGTTATGCTCTACATCACTGCACATACACTGGCATCATATAATAATACAATACATTGTACTATAAAAATACCTAATGAAGATAATAAAAAAAATAGTTGCAGTCAGAATCACTCATCAACTGCCAGAGCACAACTGAGTTATTGAATTGATAAACTAACAAGTGGACCATGAAGGAAAACACATCAGTGGAGGAGTTTAACATTACATTCAATCTGTTGAGAAAAGACAGTGAGAATGAGCTCTGTCTCTCATTCAACCTCATTAGTTTAGTGAGCAGCTATGAAGAAGCACTGAAATCAAACTCAATTTTAATCATTTGTAATGAGTAGTCGTGATGAAGCCGTAACCTTCTCTCACCCTGAGTTGCAGATTAGAACATCTCCCATTGACAAACCTCATCCACGGTCCATCCTATTTCCTGGAGTAGTGAGGAACATTAACATTGCATGACCACCTTATGGGATGGTAATGATTGTTCCAGGTAGTAGTCAGCCCCTCAGGTGTTACCAAGGAAACCGTATTATACAGTATTATGTTCTGTTTTGATATATGGACCCAAGGAAACGGAGCTTGCAGATGACAACAAACAGGTCCAAATTCAATAAACAACATATTGACAGTGAAGAGGGAGTGACTGGCATTGATTGATTGATTGATTGATCAGGTTTCTGGAGTCAACTGATTTGATGGAGAAACAGAAAAAATAACTGACTAATTGGGTATTTGCTGGAAATAAAAAGCTGGTGAGCAGCAGCAGTCCACTTCACAGCAATGCACTACAAAACAGAAGCCACCCTGCTGTGTTTGTCTTCTATAAGGAGAGTGTGTGTATATATATATATATATATATATATATATATATATATATATATATATATATATATATATATATATATATATATATATATATATATAAGCAGTGCCTATGGAAAGTATTCATTTTTTCACTCTTTATTATATTGCTGCCATTTGCTAAAAATCATTTAAGTTCATGATTTTCCTCATAAGTGTCCACACAGCACCCCATACTGACAGAAGAACATGAAATTGTTGAAAAAAAGAAAAACTGAAATGTCACACAGCCATTAGTGTTCAGACCCTTTGCTCAGTATTTAGTAGAAGCAGCTTTTTGAGTTATACAGCCGTGAGTCTTTCTGAAAATGATGCAACAAGATTTTCACTCCTGGATTTGAGGATCCTCTATATTGTTATAATATAAGACAGATTGTTAACATTCACACCGAAAGACACAACCATTTCTTCCAAACTGACCGGCAGCAGCTGCCTGGGGGATTTGTGTAGTGAAGGTAAATAGGAAAACCAAAACAGACCAAACTACAACATGAAACTGCTTTGTATCATTCAGTGTGACTAGTGACTCCCACCAGTTTGTTTTTTTGGCACATAAAAAAATGTCTCCAGGCCTGTTCAGTGACTTGACTCATTATTGATCCATGCTCAGCTTCCTTCAGTTTCCAAACAGCGTTTCCTGCAACACAACTTTCATGAGACTTCATATCTGCCCTATGATAACAATATGAGTAAAAAATATTGCTTCAAGAAGCCAAAAGCTGTAAAGGATGCATGCCCAGCCCGCCTTCGTTATAATGCGTCGGCTGGTGGTTCTTACTCAATACTGGCGCAAAATGAGATATGATCACACTAATAGATACAAAACGCTAAGAAAATATGGTCCAGGTTGAAAAATAAAATTCTTCTTACATGCGAGAGCATTTTAATCTTTTAGTTTATCAATGTAGAACCAATTTGAAAGATATAAATGAGTAGTAAAAGCACTTTTTACACAAATTGCATAGCAAATTTAAAAAGAAAAAGTACCTCAACAATACTCCACCACTGCATAGAATCATCAGTATAATGTAATATTGTTAATGTGACCCAGAACAGCGACTAGCTGTACCTTGAGGATCTGCTGCTGCAGACCTGCCACAACTTCTTGTTTGTTAATTCACTTTAGTGCACGCTGCAAATGTCTTGCATGTTCTTTGTCTTTTTTTCATGCAGCTTCTGCGGATGTTTTTCCGGCAGCAGGACGAGCTGCGGCGGCTGAAGGAGGAACTGACCACCAAGGACGTGCGAATACGCCAGCTGGAGTTGGAGCTCAACAACCTGAAGAACGTTAACCCCAACAACGTCTGACCTCTGAGCCTTCTGAACTGACAAAGCTGCTCGCTTTGCCTACAATACTGACCTCCAATGAGCTTCTGAGCCCTTCCCCGTGCATTTTTTTTATATATCACACTACAGTATATCATGACTTGGTTCCTGCTGCCCTGCATAGTGCACACGATAATATAATTCTTGGATAGTGTCTTAATTTCTGGAATATTGTAAGAATGACAAATATGTTAAATAATGGAGGTGTGTCATGGATTGCCACCTGAACATTAAATTGATGAAAGGGAAAGTTCTAAACCATTTTGGTGAGTTAATATTCTTGATCTAGCACACTCTTGAGTGCTCTGATCAATTATTGCATGTTCCAGTCAGACATTGAGGCTTTTGTTTTAATCTCAGCCACCGTACCCACGGGAGTAAACGTGTCCCACCGGATTTTGAAACTTAAAAGCCATTGAATTTCTACCACTCAACTTTTAATTTCAAAATCCGGTGTGGTTGATTTACTTACCACACGTCAGCCCTATCATCTTTGTGGCAAAGCCTGATCACCATGAAAAATGACCCTACACTAATCCCCCTATAATGACCAAGCCACCACTTCTTTTTTTCTGTTCGGCAAAATTGGAGGGAAAAAAAAAGACTACCACTGGCTCCTATTTTTCTTCCCCTAAGGCCTTAAACCCTGCTGCAGACCCGGTTTGCAGTGAGATGCAGCACCGTTTCAAAATGAAGTAGTTTGCACCTGACAGACAAGAAGAGCTCCTGCAGATGTGGATCAGTTGTTTCACTGAGATGCTTTTCCTGTAAAAACTTCTTTCTGGCTATAAATTTACTTCACAACGCTCACTTATAGCCATGCAAATGCAGTCTTTATTTCCAAGGAGAGTGAACAGTTCACTCACTATAAGTGTTTTTATTCTTTGTTAAAATGTGAGGAAGCAGCAGGGGAGACATGGATCCAGACCACTTGTGTAACTATTGGACTGTTGCTGCAATTAAGAGTCTTAAGGGAAAATGTCGTGGCTGTTGTTGGGTTTCAGGGCTAATTTTATGGATGAGGTTATTGTATATTTGCTTCTATTTATTTGTCCCATTTTACCTTTTTAGCTAAATAACATGTTTATTTGTTAATCCGAGTGTTTCTGACAACGTGGCTGCACAACTAAAGGATTGTGATGCTTGGTAGATTTTGCTGAATGTTTCCGGTTGAAATGGTGCAAGATTTTTGTGAAACTGGACCTTAAATTGTAAAAGTTATTTGACTCCAACGACATAACTTCAGACAAGGTATGAACGTATATTCTTGCCTATTCCTAGAAATAATAACCATTATTTTACATTTAAACTAAGTGTATCACTATTACTAAGTCGTGTTAACTTGTAGATGTGTAACTTTGTTCTAGAGACTCTCCTTCTCCACTGATACCATCAACTGACGATTAAATGCCTCTGTTTGATCATCAAACAGAGGATTTTTTTTGTTCTTTAGCCTGAATTGTTAAGAGGAACGTTGACTGGATTTTACCTATGCTATTTGTCTTTTAATCCAGGTCGTATTAGTCATCCTGCTCTTGGCGGACTAAGATAAGCAGAGGTCAGATGTTTGTGTGTCGAGACTGGAATTTGTACCTCCAGAAAGATAAAAGCAAGTGAGAGACAGAAAGTCACAAGTCCTCCCTGATTACACCAACAAAAAAGGGTTTCATAGCTTCAACCTGGAAAAATATATACAAACCCTTTAAACTGTCGACTTGAACCAGTCACACTATAGCTGGGAGGGAATATGTCCAAATTTCTTTATTTCTTTGTGTATATATATGATTTTTTTTTCCAATTTTGGCTTGGTGTTAGGTTTGGGCATAAGGTTTTCAAAAAACACAGTATACAGCATAAGTTGGAGCCTTGTGGCTTGTAGTGAAACCTGTTCTTTTTATTTTCTCATTGCATGGCTAATTCCACTGGTCCATACTTGTGTTTTCAACGCCAAAAATCAAATCAAGAAGAAAAAGTAATAGTATTTAACAGGTGTGGCCAATCCTGCTGCTGGGGAGGAGTTATACAAGGATTTATTATTAATGAGCTGAGATATATTATCTCAGTGACCTTGTGGTCCACCTGGTACTGGGAGATCGTACCAAAGACTAAAGCTGGGACCCGCCGCCTCCTCCCTGCTCTGCACTCAGCATTAAAGGGGTGGACTTGGGGAAGTTAGATCGCTGAGAAGTGCAGCACCGCTGCTGCTCACTGCTCCTTCAGGGTCAAATGTGGAGAACAAATTTCACACACTCAGGTGCGTGACAATCAGCAGAACTTTAACCTTATCTCTTTCCAGCCATATTGGAGTATTCTGCACGCCAGCTACCAGGTGGCTGCACCAACTTGTATGCAGTGGATTCTTGAAACCCTCGTGCCCATACCAAACTCCTTGCCGGATTGCAAATCAAAATGTTGAAACCCCTCCCAGCTAATTAATGGTAAATATGTATGTTCTTTGCAGGAACAATAAAAGCCTACAGTGAAAGTATTAACGGGCAATAAGCTGGCAGATACTGGTGAACTACAGTGGAGAGACAGGTGGACTTGTCCTCTGAAGGCTACAATCATCCACTTTACTGCTCACTGTTTGGAAGGTAGGAGAACAGGGCACAAATGTTGTCATGCTGTTAAAATGACTGAAACTCTGCAATTGCTCCAAATTTGTTTGGCACTGCAGCTGTGATCAACATTTTTGAAAAACAAGTAAACCCGAGTTTAAATGTGCCTGGTTTACTTGTCTTATTACTTTGTGTTGCTTTTCTCATATGAAGAGCAGCTTGTGGAATCTGAAACCTTCATTCTGTTTTCATGAACAGAATAAAGGTTTAGCAAATGTAACTTTATTTTGAAAATACACCTGAGCCAGTTTCAGTGTCATTGGCTTGACTGTGTGTTTTATCATGAGGAATCAACTTTTTGTTTTTTACTTTAGAAAACAACAAAAATGCAACCTTGAGAGAAGAACTTTAAAATAATAATTGCAACTAGAGCCACTTACGGCTTCTGTAATAATGGAGGCTTTATGGAGATACAGCCTTCAATTTTTATGCTCCACATATCTGGAACAAACTGCCCGAAAACTGCAAAATAACTAGAACAAAGTACAATTGGCCTATTTATTTATCTTTAAAGTATGTTTTCCCCAGGATAATATATAAATCTCCCACAATATTTGTGGATATTACCCAAACCTACCATATTGTACAAGGACCACAGACCTCAAAACATATATAAAAGGGATTTATTGAAGTGAATGGGAGGGAAAAAGAAACATAATTTGGCTGATGACAGTGGATTTAACAAAGAGTGAATAATCACTGAGGTAGGCCAATTTGACCGTTACATATAATAGTAAAAACAAAGTCCAAATAACTGAGTTTTTCAGAGTGTACACTTTGAAACGATACATCTTCAATACACATGTTGTAACCTCCATTTATATCAAGAACTTCTCTACACTACCACCACAAATTCAAACATTGCCACCTGTGTGTGTCACAGAAAAGAAGAACATGGAAAAAGCGATAATGAATTCTGATGTTGAACATTTCTCTTTATGGAAAGATTTTTGCATACAAAGTTATGTTCAGATTCAAGAAATTTCACACTGCGTTTTTTTTTTCTTTTTCTCGATAAAGCAGCATACATATCTCATATCTTATTACAATTCATAGTTTCACTTGTCTGTTCAATGTCTGCCGTCATCAAAGAGAATACAAAAAAATAGATTTGGTCATTATGTACAAGAACACGTAATTTCCGAACTATCAAAGCTGAGGGTTGGAGGAGGAGGAGCAGCTTTGACAAGGGCAGACATTTTTTTTTTTTTTTGCTATGATTTAAAAATATGCCCTGTGAGGGGTCACACTGTGCATGTTCAGACAGATGTTTCACACCAGGACAGCAGAGAGTATACTGGTGACACTACAAACACATAACTTACATTAAAAAAAAGAAAACAGTACAATGCAAAAATATAAGACGAGGAGAGGACAGCCATACATGAACTCCAGTAGTTGACTTTAAAATGTATTAGACATGCACTCTTTTTTTGTTTCATTTTGTAGTTTTTCTGTTGAAGGAGGGGGAATCTTAAAATACGGAAGTCATCAGAAACTGGTTTTACACAAATGGTGAGAAAACAAAAAAAAAAAACATTTCTTAAAAAGGTTTTTATCTTTGCCATTATTTGATATTACAAAATGTGTGTCCACAAAGCAGTTAAAAGTGGACTGTAAAGACTGGAACACGGGAGCATCAAAGGTACGTAAAGTTATAACTTATTTCTCCAGACGACCCCCTCTACCTGACTGGCCAATAACAAAAACCACTCCTACTGCAATATGAAACGGGGGAGGGGGAGGGGAGGACATGGGTTATCGGGAAGTGACGGGAGATACGAGTTTAAAACAGTTCACAACTTAGCTTCAAAAAGGACTCAATCGTCATCATCATCATCCTCCCCTTCTTCGTCCAGATCCCTTTTTCTCTTCTGACCTCGCTCTTCTTCTACAATGGCAGATAAAAGACATTTAACACTTTAAGCCCCGTGGTGTTTGTTAGACACACAGAAGTTACCAAATCGATTTCTTAGGTTCATAATTGACTGTGGCAGCCGATGAAGTGAAGATGCCAAAACAGGAAGTGAGTTCAGATCTCAGCCCTTTGACGTATCACAGCCAAACATAGTTATATTACACTACACCGTTTTCCAAATTTGGTGCAAACAGGAAACTGGGGGGAGCTACAATTAGCAAAAATGTGTTTTAGCTCATATCTCAGGATGTTTTAGGGTTAGCAACAACATATGCAGCCACACCGTGGGTCGTCCCATCGATAGACAATTATTTTTACTGGGTTATACCAAATTCAAAGGTTTTACCCATGGCCACATATTTCGATCGATCACCACAAAACCTGAGGTCTTTGACGTACAGATGATGTTTATTGTGGGTGTGATTAGGTTTTTTACAAGTCTTTGTCAAAGCTTCAGCCATCACTGCCAATAGAATTTGATATTGAAGCCGCTAATCAGGGTGTGGCCTATTCACTATCAGCTATTATTATAATACATTGTGTAATACCCTCGACACACACACACAGAGGTAATGTCGGCCATTTTTACTCACCCTCGTCATCCTCATCGTCAACCTCTTTGTCATTCAGATCTTCTTCCTCTTCCTCCTTTTGTAAAAAAGACGAGTAGAGTTTAGTAAGGTGATTATACCCAATTTAATATTTTGGTGGATGGATGATATATTAGCAACAATTTCAATGTTTAAAAAAATTTAAAGGAAAAAGGGAAACTTTTGGTTGTTTCCTGCTTCTCAAATATGAAATATCACTGCTTTTCATGGTCGTTCATGGTAATAAACTAAATTTAGGGGGTTTAGACCAGAAATATCCTGCAAATTAAACTAAAATAATGAAAATTCAAATTAAATCGTACACTTTCCAACAATTGTAAGAAGAAAACCTCTTATTTTCATCCCACCTCTCCACTGAGGTCGTCCTCTTCCTCGTCTTCGTTCTCCTCTTCATCTTCCTCGCCCTCCTCTTCATCTCCAGGTGCCGTGTCTTCATCGTACTCCTCCTCGTCTGCATCAGGGCGAAACCAGCCGTTAAAGAAAGAAGACGCTAAAAAGAACACATCTATCCACACATCCTCAGACTGACCGTCTTCATCATCCTCGTCATCATCTAATCCTTCCGCGTAAACCTCGGTGTCAGAATCCGGTGCCTCTTTGTCGTCCTGGTCGTAGCCGTCCAGGTACGTGAGCTGGGGTAGTAGCTTGAATACAGAGTCTCTGTATTCAATCAGGTTCGTCACTTCACAGTTGAACAGGTCGAGGCTTTTCAGGGTCCCCAACTCTTTCTGTCAAAAGCAATTATCACATTTCAGAAATGATAGAGCTCGGCAGCTCATACACATTTCACCAGGAAAGACTCCTGGAAAGACGCGTCTCTACTTACCAACGGTTCTATTGTGCTGAGGTCTTTAATCTTGTTGCCACTGAGGTTGAGATGTGTGAGGTTGGGGCATTTCTCTGCCAGCACTTCCAACCCTCCTGAGATCCTGTTATCGCTGAGTTCAAGCTGTTGATCAATTAAACGATCAAAATACACACATAAAAAAAACCCTTCCATGTTCCATTATTCGATTAGTAAAACACTGACCTTTTTGAGTTTCTTTAGCTTCGGCAAATGGGCAACTGTCGTCAGTCCGACGTTGATTGTGCTCAGAAATTCCAGCTCTTCAAACTCGTCTGTTAAACCCTCGATCTTGCCTTCGTTCGAGCGACAGTTGTCTAGAACGAGTTCTTTGACCTGGAAGAGTAAAAAAATAAATAAATAAAAGACCTGTTCAGTCTGTCTTCATGGGCAGGACGGTAGAACCTGAATATATATATATAAAAAGATATTTGTAGAATAAAATCCTTTGATAGGAATTGTATTTATGTTAATAAATAGGACATGTTAATAAATAACAGGTAAGTTGTGTCAGACAAAAAGCACAGATTTCATGTAACAAGTGTTTTGAAGTCAGATAATCTATATATATAATCTCTATATCTAACACAAATTTCATTCTGTAGCACAGTGATATTTAAATAATCTGGTATTTGGTGTCGCTTATAATTCAACAAGTTCAACAGTGCAGGCCTATATATGGTTATTTCACTATTATATTCCTGCAGTTACAGATACTATAGTAATGTATTAATAGTAATAATATATTAAATCAACCTGCCTGAGTGAAAACTAGCATCACAAGACAAAAACCCTGCATATTTCAACTCTATAACCTTCATGTGACAGTTTTACTTACTTATTATAATATTACACATTATATTATTATACTTTATAGATGATAATATGCACTTTGTATGAAAATAGGCAAATAATATGATAAACTACTAGTACTAATAATGCACCTAAAGTATTAGGTAGATTGTAGTATCCGAGTATCGTTACTCCGGGTTAACGGCGTCATTTCACTGTAACGTGGGGTGTCGCGAGGCATCTGGCTCCGTCCATTACGTAAACACCACATAGACGCTCCTCCGGTGGAGATAGACGTTATTACGGCGGTTCGTGTCCGTTTATTTTTGACCGTTTACCGTAATAAGAGACGTGTTAACGGCGCAGTGGAAAATGAGCGACAACAAGTCTGGAGGCGAACAGAGCTACGGTTCGGGCGCAGGGTCATTTGTGAGTAGGAGGGGCAGCTAAAGCCGATTAGATCGCTGCCAGGCAAACCGTTCACCGTCTAAACAGCCGCCGATCGGATCGATGGCGCGTATTAGACCTCGGTGTGTGAGAAGGTATGAGCACTCGTCCGTCGCTCGTGTCGAATAAAACGGGATATTCGGTGTATTTCCAGCTGCCTTTGTTTCTCAGTAAAATGGCGGCTTGTCCTAGTTCTGGAAAACTAGAGCAACGACGCGGCTTGTTGTCATCGAGGCGAAACCGGAGACAACGACCGGCAGCCCCGGTTAAAAAAAAAGAGGAAAAAAAGAAAAGAAAACCAAAAAACACACCGAATTAACAACCCGGGGGTTAACGCTGAACGCGGCCGTGGTCGTGGTTCGACTCCCGCGGCTTGTGGCCGGTAACAGTCCGCGCTAACGCCGCTTTCTGTTTGTCGTCTGCGCGGCTCGCGCACCGCGGCTCCGGTTGTTCGGGCTGCGCGGGGCTCGGAGCGGTTAAAGCGGCTTTAAAACGCACTTCCTGCAGAAAATAAACGAGTTCAACCGGAGGAGGACGCGGCTGCAGGAGGATGATCTTTATGCATCGGTGATAATTTCACCGCTTTGAGGATTCGCATCCTCAACGCGCCAAGTGCTTTAAATAAACGTGGATTTTTACAGCCGCGGCGCGTGGATCGCGCGTCGAGCGGCGAGTAAATAACAACAACAACGGTGCTGTTTGAAGCGAAAAGGGTCCGTAGATGAAAAGTTACAAATATGGCTCCTCGTAACGTTACCGCTCGCCTTGTTTATACCGCTGGTCCTGAAGCTGCTGCATTCTCAAACTGCACACGAGGAGCTCAAAGTTGCACCGACGGAGCCGCGGCACCTGCCCACCGTGAACACGTCCCCCCAAAAAAGCCGCGATGTGACCCACATCATCTTTTAACTTGCAGGAAAACTTTGTCTCCGCCGCGCTAAAGACATCCGAGATTCTCCATTAGCTGAGAGTGAGCCGTGAAGCGGCGGAGATGCGGGGACACTTACGTCTGACGGAGTGCGGTTCCGCAACTCTAGATGAATCCTCTTCTTCATGTCCATCCTGGATCCGCCCGCGAGACACGATACACACTTTTAATAATTACCGCAAATGCAACTAGCAGCACCTCCAGAACAGAAGCTGCTGTTGTTCATTCAAACTTGATCCGCTCGGTGGGCGGGAGCTCGGCTCGGGATTGTCGTCACCGCCGACCAATCAGAGGCGGCGAATAAAGAGGGAACGGATTTACACGCGCACGGGCCAATGGAGCCGCCCGGTTATAACTGGGTGGGGTTTTGTTGTCGAAGTTTGGTTGTTTTAAGTTTACATGAAGAAATTGATTACTATAATAAATGTTATTTTTTTTCCCTCTGAACAAATGATGACTACTGTTCAATCTGAATTCATAATGGCGTTATTGTCATATGGGAAAACATAATAAATATACAAATATGTATCCGAAATTAAAGATGTAGGTCTACTACAATAAACAGGCCTGTGTAATATTACTACATTGCAATCACACACACACACAGTGCTGTGAGAGCTGTTTTATACATGTATTTCAATACACATTAGTAAATATATGCTCTAAAATGTCATTGATTACTTGAGTAATGGATTCTACAGGATTACTTTGGGAATACTTCAGAATTGTCCATCCCATGTGTGTATTTTAAGAGGGTACAGCTGTTAGAATGGAATCATATTTAAAGGATTGTTTCCTTTTAAAGTTGCAGGTTTCTATTTTGTAAATTTCAATAAATCAATAAATAGGCTATTGGTTAAATGGTACCACTTGTGCCGTCTTCCTTCTTAAACACATGTTCAGGACTGTACATTGTTGTGATTCTCAAAGCAGCCCCAGGGGTCCTTGACTGGGTTCCAGGGGGTCCCCAGCATAAAGGGGAATCATTTATTTTCACTATAATTCCACCCACATGTAACACAATGACATAATATCATCAGTCCTGGGTTTCATCACTGGTGTATTGTACTCAGCAGTATTTGGGATTCACGTCATGCGCTAAAATGCAGTAAATTGAATCTTTGTAATTTTCAGAATTTCCAAAGGCAGGTTTGCACACAATGTCGTACATAAAAATGATGCATGAATAAGGAAATATACATGTCTCATATAATTTATGAAGTAATCCCTTCAAGTAATCTATTTTTAACATAGTAACTATATTCAGGATACCATCAATTTAACTAATTGTTCCCCATCCCTGTATATACACATATAAGTAGTCAAAAAATAAATGTTTTTTGCTGCTGTTTTAAGTTTGCATGTTTTATTTGAGTAAAAGTAGAAATATTGTGGTTAAAAAATACTCCATGAACAGCAGTGGTGGAAAGTAACTAAATACATTTACTCAAGTACTGTACTTAAGTTAAAATTTAAAGGTATTTGTACTTTACTTAAGTATTTCCACTCACAGCTGTAGTTACTTTTCAGATGAAGATTTCAAGTATATTTGGATATAATTAGTTTAATTAGTTATATAACATAACATGATCAAGTAATTTAAGTATTGGCTCCAATAATATAATACATTATAATAATATAACAGTCTGTATAATGAGAACTTTTACTGTTGTTAGTCTAATTTTTCTAATATTCTGTAATTTTGCATAAATAACATTTTGAATTAAGGACTTTGAATTTAATATTTTCAAACAGTAGTATACTTTTACTTAAATAAAGGATTGTCAATTTGATTATTATAGTATATTGTACTACACTAAAAAAATATTCTGACGCATGTAAATGTTATAGTTTTACTTGTTTATGTAATAGATTTTAATGTGTTATTGAATCATACTGATGTTTTATTTAGAATTTAATTAATTCTAAAATGCACCACTACAAGCTAATTTAACCCAATTAAAAGTAATTAGAAAACAGTATGTACCATTTAATTTCCATCTTCTGTGCTTATGCAAGTTAAACTATTGCATTAACTGAATCTACACAATTTATTTTAGTACTATAAATAAGAAGTATAAGTAATTCATCTTAATGTATTTAAGTAGAAGTAAATTCTACTCAATATAATTAATCTGCAAGTACTGACAAATATAAAGGGACACAAGTTCTTAACTACTTTCCTTATGTTTGTCAATATGTGTAAAAGCAATCAGTTTAAAAAATATAAGTACAATCAACTTATAAATATATATAGAGTTAGATGAATTCATTTCTTGCAAGCACTTGACATAATAAAATTGAGTAATTTCAACAAAACACTTTTTTATCTTACTTGTATAAAGTCATGATGACAAAGAAAAGCTGGTGGGCCTGTTATTACACACTTTTGTTTCTTTATTTTCAACATTATCAAAATAGAAGGTAATATAAAATATCAGATAAATAAAATATAACAGGTAAAAACAAGGAAATGTTGATGCAATAATAAGAAAACATGCAGGCAAGTCAAGCATCCAAAATACTAAACAAATGACTTTAAAAGAAGATAAATATGCAGAATATACACGTTCTACTCACCATCATCTGTGTAGATTGTGGGTTGGATTCAGTCTGAGATTAAAGGGTTTGTCCACTAGAGGGAAGCAAAACCACTAATATGTAAAATTGTACAGGAGTAGAGTTCAACTGTTGATAAAATGGAACTTAATTAGCATCAATGGTCTAATTGATCTCAATTAGCATCAATTAACACCTGTCTTTACCTAGTATTTCACATCATTGTGGCTGCTGCATGTATAAAAGGTCTATTAAAACACAAAATGTTAAAGATCCCCTACAGCCATATATATTAAAACATATAAAATATTTACTAGTCTTAAAGAAACATAAAATTAGTATGTTAAAGGCCTTAAAATGGCATGTACTCCAATTATATTTCAGTGTTTGAACAGTGGGGGGCTTCAGGTTTCCACGTCACACCGATTGAATATGATGGACTATGATTGGCTTCCCAAATAGTTGTGATGTCACAAAACCCGAGCCCAGAGACACTTTCAGGAAATGAATGTCAAACATTCAACTGTAGGAGCAAGAAGAAAATCATGTGGTAACACTTTACTTGACGGGTGAGTTTATAACACATTGATAGCAGCTGTCATGAACTGCACATAAAGTATTCAGGACTGTTTCATACTCATCGTTCATACCAAATATTTCATGAATGTGGAAGACAGGGCGATGGAAACTTTTCAAAATAAAAGTGCAACAACTGCAAAGCAGCATTTATGCAGTTTTTGTTCCAAACCTCTGACCTGATCATGTCACATCTGAGTCAATGAGCTGGTCCAGAGGTAAAGCAAATAACTTTCATAAAAATGTATTTGTTCATTTTTGCAGATGATTTCACTTCCTTTGCTACAGGGAATGTCCAATCATTCCAGGTTACAGCTGAAGGTAGACTATGTAATGTAACCTCTCCAGCCTTCGTAAACACTTGAATATCTGATGAAGTCTACATCGAATGTCACTTCACTAAACAAGTTGGGAAGTATTTTACATCAATGGGTTTAACGCTGGGAGATAAACTAGCTGCATTCAGCTCACCAGTATTTACATTCCCAGTAGCAAAAGATGAGAAATCATCTGCAAAAGTTATATTATAAAACAAATGCATTTTAATTAAATGTATTTGCTTAACCATGTTCTGTCTCTTTGGCTCTGGACCAGCTCATTGACTCAGATGTGACATGATCAGGTCAGAGGTTTGGAACAAAAATGGCATAAATGCTGTTTTACAGTTGTTGGACTTTTATTTTGACAAGTTGCTGTCATTCTGTCTTTCACATTCATGAAAGGTTTAATATGAATGTTGAGTCCTGAAGACTTTATGTGCAGTTTATGACAGCTGCTATGAACTCACCCGTGAAATAAAGTGTTACCCATATTTTTGAGTGGAGGGAGACTTTAAAGTTTATCTCTTTAGTAACTGTATTGGTGGAATAAGTATTATTCATGTACATTTAATAATACAGTGCTTAAATGCTAATTTACAATTCTGATATTTTAAATGTAAAAATACCCACCAGAGGGCGTCAGTGTTCTATTTTACCCTCAGAATAATTCTGATAAAACAACTGATGAATGTTTTAAACTGATCCAACTATATGATGAACTTTTGACCTCCAATGTTTTCCAGGGTTCCAGCATGATTTTAACATCTGAACATTAAATAGGTGACAGCTCTACATCTTTATGTTGCTCCCTACACCAGGGGTGTCAAACTGCAGTCCTGGAGGGCCGGTGTGGGTGCAGGCTTTTGTTCAAACCAAGCAGTACCACACCTGATTCTACTAATGAAGGTCCTTAGCAAGGGCTGTAGTGGCTGATTAGTAGAAACAGGTGTGTAACTCCTTGGTTGGAACAAAAACCTGCACCCACACCGGCCCTCCAGGACTGGAGCTTGACACATGTGCCCTACACCATCCTGACTGAAGGTCTATCATCTACAGCAGGGGTGTCCAATCCTGGTCCTGGAGGGCCGGTGTGGGTGCAGGATTTTTTTTCCAACCAAGCTGTTACACACCTGATTCTACTAATGAAGGTCCTTAGCAGGGCTCCTGATTAGTAGAATCAGGTGTGTAACTTCTTGGTTGGAACAAAATCCTGCACCCACACCGGCCCTCCAGGACCAGGATTGGACACCCCTGATCTACAGTGTGACAGCTGCAACTTTAAATTATGTCAAATCTGCTGCTTTTTTTATTTTTTAATCCAGTTGCTGAAGAACTTTCTATGGAGATTTTATAGTTCAGGTCAACCTGTTTTTTTTTTTTTACCTCAGAGTCAGTAAATATATTACATGCATCAGTTCATTTAAATTTGGGAATTTCCATTTATGCAATTAAATTTTATGCTGGAAGGGGCTGGTAGAACCACTGGAACCAGATGAGGTGGTCCAGGCGTTTGGTCAGGATGCCTCCTGGGCGTCTCCTTGATGAGATGGTCCAGGTGCGACCCACCAGGAGGAGGAGGCCCAGAACACGTCAGGATCCCCCAGGAAGAGCTTCATGGCATCTAGAGAAGAGTTTGCAGATTTCAAACTCTGATTCTCAGGTGAAAACATACTTGAATATTATATTCCATTTCCACGAATATTCTCTGCCAGTAGATCCATCTAAATAGTATACACTGGTCCTTTAAGATTAACATTATACAGATTATGAATGCAAAGTTACTGCTTGCCAAAGTGAATTTGCTGTTTGTATAACCTGCAGTAGCTACATGCTGGACTGAGTGATGTTATTGTGGTTTCACAACAACAGATGGCAGCATTAAGCTGGTGTAACTTATTACATCATAAAGGTATTGGTTGGCTCTGTACTCCAGAATATTGGATTTGGAGCAATAACAACCACCATTAGGTTTAAGTGCTGAATGTCAGCTTTAATTTGAGAGTGTTAACATGTGTATATTAGATAATCACTTTAGTCAAATAGGGTTTTATATATACTACGATCCAAAAGTTTGGGGTCACTTAGAAATTTACTTTTTTTGAAGGAAAATCACAGTTTTTTCAATAAAGATAACTTCAAACTAATCAGAAATACACTACATACATTACTAATGTGGTAAATGACTATTTTAGCTTATGTCTGGTTTTTGGTGATATATCTACATTCTCATTTCCAGCAACTATCACTCCAGTGTTCTAATGGAACAATGTGTTGTATGCATTGTATCAGAAGGCTACTGTAATAAAGTTTTCTATTCATTTTACAATTCAGGGTAGTAAATAAAAGTGTGACTTTTCATTGAAAACATTAAATTGGGTTAAAAATACATATGTATGTATATATACATATATCTTTTTAACCCTTGTGCCTTGCTAGGGACTTAGTATGTTTGGTTGTTAGAATCTTTTTGTTAAATTAAAATTGAAAAGAATCAACATTTTTTAAAAAACAGATTTAAAAAAAACATTTTAAGGGTTAAAATTCTGAAAATGAATAAATATTTGTTGCTACGATCATGAATGATGTTTAAGTATTAAACTTTATAACATTTCTATGGCCTTTTCATGCTGAAAGTATTTTTTAAGTGAAGCCCAAGCATTTTATAATGTGGTATTAATTAATGATGTTTTGCTGACAGCTCATCATCAGTACGTTAAATATTCCTTATGATCCTGTGAGCTACAAATCCCAAGTTTGTTGACAGGGCAGATGATGAGTCAGCGGCAACGTGTGAACTTGATGAAGTGTCTGTGTAGCCTTCACCGACACAGTGACTCTGACTAGTGGCTGCAGACAGCAAACAGAGCGAAGGTTGTGGAGATCCAGCTGAAACAAAACGTGTTTAACAAGAGCAATCAGGTCCTGTGATTATTCTGAATCATACAAGTTCATATCCTGCTGTTGAGCAGCCGCCCACGCTGGTCAGAAATTTATATGTGGACCAGTTCCTGTGCTGATTAGAGCTGATTGTTAGATTGTGCATTAAAAATCTTGAGAGAAAGACAGAAATAGGCCGTGAGTCACGATGATTGTTTTTCCTAGATGTTCATCAAGTGTAAATTTGCTGTTTTCTCTTGGCAGTTTTCTGGCTGGAGCTTGCAGAAATCTTGGTTAACGTGCTAGAAAGAAAACATGTTATATGATATATATATTATACATATTTGCAAAAGATGTCCAGGACATGGAATCTGTCTTAAACTCAGTAATTCATGTGGATTACTGGAAAACAGTGAGGGAGTAGGAACAAGTTGGTACTTCTAAGGGAAAAATACACTTCTGTCCTCAGGTCACAGGTTCAAGACCTCCTTGGTCCTGGGTCTGGGACCTTTCTGTGTTGAGTTTGCATGTTCTCCCCGTGTCTGCGTGGGTTTTCACCAGGTTCTGCAGCTTCCTCCCACAGTCCAAAAACATGCTGAGGTTAATTGGAGACTCTAAATTGCCCATAGGTGTGTGAGTGAATGGTGTGTGTGCCCCACGATTGGCTGGTGACCATCTGGGGTGTATCCCTGCCTCTCTGCTGTAATGCGCTGGGATTGGCTCCAGCAGACCATGTGACCCTAATTAGGAATAAGCAGGTATAAGAAGATGAGATGATAATTGTCTTTTTATCTCAATGGTATAAGAGCGTGTTAGCTTGTTAAACAAACATGATGTGTTCAATGTCTGCTCAGTAAAATGAGGATGAGGCAAAGATGAATAAGATGTCATCAGGATGTGCTTACATGTAATGTTAGTTATAGAAAATGCAGCAAGTATGTAAATAAATTCAGCTGTTTGGATAATTTAATGAAGAAATGAGATTATTCTGCACTATAGGCTGCACATAAAACACATTATAATGGAAAACACTTCTACTTTTAAGTAATTTATGAACCCAGTGTGTTTTATTTTACTTAAGTAGTTTCTTGACTTGTAGCTTTTACTTTATAATTTTTAGAGGAGAACAATCACTTCAATCTTTTCCTGCGTCTTTAACCTCATTACTACTGGACACTAAACAGAACTCTTCTGATATCTGTTTGCTCTGTTGCAATATCAGTTGCACCACGACAATCTGTGCCTTATCATGTTCGTAATTGCATCTGTAAAATCAATTTTTAAATGGTCCAATGTGCCCGAGGCTGTTGGAGAGTAATTATGTTTAGACTGGGAGCTGAAAATGCTGCTCTTCCAAATCCAAATCAATAAGTGATGTCTCAGACGTCTCCAACTCACAAGTTGCTGCTGCTGGAGAACAGACACCAACAGCAGTGAAGTAGCTGCGTGTGTGATCTATTATTCTGTTTGTCTGTGTCGATGCAGGCGTCCTCTGCTGAAGATTCTCTGCTGTTGGTCGTTGAAATTAGCTCCTCGTCTATCAAAACAACTTGTTTAATGCAGAATCAGGAGACTTGTATCCAGAGGGAAATATGGGCAAAATTTGTTTTTGTGCAATCTTGGATGCTGCAATAAATACATCCGGCACTTGTGAGTGGGAGTAAAATTGAGCTTTATTATCTGGAAATAATAAATCATTAGGCTGAAAAATATCCACTAAATATCATTTTTACTTTGCTGCTACTTGTTCCTTCTAATATGCTTCCACAAAGCAGACTTCCATGAGAAGTTAGCTTATATTTCTTATTTTTTCAGTTCTTATGAAACAAGGTTCTCTCATGTTAGTGACAGAACAAAAGCTTTGTTGTTGGAATTTTAACTGAGGAAGAAGAAGATTTGAATTCATTTCTGTGGGAGAAACAAGTATTTGTATATGTCTTAATTCAGACCCGGATGGGACCTTTAAACAATTACCTGCTGTTAAATTGTGGGTTTATTGAGAAACAATTCAGGATTTTTCTCTAGACTCAAGACATTTTGAGATGTCCTGAGGCAGAAAAGCCACAAGTGCAATTAATAATAACTTTAATAACACAGCACGCTGCCTCACTGACAGTTAAATGGAACAGATAATGGTCAGTGTGAAAACAAGACAGACAATCCAATAAAGACGGAACAAGGAAGGAAATAATGAATTAAAAAGCCTTTGTTGTAATGACTAAATCGTTAAAAAGCCCAACATGTTTCAACCGCTGATGGGCTTTATGGGTTTTATTTTTTTGTATAGCACTCATTTTATTATACAGAACAACCAGTCATCTCTACATAATGGTATTATTTACAGCTGTGCTTTTCCTGCACTGACAAGTCGAAAAGGATTCAGTGGTTTCACAAGATAGAACAGAAATGATGTGTTATTAGAGACGTTTCCCTCTAACATCTTACTGCATGTGTTGAAATGTGTCCTTCATGTACCACAAGGGGGTGATGTTTGTTCATACAGAACAAAACGTTGGGCAGGGTCAGGAAATATGTTTTTTCGTATAACGAGGATTTGAGAGCAAATATGTAGAAAACTAAATCAAATCTTATGAGACAAATACCTTATCAGAAGGTAAAACAGAAGGTTTTTGTGGATTTTCTACAATGAACTCATCAACATAAGACATCAACCTAATATTCATCAGGGATCATCACTGCAACTTCATACACTTTTTTTGACGCATTTGACATCACAAAGCATACAAAGCAGTGCTCTCTGTCTCCTTCCATCTGGAACATATCACATTTATGCTGTTTTTGAAGCCATTAATAGACTGATTTCAAAACGTCCAAAACACATGAACTCCTGAGGCTCCATCTTCTTAAAGCGTAATTAAAAGCTGCTTTTCAGACTGTCTCTTAAGAAGAACTGAGCAAATGGGAAGTTGATATCATATTTAAGCTGGTTTTGTAGCCATCACTGGATCCAAATACTTTTTTACTCTTAAGACATCATTCTCTTAACAGACACTACAATTCACAACCCTTTACTTTAGGGCTGCAGCAACTAGTCGATTAAATCAGTTAAAATCACTTATTCAAAATTCAATTACTCTAATAATCGATTATTTGGGTCTATGTGATCATACACATAGGTGCAGTTGCTACTCCCTACTGTAGGGGCAGTAAAGCAGCATTAAACTGGAAGCTGATCACCATAAATAAGAAGAAGCTGCAGCAGCTGAAGTGAACCAATGCTGTGATTTGTGTCGCTCACCTGGAAGAAGCGTTTGAAAAATGGCGGCGGTGGTCACAGCAGAGAGAAAAATGTATGACACAATTATTATTACAGATAAAACCCAGTACAATATGAATAGAAAGAATCATCAACAATTATCCCAATTTTATGTACAACTTAAAAATAGTAAAAATGATCCCATGTTAATATATAATCCAATACAATATAAATATAAACAAGGTTCCCAATTCAATACAATTTTATAAAGAGCATTCACTGGTGTTAATATAATAAAACATAGTTTGTTTTAACTTGAAATCATTGCACAGCCATGTTTTCATGGTAGAGTGATGGCAGGAGGAGAAAATTCAAGTTCTTTCACTTTTCTCCACATGGCAGCGCCTTATTCTCAGTAACCCCCAACTTCTGTGCCCACACACGTCAGATTCTGCTTTAAAACCCGTCATGTCGTTTGGTTGTAATTAAGTCCTCTCCCATGAGCAGCTGCTTGCACATTTGGAAAAACCTGAGCAGACTTGATTAGAGAAATGAGTTTCCTGTGTACGGGTTTGGATCAGTTGTTGGCGACTTTCCATATTTACACTATGTGAAGCACATTATGTTTCTAGCCTTCAAGACAGAAAATTGTTTAATATAAGTTAATAAATAGCTCTGATTATTCTAACACAAGTATATGTAGAATCTTGTCATGCTTAATACACTTTAATACACATGCTATTATTAAAACCTCTTGGTGTTGAGTACAATTAGTTGCCACCTCTGGGCTTGATAATTGACATAAAAGTCGTAGAAACACACTGAAGCCGAACTAATAAAGTGCACTTCACATGTTTAAAGTGTGTTTTTTTCAGGAGTTTTCTTGTGATGAGGAAATGGAGCAGTGGGTAACAGTGTTACCTCACAGCAAGAAGGTCGCAGGTTCAAGACCTTTCATGTTCTCCCTGTGTCTGTGTGGGTTCTTTCCGGGTACTCAGGCTTCCTCCCACAGTCCAGAAACATGCTGAGGTTAATTGGAGACTCTAAATTGCCCATTGGTGTAATTGTGTGAGTGAATGGTGTGTGTGCCCCACGATAGGCTGGCGACCATCTGGGGTGTATCCCTGCCTCTGCTGTAATGCACTGCAACCCTAGTGATATTGAAAATGAATAAACAGCGATATCTTGTCAACGTTTTGAAGCAGACTTACTATATTTGTGTGAGTCTTCCAGCTGTAGCTGCTGAGGTGTGTAACGTAATCTTAATAGGTGAGTAATGCCATCGATGTCTCTTGATGTAACTCAGTGGTGTCGGTCCAGATATGAGTTTAAATGCTTCTCCATGTAAATCTAAACAGTTCATGTTCAGCTACCGGGCTGCTGAGTACAGAGTTTCGTGTTAAATTAAACCGATCTGCATGTGAGGAAACAGTGGGAGCTGGAACTAAATAAGCACTCAGGACCCTCAGCGTCAGTAGACATTCATTATTCATGTTAATTGATTCTGGCAGTTTGGAGACAGTACCTTGTAATGCGACACCCATCCAGGACAGGAAGACGATAAACACACACCCTTCTCCTCCAGCATGAATACTCAACGAGCTGCTTCCTGCTGCACACGTGACGTCTTCTCACATCAACCTGAGACGTGCAGGAGTGTGATTCATATTGTCACCACATCAGGATGTTTAGAGTTCTTAATACACGAGGGTGTAAGTGGTAAATAGACCATTGATTAGACCAGTGGTGCATTCAGGGCCATATGCATGTAGTTTATGCTGTATAATTACAGTACTTCTTTCTTATGGCAATCCTATTCTGGCTTATGAGGATCAGTATTTGTGTATACCCTTGGTACACACACTTATTAGCTGCTTAACAAACCTTTAAACCACAATCTTTTTTATCTTTTCCTCCACCTCCCTCTGGAAAAATCTCTGGTTAATCACTTGGATTCTTCCCTCTCCACTGAAGACAAGACATAAAGCTGGTGTCACTCAGGTAAAATGTAAAAGCAGAAACCTGTAAATGTTACGTTAACACCGAAGGCAGTGGTTTGATGTCTTAATGACAATTATTTGCACCAAAATAAAGCCGGTTAGCTAATGAGACCTGTGTGTGCTAATTAGGAAGTGAAGCTATCGAGTAATTCTCACAATGTTACTAGTAAATAAATCTCCACTTCTGTTGCATCCATATTTGATAATACTGTTGTCCATTAAATTGCATAGATTTACACTATAGTCTTATATTTCTCTATGAACTCATCTGATGAACTCACATGACCCTGGAGTAAGCCACGATTGTGTTTTTGTCTTAGACAGTTATAAAGACCTAGATCCCATTGCCAGGTCTGTTTGGCTAGCAATGCTAAATCCTACACACTGTACCTTTAAATGCAGATCGTGAGACACCGAACAGCTTCTAGTGTTTTTAATGTCTTTGCTGTAAATGAACTGAGGCCGTATTTTCAGTGTGAACCTCTTAAACCGGCAGGAGGACAGGTGAGGATGTAGACGTGTTTGGTAGACGTGAAATGAGGAAAAAAGAAGGTCGCATGCATCTTGATGTAGTTGGCAGTGCACTCAGCATCGTGCCGCAATTAAAATTTAATGAGGCCTCTCCATTCTGCTCAGCTAGAGCAGTCAGATGTTACTGTGCAGACTCTGTGCTCCTCTCATGCTCAGCTTCCTGTCACCTACATGGCTTTTTCCCACTGGCGTGCGATTTCAAAACGCATGAGGAAGAATATTCAGGCTTCTTCACAAAGAGTTCCTGCTCAGATTGATCTCAGGGTTTTTGAGAAGACCGTGCTTGGGTTTCAACTGCTTTCTTTAAATTATCAATGTGAAATGCAGTTTATATAATGAGGGAAGATTTTTGACCTGCTTAACAGCAGCTGATAATGAGCTTCTCCAGCCCTGAACACACACACACACACACACACACACACAAACACACACACACAGCCGCTCTGCCTCGCTGCAGTAGATTTAGTCAGTCCTGGGTTTGCACTTGGCTCATCTCTCCCCTAATCTCTTGGTGATTTCTGCTCCCAAAAACATTCCCGTCACTGTTCACCTTCCTTCCAGAATGTAGTATTTCACGTCAACGCGTGAAATGTCCACATTTGCACTCTGTCATGAGAGCCGCCGCTTTCCGTCTTCCTCTGTCAACACACACATTCACACACGTATTCACACACATTCACAAAACATACACACACTTGGCGGATGATGCATAATTACATATTTGCCATATGCTAATCTGCAGCAGTGTCCTCGTGTTAATTAGAGATGAGAAGAGCATTTGACACAGATCTGATAATCTGTACAGAACGCTGGGACCAGACTAAATTACAATAGATGAGACACGTTTTCGAGTGGAGTTTGCAAAACGTGCATTTAATGTTCCTCTTTATCCCATCTCCAAACATCATCACATTACTTCAATTCTGGTCTCCCTGTTGGTTATAGACAGCTAGATCCAGTGTTTAGGGAAGAGGACTTTCTCTATCACAACCTCAAAATGATGCAGTTCTCTTCTCACAGAAATATGGTTACCTCATTCTATTGAGGGTTTTAAGATTTAACTTAACATGTACATTTACATGTTTTATTTAATGTCATTATTAATTAGTATTATTGTTATTTGTTTTACCTTTTCGCAGTTACTTCTTTTATATCCACATGATTTTTATCTTATGGCAGCAGGCACTATTTAAGTTTGAATATGTGTCATATGCACATCATTTTAATTTTATAACCTGGCAGCTGGTGCTTTTTAAGTTGAAAAACTAAATTTTACTTGTGAATGATGGCACTACCTGTATATTACTATAATTATTATTAAATGGAAGCATATACCAAAGCTGTCACTTTTATCTTTATAATATGAATTAGTAATGTATCCCTATTTGTCTCTCACAGTATAGTCAGGTCAAAGTGTAAAACCATCTGTTTAAAGGCTCCAGAATACAGGATCTACTCTGGGGGAGGAACCCAGATCTCTCTATTATATTACACTTCCTTGTAATCAGTTACAACGAATTTAATCATTGACAGTTTTCCTAGACCTGGCAGCATTTCAGTACAAAAGACAATTCATTATAGTATTAGTAATGACAGCATTTCAGGAGACTGAACCACTGCAATAAAATGACTATATTTGACTATATATCAGCGGGCTTGTTATTTTTATTATGACAGGTGGATGATAATTTCCCTCAAAATATGATAACTTGGCGTCTCTGGTACGATAATCCTGTATTTCCCACCTGGCATCACTGGTGGCATAGGCAGTCTTAGACAATAAAACAATGTCTAAGACCAAACTATTCTGTTTCTTGTGAGTATATGTAGCAGTGGAATTTACTGCAATGCAAGGGGGGCGACACCTTAAATCTTGCCTCAGGCGCCAAATTGGATCAGAAACTGTGTGTACATCATTTTCTCATTTGGTTTTTATCCAAATCAACTTTCAGGAAGGAAATATAACCAAGTGTTATATTACATATGGCTTTTTGATTTTATCAGTTTACTTTGTCTGTTTGTGAGCTCTTAACTGCAAATTCACAATTTAATTTAAGTTTTTCAGGCAATGATACACACACAACAACCTTGGGGAAAAAAACAACAAAAACAATAGGAAAAAATAAATAAATAAATGAAAATCAGAGAGACAATGAACATATTGTATCCCTTCAATAATTCAAATAAGTAATGGCACTAAAATTGTTACCTGTTTGCATAATAATAAGAGCAAAGTCACTTTTTCCTCACTAGGGTCAGAGGATCCTGCTGGAGCCAATTGATATTTAACTACTCTGATAATCATTAACCTTAATAAAGAACATGAATATTTCAATTGATTGAAATTGAATTGGAATTTTGATTAGAGCAAAACAGAATCAATATATTTAAGGTAAGGATTAAACTGAAAAATGTATATTAGTTTGAAAATGATATTTTCAGGACACATCACCTAGTTCTAATTTAAACTAAGAAATAGACAGAAAACCCAAAAGAAGTGCAACAATCAACAAAAGATTAAGAGGCTCAAGTATTGAGGTGTTCACACAGAACAGCTGAGTTTCCAGGCATTTCTTTCCAAGTAGATATTTTTTTTTCCTTTCTTCTCTTGTGTTTGTCTTCTTTCTTTCTTCTGCGTTTTTCTTTCTCTCCTGGTGTGCTGTGGCCACTGGATCAACTGCGTTGTGTGATAAAGGCTTTATAAATAAATCTGAGTCGAGTTACACTTTGTAGCGAGGCTACAGACGGCCATGATGGTCTGTTTTGTCAGACGCTCGTGGTTCCCAGAGGATGAATCCTAATGTGTTTTCCTCTAGTGTCAACATGATGTTGACAGCTGTGCTGGTCGGGGACGGGTCTGTTCTCTGTTCCCAGAGTCACAAGCAGCTTTCACTTTCTCTGCCCCATATATATGGAACAAAATCCCAAAGAACTGCAGGTCTGCAGTAACTCTGGCTGCATTCATGTCAGAGCTGAAGATTTCTTTGTTTGTTTTTTTTTATCCAGCCATCCATTTTCTATACTCGCTTATTCCTCACTAGGATCACAGGGTTTTGCTGGAGCCAATCCCAGCGTACAGCAGGTAGCCAGCCTATCATGGAGCACACACACCATTCACACCTACAGACAATTTAGTGTCTCCAATTAACCTCAGCATGTTTTTGGACTGTGGAAGGAAGCCAGAGAAAACCCACACAGACACGGGAGAACATGCAAACTCCACACAGAAAGGTCCCAGACCAGGACTTGAACCTGCGACCTTCTTGCTGCGAGACAACAGTGCTAACCACTTTCCCCTTTAAGTTGTCTGTCTTTAATTGTAGATGCTTTTAATCCTCAGACCAATGGACGACCACATGACCTAGCTATCCAAATGTAAAATTGAAAATGTAGCTTTCGCCAAGATAAGCAGGATCAGTGCTGATAAAATCCTAACAGTACGATTCCTATACTGATGTTTGTGTTTAGGTCAAAGCACTGCTGCCTATTTACAGCCTCACAGAGCCACTACCACGGCTGCTAAATGGATTCTAATTGATGATAATGATTGACATTCATGAAGTTCCTGTCTTAGAGAAGCAGCACATCCTCAGCCTTTCTTTTCAGTTTCAGTGGAAGTAAAATCAACGAAGTAAAGCGGAGAAGCTGTGGGAACCAATGGAATTATAATTCTTCTGGTATCAAGAACTTTTATAATTTATTTAATTGGCATGACTTCTCCCTGTGTTAATGTTTTTAAAGTCTGGACCTGATTTGCATAATTTCCATTATCCCGTGAGAAGTGGTGGCAGCTTCATAAAGCTGTACTTTTTAAAACCTTCTCATGGAGAGATATACCACAGTGAATGTGATTGTTATTCAACAGTGATTAGTTACCCACAAACCATTTCATGGCTATTCAGGATAATTCTCTGTAACATTCTCAATCTTATTACGAAAACTCAAATTGTCAAGAGTTTTAACAGAAAGAGGCTGTGGTGGATTGTATTTGAGTTTGGAGGATTCTGACACACTGATGGACTCGGTACAGAAACAGAAGATTTCATTCTGACCTTTCTGAAAACTCATTCTGTCCTGAAATCATTTCCACTTCTTATTCTTTAATAATTCCTCCTCTGTGTCTGTATAGCTGTATTAAAAAAAGCACTGGTTTGCAGAAACAATATAGCTGTGCTCACCGATTCTCTCTCTCTCATGGTCTATTTCTGACCTGTTTTACTTCTGACCTGTACTGCAGGAAGTAAAGAAACAGCCTTAGTGTCTGAGCATTGACAGTTTCCTCACTGCTGTAAAAGTGCAGCAATAAATTCATCAGCTGTCTTCATCATTTAGACTGAACAAACGAAACAAAGGGTGAGAAAGGTGGTGATGTATATTTTAAAATTAGTTCAGACTTTACGTTGGCGCACGTTACCATGGGGACCTGTCTCCAACTGGGAGGCTCTCAGGATGTCAATCACCAAATCTATTGGCCTTGAAGACGGATTAACCTCTGGGGGCGAGTTCCAGTCTTGGATCTGCTGCTGTTCTGCTGGACCGTGCAGATCCCGACCACGACTTCTGCTCAGCGGCCGGGTAAACAAACTGAAACTCCTATAAATCCTGAGATTTGGCTGATGGTTTGGTGTCTGTGCAGCGCTCACGCTGTCTCTTCGCTTGGATGCAACAATAGTCGGCTCATATGTGATTGGTCAAAACTACTCCTGTGACTGTTTCCAGTCACTTATGACTTGTCCCTTACCCACAGATCCAACATCTCATGCAGAATCTGCCAATAATACATCAGAAGAAACTGGAAAGCTTGACAACAGTAACTAAGAGCGCAGCCATTTGAACCCCAGCGACACTAGTCAACTAGTTAGTTGAATACAAAAAGTTCAGCTGGATATGGTGTGGTTCAAAGGCAGAATTGCATTTTAAACATCCTATTTTAAACAAACTCACTTTATCAAAGTGTTTCCGCTGCACTTTAGTTCTGCTGACCTCTTGGCCAGGTCAAAAGGGATCGTGATCTTAATGGGTTTATCACCTTTATTAAATTTTATAATAAAGTGTGTGGATAAAAGAAAAATAATAATCTAGATCTGTGCAGCTGGGGGCTTAAAGGGAGTCAATCTTAACATAGAACTAAACTGGGAGTTAAACAACAACTCATCCGTGGCCAACTACCATTTCCCCTACTGCTACAAAACAGCACCAGAGGAAAGTTCTATTCATAAACATGACTTATTCATGCAGCAGAGTGCGTTTCTACCTCTTCATACGGTGAAAATGAAAAATCCCGTCCAGGTCACCGCTCAACTGGTCTGTGAGGGGAGGTGGAGCCTGCTGGTAATGAGCCATGGGCTGAAGTTCTCCTCACCGCCACCGACTGCTGCTAATTGCTGGTGGCGTTGCAGCAGAATCCTCGCTGGAACGTCTGCTTCTCAGAGTATAACGTTCTTTAATTTAGACGTCGTGCAGCGAGCGGCGCGGCGGTCGGCCCCTGCACACGATAGGTAGTCTGAAAGTAAGTCATCATCAGGGAGGTCTGTAACCTACCAGAATAGACACTGACACTTTTCCTTTTTTTGGTGAAACTGTGGATGATACAATGTATGAAAAGTGCACAGACTCACGTTTGTCACAGCGAGCTTTGGCCCGGTGATGGATTGTAACTGAAAAAGCTGAGTTTTCATTGGGCTGTCAGGAGGAGCTGCCAGCTTCAGCACTTCTATAAAAAATGAGCCGTTTTATGGTAATTTCATAAAGTATCAACGCAATAAATAACAAGTAATAAGTGAATTGTTGCAATTTGTCTCAACAAGCGCGTCGAATTATACACTTTATGACAGTTTAGTCAAATTGAACTTTGCCTTGATATAAATTATTGTCTTACAAATTGGATTGTGACTGTGTTCAAGACACATAATAAAGTATAACTCTCGTGAACTTCTTTCTAATAACATTTTCTCATATATTCTGGTCTACTAAAGGGTATTTTTCAAGAAATATGTAGTTTCATGTTTAAACCACTAAAGTCCTTCAAAAACCTTTGACCTCTGACCCTGTTGTGTGGTTGTTAGTGTCATGTCGGCATTACATTTACTAAGTTTGTTTGCATTAATTTAAACGTGCGAGCAGAAGACGTGGGAGTCGATTTGCATACGAGGATAAACTCCTCAGACGCTTTGGTTGAAAAAGCTTGTTTTTTCCTCACTCACCATCCATCTTTCCTTCACTTTGTTCGCTGATTAAACAAAGCTTTCCCAGGGGGGAGAGAAAGAAAGCTTAGAAAATATTTAATAAACAAACACATCCCTGTTCTTTCTCTCCCTCTGTCTCCTCTGCAATGCTCTACTTAATGTAAATCAAAAAAAAACACACACACTGGAAGCCACATGAATCTTTTATGACCTTGAGAAGACAAAAGAAGCTCCGCATGGTGCACGCTGGCGATCAGATCAATCACACGTCAGTCAGACGCAGTGTCTGAGTGCAGCTGAGCTGCTGTAGCTCACAGCCTTTGAGAAGAGCATAATATGCTGTTTCTGAATGCAAAGGGAGTGTCAGTGATGACAGACCAGTACTGCAGGTCGCTTTGCTGACCTGCAAAAAGAAGAGGGGTGATGTAAGGCGTTGTCATGTATCCATCGAGGAGCGTATTCTATAATGTGAACATAAATAACAAATTCCAGCCAGACATAACTAAGAGAATACTTGACTTTGAGGATCTTTAACTGGGGCATTCTGCATGGATGTGTCTGGAATGAGGTGAAATATTTACTTTGGGTGATTGTTTAATTTATTTATTTCCCTCATTTTTCATTGCAAGGCACAAATCATTTCTGATGTAAACGGAAGGATGGTCTGTTGATGTTTGCTGCTAAATTATGAACATACATTAGTGCAGAGCCTCATGTGAGGAAAAGCACCAGCACACATCTCTGTAGAGCTCCCTGTAAACACAATATCTTCAGCTGCATTACCATTAGCTATAGGAACTGGCAGATGTATTAATGTCCTTGGAGACAAAATACTTTGTAAGATTGAAAGTTTCATTTCTTATTAAAATATTCTTCTGGTTGGATGATTATTAAAATACCTGAGCTCAAACCTGTTTTATAGCAGATTTAATTTGCTAAGCTTTGGACAAAAAGTTCTGTGTTTGGAACAAAATGTAAGTTATGTCCTTGTCTGACAAATAGAGAAGTGTATTAGGGACAGACATAAAAGAAGGAAGAGGTTTTTCTTCTTATTAGTTTTTGCAGTTTAAGAATAAAGTCGAAATGATGAAAATAAACTTCAAGAAGTGGAACAAAAACACATCAAACGTTGGTGCATCATATAAAAATGATGAATTGGTGAAATTGTTCTTCAGAATCAGTTTGAGTAACAAGGAAATTCTTTCTGTTTTAGCACATATACAGCGAGGGATAACAAGTATCAGGACTTTGAAGAGATTGTGCTGAAAATGTCGACTGTCTCAGAAGGAGAAACACATAAACTTGCAAGAAATGGCCTCATTCTTGCAAACTGAAATAGCTTTAATGGACAGTTGCAAGCGTATCCATGGTTACACCTGCAAGTTACACAGAGGATATGTTTTATCACGGGACAAAATAATAATACCGATCAAGTTGATTGATCCTGAACACTGGCAGATGATGTAATGTTACACACACTGGAACATCAACATTTAGACTTTAATCTCAACATTATGAGTTCATTTTTCACGTTTCCACTTTTTTTCCCTCTACATTTCAACTTTATTCTCAAAATGAAAATAAAAAGCTCTTTTCGAAACCTGGCACTAATGCAGAAACTTCATCTTTACTCTCCAAACGCACATTAATAAATAAATCTTCCTCCTCTCACATTTTTTCATGCCTGGCCCTAATACTCTCTAATGTTTCCCCGCTGCAACAGTATTTCAGGTGAGCTCGGCACTTGTATATCAATCCAATAAATAACCGAGCGAGCGACTGACTGCAGTCATACAGACACTATGCGGCTACTGCGGCTCGGCCTCAGTCTAAAGGTTGGGAATCTCTAACCTGTCACACGCTTGTCAAACCGTGACTAAAGCCCTCACTCACACTTTTTTGGTTCCTGTTAATAAATTGTTTTTTGTCACTGCTTGGAAATATGGAACAGGACAGCGTGCAGTCAACTCTCCTTTTACTGACAACGTCCCCTTATTATTATCAAGAACCAACACCTATTATTAATCCGAATGTATTCTGAGTTTTTTTTTGTTGTATTTTATGAGACAGTGAAACCACTCTTCATTAGTGGACAACCTAAGCACACAAATCACCCTGGCCCATTCCAGAGAAGGGAAAAGAAAGGGTTAGAAGTCGATATAGTTGTGACAGAGATGTTTAATATGAATGTTTGCAGAATGTCTGTGTCCACAGTGACCACGGCCCCTCGCTCCCCTATAGCTCTGTCCACACAACGCTGTCAATCATTTCTTCTTCTCATGCCCGAGGTTGATATCAGATCTGGAGAGCGCTGCAGTAAAGAGGCGCCTCCTCTCCTTTTCCACAAGTCAAAGTGAGTAATGAACGGAGAATATCAATAGCCATAGATCAAATGAATGTTGGGGGATTTCGAGCGGCCTTATCTCACTCAGTCAGTTTGGAGTTGGCTCATGCTACAGAGACCCAGAGAGAGGAATACAGCCTCAGATCCTCCCAGCTATCCCCCTGGCTGCAGTGGAAACAGGTGCATCTGCTCACACGTTGCAACCGCTTTTTGCCTCTAGCTTATTTCTGTTTCCTGATGCTTTTTGCTTCAATGATCTCATCCTCTGCTGCTACACTATATTAAAAAATGCTAAAATACATAGTACAATACAAATAGCAACAATCTGTCAGCTGGGATGCCAGTAAAATACTGTAAAATCAAGTTTCAAATACATATCTTAAAATATAATTTAAAATACAGTAGTTTGTAGCTTTAATTTTTGTGGCTTTTTAATGAAAAATAATCATATTTCCAACTATAAATAAATAATAAAAGGTCAGGTTACACATTGAGTTTAATAACATAATTTGTTGTAAAATCTATTGCATATTAATCTACATTTATATCATGAAATCAGAACTACTAACACATTTAAATGACCATTTATTAATATCTAGATACTGTTGTAAAAGTATAATTGTATTTAATTTAAAATCATCTAAATTCGAATATGACATACGAATGTAAGGACAGTATTTTTTTTCTAATTTTATTGACCTTTTCATGTATTTTTGAAATATACTGACCCATAAAAGACTTTATTGTTTATTTTTTACAGTGTAGGGATCTCAGAGTAAGGTTCACCCAGTTTGTGCAGCATTTTTAAAGAGGGAATGTGATTTAGAAGACAGAGCATTAAGCCCTCTAATCCTTATTTTCTGCTGCTGTCGTTCTGGAAGGATTTCTGACAGGTATTAAAAGCAAGACTGGTGTTTGAAGTTCTTTTTAAACAGCTTCAGTGAGTCCACATTTCATCCTGGAGGTAAGTCGACTGAGAGTTTGAGCTACAGAAAACAGCCAGAAATCTCCTCCTCAGCTGTTTTGTGTTTAATCAGCTTTTTTCTTTTATTTTTTTAAAATGGGATCCTGTTAATTTATATAGAAAACTTCCACTTTTCCTCAGTGATGGATATTTGATTTTCAACCAGAAATGTGATACAAGTTCCTTTGTACTGTAGTTTGAAGAACCTGTGGATTCTTTACAAAAAGCAGCTCATATTCCTCTTGTCATTATGCATTCTGCCTTGTAGGAGAAATTATCTGTTGAGTGGAGCAATGAACTGTGAAAAAAAAAATCCTAAGCATGTCTTTCTCCCACCTCTCACCTCCCACCTGTCATAACCGATGGTGGAAATTATGTGCTTTTACTCTTTACTATTGTACTTAAGTTAAATTGTGAGATATTTGTACTGGATTGTTTTTCCATGCTACTTTATACCTAACTCTAATCCATATAAGTCTCTACAGAGGGAAATATTCTACTTTTTACTCCTCTACATTTATTTGACAGGGTTTCAAATGGAGATTTGACACAATGGATAATATATAAGCTTATGAAATACTGGTTTCATCTTTAAATATTTTTTTGATGTCAAACAATAATTAATCCAGGTCATATTTCCCATGTCGACGCAGCTCCACCAAATAGTGATTTCTTTTTTCCCTCGAAACGTCTCACATGGTTTCATTTCAATAAATATTCAAATGATCCAATATTTCACCAAAAATAAAAGATTAGAGGAAAAGTCTAAAAGGGAAAACAGATTTGTGAATGTGAACCTTGTTTGTTCTTCTTTACCATTAATTATCTCACATTTATCTGCTGACTGTTTGGAGGGACCTGACCCGCAGGTTGGGAACCATTGGACTAAATTAGGTAACTTTATATAAAGTAGTTGAAACTATCTCCACCTCCAGCAGCTACAACAGTAACATGCTGCTCTAACACTGATGATTCATTGACATAATCTAATAATAATTGTATATAATAATATATCAGAGGACCAAACCTCATAATAGTCTTTTTCACTTTTACTGCAATACTTTAACTACTTAAAGCTCAAAATACTTATGTGTGCAAGCAGACCTTTTACTTATTACTTGTATTTTTATATTGTCTATGTATCTTCTACAGTATTGCAGTTAATAGTGTTATATAATGTGTTTCTCTTTATTCCTACGAGGTTCTTGTTTTGGATGAACATATACAGGTTTAGAATCCTCCTAAATACTGTCAGAAATACATTGTAAAACCTCTTACTGTAGGTCTAAGGTGTAATTTTCTCTAAAGGAAATATCCCCTTGAACATATTCTACATTGATTTGGAAACTAAAAGGTCTCATTAGAAAATATTTCAGTTGCTTTTATCCATAGTTCTATAAAACATACACTAAACTGGCAACCTTTAATGATCAGTGCACAATACTTTGCCTTGAAAATGAAGCTCCTCATTGTCCTCCCACAGACAGTTTCACACAAAGCTTTAGGGAAAACATACAAAACTGTTTTTTTCTGTTTTGTTCTGTATGAGGACACAGAGGAACAGTATCACAAAAAACAGGGAAAACATGCATTTTTTTCAAACTTCAAATAAAAGAAATCATTGATACGGCTTCATTTCTTTATTTATTGACAACATATGGAATAATACTGCAACATTCTAGTGTCCACAAACAGAGAAAGATGTTTTTGTTGCTGTGATACATAATCCTGTTCATACCTGGATGTTCTTTCATTGAAGGTGATGGAGGAGAAAATCCACAGCATGTCAACACAGTCATTTAAAAGCAGATGTGCCGTTTGAGTTAGTCACATCAAGTGAATGTCCTTCACAAACAAAAAATACAGTCAAAACAAATGACAAAGGGTGGATTGAGGATTTTGATTTTGTATGAAGCCTCTGCTGATGGTCAGTATAACAGGAGGATGATTCCAGCAAGGAAAACACGTCTCACTGTTCATTTGGGCTGCCGACTTTAACAGACACACTTCAAAAATTGTGAACCCATCCTCGAAGCTGTGCTAAAAAGAACACCAATCACTGTAAGGTGAATATCAATACATGTTGCTTTTAATATGCATGCTCGACTATAACAGTGGAGCTTCTGTTACAGCATTAATGCTGTTCATATGTGGGCATATTCATCGCTGATATTCACAGTGTGGGAGCACTTCCACGGCTCTTTCAGAGGCGAGATGTTACAAGTGTTACATGTCTTGCATCATGCACGTGCTAAGAATCCCTGCCTGTGATGATATCATCTTCCTTTATTCTCTCTCAGCGCATTAAATAAGATTTGCTATCAGCATACTGAAGAGAGGGGAACGGGTGGAGAGGGGTATTTCAGCAGAGACTTATTTAAGCCTCCATGCAAAAGACATTGGAGTTTAAAGAAGAGCCGGAAATTGCATGTAACACATTCATGAGTTTCATGATTCATGTTTCATGTTTCCTCATTCCAGTCACAACATGTTGACTAAGATGGAAAATAACAGAGAAACTCATCCAAATAAAGATGATGAATTAAAGTATAGGACAGGATACCAGGAAATACATCGTTAGACTCAACCATGCATCAGTCAGATGGTGTAATTAGTCAGGATTAATCTCAACTTATTATTATCATTATCATTATCCTGTTCAAATCCAAAACGCACTGATATGAGGGCAGCATTGAGTTTTGTGCATATATTGCAATAGAAAACCTCAGCTACAATAGTTAAAGTACTTTTATCTGTATTAAACACAGTTACTGTTACAGTGTCAATATACATACATTGATATTCAATTTAGATTTGAAAATCTCTCTTTTAAACATTTTACAGAATATATTCTACATGTTCTGTAATGATACTCAGTGTGATTACTATGATTTTATGGACAAATAATCTTATTAATCATTGAACTTTGCATTGCAGATAATTTATCTTATTTAATATTTTTTCCTGATTTAGGTCTATTCTCGCTATATTTGCTCTGTAACAGCAACAAAATGATTCTGACTCTTCTATAGTCACCTCACATGTTGTAGATTTATTTTAATACCAGGTTTATGTACATAACCTTTGTGGTTGTAGAGATATTCCATACCGTTTATAATTTATAGCAGAGACACTGATAAATAAGTGATATTATGAAGAGGAAGAATCACCATGACGATAGCCTTGCATCACCACATCACACAATGCTATTATTATTATTATTATTATTATTATTAGTAGTAGTATGCTAATATAGTAACTATATTCTGTTCTGGCTCCATCCAATATCATTTCTTCTATATGATGTACAAAATGCTGTGGCTTGTTTGTATCCATTTAAAATGCAGGTTATCTTTGTTGTTCTGCATGTGTCACATATTTCATTCATTCATCCATCAGTTGTGTTGAATTTTGTGCAATTTGGCCAGATGATGGCGCTATAACAAAAACATTTGTTACACTCTGGCCTATAACTTTGGAAGCATTTCAGAATGGACACCTCTTTGTATCTATATATATTTTACAACCATTTCAGTTTTATTCTAATAAGTCTAGTCAAATTTTGAGGCTGGGAAACTAAACTATACTATTTTGGATTGTTGATATTAATACATTTTTGCTGTAGCTGATGCTCAAAGTTTGTTAAACTGCTGCAGGCAGGGCTTTTATTATAAAAAATTCCATCTCCTAAACACTTTGTGCTATTAAACTACATTTGGTGAATGTGTAGATACGATGTCTGAGGGATCATCACACATTTGGTGCCGTTCAGCCAATAGATGGTATTATAGGAAGGGATCAATCAGTACATATGTAAGAATGTCCTATGGATATCCTGACGTCCATTCAACAGAGCGACGTCACATGGGTTTACTGCTGAGGACCCAGAGGAACGCAGTGTTGACTGTGAAGCTGAATGGACGAGCAAAGTTAGCGCAAAAGAAGAGTCATATTAAATAGACTTTTGCATGGAAAGAGGCTTGTGGATTTTAATAATCATCATACTGTAAAACATGATATGGACTTCATTTTCAATCTTGCTTAAATCACATAACACATGTTCTGTATCTGACATATAATACATTTTTTAAATTATTTATGAATTAGGTTATGTCTGGCTATATTTGTACATTTAGCCTATTATACAACATTATTATACAACAACGCCTATATGCTGTATCCATCAGTTCGGATTAGAAAAAAGTAGATTAGATGTGATTATAGAATTAGATTCGATAAGGTTAGATAAGATTAGATGCAACTTTATTGTCATTGAACAAGTAGAGGTAACATTGTATTGAAGTGCTGATAGCATAGCTGTAGCATAGAGAATATATATAAGATGTAGATAAACAGATATATAAATAGATCTATATATCACACATATACAATAAATTAATGTAAAAAACCTAAATAAATGCATGGAGAAACACAACCAATGCAGATAGAATACATAGTCCAATTAAGAAATTCACATCCGCCCATTAAAACACAAGTGGGCCCCGTTGATTCAGAGTTTGTATCAAGATGGTAAGTGGACAGGATCTAAAAGGCTTTTCACACTGCTCTTATCCCAGAGCTGAAAGGATCCCAGTGTGAAAAGCCCTTATGTGACTTTGAAAGAGGCTTCATTGTTGGGACACGGACGGCAGGAGTTTCAATCACAAGAGACTAACAGTTAAAACCGCTCAGCTGACAGATGTTTCAATAGAAACAGCGACTAAAGTGACATGTGCATTTAAATCTAGGGGACACACATCAGTACTTAGGATCGGAAACTGTCGACAGGCAGCACGTATTTAATGACTGTGATGCTCGTGCATTAGAGTGATATGGAAGGAAAAACAGAAGAGTAATTCTTCCTCAGGTGATAATGGAGAATGTTGATGCACTTAGTTCCGAAGGTCCTGATTTACTGCTGTTACAGTTATTTCTGTCCCTTTTTCCCCTCCTGGGAACCAGTAAAGTAAGTTTCTCTATGATACCTTTTGTTGGGATTCTAGAAAACTCATACAACCCTGTGGGAGATGTTGGACCAGCGTGTTAGACAGCATCTTCTCCACCAGCATCTTCAAAACTGTGTTCATCCCTTCAGCAGAGAAACTTCAGAAACTGAAGAGCACACTGAAACTTTAATTTGTCTACTGTCTACTTTTTTTCCCGAGGTATCGTCTTGTGTGTTTTAGTTCATTTTGGTGGCATTTCCTGTCCTGATAGTGGAGCCTGAGAGTGGAGCCAGCACCGGAAGCTTCCCACAGAGGAGCCCTGCAGGCACACTGTCTCGGTCATGTTTGATTCTCAAGTCTTCTACAGAATGCACCGACTGCACCATTGAAATAAACCTTGTCTTATGAGCTAGAGGGAGGATGCAGGTGATGGAGTGAGTGGCAACACTGTTTAGGCCAATGTTGTGTAATTAATTATTATTAAAATATAATAGGACATTCAAATGACTGACTATTGTCAGTCAGTCATTTTCTATACCTGCTTATTCCTCATTAGGGTCACATGGTCTGCTGGAGCCAATCCCAGCACGTTACAGCGAGAGGCAGGGATACACCCCAGATGGTCACCAGCCAATCATGGGGCACACACACCATTCACTCACACACTCACACCTACAGGCAATTTAGAGTCTCCAATTAACCTCAGCATGTTTTTGGACTGTGGGAGGAAGCCAGAGTACCTGGTGAAAACCCACACAGACACGGGGAGAACATGCAAACTCCACACAGAAAGGTCCCAGACCCAGGACCAAGGAGGTCTTGAACCTGTGACCTTCTTGCTGTGAGGCAACAGCTCTAACCCCTGTCCCACCGTGTCGCCCTATTTGAATGATGTGTATTTCATTAAAATATATATTTTTAAATATTTTATTATTTGTTTGCATTATTTATTTTGGTGAAACACCTTTATAATCTTCTATGGGCTTTTTAACTCTGTTTTATTCAATTGTGTTGTATTAATTCATATAAAACTGAACTAAATTAATATATTATTATTAGATAACATTAATAATGTATTATATTCTGCAATGGAACGTAATTACGCTACATTTCAGAGGGAAATATTGTACTTTCTACTTCACTACATTTATATGACTCCTTTTGTTTTGTCTCCGTTTTTAATATTTTACATGCAATTAATGTACTTTAATATTCTATTATTTATATTCTAAATTCTCGCACTTTTACTATTTTACTAGTAAAGTATCTAAGTAATCCCACTTACTCAAGTCTAATGCATGTACATAGACCATAGACGTAGACAGACGAGCTCTTGATGTTCTTTAATCTGTGTTCAATAAATATAAAAAAAATAAAAACGCTCAGCTCCAGCCGGATGTTTTGATTGGCTCGTGCAGATCCCCGAGTTCTCGCTCTATCTCGCGATAGCAAAGATCCTTCCCAGTGAGAAGCAGATCCCGAGCTGAAGTCAGTCGCTGTTGTGGCTGCGAGCGGCGCAGTCAGTCAGTCAGTCCGGTTCCGTTCAGCCGCGGTACAGCCGGAGGTTAACCCCGACTCTGCTAAACTAACCGACCGACTGAACAACACTTCTCCCGGCGTCTCCTGAGCAACACCCCGGTGCCGAACCACACCTTTCCTGCAGGTAAGCCGCTGCTGATACCGTTCCGTCTTGTTGGCTGCTCTGTCCAGACTCTCTTTGCTCGGCTAGCTGAGACGTCCACACTTCTGGTCCCAGCAGCGTTTAAACTTCACCTGTCTCCGGTTCCTCTCCGGTAACGTGTTACCCTCGTCAAACACTTAACCCGACGGGTCTTTATGAAAACCTCCAGCCGGTCTGCTCGCGTTAACGGAGCCGGTGGAGGAGGATGCAGGAACTTCAAAGCTCACTGTTGACTCTGGTTTAGCTTGTATGCTAACGACACATCTGCTCCGTGGAAACTGTGTTTAATAAACTGTGTTTACGGCTGGTTCGGTTCCACGAGGGAACCGGCGACTTTCAGCAGAACGCGTCCGTACTCGTGGTAGTGACGGCGGCTGTTGAAAACACGTAGCTGTCCCTATAAAAAGCCTTAAATACTCCTCTATTAAAGCACCGATAGAGTTTTAATATTCATTTGGTGCTGTTTATATGACCTGATAGAAGTGACACTAGGAGTATTCACATGTCTGCACTTGTTTTTATGAAATCTATCTTTTTAAAGCAGCTTATTCGAGAGTTAACTATTAATATTGCAGAATAAACACATTTATGGTCACAACTTCCTGATCCAAATCACATCCCTGGTAATCTTTAGTTATTTAACTATATCTTTGCCAAGAAAAACGTGTCTTTGTGATTTTAGAATGTAATTAACATTTTCTTTATTGTAAACAACATAACACATGACGGTCATCTTGTCCAGAGTAGTATTACATCCACCTGTCAATCAAATCAAGTGAATAAAACAGAAGCTGTATATACAGTTTATATCAAAATATACTCTCCAATTAGTGTTGCAGGTGGACTTTAAACTGACCACACAGTTTGTTCACAATATACTGTACATAGTGTGTGTGTATATGCAACAAGAGGTTTGTTAATTAGTTGAATATACTTTACAGTTGGAGGATAATGGTGTAACATTTCTAAAATAGGCTACAGCTGCACTGTGAATTAATAAGCTGTGGTTTGTTATATTTTAATGTTTTTGTTTATAACAAGGTCTAGGATGCACCAAAATGAAGCCAAATAAAAATAAATGCTTGGCCGTATACTGACTATCAAATGCAGTTGGTATGTTTTTCACTATTCTTTAATATAGCATGAATAGTCTAAAATTATTATTGGACATATTTTTCAAATAAACATCCTAGAAATACTGTCTGCTTAGTATCATGTACGAGGCTCAACGTGCTCCACAAGCCTCTGAAAGCCGATGTCCTCCACAAAACTAACCACTTGATCGTCTTAAGCCATGAACTTCATCACCTTCTTTGTTTATTCCGTTTGCTTCTGTGTGCTAGTCTTTGCAAACTTTTTCAACTTTTCAAAGATGTTGGGCCACGGATGGAGTGGGCGTGCTGTGACCAGTTTTTCTTTTAGCTGCTGCAGCCTCCCTCTCTCTCTCGTACTCAGCTGCTGTTCAGGGTGTTTGGCTTTTAAATGACTGATTAAAGCAGCGGTGCTAAAGTTGTTTGCAGAGGAACCCCCTCTAGATAGTTTGGTTGAACACTCCATTCTCGCTGTCCAACACGCTGCCGAAATTTTAACAAAGATGGATTGTGGCTGTTTTTGCAATATTCGAATTGCAGAATACATTTTGTCACCGAGTATTCGGTGCATCCTTAATAAAAATACTGTCTCATGTTTCAAAACTCAATCGACAGAGAGATGCACGCAGCCTGTATTCAGAATCTCTTCAATACACTTTTGTGTGGATATCCAGTAGTGAGTGTCTTTTGGAAAGCACTGGGCTAGGGCTGTGCAGGCTGCTCATGCTCTGCAGCATTCGTTTGAGCATCCAGTCTTATTTTTCCGTGAGCCCTGAGGGAATTCACCATGCTGCGCAAGGCAGGAAGTTGAGTGCTAGGAACAGCATAGAGCATCCAGTCTACTTTAAAATCAGAATTATATTGTTCCAAAATAACAGTTTATATATTTTAAAATGAGCAAATACTGCAGTCTGAAACAAATATACAGTCACCGCCCACCCACTCACAGCCATTATAATCAACCAACCAGAGAAGATGCTCATTAAAATAAAGGGGACGGACAGAAAACAACACCATTCTCTCTAGATTTCAGAGAGAAGAGATGTTAAACTCTTATGAAATGATTTATGGCTCTTAAATCCATGAATGTATATTGTTAGGGACGTCACAATTTCAAATAAAACCTAGGAAAAGTGTAAAATATGGCACCTTCCTGGAACCGGAGGACGCCTATGTCTTGTGTTCTTTTGGGAGCTCTGGTTAATGTCAACTTCTGATATTATTGACCTGTTGGAAAGGTTATAATATAATGAGGTCGGCCATGACAGTTTTTGTGTGTTTGAATAGACCAGGTCTGAAACTGGACAGAAGTGGGGTAGCTCGTCTCCCGTTGGTAAAGAAATGATTTTACCTTGATACTGAAGTTTTCTGTTGATCCCGGTTAGGGGGAAAATGAAAATCCCACTCCAGATATGTATTAAGACATATAGAAATACTCAAACTTCCTAGAAAACAATATTTTTTCCCCCACACACTAGTATAATTGCCATATTAAAATCCTTTAAATGGCATCTACCTTCTTCCTGATTAAAAAATCCAGTTCAGTCTGCAGCTCACACGCTGTGCTCGCAGCATCACAAGATAATTGCAGGTGATGGTGCTGCCACTTCATACTTCTCATAATGACACAAAATATCTCTGCGTTGTTCACTGTGCTTCAGCAAAATGCTGCACGTTCTTCTCCTCTGCTGTCGCTCACACACAAACACACACGTCAACCTGCAGACTGGCTGGTGAGGTGTGTCATATTACAATACTGGAGTAATTTACTACCAGGAGAATCGAAGATGTGTAATCTATGTTATCACTCTGCTGCTTGTTTTCTGCTCCTTTGTTGAGGAAATACTGTGTTTTACTGTTTGTGTGTGTGCATGGGAGTTGATGACTCATTATTACCTCTGCCAAGGAGGTTATGTTTTAGCTGGCATCTGTTTGTTTGTTAGCAAAATACCTAAAGTTTTTTTTGCCAGATTTTTGTCAAATTTTCAGTGAATGTTGGGAATCCTACCATGAACAAATGATTAAATTTTGCTAATGACCTGGAATAAATCCTGGTTTCTGGATCACTTTGAATTTGTTGTTTAGTAACATAACTAGCCTTGATATACCTGTTGTCCATTGCACACCAAATCCCTTCACTCTGCAATTCAGTCTGGACCCAATTTTCCCCTCAGTGAGGGAAACAATCACAGAACAGCAAGACAATGACAAAACACAGAAGAGACTTTGATAACTGTGCATCCAACATGGAGGCAGATGGTACTTTACCTTTTAATGCAGCCTTGGAAAGTGCTTTAAGTAATTTAGACAGTTTATTTAGAAAAATGAGCAACTTTGTGCTAAACTATTTCATTATCATTGGGTATAAGGACATCATCTAGTATGTTTGGTATGATTGGCTATAAGATACCACTGGACATATTTGACAGACATGTGTAGCCCAAGATACAGTTCTAGACTTTCGTAAACCATGCACCCAATACCGACAAATGAACGGATGGTTCCCAGTTATTTCAATCTACGTTGAGATCTAGTGTAGTGTTATAGCCGTGCTAAAACATTGCAGTAAATGAAGTGAAACCATCTGGTGGTGATATCTTGCACCTGCATAGCTTGTTTTCTTTGCAAACAACACCAGAGACACTAAGTGAGGACTTTGACTTCACCCAAAAGACTTTCCATCCTTGGGATTGATATGCACTGGTCTGTGCTCTCATGGTGCTTTGTCTAATTGTAACGGTTTTGTTGCTTGTGTTTGTGGCGGTTGTTTTAGCCGTCTCATTAGCTGCAGAGCTAGATAAATCTATATATCATATCTACATGGTTTCTAGTTGGATAACCCTGTGTTTGTTGCGGTGGATGACGGTGTCATTTGAAGGGAAGAGGCAGAAAAGGACATGGGAGCATCCATGTTCCCCAAACTGAGCCCTTCACATAAGTCATTCCACTGGCTGTTCTAGTTAGAGTCTGATTCTCTAAGTTAGGTTATAACCCATCGCACTAACAAGGATTACAACATGTAAATTGTTCACAAATGTCACATAGCCCCATTTAAAGTGTAAGTGAGGGGTTGTAATTTGCCATATCTGTTAAGAAAATGGTTCCTTAGTTAAATTGGTCCAGTAATGGCTTCAAAAACGGCATAAACGTGATGTAATGTTCCAAACAGAGGGAGGCAAGAAGATCCCCGCCAGATAAACAGTGGGCTGGTGTCTTGAGTTTTTGGTTTTTTGTTTCTAGTTGATTAGAGAAAATCCATAGAATAAGGTTTAACATCCAAAAGCTTCACTTAGACTTTAACTACTGGACACAATACATCTCCTACTTCACTGTAAAGTGGATTTTCATTGTACACAAATCATGCTCATAGATCTGCTGCTAAAATCACATTTTTAAATGAACTCAGAGAAACTTTCCTTCCGTGAAAACATTCTTCCATTGTCAAACTCTGCACATAGATCATTCTGCACACTGGAGCTCAAACATCGACCTGATGAAACAAGAGCAGGTTTTTCAGTGGTGTGGGACTTTTAAGAGTGACTGAATAGTTTCTTTTAATTGAGTTTACTTGGGTTTCCTTCAGGTCATAACACAATGTCTCTTTCCAATGTGAAGAAACTTCTCCATCCTCAAACATTCATCCCCTTACACAATATTTCCTCCCACAACGCCACACATCCCTGCTGCTGTCCTGTTATTATAAGCTAAAAGTAAAAGACCTTTCCATTGTGCTTCTGGGAATACAACAATAACACATTCTCGTTCACTTCTTAGCGGCTGATGATATTGGCCTTGACGAGCTGCACATGTTGCCGCCGATCCACTCCTCGTCTGTTTTTACTAGCGACACAGCTGTTAATGGTGTGCATTGTTAAGGGTGGTTGATGTTAAGCTATTTTCAGGACCGGAGTTATGTGGCTGTACACCAGACCGGCACAATCGGGAACAAAATGTCATGGCCGCCCCCTCCCCCTTTTTTTTGCCGGGATAGGAAATAGGCTCGGGCGTTATCTATTTTTCATTCCTTCATACCTTCCTGACATCTCACTGGGGTATACGGTATATGATGGAATTTGTGTTTTAAAAAAAAAAGTACTTGATAGCTTGAAATAATCTTGCCTACTAAAAAAAACAATGTAATCCAACTGTTTTAACAAGCAATTGCACTCTGAAAAAAAGGCAACACAACAACACTGTTTATTTCCATGAAATATTTCACCTTTATTTAACCATTTAGAGATGCATTACCCATGTGTCCAACAATTGGATGCTGATTTTTATTTAAGTTTGGCTTGTGATGTGTCCATCTCTGAAGCATGCAACCTCCGAATTAAGAGTATTCCTCAGAAGCAACAGTATTCCAGTGTCCCGGGCCTTCTCACCTGCCCCCAACACGGCAAATTACCTCACGTCTATGGTGACAAACAGCCAGTTAGATGAAAGGAGTGAGCGGCTTCTCTTTTATGGCTGGTTTAGGGAGGTCAAGTTTCAGATTGTTATGATGAATGTGGTGCACTAAGTCAATGCTCCAAGCTGCAATGATATGGATTTCATATTTCAAACTCCACCACAGTCTTCACCATGTAGTGGCAGACTACCAAATACCTTAAATGTTTTCCATTTTACTCGAGAGCCTGTTAAAACATGTCTCAATGTGTGCACAATCTAATTGGACCAAGGCCGCATCTCTCTCGCTGTAGTTTTTGCATAACGTCGTGCTTGTCGCTCCACAGCGAGATTTCTCCCTGTGCTCCTGTTGGCCAGTCCGACTTTGGCCATAATCAGTGTGTGCGTGACCCGGTTAACCCGCCCGGATATTTGCTTAGTCACTGTTTGTTTTAGCGTGTAAATGCACGCCTGGGAGTGCAGAGTAACGGTTTTCAATTCTGGACCAACCGTATCAACCATTTGGTTTTTAGTTGCTGCTGCTGGCAGCCATCTTTTTTTTTTTATGCATCTATTACCAGTTATATTGAATCTCAGAGGAGGTGTGTCAGGAATCAGACTTTCATGCTGTAGCAGCCCATTACAAATGTGAATCAAAAACTTAACATGCAGAGCTAATAAGAGCAGAAAGCTACAGACAAGCTCAAAGGCTGATATCTGCACACATAAATACACCACCACACACTCATTATTCCACCTACTGTTCACCTTTAAGTTCAGGATCATTTGAGCTGTTAAACATGGAGCGTTGCCAAATTGATGACATGTTAGCCAGCAGAGCCTTAGTTAATGCAATTTAGTTAAATATAGTAAACTAATGTTCATGTAACTGAATCATTTATCCATGAATCCATTTATCATCTGAAATATGGGGGTAATTACAGAGAAAGTGTCAATTGTAAATTCTGAAATGATGGCAGCCAGTCTGTTGTTTCCAGCTGCCAGCATGAATTTACACAATGCCAGGAAGCCATTGAAGTGAATGAAAAGTAGAACATCCTCTAGTGCAAAGTGAGGTGGAAAACATATTTTACAGGGATGAAAACTCATCACCAGTAAAAATTCACCATTTTGAGATTTAAAAAAAAGATAATCTACAAGATTCAAGAAGAGAAATCTTTTTAGGGGCGTTGATGGTCGGTTTGATCGTGTTCTGCAAATAAATAGTTTAGTTCAGTTTGTAGGTTAAATTCACGTTTGCATTGATTACTTGACATAATATGTAACTGTGTGTATAGACTATGTCTAAGCTTTTCATGAATTTGACCATTTTTACATGTTTTTTATTGCTCTTTATATTTATGGCACTATTAATGTTGTCTTGTGGCTGCCACACATCAATCCAAATATGAACACAATAAATTTACTGTTACCGTAAATTCTCTAAATGAGTTTTTCAGATTTTTCCTGGTAGCTGGGTTATGCTGCATCTGCCATATAAACTTTTTGCTTGTATGCCTTGACCAAGAATATCTTTCTCCTTACAATCTTCAGACTCATTTTATATGAACACAAACCCAAACACACATTCTGCATATATTTACACTTAAATGAAACTTTCTCATTTAAAATACCCACATGTGTTATTTATTTATGAATAAATAAAACAGGAAGCTGTTTGTGCATCCTGTCATCACTTCAGAACTTCAGTAGAATAGATAATGTCTAGTAAACACTAAATATAGTATGACACTGTGTATTTTTATATATACATATGCACATACAGTTGTATATGTACAGTTTATAAATTGCCAGTGAAACGTTTAGACTGATACTGTAAGTGGACATGTAGTAACTTACTTAATTAAATTAACTTGATTGTGAGATTCTGATTGAAGCTTGAATTACCATCAACCAGTCCAGACCCAAACAAAGAACTTTGAAATCCATGAATCTCAGCACTTGGCAAAGCAAACCTTGAGTCACTGGTAGATCTGCAGCTCTATTTACCCCCATTTTCCTCCTTTAGTGCAAAATGTACTTATTCTTTTTTTTTTTAAGTTTGTTCACCAAAGGAAAACTGCATGATGTTTTCATTCATGTCAACATCATCTCAATTTCACTACTTTTTATAGTGTGTTCTATATAAAGCAAGGTATGTCGGTCTGTGTAGAGTATCCACACTAGGACCCCCCCAACTAAGGCTATATATATATATATATTATGTGGTCCAGATGTTGACAGCGTTTGTCTGCAGAGTTGCATGAAGTGGTGCCGTTATGTTCACATGGTCTCTGCTGGTTTTCAACGGGAGCGGCTACTTGCATAGTTTTACCATTCCTCAGCATTCTGTGATATCAAACATGTCAAAGCTGTAATAATAAACCCATATTTCCCCCGTTCTGTTTGTCATCCCCATAGGGCCCTATCTGGTTCTCTCTGCTGAATTTGGCAGAGTACAGTTATGTGTTGTCCTTTGATTTATTGTTGACGTATGTCCTTCCAAACTCATTTCAGTCTCTTCTTTGAGGCGTGCCTCATGGCATTTCACCACAATCTGTCCTCATGGCTAAACTTCTCTCTTTTAGTTTCAGACGTTCAGTACATTCAAACATTGATGTGCACTGACTGGTCAGACATTATGAAACAGAATTTACTTTTTATGCTCCACATATATGGAACAAACTCCTAAAAAACAGGGGGTCTGCTGCAACTCTCAGTTCTTTAGGTTGAAGTTTTTATTCTATTTGAGCTTGTTTTTGCTTAATTTAAATGATAGCATGTTTCTTAGTCTCTTGTTGTGCAGACTGATAGCAAAGCAGAGATTTACTTGTAGCACGTCCTCTCCTCCTGCTGTATACTTAGTAATTGCTATCCTTAAACCAGATACCGGCGCTGCCTTTGATCCACCGGCAGGATCTGAATTATGCAGCTGCTTGTAAAGGATATCCTTCCTTATTATTATGCTGTTAAATATAAGGCTCATAAGACCTTTTTAAAAAGATTCTATTGCAGCCAGGTCTGAGGCCACAGACTGACTTTTATACCCGTGTTAAGCAAGACAAGGTCAAAACCTAATTTATGGCTGGATTTTGTGTGATCAATACAGCAGGGCGTGTACGGTCCTGGAAAAACCTGGAAAATCATGGAAACTTTTTAAAAAGTTATTGAAATTTGACTCCAACCTGAGTTGTCTCTACTCCTGACTTCAGTTAACACTAGACTTGAATGGTGATAAGCACCAAGCTACTGGTTTAAAATGGTTAAAGTTTTTAAAGAGCTTATTTTCTAACAAATCTGTGACTTTATGAACTTGTTCAGAGCAAAGTGACAAGTTTTAATCATTGAAATTATTATTTTTTTTAGTGTAAAATTGTTTCTAAACTACTGCGCTGTGTTTTGGCATCTTCAGCTCTTGCATTCCTTTTATAAATGTGAACTTCATCTATGGTATTTCCCTCCTCTCACGCAGCCCGTTTGTGTTGTTGTAACCTTTTGCAGTTTTCAGCCTCACCTGCTCAGTCCAGGCCTGTTTGGATTATTTCGATGTCTGCGTGACAGTTTGTCTATAGGTTGAACTTCTACCCATGTGTCACTCTGTAGTGCATCACTTAAAAACTGTTTTTTGAGCAGCATCTGATTCCAGCTTCAGTATGAATCCCCCCCTGCATTGGCCAGCTGATAGGACTAATGCAACAGTGCTTATCATATTTCATGCTTGACTCCAGTAGTAACTGCCAGCTGCCACAGTGATAAGATGCCTGCTAATATAAGTACTCTCTGCTTATTCTGTTGGTTTCTATAAGTTGTGCTGAAGGCTAAAAAAGTGCAATTTTCTGTCCATTTTCATCAACTAATTGAAACATTTGAGACGATGAAACCTATTTTTTTAAAGCCAGGAAGCAAATGTAACATTTATTTTCATCTGTGTTTACAAGACCTCTTTTTGGAGCTTGTTCATCATCTTAATTAAGCTTTCAAGGAGAGGTCTGCGTGACGAGGCTTTTTTCACTCTTGAGGCTTTCCCATCTGTTTTCCACCAGCAGCCCATAAAGAGATAGCCTAATGCTGCCAAATCATTCAACCATTATCCTTCGTTTTACTGTTCTGCGATGTCCTCGCCATTCATTTTGAAATCCGTAGCGGCCGCAAGTGACGATTATTTGCATTAAACGTCAGAGAAAGAAAAAAATGCTCATTAAAAATTCCCAAAGTGCAAGGTGACGTTATCAAATATCCAACCGTCTAGGTGTGGGACAAAAAAATCTATATCGCAATACATCATGATACTTCCTCCTGCAATACGAGAGCAATACACTGGTGCCAAATATTGATTTAAAAAATCGGACGCCTCGATGCAGTGAATAAATACATAATTACTGCTTTTTGCCTTGTGAGGAGTGTTTTATGTCCTTTTAGTCACTGATATCATGATGCATTGTATATGAAATTTCTTGCAATATATTGATTATAGTGATAATATAAGTAAGTATTGTGTGGTGTGATACCCTGATACCCACCCCTAGAATAACAATATATAAGAATAGCATTAAAAAAGTGGTGACTATTCTTTTGTGAGAAGCTGTAACCAGAGTATGTTTGACCTTTTTATTTTAAATCAATTACCAATGAACTGAAAGTGTTCTATCGAGGATTATTACTTTGTTTTATAAATGCAAACCTTTTTTTAAAAGCTTATCAAGTGGTTTAGCACCTTTTTAATAAAATATTGGGTTTGAGTTCAGCAGAAAATAGTTTTTTCTTTTAAATCCCATCACCATCAGAAAAGCTGTCAAAACTGTTGCCTTCTGAATGTTTAGCACGTTGTTAACGGCCTGTTGGACGTTGATAAAACAGGATAAATTAATAAGCATTAAATTTAGAGCAGTATTTTCTCATGAGCTCTTTTTCATTGTATGAGGACCTGTGCAGGGACTTTCCACACTGTTGAATTGCTAGTCAGATGGAGAAATTGTCATTCCATCTTCCAGTGATGTTATATCATATTAATTAAAAAAGGTGGATAGTTTGTGGAAACATGTTAATTGTAAAAAAAATATGATTTTATAAATGATACAGAGGAGTAGTCTCACTCCTAAAGCCAAGATATGGTTTAGATAAAATATTAATGTAAAAAAAATACATAAATTATTAAAATCAAATCAAATGCACTCTGATATGCACTCAACTGCACTTTGATATATCACATTTTCATTGTCTACATAGTCCACATCCTGTAATAGCACAACAGGATAGAATAGTTCCTATTCTAAGTAATGGACAGGAGTTCTGGTTGCCTGTAATTGACTAATTCTACAGAACACTATTAGGGTGCAAAAAGGCAGGAGGAAGTTTTCTTTTTTTCTTCTGTGTTCCCAAAAATGAATCAAATATTGGTACATTTGGCTGTCTCTACAAAATAGTGTGGATGAATTGGTGAAATTATATTTAATGTTGGTAATGGAGGACTTCGGCCCCTTTTAGTGCATAAACAATACTGGGTTATATGCATTAGGACTTTGAAGATATTGTGCTGAAAAACACTTCTGTTCAGAAGGAGAAACCGCACAATCTTGGAAGAAATGGCCTCTTTCATGTAAAGTGAAATGGCTGTAATGGACAGATGTGGTGGTATCCATAGTTACACCTGTATCAGACACGGAGAGGACATATTGTATAGCAAGACACAACAGGACAATTGATCAATGATGATTGATCAATGTTGATTGAGCCTGAACACAAGCTGCTGACAGGATGGTCAGTTTCCCTCCAGCTATTCATGACACACTGGCACATGACAGTCCACAGTATTCTACGCATTTGGACTTTATCCTCTAAATGGAAAAAAACAACTATGTTTAATTCTTTATTTATTACTAAACTGAAAATTTTATGTTTAGTTTTTTTTTGTCATGCCTTGGCCTAGCACTATTCTATTGTTCTTCAAGGTAACTTAATGACGTAGATCCTGTTAGTCAGATCGAATCGGCTCCATTGCTGCAGCTCTTCACTCTTGCTCATGCTGTGGTTTTTTGTTGTCTCTCATGCAGGCGAAGCCAGATTGTCCCATGGTGCTTAATAATAGGCCAATGCACAAAGGGCGGCTCTGTTGTGGTTGTATGCATGACACTTGCTGGAGCCTGAACCCCTGAAGCACAAACTCCCTGGTCACTGGAACGGTTCCAGAGCCTCTGATAACTGCCACTAACAGTGGTTGTTAATGATCCTGTGGCTGCTCTGTTACTTCATGCTCAGTCTCATGAGGATTCATTTGCACTGTGCTTTGCTGAGATCAAACGTCACAGCATTTTCTGCCTTTTGAGATGTATCCACTGAGGCGATCTCAGAGTTATAAATTTCTTGCTGTGACTTACTTGACCAGGAGGCATGGCCACCCTGACCAATCGTAGCGTGCCTCTTAAATGACAATAGATGCAGAAAGAGATGCCAGGGATCGCTGTTCCCTGAAATCACCAACAAATATCATGCTCCCTGAAACGCCATCACTTCCTTTTAATTGAAAATGTTCCCATACCATAGATGCTTCCCTTTTTCTCTTAGTCTGACGATGCATCAGCACCGATATTTTGCATAGGTGTGTTTCTTACGTCATCGATAAAGCCTGCTATCATTTGTCTACATAACTCATGGATGTATTACCAGAACTGGATGCCGGACTGTTCATTTCAATAGAAGATGCTTATGCCAAAAAAGATTCTTCCTTCCAGGTTTACTTCTGCACTATGGGACCCATAAAGACTGATGAGTAGCGTCACCGCCCCATGGAAAAAATGTTTTCTGGGTTACATGGGACTTTTTGTTGCAGTAGTATAAGTGGCCACTGGGAAAAATCGCCATGCTTCTGAGAGGCGGAGCCATATCCAGGCCTATAATACATCCATGACATAACTTCCTTACCTGCCGGAAGTCTGCGGAGATGCCGCTTCCAGAATTCGGGCAACCACAACAGAAGAGGCCTCGGCTCATCTGGGGCTGGTGCAGAGACGGGAGCTAAAGCAGCTCTTTCTGTTTCAGAAAGAGACTGAACTGAAGGGCTGCATAACAGCGTATCAGATGAATAAGGAGATTTTTAAACTGTAAATCATGCAAATGTATTCTAGCAGAGCCCCAGAATATAAATACAGGCCTGGAAATGTGCATGATCCCCCCCTCTTGAATTTCAGCCTGTCTTCTTTTGTTCGTATGAATTATAATTCTATTACAATCAGAGTAATCATTTGCTTGGCAAAGAGCTTTTCTCTTTGGAGTCTTCTTCATTTTAAAATAACTTGTAAAGTTCACAACCCAACAAGCGTTGCATAGTGCCTGCTTCTGTCGGCATCGGGCTGCATGTTTCTTGGCTTGATGTCCTCCGCTCTGTGTTAATTGTTGGCAGTGGGATGACGGGGTCGGATGAGTCCAGGCTCTGTGGGATGTTGTAAACCCTTTGCCCTGTGACCCTTAAAGTATACCCAGCCATGGCCTGCTTGAAAAACAGCACACAGACAGACGGCTTACAGTATGTCTGCATACTTTAAGCCGCAGCCCTCCCCCCAGGCACCTTCCTCGATGCTAAATACCAACCTCCCCTCACAACAAAAGAAAGAGGCCCCAGGCACGCAGACAGCCGATATAGACCTACACCCCCCCCCCCCCGCCCCCCGTCTCGTCACCAGACTTTGTCATAGTGAACAAGACGTTCAGGAAATGTGGCCGTAACGCTGACTTTGTATTGTAGATGCCGGCAGGATTACGGCTGCTGGGTCCTTCCGAGGAATTGTAACACTCCGCGGGGAGCGCCGTGCTCTGGTTGGCTGGCTCGTGATTATGTGTGGAGGGCTTGTGCCTTCGCCTTCTGTTCTATCTGTCACGACTTCAGTGGCCGCACCCTGGAAGCCCACCGCCCTGCCCCTTCATACATCGTGTTTTCGCTATAATGCCCCTGTTCTCTAAGCCAGAAATGTCTCCTGCGTCAGTTTAAGTGCCTGTTCAATGTGTGCGAATGAAGATGCTGCAGTGTTTCTCATCCTGTGCTCCGTGGAACCAAAGTTAATAACGCCCCTTGTGTTATACTAACAGACCGAATGCTTCTCACTTCATTTTTTTTTTTTTTTTTTTACTCACTACAGGCTCCCTGTCTCATTCGCTTGTTCAAACACTTGTAGTCCATAATGGGGAGAAAAAAAACTTATCTTGGCAGCAGCTTGACAAACCTGCTGTTTGTCTTCTCTGTCCTTGTTAGTATTTGATCCAATGGAGTGTGAGCATTGTCTTTGCCTGTCATTGTCTTTTTTTATACTGGTTTGTGTTTGTTAGGAAAGTATCGGAAAATTCAAGTATTTTCTCATACCATTGTCACTATGGTTCATGCTAACTTTGTACTTGTCACACTTTAGGAAACACAGACTCAAGAAAAAAAACAACATATCTGGCAGCACGATTAATAATAGACATAGGGATCTAATTCATGGGCGACATTAACATGTAGTCGTGTTTTCATGCACTTGTCAAGGGAATTTTAAGCAAACTATTGAAATGTGTCTGTCAACTGAGTGAATTCAGCTAAATGTAAAGTAAAAGCTTAGTCAGGAGTTGGTGCTATAGGCTACATTACATATGGCTGGAATCAACAACTTAAAAGAAGAGGTTGCAAGTCATCGACCTGTTTTTGATGCACATTTTAAAGTCTGTCATTTAATAAAGAAATAAAAGAAAAATCGATGGAAATGGCAAAACTTCCTCAATTTTGACGAAATGCTTTTCTGCTCACTGGATGTAGTTTTTGCCTTTTTCCAAAAAGAGTCAGTGAGCCTTATATTTTACAGCCATGTGTAACTTAATATATATCGCCACCTTCTGATAAAACAATGTTTCTCATTTAGTTTATTCTCTCCAAACCAGTTAATAAATCTGCACCTAATTTGCATTTTGTTTTTGCCTGAGATTCTAAAAGTTTGTTCAAAGCGGCTGCTGCGAAGGACACGCATGCTTGCAGCAGTTGAAGACTATTTAAGCTGATGTTTTCCACTTTATACTTCTCTTGATAACAGCATATCTCTGTGTTTTGCACTGCGCTTCAGCAAAATGTGACATATTTCTCTTTTCTGCTGTAGTTCTCTCTCTCTCAAACACACACAAATACACACAGAACAAACTCACACACTGCCTCTGCAGAACTGGCCGGTGAGATGTGGAGTGTTGGGTTACGCTTTTGGACTAATTTACCATCATGGGTCAACAAAGAGGGTTCAGCTATGTTTTACTATCACTCTGGTATCGGTTTTCTGCTCCTATTTGAGGAAATATTGTGTTCTAGCTGTGGGTCTTTGCCTAAGAGTGGACCATTCATTATTGCAGCTGTGTTTTGATTTGCGTGTTGTGTGGTTGTTGTAGCCATCTCATTAGCTGGAGAGCTAATATCTGCATGGTTTCTAGTGGGATAACCCTCTATTTGTTTGCAAAATTTCAAATGCCTGTGTCAAAGAACATTTTGAGCATGCACAGCGCAACATGTTCGTGATTTAAAAAAAAAAGGCAGGTGGATCTACGTGGATTATGATATGCAGATCTACTTGCAGTAATCTTCAATTCAGCTGTAAAGCTGCAAATCATCCCCGAACTATCAAAAGTACAGACGTAACCTGAGACGTGTCTGCTATTGTTGATTTGAACAGAATGTTCATGTCTGTGAGCGACACGTGAACCACACTTTGACTTCATGAATCCAAAAAACATACGGATTGGGGTCACAGCATGAATCTACTCAATCTGATATTTTCAAATCTGGTTTGACAGATCTCCAGATAAGTGCTGTCTTGGGGTTGTTTAGAGGCCGAATTAAAGAGAATGGTGTGTACAATAAAAAAGGGAAAAAAAAACCTTGTGTAAACCATTAGAAACTCAACACAGTTGCAGTTACAGCGTCAAAATGCTAGTTGGTGATGGGACTAAACAAACCCAGGACCTAGTGTGTTTTTAACACTACCTTTAGTTATTTGCCCAGAAGAATAATTTATCCTTTGATATGATATTGGGTATGTGAAGGAGATTTATTTTTCCATCCAGTTGGACGATGGAAGGGCTCTGCATAAATGTTGTGTGGTGAAATGTCCCGTGGCTGCAGTTTTACATTCCGTCTCATAAGAGCCATCCACTCTACAGTGTGGATAAAGGATGTCTTAGTTAATAGTTTTAATAGCCGCCTTTATAACTCAACACCCTCCAGTATTACAAAACTGGGAGGCTCTAAAGCTCTCATCTTCCCTGAACAAAATTAGCCTTCCACAACCCTCCTTTGCTTTGCCTTTGTGACATTCACACTTGATTAGGTTTGCAAATGAAGTTTTCCTTCTTTTGATGTAAGTAGGCACAACCTTGGCCCCAGAGACCTGTTAAGTCTTTATTGGATCAGCTCAACATACTAAGCTCAAGGATGTCACTGCAGTGTTTTTTGCACCTGCTTCCTCAGCACTTGTTTCTGCTTTTCTTTTTCTTTTTTTAAAAAATTCCAATTGAAGTCCCTTTGTGGACACTTGGTAGCGTAGCATCTGGCTGCTGAAGAGGCACGACCTGTTTGTTAGTTGATTTACAGTAAAGTTACCAAAGCTTCATTTCCTGCAACTTTCTGCTACAAACACAGCTGGTTTTAGACGTGTACCATTAGGCCTGGGAGTCTTTTTTCTTTTCAGTTAATTCGATTTTTTCCTTTTTTACTTTTACTACAATTTATGAAACTGCTAAACTGCAATGTCATGTTTTTAAAAAATCTGATTTATATTTGCAGGCAAATAATACACAGGCATCAAATTATAATGATAAAACGCCACAACAAAATGATTTAATGAAAATTAGAGACCAAATGAAATAAATAGGATCTCCTCAGTACTTCAATTTAACACCAGTACACAGTGTAAGGAAAATAAATAAATGTTCACATAGACCTTGAATATTTTGATAATTAATTCTTATTGTGTTCCTAAATAAAACATTTATTTAAATTCAGCCTTTCTGTAGAGACAAACAGAAAGAAATGGAGGTTAAATACAAACGTGTACATTAGTTTGGGAAAAAAAATTATATTTAATTTTTAGGGCAAATCACCAAGCCCTATTAATGCCATTATAAATAATAATATCCAAGGATGTCATTAAAATAATTTAAATGGATGCAAAAAGCTAGTTTTAATATTCTTAACAGCAGACCTTTGGACTGGAAAACATGTGTTAATAACATCAAAGACCCAGTAAGTCTGACGGTGAACCAGCAGGATCCACAATCAGAAACCAGAACTGGATCCGTGGAATCCAGCCATCGTTACATTTATTATTTACACCTGTTCTTTTCCTAATGTGACAATGTCTTCTGTTTGCATAGAATAGCACCACAGGCCTCTGATATCGACATTGTGGTCATTTTCATATTCAAAACTCTTTCTGTTAGATTTTTGCATATTTATAGAAGTGATACATTTCATTTTAATGATTGAATTAAATCAAAATTTGCCTCCAAATACACTACACCAACAGCATTTAATTTACATTTGACTTTTGTGTCCCACCCTTAATGCTCCAGGTATTTTATCTGATTTGATCTCATATCCTGTAACATGAGATTATTTATTTAATATTTTGTGATAACACATTAGCTGTAATAGACACGCTCATTTACTTTCCTTTGCTCATTTCCCACAAATGAACATGGGGATATTTTGTATAATTTCAGCAGCGCGTCTACTGATAAAATTCTGCTCAAAGATGATGTAAATTGTTGATTCTGTGCTCAAACACCACATCAGAATTAGAATGTTATCTACATGAGGGATGAGCTCGTGCAGCGTCTCAGTCCGAAGGGGAACTGGATTCATGGCTGCCGATGGCTGTGTTGAATTCTGAGTTAGTAAAGTCTTATTCCACTCGTAAATCTCAGGTCTTAGATCCATATGGCTGGTGCCTGATAGAGGAGATCAGGTCTGAGTGGGATTTCAGATGTTAACATGGCTTTGTTCTTGATGTTCTCAGCAGATGTTATTTAATCAGGCTTCAAAAGAGATGAGAACAACTTTTCAAGATTCCATATTTGTTAAGTCAGTTCTCTGATTTTTGCATTCAGTGGTTTCTTATTAAAATAAATAGCAAATTCAGCCGCAGTAAATTTATGCAGTAAAAGTTTCTGGCAACATTATTTGCTTCCATATAACAAACCTGTACAAGTTTCTATGAGTTTGGATCGAGCGGACTCTATGAGCTATGGTCATGATTGTTTATTTTTCATGAGATTTAAATTACCCCCTTTTTTCCCATTTTTTTCTCTTTTGTACATCTGCCTTCTCATTACGAATGCTGCAGGAGGCTGTGGGAATGCTGACTACAGAGAAGCGAGTGAGTAGCTGTCTCTGTAGAGCTCCACATATGAGGAAGTGCAGCTTGAACGGCTTTGCAATCTCATCAAAGTACAGACGCGTCTCTCCTCCTCTGTCCCTCCAAAGCCCAGACCTACTGCAAACCCACCCGTACCCGCTGCCGAGCAGCACGTTCCCCGATCAGCTCCGTCCTGACAGCCCTGTTAGCAATGACGGATTTGATGGGCCATGCCTGTCTCAATGTCATATCCTCAATCTACTTTATCCATGTAATGTGCGAGGGACTCGGTGATTGTACAACCGAGGAGAGTGCCTTGTTTGTGTGTGGCGACGTGAAGGAAAGGCACCGTACATATAAATGGGCTGTCATAGATATAGCTAGCCGTAGATAATCAATCATAGGTATCACTTAGTGAAACGCAAGCCGTGTTTTGTTGGTTGTTAATAGTTCTTTGTTCAGTGCATCATTAGCTGCAGTGGCAGGTTCAGCTGCTGAATGGTGTTGTTAATGTTTCCACCTGCAGTAATGACAGAGATGCAGCACTTTAGAATAGAACAACACAGTGTAGGTCTTTGTTTCTCTTCAGCTCGCTGGAAAAAGGGTCAAACCTGGAGTGAAGTTGCAAACAATTCTATTGAATGTGCACAAAGTATACACACAAACACTTCCCACATATGAAACTCTATTATAAATGCAGGGAGAATATATGTGCATCTACTTGAGACCAGTTGGAGACGAGCTGAGTGGAAATAATTTTCCCTTAATTATGAGCAACTTTTGACAAATTTCTTCCAACATGAGCTCTGTATAACAAATTGTTCAGTGTTATTCATGTTGGATTATGATGACTAACATATGACTGTAATTACGTTAAAGGTACAGTGTGCAAGGTTTAGCAGCATCTAGCTGAACAGACTTGGCAGAACTGGAATATAATATTCATAAGTGTTTTAATTAGTATATAATCCAATGGAAACGATAATTGTGTTTTCATTACCTTGAATTGACCCGTTTTTATCTACGTGGGGAGCAGGTCTCCCTCCACAAGTCCTCAGTGGCAGAGAATGACGTGTAAAAAGGATGAACTGACAGAAGAAACTGGCCTGAAACTAAGCAGAGTTTGAAGGATTTATCCAGAGCAATTACAGGGAAGACAGAAAACAGAAGATTGGCAGCACACGGCCGGCCTGACTGGAGTATTAATTTGTGAGCAAAGGCCACTTATACGTAACTGTGCAGAATATATTGAAGACAAGGTCAACTACAAAAGGGCTTTTTTTTTTTAACTTTTACTCACATTTACTGTGCTCTCTGAACAGCTCCCCTCTCTGTTCCAGGCTGTTGCTGATAGTATATTCTCAAGTGTCTCATCCAAACCGTGATTGATTGGTGACCGATCGGGATTGGCTGATATTTAGTGGAAAAATGTGTAATCATGAATGAATGAAACACATGAAGTTCAGCTTTGGGTGGGTGGTAGCTTTCTCTCCCTGAAATATAGACATAAATGACAGTAAAAAACACAGTATAGACTCTCACTGAATTAAAATGAAACAAATGCAAGTTGTGTTTTGGCGTCTGTAAAGGTTTTGCTGTATTTTTCTTTTTCTCACGATTTTCTGCTTTGTTTCATTGAGGGGTGGAGGGGACTCTCTGAGAGACCCCTCCACCCTGTCTACTGAAACCTAGTTAATGACTGTCAGACCTCTACCACGGCAAAACAACGGCACAGCGATATGGCTCATAGGCGATTAGTGATCAGCAGCTAAAAAACATGGCTGATGCAGCCAAACAGCTGTTTTCATTCAAGTTTCCCACTAAAAGCTTAATGAGTTTTTTTTTCTTTTGCCTAATCCTCATTTTACTGTCCAGGCATTGAACACATCATAATGTAATCTAATGGGAACTTGTTTAACTAGCTCTCATCTTTGCTGATTTTAAACACTTGGTTACATGATAGGACCCGCTGTACCGATGAGCTCAAACATTATTGATTTTCCTGGTTTTGAAAAATGTGGAAGGCATGAAACAGAGCAAATGGAATCTAATATCCTTATATCACACATCCCTGCTTTACATATCTCAGACTCAGCCAGCTGCTGTATTAATTTTTTGTGTTTAAATCCTTTTAGGTCTTGACCTTTCTTCTTCAAGTTGAATATGCAAGTCTGAGGTGTTTTAACTGGATTAAAATATTCCTCAAGGACACCAACCTGTTCTCTTGTGGGTGAAGGAAGGACATATCACCCTAAATCTAATTTCTTTGCGAAGCGATGGCTCGTTTTCTCTGTGCAACAGGCTGCAGTTATTAAATCATCATGTTTGGCTAAGCGTCACGCCAATAGGAAAAAACAAAGTATGCATTCATATCTGTGAGTCTTTCAACAGGACCTGGCTGTTGCTGCAGAGACCACTGGTGATCTCATCATTTCATCGGGAATTTGACCAGAGATTCGTCTAGAGGGCATTGAATAAAACACTTCCTCCCCCACAAAAAATCACAGCAACTACTCTGCTCCTTTCATATTTCCCCTTTTATCCTCCTTCATACTGACACAGTATCTTCCCAACCTTAAACTCTCATTAGTTCTGATGAGTCTTAAAATCCTCCAAATTCCAGTACATTTAGTTTTTCTTATTTGAACTCACGTTCTTTTCCATTCAGACAAGGAAAAAAAAACGGTGCTGTGCTTCACACAGTGGAACAGAGCAGACATGTAGCTAACTTATTAATCTAACCATAAAGCAAAGACTTTCTGTCAGTGAGTCTCATATCTAGAGAAGTGTTCATCCAATCCACTTCGCACTAGTGTTGCACCATTAATCGAATCACAGTTGCAATCGTGGTGTCAGCCTGTACATATTGGCAAACAAGACTGTGATTTGCAGTTTAATTTAAATACATATGAATGTGACAACCTCTCCTCTGATTGTGTGGAGTCTAAAGTTACGCCCATCGACTCTGATGTTGAGTGTAGGAGCATTATGAGCAATCCTCAATGTACAACTGGTATTAAACAGAAAGCTGTTATATGCAAAACCTGTAAAGTTGAAATCGTTGCATCCCACAGCAACATGCCCTATCCATATCAACACTCACCTGTCCACTGACGCCATGTCCAAACTGGTTACTTTACAGACCAGAAGATAGTCAAAGTTACATAGTGGCAGCAATAATGGAGGCAGATGAAGCGAGGAAGGCATCTACAGAGCTGATAATGGTGTGAATTTTTTGAAAAACACTCACTGTAACACAAAAAAACCACGCAACAGTATAATAAAATGCTCGTTTCAATCGGCTGTCAAGTGTCTGCAATTAGGACCCCAATGGCCGATTGTCGTCTTTCAAAAATAATAGAAGTGTTTCTGGTAAGTGTGCGGTGGCAGTGTTTAATTTGGGACAGTAGCATCGTCTTGACAGAGAAGTGTGAGATTTGTGACACATCTGGCAAGAGGGATTTATTCGCAGAATGCATGTATGGGTTTTGCCAAAGATGGGCGGTGTTTTGGGTTGATTTTGCAAGAATTATGCAGCGTATTAGGAGATGGGCAGCATCACAAACGTCTGTGGTATATTGTTGATATCTCCTGAACACTGTGCATCAGACATCATACCTAATGTGGTTTGACAGACTTTGTGTCTTTTGGTCAGTAGTCGGCACCGTCATAGACGTAACTTAATTCTTCAGCCTGTGAATGTGGTCTGAATTTGGACGTTACTGGTAGTGAGAGTTACCTTACTTTCATTTGTCTGTTCTGATAAATGACCCGAAACATTTTGGTGTCCCATTTTCCTCTTTTTCTCTTCTATTTCTGTATCGTTCATTCTTTCTGCCTGTTCAGTCAGAAGTCCTGACCTTTTAAGAGCAAGATTCTCTGATTGAGGAATGATGATATATGCAGAATTCAGAGAGGAGAAGAATAACCTCCATCACCCTCCACTCTCAGACACTCTTTGTTCCCCCGTCTTTATTTTTTCATTCCGTCATATCTGCCGGAGATTGAGCGATATATACCATCAAAGCCTTTTTGAAGCTTCCCACTCTCTTCCAAAATCCTTTTGATTTCCGACAGCACGAGCTGCTTAATATTCCAAACTAGTCGGTGGCCTTTTCAGAGGACTAACAAGGTTCTGAAGATGCAAGTCTTGTCTTCATGTGAAAGGCAGCTGGGGCACAGCCCTCTTCTTTTTCACATCTCACATCGAGGTGTCTCTGTGCGACCAACCAGTTCAGAGCTGTTCGTCAGACACGCGGGAGCCAGGAGGACATTTGACTTTTGTAAGTTCGCAAGTGGCCGTTCTCTTCTCTTTCTAATGTGGCTCCTGGTATGTTTTTTTTTTTTTTTTTTTTTTTTTTTTTTGCAAAATGGGTGTGGTGTTTTATTTTTTATCTTGAGAAAAAGAATTAGGAGATCTAATGTTTATCTAATATTATTTAAGAGTTGTTGATTTGTTCGAGATGTGACACATTTTCTCCAATATTCGGTTAGCTCATTGACATTTTTGAGCAGGTTCCAGTTTCTCATGTGAGAATTTGGTGCTTTTTCTATATTTTATATCTAGAGCTGCAACAATTAGTCAACTCGTTGCCAACTAATTATTCACTGCACGGCTCCAGACTGCAAGCAGTTAGTTGCTCACATTTAGCAACCTGCTTTTGATACAATGCAAATGGAATGCTTCTGTGACCTATCGCAGGAATCTGATCCACCGCCTACAAGCGTTGAAAGCAGAGTTCACTACAGAGAGGGCAGCACGGAGTCTTGACAGGGACTGAAGGGTATTTACTCAGCTTCTAATAACTTCCAACCTCTTATTTGCTTTTATCTTGGCTTTCTTTTGCCTTTGCTCCCTCCCACACTGAGCTTTACTCTTTCCGTCCTATTTCTCTAGTTTAGAGCAGGAGTGGCTCTCAGAAGAAGCTCCAGTCTTCAACTTCCTGTGTTTTGTGCTGCATGTGAGCGCTGACTCCACCTCCTCCCGCCTCTCCGGTGACGCGAACTGTGTCACTCTAACTGTGATTTCACTGATTTAAATAACCAAATGCAAAAGTGGCTTCAAATAGAGGGTAACTTGTGATGCCAGAGGTGAGGTTTGTTCACAAGGGAAAACTATTTTGTGTGTGGGAGGAAACGACGGTGAACACAAAGGTTGGACAGCTGCACCCAGTCTTGGTGTAAGTCGCTGCTTTAGACCGGCGTGTTTTCACATGCACAGAAAGGGAAACAGAGCCCCAAAATGTATGCAAAGCGTCTATTTGAAAAACAGCAGAATTTACTGTCTGTATTCCTGAACACTTGTGACAGCCACAACGCATCTCCCAGCATGTGATGCAGGCCCTCTGAAGCCCTCTTTGTTCACTAAATCCAGTGTGAAAATTACCCTGATGTTTAGAGAGTTGGGAGAGGTTGGCATGGGGCCGCCGCTCAGGGAGAATATGCTGAGAATGGGTGACTGGTTCAGGGCCCCCAGGTTTGTAGCTCAGTGATTTTACTCTGACAATAGAATATAATATATCATTAATGGGTATACACATATAAACATTGAATAAAAAGTTCAGCAACTTGCGTTTGGTAGATTATTTTTCTGTTGTAAAAATGCTTCTTGGCAATAAATGTTATACCATTGGAAAGCCTGTTTATTTCCCTTTTTAAACATTGCCCTATTTCTAAGTAACATGCATTTGTGAGATGAGGAGCACAGCTGAGTATATTAAGAAATTTAGCCAAATCTTCTCTCCCAATGCCAAACGGATTATTCTGCTCTTGCTGTTGTTTGGATTGGATGAGTAAGGTCTGTCAGTGGAGAGGACGAAACAAGATTCATTGGAAATTTTACAACATATTCATTGAAAAAAAAGTGTCAAGAGCCCCAGTAATGTGTGGAAGAACCATACACAGCTACGACAGCCTGGCACCTCCTCCTCATGCTGTTTACCGGCCTGGTCACACTCTGCTGCGAGATGGTTCCTACTCCTCAACCGGGATTTGTCACAAGTCCGCTGACGTGGTTCTGTTGGTCACTCGAGCACGAACAGCACGATCCAAGCGTTCAAAGGGGTTTAGGTCAGAAATGTTGGCAGCTATTCCATTCTCTCTACTTCCAAATTCCGGCAGCAGTCACTGATAAGCCTTGCTCTGTGGGGACGAGCATTGTCATCTTGCAGGATGGGGGTTAGGTCCCAGACTGTGGAGATGTGGGACTGCTTCTGGTTGCAGAATCTCTCAAAATCTCTCTGTGTTAGGATTGCTTCCATTGACGACAAGCCTTGTTTTCAGTGACAGAGAAGCCGCCCCACACAGTCATGTCGTCTCCACCAAAAGGTGTTGTTCTATCAATGCAGCAATGAGTATAACCTTTTCCCTGTCTTTGACTGACCCAACCAATCCGATCGGATCCTATGATCCAACTTCTGTCGACAGAATCTGGATTCATCACTGCCAGGCTGTTGTGAATGTGTATGGTTCCTCGACACGCTACCGAGGCTCCTGACCATTAAATAAATATTAAATTTGGCAATATTACTGATAAACTTGTTACTGATAGACTTCAATCATCCAAGCCACCGAACAAGAGTCAATGGCAACAGCAGAATTATCTGTTGGCAGAGAAAATTTGGCAAATTTTTCATGAGTGCAACCCACATACTCAGCTGTGCTGCTCATCTCACAAATGCTTGTTACTTCCAAATGGGGCAACATTTAAAAGGGAAATAAACAGGCTTTCCAATGATATAAAAACTATTTCCAGAAAGCATTGTTATAACGGAGAAATAATTTTTCAATCACAATTTGCACATTTTTTTTGTTTGAACTTTACATATAAGATACGAGGTTCATAAATCACTGTGTGAGCTATTTTTGGGGGTGAAATAAAGACCTTTGTTTTGGCAGTACCCTGAATATTTGATTAGACCAGTGTTAAAGGCCAAATGTGTAATTTCTGGATTAAAATGTCTAAAAATGACTAGATCTATGGTCAATATTTCATTGACTCATGTACTATCATTATCCCAAATGTTTTAAACAATTTGGGAATTTTTATAAATCCATAATTTTTATTTAATCTAATAAAATATCGTAAGCTACCATCAAGTTTAGCTAAAGTTAGCATTAGCTCAATAGCATGCTGCATAACTGCATTATTCAGTATTTTTCACGTTTTTAATCACCACGTCTGTTTATTTTTGTACAGAAAAGACATTTGCAATTTGAAATCCTCCTAAACATCTTGATCTTAATTAGAGACGCAATGTGGGCTAATTTTAACAGCAGCTTGGCTCGTGTGTCTGCCAACCAGCATCAGAAAAAACAGATTTTTAACATGAACCTGCATCATTGAATGTTTTTCCTAGTTTTAGTCACCGTGTCTGAGACCTCAGATCTTGATAAAAATGCAGTGCAGACACCATTGTTTGTGGTTTTGGTGAAAGACCTCTAGCTGCAGACAATAACTTCTTTTTAAATTTAATTTAAATGGTAAAAAGCAATAATTGTACATTTATTTACTACATTGAGATGTCAGTAATTTAGCAAAATTATTTCCTTTAAATTAGAATGGAAGGGGCTGTTTCTTTCTTATCTCTTCAAATCGATACAAATCAAATACTTTGGATCGAATCCAATGCGTATCTTTGATAATATTCTAACTGTAGCTTGATGTTCCTGTACTGTATCTGTGATATTTCTGATAATACTCTGCGTCGGGAGCCAGCTGCATCCTCACAGCTGCCCTGGTGTTGAACTCTTTATTGAATTGTGACCCTGATATCAAATGTGAGAACGATGCCTCCGGTGCGTGCGTATGAGTGAATGCAAAAAGGCAGAGCTGATGAAATGTGTGAGGAGAAATGATCACATGTAATCAGTTTGCTGCAGCTCTCTCCTTTTAGTTTAGCTCTCCACTTTGCAGACTCGGAATGCTTGGAAATGGCTCCGGGCATCAGATGGTCAATGCTGTCTGGCACCATGGTGGCACCAGTGGTGTGATCATTCAATGTTTGGCCAGCCATTGACTCCCTGGAGGAAATAGATGTATTATGGATGTCTAACATATGGGTCACCATCTCTCTTTTTACTCTGACTACAAGTCCTGATAAATGGCTGCTTGTGTCGAGGTGGCAGCAAATGAGGAGCGACTAGAATAATTAATGACCTAATATCATTCTTAGTCAAGCCGTCGTAAAAGGAAATATCCTCGATCTAATGTTCAGAATGTATTCACAAGAGCGAGCCGTCAAGTTGATGTTCATGATTCATATGCGCGGTGTCAACTCTTTGCTTAAGAAAGGTCGATTGAATGGACGATATGTAAAGGCTGTGAAAACGATGTCTGCACGCCACTGAAGGAGGAGAGCCACATGCTAAGCCACCTTGAAGAGGAGCAGGAGCTGCTTGTCTTTCCCTGCCCTTTATCACACAGCCACAAGACATTATTTATAGAACTCTGTCTCTGACCTGGTCCAACCGCTCTATACTTAACATTCTTAGAATTGTAAATATAAGAAAAATCTTTCATCAAATTCAACTACATTAAAATGTGTTACAAATTATAAATCTCTCTATTTATCAATCAAAAATAACCACAAAAATGGTTAAATGCTGGCAAAAATAATCCTCTAACAATAATTGTTGGCAACATCACTACAAATGTCTTTGATTTATATCAGCATTTTTATGTTTTTGGCAACAACTGTTAGAGTTAACATTTTGAAGAAAAGATTATTTCAATAAAACAGGACAAGTTTAAAGTTGTTTCCTTTATTAATGCAATAAAAAAATGACATTTACCAATGTAGCCCATGTGAACAAATCGGTTGTTTTAAAAAATAAAAATAAAATGTTATGATCAAGTTGCACTCAGCTCTTTCATGCAGATGCTTGTGCGGTGACGTCCAGATGTTCAGCGGGAGGAGATCCAGTATCCAGAATGAAACGTTGCCTGGAAGTTGCCTGCAGTACAGTAGATGGCAATATTGGTGCAAGATGAGCTCCGGGCAGACAGAGATGTTCCAGGCTCATGTTCACTCTCATTTTCTTACTTCTCACCATCTGCCTGCAGCAAACCTGCCTCAAAACAGCCCAGACTGTGTCCAGGGAATGTTAATTTAAGACCACTGACATTTCTTCTTCCTGTTCACTCTCACTAGTTGTAAGATGTGATGCTGAAGGCAGGTTACACACACAGCCGCTATACATCACTGGGCCAGTATGTGGTCATATGTGATTTCACATGGATTTAACATGGTTGCTGAATTTTAATTTACACTCATGGTCTTGATTTTGGGGTCAGTGAATCATCAAAGCTTCATTCAAATGATCCTAAAATCGACTGCATCATATTGTAAACTGTTCAGTTTTTTTCCTGGGAGCTCTGTAAATCTGTAGTGGTCCATGACTGAAGGGAGACTACCTGCTGTGTCTAATTTAATTGCTTTGTTAATAAGTAGATTTCATAAAAAAAAAGATCAATATGTTCTCTTTGATGTATCAATTTAGCACCTTTTTTTACTTTAATGGCCTGTTTGAACAGGACCTGTGAATATATTGGTGAAATGAATCGCTGAGTAAAGCGTCCACGTCAATGTCACTGATAGATAGTTTGTACATTAATGACGCTGCTGTCAGTGAAGCCCAACAAATTCATCATGGCTGCAATTAGTAATATCCATTCATTTTGCCTCCTAATTTATAGTGCATCAGTCTGTGGAGTATTGATTTAAGCTTACAATTAGCCACAGTGAGCAAGAATTACAACATCTTGCTTTCCCCCAGGAGAGCTCGTACTGAAATGCTGCTTTTCGTTCGGTCGCAGTCAGTCGTGATTGGAAACCTTTAGTTTGTTAACAGATTTCAAGTGAAGAAAGTGGATCCTGTTCAGACAAATCAGTGTCTAGACGGCAGCAGTGAGTGAGAGATCCGTGTGGGTGTGTGGCAAGGTTATAATGATTTTGGATTTGTTGGCAGGTTTTGATCAGACTTTTTCTTTTCAGTTTAGTTTTTTTATTAGTTTTTAGAGTGGATTTGCTAGTTTGCTTTTTCTCCTAAAATTCTTAGGTCTAGTTTAGTTTTATAAGTGTTTTATCTTCTGTAATGTGGGGTATTGTCTAGAAATGTCCTGTGTAATAATAAATCATATGTCTTTAAATAAACCTGGGTGAAAACTAGCATGTGGCTGGATGCTTTAGGCATTTTGTAAAGTGTATCCAGATGGTTACAGGGACACTTGGAGCCTTTAGATGCTAGTTACTTTAGCTTAGCAACTAACTTGGCTAACCTAACTTTAACTGTTAGCATTGCTTCTCCCTCTCCTGCTCTGAGTTTCTCATGTTTAGCCATTTCTCTGCCTCCTTTAGTGATAATGGAACGGTAGAAACTCGACTCCACTTCATGTAAAATCAAGCCCGAGCCATCTTAGCTTTTAATCTCCCCCAGCAACCCCCGAGCAGCCGGTAACCCACGTCTGAGTGACTGATCAAAGCGAGCGGAGTGGTAAGCAGAAGCCTTATGTTTACACTAACAGCAGACCATCTGAACAATAGGAAACAGCCTTTGGTTTTATTTATTTATATGTTCGAACCTGACTGATTTTTGCCACTAAGGAGCAAGCTGCCAGCTGGTGCGTCATATAGAGGCAGCGAGGAAAGATGAGTTGTTGTTGATGTCCAACAGGCTGCAGCCAGACTCTGAAGGAGAGGGGAGGGGCATTACCCAAAAGGGTGTCCAGATGTGATTGGCTCAAATTTGGGGCAGTGTTTCAGTGTTTTGTTTGTTTGGGTTATTTTTTGTGGGGGAGGCTGATGACATAGTTTCTACACACTTTCCAGAATGCTTTCATGTCATCATTTATAGCTTTACTACTTCTCCACTCCCCCTGGTACCTGCACAGATGCTTTTTTGTGGCGTATCAGGGTTTTGATACAGCAGCCATGTTGTATTTCTGCTCACTAAATATTCTAAATATCATCTCTGGTACTGGTCAATATAGTTCATAAACACACGTATTTGTAAAGCCTTGTTTTTATTTTTATTTTAGTTAATTTTTCTGTTTTAATTTTATTAACAATACTAACTTTAATGCTCAGGTATCAGATAAGAAATATTTCTTTAAATGGGCTATTTTTATTGGAAAAAGACGTTTTTAACATTTGCTTGATAAGATTTTGCAGGCGCCAGTGAGTTTTGTTTTTTTGCTTCCTGTTTAACCCTAATGTTCACACTAAAAAAATGCAGCATATAAAGAGTCTAACATGCCTATAAATACATGCTCTTCATTGTTTTTTGTGTGCTTTCAACTGTGAGCCATGATACTAGTTTCTCTCCCCCCTCTCTCATGTGTAGGAGCTGAAGAAGCAGAAGAAGAACGTAGCAGAGGAGCCACCGGTGGAAGCGTTGGGGTGAATGTGGACAGGATGTGCAGCCAGCTGACCCTTTCTTTGTGAATGGATTAAAGGTCAGTATCACTCTGCCCTCACTGGGCCCCAGATTCAGGGTCCATTTGTTTAAAAGTTAGGCCAAAATATAGTTTTATTGTCACGCCACTATCTGGCCAAATTGCACTAAATTGCACTGCACTTTGTTGCTCTTGTATATTGAATTTTTTTTACTGTTTTTGATGTTTATTAAGAAAATTACCAGCAGATAAATCCGTCATGAAATAATGATTAGTTACAACCCTACCTTGAATTTTTAGCTGCTTAACACAATGTGCTCTTGTTTGCTACATAATAAACACACCTGTTGGTAAACAAGACTGTGAACGTTAGCAGCTGTGGGCTAAATACTCACAAAAGCTTTTTAACAGTCTCAGTGCAACTGATTTGGATGCCTGGCAGGTATAATTTGCACAATCTTAGACTGATGGGATTGTGATTAGTTTTGTAGGTATTTGGTCATAAACCAACGTATTAAGCAGCAGGTCAGACTCGGGTACTGGGCAGCTTGCAGGTGTGAACGTGTTGCTGCCAAACACAGGCTTCCTCAGTGAAACTTCCCTGAATAAATCCAGGCTAAAACAAATGATGCTGCCAGTGTGTACCAAACTTCACTGCAATCCATCCAGTAGAGAGTAAATAGTCAGTGGAACACCAAGATTATTAGGATTCATCCTGTGGCTGACATGACTGTCTCTGCCAAATGTCATAGCAATCCATCCCATAGTTGTACAGACATTTCACTCTGAACCAAAAATGTCAACGTGCTGCTGGAGCTCAGGGGAAAAGTCAGAGGATTCGTTTTTTGTACACTGTGGATTTGTAGGTAACTGCATAGAATTCATTCTTATACTTTGGAGATATTTTAGTGATGGGACAACTGACAGACTCTAGAGCCTCGGCTAAACAATGTCTCAATATAATTGTGCAGATGTAAAGTAATCAGCAGATATGAGTGAGTAAAGATACATGAGATGTGTTTTCACTCCTTCACATGTTTTCATGTTGATGTAGGACGAGCATCGGGTGTAACCTGCCTCTGAGATAAGACGATGGTTAAAGGACTTTATAATTGCACTATAAAATGCATCCATTTTTCTCCTCCCATTTGGACTTTGTTTAATCCCTCAGAAGGCCTCAATTATTTACAAGTTTTTTTGGTAATGACATTCTTAATCCTCCAACCAGAGATAAAACACACATTACCTTCTCCACTGTAGATTCACTACGCCGCCGCCTCCGAAGCAACATTTTATTTTGAGCTCTGCGAGTTTGTCGTGCTGTAGGTTTGTTCGCTCAGTGTCTGTCTGTCTTTATGCAACGCAGGAAGATGGTGATTAGTCGTGTAACACTGGGTTTGACGACTCTTTAGACCATTTTAGCAGCTCCTTTAGAGAACGTAGGGCTAAATCATGGAGGATTTTCTAAACCACAGTAGAATGTGCAGAGACTGAGGCATTTCATCCTGCGCTGCATCTGTTGAAGCAATTAGCCAGCCGTAGCTGGGAGGTAGAGGTACATTGCGTTGAACACACTGCAGTATTAAGACTGTTGGAGCCACAGGTTTGCTTCACTTTAAATAGATAATTTGGACGGCATTGTGTATAATTGTACTAGCCAAGCGATGGTACTGTAGATCTACTCACATACTAAATTGTTGCCTCACATTCCACCTACACAGCATCATAAACCAGCTCAAAACCACAACAGACACCCACAATACATATGAATACACACACACACAGGAGCGAACATGCCTCGCAGCTTTAGTATAAGCTGATAATTTACAGGCAGTCTCCGAGCCTCCTCCCCCCCGCCTCCCTTCACCCGTGGAGACAGCAGTGTAAATGTCAGTAGTTTAGTTAGGGCTACAACACCTGCACCTCACACATACACCAGGCTTCTGCTCCAATAGCTCCCAGAGGGTTGCTCACCAGCACTCAGCTTTTATTGCTGTGATGACTGCTTGTGATTTTTATGCCGGAGGACAGCAGGAGAAGAAAAACATCTCCATTCACACCTTCCCTATGCTCAGTGCTGCAGCCACATTCACATGTTGTAAATTATCCATTCTGCACCGGGGACCAGGACAGAGAGATTAGCAGCCACTTTTAAATCTAACAAGGTCGCTGTGCTAGTTTAATATTAGAGAGATTTCATTTCAGTGACCTCTCAATCTGGAGCTATTGTAGTAGGGACTTGGTGTTTCTTTCAACTTTTCTGATTGATCTGATTTTTTTTTGCACTAAGATTTCTGAAATGGCTGAATCAAAAACATATTTGTTTAGCATTTCATTTATTTACTAATATTTTATTTAGTACTGTGAAACACACAACACTGATAACAATATAATGATGTGACACTACATCCTTCAGGGAAAACAGCAACTAAACAAAAATAATTAGTAAAAATAAACATAAGAGACAAATGATTAATCCCAACATGTTAACAAACATAACTAGATTTACAATAAATGAAGAAAATATAGTGCACAGTAGTTGTACTTTATTATTTTTGAACAACTCATTTGTTCACATAAGCTTATTTTGATTATTTTTTTTATTGCAGTTGCAAAATTTAGCATCTTTGGTTCATTTTCATTAAAATCAAAAGAAAAAATCAAGATTTTACATTTTATCAAGTCTCGTCATCGTCTATGCCAGGTGGAATTATTTCTGAAAGCCGGGGAATGAAGGTTGCTGCGTTTGATGAAGCTACTGCGGATGAATCCAGGTTCCTCACACGTTCCACTTCATCCCAGCTGATAGGCACATGTTGGAGCCTTTGATGATGTGCAGAAGCAGCAGAAGAGCTGTATATTATTGGACGTGTGAGCAGCCTGGGACCTCAGGGATTTGGGGCTGTGAAGTAGCCTGGCCTGTCAGACGGTGGAGGAAGTGTTCATTCATGCAGCTACAGTGTAGAGCTGTCAGCAAAATCATTTAGCAGCTGTCAGCAAGTTGTCATTAAGCGTATAGTGTCAGATTTAACCATTGTGTGGTTATCAGTGAATCATTTGACACCCTGAAGATTTTAAGAAAAAAATGATTGAATAATTTAAGTATGTAATACATTTCAGTATATATTTTGTTTATTATCCCAAATGTTTCTTACAATATTCAAATTTAATTTAATCTAAATGAGGAACGACACATGGCTGCCTCTCATTGTCATCTGGTGTCAATGTGGTTGTCAACCAAAAGCTGTCATAGATTGACATTTCATCCAGTTTTAAGCCAGATTTAATACAATACACTTTTAATTTAGAGTTTTATTAATCTCATCCGCATCATAAAAATACAGACATGAAACTGCTTTAGTCATTGTTTTACTGGTTTTAATCAGAGAGCCCTCTGAAGATAATTCATCTCCCAGTAAAAACCTCCTGAATCTATTAGAGAATCAAGCTGAGCTCGTGTCAGTATCAAATCCCATGATCCCACCCCTCGACTAATGTGTTCTGTTGTTGTTTTTGAAGTGGTAAATGGGTAATGGGTGACAGGCTTTTAAATTAGTGATGATGAGGCATCATCTTACTAGTTTAATGAGTTACACGTCCCATATTGTGCACATTTCTGGGTATTCTTTGAAGATTTTAATATCCATAACAACTTGTGTGTGTTTTTACCAAATGGCACCAAAGCTCATCTCAGTATAGTTTTATATTTTACATCTCATCACTCAATCTTGTCTGTGAAGCTCTAGAAAGAACAGGTCGTTTGGGGTATTTTTCATTAATATTATTAAGCCTCTCCTCGGATTGATCTACTTGAATAAGGACTTAAAAGAAGTAAAACGAAATCTCTAAATCCAGGCTGTTTGCATTTCTCCATGGATTGAATGTGTGATGCATGAGACAGTATTTATGTAACACCCAGACCTTCTCTATAGTTTAAAAAAAAACAATGAAAATGGCAATTTTCATGATATTGGACCTTTAGTTTGTTTTGCAACATTTTATGCCTTGAATGCGACAAATCATTGTCTGATATTGAATTTCTATGCGTTGTGCTCGGAACTATCCACAACAACCTGATGCTCTCCGCTTATTTGCAGCAGAGTGAAGCCGGTCATTATTCACCCAGCTGAAGAGGTTCCTCATCCAGGAAATCTAAACACGGGTCATTAAAAGCTTTTGAATCAACAACCAGTGCTGTTGTTTTTCTGGTGAGAACCAGACTCCTAATAGATGTAAGTGAATTTGGGTCAAACTACACTAAAGACAATGCAGCTACTGTTTGTTTTGCCTTTACAGTAATTAAGTCATGCACGGCAGCAGATATGATTTACAAACCTCTTAATTTGTGAAAACTCGAGTAAGAAAACACTGAAAGCAGTGTTGTAGAAACACGTCATTATTACTGCATTTGAATGTGCAAAGAAAACTAAAATTATAGGAAAGCTGCATTCTCATACATATTTTACCCCCGTAACTACATACACACATATAATGACTCTGACAAGTTAAATTCTAACAATCGAGGTCCACAGCGACTGCTCACAACACACTACAGCCGTTGCACATGACCTGTATTAGATTGTGATAGATGGATAGATGGAGACCTTTTATTGTTATTGCAAAAAGTGCAACAAAATTGCATGGCTGTCCTTGCTGGTGCAAAAGAGCATGAACATAAAAGCTAATGTAATGTATTTGATGAACTACAGCAGCTCCACTGACCACAGGAGACGAGTGGGTCCTCTAGTTTTTGGTCGCTTGTCATGCTGAAACCGGTAAAAAATAGTTTGACCCTAAGAGCATGTGGTGTCCTCTCTTTCTAAATGTTCCATTAAATTTGATCACCTTTTTAAAATTTATTGCAGTAAAATGTGGAACAGTTTTTCCCTTTTTAGGCCTCTTGCTACCACGCTACAATCTTTGCCTCTTGCTTTTTATTAAATCAAATATCTATCCCTCTTGATATTTACTAGTTGGTTTCAACCAAGTAGTAAATGGGTAAAAGCTTATTTAAATGTCAGGGGGGTTAGTAATAGACAGTGTGCATCAGTGTAACTTCCTGATTTTTTTATCCATAATCAAACTGCATCTTATTTGCTTTACTTGCACCTGAAATCCACTCCTCTTCCAGTCTGCCTGCTCTTTGTGCTGTAAATGACGTTTGGGAAATGGGACGTGGCTTCAGATGAATCGTCTCCTAGTCAGCGTGCAGCATTAGAATACTTTTAATGCTGCAGTGGTGAAACCAGTGTCTATCCACCCTGAGCCTGCGTTCAACACTGGCAAGCAATCATTATAAAAAGAGCAATTATTTATTGTCATTTCACTGACGAACCGGTCCTACTTATCTTTCTGGGTGACGTCCCCGGGCTCCCGTCGGCCTGATCTTTCATCACAACCACAATGACATTTCTCTAAATATCAATAATTTTTATGCGCGGAAATATTTCATCAGGCGAGTACATCCACCAAAATGTTTTTTCCACCACCGACTGGAAGATAAATGCAAATAAAGTTATAAACCAAAGCTGTTCGGAGAAGAACATATTAAAAATGTTCATTCTCCTTCTTTAGGGGAATTGAAATGAATGGGTTGGGTTAGGTCATGGTGGAAAAGGATGTTCTGTGCCTATTTGAGTGAACATTTCACATCTCAACCACTTTTATTACATAAGGACAACCTTAATGCAACCATTGTGTTCCTAAGCCTGAATTTAGAGGGAGCCTGTTTTTCATCTTCTTTTGCTGCACTGCCTCAACTCTTGAATGTTAAAGCACTCTGAAAGTTCACTTTCTCATTTATAGAAGAATCATCGAAGAGTGCAACTTTGTTCAAGAAGCTGCTCGGACTGTAATTGTATTCTGCAAAGATTACTATTGTCCAATTAATTCACATGTATTGCACTGACCTTTAGTAGTGGCTAGTTTAAGCTGAGATATGGAAATGAACTCTGGGAGTAATGATTTTTCTCCTCTCCGTCCTCTGTCACCAGACAACCTGGCTCTCTTTGCTGTAATAGTAAATTCTATGAGCAGTAAGCTGTAATTAGTGTGGAGGAGGGGAGCTCAGAATGTGCATTGATTCCTTACTGGCTCGGTGCAAATGCCAGAGAAACACAGAGGACATGAAAATGCGGATCCTGACTGATTGGTCCTTTCTTACTGCAAACAAGTCACTTTAATAATGAATGTTGTGCAAAAGTTCTGCAGAGTTTAGAATACAGAGCACATAATGTAATACAGACAGAATATAGAGGTTGTACAATCACCATAACCTTTATGTAGACTCAAAAGTTAAAGTAAAAGAAGATGTTTCTCAGACTGGATTTGAAATGTCAATACTAGACTTTATGGTGAGCGATCGTGTGAACCAACGTAATGGGTTATCGAGCAGAGGATCTAAGGTCCCTGGAGCTACAATAGAGTGCTGCACGGAGGACGTGTTTTTGTAGGCTTACCCGGAAGTTCACGTCGCCCTGGTTCCCTTGTCAAAAACTGTTTGAGATTTTCCATTTGAGATTTTTGCGTAAAATTAGGTTTGTGGGGAAAAACAAAAGAGCACATTTGTGGTTCTAAAGCGTAAAAGCAAATGTCAAGAAGTTAACGTTCGGCTATAAACAAACTAGTCTTATAATTCAACGTCACCGCCGCTAAGCTTCTACCTTGAAATATGATTTCATGCTTCGGCTTGAGATGATGTGTCATTTATCCACTTGTTAGCGGCCACCTTTTAAAATACATGTTAAAAGCTTAAAAAAAAAATGAATGAGATATTTACCGACTGTCTCGTGTCATAGAAGACAAAATTAAAATCCCTTAAGCTCGTTTTTCCGTGGACCTTCAGGTATTAAACCAAAATCCCATCAGAAAACCCATTGACATGAGAACCAGAAGTGCTAAAATGAGAACTCATTTCCAGGTTTTAGAATTCATTCCTGCAGCATTCAGCGGGAACAGAGCAGGTCTGAGTGCACTATGTGGACTCATAAACTGAACTCCAGATTATACTCTGATGTTTTGGATAGAGGAGTTGCAATGGACTCACAGGCTTCCCCCAAACGAGCAGTAAAACACGAATATAAGAAGTGGAAAGGACAGATGCTTGGTTGTTGTTTGCACAGATGCACATTCACACATGTAGTAATTAAAGCACAATTCAGAGTTTCTCATATTTCAATGATCCACTCTGCATTTACCAGCTCTGTCTCCAGTTAGACGGTCTCTCCAAACTGAAGTGAAGAGATGGTCAAAAAATGGTATTTAACACAAATTACAACTTGCCTATTTTGGGAAAATAATTGTTTCAAGCAACATTCTGCTTGGTTTATAGCTTGTTCAATGAAAGAATAAGTCACTGGATACCAGTTGTACTCTACTCTCCACTGTTTTTTATAATTTAGTTTATAATTGTTGTGATTTTTTTGTTTTTTTAATCCAATGATCTCACTTTTTCTTAAAGCTGCAGCCACAGGCTCCACTCTAACCAACTCTGGTACTGTTGCAGCTGTAAAACATTGGATAAATAGTTTTAAATGAATGAGCCATTAACGTAAATGATTTTATCCACATTGAAGTTACCAGAGGGCTGGTCTGAAGTCGCTCGTGGAAAACTCTGGTGAAAATGCTCTGCCCATAAGAGCCCATAAGCATTTTCAATAAGATTCATCCAGCTATACAGCAGATACAAGACTAAAACCCTGTGAAGCAGAGATGATTTACCTGGTGGTGATAGACTTAATCAGTATTGTCTGAACTCCTTTGGCAACAAGGGCTTATATGGATTGGATGTTCATTTGTGTTGCAAGTTTAATATTAATGTATACTTTAGCCACGTTTCAGCCACACAGGTTCTAATCAGACAAAAATATCAGACTGCATAAATTCATTTCTCCAAAACCTTAATTTGCTTGCAAGTTTTCAGAATCCATTTCAAAATCCTCCTCTTGGTCTACAAAGCACTCAACGATCTGTGCCCAGAGCTGATTCTGATCAGTCTGGGGAGATGGCATTCATCATTTATGCAGTAATAACGCTGTGTTCTTTAAAAATGAACTAAAGATCTACCTTTTCAGTAGAGCCTTCTCTTAAAATGACTGATGACTTCTATGTATAACTACAGTATGTGTGTATATATGTATGTATGGATATTTTTGCGTAAGCAAAGTTGCACTTTGAGCTGCTTCTCTTTGAGATTGTGCTATAGAAATAGGTTAATATGAAAAAAATATGAGAAATCAACAGATTTTCCAGTGAACTAGAACATTAAAAGGTACGTTTAGACGCAGTAATCAGGTTACAGTAATCATATTACAGTCAGCTTTCCGTAGTAAACTAGATTTATACGTTTTAACAAATACACCTCCTGAGTCGTATTTCACTGCAGGCTGCAGTCTAGCTCTGACAGGTGTAGGTGTAAATTTCCTCACAAGCAAACGCCAGATGACTTTTTAATCTGCTTCAACAAACTATCAATCATAAGCTGCTTCTCATGTTATCCCGTGCGTATATGTGTGTTGCAGGTGAGTCGTGACCATGCGCTGCCTGGCTGCTCGGGTGAACTACAAAACCCTCATCGTGATCTGCGCCCTCTTCACACTCATCACCGTGTTGCTATGGAACCGCTGCTCCAGCGACACCTCTCTTCACTTCCTGCCCCGAGCTGCCCAGGTGGCTCCCAGTCCCAAGGTGGGGGACGCTAGCATCAGCAGCCAGCAACACCCCCCGCAGCCTCCAGAACCCCCACCTGTCGTAGGTGTCGTCGGTGGGCTCAAGTACGAAGAAATCGACTGCCTGATCAACGACGAGTCCACGGTGAAGGGCCGGCAGGAGGGCGGGGAGGTCTACCTGCCCTTCAGCTGGATGGAAAAGTACTTTGAGGTGTACGGCAAAGTGGTGCAGTATGACGGCTACGATCGGTTCGAGTTCCAGCACAGCTACTCCAAGGTGTACGCACAGCGGGAGCCCTATCACCCCGACGGGGTCTTCATGTCGTTTGAGGGATACAACGTGGAGGTCCGCGACAGAGTCAAGTGCATCAGTGGAGTAGAAGGTAGGTTCACAGACAGCTTAAATTAATGAGAACAGTAATTAAGTCAGAGGAACAATGTATGCAACAAAGGGTCCTGACAGGACCAGATCAAAAATAGGTTGAATTTAACAACAATTTAAGATTTAAAAAACTCACAAATACTAATATGTGGTGTGACTTCATTGTAGAGCTGTAAATTTTCGTGTTTAGAACATTAATGGACTAAAATAATTCTAATCTGAATTCAGAGGGAACACACTGTAAGTGATTTACAGAACAAGGTTTATCTCAGCCAAACGGTGTATCCTCATTCTCCATTTAAAGTGTGTGAAAGTGAATTAAGACTTGATTAACAAGATAGTCCAGCACCCACTCAATCTTTTGCCACTCATTCCCAGACGCTATTAGCCTTTCTTTAGCACTAACACCACCAAATGAGATTAATGTCAAGTCAATTAAAAATGTTGCTTCACTCCAACATTGTCAGCATTTCTTTTTGGAGACCTCTGTGAGTGTTCATTCCCACTTCACCAGTCCCTCCTCAAAGTTCTTTTCTCTTCAAGGTTCCCCTTAAAATAAGTGCCAGGAAGGATCAATAGCTCATTTTAAAGGACTATCACTTCAAACCACATTGCCATTAATATAGTTCGTGCTTCATTCGCTTGAAGAAGTGGCACTGCATACTCGCCTGAAATGACAAAATAGATATTCATTATCCATCTTTTATTCTCAGAAACCTGGAGTTGCCAATAAACAAAAAGTCGTACCACATTATGAACTTAGAATATAGCATTTGTGCGAATTCCCTCAGTAATCCCTTTTATGATTTCTAACACAGCTGTGTAATCAGTGAGGATAACTGGAGGAGAAGTGGTTTTAGAGTTCTGTTCATCTCAAGAAGCAAGCTTTTGTTTTTGAGGGGAGATGCTATGAATGATGATCTATATTCATTGGCAAAGTGTCATCTGCAGATTACCTTGAAGAGTAATGATGCGACTGTCTGTAAAAGTCATTCGATAGCAGAAGATAAGTGTTTGTGCTGAGACGGATGGTGTGAAGATCTCTGTCTGTGACAAATTATGCTTCCTTTACCTTAAAGATGGGTTCAATGCTTTTTGGATCTTACAATATACTCTTGAGTTGCACATACATGCACCTTGAAGGGATCCTTTAATGGTCAGTATGAACTGTTGACTGTTGTTTTAAGACGCACCAGAAACATTGTGAACGCACCAAACCAGAGACTGATCCACACACAGTCCTCTTTCTGTGCAAATACGAATTTAAAACCCTATTCCCTATATGTATTTAAAAGTTGACCAAAGAGACAAATGAAATTAACTTTCCTGCTCACAACAACTTCCTCTGCTACACTTAATGCAGCTGTAAAAACCACCATTCGGTCCAGTTTGCAGCAAGTGTTCAACCAACCTATTTAGAAGGCTTACTCTCTAAAGAACTTTAGCACCACTGCTTTAAATCTGTCATTTAAAATCCAAACACCCTGAACAGCAGCTGAGCACGAGAGAAAGGGGCTACGGCAGCTAAAAGCTAAAACTGGTCACAGCACGCCCACTCCGTCCATGGCCGACGTCTTTGAAAAGCTGAAAAAGTTCAGAAAGGACAGAACCGAAGCAAACGGAATCAAAAAGAAGGTGATGGAGTTCATGGCTTTGGATGATCAACAGTTTAGTAGAACAAGGATTTCAGAGGCTTGTGGAGCACATTGAGCCTCGTTGCATGAAACCGAGCAGACAGTATTTCTCGGATGTGGCTTACCAGAGATGTTTCTTTAAAACTGTCTAGAATAGTGAAAAAACCTAACAACCACATTTGATAGTCAGTATTTGGCCAAGCGTTGAATATTATTCGGCTTCGGCCACAAATTTTCATTTCTTTACTTCCCTAGTGTTTATTCCAGCGCTCCCAGCAGACAGTGTACTTGAATGCACTCAGAACTGCTGCAGCTCTCAGCTGTTTTAATGGAAGGCTGCAGAGGAAATAACTGAAATATAAATCACTACGATACAATTGCATTGTTGGGTGTCTCTTTCATTTCAAATGTTTGGACACACGCTCTAATTTTGTCTGGGGAGGGTTTCCAGACCGGCGCTGTATATAGTAGGAAATGGGTCAGGCATGGAGAAGCAGCCAGCAGCCAAGTTATCGTCACCCTCCCTCACACACACAATTTACCAAGGTGCATTAATTAAACCCTGGGCTCCGTGCTGTTTACCACTCCACATGCACAAGTACATTCACCTCTCTTCAACTCTGAGCATTGTTATAGGTGAAAATAGCGGTTCATTAATTAGCTTGTCACAGTCCGAGGTACCTAAGGCCTTATACAAGGTCACAGGCACATTTCGATCCCAACGCACCCCGCTGTCCATGGACAAATTATTAAACCAGACCCTCAACAAACATCCCCTCCAGGGCTGAGTGTTTTAGTGGATGCTTCGACACTGAGATCTTACTTTTCCTCATTGGACCGTGAGACACAGAACAAAGGTGGAGAATAACGAGGCTGCTGCAGCCAGGATGCTATCATTAGTGGAACTAGTTAATCCTCTCTAACAGCACTGTCTTAATCACCATTCATCTCCTGCTTTGTGTCCCTCCTTTATTCCACGGCTATCTCCATCTTCACATCCTCTTCTACTGCAAACCACTTTCACACACAACGCGTCTTATGACCTTTTTTAATTGCGTGATTAAATGCACACACTCGCTTTTACACGGTTTGTGCAAACACAATACAAGAGACACGCCTGCAGACTGAGATGAGTACAGTGTTTGTGTGGAGGCAGAGGTTGGATGAAAGGGTCTCTGAACTGAATCTAGGCCAACTAGACCCCACCGCAAAAGGTTGTGGCTGCAGCTGTTTACAATGCCTCCAAACCACAAATTAAATTTAACCCCCAGTATGTCTTTTTCTGCCGCTGGGGGTCTTTCCAGCTGAAGAATGACAAACTATGAATCGGTGACATCATGACATAGTCATGGGGAATGCTACCGTCATTAGCTTAGCTTCTATCTTTAATGACTCATGATTCAGACATCCAGTTGTTTTTACCAGAGCTCGCATTATTTCCAAATGTCTTTTTCCAAATGTCAAAGCAAACAGACCCATTGATTAAAGATAAAACACTGAATGAAGCAGCTTCATGGTAACATCTACATTTCTCCCAGGCAGTTTGGTGTATTACCCATGCTAAGACTGCTTATTAATTCCAACAGCTCTGTGATGTGAGCATTCAGGTTTCCAGCATCTGCTGCAATGCTTCCAACAAATGCTAAAGCTGTACACAACTGTTAGGCCACTAGAAGGAAAACCAAATGGCCTAATGTGATGGCAAACAAGCATCTACTTGCATCACACATTCTGCAGACAAAGGGCAACATGAGTGTCCCACTGGAGTCATGTTTGTACAAGTCCAATTACCCACTCGCCTTTTAGCCTCCACTTTGTTTCTTCTTCCTTTTAATCGTTGGCTCTGGTGCAAAATGCTTCTTTTTGTTTGTTTCTGGACTCTAAGCTGTTTGAGCTTGTTTACTAAAGGAGGCTAAAAACTACCAACAACAAAGATTTGTCATAAATCTGACTTTAGGACATCCATCACGCATCACCACACCAGTAATTTAGTTCGATGTTAATATTAAAACTAGACTATATTTATTTTTGGAAGATTAACAAAATGTTGTTGACTTGAGATCGATGGCTCATCCATCCCATGCCTGTTTAATATGTTATTTTTAAAGATGTTTACTTAATGTTTTATTTCTTCACCTCAGTTGTTCTATAATTTAAATCCCTTTACTGTGATACTGCGTTTGTCCTGTCTGTTTAGTAACTGCATGAAAAAAGAAAAAAATATGGGTGATTTGATTAGGTTTGAAGAGATCACAAATTTTAGAACTTTTAGTTTGATGAATATTAATAATTAATATATATTTATGTAGAATTGGTTTATTGATTCTATACATACGTAGATGGGTATAGATTTGTTTTGTCCTTATGGTGAAATTCGAGTAGCTCACCCTTAAAGAAATAGTCTGCCTATACTCTACGTCTTATGGATGTGGACAAAACAGGACGGTCTAGCAGCTTCTCCCTCTTCCTTAACTGGTAGAATATTATGAACCTATGACTCTGAACTTCCCTCTTGTGTCTATTGCATTTTAAATGGGGAAGGATGAGAGAAATGACAGTTGCACAGTTCGAAATGGACCTATTTATTTTCTTAAATAACGGGAGCGTAACGGTTGCTACATCAACTGCAGGAGCCTAAAGAGAAGTTTTTCACATTTCTAGATAAGTCACGAAAGTATGTGGAGGCTTAATCAATTCCACATGGATTACTGAGTGTTAGTCCGTGAGAAGCAGTGTGAGGAGTCTGACAGTCATTTGACTTCAGTTGTCAAGGGAGACACCAGTAACAAGGCGGCCATGGAGAGAGAAGTGTGCACACGCACTTCTCAAGTGTATTGTTATCTAGCGACAACTCTGCTGCTATATTTTGGTATGTACCATTAGTTTGTGCTGTGTATGTTTCCCCATAAAAATACAGATATCAAGGTGCATTCTTCAGGAATGTTTACCATAAGGCAGGCTGCAGTTGTTGACCACCATTTAAAAGATGTCATTGATGCCTACTGCACACCGGCAACACTCCAGCTCCTTCAGGGAAAAGTATTCGAACTAAGTACATTATGACAACACGCATTCTTTTGAGCACTTGATGGATTTTTCTAAATGCAGCAACACCAGCAGTGGCTCAGCATGCACAGATGGCATCATTCAATTGCCTGGTACAAATAAGAAAAGCAGAACTTCAGCTCCTCCTCGTCTTATACAATACGACAGGCAGGCAGGAAGGGTCGCTTACAGGATTTACCGACCACCATCTGCATGTGACTTTGATTTTTGAGAGGGATAAAATCCAGTACAAAAACCTAAAAAAGGGACAGGGCATCCAAATGTCCAATTGATTATTTGCATTGTGAACACGGCAGGGAGCCGTGTGCAGTCTGGTGCTGATCAGTGTGATCGCCTCTCTACAGTTGAGAAGACATGATGTAAAATATCTTTTCACTGGTTTGCATAGAAGAAAATAACATACAAGCAGTCTAATTACCTCTTTAGTATAGACTTAATAGCAGAGGAGGAGAAAAACTAAACCTAAAACTGAATCTTGCGTGTTCCATGCTTCCTGTTGGATATAACAGAACTGACAGTGGATGAGTGCTGCATTAGGAGTCAGTAGAGAGTGGAGAGCAGACAATCACCCAACTAATAATCTGAGTATATGATTCAGAACATTGAAGGTTTGAGTTGCACATCTGCTCTCTCTGTCTTAGGCATTTTAAGTAAACTATCTGTTCATCAGACTGAATCTTTGAATCCCAGCTATTGAGCTATTTCTGGCTGTATAAGCAGGGAAGCTTCCCTCTGGTGAGACGTAGTGGATCAACTAGAATTTCACTACATCCTCCTATTTTACAGAGCCAGGGTGAACCTAACTTTTGTCTTTTGCAGCGACATTTTCCTGTTGTCTTTCCTGTCTGTGTTTACAGAACTGGCTCAGATATAAATCTTCATCAAATCGCTGGAAAGTGTTGTCTTATATATGTTTGATGTCACAAATTAGTTTGGAGACTTTAATAAGGTCTGTGTGACAGAACACAACACATTCACTTCTGCCTCAAGCCAAAAACAATACTATCCTGACCGTCGTCTAAAGAAGTACATTTTAAACTAGAGAAACCTCTGACAAGCATATTGTGACTCCCACGCAACATTATACTGGACTATGCAGGTTCTAGATATGGCCCCAAATGATGGTGCCTGTTTGAAAGTCCATTTACCACAATCTTACCAAACAACAATAAATTCAAAGTGACCCAGAAACCAGGATTTCTTCCGTATCATTTCTAAAACTTAAATCTCCTCATGGTACCATTCCCAACATTCGCTAAAAATCTGAAGAAAATCTGGCCAAAACTTTGTGAGGTATTTTAGAGACAGACGGCACAGCTGCCAATAAAGATTTTTATAGAAACACCCTTTAGGTATAAAATATACAGATGGAGCAACAAGATTTAGAAGCTTTGATTACAAATATAACAAACCACAGACCTCTCTCCTTATTTTCTATATTCACTCCACATAATTTCCCTCCTTTCCTTCCCTGTCCTCCACCAGGTGTGCCTCTGTCCACTCAGTGGGGTCCTCAGGGCTACTTCTACGCCATCCAGATCGCCCAGTACGGCCTAAGCCACTACAGCAAGAACCTGACGGAGCGCCCGCCCCACGTGGAGGTTTACGACACGGCCGAGGAGCGAGACAGCCGAGCCAGCACGGCGCCTTGGAGTGTGCCCAAAGGTTGCAGCCTGAGCCGCTTCCACGACAAGAGCCGTTTGACCTCTGTGCGTCAGTTCAGTGCTGCAGGTACGTAGATGGCCTCGGAGCCAGGAGCTTTATCTCCTGTGGATGCAGGAGGCTTGGTGTGCTGCTGCTCCCGCAAGACAGGATGAGAGTCAGCACTGAGTCACTGTCAGAGATCCCACTGTGTTGGTTTACAGTCAATTACCACATTATGACTATCTGAAAAGATCATGAAAAACTAGCCGACGCGTAACACATTTACTAATGTTCTGTTCATTTACTTAAACAGGAAGTAACATGAATAATTTTCCTCTTATTTTTTTTCCCTTATCCATGATTTGTTCTTATTTTGTTCTTATTATTGTTTGTCACTGAGATAAGAGAATGTTGTCAAGACTCTTATCGAGATAAGGGAAAAAAAAACATCTAGTTTTCACAGTCCTATGTTAGTCCAACAGAAGAAAACACACATTTTAGATCTGTGGATCTTGTGATGTCACAAAAGGAGTTGATCGTAACTATCCTCGCATTCATGGAGCCGCCCCCTCTTTCCACAGTGCTTGTACTCTGTGTTGTGAAAATTCCCACTAACGCTGAAGACAGAAACACATCTAGTCAACATCGGTTTGCCTGCAGACTCTTTACTCTTTACTCAGGCAGCGTGAACAGCTCTGGTGGAAATGGCATCTGTTGTCTGCAAACATCGTCAGCCTCAGCCACTTAACTTTAATCCTGTTTGTTGGTCAAAGGGCAAAAAAATAAAGCTTAAAGCTTTCAGATGAGTAGTCAAGTATAGAACCAACAACTCGTTAATCCATCTCTCACATCCCTACCTAGACTGTCACTCTGCTTCAGTCCGTTTGTTCCTACCGAAGACATAAATGTTAAAAAAAAAAAAAAAAAAGGCCCAGCCTTCCTGGCCCCTTACAGGCACACAATAGTGAAGCTAACGCTTAATATAATAATTGGCTAAATAATTAGCAAACGTTACTCAAACGGGAGTAAATGGCGTTGTTGCTATAGCAGCAGGATCCAAATTAAACTATGTGACTACAGTTCATTATATTGAAGGAACATGTCAGCCTGTGCTCAACCTTAAGCTGCTGTATATCAGCTTTGACTACACAGGCAATACTAACTAGCAGAAACAACTCATTGTCAGTTTTAGTCTTTAAATAGTATTTATTAAAGCTCCCATATCGTACACTTTTGTTTTATTTGAAGTTGTCATATCACTAATAAGAATCTGTGGGTTAAGAGCTTTGAAACATGGGAGAGTATTCTTCTTATCAAACCTTTTGACATTTTTCTACTATATTGGTGCTTTTAAATTCAGTTATGGGTGATGTACAGATCATGCATTCTTGTGCTTTTTTGTTAAAAAATGCAGGAAACACAATGACCGTACACACCTCTTTGTGTGGTTTGAATACCTACACTAAATAAAATGGACTATTATAACAACAATTGGAAATCTGGCCTAGTTTCATAGCTGTGAAATGATCATAGCCACAAGATAGTTTTCAGGTTATTTTTAGAATTGAGAGAAATCAAAGTGTTTGAGTCGCTGTCTGTATTCCGTATTCTCCTCTGATCTCTCTGTCCTCTGCTGATCTGCTGTCTCTAGTATAATTTTCATTTTCCTCCTCTAAATTCGTCCACTTTCAACTTCTTATCATCAACAATTTCTTTTTATTTCACCGCTCTACACTTTATTTTTATCCCTCTGCTCCTCGCTCACCTTGCCTCACAGCTCATCATCGCTCTCTCCTTCCTTGACATCATCATGTTTTCATCATCACTCCTCGGGCCTCCCCCGGCAGTCTTCATTCTCCATTAATCTTCTTCGTCTACCTCCAGATTTCAGTCTGTCTTCCACCTCTATTTACCCGTTTCCACCCACTTATCAGCCCTCAGCCCTCTTGTACTTTCTAAACATTGCAATCGTATTTGCTCCAAACATTTATTCTGCGCTCTCATCAGAAAGCTCATCTCAACTTTCCTAGTTTTCTTCCTCTGCTGTCAGTTTCTGTTTCTGTCCTCCACTTCCTTCCACTCCCTTCTTTCTCTTCGTGTCTTGTTTTTTTTTTTCCTCCTCACAGTATCTAGGGCGCCTCTGTTGAACAGCCTCTCAAATCCTTTGACAAGTGGATCAATTGTTCGTCCCTTGATAATAACCTGAGGAAGATCTTATAGATCAAAACATTACCTTGTCAAAAAAAGTGAATACATTTATTTGTTGGTAGCTTAACAGGTTGTGGATCTCCTTTGTATCCTACAATGATGAACCTTTTGTCTTGCACCACAATAATTCGCCTGGATGTGCACACGGTCGGTTCCTCCCTCGATCAATCCCTGTCAGAATTAGCGGTGCATGTAGATGCAGCAGCTGTCACCACTCCACTGTCCAAGTTCTTATTTTACTACTGCAGCTGCAACTATTAGATAAATTGATTAAAGGCTACATTTACAGTGTCTCTGTTGCAGGCTGTCAGATGTTCATATGAACACGTGAAGAGGTTTTGTCTCTGAAATCATTAACTTAGAACTAATGAGTAAAAAAAAAAAAGACCTTTTTCTTACTAAAATAAAAACTAGGCCTTATGAAAAGAGCTTTTTGACAAAACTAACTAAATTCATTTCATACAAAAGCCGACTATTTGGGGTTGATAAGAAATCACAAATACCACCCATACCAATGAGTTTTTATTACAAAATTATTTTTCTGGACATTTTAAATCTCATCACTGACAATTACCTCATATTACCATGAACTAAAACTAACCAACTTATTTATATTAAATTAAAAACTGAAATTGAAAACAAAAAAAATCAAGATTAAAAAATCCCAAACCTTAGTTAATACTGAATATTGTGTATCTGATGCTAATCTACATTATGAGGGTTTTCAGATTCCCTCCTTGTTTTTCCCTGTTGAGCTGTGGTGAAAAGAGGGACCGAGAACATGAACATTTAAACACATCCAAGTGATTTGACTCGTTGGAGGCTGAAGCTTGTTTGTACATTTTGTCATCACTTGCATCGTAAGAGCATCATGACGGGTTTTCTAATAGTCAGTATGACTTGATTACAACGTTTCACTGCTCATTTGGGCTCCTAATGGTTGTTTTGAGATGCACTTTATATCGACTGACAAAAATATTCTGCAATTATTTTCTTCCTTTCAGTTATTTTTATTGATTTTAAACAACTTGAAAAGATCTCATACCAACTATAATATTACAGCTTCACCGCCCACCTCCTTCCTGTGCTGTCACAGGCTTAATACTACTGTTCCCTTACATAACGCATCAGTCTGCCAAGTGACACACGTGCAGAACAACACCAGCCCAAACTACACCTTCCTGTCCCCCTGAGGAGAAGATGTGTCCAAACTTGATAAGAACTGTAAATTCAGTACATGGCACCTGACCCAGAACATGATGAAATGAAGCAAACTAGATGAGATGAGGTAAAACGGGACACACACACACACAGATACACACACACACACACACATCAGTACTCCAACCAGAGATTTTTTTTTTTTATTGTACTGAATAAATATTTAATTAATTGCCTATCACCATGAAACTTGCTTGAGATTTAGATGTTTTTTGGTTAATTATGCAAATAATGCATTATCTGAGTAAATAAGGACTAATTTGCATAAGCAAAGCAGAAATGTGAACATTAGATGAAGCCAGGTTCAAAAAGAGTTGAAGGTTTTTACAGATGTTTTTATCAGTCAAAACTTTTACATTTTCTCCGTGAATTCTGGAATAAAATGTTCTGTAATGGCTGTAAATGATATATGAGCAAACCTCTTTAAAAACCTTCAGAATATAGTTAGAAATAAAAATGGAAACGGTGTATGTAAGTGGAGATTTATAACTCAGTGAGCAAAAACTAGTTGGATTTCAACAATTCCGTAAAATACTTGGAGGAGAAAAAAAAATTCAAGTAGCACATGTGCTGTAATCGACCGCAGTGGAGACGACATCTGGATTGAATTACTTTCATGGCGAAGGTGCAAATGGCCGCGTGTAATTAATGTGCAAAGCATTGATCTATAAATGAATGCGAGTGGTTCTAATGTCCCCTGTTTCTTTATACATGTATAAAAATCTTCTTGTGCAGCATCTGTAGGCTCAGTACAGTGTTCCAGCGTAGAAGTGATATTTTGAGCGAGCAGCATTACACACGGCCGTTCACTGTCTTAACCTTCATTAAATCACTTGAAAATGACTCGCACACTTCTACACGCATCAGACCGGTTGGTTATAGCTTCACATTCAGCTTCTTTTTTTTTTTTTATAAGACGACCTCGTGTCAGCCGTGCTCATCACAGCCTCTTTTACAACTTCCTTTTCGAACAAAAGGAGGGTCTTTTATCCTTGAAACACATTGCAGTGTGAAACATTAAATGTAAGCTATGGGACCACTTACGAGGTGAGATACATTTAAATTATCGCTGAAATAGCGTCGGTCCAATATAATTATATAAACGGCTTTAACAAATCAATTAATTTTTATTTCTCTTGTTATTAACCTCTGGACCATCCAGACATTTCCAACTATTGCTTGTCCAATCTGTCTATTAAAACACACCAAGCTCTCATTTAAATACTGCTGTTTCTAACACGTTTGCACCTGTTGTCATTTACACAGTATTTCTTAGTAAGTCACCTGCAATACACCCATCAACCACACAGTCTTTTCAAATGCACATGCAAATTAGTACCTTTTATTTGGTTTGCTCTGGTTTGGTGTGAAATAAAACATGTTATGGTGCAGCAGAGACTAAGGGGAGCAGGTCATCCACTAATAACCATGTGAGCTGCTCCATCCTCGGCTCCTCTTGTCCACGTGTCCACAGTGTCCTCGGGCAAGATACTGAACCTCAAATTGCTCTCCCAGTGGTCAGGCTGCCACCGTGCACGGCCACTTTCTGCCATTGGTGTGTGTGTGTGTGTGTGATTAAATGGGTAAATGAGCAGCAAATTGTAAACTGTGGATAAAAGTGCTATATAAATGCATCCATTTACCATTTAATCAATGGAGAAAATGGTTGTTTGCGTCAGCCCTGTTTACAACATGGAATCAAAGCAGATTTAATGCAGTTTTTTTCAGGGGGGGGGGCTCTGATTAAAAGGGAAAAAGTCCCTTTTATCGTCAAAGTGGAAACAGATCTCTAGTGGCCGAGACATGGTTCAGATCTTAATCTGAATTTGTGGTTGGACTTGGAAAAAGCCTGTTGACTCTCTGTCCCCCATGCGGCCTGTCAGAGATTGAGCAGTTTTGCAAAGAAGGTTATTCTACAATATACCCTGGTGTGTGGTAATATAAAACTTTATGGAGAAACAGTATTCAGGTTTTATGCTCCACATATCTGGAACAAACTCCCAGAAAACTGCAGGTCTGCTGCAGCTCTGTTCTTTAAAATCAAGGCTGTATATTGCGACGTTTGTGCTGAAGAGCATCACGATGGATTTTGGATATTGTCCCAAACTAGTGAAGATTGTGACTGATAATTCTATATGTGAAATTAATTTAAATCAATTAAATCTATCAAGGTTTGTCATATGCAATCATACCAGGTACAGTTGCAATGAAATGTAATAATTAGCTGCATCTATCAATTTCTTGATTAATGAATAAAACCTATCTATAAAATAACAAAATCTTTTCTTTTTTAATAAAAAAAAATGATCATCATACTTTCTCAGAGATGTTAAATGTCTTGTTAGATGTTTTGTCCAAAGATAATTAATGTGTAAAATTGTTTGTATTGTAGCTTTAAAAATGACAAATAATTAATTCTCCTACAAGCTGCTGATTAGTCTTGTCGCTTGACTAATTATTTCATGTTTAATGTTTTGCAGATCTGTTCTCGTTTCAAAGGGCGTTTTTCTGTTGATCTGTATAAAAAACACACATTGACTCTAATTCAGTGGTGTCACACAATAAAACTTCTTTCTGGGCTCTATATGGAGCAGTTAGTGGAGGATGTGGATGAATAATCACATGCATTGACTGACACATACTGTGCATGTGTTTACTAGCGTTGGCGCCACTCTCTCCCATGTATACCAGCATGGATCTGCATCAACATATTTCCATCTGTATTCTTTCTCATCTCATTCCTTATTGCTGAACAGCCAGAGAGCAGAGCTGAGGAGGCGGAGTCTCATATAAATTCCCTGCCCATCCTTTATTGATGGCAGAGTAATCACGGGGCCAGAGTACAAATCCACTTACTCTCTGCATTGCCTTAAGTAATGGATTTATGAGTGCATTAAAGAGCCGTAGTCGTCCAGAGGCCCCTGCCAGACTGTCTCTCTCCTCCATTCTGCCCCTGATCGACTGTCTTTGTGTCTCCGTCAGCCTTGTCTGCTTCTGCTTTCTCAGCTCATGTCATGTGAGATCTGTGTCTGTGATTCTCAATTGTCTTCTCACTATTGGCTCATTTTCACTGTCTTCGCTCTCATGCGACCCATCATTCCATTACCCTCCTCTTCCCTGTCTCCTACACTCTTTCTTCTTGTCGTCCTTTGGGGAGCCATGATTAGAAACGATTTTAGGCAGTATCTATTTCTTCATACCTTCCTGACATTTCACTGGGTGGTATTTGTGTAAAAAGGGGGAAAAAAAACAATATCTCCAAAGAAGACGTGTTCCAAAACGTCAGTTATAGCATCTTATTAAAAGCAATTAGCCTACTTAGACAGTTCTTTGTGGCTTTTAAATACTTTTGGCCCATAGAATAATGAATAGTCAGGAAATGAGCTCCCTTCTTCTATGGAGACAAGGTCAAGGAAGTCTTTATTATCCCTGTGGGGCAATTTATTTTATAGCCAGCAGTACCACATCCATCCATCACACAGGAAAACAACAATAAATACAACAATAACACATCAATGGCATTGAATACACCACACAGCATAATATATTAGAGTACATTCAAAACTAAAGAGATCACCTCATCAGCCTGTTGGTCCTGCAAATAGTCCAATAAGCCCAATTTAAACCAATAAAAAGTGCATTTTTTGCCATTTCAACATTAAATCATGTTTCCATTTTATAAGACTTTCAAACTGAAGCCCTGTCTTGAAAAATTGTAGTTTTTTACTATTTTCCAGTTGGTTGAACCATTTTCTCTGGTTTGCCCTGAATAACAAATAAAGGCTGTTTCCCTGGTTTCCACTGGGGGCTTTGTCAGCGGCATTTCTTGCATTATGGAGTTTATCAGGCCATTGTAGCAAATTTAATCATCTGAAAATGGTGTATTTATATGGATGTCTGTGTATATGGAGAAACTATAAAAGATAATTGTACGGCAGCTTTTGATGGGGACCTTTCAGGGGCCTCATTACAGAAACCAAGTCTGAAATGGCATTTTGTCTCGGTTTAAGTTGACGATTAAGATGATTGCCGGTATAGAAACATGTTTCTGCATTTTAGAATCTGACTATTGGGATGGGTAACCTGTCCGCAGTTCACCACACCTCTGTTGATAGGACTGTACGGCAATGACAATAAAGATTGGGAGCAAGAACACCAAAATATCCTGAATGAATGGGGCTTACATTTCTCAGACCTTGTGTTAATGGGTATATACCCACTGCCAAGACTATTCATTTTGAATTGAATCGACATACTGTCTGCAGCTCTGGAGCTGAAGTTGAAGGCCAGTTCTAAACACAGACATGACAGGGCGAGTGCAGAGGAATACAGTTTACACTTCTAGTTAGGATTTCTGAAGTTAAGATAAGATGCCAGGAGTAGGACAAGACATGAGTTTAGAAATTGCTTTTGTAATAGGAAGATGTTTCTTTACAACTTAAAGGCACACTATGTAAGCTTTAAAGTTGTTTTACCAGGAGCTGATTATCTGTAGATGTCTCCTTCTCTCTCCTTTGATGATCCAAACACTGATGCATGTGCAAAGAGGAAATTGATTGGTAGCCATAGTCTGTTATTTTTAGATTAAAAAAATATTTTAATTATGAATTTATTTAAAAAATTAGGATATTTTTTCTGTAACAAGTTACCAAGTCTGTAAGATTCCGAGAGGGAGTTTGTTTTTTAATAAATTTGATATTTCACAAATGATATTGTGAATTGCTCATCATCGACACCACCCAAGTCTGTCCGCGAGTGTTTTTGCTGTGCCGACCATGTAACAAGGCCAAAGAAGAGATTATTCCAGAAGCTGTTGGCACTTTAGGGAGTTGAAATGAATTCAGAACAGAGGTGCCAGCACTGAGCTGACAGAGTAGAGGAGTGGTGGCAGTGTGGAGTCTGAATATCATCTCAGCTCGTGTCTTTGAGATCTGCCAGGAGAGAATGTGGAGATGCAAATAGAAAAGTTGCTGCAGTGCATCAGCTTCAGCTTCTTCTTTCACAGTCTTGTTCCATCTTTTCCTTTGATATTCCCCCTTTCTGTCCTGCTCCTAATTAAGCAGCGACACATCTGTACTGTACATCTCATGAGAGGGTGTGTGTGTGTCTGTGTGTGTGTACACACTTCACTCACATAATAATGATACAAGACCCCCGGTAATTGAAAATATAACCGTAGAAGTTTTACAAAGTTGTCTGACTGCTCTTGATCATTTAAGAATGTGACTCTTGGGAACATGAGTAAGAAGTCGAGCAATCATAGAAACACATGAAAGCAGCAAAGTGAGCTAAGGGAGACGGGCGCCGTGCTAAAAATAACCCATTGTCATCCCAAGGTTTTGAAATCAGTCAAATGAAGTCGGTCCTTTTTCACTGACCTGGTGTACCTGAAGAAATGCTAGAAATCTTCCTTTCTCCTGGAATCATTAAAAGCATTTTAACCTGTTTCGAACAGAGTCCTCAGAAGGCCTGTCCCTGCAGCTGGGGAACTCCAAAGACTTCATCCTCAGCTTGGACATCAAGTTCATCGCCAACGGCAGTGTTTCTGTTGTCCTGGAAACCACAGAGAAAGGGCCGCCCTTCATCATCCGCTACGTCACCAGCACGCAGCTCATCGCCTTCAAAGATCGCGAGATCACCTACGGCATCGGCCCGAGAACCACCTGGAGCACCTTGACCCGTGACCTGCTCACTGACCTCAGGAAGGGCGTCGGCCTGTCCAACACCAAGGCTGTGAAGGCCACGAAGGTTGGTGTGATGATGGCTGGTTATCGGGGTAAAAACCATCCATATAGCGATTATATATATCACCAGATGTCCTCCAACAATGCATTAAACAAATGTATTATTTAAAAACAGCACAGGAGTATGATACAAAACACTGTGGCTGGTCATCTAATTACGATATCATTAAAAAGTTGATTTATTTCAGTTCATTCTATCCAAAAAGGGAAACTTGCATAATGTATGCATTCATTTAACACTGACATATTTCAAGTGCCTGTTTTTTTTAATTCTGATGATTGAACTGAAAACTACTGAAAATCCATTATATAATATTTTATACAACTTGACTTCTTGTGAATGGAATTAAATGAAATAAATCAAACTTTTTCATGGTATTCTAATTATCTGAGCAGCATCTGTAATTACTGACTTTTACCATTTATGGGGTATTTTTCGTCTTTAGTCATAGAAATCCTGATGTATCATTGATTAATTGTCACAGTTCTCTTCACTCTATGCATCAGTCTCATCTATTCCTCTGAGAGACTCCACTAGTACATAGGCTACTGTTCTTGTTTTATTGTTATCCACTTTATTTTTGCAAAAACTGCACTTTGCAGGCTGTGTTTACTCTGCTAACATCAACATTAGCACTCTTTGCCTCGGGAGACGCCATAAGTGTTTTTATAAGAGACTATAACACAGTCCCTGAGAACTTTCCAAGTTCCTGAAATTGTTTTCAAACGAGAAAAGGCCTGACTCAAACGTAGAGTGAAGAGCAATGAGAGTTCATGTGATCAGGATGGTTTAATCCAGGCCAGTGATTCATATCATTAAATACTCAAAACTTTACTGTTAAACCGATTGAGTCAAATTATTTTTTTTTTAGGTTTTACTAAAAAAAATTTAATATTGTAGTATTTGGAGTTGTGACAGTTTAGTAAAAATGTATTTTATGAACTAGTGAAACATGAAATACTCACTTTGAAGTATTATTAACAAGCTCACAGATTTGTTACTGTTTTGTCTTCTTCTGCCTTCATGTGAGATTCCTCTCTTCCCCAGATCATGCCGAAGCGGGTGGTGCGTTTAGTGCTGCACGGCCGCGGGTTCGTCGACAACGTCACCATCTCCACCACCGCCCACATGGCCGCCTTCTTCGCCGCCAGCGACTGGCTGCTGCGCAACCAGGACGAGCGCGGCGGCTGGCCCATCATGGTCACGCGTAAACTGGGCGAAGGCTTCCGGCCCCTGGAGCCCGGCTGGTACTCGGCCATGGCTCAGGGCCAGGCCATGTCCACCCTGGTGAGGGCCTACCTCCTCACCAAGGACCAGGCTTACCTCAACGCTGCTCTCAAGGCAGTGGGACCCTACAAGGTGCCTTCAGCGCAGCACGGGGTCAAAGCCGTGTTCATGAACAAATACGACTGGTATGAAGAGTACCCCACCACGCCCAGCTCCTTCGTCCTCAACGGCTTCATCTACTCCCTGCTGGGACTCTACGACTTGACGGAGACGGCCGGGGAGAAGCTGGGCAGGGAGGCCGGGCAGCTGTTCAGCCACGGCATGGAGTCCCTGAAGGCCATGCTGCCGCTCTATGACACTGGGTCCGGGAGCATCTACGACCTGCGCCACTTCATGCTGGGCACGGCGCCCAACCTGGCGCGCTGGGACTATCACACCACGCACATTAACCAACTCCAGCTGCTGGCGTCCATAGACAACGCCCCCATCTTCAAGGATGTGGTGAAGCGCTGGAAAAACTACTTAAAAGGGATTCGTGCAAAGCACAACTAGACAAACTGTAAAGATGAAATATACAGCAGAGATGATGACTGAAAGGAGGTTGAGTATTGTGTATGTGTGGCAACTGAATGAATGATTGAATGTCAGCAGGAGGTTCTGGTTCATACAGCAAATCTAAAGGATGATTCAGTCAGCTGCAGATCAACACTCAAACCTTCTGCTGCAGGTTTTATATTCTCTGCAACACTGACAGTAGCTCTCTTCTCTCCTTGTTTCCTTGAGCTAGTGTTTGTAATTATGCACAGACCTAGTTTCAGAGTGTGTGTGTATTTTTTTTTTTGTTGTTCGGGAAGTGTGTGCGTGTGTGTGTGTGTGTGTGTGTGTGTGTGAATGTGTTCTTAAAAGTAACAATATATGACGTTAGAGAAAGATGCTTGAATAGTTTAAACTTAAATCAGACATTCTTTGACGCCTCCACCACAAGTCTCTTCTGCAGTTGTATTTTTTTACCGTTTCATCCCAGATTTACAGAGTTTATTGAAGCAAATAAAATGTAAATAACAGAATATATTATAAGTTATTTGGAGCAGGAAACACACAAAAAACAACGTATCGATGTGAAAGCCCTTTGACAGTTTTAGATTTTAAAACCTTTTTTTTACAAATCTGTCATTTCAAATCTGAGAAGTCATGTTTTTTTAATAGATGGGACTTAGTTCGATGAGAGATGACAACTCCACAACCAGCTAGAATCCCTGAGAGCTGAGAAACTCATCAGTCCTCAAACTAATTAATAATCCTTTGTCAAATTATGAATCAAAACTTTATACCTCTGAATTCAACTATATTACCTTTCAATAACTTCACTTTTGTTGTTCAATGTTCACAAATTTAGAATCAAACATTCAAACTAAATAAAAAGTTGCTCAAATTCAGATACTAAAATTGTATATTGTGAACATTGAAAAGTAAAATTGAAATCAAGTTATTTAATTCAGAGTCTAGATATTAAATGCTTTTTAAATGTGATAATCTGGTGAGACATTTGCTTCCATAAAGCAGAAGCTGCTGTTATGAAATTCTTTAAGATGCTTTTTAAAGCAGCAGGAAGCTGCAGAGACAGAGTTGTGTATCTCTGGGTTCGGCTCAGATACTGAAGCATCTTCCTGCCGCTCTGGAGACGTCGGGTTGTGATCTCAGCTGAGCCCATTTAGCACCGAGATGGTCGCAGCTGATGACAAATGAATGTTTGCCGGAGAACGGAGGCTGAATATAATGAAATGAGCCTCCGGACTCACTGATCAGGAAACATCGTTGCTCTGTTCTGCATCAGAGAGGTTGTGATCTACATCGAGTCAAATATATTCACCCGTTTCATTGCTGTGAAGTAAATCCCCGGAGTGCAGACTTTAAACCCCATCAATCATTTTCATTTGTTCAGACATGTAAAAGAGGTTAACTCGCATTCACATTTCATCGAATTAAGGTTGGTACACTAAGAATGCACTGTCCCTGATGGATAAATTAAGTAGAGCCTCTGGTGTGAGGTTTTAAAGATTTCTTTACCCCTCAGTGATGATAAGCGACAGACACAGGACAGAACTCTGTATTAAAACATTCAGTCCTCTGCTGCATCATCACTTAACATCCACATGTTTATTTTTCTGGGTTTGAACACCACTAGTTGTAACTCCATTTCATGCTCCTCTCCCTCCGTTGTTTACTTGGAAGCTCGACTGCGAAGTCTGTAACTCGTGTTTCCAGATGATTATTGCAGGATACATGTGTAGGCGGTGCAGATGCCTGTGTTGTGTTGTGTTTTTTGGATAGAAAGGCATGTGGGCAGCAGCTGCATCTCACTAGCCAGCAATTTATGCCGAGAGTGCTGAAGCCCGAGGAAAAATTCTTGACAAACACAAAGAACCTGTCGGTCCCGGCGGGCTTTCTCCTCTTGGCTGCCGTGGGTGCAGCTCACGGTTTTAATCTGAGCGCTGGCCCGCTGACCGCTGTACGAGGAGAAGCCGGCTCGCCAAGACACCGACAACTCACCCGGCTAATAGGCTGGAGAGGCTGCACACAGCGGAGCTGGTCGGGGATGAGTCAGCGTTCACCCGGCGTCACTCGCTCTCAAACGAAACAAAGTGGAGCCCTCAGCATCAATGAGGCTTTCATCGATCTACCTTAAAGATTATTAATGGGAGGCAGAAGAATCACAGGAAGCGGGCTCCTCTGAAACACCGGCGTAATCTTTGAGGTGAAAACATTTTCCCAGACAGTCTGCTTTCAGCTCGTCGCAGCGCGAGCTGCCAAGAATGAATCAAAGAAACGTCAGGTTCGTTCAGTTGAAATATTGGCCGGGAAGGAAAGAGACGGTAGAGTTCCTTCAAGTAGCTGCCCCTGACCTCACAGCTTCAGCAGAGACTCGAGTATTGGAGCCACTGTAAAGAAAACCTGATAAATTCACAAAAACTAATAATATATTTAGAGCAGAGGTCCCATCCAGATGTAGGGGTGAATGGTAGCGATGGTGTTCTGCATCCTGGGTCGATGAAATCTTCACAACAATCTGCTTGAGGCTGGGAACTGATTTAAATAGAGGTCCGAAATTGAAATATTCAATTCCAGAGGTCCGATGTTCTTTTATTGGACAGTAAATGAGCTAGCAGCATCTGATCGCTAACTCTACTTTATCTTAGCTAGCTAGCGAGCAGCCCTGAACGACTCTCTGTTGTTTTTCTTCTTCCTCTGGGGAAAAAAAAAATCAAGTGGATTCCCTCCTGTTTTCAGGATAAAAGTCTAGTGTTTGTCGGTCAGTTGTGATCGTAGAAAGCTGCCGTTTAATTCTCGGGTCCATTGGTGAGAGGACACCATTTGGTTTACGAAACTGGAAAATTTAATCAGAACATCCAGAATTTTGTTCTCAAAGCAACTTCCAACTAATTATACAGACTTGGATAAACTCAATATCATTATCTCAGTGAGATATTATGACTTTCATTAGTAAAATTTTGACTTTTTCTTGAATTTGCTAAATATTATTTTGACGTTGTTCTTGACCCTGACCCATTAGTAAATGTCAGAGTTTATACTGTAGCTGCGTCGTGTTATTTTCTGTTTTTAGGCTAACCAGAGGTGTGGGTTTATGTTTTAATCCCAGTCAATGCTTGATGATCCATAATTTACTCATTTCCTGGTGGCATTTTGTTCCCATGAACACTTGCATCATTCATACTTTGCCATTTTGACAGGATGAGAAGAAATATGGAGTTTAAAAGGAAACTAAGCATTCAGGAAAGGAAGGTGTGTGTGTGTGCGTGTGTGTGTGTGTGTTTACGACTATCTCCATTTTGTTTATACCAAAGTAATTGATTTGACTTTGTATATTTTTGTGTGAACCGATTTCCATTCAGCATTTGATGATCTTCAGTCTCCTTGGAGGCATCGTGGAGAGACACTGCCTTTTGAGAAATGCTAGTTTTTCAAACGTAGGTTTAATTAGATTATTGCAAAAACAAAACGTGTAAAACTCGCTTATTGTAAAGGGGACGTGTGCAACTAGAGATTAGCGTTTAGTCGGCTGTTTTAAAGGGAAATGAGCCAATAGCTGCAGATTCTCCTTCAAAGTTTTTTCTTTTTTTTTTTTTTAAGTGTTTGCATCCTTCACCATTTGTTAGAATTCTGCACAGATGACTCGGATGTTTCGCTAGCTAGACACAAAGCACAACCGCCGTTTATGTTCCACGATTTTTATTTCTTTTGGATGACTTTGTTTTCGTTTCAGGACAATGTGCAACGCCTTCATTTAGAAAGCTGCTATTATTGTTCAATGCATAACAGCTATACAAGTTTTGTTTTCCATGTTTTTTTTCTGTCTTTCCACTATTTGTTTAAAGACTTCAACATATGGCCACTGAGGTCAAATGTGATTTATGCAATAAAATGTTTACTGGGGTTGTGTCACCACAGGAGACCCAGAGTGGTTGTACAGTTGCAATCCAAGCACAATGTGCAAATGCTACCATTTTTTAGTCCAAGGAAGAGAGGTGTTTATATACAGAGTAAATCTTTGTGCTTTAAAACTTTTAAAGGTGTAAAAAATAAAAGCATTTTTCTTAAACTTCTGGTGGAATCCCTTCTTCTGTTTTCCATATAATTGATGGAGGTTCTCACAATGGGGTCCGTGGTTCCTCTGGGTTTTAGAGGGGGTCCTTAGCAAATGGAAGAATAATTAATTTTCACTAGAATTAGAAGTAAAACGGTTGACAGAATGTCATTTTCTGTAGTAAAAGCTAAAATCACATAACTTATTGTCTTATCTGCCAGTTTAAGGTCCTTGACATGAAACCGTTGAGGTTTAAGTAAAAAAAAAAAATAGAAAATGATTTTCATTCCATCTGGCTGTTAATTAAATTAATAACCGCTGATCGTAAGAAGAAGGAGAACATGTTTTAATGAATTGATCAAGGTCGTTGCCTGCAGGGTGAATGTTCTTTGTCGCCGGAGGCGTCTCAAACCTGGAGAGAAGATGTGAAGGTTCCTCTGTGATACTCCTACGTCATTTGTCCTCACCTTCTGTTCCTGTAGTAAAATAAAGTTTACATGTCATGTTTTGACCCTCACCAGCTTTTCATAATAATTTTTTTTTTTTTGGTGACCAACTTTTGTTGGAGAGCGGCACATAGCGTTACATTGATATTGTACAACAGAACTCTTCCAGTAAGAGGTTTGTAGACTACTTTTCAAATTTGCTTACAGAACATCAAAGCTATAAAATAGTAGAGCAGGTTGCATATATTCCTTGGGAAAAAAACATCGACATTAACAGAAAAACAAAGTTCACTGTCTGAATTTCCCTCGTCTGCAGTTTCCACTTTGATTATGACGAGCTGAGAGCCAAAGTTCTGTTTACAGCAAATCACTTCTTTTGTTTTACTGGCATTAAGCTCCAGTGCACTCTGCTGACGCCGGGCATGGCGAGCAGTCACATGGTGCCGCCTGCCAACTGGATAAAACAGTTTAATTGCTTATTATTTAGTCCTTTAGTCCACTGTCTTTGTTATTCAATTTGTATTTCAAGAACTTGGCTCCATCTCTAGAATTCCATTTCTAGTTAATCCATCTCCCTATTGTGAGGGCTGAGTGGATTTTAACGTTTTCTTAGCTCCATTTCTGATGATTCAATATAGATATTTGATGATTCCATATAGACTCTTGGATGTGCAAAGCACCGACTTTGCCGCAGAGGACCAGTTAGTTGATATTGAATGTTTTTTCTGTGAAGACTGAGAAGAAAAACAATCCTGATTAATAATTTATCCTAATTAGGCTATTCTGATCCAGCGAGAAGTGCAGACACCTGAGAAGGACTGTATCTGCTGCCACCCGCTTGCATTTTTCATTACCTTCTGGCATTTACACAATCCGGCCATAACTTCTGCCTCACAGCCGCACACTTCACCCCACGCATCCCATTCCTCCTCTTTCCCCGACACTAATGATATTACTGTCCCTCCTGACAGTAGAGACTGTCTCCCCGGCCTGTAATTAGCCCAACATAAACCCGATCAGCTCCGTCCCTTCATGGCCCCTGTGCCGGCCTTCCTGCCTCCTCTGCTGTCATTCAGATGCCTTTGAGAAGGCCGTGATAACATTACAGCGGGTCCTTGGTCGTGCAGCGTGCTGGGCCAGAGGCTTTATGGTGTCCATAAATTTGCCCACTTGATGAAATTAACACACTGTTGAACCCGGCGTTATTGGATTTCTCTGTGTGTCGGTCGGGGGTCTCGGGGGAGGCGGGAGAACGTGGAAGCGGTGCACCTGAACCTGCCGCATCTTTTCACCCATGCTGAGTGACTTCCTGCCAAAGTTTTAATCTTAAAGCAAAAATGCAATATTTCATAAAATACGCTTATTTTCTCTCTGATGGAGCTTTACAGTAGAAGATTGATATTTTTGTCCATTAAAGTTCTCCTCCACTCACAACGATGATATATTTTTGTATTTTCTTGCTCCTTCAGTTGGATGCTTGGGCTTCACTGTATAATGATGCAATGATGAACACAGTTGTGTTTAAAATAATGAATAAAGCCCCAAAAAATATTTTGATGGATTGGTAACACTGCAGTTTATATCCTGAATGAAAATGTCATTTTTTAAAATTACTTTATAGAAAATTAAGATCAATAAATCAAACTCAGGGGCGACACGGTGGTGCAGGGGTTAGTGCTGTTACCTCACAGCAAGAAGGTCGCAGGTTCAAGGGGTCTGGGACCTTTCTGTGTGGAGTTTGCATGTTCTCCCCGTGTCTGCGTGGGTTTTCACCAGGTACTCCGGCTTCCTCCCACAGTCCAAAAACATGCTGAGGTTAATTGGAGATTCTAAATTGCCCGTAGGTGTGAGTGTGTGAGTGAATGGTGTGTGTGCCCCACGATTGGCTGGCGACCATCTGGGGTGTATCCCTGCCTCTCGCCGTAATGTGCTGGGATTGGCTCCAGCAGACCCCTGCGACCCTAATGAGGAATAAGCAGGTATAGAAAATGACTGACTGAACTCAAACTCAAGTATGTACTGTATAAACTGAAAAATCATCAGGATTTAGCATTTCTGTGAATCCCTAAACTAATATTTAGTTGTATAACCATGGTTTCTGAAAGCTGCTTCACATGGGTGTTGCATGGAGTCGACTAACTAGGTATCCCCATATCATGATGCTTGTCTGAAGTTCCCAATGAGCACTGTGACAATTAGAAGACACCTATGGGAAGTGAATCTATCAGCAAGAAACCCCTGCAAAGAACAAAGTGCTGAATAGTAGTAAGATTGTTCTCTTTGGGTCCAAGGGCCACAGACAGTTTATCAGACACACACTGAATCTAAGCCACAGTTCACTCTTAAGGCAGTGAAGCATGGTGCTGCAAACATAATGATATGGGGATGTTTCTCTGGTGTTGGGCCTATATTTCACACACAAGGGATCATGGATCAGTTTCCCTATATCAAAACTCTTGAAGAGGTCATGTTGCCCTCTGAAGAGGAAATGCCCTTGAAATGTGTGTTTCAACACAACAATGACCCCAGACGCACCAGTAAATGAGCAGCATCTTAAGTTCCAGACCAATAATATTAAAGTTATATCAACCCCCTAATCCCATTGAAAACTTGGGTGACATCAAATAAATATTTCTGAGGCCTGAAGTTGGTCGACTCAATGCACCACAGACATGAAGCAGTTCTCCAAACTGTGGTTATTCAGGTAAATGTTTTAAGATTTTTCACTTTATACTGTAAATATTTGAGTTTGTAAATAAAAATGCAGGCACTGCTGTATCTTTGAACAGCCTAATCTACATTTTTCTTCATCTTCTGTGAAAATGGTTTTAATTTAGGATATAAAATGCAGTGTTTCCAATGCATTGAAATAAAATGATTCTAAGGATTTTTGCTTTACTCACATTTTTATACACATTGTTATATTGAGTCCAGCCGGTGTGATGTAGAAACTTGTCACAAACACTGAGAGTGGACTTTACAGATGAACAACACGTCTCATGCAGGTGCTGATAAATGAACAAATTCCTTCTTATTTATGTCATATCATCCATGATTTGTTCTTATTTTGCTTGTATTGATTTCTGGTATTTGCAGAGAACATGTTACGAGTGGTCGAGACTATTATTTATTCATTTTATTTGAATTCTCTTTGATTTCATTTAACAGTATGTAATTCACTACTACTGAAGATCTGCTTACAGCTTTGTTTTGAAGTCTTCAGCAACATCTATTCCTTGAGAAACGTATTAAATAAGTGAACGGTTAAGCCAAGACCGCCCTCAAACCTCAAATTTGTGAGCCTTGTCCTCTCTCCCAGAGACCCTGGAAATGATCGTTACACTAAAAAGCACTCACATAAAATGCATCCCCTTCCTGAGTTTCCAGGTAAATCGCTGTGCAGTTATCAGCTTAGTCAGGGAGGACAGTGGTGCTGCAGGAGAACAGCGAGAGGCCGGAGCAGCAGCAGGAGGGAGAATAAACACAAAAACGTACAGGAGACAAAGCATGTCTGTGGCGGGGAAACAACTCGATGGAGCAAAGGAGGAATAGATGTGAAAGTCTGAAATTCGATAAGGAAAAGAACGCCTGGAGTCTTCCAGCTATTAATAAAATATGAGGGGGGCGTCTGCCACGCGCTCCTCATTTGGAGACACAAACTACACCTCATCAAGCGAGACACCAGGGAGGCAGCAGCACTGAGCAGCTGCAGCAGTCTGGCTGAGTGCAGGCTAACACCCATCTGTCCCTCTGCACAGCACATAATTATTATGATGTAAATGTAGAAATTATTATTTAATGAAAGGATGAAGGCTGTAGGAATATCAGGCATTATAATGCAGCACTCTACTTAAAGGACAGGTTCGCAATTTTTTTAAGTCTGTGTTTAAACGGCAGTGAAAGAGCTTTTCCGTGCTGTAAACATTATTTCTGTTCATTCTGGCTCTTAGAAGATCCTTCAAATGTGTTTTTAATGCAGGTGTGTAGAAACATGGCCGTGCTACAGGGAGACCTGCTCCCCATCGGCTCAGTTTAAGCTAATAAAGAAACAGTCATTCTTATTATGATAGAATTATCTATTAATTAAAACAGAGTCTCTTCTGAACCAAAACTCCTGGACCAATCAGCTGCACTTTGGTCTGAAATAGACGTGGACTTGATCTGGATCAGACTGGACTGTGGTTCAGTCGAGTGTGAAGGCATTTTTTGGGTTGGAACAATTACAAGAAGAACAACCATGGTGCAAGCATCATGATATGGGGATATTTCTCTTGCTGGTGTTGGGACTATGTATTGCACAAAAAGGATCATGGATCATTTTGCCTATATCAAAACACTTGAAGAGGTCATGATGCCATCTGAAGAGGAAATGCCCTTGAAACGCACCAGTAACAAGCAGCATCTTAAATTCCAGAACAACAAAATTTCAACAACAAAAAGTTCTTGTGTGGCCAACCCCATCCCTGGACCTTAACCCCATTGAAAACTTGTGGATCAGAAATATTGTTTCTTCCAAGTCTCTTCAGAAGCATTTAGATGCATTTACACTGAGCTCCTGAACCAAAACTCTGGGACTAATCAGAAGAAAAGAGGTGGTCCGGATCAAACTGGACTATGGTTGAGTTGTAATGTGAGGGCATTTTTTGGGCCAGAACAATTACAAGAAGAACAACCAAGAAAATAGGAAAAATTAAACCAGAAAAATAAAAAATAGATGATTCAGCAGCTTTTTCTTGCTGCCACTAATCTCTCTCTTCATTCGTCCTGTAGCTCAAATTCTGCTGCTCTCTCTTTTCATTTTCTCTCTTTCTCTCATAGTCATTTAAAGTCATGTATTTGAGCCAATAACTTTACTTTGAACCTCATCAAAGATGATGAACTCTCTCTCTCTTGTTCCGCTCTGATCAGTCTGATCGTGATTGGCCACTGAACCATCACATCGAGTTTTATTATTTGCAAAAGTTGATTGCTGCCTCATCCATGGATCTATAAGGTCTGAACTTTTGCCAGAAGACAAGTTTTTACATTATATCAACAGTCCCATATTATTCACTTTTCCTGAGTTTTTGAAGCTGTGATATCACTAATTAGCCTGGATAATTAGCCTGGATAATTAGCCTGGATAACACCAGACCTCATATCAGTGTAGATTGATATTTGGCCTGAATTGTTCGTATTGGACGTGTGGTTTATGAAAGCGTCATTAATCGGGTGCTATGAATATTTATTTAATGCGTCTGTACGTAGCTCAGAGCCAATCAGATCAAACACACCCGATGACGTACAAGACTGAACTGCAGAGTGAAGTGAATTGGTGTGCAGTATACCCAGGCTAATCACTACGATTTGTCTTTTAGGAACCAAATACCGTCTCAATATAGTTTTACATCTCCTCTCTCTAGTTTCTCTCTGGAGCTCTAGAAAGAACAGGTGGTTTTGTGTCATATTCATGAGCTGCTCCTCTGATCCTCTCAACACTGAGACCCTCTTATAATTAAAGAGATATTAAAATCTACTCTTCTATCATATGGGACCTTTAATGGTTGCTGCTGATGTTTTTCTTCTGTTTCATTTTCATCTTAAATATTTTGAATATTTTGTGTTTTCTGCACAAATTACAAACTTTTCTTGACTTTTTATACTTGTATAAGTTCACAGACTCTACATGATTTATATGTAATATGTGGAGTAGAAGTATAAAGTATAATAAAACCTCAACTACTGTATTACTTTTTTTGTAGTTGTGTTTTTTGATAAAAGATATACAATTTAAATATTTTATTTATTAGTCTTCAGACTAACTTTCAGTGAAGCTTCATCTGAAGTAAACAAAAGATATTAAAGAAAACAGTGTTTGCATCAGCAACATTCTCAATGTGAGAAGCTATTTAGTCGTAGTGCTGATGCTAACAAACAGGCACGGTTTGCCACGGGCTGCTGTGTGCAGTGAAGGAATGGAGGAGGAGGAGGAGGAGGAGGAGAAGGAGGAGGAGGAGGAGGTGGTGGAGGAGGAGGAGAAGGAGGTGGAGGAGGAGGAGGAGGTGTGGGGCTGTTGCTTAGGCTTGAAGGGAACTTGTTTCTTTTTTCTTATTAACAGTCAATAACAGAAATGAGTCCTTCAAGACCTTTCTGCTTCCGCAGTGATGATTTCTTGAGCTGCTTCCAAAAAAATGCAGCCTTGTAGTCAAAGGTCACTGAGTAATGATTGAATGCAAATCTAAGAAAGCAAAGGCAGAACATAAAATCTGAGGTCACTGAGTTCCTTTGAAAATAAAAACACAGAAACTCATATTCAGTGTTTAATGTATTAGTTTCTGATTGCGTAAACACTAAAATTAAAAGGAACAAACGGAACACAGATTGTGAAACCTTGCACTTACGAAGCAAAAGTTCAGCACAGATGTTTTCATTCTTTATCTTTATAACATGTTTTAGTGTTTTATATTGATGTTAATGCAGATTTAACATTCTCCTTAAAAACGTAGTAATTGAACCTGACATTTCAGGTCTGTATCCACAGATTCTGCACTTTATTTTGTAGTACTATGGACTTTATTATTTTTGTTGTGGTTTTCTTATGGTAAATATTGCATATTTTACAATATATTTTACAATGCAGCACAGTTTAAGTAGCTGAATGGATACGACTCACTCTTTATAATATGCTATCGATGTAATGTAGCAGTATATTTCATTTTGCTTTTAATATTTGTTGTTTGATCTGTGTAACGACTACAGATGGAAATTAACGGTTCGTTAAATCTGACGCAACCATTGTTTTATTTATTCTAACTGATCAATGTAATTGCACAATGTCCTTTTATGAACTGAATAAACTGAGCTAGGACTAAACTTGGAAAACATTAAACATATTTCTCTGCATTAGACACAGAAATCTATCATGATGTCAATTCTTTGCCATTTTTAAACTCTAGATCTGAAAAATACAGGAAGAGCGGTCGGCAGAGGAAGTGATGGACCAGGAGACAAAGAAGATGCAGGGATGGATTTGTAATGCATGTCTGCTCACAGAGAATATTGTCTCTGATGTGGAACAGATCCAGCTCCATGAACAGATGATTAGGTCAAGAGATTTTGTCTCCACAAATGTTGGCTGTGGTGTTCTGATTGTAAAAGACAAATGTAATTTACTCTAACAATATCTCTGAAAGTCAAACCCAAACTCTATCAGTAGAAAAGCAGAAATCTTCATCTGTTTTAGATGCACACAGCAGCATGTAACTGAATGAATGAGTCAGATCATATGAAACGTGTGTGTGTGCCTTACCGTCGCAAAGGTTTTTAGTGAACATGATCATTTTTTTAAGTGTCTGAAGCTTTTTCCTAGACCTGTTGTGTGAATTGAAAAAATCTGCCCTGTTTCCAAAATTATGTTTAACCACAAAAAGCAACAACTGTAAAATCGAGAGTGAATGAACGTTTAATGTCTTCATTACCATCAGACTTCAGGATCTGTTTAATCCCAAACCTGTGGAGCTTCTCTTTGGAAACACTGACACCATGTGGTGATGTGAGAAAGTACAAGACTGATTGAGTGGTGAGTTTTGGGGAAATAAGCAGACTTCCAGTGCATAGATGACTTTGAAGATTAGTAAAAGATAAGTACACAACAAATACATACAGTGGTGTAAAAAGGGAAATACCTTCCTCTGAAATGCAGCCATTCCTTGTGATTCCAGCTAGTATTTATGTACAGAAACACAGAAAGGAGGTGGAGCTGCTTCTCATGTCTTGTGCAGCTTTAAGAACCAAAAATCATCTCAATATAACTTTGAGGCAGACATTAAACTATACATTTCTTCTATGGGACCTTTAATAAAAGCCTAACTAGGACTCATGTTGCTGTTAGAACTAAAGAACATTATCATTACCTGCAAATAATAAATTGCAGAATACGGTTTGTTGTCAAAATAGAACACATACTCATACTAATCTCACTTCTCTAGCTGTTTAACTCTTAGATATTCAACTTTTAGTAGCACTGCTGCACCATCTCTGATGCTGCAGGCTGCTCAGCAGCTTTGTTGCTGTCCCAATCAAACTTTAGGCTTTCACCGAACAGTGAAAGTTTGCTCTTCAGCCTGATTTGCAGAGAAAAGGTCATATACTTTGTTAAAAACTCCTGAGTATATTGAAAACCGGTTCAGTGGTGGAGTGTCCACCCTGAGACTGGGAGGCTTGGAGTTTAATCCCTGGCTGGGTCTCAGTATTCAGGGTTGGACATGGAGGGGGGTCACCTAATGATTCCCAGGTATGGCAGGTATGTGATCTCCTATCTCAGGATTAATAAAGTATGAGGGGGAAAAAAGAAAATATACACAAGATATTTTCCTCGCTGTAATCATTCCTCCTCTTCATAATTGATTAGGTCAGGTCTCCAACCCTGGTCCTGGAGATCTACTGTGGCTGCAGGTTTTTGTTCCAAACAAGCAGGAACACACCTGATTCTACTAATGAAGCTCCATAGCAAGGGCCCTAATGGTTGATTAGTAGAATCAGGTGTGTTCCTGCAGCCACAGTAGATCTCCAGGACCAGGGTTGGAGACCCCTGGATTAGATCATCCAAATGTGCTTTCAATGTAAGTGATAGAGGACAAGATCCATGACGTGTCTACATTTACAAGTAGATGTGAAGCTGATAGGAGGCTTCAACACGCTGAGTTAGTCTCATCAAGTAGATATGCGACACATTTACAGACTTGGAAGTGTTTCCCTGTAGAGCTGTGGTGAAAATTGCAACAAAAAGAGAGACTTTGGCACTAAAATGCATTTGTTGACTTACACCTACTGGGTTTAACTCATTTATTGTTTCCTGATCACACCTGTGACTGTCGATTTAGCTGCTTTCCCTTAAGAAGAGGTGGTAGACATCACCATGGAGTAAACTTTGTTGTAAATCAACATCTGCTCAACTTGCAGCAGATGTGTTACTTTAGCTATTTAATTATTATATAGTAAATAAACTTTATTTTCTTCCTGTTCCCTGGTTGTTTTTGGGGACGTAACAGTCAGTATGAACAGTGATTTATTTGTGCAGCTTACTGCTGTTTTCTGACGTACTGTAAAAATGTAACTGCTGGATTTGAGGTGTCTCCTGCTTCACTGTAAAGTGTCTGTGTTTGTGCCCTGCAGGCTTCACACTTCCTGTTGCAAACCAGGTACAGATAACAAATATGTCTGCATTCAAATATGTTCAATTTGAATGCAGAGAAATCATCATTCTACACAGTGAAAAACACATTTTAACTGGATATTCTTAAACTTTTTAAATGCAAAAGCAAAATAGGCTTATAAAACATGTAAGATGTGATTAATTCATTCTTCTCTGAACCACTAGAATGATACTGTGAGTGAATTTCATCTCTTGTGGTATAAATATTTTCTTTCTCCAACAAATAACCTTGTTTACTTCATCCTCTTTCTCTCTTATCTGATCCTCAGCCCCTTGTTTGTTGATTTTCCACTACGAGTGTTGATGACTTACATATTAACTCACATATTAACTGTTCTGACTTGCAGCCAAACCAAAGTGACTTCCAGTGAGAAATGCTTTTCCTGTTGGTCCTTTTGTTTTCTCCCCCTGAACCTGCCGCTGTGTTGCCGTGACGACAGCTCGACATCCCTGCTCCGCCGAGACCGAGCAGGATGAGATCCCAAGCCGCTCCGCTGTATGTGTGCATTAATTCATCACTCTGAACTGTGATCATAACAAAATCAAACATCTTAAAGGAACAGAGTGACAACGGTGGACAAAGTACTCACATCCTTTAATTCAGTAAAAACATACAAATACAATAAAAAGCACAAGTACACATTATACAGACTGTATTTGTTTTTCTCATAAGCATATGAAGGCTTTTTAAAGATGTTGTATCACATGTTTGTTTAATACATGTTATAAAGCATCTTTTTCACAAATAAAATAATGGCAAATAAAAAGTCAAACTGTATTGTTTGAGGTTAAATCTGCATCTGAAAAGTAGATAAATGTGTTAAATGAATGTAGTGGAGTAGAAAATACAGTATTTCCCTCTGGAATGTAGTGGAGTGGAAGAATAATGTAACATCAGGTAAAATATCAGGATAGTACTTGAGTACGTCTGCTTCATTATAAGCCTTTATTCATTTTTTTTTACATTTAGTATTGAATCAATTAAAAGGTCCTGGAGTCTAAGTAAGGAGCCGGCAGTAAAAACTTTAAAGATCCTGGTTTGCCATCAAGTCTCTGAGATAAAGCATTAACCCAGTATCTGTGTTTAAACCTAAGCAAGCATAACACTTTGTTACCGATTACTGTTGATTAAACAAAAACACCCTTATATACTCGCCACAGAGAAAAAAGTATCACACCAGAAAAATGTTATTGACTGTTTCTGGTTTTAACATCGCCTTCTTTCCACTTTCTAATTGTGTAGTGGCAGTAACACCTGTTTGCTTTCATTACTTCACAGTTTAAACAAGATAAGAGGCCCCAGAGCCGCGGCCGGCTGGGTGTGACGGCCGCTGTCGCTCCGAGGGCAGATGGCGACATGTCAGTTCACCACAGGACGAGCAAGAAAGTGGCCTGAAAGGAACTGTTGACTTTTCTGCTGCTGCAACTCACACCCTGCATTCATGATGTCAGCCTTATCTGGACCGGCTGAAACTCAGGTTGCCTTCGTACGTTCAATTCTGTAGGAAAACGTTTAAAAGATATTAGCTACGATTGCACAACATCAAACATGGCAGTTTTCTTCTTGTTTATGGTCACTAAAACCTGCCCGACTGGGTTGACTCGTCGTAAAATGATGAAAGTGAAGATGTTGTGATAGAGAAGCTGTGATTTTGGTCTGATCTGGAAAAACAAGTAGTGAGATCCTTTACTTAAAGAGTTAAATATTATCAGCTAAATGTATTTAAAGTATTAAAGTCAAAGTATTTGTTGTGCAGACTAGTTTATATTATTATTGAGTATTATATTATTGTTTTTTATCACCAACAAACACATGAGAGCACAGTAATTGTACTTTGGGTAAATTAATAGTAAAAGTACTGCATCATAATATTTGTCAGCTTTCACAAAAATGTAAAAAGGAAAGTGATAATAGACCAGATAATAGACTTAAACAGCACCTTTTACACAGAGTGTAAAAAAATATATATATTTTTTAAAAAGCTGGAAAATAACAATGCCCTTAGTCACTTATCACCAACAATTAGTGCAATATTTAACTGTGATTTCTTGTGGTGAAATGTATAATAAATGTTTGCCTGTGTGTGTGTGTGTGTGTGTGTGTGTGTGTGTGTGTGTGTGTGTGTGTGTGTGTGTGTGTGTGTGTGTGTGTGTGTGTGTGTGTGTGTGTGTGTGTGTGTGTGGCCTGTAGTGGCCCAGGTACGCAGGATATTCTCGCTGGGTTTAAAGAGGGAGGAGATGAAGGGGAGGAATGAGAGGCATGGCAACACACACCTTATAAAGACAGACACACCCAGCTGTGGCCTCAGTTCAGCTCCAGCAGCAGCACCTCAGTGATCAGTGATCATGCTGAACCTCATCAAACTTCCACAAGTCTTCACCATCAATCAAGTGCCCAAAGTAAGTTCAACTTCACTGTATCTTTAATGGACATGTTAGGACATTTCAGTGTCAGGCTGAGTTTGGAGTCAAGCTAACAGTCCCTGGTTATTTTGAAGACAAGTCTTCAGATTCTTTCTTTATTTAACTATATAAAATACATGTGGTTGATTTCTCAGTTCAACTTGTGAGTGTTTTGCAACGGCTGGAAAAAACCTGGAGTGAAACGATTCTTTTGACACCTTTACTTTCAGTGACAATATAGATAATATGATATTAATTACAGTACTTGAGTAATTGCATCCAGAGATGATATCTCAACCTGCCAGTTCGTGATTCCCTTTCTTAAATGAAAACTGTCATAATACATTTTATTCATCGAGCATGTTCGAAGCTTCTCAAAGACACGCTTCAGAACAAGTTAAGCAACATTTCACTTGCTAGATCATTGTTGAGTTCACTGAGAATCTTTCGGTGTTTCAACGACAGACATTTTGAGAGACTCCTTCAGATTTCACTGATTATTCAAAATAAAAACTGGCCTAACCAAAAGTTTTGTCCCTCCAGGTTTTCCATGAGGACAGCATCATCTCCGGCTACCGCCACCCCCGCAGCTCAGCCACCGACTGCATCCTCAGCCTCTTCCAGCTGACCAATGAGACTCTGAACATCTGGACTCACTTTCTGCCAACCTGGTACAGCTGACACACATATTTTTCATGTTAGATTCATAAAGGTGTGTTTTCAGGTTTTATAGACAGACAGATGTTTCACACCTGTGGGCATCTGCAAACATATTTGACAGGGAGGTGACATTGATTGGTGCTCATACTAACACCACTGCACTGTACTTAAGTCAAATTGTACTTTAATTGACTATTTCAATCTGATTACTATTTTAACAACTAATTTTAATATTCTTACTGTTTAATTTGCCAAGCTTTTGTTTTCTTTTTAAAATAATGTGTTATACACCTTGAATTAAAGGTTCCTTTATAAACAATCTACATAGAACATGCAATACACTTTTATATAATATACTACGATGCAGTACTTTTACTATTAATGTACTGAAAGCATTAAAAGTTGTCTCCATATTGATTAGCTACAGTATTAAAATGCTCTGTGAGGAAAACAAATATGCTTTTACTTTTAAAACTTCAAGTTTATTTTACTGATAATTAAGTAGCATTTTCAATTCAGGAATTTTATGTTTTTTTTATTGAATATTTTTAGACAGTATTTCATCCTCTATTATTTCCTCTGCTGCCAAATCACTCACAGGAACTACAGTATTATTGGATTAAATAATAAAATGAGAAGTAGCAGCAGTTGTAGTAACTTAGAGTACGGACAGGTTTGTTTAGAAGTCATACGTCCCAGCAACAATTAAATCCACCTCCTGCAGTGTCACAGTGCTGCTCGGTTGGTGGTTGTAAGCTTAGCAGGACTCCAGCTGTTCAGTTGCTTCATTTTATTCATGCTTTACATGAAAGGAAGTCAAACCAACAACAAACCAGCCGGTGTTCTATTATAACAAGGACTGATGAAGTATCATTGAATATACAGTCAGGAACAACAAGTGACAGCTATAGAGTGTTCTCCGCTGAAAATGACCAAACTAAACAAGTCACAATGTATAAAATATGCCAGGATTTAGTTTTTAATGAACAAATAAATTAAAAGCTATCAATCAGTGATATCAACTACCACTAAAGGAAATTCTTTGGGGCCACAAACCAATACATAAAGTGAGGTCAGTGGCTCCAAAGGATTGATAGCAAAGACAGAATGTGGCACAATACAAAGCCTTCATCTGAGATACTGCAGGTTTCTCTTGGACACTGTGGAGGAAGCTGAAAGGTCACTTGGAACACTTGTGTCCTGGTGCAAAGGAAAATGTGTCTGTCAGAAAATCACCACAAGAGACTCAGCAACTGGTAAATGGTAAACGTCTGCATTTGTTTGGCACCTTTCTGTTCTTTTCAACCACTCAAAGCACTTTACACTACAAGTGTTCATACAGTGAAGGCAGTGCTGACTGCACATTAGGCTAATCATTCACACATTCACATCGATTGAAGCGTGGATTAAGTATCTAGTCCAACAAAATCACCTGGAATCAAACCGCTGATGTCACAGCTGTATGTGTTTCAAAGAGAAAACTGGACAAAAGAAGATCTGATTTTTCATGCTGTGAACCAGATATGGAACCAGAACCAGAGAAAGACCCTCTGCCTCCAAATGAAGCCATTGTTTGGTTGGACTTGCAATGAATAATTTATTAATAGTGCAGGATGCTGCACTACAGGATTTTATTTTTAAAACACAGTCAACACTGCATCCTTCAACGATGGACTCACACATGACGCCACTGCTGTGAACTCATTCCAAAAGGTATTTATATATCACGCATAGCAAATCACCCATGTGTCCATATTGTTGGAAAAAAACAAGTCATTTATTACATGATCATTTCTCTTTCAGGTTCTCCTGATGTGAGATGCACTATGTGATGGAGCTGCCTCCAGTACAACTATAAAAATGTATTTTTCTCCAACCTCAAGCAGCAGCTGCTGGATCTCAACACAATGTTTTTTTGCCACAAGCCACAGGAAGAACACGTGAGGATGTTGGCAGCAACTGTCACATGTCTATGGCCAGATCCAGCTTTCCAACTGGTGTGAGCACGGTGTGAGGAACATCAAGTAAAAAGAACGGCAAGAAAACAGCTTCAAACACTTTGATGCAGCCGAGATCAAGGACTACAAAGTGGAATTCACTCTATTGGACCGGCAGCTTCATTCAAACAGCCGACCATCGTCTAAAGATATCTACCAGGAGACGACAATGTTCCCTGAAGAAGAAAACATGGAGATATTACAGCTTCCACGAATCCATAAATCAACAAGGATGTTCACAATTCAGCCCATTTGTTCAAGTTATGTGGTTAAAGGATAATACGTTTCATCACATGTAACTTGTAGAACATAATTTGCTACATTTTGCACCAATTTCAATAAAGTTATTAGATTTAATTTATTGACTGTCCTATTTTTTAATAGGGACTATCCAATTTAACCACTGAATAACAGAGAAGCATTTATCAGAGTTACAACACTCAGCATTTCAGAGGCTGGAACTTACATAGAGATAAGTAAAGATGTGTTTTTGGTTCTATAGGTAAAATAAATGTGTTTTTATCTATGATGTGAATATAGAACCACACTGGTACATTTTACTAAATGACCAAACATTATGACCTGAAAAACGCTGCCACACCTTGTTGTTTTCTTAACATCTTCATGTCCATTCGTGGGTGAGACTGTAAATATCGGCACAACATAAATACAAGACTGTATTTCAAATCCAAACTCTGAGTTCAGAGCATCTATAGAGGATACTGCTCCCATGAGCCGTACTTCACTTCCTCCCTGCTGAGATGACAGTTGCTTTGACTTCAGGGTCCAGGGAAAATCTGTGTACTTGTGTGTGTGTGTGTGTGTGTGTGTGTGTGTGTGTGTGTGTGTGTGTGTGTGTGTGTGTGTGTGTGTGTGTGTGTGTGTGTGTGTGTGTGGGAGGATATACTAAGGCTTAATGCGTAGAACTACAAGCGATTTCCTAATGAGCAGTTCTGTGCTTCGGGCTTTCATATGACTTGCCACAATTAGTTAATTGCTCAGTGACGGGGAAAAGCACAAATAATGTTGATTTGCTAATGAAGTGTACTGAGACATGAAAACAGTGGCCACTATACACAAGGCAAAGCTTTTTTTTAAAAAAGACCTGTGATTATATAACACATTGTTCCTGACAAATACATGATTTAACAATTGATCGTTTTACTTTATTGTGAACATGACAGCGTTCTCCTGGCTCTTCCAAGGTTACCAAGTTACCCCTGTCTGTGTCCTCTGCTGTGATCTAGATCATCCAAACTAAGGCAAAAAGTTCTCTGTGGTATATATTTTTAAAACAGCTTATTCCATCTCTTGTAGTTTGTTACCATAAAATAGGAAAAAGCCTTATGGGAGCGTCTGGTGATACAAGACTCTGGAAAGTAGGTTTACAAATGTATTACAGCAGTTTCTGAGGACAATTCTTATGTCGAACCAAGGCTTTATTTTCTGGGTTATCCTCGCATGTCGTCCATTGTACTGGATCATGGGGGTAGGAAAACAGGTTTCAGTGACCATCCAAATTTGGCTCTGCCTGGATTGATAGTACAAAAGGTCCATTATGTTACTATGGATCATTTGGTACACTTTGAGTACAAGAGGTTTTAAGAGGTCTAGGTATTTTAAATGTACTTTAAATCTATACATATATTTTACTTACAAACCAGTTTCTCCTGGCAGGTACTTCCTATGGAAACTAGTGACGGTGGTGCTGATGCAGACAGCATGGCAGGACGCCTTCACTTGGCCTCTGGTGATTTTCCTTTGCTCCTGCTGCATTTATCCACTGGCATCCAGCTGTGCTCACACTTTCAGCACCATGTCAGCGCGGGCACGCCACATCTGCTTCTTCTTTGACTACGGCGCCCTCAGTTTTTACAGTCTGGGTAAGTCTCTGTGGTTCATGTGATGGACTAAACAAAATGTAAAACTAATGTCTGAGAAATCCTTTTTTTGTGTGTTTTGTGCACTGAGCCTTTTTCGTGCACAGTGTTGTTACTGAATGAATAATTAGACATCAAAACAGCAACAGCAATGGAGGAACTCTAATATACTGCACATCTCCACAGTAATGAGCACACATGCACAATTTGATTCCATCAAATCTCCTGTCTACTGCCCTGATCCATCCTTGTTGTTCATTTTAAGGCATTTTAAAAGAAAAGCACTGTTTTCCAACGATGATAACTTTAAACTTATTTAGAAATACACTCTATATGTTGGTTTTTGGTGCAATATCAACAAAGGTGTATAGAGGCCCATTTCCAGCAACTATCACTCCAGTGTTCTAATGGTACAATGTGTTTGCTCATTGTGTCAGAAGGATAATGGATGATTAGAAAACCCTCGTGCAATCATATCAGCACAGCTGAGCTGAACAGTTTGAACAGATGAAAGCAGAGTTTGAAGGGAAAAATTATTTCAAACCTTGTCAACTTGACTATATTTCTATTCGTTTTACAACTCATGGTAAAAACTAAAAATTTGACTTTTAAAAGACAAAACTAAATTATCTGGGTGACCCCAGACTTTTGAATGGTGGTGTATATAACTGTATATAAAACATGGTTTTGAAAGGTGAAAGTTGTTGACTTGTCCTCTTCAGGATCAGCAATCACCTACTCAGCCTATGTTTTCCCGGATAAGTGGGGGAACAGCCTCTTCCACCGATGCTACGTCCCCATCGCTGTGCTCAACACTGTCTTCTGCACCTCCCTGGCCTGCTACTCCAGGTATCGTCTGTTTTACACGGCTCCCTCCAAGTCTCAATGTTCTCTTTTAGAAAGAGAAAGAAACAAGTATTTAATTAGTGACAAGCTACTGTATCACTGAACACTGATCTACCTCCTGTGTTTACAACACATGTTATGTCTTTATCTGCTGAAACGATGCTGGTTTGATGCAGCAGAATAATTATTGTTCTTTCCTCTGTTGCTAAGGCTTGGCCTACCATATCTGCAATATAATGACAGCTTTGTAAAGAGGTAAAAGACAATGATTTTCTACAACCTTCTGTACTTCTTTGTTTCATTTCGCTATCTGAGGTTATTTTTATGGTGACAAAATGATGGTAGCCAAACATAAATCTGATTTCATTCTTTAAAAATGTGATTGTCCTCCTAGAGTCTCCATCCAAAGGACATTGTTCAGTAACATTTCTACATAAACATAGAACAAATAATAGAATTGGGTGTTACCCAACTGTGACTATAGATACCAACCCTAACACAGCGGCAAAACATGTTTTGCAGCATCATGACAGGCAGACACCATTGAAAGTTAAATAAGGTTCCATTGTTCTGAACATAGTGTTTCATCTATAAAGGAAAGCGTGTCACGTTACATCTGAAACAGAATGTCACAAATTCAATCAAATCCTTTGATTATCAACTTTTGATTTAATTATTTAAAGTGAATCAGGGTTTTTGAAATTGATTTGTGTAGCTACACTTGATCCACAGCATTTTGGCCGGCTTTTCATCTCAATTTTACACCTACAGTTTTGTTCTAGTAATTTAATTCTTGTACTGTTTTGATATTATCATATTAAATTACAGCAATAAATATTGATGCTGTGCATACTTCTTTCACAGCTGTAACCAGGAGAAAAAGAACAATTAATATAATTGTTGCTTCTTCTTTTTATATCAGATTCCCTGAGTGCCAGAGTCCAAAGTTCAGCAAAGTGCTCCGTGTTGTTGCGTTCGCCTACCCCTACCTGTTCGACAACATTCCTCTGTTCTACAGGGTAGGGCCACATGTGTACACTGAACGCATCTGTCTTCACATAATACACATATAAAAGGCTGTGTGTGTGTGTGTGTGTGTGTGTGTCGCTGTCATCTCGAGTCAAGAAAATATGTGGAGGCGTCACAATCAATTCCACATGGATTACTCAGTGTTAGCCAGTGAAGGGACAGTGTGTGGAGCCTGACCTTTGACTTAAGTTGTCCAAGCAACCGGTAATAAGACGGGCATGGAGAAGTGTGTGTGTGTGTGTGTGTGTGTGTGTGTGTTGTGTGTGTGTGTGTGTGTGTGTGTGTGTGTGTGTGTGTGTGTGTGTGTGTGTGTGTGTGTGTGTGTGTGTGTGTGTGTGTGTGTGTGTGATTTGATTGTTATCTACAGTACATGAAATGAGTTGTCAGTCATGAGTTGTTTGTTCCAGCTTTGCAGTGATTATGTAGCGTGGAGCAACAAGTGAAGGCTTGTTTTATAAAGTGCTGGGATAAATAGTTTATAGCCTTAGACTTGTGATAAAAAATAATGGTTTCCTAACATTTATTCATCACAATCATTTTAAAAGACAAATCTAGCCACAACCTTCGTTTTTTGGACTTTGTAAATGTTATACAGAATGATATTTGATTTGAATCTGGTCCCGTTAAAGGGGAAACTTGCACTTGTTCTGTTTCTATTGGTGGTCAATGTGTTGGCTAATAAACTTTCGGTTGTGAGACAATGATGCTCACATGTCAAATAACAGGATATACTGATCATGTGACCTTATACATCGGATGTCCTTTAGAAATAAAAGCCCCCCTTTCACATCCTGCTGTAACAACATAGATTTAGTGCTGTAATGTGGTGAATCTGCTGATGTTTCTCCAGGTGTTCCTGTGTGTAGGGGAGGGCTGTACAGACAATGATACCAACATTCTCCACTACAACCACATCACATTGGCTTTCCTCACAAGCTTCCTGTTTGCCACACATTTACCTGAGCGCCTGGCACCTGGCAGCTTCGACTACATAGGTAAGACCATAGGCTGAATATATATCATCTGACAAGTAGCAGACACTGAGTGAAGCCATTGTCTTTTCTCATTTTGTAGAGCATTTAACATCTTTAAATGGGTTCTAGACTGTAAATTAAGCAAATTATAATGTGATAATGGTGAATACTGATTTAAATTCACATTGATGTATCCTAATATGGTAATTAGTTAACTATTTTGATAATAAATTTATCATTTAAGTTATATATCAAGCAAAAATGCCAAACATTTGCAGATTCCAGTTTCTCAAAGGAGAATGACTTGCTGTTTGTTCTTGTTTTATATTTTTGTAAAGGGATCACCTCTGTATGGTGGCTGCAATGGCCCATAATGTTTTCATTAACAGAAACATGCTGCCAATTCAAAAACACATACAAAATTAAAAAAAAAACACAAAACTCCCAAACAAATGCAACAGCAAGACGCTGAAAATTCAGGAAACACAGAAGTGCTCCAGGCCTCTAAGTGGATGTTGAACATCTATTCAAGTAGCCGGGTAAATCTGTTGCTCTTTTATAATACTGTAAAATCCTAAGGTTAAGGACTAAATATAAAAAAGTGACAAGACATTTTTATGTCGCCTTTGAGCTCCCCTGGAGTCCTGGAGCACTTCCATTGTGTTGACTGGATTTGCAGCCACTTTAGGGGCAGCCTTTATTTCTTTATACAGCACATGTCTCAAACACCCTGCAGAGACAACAGACTTTAACTAATCAAAGATCGATATAGAAAAGACAGAGAATAGTACGTTAGAGAGACCAAGCTGTTACAGGGTATGCAGCACTAGAGTTATTACACTGATTCATTGAAAGTTCTCCAAAGGTTTCCAGCATGATGCATTCATGTGCACACAGCAGAAAGATTTTTTTTTTGCTCATGTGTCAGATTTGGATTTCTTCTCATTTGCATTGAACGGCATTAAATATTGTTAATGCATAACCACCACAGGACTTTTGCAATCTGTTTAAATGGGGCGGTAATGTGAATGATTTGCACAGTGGTGAAGAGTTGAATTCACTCTTATTATCTTCTCTGCTGCCTGAACTCAAACGTGACTCGACTGCTCCCTCTGCAGGTCACAGCCATCAACTCTTCCATGTGTGCGGCATCTTGGGAACCCACTTCCAGATGAAGGCTATCGAGCAGGACATGGTGACCCGACGGCCCTGGCTCCTGGAACACTCCATACCCATCACCTTTACCAACTCAGTGGGTGCAGCGCTGCTTTGTGTGGTGCTGAATCTGTGCGTCATCGTCCTCTTCAGTCTACCTCTCCTCTCAGCTCCAGTGTGTCAAGAAAAGAAACATGGTAAACCTCCCCAGACCGCATCAGCAAAGGCCTGCTGCTGCTGGTAATCTCCGACTTCAGACAGACTTGGACAAAAGACACAAATGAGTGTAAGAAATTCATGATGGACTTTTGTGACGGGCGACACGGTGGAGCAGGGGTTAGCACTGTTGCCTCAAAGCAAGAAAGTCGCAGGTTCAAGACCTCCTTGGTTCTGGGTCTGGGACCTTTCTGTGTGGAGTTTGCATGTTCTCTGCGTGTCTGTGTGGGTTTTCCTCCCACAGTCCAACCACATGCTGAGGTTAATTGGTGACACTAAATTGTGTGTGAGAGTGTGTGTGCCCCACGATAGGCTGGTCTTGCATGTAATGCTGTGACCCTAATGAGGAATAAGCAGGCATAGAAACTGACTGACTGACTGACTTCTGTGATCTAAGAGGAGCTGATATAATGGTAGTAAATCATAATGTGCAGTCTGCAATAAACTCATAGCGGTATTTGGCCTTCAGACATCACTGTGAGGTTAGATGTGACAGTAAACTGAAGATAAGGTCATAGTTTACACAGACATAGAATTGAAATATATTAAGATATTTGTTACCATAATATGTAATGAATCTAAATGTTTCTGAGGGAACTTTCTCTTACAAATGCTACAAATGTAGCCGATAAGCCAGGTTGCAATAATATTTATAGAAAGATTTTTTTCCTAATACCTCTGATTTCCACATGGGTATGAAGAGTTTGTAGAGCTGCAGGGAACAAGAATAATTTATGAGCGTGATGTAAACAGCCTAATGAATTGTATTTTACTGTAGAATTAAAACCAATGTTATGACAAAAGAGGAAAAAATATTTGGTTTTAATTTGAGTATAGCAATATAATTAAAATGTTATTGGTATAGTTTTTCCTCAGTTTGCTTTGGCACATTTTTTGAAGCATTTTTAAAGATCTCAGCACTGATGAGTCCTTAGTTAAGACCCTAACTCACTCCAAACCTTTGATTCATGTTTCAAAGTTACTGTGCAAATGAATAAATCCTTGCAACTCAAATAAAACATTCCTTTGACATGGTATAAACCAAAGTGTATAAACAATGTTTAGGTGTTTTGTTCACCTGTGTGTTTTCCTTAAGCATCTAGCATGGGATAAAATAAGAAAAATAACACAATAGTTAATTCCACAGATTCTACTCTATATGGATTACTGACTATTGCGTCATGAACCTAATCATATATAGAATGTAGCACCTAACCCTAACAATAACCCTAATAAATGTTATATTAATATTTTGTCTTGATTTATGTAATGTGCCTTGTGCTGAAGGGGCTGTTTATGGTTGGATATTTATTGATTTTCTGTTGTAGGATCTCCTGAAGCGTAATAATTTGAAGAAGGTTTATGATTATGTTTGGATAATATTTATATATTGTGCTGTTTGTTGCTGGGTTAACATGCTGGAAGTCAATGTGAATCTATGAAGGTTGTAAAGACACAAAATAAAACTATTTATTCATCCATTTATTCGATAATGGACTATTTCCAGTCTTGTTTTCACTGACACTGAATATGTTTCTATACAAGATTGTTATTGTTCTGATGCTAACTTACTGCAACGTGAACACTGCTCAGATGCTGATTTCATATTTCACTTTTTAAGGCAAAAGAGCAAAATATTTAAAGATATTAATTGTCTACTATTCCAAACGACATTACACAAAAATGGCTTATAGTTGAAACTAATTGCTGCCCCCTGATGTCCAATGTTTGATTTGATCCAGCACACAGCCGTCAAACGACGCGTGAACGTAGCCGCCATCTTGTGACGGAGTCCATTGAGGCAGTTAGTCTATCAACGACTAGAATCATCGTAACTCCGAATGTCCGAATGTCATCGTATTTATAACTTATCTTATTAAAACTCTCGCCTCTTTATTTTATCCTTTTATTTAGTTGTTTTTCATCTTGTTTATTCACTTGCCTGGTTATTTTATATCACATATGTTTTGTATCTTATCAATAAAGTTGCGAAAATAGAAAAAAATAACCGTTGGAGGCAGGACTTCCGCTGCTCACGCGGTGTCTATGGCCGGCTGTGATTGGCTGAAATAGCAGACGTCATCAACGACGGTTCATGAAGAGGGAATTTTTCAAATCGAGAAGAGGCGCTCTGTGTGGAGGAGAGGAGTCAACAACAATAAAACATGTATAGAGCCGGGTACGTATCACCGTGTTCTACACTGAACTCTATAGACAACTAACAGCTGCATTTAGGATGTGTTAAAAGATGATGTTTTAAGGAACAGTTACTATTCACCGGCCTTTGTTCTTTAGGAAAATAACGTTCGTTATGGTAGTGACGTTACCGCAGGTTAGCATGAGGCTAACGACGAGTACCGCAGGTGACCACAGGTGTTCTTGTCTTCTTCGTTATTGATACAGTAACGCTAACACCGTTTGTCTATTAAAGCTTAAATAAAAAGATGCTATTTAATTTGTCTTATCGCTCATTTAACGCCAAACGCTGCTTTGTGTTGACAAACATACGAACACCGAACACCTGTGAACAGTCTAATGTGAAGCAACGGGAACGAGTGGGCAAGTTTCCGGTGTGTGTGTGTATATATATATATACCTATATATGTATATATAGACACTTAACGTGATTTATGTGAGACATAATCCACATACAGAGCTCCTCCCGTGCAAAAAACATTTCAAAAGCGAATAAAATGCATCAGCAAATGAGTCAAATCCAGTAAATATCTTTTAGCATTACAGCCTTTTTAGTACCACACCAAGCTCAACTGAGAAACACAAAGATGGACTGAGGATACTAAAAAGACTGCAAATGTGTCGGGTATCAATTTAATATGATTAACTCAGACAGCTGAAGCCTTATACAAGCTTCACATTTATTTTGTGGATTTTGTCCTCCATCGCTTACATTAAAAGTACATTTGAAGGATGTCGGTTGATTTCAGAATGATTACAGCAAGGAAAACCTGTTACTGTTCATATAGACACCAGTCTGGAGTTTCTTTTAAATGATGGGGTTAATTGGTTATGCAGCGATCTACCACAAAATATCACAATGACTATCTAAAAGTATGTACTCACTGTATCTATGTTCTGAACTTTTGGCTTTGTAATTGTTTGGGCTTGGTCCTTTGTTTGACAAATCACTCAGGAAAGGAAAGACTCCTCGGCGGCCCGGCCAGAAGAAGGCATCAAACATAGAGAAAGATCCAGTTGGAGTAAGTGAACTCAGATTTTCACTCAATGAATCACACCACAGCATAAGTGGAGCGTGTTCTCATGGAATAAAATTAAGAAACACCCTAAAATAAACTGTACATTGTGCTAATCTACCAGTTGGTTCAAATGCATGCTATGAAGAAGTAGTTATGAATTTGAATTTATTTGAATATGGCTCTCAGAAGTGTTAAGAAAGCTCAAGAAACCAGAATTGTGCTGCATTCAATATGTTTTTAATTCTCTGTGTGTAGGTATGCTGCCGCATACGGCCACTTGCTACACAAGATGATGAATGTTGTATTGAGGTGATCAGCAACTCCACTATTCAGCTGCACCCTCCTGACGGCCTTAAAGCCAACCGCAATGGAGAATACAAAGGGGTAAGTCTATGCAGGTAATTGGAGCATGAAAGGCAAGCTGGCCATCGAGGATACCTGTAATTACCTGTCATATAATTAATTTCAACATGTGATCAGTTTTAAATGACAGAAAATCACACAGAAATTCAGAACAATAACATTTACGACGTCATAGTTTTATACAGCAGAGACCTGAGTTGTTTGCTGACACTTTGCAGGATTGAAATTAATCATGCAAATGTATATGGGTTGTATTTATTTAATTTCACACTTAAAGGAAATACATGAAATCTAGAAAGCATCTGGTGAATATTTGTCATACACTTAAAGGAATATACATTTTTTTATGCTGATTCCTTGTTCATATTTGGGAAAGTGTCCAGTCTTACAAATCTTTGTTGTACTAAATACCTTTCATAAATTTTGGAGTTTGGGTGACATTGTTAATTTTAGTAGAAAACCATGCATATGTTTTGTATGTTCTTTATTTCTTTATCCTGATAGACGCAGTACTCCTTCAAAAAAGTATTTGGAATCAATACCACACAAATGGAGCTGTTTGAGGATGTTGCCAAGCCTCTAGTAGAGGACCTCATTCATTGTAAAAACGGTAAGTGACATAAATGTAGAATGTACTTGTGATGGACGTGTTCTCTATGAGCTGAAGCTTAATGAATTTAATGAATCGAAACATTCATCAAAGATGGGTTGTTTATCCTGTGTTTAATGTAATTGTGGTATTCTGTGTTTGTAGGCCTGCTGTTTACGTATGGCGTTACAGGAAGTGGGAAGACCTTCACCATGACTGGCTCGCCTGGTGAAGGAGGACTCCTCCCTCGTGCCCTAGACATGCTCTTTAACAGTGTCGGGCCCTTCCAGGCCAAGAGATTTGTGAGACTTTTATTTGTTCACGTTGGTACCTAGTAAAACGGCGAAGTATTTGCAAAGGGGTGAGACTTTGACTTATAAGTGTTTGAATCTCCCTCAGGTGTTCAAGCCTGATGACAAAAATGGGATGGAGATCCAGAGTCAAGTCGATGCTCTCCTGGAGAGACAGAAACGAGACAGTCAGCCGTTAGTGCCCAAAACACCCTCCTCCAGGTAGTAGTTCCACCATCAGTTTCTGCTCTGTTGATGTTGCTGTCAACACTAGAAGGAAGTGAACTTAAAGTGGCTGCTATTCTTTGGATTTTTTTTTTTTCAGGCAGAAAGCTGATCCTGAGTTTGCGGACATGATCAGCCCAGAGGAGGCCTGCAAATCTGAGAACGTGGATGAAGACTGTTGTTACAGCATTTTTGTGTCCTACATCGAAATCTATAACAACTACATCTATGACCTCCTTGAAGATGCTCCATTTGACCCCATCAGACCAAAGTAAGACAATTCACATAAGCGTGTTGGAACACAGTGTCATATTGAAGAATTAGCTGTATAAAGCCTAGAACATGTTTTTGGTGCTTCTTGTATGAGATTGTGACTCTGAGTGTCCACAAATATCCTACTTCACCCTCAAAGTTACACCCAACTAATGTCCACTACCTTGCAGTTGTACAGTTTGTAACCACTGCATTGCCTGTTTGTGTTAATAAGTGTATTCAGACCATGTTTTATTATTATTTTTTTGTAGTTCTGTGTTGACAAGACACACTTTTATAATCCTGTCTCTGCTAGGTGGCTTGGTGGAGGCACACCTGTACAGAACACTGAGTTCATGTATGTGGTCGATAGAAATACATAAATCCTGATTATTTGTAGTTGTAGCTTGGCTGTAGCGGTGTTGCATAGACCATCAGTTGACTTCCATATCATTAATCCAAAGCCCTGTAAACAGCATGATATTTTAGTAGCTTTGTGTTTATTCTGGTGTCTTTTAGGACTTTCTAGGTGTCTTTTAGGCTCCCTGCTTTTACTGTAAGGTTAGGGCTGGGCAATGTTCTTTCTTTTTCCCAATTTTAATTAATTTTTTTTCCCTTACAGTTAAATATCAAAATATTTCTTTAGATGTTGCCTTGGTCTTTTTGTTTTTTTTGAGAAAAATCAAAACAAAGCCAGGTTTATTTTGAAAATTGTAAAATTTTAATTTGAGGCTCAATCACCCAACCCTTCTGAGAAGTTCCTGAATGGCTCAAGCTTCTATGTAAACCCAGCGTGTTCATGTCTCCCTGCGTTGTTTGTTACTTTGATGTTGACTCTACCCAACATCAAGTATTTATAATTTTAGCTTTGCTGATTGTCTTAGTAAAGAGATCATTGTTGAGATGTCTTAATGTCTTTCAGACCACCTCAGTCCAAAATTCTGCGTGAAGATCAGAATCATAACATGTATGTGGCCGGCTGCACAGAGGTTGAGGTTAAATCCACAGAGGAGGCTTTTGAAGTCTTTTGGAAGGGTGAGTGGTGATAATAACTCTTCCTTATAGCTCCATTGTATGTTATGTTATGTCTGTTCCTCTAACATGCAGCAAAGAGTTCTTCTAAATGTATAAACTGTACAAACTGTACATGTATAAACTCAGGAGGCAGTGGAAGCTGCTGATAAGCAGCAGAGCGATTTTAACATATAGCTTCTGGTTCAATTGACTTTTGTCAGCTTTCATGTTCAATCATTTCCTTTAGATTACCGGTTAAATTATTTAGTAGTAGTAAGTTATTATAGTCCTTCTTAACAATTGTCCATAATGAATGCACATAGAAATGAATAACAATGAGGCATTAAATTAAAGGGTAAAAAATAAAATTGATCAAAAAGCTTAAACTTATACCTCCCCATTTTATATATGGTAATCTTCTTTATGGGCAACCCTTTTACTACTAGAGTAAAGTTGTAACAAAAGACTCACCAGAAGAAGAGGCTTTATATTTGTTTACCACCTTATTTTTTACTCCACAACTAAAACAATACACTTGATTTGATCTATATTCTTATCGTCACATTCTGTATTAATGCTGTTTCCAGGACAAAAGAAAAGGAGGATAGCCAACACGCAACTCAACCGTGAGTCCAGTCGCTCCCACAGCGTGTTCACTGTGAAGCTGGTCCAGGCGCCTCTCGATGCTGATGGGGACCACATTCTACAGGTGACATGCAGCTCTAAAATTATACCCTAATTTTTCCAATTTGCTATGTAAATATGTGTCATTAGTTTGCTTTAAAGTCAACCAATTCAATGCTGATAGTCTCGTATTGTATTTTAGGACAAAAATCAGGTGAATGTGAGCCAGCTGTGTTTGGTCGACCTGGCAGGAAGTGAACGCACCAGCAGAACCAGAGCAGAAGGCAGTCGGCTCCGTGAAGCGGGTCAGTTCTTTCTTATCATTATCCCATTATGTAGGTTTGGGTAATAACCAAATATATAAACATTTAGATTTTGTACATCCCATATATCCCAATATACATTATCATGAATGCAAAATTTTAAAAATATAATTAAACCACAATATAATTGTAGTGTTGTACGTTATTATATTCCCTGCAGCCTTGATTTAAAATCCCTGTGTTCTCTAGGATTCTGATACTGTAAATACTGGATGCTGTTTAACCATAAATTTTTGAATTGCACACAAAAGGGGATACGATATAGAATAAGCAGTGACATGAAGCTTCAACCCACAACTGGACAGACTGTGTAAAACAAAAAATTATTATAATAAAAAACATACTAGTGTAGTGATGTGTCATTTGCATCTTTACAGGTAACATCAATCAGTCTTTGATGACGCTGCGAACATGTATGGAAGTCCTGCGTGAGAACCAGATGTGTGGAACCAATAAGGTTGTTGTTGTTTTTTTTAAGCATTTATCTGTTTTCTGTCTAGATAGATTATTATTATTAACAGCAGTTATTTGCAGTATATGCAGTTTTACTGAGCCTCTTTCTTCCAGATGGTGCCATACAGGGACTCTAAAGTGACACATCTATTTAAAAACTACTTTGACGGAGAAGGAAAAGTCCGGATGATTGTGTGTGTCAACCCGAAGGCTGATGATTATGATGAAACTATGGTAGGATATGACATTTATATCATCTTATAGCTTTAATTTTATTTGCTTTAATGGAAGAAAATGATGCTGCTCATGCAGCCAGAAACCAGAATCTGATCTGATGTCAATGTTCGTCATGATTTGTCGAAGAAATGATTGTGTTGCAGTGCCCAGCTGGGTGCTATGAAAAAAATCAGGTGTTTTATTAGTGTTTTGCTGTTTGTGTTACAGCTGGTGATGAGGTTTGCAGAGATGACACAGGAGGTGGAGGTGGCGCGTCCGGTTGACCGAACGATCTGCGGCCTCACTCCCGGACGCAGACAAAGAAACCACGCGCTCAGAGACGAGCTGTCTCGTCGCCTGGAGGAGCGAGGAGGCCCTATTAATGCTAGTAGGTCACCCTCTGTAACGCTGTCATTCTGTTATTTCTACATGGCCGATGTAACGGTTTTTAACGGTATGTTTCTGATTCTACACAAACTGTTCCATAACCTGCTCTAATTGCTGCAGTGGATGAGCCTGTTCTCCTGAACGAGCTCATCGAAAGCCTTCCAGCTCTGCCTCCATGTGAGCTGGTGGATCCATCAGACGATCAGACGCTCGCCCGTATGATTGAGGTTCTGGAAAGGAGGCAGCGTGTTCGTCAGAAGATGTCAGAGCAATTCAACAAAACTGGTAGACACCCATTTAATATGCAATAAATGACACTCTGTTTTACTACATATTTATTAACCTATATGAAGAATATAAACTGAAAAAGGTACAGAGTGTGAGTGCTTTACATATTGTAACTTTGAACTAGCATTTTAAAGTTTTCAAGCCAAATGATTAATTGTTCATTTAATTTCTGCGTTCTTCTGCAGCCAGTTCCATGATGTCTGTGCTCCAGCAGTTTGACAGTCTGGTTGGAGCTAAGGAGACTTTCATCCAGGATCAGCGAAGCAAACTGAGCGAGAAGGACAAAGTTCTCATCGGCCAGAGGGCGGAGATCGAGCGACTGGAGAAGAATTCCAAAACGCTAGAATACAAGGTGTGTTCTCCTCACTTCTGCAACTTCTTAAACAACAAAAATAAGGACCTTAATTCACTGAGGTGCAGTAAACTCTGTATTTAACAAACTCATAGAAAACTCATACAAACTCTCAGTTTAAATGGAAGCTAAACACAATTCTTCCATCTCTTCAGATTGACATCCTGCAGAAGACAACTGACGTGTATGAGCAGGACAAACGCTCACTACAGCAGGAGCTGGAGACTCGGGCTCAGCGGCTGGAGAGGGAGCTGTCAGAAAAGAGGCGCATGGAGCAGCGCATGCAAGGCATGGTTACTGATGCCAAGCTTAAGTGGGAGAAGGAGTGTGTAAGTGGAATTAATAATAGACTTCTATTTGCTAATATTGTGTGGTGGCATCCATCATCACTGCTTATTTTCATTAGTGATTAGTCTGTCAATTATTTTCTTGATTAGTCGTTTGTTATGTAAAATTTCCATAACAGTTAGATGTCATATGATTAAAATATTTTTTTATGCCAGTGAACCTGGGTTCCTTGATTATGGAAATAATCATAATCAGGAATATTTTAATCAATATTAAAATCATGATTAATCAAACGCTTATTTTTCAGTTCCACAATACATTTATTCAGCATGAATGATGTTGTGGTTTTGTTTGTTTTGGACAGCGGATGTTTTTTTTTCCAGATATTACCTTACAGCAAATCTCGCACAATATGTCGCTTCTGTTCCTCCTCGGATTCTTGAAACCCAAAGTCTTCCCATATAAGAACTTTTCTGACCCTTTTTCTTGACCAAAAACCTTCCCTCTGCTATATATATGGGCCAAAACCACAGCAGATGCTTTTCTATCATTTTCTTTCTATAAAGCACTTTTTTATTCTGTATTGTTAATTAAGAATTTAAAACCCCTCTTTATATCTTCTCTTGCATTGATATTTTTTTGATAGGTTACCTTACAAAGTCAGGCGACACGGTGGTGCAGGGGTTAGCGCTGTTGCCTCACAGCAAGAAGGTCACAGGTTCAAGACCTCCTTAGTCCTGGGTCTGGGACCTTTCTGTGTGGAGTTTGCATGTTCTCCCTGTGTCTCTGTGGGTTTTCACCAGGTACTCCGGCTTCCTCCCACAGTCCAAAAACATGCTGAGGTTAATTGGCGACTCTAAATTGCCCATAGGTGTGAGTGAATGGTGTGTGTGCCCCACGATTGGCTGGCGACCATCTGGGGTGTATCCCTGCCTCTCGCCGTAACGCGCTGGGATTGGCTCCAGCAGACCATGTGACCCTAATGAGGAATAAGCAGGTATAGAAAATGACTGACTGACTGACCTTACAAAGTCAGTTTTTTTCCAGTTTATTACAGAACAAAACATGCTTTTGTTAATAAAACATGAATTAAATCTTGGAGCTGTCACGACGTCTAAATGTCTTTAATCAGGAGAGGCGAGTGAACGCTAAGCAGCTGGAGATGCAGAATAAGTTGTGGGTGAAGGATGAGAAGTTAAAGCAGCTGAAAGCCATCGTGACAGAAAGCAGCAGCAGCGGCGGTGTCTGTCCCTCTGAGCGTCCCTCCGGACGTCCAGAGAAGCCGGAGAGACCCTCGAGGGAGAGAGATCGCAATGTGGGCCAGAAGAGGTCTGCCTCTCCATCGCCACTTCCTGTGAGTCATTTACTCTATTTTCCATCACTCTGGGAAACTGAATTTACCTTGAAAAGGTTGCATGCTACTTAATTTGTGATAATCTTTAACAGCAATTCTCAGACATGTCTGCTTATTGTGATCAACAGCTTCTTTTCTATACGTTTACACTGTATTTATGTCATTCTGGAGACTCTTAACACACACAATGCTTCGGCCTCGTTTCCTTGCCACTTTTCAGGACTTCAGCCAAACTCCTTCCTGCCAAAATCCAGCCAGTGTTAGGGCAGTTCAGGACTCCACCTCTTCATCCTCCTCCTCCATCACTTCCTTTTCAGCTTATCCTTCAGTAGCCTCCTGTATCTCAGAATGGGAGCAAAGGTTCCCTGTAGACTCATACAGCCAGGGTAGACACTTTGGGACCCCCCAGTACAGGAGCAGGACTCCCGCCCCGTACTACGGTACCAGCAGTGTGGGTCGCAGGAGAGGCCAGCGCTGGGCCCCAGACCCTGAGGCCCCTGATCTTGTCTATGAGCTCGACCTAGAGGCAGGCACAAGGGTTAGTGTGTGTTTGTGTGTGTTTTATTAGACTCTTAAGGACATATGTAGATTCCGTCTAGTTTTGTTCCTGAGCTCTCGTAGTTTAAGCTTTGCTGTAGTAGAACTGCACCCGTAGTGTTGTAAGTATCTGCTTGTTTAGAATTGCATCAAGTAGACGTGCTGCATTAGTGTTAAATAGTCTGTCATATCCTGATTTATTCCATCTGTCATGCTTAAACCCTCTAGATTTGCATCATAAGCCTTTTGAGTCTTGTAGTGCGTGTCCATTCTTTCTGTTGCAAACCGCTTTCTGAACCTCTACAAGGATTTCCACTGCACAGTAGTGTCACAGATTCTACAGACATGTAGCCACACTACTTGAAAACCTGCAAAAAATAACAAATAATCTTAATAATCAACAAAGGTTTGTGTGGCTCCTCCTCACACATTAAGATTAAAGGGAGACTTTAATCTTAAAATGAATTTCTTGTGTTCCTTCCAATCGGAATTTTGGAATTCACAATAGTTGAAAATACACTTAAACCGTCCATTTTTGTGAATACAGAGGGTTTTGAGTGTAAACTGATGAGCCTCTGACTTCACTGTCGTTTTAAAACCAGCATCAGTCGGCTTGTGCTTTAGAATAGATCTTTCAAAACGATCTAAACATCTTCCTCCTTCTGCTTTGCATGTTCATTTTTATCAACTCCTGGGCTGCTTTCCCTGCAGTAGCTTGTTTTTATAGACGCTGAAAAAAAACAGCTGGAAGTTGAACTGCAATGATTGTTTTATTCCTTGGACAATTGATAAAAGGATTAATTGAATTTTAAATACACGGAATTAAGTCTTCCCTTAAATATAATAATGAATGTGTTTAAAACCTGACGCTCTTTGACTTCCAGTTGTAGTAACTAAACAACCCTCTAACCTCAACCTTCACTATAAACCTCGATAAATGGTCTCTGCTGGTGTTACTCGTGAATAACTTCCTGGTTTGTCTTTCTCACACTGGGATCATCAGACGGCTGCGCCAGTTCGTCCAATGCACAGGCGCTCACAATCTGCGGGTGGGGAGAAATGGGTAGACCACAAACCTCCTTCTAATTTGGACCTAGGCACTGTCATGCAGCCAATCATACCCAATGCAATCAAGGTGTCGACCCCGAATGAGAAAGCTCTGTCTAAATGCCAAAAGTATGTGCTTAGACATCAAGAGCTTGCCTCCGACGGGGAGATCGAGACCAAGTTGATCAAGGTAAAATTACATAATTGCTTAAATTGACACATCTGATTATAGTTGCATGAATTTGACTTGGACTTAATCACCTTCTATTTGATATCACACTGGGATCCTGATTTAATCTAATCCTTTATTGCTGCGTTTCTTCCTAATTCTCCTTTGAACACGTGAGTTTGTTGTGTTGTTTTACTTCTTCAGGGTAATGTCTTCAAAACCAGAGGTGGAGGACAAGCTGTGCAGTTTACTGACATTGAGATGCTAAGACAAGAGTGTCCGACGGCACCAAGGTACTGTATTTACTCGTAGTACTGATCTGTATGTGGTTTATATCTTATAGCAGAATAGTGAAGCTTTAATTTATTTAATGTACTGTATGTTCAGCTGCCTCTTTTTTCCTCTTTATTTCAAATCATACATAGAAAAAAACAATTCAATATACAGGTATACAAATAAAGTTAAATATAAGTTGTCCATGTAGCGTTTTCATGTCTAAAGTAGGTTTTATTTATTTTAATATATTTCTAATTGAATAGTTGAAATCTTCCCTTAACATCTTGAATAAATATCTTCATTAACATCTTTTCTAATTGTGAAAGCTTGTGGTTTTAAAGGAATAATCAACTGTATAATTTGATTTTATTTATTGAATAGGAAGGGTGGTGCATTACTTTGACATCCTTTCAAACATGTAATTCCTTGTCGTCATCTGAAAAGACCAGATGACGTTGCATAATTGATCTCTTATTTTTTGAATGATTAATTCTTGCAATATTTAGACCTATAGTGAGTTTAGCGGGTGGGGATTTCTTTATAGAGGCGTAACAGTTACATTTTGTCCACTGAACTCTCACGACTCTGTTTCAGTCGCAAGAGGAGATCGGGTTCTGCAGAAGGACCAGCCCACATGGAGGACACGGAAAACCGGGTAAGTACTCGGTTGCTTAACTTTAAAAAAATAATAATAATAATAATGTTCAGCAACTATTGCTATAGGCATGTATAACCCAGGCCTCTGGTAGACGACATGAGCTTGAGAATAACACACTTTTCTTCCAATAGGCTCCGGTGGCCAGCACAAGTCAGGCATTCGGGTATCAAAAGTAAGCAAATAAAACATGTTTGTTTGTTTTTTCTATGCACTTTCGCCAGGTTACATTTTGTTGATGTGATTTTATTTGTTTTCTTTCTTCCAGGCGCAGAAAGCCTTAAGTTGCTGCACATATGAAGGAATGTTTTTTTTTTCCTCCTGATTTGAATATATGCTGGATTTTGTCTATTGTGAAGGGAACACCATGTACACTGCATCTTTTTTCAGAATCAAATGTTTTTTTATTATAATTTATTTTATTACAAATCATTGGTGCTATTATGGATTAATCATTGCCAAAATGACATTGATTTAAAAAAATGTAAAACATTTCCATTGTAATTTGCTGAATTAGTACAATACTTTTTACCTTTTTGAAGGATAAAATAACATCTTAAAGTCATGGATATACTGAATATCCAAATATGAAAAGTCCATAAGGACAATGTTTTATTACTTTTACTATTTCTTGCTTTTTGCATCGAGTTACTCATTTGACAGATTATAAAAAATACAGATTGCAGAATATATTTTGTTTTACAAATTCAATGCATCAAGTATCAGTATCTGTAAATATTGAGCTGTTAAGTAGTTTTGCTGACATCAGTTTCTGATCAACTGTAACGAGCACTATGAAGCTTTTTACATCAGTTTGTTGAAACAACTCCGATGAGTAGCACAATACTCTTTTTGGTGGCATTAAATTATTTTGAATGCATATTCTTGTCATGCTTTCTTCATCCACAAATCAAAGCAGATATTTAACAAGTTGTATTTGGTGATTTTTGTGGCGGAGGGGGAGGGAGCTCTACTTTGACTAAATGAAAAGCAAGTGTATAGTAAAAATGGCTGCCATTAAATCACAATGACAAAGAGGCTGGGTAGATTTTGAAAGTTACAGTCCCAGAACATTAACATATATTTTTAATTGGCTTTAATGTTAAAGATTCTCACTTTTAAGCGGCTGTGCAAAGATTTGTCAAATTTGTCAAAAACACAGCTACCTACTGAGCCCAAAATCAAAAGCTCACTTTAAAGTTATGTAAAATTCCACAAACAAGATTCACATGCTTTAAGAATATTGTTGGAATTTTATAACATCCTTTGGCACAATCCATTCAGTGCAAATTTAATGTTAACAAAGGTTAATTCATGCTGATTTACAGTGAATATACATGAGATCAATACAGGTTTGACAGAACTTCTATGACATTTCTGTAAAACATAACTAACAAACTAAATATTTCTTGTTGCTAAGCAGAAAAATCACTTTAATTTCGCCGGTTTGTCTTTGTTTTAAGCTTTAATACATGTTGTGCTACAAGAAGGATATGTTTATTAACAGGAATACAACTTGTGAAAACCTATAGTTTATAATGTGAACAGCAGGTGGCACTAGCTGCCTTTAGAAAGAAGAAATATTCCTGCTCCACATGGATTAAGTGTCTCTTACCTGCTTGAAATATCTGAGAGTTTGTAATTTCCTGAGACTGAATCTCCTGTGACATTTATCATTATTATTTTAAAAACACCTCTAACCTCTTCTCTCTACAAGTTTCTTTCCAGACTTGAAATGACAGGAGGGTGTTTTGCACTTTACTTAGTCGCTGCCTCTGACCGCAGACAGCTTGTACCTCCCAGGATGCACTGCTGCGTCATCAGTGTCATTTCACAGTGAATGCCAGCCAAGATGTCGAGGTCACTGAATTTCTGAACTGCTTTTCTGCTTGGATGATGAGCTGTCATTAATGTGTCTCGTAAGGTGGAAATTTCAGCAATTTTACTTCACAGCAAATGAAGCTGAAAATGATGGTGGTAATGGGCAATGTGCACTTGGGAAATTGACCATGGAAGACTATGTCAAATGTGAGTTCTTAATTTTTTTTTTCTCTATTTAGAGGCTGGGAACATGAAGTCCTACGTACTGCAGCCTCACATGGGCAAACTGTTCGTTTCTTTTGAAGGTTAGGCCTAAAATCTCAGATTTCATATTATCAACTTGTGGAATAACGTTTAGTTGACTTTTCACATTTGCTGCAATAAAACCTTTATGGGTCTTCAGGCTAAGAAAGGACAACTTTTTATGAGGACATTTTACAAGGTGTTGTAACAAGACATATTAGTAAAGTCTTATATTTCCATTCCGTTTAAGTGACCCATTTTTTTCCAAAACAAATTGAATCAAATAAAACGAGTCTACAGCCCTGCTATTGGGTGTGTAAGCACAGAGGCTACATGCCGACCTGTGATCTGGTTCTCTAACCGCAAACGCCTTCATTTACTGGTTAACAGTATGTTAAATTAAGAAAATAAAGCTTTACATAGTTACAGTCCACCTGAAACAGCATTTCGGGAGTCTCAAATTGTGGTAATTTACCAGTAAAAACAGGATTTACAGGCAGGAAAAAAAAACATGGGGATTCATAGATGCATCCTGCATGTGGAGGATGAATCAGGCAGCGACTGATGTGCAGCTTTCTTCTGTTGACTTTGCACAAATGCATATAATGATATTATTGGTTGGAATTTCTCTAAGCAAGACGACAAGTGTCAGGTGTTGAAGAATAGGAGTGTGTGAAGTTATGTGATTTAAAGGATTAAAATGATAATAATAAACACTTTTTTTCACTGCAACATGTTAAGGTGCTGCATTTTCAAGACAAAGGCTGGTGCATTGTCTTTGCTGTGGTAATTTGTGTTAACAGGAAATTCATCCTGTCACGTCGCCCTGTACCAGTTTGAGCACAGGTTGGAGGTGGTAAGAATGTGGGAAACTGCTATCAGCTGATCTTAACCCTCGTCTCCAGGCCTGTCTGTGGAAATATTGACCTTTCCTTTCTCGCCTGTTTAACTAGCCAGTCTTTACGCAGTGTAGGAGCAAATAACACATGACAGCACTGCTTTACTAAATGGCTCCTTTAACTCAAACACTGTCTAATGGCTGCTTAAACATGGCTCCTCTTATCTGCTGTGGGCCTTGTCTTTGCTTTGGATCATTGTATGAGCTCGGTCAACTTTTTGTGTACCGTTGAGTGTGAAAGTGAAGGATTACAAATCACACTATTTGTTGTTTGAGGCTTTAATTGGAAACTCATTTTTTATTTCTTGTGTCACAACTGTTCATAAATATGGTCTGGAAACACAGTGAGATATATATATATATATATATATAAATATAAATTTAATTAAGTTTGTAATCTCATTATTTCTCAACACAGAAGTCTCACGGATTGATTAATGACACCATATAGATTATCATCTTCTATATCATGTGACAGGTTTTCAGGTTTTTCACACCACTGCAAACCTCCACATGGTTATAAGATTTATTTTATAAAGATTCCTTTGTGTGAACTTATATAATCTTTAACTTTCAGAGGATAAAAACCCCACATAAAACAATTAAATCACAGGATGTTGTTTAGAAGTGTCTATATAACTGATTTCGTACATCTACCATTAAGTTTGTGTCAAAGTCTTAACTTTATTGATCTGTTTCCGCTGTTTTTCCTCTTGTTTCTACATCTGGATGTTTGTCCTTCATTCTACAGAATGACGTATGTGACCGTGGTAACCATAGTAACCAGGTTGCAGGCCGCGCGCACGCATTTTGATATGACGCAACGGTTTAATCCGCCGCACCTGGACTCATTACGAAAAAAAATAATTTAATTCAGGACTTTCACGACTATTTTCCCGATAACTGCTGGATGTTGGATATATAATTTGTTTAAAGAAGAAAAATGTCACGTTCGGTAAATAAAAGTGAATTAAAACATTTCAATAGTGAAAGAAAAGTTTAAAAAGTGTCAACGAAAAGGCGAGTTACGATAATACTTAAACGCTGGTGTGAATTATGTTGGACTTTCTGACTAATTTACGTTGTTTTAGTGTTTTAGTAATGTTACTGTATTCCAGATATTTGTGCGCAGAGTTTTAGGAATAAAATGTAAAGTAACATACGGTTTGAACATTAACACTTTAAACTTGTCAATGCAATGGAAGGTGATCAAATACGACGTACAGTAAACTAATTAACTTAAAAAACATAATTAATGGACGACATGGGTCCAGAAAATAGTTAATATTATTTACATGAGTGTTTTTACTATTTGGTCTGACTTTTAATGAAATAAGTAAAAGTTCTCTTTGGTATTATTAATAAATAATGAGGAGAAACGCCATTTCATTAGTTAGATATATGAAATCTACTGAGTCTCTAACTTATTACTTATTGTGAGTGGTGTAGTTCTTTATAATGTGAGTGTGCAGGCAATTTTCTTGTTGGTCATAAGAGTTAATGCATTAATGTACATATAGAATTCAATAAAAACAAACATGGTGAAATGTACAAGTGTCATGTATAGCAGTATAATAGTTCATAAATTCATGTAAATCTTCATTTGTCATTTTCAGGCTGTTTTGAAGCTAATGGCCCTTATAAACAAGCTGAACCTGCTGCTACAGCCAATGACATTACCCAGCAGCAAGGTAAGAACGATACTGTGGTAATTTAAAGAAATATGCACTAAATATTTATTGCATTGTATCATCAAAATCTATCAATCTTTATTTATGAACCCCATGCCCCACAGATGGGATAATAAAAATAAAATAAATGAATCATATAAGAACATTAAAACCTAAAATGCATGTGTTAATACAAAACCCAAATGAAATATGGAATAAAAGACAACAATTGGGATAAAAGCCAGATTAAGTATAAATACAAAATATCTGTTCATAATGTCATTTATTTTTTAAATGTAGATCAAAAATCTTTTCTTTTTTTTAAATTCAGCATTAATGTCATTTTGTATAGTGATCAGTACATTTTTACTACATTTTTATGAACTGGCCTTTAACCAGGTGGCTAAATCTGCATGTACTGTATTGTTTTAAACATCAGAGGCTTAAAAACACTTGAATATTATGGGATCTTATTAAATAATGAATTAAGCAGGTATTTTTGTACAAAGGTTAAAAACTCTTTTATTCTCAAAAGCCTGTGGTTAAGATATGTGCATGCGTCTGTGTGTTTTGTAGATTTTGACATTTGTATATTCTGAACTGATTTGTGTGTGAATGCACTTTTATGATAGTGTTGCAACTGTTCTATCGTTTTGTATAAATCGTACTGTGTTATGAAACGTTCTATATAAACAAAGCTTGACATGAAAATAAACGGCTCCCAGACGAGGAACAAGAACGTCTTTGTTTTCCTGATGGAGCTGCGGGTTGGAATTGACACTTTGTTGGTGGTCACGCTCGGTAAGCACGTACTGTGAGGGTGTGTTCGGCTTGACAACAGCCCCAAATCATTGAAATGCTCAAACCTGAACCTGCCTCACCTTTTGCTGCAATACAATTCTACTGCGTTGGCCAATCAGAGTTCATACAAAAGCCCATTCCTGGGAGATGTTCTTTGCCTATTGCAATCGCCAGTCAATGTAATAACTTTACTGGTTGGACTCGTAGTATTAAAAACCACTGTGCACTATTTCAGATTCAAATTAAAGTGCAAACCTACGGCTGACGTCACAGAAGTGAACATCTACCTACCTGTAGAAACATGACCTCACTACAACAGAGCCTCTTGTGTTTGAGCACAGAGCTACGCTTGATGATCTGAATGCTCACTTGAAGGAGGGAAAGATTTCACTTTGAAACTTGGCTTGTCAACTATTCTCACTCTCACATGAGCGGTGCTGTTAGGTTGAGTAGCTGTGGCTGATGTTTTATACTGATTCAGACCAGAAATGTTTTTTCCTTTGGCTTCAATAGTGTAAAAAGCTCCATATGATACATCTGTACATGTGCCCAGTGTATTAACATATTTGTATCCGTTGCTGTTGTGTACATATCAACAAATAATTCAGCACTGGAATTCTAATTGGTTTTGCAGCTAAATGTATTGATTTACTTGTCTTTATATATTACACCACCATTGTCTTAGACGATATATGAAAGCCCTCGTCCACATCAGCCCCACTTCTCTCCACCTCCCTCCTGTCTCCTGAATCAACAACCAGTGTTTGTGCAGGCGTGCATGCTCGCTCACACTCAGAGTAAACAATGGTGGTATGAAGCTGTACAGGGCTCCCTTGTTTCCCATTTAATTTCCAGGTGCTCATACCTATTGCCTTTGACCTAACTGCACTGGACGAATGTCAACACAGTTTTATCACATTTGCACTGAGTGGAGATGGGGTCAAGCTAATTTATTGTTGAAAGAAAGATGGAATGACAGCAAAATGCAACTCTTTCTGCCATAAATTATATATAGACGGTGAATGGGTTTGCTTTAAATGTTTTGGAGGGAACATAATTGCTGCCTGGAATTTGTTTACGAGCAGAAACTGCTACAGAAGTCACAGGAGTGAATGGTGAGCAGACAGAGCAACATGTGACTTTGATTCCATAAACTGGGCTTCAGCCTGGTTCATGTCAGGGAAGGATTGTGCTTTTGGTTAAATATAGAAAAAGGATGTATGTCCTCTTGTATAACTGTTGACTTTTACCTTATTTAACCAAGACAACAGTCAATATTGTTATCTCAGATTGAGACATTTTTTATCTACATGGGGATCAGGTCACCCTCCATGGAGCCTGCGTATCCCAAACCAAACCAAGACTCTACGTACTCTTTCCTGTGTTTCTGTAGGTTCTCCTACATAAAGGAATACTCAGTTGGTTGCAATGTGCAACCTCACCACTAGATGCCATTCCTTATTTTGTTGATAAAAATATAATCCGGGGATTTTCTTGTAAAATGTATTTGCATTTGCAAATTAGTAGAATGATGTAAATGTATTTTTAGGTGATACATTTGCAAAATGGCAACAATGAGTAATAGTTATGAAGATATGTACTCTATAGTGTTTTATTGAAAAAAATACATAAGCCTGAAAGGGTCAAGTGTTGTAGAATGAGTACCAGTGCAGCAGTTTCCATTTGGAAATTAGAAATCTCCTTATTTTTCTATGTGCGTCAAGGTTTTTCAAGCCTTATATCTGACCAACTTGCAGGCCTCATATCAGATGTGGATGTGTACACTCTAGCTTGTGCATGTGTCTGTGTGTGTGCATGTGCGTGTGTGTGCGTGCACAACAGTGACTGAGATAAGGTTTTATGTGTCCTGTGAAAATCCCCTAATATCTTGCTTTCACAGTTTGAAAGTTAAAGGCAGGGCTTGTGTGCTGGGTAAAGCTATAACATCCTCCACATGTGATAGCTACTGTTGAGCTTGTTTACTCGCTTTGCCCGTTGATCTCGCTAAAAGCCTCTCACACCCCCTTAATACACACACTCTCACATACACACAACACAAGTGTGTTTACCTAGTTTAACCACACACATTAATAACAACTGTAATGCCATTCTTTGTCGAGTGCTTTTACAGGTTCAACATTGACCTTAGTGTTTAATCTTCCTGCACAAATGACCATCACTTGATATGCTAACAAATCTTTTGTCACTGTCAGCCAACTCCCATGTTCTTCTGAGAAGGTAAACACGAGGACAAAGCTGCGACTATTCTGTGTTGTGAGCCAAATTAAGATACTGTCAGTACTCCTCTGGTGTCATATGTCAATTCAAACTGGGCCAGTCAGAAATGTAATGAGATCAATGTTTGTTGTAATTTAATTTGCGTAGCCTGAAGGTTGTGTTTGGAGATGTTGGAGGAAGCTGAAGCAGCTTTGAAGCAGCGCTGCCTCTCACTTTCTGCCTGAGATGAGGAGTGAACATGTGACATAGGAGCAAATAGAATAGGGCAAGTTTACTGTTAGCACCTTTACTCTCATAGTGGTACGTTTTTCTGAAGAACAAGGAAGGTTGATGTCTCATTCCCACACAGATTGTACTTTATTGCAAAGATCTCATGTTGAAAAGCTTGAACCTGTGGCTAAAATGATCTGTTTGCTTCACCTGCAACAGATCCACCAGCCAACCACATTTTTTTAGCGGCCAAAATAACAAAGTGCCATTTTGAGTCCCCATTGAGCCCAGGACACTAATGCAATATGACACTTGCTGTTTTCATGGTCTCCAGCTTTTACTTCCAATGACAAATGAGTTGTTTCTGTTTTTGTCCTTCAGCATTCTGGCAACAACACATAGAACAACTTTTAGGCTACGTCCCAGTATTTTAACTTGTATTTTGACATCTGTTGAGAAGAGCAGGCTGTTGCACTGCTAATGTAGGGTAATGTTATGCAAAGTAGCAACATGAGATTAACAATTAAACCATGCAATTTATTTAGATTATCTTCAACTTCACAGTTTAATCTATTGAAATTATTCATCAGCAAGTGATGGTTTAGCGGAGAATTGTGAAGTTGAGTCTAAACCTGTACAGTAATGTACAGCCGGTGCAAGATGATCTATGGCTGGTCTGCCTGGAACCTGTTTATATTTTTTAGACGTCACTACACAATATCTGCACATTATAGGCTCATACATTTATAATTTCTTATTGGGATGTTCCTAATTAACCGACTACTCATTTTAAACATTTTGAACATTTGCTAGTTGTCACTTTTAAGGCATCCCCTCACACATTCTCAAATTTAAAATACCCATGCAGGGACTATGGGATAAAATGGCGTCTTGGTAAAGCAGCACTGTTTGGAACTATTTTGAAAAAGAAACTGAAAACATGGTTGTATGCAGGTTGTGTCAGACTAAACTGGTATATATCTACTCCACCGAAGCAGTGCGTAACCACACTCAGTACAGGCATGTGGACGTTAATCTACATGTAGGAAGCTAGATGTAGCTCTGCTAACAAAGCAGTATGTCGCACTTCACCAGTTGAACTGAGCAGAGACTGCGATCGCAGTCGGCTGCAGAATCTAACACTGTTCATCACAGCAACTTATTGTGCAATGTTCATTAATAAGAGGCAGAAAGTACCAACTATATCAGCAGTATTTTAAATACCATTTGGTTTTAAAGGTTAAATAAACATGCTGTTTAATTCTAACCTTTTACTGTTTCCCCACTAGTCAAGAATAGTTATTCTTTAGGAACATCCCTAATTTCCACCGAGTCAAGCGACATATTTCATTACAGTATATGATTTGGAATTTGGTGGGTAGTAATTTGTTGCCGTGGCCTGTAAACTGAACATGTTTTATTTTACCTTTAAGTAAAGTGTGAAATAGAGAAACCTTGAAACTGCAGAATATTTGAATTGTCATTATAAGGTAAATCAATGCCTAAAAATAAAAATGAGTTGAATATGCAGTTTAATCTATTCCTATGTCACTGATTGGTTGATTGATTCTGAGTTAAAGGCTCCATCTGCTACATGTAATATACTGTGTTGCCATTAGATGTCACTGTGATCCGTTGATTCATTCTTACCCACCAAACTGATGACTCCCTCTCCAATAGGAAGCAGATGGGAGACCTTTGCTGCAGGCAAAAAAAATTCTCATTACAATGTCTGCAAGCTCTGTTTGTTCTCTCTGAGCTTCTCCTCTAGCCCTCGCACCACTTTGCCATTTGTTCAACACTTGTTTCCGATGCAGATGTGTCATTTTAAGCTGTCTCGTTGTGCTGATTACAAGATATTTGTCATCCTTAACACAAAATAGGAAACAGGCATATTTTTCTCACCCTGCAAACTGTTATTGGTGTAATTGTTTCTGTAAAGTAAAACATATCTATTAACAGCTTGTTATTAACAAAAAAACAATTGTATTTTTTAGCTTTGTGACAATGCATTTTGATAAACTTCATTAGATTAGTGGAACTTATTTGATTACTTTCTTTAATCCCTTTTTTCTCATGACATACTCTAATTAGACACATAAAAATAATTAAACGTATGCAATTTGTAGACATGCATCCTTACAAGCAGATGTTGCTTCATATTATGTTAAGCAACAAACGTGAACTCTGACTATATATATGCTACATATTTAGACTGTATGATACCATCTAGAGCTGAATGAATACATTTATCTTTAGAACGGATTAATGAAGTATGTAAAGTAGTGAACCATTTGTTTTCATGTCTTTTATATTGAGGTATAATTTGATAATGGTCGGTAACTGGTCATACAAAGTGTGTATACCCTGGACACTTTGAGGATGGCTTTCACATCTCGAGTCAGACACGTTCAGATATAGTGAGACAGACAATCAGTGCACGGTAACTCTCTGCTCACCGCTGTCCTTATTCATACCGTCTGTACCCACAAACTTTTTATCTGCCCATTACTCTCTATCGCAGACAAATCCCCAGCTCTGTTTGAGTCCCCCGTCTGGGAAGCGAGCACTTCGAATGGAATATAAATTACATCATTACGTAATATTCAATCTGTTGCAGCAGCAATATCCTATTCCACAGATAGCCCCCCCTTCATCACCCACCCCATATGCTGTGGACTCGCTGGTCTCTGCTGTTCTTTTTCATGGAGAATATTAAAGAGTTATTAAATTAATCTGTGCTCGCTGGTGCATGTTATTGCAGTGCAGAGATTTGTGGGGCGAATGAAGCCATTAGGACGCACCCTAAGCTGATTTATTAAGGGTGCAAGGGAATCACCAAATAGACCTGATAACCTGTTTTATTTTGCACAAGTGAACACTTTTCCTCAAATCCGCTTATGTCGCAGCCTCCCACCCCCACCCGCCTCCTTTTTTTTCATACAAGTTTAGCTATTTCTTGTATTTTTGTGTGCAGTGCTATCATCACTGTGTCTTTGGTAATACCATAATGAGAGTTAATAATTTACAAAGTAGTGAATAGCCAAAGTCAGGCTTGTGGAAACTATTTCATAATATGTAATATTGCACATTTAAATCATCTCCTAAGGATGTTTAGAATATTGAGCTCTTTTACTTCAGACACAGTAAATTCTCTTGTCAATGTCCTCACTTCAGAGGTAAAAACTAGTTGTAACAAAATATAAGTAAGTAGCACAAAGAAAATGTGTTTAATTACATTTAAATATGTACATTTTCTGGATAAAAGGGCTTAAAATGCATTGTTGTTTTTTATGTTAAATATGTTTTTAAGTGTATTTATCTTTATTATCCCTAACATGTCAAATTATTTTAAATTTAACAGTACAAATAATCTAAACTAAGGACATTTGTACAATACACTTTTTATATCTTGGTCATTTTTTAAATTATGTTTAAATCTGACAAGGAATTTCATTCTCTGGATGTCTGGATCTGAAGTTATTAGAGAAACAATAGAAGCTTTCGCTAGTGTTAGCATGGGTAGCAGTGCCAAACGGTGTTGAAGAATTTTAAATGTGAAACTGCTTTATTCAGTGTTTTACTAGTTTTAATCAGCAGTTCTGTTTGTTTTAGAGAGAGACAGCCCTCTGAGGGTAATTTAAATCCCAGTAAAACTATCCTGAATGTCTGGATCGTAAGTTATTACAGAAAAAAGCTGAGCTCACATTAGTACCAGCTCGGCTCGCATCCCTATCTGGACGTCCTGTGTCCCATAGAAAATGCTGGAAAAACACTGATTTTTAACTCGAACTGCTTTAGTCAGTGTTTTACCATTTCTAATCACCATTTGTTTTGGAGAAAAACCTCTGAGGATAAATTCAACTTCCTGTAAAAATTCTCCTGAACACTGAATGAATTCTAACCCTGAGAAGACAACAACTCCCATGATCCCACATTACCTCATGATGTCATCAACTCCTCTTTTGATTGAGACACACGCATAGTGACAAAAAATGACATATTGTGTTTAGTGGATCGTTCAAAATCATTTTGTTTGACTTTCATGCTGGTAGTTTTGCTCTCACAGTCTTTTCCCTGGTCTCATATGTGGTTTACTGAATGAGTGGATGTGCAAACTGTAACAGTGTAAAATAGTAAGAGACTGAGCTGCTGTGGAGACGCTGCCCAACAAGTGCAGGTGTTATTCTACTCTCAGCTCAGCATCCGTGTGTTCTCTCACCCTGACAGAATCAGCAGATTTAACACCCGTTGGTTCCACCCCGGATCCAGATTCCTAACCTCATTTATCAGAGTGTATGCCAGCAGTGTAAACATTTAATCCAGCGTGAGATTTTTGGGCTCCATTGGGTCAACAGTTTAGCTGTAGCTGTTTTTTTTTTTTTTTTTTTCTCCAAGCCTCGAGACAAAGTCTGCTTTCAATTATTTCTGCAAAATTGCTTTACAGGGTCCATGCATGATTAAATATTCATTATGTTAAACTAAGCACTTTCTTTGTATATAAATCCATATTAGATTTGGCTGGCAGGCTGCCTGAAGCCACATGAGAAGGATTTCTGGTGGAAAAAAAGCTGTGGACCTCCTTAGCAGCTCCTTTATCCTGTGCTTGTTTGTTTTTGTTCTGATGTAAATGACGACTTGTTGATATTTTCCTACCTTTTTTGTCCTGCTGGCCCGGCGCACACAGGGCTTTTCAGCGAGGGCGAAATGTTGGAATTTAAAGTGGGCATGGGAAAAATAAACAAGCATGTCCGTCGGTCTGGCGGCAGGAGAGCAGCACTGATCAGTCCAAAAACACCAGACTGAAGAAAAGACGTTTGTGTATCTGTGTCTCCAGCACAACGGTGTGTGTGTGTGTGTGTGTGTGTGTGTGTGTGTGAGTGTGTGTGTGTATGTGTGTGTAAAACGGAGGGCAGGGGGTGAAGAGGAAATCATTCCATTTCAAATATGACCAGCTTCCCTGAAAATATTTACCTAATATTTTTCTCTTTCCAAGCAAAATTGACCTCTTTGATTGCAAAGATTGCTCCAAAGACCTCATGGAAAAATAAATTCAGGAGTATTTGAAATTCCTGAGTGGATTTGCCAGGGCTGCCTAGCGTGAGCCCATGTTTATTTGTTTTCCGACTGCAGGAGGGATCAGGGTTGTGTTGACTCAGAAGGTATTTGGTTTGTCTTCTGTTACAGACATCATGAAGGGGCTCTTACTGCAGATGGTCAGAAATAGGACAAACCTAAGGCAGCTGTGTTCTCCTTTAAAAAAATCTGTCTCTCTGCCAAGTAATATGTTTTATAATTTGCTACTGTGGTATTGTGTCTTATATAGCTTTTTTATCATTATTTTCACTGAACCACTGTCAAATAAGTGCAAACACTTTGCAGCATTCTTGCCTTTGGCAGTGCGACCTGTCCAAGTTGGCCCCGAGCTGCAGGCGTGTGGGTAGGAGTATATCACATATAGCATATATCATTCTTAAACGAATTAGACAGGAAGTGACCGCAGGAAAGAGAGCCTGGTGTTCTGTAGAATAACATGTGAAGAAAAGGAAAATTTAATAGCAGAAGCATTGGTCCTTCGTGCTTCATCCACATGAGCCAGAAATTTATTATGTCAGGATAAAGCCCTTGAGATTTTGAAGCGGGTCCCAAATAAACACTCACAAAATAAATGGAAAACAGAACAGTACAAGGCACAATAATGTATAACAGGACATTGACAAAACAAATAACAAAAAATAAAAGAAAAGAAAATTACAAATTTAACAGACAATCAAAAGAAAAATTATCAATATATAAATAAAGAGTCAATTGTTTTAAGATGAACATTTTAACATTTTTAGATGGAGAACAAATATTTGGATGTGACTTATTCAAGTAGAAAAGAATGATAAAAGTTTTTTTGTTTGTTTTTACAAAGGAAGCATAAAGATAATTTGGCATATAAAAATGAACATAGCATGAAGGTGTAGGACTGAACTGACTACAGCAGATATCCTGGGTGGTCAAACACACAGAAACAGCCCTGTAACACTTTCCTGAACAAAAAGAAAGATCTTTGAACTTGGCATAATAAAAATAACACATTCACACATAAAGCATGATTGGTGCTTTGTATCACTTAGTAAATAAACCTGAAATAAACCATCTGTATGCATTATTATCATTATTATCATCATCATTATTATATCAAAGGGCCTTCGTTTCATGAAGTCATCACACTACATAGCTGTTGAATCAGAAATTAATGCTGAGATGCACATTTTTAAACTATAGAGTGAAACTTTCACGTGTAAATGAACATCCAGCACTTTCTCTAAATGAGTTCACACAAAGCTGATTAAGCCGATCACTGCCAGGTGAATCTCTGTGTATTTTTATAATGTTGTGTTTGTGGAAACATGAAAACGCTACTTCTGGTCGTCCCTCTGCTAACTTGAATTTGGATAACATAGTAGAATGTGACAGCTCTTCTAGGTTCTTTTTAGGCAAGATACCTGCATTAGACTTATATTAATAGAACATTAGATAATGGAGCTTTGTTTCCAACCCAACCAAAATGTCTTCCTTAACATGGCGACAGGAAGAACAGAAACCTTCATAAGAAGGTCTGTGTCAAACAGGAACTTAGCTTTCCTGTTAGCAGAGTGGGCAAAACGGGTTTGTTTCCTTTCTCTAGTGAGTAAACAGTGTTGGAAGAGTTGGTTTGTGTCTAATAAGTCTTATTAGACCTATTTAGGTTGGTTACTGTCCTTTTTAAGGTGATGACGTAGATTTTTTTTGATGGCTTGATTAAACTCCTAAATGAATGCCAGTGTTTGAACCATGGAAACAAAGGCTAACCAAAAATATGCAGTTGTTTGTATATTATTGAAAAAATTATTTCACCTTATATGATATTGCTGTCCTTCACTGTTGGTGTCCAATAAAACACGGTGATCCTCGCCCATTGTGAAACCAACTCACAGGCCATGACTGGCACCTGGAATGAGGAGGCAATGAAAATGGCAAATGGAGAACAATGGAGAAACAAGGGCTTCTCCATTATGAGAATTAATCTAATCTCTGCTCTGAGCAGTGAGCAGTCTTTGTTAATGGGGCTTGTACAGTCAATTATCTTAATTGTTCCATTTACAGAACCTGCTGCATGTTTCAGGAGCTGGAACTTCAGGGATGAGCACAATCACTCTCCATAATTGTAATGGTCAATAGATTCACTCATGAACATCAGGGTGGGCATAAGGAGGATGAGGATAATCGCGGGTCATTCAGGGTGGGGGTGCTGCTGTAATGATGAGAAGGGAACGGTAGTTCAGCTTTAATGGATCTGAACCTGTGATGAGATGATGTGATTGATAATCTGTGAGGTTAACCGGTGTTTCGTTTAGATTTTTTTGCAATCTCATTAGGTCTCAAACATTAAGCATCATTTCTTTTGCATTCTGTGCTAAAGGTTCATGGCTAAATTCTCAAAATTAAAGCCCATGAGGTCCCTCTTTAAAGGCTGTAGAGAGTCTAAGAGAACCCATGGGAACTTATTTCTATAACTAACGTTAACCCAGAGCTGCTGAAGGTAACACTACTTCTGAGCTGTTTAAGCCAATGTTACTAGAGCCACTGAAGATAACATTAACTTACAGCAACGGGTGTCGTTCGCTGCTTCTCTTCCCAGCTGTAGAGGACCAGGAGTCTGGTAACCTATACCTATACTGTACGAGATGAACACAATAACTATTAATATGCTGTTTAATAAATTGACAAACATGTAATAAGATCCCATGGGGTCCACAGGAAGGGGAAAGACCTAGGTTCTATGTTATCACCCACAGATATCTGAATCTGGTATCAAACCAGAGGAATCCCTGATCATCTATAAATCACAGGAAGATTATTTCCACCTGCTGCTTTGCTCTGATGCTTTGTCACTGGACGTCACAGCTCCAGCACCGTGCTCCTGATAGGGAGAGTCTAGGTGCTCGCTGTGGTTGATGGAGCCTTCAGACAATCCCTGAGTGGGATGGTCTGCAGCTCCTTCCTGTTCCCCTCAAAACACACCGCACTGTGAAACACTGTCCCGCCATCCCCCCCCGTCAGGAGTCCCAGTGCCGAATCAGCCAACTATACTAGCAGTGGTCTAAAGAAAGACACCCTAAGGGAGAGGATGATATCACATACCACAGCATTTCTTCCTTTTGTCTTGCTTTCTCTCCTCTTGTTTCCCTCCCTGCACATATTTGGTAGGTGCTGTGGCTCTGTTTCAATTTGAAATTGCTGGAGAGTGACTAACATGGAGGCCCTGTGGAGAAGGTCAAGCACTGGCAGCTATTAAACTCACTTGTCTGAAATACAAGTGCTCTGCTTTTTGACCATGTAGTGTTTGATGAGCTACACCATAATATAATCACTTATTCTCTGCTCCATGGTGGCCTTTCAGAGTAGTGCTTAACAATGTTAGAGGTGTTATAAAACTCCCAGATTTAAAAAAGCGTGTCACAGAGCAATAGATGGATCTTTCATAAAAGAAGGTCTTGGTAAAAGGGATAGAGGATGAGATCAAATCTAATTTTAGACAAGCTGCTGGACAAAAGTGAAGTCATTGGGGTTTTTGCATCATGTCTTATTGGTACATATTTGGTTCATTTGGCTTGTTTATTTTTCAAAGAAATTCAAGCTTTCTGTTCTTGCAGGGCACATATGGAGCTACTTCACAATGACAGCTGTAGCAGATTGATCAGAATTCGTAGTGATTTTTTTAAATAACGGGGAAGATGATTTCAGAGTGAGGTAGACAATCATTCTTCTCATTTGTAGCCAGCGACCGTTAATTTTGTCAGCTGAAATGACAACTGTTGGTTTGTAGCAGCTGTAGCAAACTGATTCCTTAAGCTAAAGTTAGCTGCATGATTGTTTTATTTTCTTGCCTGATCATTTACATAACTCATTCCTCATGGAAATATTCAGACACAACTAACAGCACAATATATACTTGTTATCCAAACATAAACCACCCACAAATAACACTCCAGGACATCGCACAGTGGAGAAATTATAAACATACAAACGCAGCCCTTGAAGCTGAAGACACTAATCCAAACAAGACAAAACCTGCATCCATTAGACATGAACGCTGTATATTTGTTACAGTTCATTAAGCAATAGTCAGCAAACTATATAGAATAGAGACCATTCTATAATGTCACCCTTTCATCTGCAGCCAGGAGAATCAACAATTTATCCTCAGATGACTCAAGAATTCACCAGGTTGACACCCGACTCTGATGACTATTGATCTCCAGGGGTCACATGACCCTAACGACTGTCGTTCACATGAGATACCAACAATGATCGATTGAAATCAGTACTTTCACAGGTACTTTGGTGTACACACCCTCAGAGGTTAAATACCTGGAGCTCATGCCACTCTGTCAGACCGAAACCAAAGGACCGAAGAAACCAATTGGATAAAAGTTGAAAGTTTTCCAGACAAATATGAGTCCAGTTGCTATGATTCAGTTTAAAAGAACAATGACATGGATGAGTGAGAATATTCAGACATATATAGAAGAGTATGATGTATTTAACCATCATCTTACTCATTTCCTCCTACTCCTAAAAATGATATTCAGAAAAATATTAGTCATTAATCCTGATAAGGACTGTATCAAATTGCAATTACAACTATATATCTTTGAGTTAAAATATCAAAATATCACCACATCTGAACTGTAAAGTATTTCTACAACTTCTTAAATAAACAATAAGTTCATGTTTGTTTGTTTTTGCCATATTTCTCTGCCGGGGACTGTTACGTTTCTAACAATCAAATATTTAGGATGACAAATTACCTCAAACTGATAAATCCCAATAACTTATTCCTCTAGTCACCCTGTAGAATGGATGCTGACCTTCCATCTTCACTTGGATTATGGACATATTTGTTTTTCTGAAACCTTTATTCCTGATGCATAGTCTAAAAAAGAAGATACACTTTTAATACAGTTAGTTTGACCTATAATACCTCACAGAATCCTACTTGTGGAGTCTATTTATCTGTAATTTCAAGTTGTTTCTCACCAGTGCAACACTGAAAACTTCTCTCTTTAAAATGTGTAAATGTTATTTATTTTTTAATTGATACGAAGACTTAACTTTTTGCACCATTCAACAAATTTATTTTCGTTTAATCATTATTTACCCAGGTCAGTGCCATTGAGCTCAAAGATCTACTTTTCAAGATAGATCTGACAAAGAATAGCATCATTTTAAATATACAACACATAAATGTATACACTAATCAATAAATGAACAGAACAACAGGTCAGGAGTTAAAACCGTTAAAGTAAACAGAACGTTTGACTTAAAGTTCTTTCACTAAAGATCTAACAACATAAAATAAAGAATTAACATTGCATGAGCACATTATGGGGTGGTAATGACTGTTTCATGCCCTCAAGCAAGCTAATAAATAGATTGATTTAAAAATAAAGATGAAAGCATGAATTAATGGTCTTATTTCTGAATTTTTATTAATGGATCTTTGGCATAAATGCATTAATCAGCAAATAGCTGTGTTAAAAGTTTTTGACGCAGTCTTCTCCTTACTTCTTCCTTAGTGGTTAAACCAAAAGTCTGTTTTTGGATTGGTTGTTAGAGCCGAGCAGGATCTTCATTTACACTGACCCTTGGAATTTATCAGCAAGCCTAAGCACAGAGCATGATTCACCTGCTGTACAGTCCAATCCCAAAATCATGTAACCTCTGAGCAGAACTGTAGACATTTCTGTATAAATAAGCAATCAGCACACTGGCAAATTTAATTCAGTGCTTCATAATTACCTTGGGAGGAAAACTCATTTAAGTCTATTAAATCATCAAATGAGCTCAGGTAAAGCTCAACTTGATTATGGTTAAAAAAAAGGAAAAGAAAAATCCTGTTACAGTGAGGAAATACTGTAGTTTATGGAGCCAAAGTAGCTCTCGGTTTGAGCCGTTAAATTGTGGCTCACACATCAATGCAATTAAACTCGTCGGAGGAATACTGACTTTCTGGTTGAATTCACAATGTTAATTAGCCGGTTGGGATTTTTTGAAATAAGTTATTGCTCTGCTTTATCTTGTGCTCTGGGTGAGTGATTCTCATAAAGACTAGAGCCTTTCTCTGTGCCTTCCTATCATAGACAACGTGTGGGGTGAACTAGCAAAGTAATTGCAAGGAAGTGTGTAACTAATGGTTTCCACAAAGCTGCAGCACATAATGTGCTGCTGCTTAAAATGCAAATGTATCCTTGTTTATTCAAGGAGCATATTCAAACTCCAACTTGCAAACCTTGTACTATTTCTAAACTTAGATTTAATTCAGTTTCCTTTTACACCTATACAGTCATGAATTTATAATGAATTATAATCATCATTCATTACATTAGAATTCCTCTAAATGATTCCTCATATAGTTTGGAAAATGATTTGCCTGGTTGGTATGTATGTGGATTATCCTTGTATTGTCAAGTTAAACATCTACAAATAGGCTAAGGCTCTTGTCATATACCACGTATTATGTAAAATTTAAGAGCTGGTTCGATAATGTCAGTGTGAAACATGAATACAATGTCCATAGATGTGGAGAAGTAAGGCAGGTTTCCTTTAAAACAGCTGAGGTTGTGGTGGTTGCCCCAACATTGCCCGTGACCTTTGGAGCTGCCACCAGTGGCCAGCTATAATCTATCAACATCTAAACTTTCCTCTGTGTGCGGTCAAACACATGTGGGAGCAGCCACTGACATTAAAACTCAATTAGCGAGGCCACTTTCTAAATAATACATTAGCAAAGTGCATTAGCTGCACATTGCCTGGTGCAGAGAGTACAGTCTTTGCAATAGATCTCAATATGTCTGGGCTGCAACAGTCTTGGAGCTAATGTGATGGAAGTGGGATGTCGATGAGCTCCAGCAACTACAACATTGTCCTTTAGTGCAGGGAGAGAGAGATTCATGTTGGTCTGGGTGTGGTATGAAATACTTGCTCGTCTATTTGACTTGATTTCATCTAAAAATGTATGTATATGATATAGCAAACAACACAGTAAAATACAATGAAATACATATTTTGTTCATTTATTTAAATGGATTTTTTTCCAGCTATTTTCAAACATGGTAAAATTCACAGTTGTGACATTAATGTTTAATCTAATTCTAATCTAAACATTTTAATTCTAATTCCTGAAGATATTAATAGCATTAGCTTGGGTAGTATAGTGTCAGTGAAACACTATAAACCGCTTTATTCAGTGTTTGTACCAGTTTTAATTACGGGGCAGTTTGTTTTGGAGAGAGAGATAATTCACCTCCAGGTAAAAACCTTCTCAACATCTGGATTTTAGGTTATTAAGGAAACATTGAGCTAATCTTAAGCGCAACTCTGGATCATTATCCCATCCAGACATCCTGTGTCTGCTGAAAAGCATCAGAGAATATTTATTTTTAGGTGAAATTACTTTATTAAGTTTTTACCAATTTTAATCACTGGGTCTGTTTATTTTGGAGAGGGAGACCACTAAGTATAATTCAACTCCTGTTCAGCAAAAACCTTCTGAATGATGAACACTGAAGGAATCCAACGAGGAGAAGACAACAACTCCCATGATCTCACACTATTTCATAACATCATCAACTCAGTCTACTGTTACTGTTTTGATTGAGAGCCCCCTCGCAGCAGGAAATTAGATATTGTGCATTTAAGTGTTGAAACACCAATAAAAAAAAGTGTTTCCTCCATCTTTTTCTTCTGGCAGCTGAAGCTGAGAGCAAAATGTGGGTAAGGTAAACCAATACTATTTTCCTTCATCAGATTTATGCATAACCTTGCTGTAGCCATAATCCACAAATTACTGAATGTGCTGCACTGTGGTTTCTACACTAGCATATTGGTTATATGAAATAGATGCTTTTCTAAAAGGAGACTCATACCGATAATTTAGAATTTTATTACAGCACTAAGCAGGGTTACGCTATCTGCCTCAGCACAAATATAATAGAAACATATTATAAATAGATTACAGGAGGTTTTATTCTTTGTCCTCTCAAAATTATGCTTTCTGTATGTATTTACATTCAGAGGAAAGAAATGTGCTAAGCTGGCTTTGTTTCACTTGGAGGCCTCATTTGTCGCCCCATTGCTCTGTCTGTGGGTAATGGCTCAAACTCACACCAACTATTCAAATATCGAAATGCAGTGCATTGGGTCGCCTGGCCTGTTGCCCATTTCCAGCCATATTAAAACATAAAAATATAAGAGACCGAAGTAAAATTAATTGTCATACAGGAATCTCAAATAAAGCCTTCAGCTTGCTGCCTTGGCAGGAAACAATTGCAGTCATAAGCCATAAAAGATAAATACATTTGAAAGCAATTGCCATTAAGCTGGTTCCTCGTCAACACCAACCAGGACATGAAGGTCCCTGCCAAGAACAATGAAAGCTCTGGGTTTTTGCATCCACAGAAAATATTGGAAGGCATTGTTGAGGGATAAACACTCACAGCCAAAGTGGGTTGGATATTTTCCTTGTGTTCCTGGCACAGCTGTCAGTTTCTGCAGCTGTCAATGGTTTTCTAAGGTGCTGTGAATCCCAGGCTGACGTTTTACTGGCTGTGGTTGTCTTTGTGTTGACAGTGTGTTGAGACTGATCTAAGGTCAAGTATGAATTGTTCTGTTTTAAACTCACAGTGTTACTTCAACTTTTAGGTTGTTACTGTTGTGAGTCCATTCAATTCCTGTCTTAAGTTTTACTCCTACTGATAATATTAATGCAAACAAGCCATGCATCTCACTGCATCGCATTTCACAGCGAAAAGGTGTCTAGTGATTCCATACAGTGAGATTTGTGATGTTTTTTCCTGAAATTGAGAAAAAGTCTTTGTGCTAAATGTTCCAGGGCCAAAAAATAGCCTCTAAACATAAACAGCCACCAAACCTGACAGAATGGTCATTATCATTCAATTATTTAATTGCATTAATGCTGTGGTGAATACCACATATTTGATCAAATTAATTAGTATGTATTGTTTATTGTATTTAATAATATTATTATTAATGATTATATGTTTACAAATAATAAAATTGAATGCATTGCCAGAATTTGTATTTAACCTGGGTCAGTCCATCACAATGCTGAATCTTATTTAATTTTACTTTAAATAGGTCAATGAAACTGGAAATTAAAATGATCCCTATTAGCATTTACTCATACATATTCGTGCTGTAATGAATTATGACACCACTGCAACACACTGAATTAGGCAGAATGCCTCAATTAGACCATACTGACATTTCAACCAGTTTCTTATCTTCAATAAGCATAGCTGTAGCCACTAAAAATAACCGAGCCTAATGTACTCTGTGTTTGTATTTCGGAGCCCTTGATGTGGCTCATGTCTGTGAAAAGGCTTATAAATGTGCCAGCATCTGTGTAATCATAGAATAAGTCACTTATTTATCACTGTACAAAGCAATCATGTTTCTCGATTTTGTATAGCTAATAAAAGCAAAGCTGATATGTACAAGGTCAGAATACTCTGAAGGCTTTCCCTGTCTAACATTCAGGTACAGTATGCAGTCTGGTATTGGTGTAACTAGTGAAACTTTGCTTTGCCTCTGTGCTGTTGCTTGTACACTACAGGTAGTGCATGTGTCAGGGGTCATTAGAAATATCTGCTATCATTATTTGTTTATAGACAGATGTGCAAACAGCTTATTATGAAGGCCACAGATAAGTGCAAGGTAACACAGCCAGAACATAACCGGAACAAATAAATGGCATTTTATATAAGAGTATATGGCTGTTTATTAATGTTTAACTCACCTCTTGGAAGCAGCTGCAAATAAAGACCCACCACACCTTTGCACTTAGAGACACAGTATGTCTGCATGCATATGTGTCCTTGAAAAATATATCAGTGGTTAATCACCCAACAAAACTGCAGCTGGTCAAACACATATTTTGATGAATCTATATAATCTGCTGTGCTAAGATTCAGTGACCTGAGGAAGATTCCACTTTGTATTTTCCTTTAGTAACTTTACAGTATCATGGTGCCAATAGATGAGACACAAACATGTATTTCCTTATTTAATGTCACTACTTACCGAATAAAATATCCAAAAGATTAATCATTCACAAACATTAGTGGAAGTACTAATTTAATGAACCTGACAATGAAAGATCTTAAAGATGAGTTTACATCATTCTGTCTTAAAACTGTTGTTCGGTGCCCGTATGAATGTTGAAACGATTTTTGAGATATTCAACACAATGCATCTAATTCAACTTCACAAATCCCCATTGAGCAGACCTTGAACGCATCATAATGTAACTCAATGGTGTGTTGTTTCTCACTAACCAGCATCCGTCTCATCAATTTCAACACAGAGTTAAAAACTGAATTATATTTCTAACTAACAGGAATTTAATGTTTTGACTCTTGAAATGCATCCAGCTTTTGACCACCAAGTGATGCAAATATCAACGAGATAAAATGTTATGTTGTAGCAACAACATTTCATGGCCAGTAACGTTATTGATAACCTCAAACCTCATTGATTTGGTTTTTTTTTAACTTATGGAACCTGATCATTAACTGATAAGATGGAGATTTCTACTCCTAATCGATGCATGGATGAATCGTTACACATGCTTTGTATTTTCTGAAAATCTTCTGCATGTTGTTTTCTCCTGGAATATTTATTAGTTTATAATTTTGGTCTGTCAGACCTTCATCATGTATTCATCAGCTCAACAATTAAGCAGATTTGCTTATTTTTGTCATTACTTGATGCAAAAACGCAAACCTTGTACGTATGTAAGATTGAGTTTTCCTTTGACCTGGTAGTGATATGAGTTTTACTTGCTGCAATTGTTCTCCAGTAAGAGCACTGTTATTTCTTCTATTGAAATGCACTAGACTGTTTCAAGATGCTGGATTGTAAAACATGTGGTTATTAGGGCTTGAGTTGACCTCCGATGTAGAAGATAAAGTGTGTGGAAGAGCCTGGATATAATTGCACCAGAAGCTGGCAGGAGCAGCAGAGTGTGGTGCATTTTTAGTTGCTGGATGAAAATGAGTAGAAATGAGTCATGTATGAGTGGGGCTACTCACAGGCTGCCACAAGAGCTCTCCAAGTGGCTTTTCAAAAGAGACATAATTGCTTTCCTTTTCAACTGAGCTCACACTGGTTACAAGAAAATAGCATAGCAAGGTTATTTTTTAAATAATTTTTGTAAAGCACATTTTCAAGAAGCTCTTTTTAACGAAGCCAGCATTGTCTAGGGACGTGAATACTAGATATCACAAAACAACTGACAATGACATAGCTTTCATGTCAAGATGCAACTTTTTTTCTAATATAACATTTACTATTGAATTCGGAAATGTATATATTTCAAGAGGTGATGATAGTGATTAGCCTGGGGGAGAGTTACAGAAATAACCTTCAGACACACACACACACACACACACACACACACACACACACACACACACACACACACACACACACACACACTCTCTCTTTGAGTGAATCATTTGGTTCCTTTAGTGTTGAGTGATGATTGATGCATTGTTTCAAAGCACTTATTGTACTTCCCTTCATTGGAAAATAAAAGGAGCTATTTTCACCTTTGCTACATTAGGTCGGGAGCTACAATAGTCAGACTTCGACATCAGAGGATCTATGTGAACGTACTACATGCGTATGTGTTTTATCGCTGGTAGAAGTTCATATCCACAGCTTTGTATCATACTTTCATATTTTCAGAAGGGAATGGTAGAGACAGGCTGCAGTCTGCTATCAAGATGTGAAATAGTGGTTCTCTCTCTTATGAGACCTTTAAGGAAAACTGGTTTATAACAATATTAATATTGACGTGTCATGGACAGTAATAGTCTGGTCATAACCTGATAATGACAATACTCAGATAATGACAATACTCAAGACACAGTCAGGGGAATTAAAAATCAAAGTAAGAAAATTGAGTATTCCTCTTTTATTCACATTACTGTAAACTTGTAAACAGGGTTAGATTTTTTTCTGGATGCAATGTAATCGCAAAGTCGTATTATTACTGCCCATATAAATGTAGCCGTTGTAATTACTCTTGGAATGTACAAACAGCTAAACAAGAATCACATGCTGACAGTTTAGCCTGATGAGCTGTGACTTTATATGGAAGAAAAGGAAAAAGACCCCCCTTCATGTTGCTAATAACCCCCAATGCACAGTAAAACTGAGAGTGCACAGAAGCACATTTTGGCAAGTAGCTTTTGTTTTATCTTCCAAATGAATGAGTTTAAAGTGAATGTTTGTGTAAAACCTGTCTAATCTCCTGACTGCTCATGTTTGGAACCCCGACTGACTTATGTGTAATGATGTTGGCTTGTTTGGAGAACAAACTTGGAAGAGTGCAATGTTATCATAACCGAGAAATCCCATGTCCAGAGTTACAACAATAAACCCTAGTTGTAATATATCCTAGTTTTCCTTTGAATAATATTTACTAGGGCCATCTAGTACTGTGTGCTAATTGATATGTTTTAAAGAAACCTACTATGCTGATACAAAGGCTTTCCAGACGTTTGCCAAGGTATTCCTGTTTATTCTGCATTACCTTTATTTGCTGAAACACTTAACAGAATCTAACAGTGAATAGTGTACTCCACCCACCCCAACACTTCCTCTTGCCTCCCGTGTCCTTTATCTTTCTCCATTTCATTCTATTCAGTAGTTGAACCCATAAACCATTTAATATGGCCAATGACTTTCACTGATCTGATAGGCTGTCATGTCCTGCCAAAGCTAATATTTGTCTAACATTTTATTGGCAGTGGCAGGTTGAAAACGGTCAGGTGGTGCAGTGGCGTTGTCTTAAAAAAAAAAAAAAAAACGGCAAGAATAAAATGTTAACTGTCATGCTGTGTGCCAAACTAGAGGGATAATTACCTCTGCTAATATGAGGGAGCAATACTGAACAGTGACCCTGTTGTTGCTGACCAGCTTTTATTTGGCAGATCTTAAATGAACCCCTTGAAATTGATGCAGAGAATGTTAATGGATAGAGAAAGTACATGTTTGATGACCGTTCCTCAAATAGGCCTCCTGTGTCGGTACAGTACAGACGTAGTGGGGTGAAAACATTATTAATAATGCTCATCTAGAACAATAAAGAAAATCTTATCTTATATAGAAAACTGCTCATTTCATAGCCACTGTGTATCACACGTACCATGGATTAAAGAAAATGGGCAGTGTAGACACAATATGTGATACAAAGGGACATTCTCGTTGATATAGAACAGTAAATGTCATAAATCATGGGAAAAATTCTACCTTCTGTCCTGGATATGGTTTGCAATCACCACTTATAGGCAGCAACTATGTTTGTTGGCTGTGCAGCAACTCCCTGTTTTACTAAAAGAACCAAGGAGACCAGGGAGGCTGGCATCACTTCCCATGAGTCAGTAGAAGAGATTTCTTTCAATTATTTATTTGGTCATTCTAGAAAGGCACATTTGTACACTGGTGTATTAGTGCCAGACATAAAAAAGAGGAGGAATCAGAGGAAGAGGAGAATATAGTGGACTCACATCCTTGGAGGGACTGACCATATGACAGCTGCCTATGGCAATTGATCAACTTGATCAATTCATGATCATTATTACCCCCCAATATTTGTGCACTAAAAGAGAGAATGTCCTTGTTACTAAATCCTATTCTATAGATTCTATAGTGTAAATTCATGAATTCAACAACACATTATTCTACACATTTCACTTCCTCTTTCCTGCATTGGTCTTATGATCTTTAATTTGAAACAGTATCAGTTGTTGGTAGAAATAATCAAGGATTATCAAGACATATAAGACTCTTTCACTATAGGTTTGAATTGCAGCAAGTTTTGAACTCGGCCTAATATCTGTGGCTACACGTCTGCATCCAGGGAATCGTGTCTTTACCTTTATACACATGGTAAATGGACTGCATTTGTGTAGCGCCTTTCTAGTCATTTCGACCACTCAAAGACATTCAAACACATTCACACAGTGGCGGCGACCATTCATGCACATTCATACTCCGATGGCTCAGGTTAAGTATCATGCCCAAGGACACATGAACGTGGATCCCAGAGGAGCTGGGAATGGAACCACCAACCCTCCAACCAGTGGAGGACTGCTCTACCCCTGAGCATCACCTGCCTCCACATCCAAATGCTATTGTGATGTTTATTGCTCATGGCACCGTAGCTTAGTTCTTAGAGTATGGCTGTAAGATAACAATTGGCCAGGGATCAAAAGTTGCTCAAATACCAGAGATAGAGCCTCAGTCACTTGCCAAGCAGATTCAGACTGACCTTCAGGCACAAAGTAGATCTGTTTAAAACCAGACCATCTGTTGCCGACTTGCTGAAAGAGGTCTACACAATAAAAGGTCTCCGAGAATTTTAGAGTTAGAAGAAAGTGAGACTGAACTTTGCAACCTGAACGAACCACAATCCCTCAAGGATGAGAGAGAGCCTTTATGGATACAAACGTCTCAAGACCCTCAGTTTCATAGACAAGTTCTGCTTTGGTTTTGATTATTTATATAGAGAAGGATTCAAGAAACCTGATGACCTATAGCAGAGCTGTTACTTAACTGCATGGAGAGAAGTCAAGGATACTCATTTTTGGGATGAAGAGAGGTTTATTACAATATATTCACTTTAAGGTTGTCAATCAATTGTTTGCATTTTAGATTAGGAGTGAGTATCACAGGGTAACTCATGGTATGATACTATCATGATACTATACTACCATGATATTCAGATTCTGTGATAATATATTGCAAGACATTTCATCTCTGATACATCACATCTGTTACTGAAGAAGAGAAAATACTGTAATTATGTATTTATTCACTGCACTGAGATGCTAGTTTCACAGAATCCATGGTTGGACTCCTGACCCGGGGACCTGTGTTTCATGCTGTACTCCTCTTTCTGGTGCTCAAAAAAATAATAAAATAAATAAATCTGTGGACTTCACATGGACTCTTCATTCACATGCAACCACAGCCTGCTCAAACATGTTTTGTCAGCACTACAAACGGAAAGTGGAACAGTTTCCGGTTATAAAATAACTGTCTGTCACCATGTTTTTATGCAGAGATGCAAAGATAGAGAACATTGGAGTCGATACTTGTCAGCTGATATCTTCATAATATTCTAATGGAAAGAACAGGTTGTTCTTCACCTAGACCTTTTTTAATAATCAAAGACTAATTAAAATCTCACTTTCTACAATATAGGACTTTTAATCATTAATGAGCTGTGGTTTTAAACTAAACAGTGATTTATTGTAAAAGACATCAGTGTCTGTAAGTCAAGTATGTATCACTTTGGAATTAAATAGTAGTCTGTGGTGTATTATGAAATGTAATCCCACAGTTTACAACCACTAAATCTCAGTTTTAATATTACTTTTATCAGTTCTACCAAAGAATAATATTGACAAAGGAGTATTGAATATGTATCACCAGGAGATGGCAGTACTAACCATGAAAGATGTTCTCTTAGGTAACTGATGCAGTCCACCTGTCTTACCCCACCTCTGTTCTCTACCATATTCCCTTGCTCTGTCTATCAGCTACATATTTCATTCAGTATTTGTTTTTCTCCATCTCATGGCCCAGCTACATACAGCTTTCATTACACACTATGTGCTGGACATGGTAAATGAGCAGGTTGATTTGATTTAGAGCAAGGAAGCTGTAGAGGCTGTGTTGGCTTTACACTTAAGCATTAGACACTGATTAACCTGTTTGTAAGCTTTTATGACCTGCTTTAGTGATGATGATAGCAAACCTATGGACAGTGAACTCCGCCTGCTGGCTATCAAACACTGTAAACACTTAACCCGAACTAACATGACTCAGGCTAATGTTTCACAAAGTCAAAGCGTTTCCTCTTAGGTCACGTTGTTGCACCAAACCTCACAACTCCAGTCAGATGGAGTCTCAAATAGATTGATCTGACGTGATTTTCTTTGAAACTGATTAGATGTTCATCACAAACAGTGGAGTTTGCAGCCGTCTTTACATTTGTTGACCAGCTCTATGAATAACACCTGAGATAATGTGTACATTTAAATATTATGTTACCTTTTATCTTTTAGCCTTCTTTGTTTTACTCGTGGCAAACAAAGCAAATGTCAGATATACGACCACACGTTGCAGGTTTCCACACTTCCAGATGCAAAAGCCCCCAACAAAGAAAAAACAACAACACAATACCACGGACTCACTAAATGTTTAACTAGTGAGAAAAGATGCCATCAGCCAACAGCCTCCGCCTTCCCCTTTCTATCTGGGACACAGATAGAGGGGTACTGGCCTTATTGCCCAGACAGTGTTCCCTCACTGTTGTTCTAATACTAGTCAAACATTATTTTGAATGGCCAAACTCAATAGTGGCAGTGTTCAGCCTGGCAGTGTCAATATTAGCAGAGCACACAGAGAAGCAGGAGTTGCTATGTGTGTATCTGTGTGCTAAGTGTCATCTCTCTGTCAGCTCCGTCTACACAGTTCACAGCAGCAACAATAAAGCTGGTGGTGACAAAAGGAAAGGGGAAGAAAAAACAAAGAGAAAGGAATTCAGGCTCATTCTGGCCAGAGGCGCTTCCTTGTTTGACAAAGAAAGACATACCATTTTTCTATTATAAGCTGTTTTTGGCTGCAGTCGGTTTTAGCTACACATTCCTGCCATTATCTCTGTCATGTCTCTTATTGTGACAAATCAACCCAGCTGCTGAGTGTCTAATCTTCTCGGTGCTATGCTAATAAGCTTAACACACACACAAAAAAGCAAACGTCTCTGCTTTGTTGAGAAAAGTCAATTTATTCTGCCAACAGTCTGTTCCTAGAAGTCACCTGGTAGCCTACACAAACACCACCAGGGTTGCTGCTTTGTAAACAGAGCTCTCATTTTAGCTTCTGTATGCGTTGAATATTTCGTGCAACAAGTTCACTGACCAGCGGTTCATCACAGTCTGTTATGTTCTGTATGTTCTTTGGTAATTGGCCATGGCAAACATAGAATATCTTTTGTTTACTCAGTGAATCACCTTGAATCATGACTCATGCAAAAAGGTCTCTGTGGAAATCAGTAAATTATTTTGTGATAGAGCTCATTTTTACGTGAGCTACTTGGTATAACACAATTGTTAGCCTGTATTTGAAACTGGTAAAAATATATATATTTTATTTAGTTTGGAGGTTTTGGTTGGTACCGTACAGTGACCCCTCATTCCCTGGACACAACCTGTTCCAACTCCTCCTCTGGTGGGCGCTACAGAGCACTGACCACCAGGAACACTGGTGTTAACACTAAAACATCCACTCCACCTTTCAAATTATGCACATAAATACTGTAGTAGTTATTTTTCGCTCCATATTCTCTGTGGGGATCTGTGTATGGAATACATTGTTTCTGTCAGCAGTCACATTTTCCATGATAATCTACACTTGTACACCTGCCTTCATTCATATTAACATCACAGTGCTAGAGGACTTCACTGTTCACTGTCATTTGGAAGCAATAGAACGAGCAGCTGTGAAAATGTTTGCGGTTTTATCTCTAGGGAAATAGGCACTAAGGACAAGCGTCTTCAGCTGGTTGAGAATCATTCTCTTGAAATACTGTTTGTTCTGGGCACAGACACAAAACACCAGTGTAAGTGATGGGATAGGCAAGCAAATAATCACACTGGTTAATATTGACAGTAGTTTTACGTTTGTGTATATGTGCCATATGTGCCTGCTGTTCATACCAAACAAGTTTAACAAGATTCATCGCTTTATATTTTTTCAATCACAACAGTTTTTTTTTGTTCTTTTTGGTTTTAGGTTTTTTTTGCCCATATTTTCCCGTTTTTTATATCATAGTAAATAGTTAAAATGTTCCTCTCCAGAATTTGGTTTGCTGAAGTGATGCCATGCATTACTCAGTAGAAGATGATATTCATATGCTGGCATCCATCAGTCTGCTCCCACCACAGGTTTATGAGTTCAACAAGCAGAACATGCTTATTATGCCATTCTAAGTCAGTATGTTGAAACTTACATTATACAGCTTTGTTTTGCTTTTGCTCTGCCCTCAGGCTTCTGCAGAAACACCTACCTACTCTCAGTCTTGGCCGTGGGGCCTCACCTGTTAATTTCTGTAACTTGAACTCTCGCCCCAGGCTTCCCGTTTGCTGACACACTGCCTCCCTCATACATCGGGCTAATCCAGCAGGTCGTTTTTAAGGTACTATAATGTTGGAGGGTAGCACCAGTATGCTAAAGTCTGTCTGACTTCCTGTTTTAGTATGTGTGAGCTAGGCGTGTACATCCGTGTGTTGTATGTGAATGTGTATGTGGTCTGCATTTCCAAAGAGAGAATGCCAGACATTGAGGCATGGCCCTGGGCTCATTCTCATGCAGGCCCATGGTGTGGAGCTGAGGCTGGGAGATAATTGCTGCTCTGAGGAGTGGATGGCTTGGGAGCTTTCTTCATTTTGCGGTGCCAGCCACCAAGCTGTCCATCATACCAACCCCAAGACTGAAACTCTGAGGAGAAACAAAGGCTATTAGCAGCGTATGTGCACAGCTGATGCACAAGCATACAGAATTAACTTAAACATAACTTGCTTGCATACAAAATGAGACACACACACACACAGACACACACACACACTGTCAACACTATCCTCGTGTTTTTCTTCACTTCCCTACCCATTATCATCTTTTCTCCCCTCCTCCTCTTCCTGTGCTTTCTAATCTCACTTCACACCTGCTGTCTCTGACATACATGTTTCCCCTGAGAGAAGAGAGTGAAGCTTGAGTGAAGGGCTAAGGCTTAGTGTAGGAGGTGGAGAGGGGGAGACAGATTGAGCCTATTTTATACCAGACCTCCCTGTGGCTCTAGTTGAGGCTTCAAAGATGGGGTGTATCCACCCACAGGGCAAAATTGGTGCAGGATGAAACCAAAAAGGGGCTGAGATAATCCCAAATATGTTTAAATGAATCTACCTGTAGACAAATTGTAAAATAAAAACGTAAGCATACACTTGGATGAACAATTGGTTGTTAATATGCTGCACATTTGAGATCAAGGGTAGCAACTATTGTGTTTGAGTGTTAGCCTAAGATCATCAATTGTAAAACTGTTGTGTATTCAAATGACATTTTCAACAAGTATATGTAAAGGTGTCAAAGCCTCCAGCAGGGTGCTCCTGGGCCTGGCTGAGTGACATGACTTTGACACTGGTGTGCATTTCAGGTCCCACCACAGGGTGTGTAACTCTAATGAGGGATATGTTTGTGCTTGCTAAGCACGGACAGATTTATGAGCCAGCAAGTCTCTCCAGCATTGAACTGACAACGATATAAATATAAGAACTCTTCTGGGGGACTGTATCACATGGGGATTTAGGACTCCCCCAACATGTAGTTGTGTGTGGGGAGTGTCAAAAGAATTGAGGACAAATGATACTTCTATATAGACTCATGATTGGTCCATTTGGTATACTTTTATTATTTATTTTTATGGAGTACATTTTGATATTCCTGTTATTGTCAAGGTCAGCTTGCTCCTGCTCCTTGTAGGAAAACTGCAGTTTATTAATGCTTGGGTTTTATTTCTGTAACTCTAGAACCATTTTACTCAAAAAAGGATTTGTTCAGATCTTATATTATTTTATATATATATAACTGGCAACGTGGAAGAGCAACCTTTCAGTTAGTTTGGCTCATTTCTTGGTTTGCAACCTCTGTATTTTGCATGGGGGTCGTCCTGAAAACAGTTTCTCTCCTTGTTCAGGCAAAGACGGACTTTGCATTTCTCACAGTAGACACAGGTGAAGCAGGATTATCTGCACAATACATGTATTTGATTGTATACGTCACGTTTTTCAGGAAAAAAAAATATTGTACTGATGATAGAAAGGCCTTGAAAGTTAATGTATTATATATAATGCGTACGGCTTTATAGGGTTAAAGGCGCTAGTTGGGCAAAATATCAGTGTTACAATATTTTCTCTCCTGCTATGATTTAGATACACTAATGAAGAAAATAATTCATTACTGCTTTTGCCTTTTATGGTTATTTTTTCTTCTTTAGTCAGTGATATCGTGATGAATTGTGGACAAATTGTCTTGCAATATATTGAATAGCACAGAAAGGCAATATTGTGTTGTTATCATGTACCAAGTACTGTGATAATTATGAGTTATTCAGTGATAATGATGACTACTTATACTTTTACTGCTGCCAAGAAGTATGAAGTTGTAATAATTTTACTAATTAAGGTAGTGGTGTGCTCGTGGATATTGCATCACTGTATTTCTGCTTGAATTAATCACAGATTGGGTGACTTATATCCTTCCCTGTGTATGTCTTACACATGGCACATGTCATGGATCTTATTAATGGCTTTAACAGGATAATGGTGATTAAGTTTGCCTATGTTTTTTTTCTCCACTGTTATCATGCGCTGGCTTTCGATGAACATATTTTTCCTTGAATGGCATCTTCCATACACAGTGTTACTCTCTCTGGAATTCCACTCTTACACTTTTGTTTTCTTTGGATGGTTAGTCAGAGATTTAAGGTTAAATGGCATCTGTCCATATTTCCTTTGCAAGTTAGGGTTTGTTCATGGAAATGTCAGTGTTTTGAGTTGATTAAGTGTACAGTTTTCCTTTTCAGCTGTTCTGACTGTGTCTCCTACTGTCCTCTTGTTTTGATATACTATACCCAGCTATTTCAAAGCTATTCTGTTTTCCACTTGCTATGAATTTGCAGCTTTGTCTGGATATAATCCAATCTTAAACTTTTCCTGACCTCTTACCTCAGCATTCTTCAGGTAGGAATAAAAAAGTGTTGTGGAAAGCCATTTTGGATGTTTGAAACGCTGTGAAATTTGACATTTTTATTGCTTTATAGGAGAGTAAAGGAATGTTTGGTAGAGGTGGTAAAGTTCTGATCATCATGCACACATATGAAGCAGAGGTTTTCAAATAGTTTCTAATAGTTTTGGGTGCTTAAAGGGATAGTTCATAGTTGCATCTTGATTCCCATAGTCACAGCAATAGGTGCTTTACTTTTTTATATAAGTTGTTGAGATGTGAGATAATAATGGAATGTTACAGAACTGTTTTCAAGCTAAATGTAAAGCTGGGCTTCACATTCCAGACATGGCTGCTTGGCAGAGTGATCTTAAAAGTGCATGTTTAGTGCAGCTAATTCTGTCAACAAAACCAGCTCGACATCACCGGCACTGCCTGAGGTGTACACGCCGTGTTACTCCGCCCAGTGGCTTACTTAGGAAAGTAGTCCTGAGTATTTGATTCACGTGTTGTAATGTTGTGTTGCACTTATTGTTTCATAGAGTTGTGAATGTGTCAGAACCTGTTGCTGGATGGTGTATTTGCTGAGGTGATGAAGAAACTAAAGAAGACTATTAGCTGTGTAGTAGCAGCAGAGCAGCTCACGGCTCTGCTCCGCTGGTCTGGAAACAGCTTGTATTGACAAAAAAAGATAAAGCATCTATTGCTATAACTATGGGAATCATGCACTATCCCTTTAAATGTTCCAATCCAAACCTTGACTCTCTTTATTGTTTAGATGTTCTTTAAATTCCATTTGGATTTTAGTATTTGTCACAACCATTAAACACACGATGTGTCTTTTAATTGTGTTCTCTCCAAAACAAATAGACACAATGATTCAAATAACATAAAAACACTGAATAAAGCAGTTTCACATGAAGCATGTTGAAATGTTGAACTCTAATTACAACAGTAATGCAAAGAATTTTTGACAGTTTAACCTGTCAAGTAATATTTATTCTCTTATTGAAAGTTCTTAAGAAATTAACTTATTAAATGTATATGTATGAAGAACTCTTTCTTTCTCTTTAGGCTTCTGAGTCACTGAATGATATAGAAATGATATTGATTTGATTTCAAATCTTCAGTTAAACATTAGTAGGGATCAAGTGGGTATGGGCTGCTTCTCTCGGACATTCAGCTTGAAAATAAAAATGTCCTGACAGTGATGATGGAGCTCAGGATTCAGGCTTTATTACAAACACTGTATACATCTGGAGTCTGGGTGCAACATCTGTGTTGATGTGTAGAAAAACACAGAACATTAATTACAGTCACATCCTGACCGATCCGTTGTTAATGAAGTTGCTGTGCCGTGTGCATAAATGTGCACAGCAGCCTCTTTCTCAGCCGCTCTTATTATTTTAGCTGCTGTGTGATCCTCCTGAAACACAACCAGCTGTGGGCAACAAACAGAACCTCGGTTTGTTGTTCTGAACAACATTATTATAAGATTCTACCATGTTTCTGATCTACCCGAGTAGTTTTAGTAGTAGCATTAATAGCTATATCAGTAGATTATATTATATATGTGAAAGACTAGAGAAATACAAGAAAAGAAAGCTCTTTGTGCACACCTCTGCTAATTAACGATGTGTTTTTTAGGCGTTTGTGCTCTCAGCAGTTTTCATTAGTGACTAATCTGTTTGCTGAAATGTGGAGAAAAGCCTCAGACACTGGAGACTGCTCACACTCTCAGACACAAGACAAGGGCAAACTGTACTCCACTGTTAACTTCATGGGCATGTTTGCAGCATCATATCATTAGCACAATATATTTTGTGAATAGGACCTTAAGGCGGAGCAAATAGCACATGCAAATGTCACACAAATTATGGTGCTATCAACAGTCGCGATCCATTCTGTGTAAATCCCCCCCCTTCAGTGTCTTAAAAGCAGACACTCCTTAATCTGAGCAGGAAGCTGGCACAATGGAACAGCCACAATGTTTTTATTCTGCCGTTTTCAGCCAGGACCGAGCCATTTAAGAGCACTCTGGCTGTCAGCTGGATGAAGTTTTCTTCTGCTTCTCTCTGACAGGCGGAAATTTGTTCTCTTGCTGAGAGAATGATTTGAGTTTTATAGTTCTATTGTCCCCAAGATGACAGTTCCCCTAACAGCTCTGCTTTAGCCCATCCTCTGAACACCTTCTGTCATCAAAACCCACAACATTAAAGGGAAAGAGCAGCTGGTATGTGCTGTACATTGTTGTCTTTTGAGAACTGGTTTATATGATTACATGCTTGTATATTCCCTTTATTGCATGTTATTTTCTGAACATGTTATTTATTACCTCTTTGCGAAGGACTATCTATTTACATATGACATTTTGAACATTTTGCCCTGTCATGCCATGACTGGGGAACAGGAAGGAAAGAGGATAGTGACAAATGTAACATGACATTATAGTAGTAGAACTGCTTTTTCTTAGGTTTATCAGTTCTATGGTGTTGACCCAATTAGGAATTGTTTCCAAAAAAGACTCGGACCCAACCCTGCTTGAGTAACGCAACTTTACAGTTTCCATCTTTGTATTACTATTTTTTAGTGTAGCTTATCATCATTAGGGCTGTAGTGCTATAGCTAGGAGTGGAAGCGTCTATGCCTCTCAGCACCACAGGAGCTTGGAGGATTGAGTGGAATATCGAAAGATAGCAGGCTTCCAGATCTCTGTGAATTATAGGTAATCCCCCTCAGAAAACCAATACCTGTTTGGTGGAGAGAGCTGACAGGGAGCGGAAGAAATTGATTTGTCACTGTAAAATGATCCTTTCCCTGGGTGAAGCAGTGCATATTGCTGTTAGCAGGGGGGAGGGCTGCTAGGTTAATATGGGGACCAAAGTGCATTCAAGCATTAAAGCTACAGTAGGAAAGTTGAACATACACAATGCAAAACCTTCCACTTCTCTTTTTGCTGCTTCACCCCTCCAGGAGCCTTCCCCTCCAGGTTTCCACCTCCTCCCACAGTCCATTCAGCCAATTGGATGAGGTCGTAACTGTGTACTTGTGTATATGTGCGTGTTTAGTTGTGCGCATCTAGAGTTTGTGAGAATTCTGATACAACATGGAACTCAGATTTGCCTTCAGTGGCCTTTACTCTATCTCTCAGATTTGGTGATTTATGTTGTCCTAACCATTCAGGAGCACTTATACTCAGATCTATAAAAGCAAGAGGCCACCACAAACTGGCCCTAGACTATACACTGGTCTGCATGTGTATTTTTAACAAAGAAACAAAGAATGAATGACAGAATTTGTTATAATATTTAAACACACTCACACTAACACACTAGGGATATTTTCTTGGACACTTAAAGCAGATCTGGTGGTTTGACAAGTCTGTGCAACATTGCATGTTACTTAGATGTTAGATAACATTTTCCAGATGTTTTAAAAGTAAGAGAGATAAAGATAGAAATATATGCAGGTGCAGTTGGTCTGCTGAAACATGAGGGTTCATCCCCAGCTAATTGTAGCTATTGTAGTTTGCACCAACTCTATGTTCAGTCCTGTCATATCAGTACCACTGTAACTCCAGGTTACACCGATCAGGAAAGGGCCCACACTCCTCGCTTGTCACATCCCTCCTCTTCCTGCCCTCTTGATCCTCCCTCTCTCTGCCCAGGAGTAATGAAGAGCTTTCTCATTCTTCTGCAGTTTTGCTGTCTGAGCTGTGCCACACCAGCCTAGTTTAATATATAGTGGATACATAAAGTATTCAGACCCCCTTCAATTTTTCATTCTTTATTGTTTTGCAGCCATTTATTAAAATCATTTAAGTTTTTTCATCATTAATGTACACACAGCACCACATATTGACAAAAACAATTTTTGCAGATTTATTAAAAATACAACCTGAAATACCACAGGCCTAAGTATTCACACCCTTTGCTGAGTATTTAAGAAGAACTTTCTGCCATTTCCCGACTGTATCACTGGAGCTCAGTCACAGTGATCTTTGGCTTCTTCTTTACTTCTCTCACCAAGGCTCTTCTCACCCAATTACTGAGTTTGGCTGAATGAACAGCTCTATGAAGGGGTCTGGTTGTCCCAAATGTCTTCCATTTAAGGATTATGGAGGCCACTGTGCTCTTAGGAACCTTAAGTGCAGCAGAATTTTTTTTTGTAACCTTGGCCAAATCTGTGCCTTGCCACAATTCTGTCTCTGAGCTCTTCAGGCAGTTCCTTTGACCTCAGGATTCTCTTTTACACTGACATGCACTGTGAGCTGTAAGGTCTTATTTACAGGTTTGTGGCTTTCCTAATTAAGTCCACTCAGTGTAATCAAACACAGCTGGACTCCAATGAAGGTGTAGAACCATCTCAAGGATGATCAGAAGAAATGGACAGCACCTGGGTTAAATATGAGTGTCACAGCAAAGGGTATGAATAGATTCAGTTCTTTTTCAGTTTTTTTTATGCATCTGCAAAAGTTTTAGCAATTTCATGCTTTTCTATCAATATGGGTGATGTTAATGAGGTAAAATTAACTTAAATGATTTTAGCAAAAGGGGGCGACACAGTGGTGCAGGGGTTGGCGCTGTTGCCTCACAGCAAGCAGGTCACAGGTTCAAGACCTCTTTGAGCTGGGACCTTTCTGTGTTTGCATGTTCTCCCCGTGTCTGCGTGGGTTTTCACCGGGTACTCCAGCTTCCTCCCACAGTCCAAAAACATGCTGAAGTTAATTGGAGACGCTAAATTGCCCCTAGGTGTGAGAGAATGGTGTGTGTGCCCCGCGATAAGGCTGGCGACCATCTCGCCTGAAATGGCTTCAGCAGACCCCTGCGACCCTAATGAGGAATAAGCGGGTATAGAAGATGAATTAATGATTTTAGCAAATGGCTGCAATTTACAAAGAGTGAAAAAATTAATGGGGTCTGCATACTTTCCATACCCGCTGTATACAATAAGCAATACATATAGTGGAGAATTGAAAATTGTGAATACTGCAATGCATATAATAAATCTTTTGTTGTTGTTGTTGTGCCTTTGAATCTCTGAAAAGCCAAAGTTCTGAAATGTTCCTTATACATATACTAAATGTTCAATAGACAATATTAGTTGCTTGTTTTGTCATGGTGACACAAACACATATTCTCTTTTTCAACAAGTTAATATGGGTTTCTGTGGCCCAGAAAATGTTTTTGAATTTTTTTGTTGAAAATACCACTGAAAATATGCATTCTAGCCTCTATACCCCTTAATTTCTGTCCATGCAGATAAGCTGCGGCTCCCTCTCCAGAACTGCTTGTGGCTTTCCGGCCGTGATAGAATGTGAGAATATAAGACCTCAACAGAGGCCGAGAAGCTGTTGACGATATTCATTTTTATACTGGAACCGCAACAGAACTGCAGTAGCAAGACTAATACTTGTATTACAGTAACGTGTGTATCCGTGGATCTGAATGGACGTATTAACTTAACTTTACACCTAGGAGGCCACAACAGCTCTATGGTTTGAACAATTCAGCTGCTGGTTGCTGATCAAAGCACCAACATGCCAACCCTGTCCATAATTAACTTTCTGACTAACCTGGTCTTCTAACAAGGGAACTTGTAAATTAAAAAAGGTCTTTTGTGTCACATATATTTAAATATAACTAACTGTTGTTAATAAGGCAACAAAAGTTTTGTTTGCAACAGCAAAGTCAATATAAACTTACTGGAAACTAATTGACTTGCTGGCAGAGAGGAGGAGCTGATAGAGAGAAGAGGGGCAGATAAAGAGAGGGCTGGATAAGTTTGTGTTTTAGAACTTAAATGTTGTGAAGCAATCAGAAAATAATGTTTTATTTCTCAGATTTGCTGCTTTTATTTTGATTTGATTTTTCTCTTATTGAAAACCGTTGCAAAAATGTTTGTAAGAATATATGAACAGAATAAAAGTGTATCTGTATTAATCCATACTGTATTTGTTATGTATTGATATAACAATTACAAATTGATAATGAGAGGACTCCAAAGTTCCAAACATACATTACTTTGCTGTATAAAACTCAAGAACCTTATCTTTGAAAAAGTATTCAAGTGATTCACTGCTCCGATTCCTTAGAGAAATAACTAATTAGATCGTTTTGTGTTTCTGAGACAGTACACCTGGCATTAACATGCTTTCTTGATGATCATATGGGTTTTAAGTAGAGCATAAATGCATAGAAAGTGGATGCAAATAATCCCTTGATACACATGCAAATACTAACATTGTCTTAGCTTTGATTTCATACATTTAAACTTAATAATATACATAATATGCCTGATGATTTACAGTTAACAAATGTAAGGCAAAAATGTTTGTCTGTCCACATTATTCACTTAAAATATGCAGGAGGATGCCTTACGAATAAAGTGTAAAAACCATCAGATTTAATATCAATATCAAAGTCAGTTCTGGCTACAGTCAATGAGCATCCCTCATCTCAGACAAACACATCGGTGCATGAGAATCATCACAAAAACAGTGCTGAGCTTCCAGTGTTTACTGGAATGAGTCTAACTGTTGTTACATTCCAGACTTGGGTGTAAGTTAATTGTTGCCCTTGTGTTTGTGCCTCACACGCTGAGCTAATCATCAGTAGTCCCCCATATTTGCTTCTCTATGATTAAATAAGGGTTGTTTTGCCACTTGAAGGAGGATGACATCAAAATACTGGCTGTCTTTATCTGATGGCTGATTCCTTGACACTGAAAGAAGATGAGACATTAACATGTGTGATGGATAACTTTGTTCTTGTCTTTTAATAGATAGATCTAACAAAAAAAGTCCTAACAAGCTACAAAAGTTATAATATTTAACTGATGCTCTTTTCAGAAGCAGCTCACAGCTGAGTGAGTCTGTGTAGTCGTGTGACTCACAGCTTCATTATTTATCAACATGTGTTGTGTTATCTAAATATATTTCCTAAAAAAGGAATAGTTGCATTATAAGTAAGAAATCATCTTTCAATGGCTTTTTTCATTAATTTGGTATTTGGTTATCTTTCCCTTTGTTTTCACAGGTGGCATATCTTTACATATCTTTACAGACGGTTATGTCAGTCCTTCCACTTTTGTCTATATAATATAATTATATCACTATTGGATGGATTAAAGCTGCTGTAGTCAACAACTCTAGCACGTCAAGATGAAAATACACACTCCCAAAAATGTCTGTCTCTGTCTGCTGCCTCACATCATTCCACAGATTTGCTGTAATTAGCTAGTTTCCTGCTACATAAAACACAGATTTAAAACAAATTTTTTGTTAGTGACAGTGCAAAATGTTTAAAATGTGTTATTTCAAACAGAATTATAATGAAATAATATTGCCTACTTCAACTTGAACAAGGAGTCTTGTAGTGTATGTCTGATGTGAAGAAAGATGTAGTTGTTTTGTTGTTGGTGCCATAAAAATTGGATAGATCAACAAATTCTGTGTCTGTGGATTGTTTCCCACACGTCTCCTCTTTTGTGACTTTGCCTATTTTAAACCATGAGAGCAGCAGGTCTGTAGTCAAACTAATCCGTTTTGTAGCAGTCGTCATGTAATGAGTTTGTAAGGTGCTGACAGAACATAATGCTCATTTTAAAAATCCATTTAAAAAATTATATTTCATTGGAGAGCTTTTTTATTCCTGCATGGGCTTCAATATACTTAAGACAGCACAATGTCATCACTATTAAATAATGCAGGTTGTTGTAAGAACTAAGATGCAATGTGGCATTTATAATGCTGGCAAGATCCTTGAATGTGCTGTGAATCAGTCCCACTCTCCCCTGTGGTGTTCATACATTGTTTATCCATAACATCTTCACTTTGCTCTGCTTTCTGCATGTTTCAGAGCACACAACCATGTCTGTACGGGGTACAGACATGTTTGTGTGCACTTTTCCTAACCCCTCACAGATAAGAGCACCCTTATTGATGTTTTGAGGGCATGCACTAATGTGGGCACACTCATACAACAACATGAAAGTCTTTAGAAAACATGAGGTCAGGGAAGCAAAGAACAAAGAAGCTAGAAAGGATTTTAGGAACAGGGTGATATTGTGAAGAAAGTGGTCCTTTTATCATGAAATACTTAAAAGATCTTTTTCCTGCAATATGGTTCTCTGAAAAGCAAAATGTAAAAAATTAAATAAATCGTACAGGCACCTTTACCATGATGTATACGTGAAAATGAGATCAGAAGAATTCCTGAGTGTCTCATCAATGGTAATTAGAAACCAAATGCTAAAGAATGTCATCTGGTCACATCATCGTCACCAGTGGCAGAAAAAGACTTGCTTACTACCTTGTGTATGTGCTGTTTACACACTATCATTTCCAACTCAATCTGCTGGTGTTTAATGGTGTGAAATATTTCTATTAATATTAATGAGACTAAAAATCTGAGACCTTTAACTGTGTCTTAATAATTCTGGTTAGATTCATTATTAACTATAGTGAGTAGTGAAAACTGAAAAGCAAGTTCTGAGTTATTTCTTCTATCTTTTAATAAAAAAACGACATACACACAGAACTTATTGTTGGCATTTGGTAATTTTCCTTAGCAATGTTCCAGTCCTCCCCATTTTCTGCTGGCTCTAGCTGCCTACACCCACTGGGCAGACTTATTGGACCGTTAGTGGCCAGTCAGTAGTCATTAATTACCAGACAAACTGAACTGACACTTGCTGATTGGAATGAGAAGCCCCTTTTAAAGGAGATGGCTACAAATTTCCCTGATAGCTCAGGCATCCATTACTTAACTAAATATACTGCCAGAAATGCAGTAATCAGAACAGGAAATGAAGATTGTCTTTTACCAGGACAGTAACACATACACACAATTTCTCTCCAAAACACATTAAGTGCATGCAAAAACAATCATTCAGTTTTATTGTCCCTCGAAAATGATCATAATGTGGAAATGTGTTTTCCATTTTCAAGTTATGTTGTTAAATATTAAATCAGTTGCGATAGGCACATGATCCTGCTCCTGCCAGTTCTACTATTACTGAAGCTCTCTCAGCACCACATCCTCCTCCATGTGTGATATTTCATACTGTGGATTTAACTAAGATTTATGTTCATATGTTTATTAAGGGGGATTAGCCTTCTCAGGAAAGTCCCCTATCGCTCCTTTAAAGTTACCTCATAAAAAAAAGCCTTCCCTGCCAAATTTAACTGCAGAGCGATTTGCTTTAAATGCTCAATTCCTTGACATAAGTGTCTGAATGAAAGCTGCATGTGTGAGTCAACATTATATTAATGGTCAGTGATGAGGGTGGAGTTAACATAACTATAGATCTGCAGTTCATGAAAATAAACAAGAAAAGTGTGTCCATGATAATTGACTTAATAATTAAAGTCATAGTGTTGCTCTACTGCTATGATTTGGATGTAATCCCTTCACTCTCTCAGCCTGTATGTAATCCCTTCTTCTACTCCTCTGCCCTAAAGCTTCCGTCCCCAAGCTCATCACAGCATGTCACATCATTTTGGGGTCACTTCATTCAGAGGCCGGCAGCAGGAGCCCTCCGCAGGTTCTAAAAACAGATGTGACAGGCCTATTAAAATGAGTGATCTGTACTGCCCCGCTCTCCTCGCTGCTGTAGCCAGAACGGGTACTAAGCTGTCTTCCCTAGGGCAGGGACACGGGCACCAGGGCGCAAAAGGCCTGGAAGATAAGGTGACAGTGGCACATAGCTGGCATTGTGGCAGCTCCCAGAATTATCTCCTGATGAGCTTTTCAATTTTGGGGAGGGCAGTGGAACCTGAGCTCTCACGCCTGAGGGGTGTGAGGCACACAGCGAGAGATAAACATAGTCTGGAAAGAGTTCATACACACACACACACACACTACAACCTACATACAAGCACACAGGACGATGAGCACAGCAATATCTAAGCAAACCTTTCTTTTTCCAAAGCAAAGTATGACCTTAAGCAAATCTTCCACAGGAACACTGTAATGTATCAGAGGAAACACAAAGCCTAGTGCAAACACACCACCACCAAATAGCACAACAACGTTTAGGAAATCCGCTTGTCCCTTTTTTCTCTACAGCAGCTTATATCGTATCATTCTGTTTGCTGCCAGGGACAGTAATACAACACTGCAGGTTTAAGTCCCAGCTCTAAATCAGCCACAGCCTTTGGAACAAAGATAATCCTATATGAAAACACTGGAGACAGGGGACATCTGATAAGAGAATGTACTATTTATTATCATGCTCCAGTCCCTAATTATACCTATTTATTAAGCTTTAGTCACTCTTTTATTCTTAAAATCACAATTGTATTTTTTTAGCGATATCACAACTTTGAATAAAACCCTGAAGAGAGCACAACAGGGAACCTTTAAAAATTAAATGTAATCACTGAAATGTATTAAAATAAATAAAAACACTGGCATCCATCACCTGAAGAATATGCAAACATTGCTGTTGAAACAAAGTCTGAAGATAAACATAACCAGAGGAGATAGAGGATAACATTTGGTGAAATGAAGAAAAGATAAGGGCAGCGCTCACAATCCTATAAATTAAAGAAAAACAGGCTGAGATAGAACAGGAGAGGCTCAATAGTCTCCAGAAACCTCCGTCCAGAGCCACAGAACACATATTCACCTGTTTTACTGGTTTCATAGCAGTACGAGTTACTGAATTTCATGTGTAAAAACAGTGGAGCGCTTTATGGGAAAAAGTCTTAATATTTTGATTAAAACAACAGGATTAAGACTTGTTTAATAATGTCCAGTACTGCCCTCAACAATAATTACAAAACAAAAAAAAGACCACAACTTAACAAGGGAAGAAAGTAAAAACTACTCACAAAACATTTTAATTTAATGTCAAGTCTTTCTTAAAAATAAATCAGTGTGTTTCTATCGTGCATTTTCAACATCTCAGTCCATGTTTGAATTGTAAATTTGTTGGCACAAGGTGAAGAAGGAGCTGCTGCTCCAGAATTATGTATTCTGTTGGAAGGGCTGCCAGGATGTGTGAGAGGGTCTGAGGGGCATGGTACTTCACTGCTGTCTCCTGCAATCCTGCCTGATCAATAGCTCGCTATTTGATGAGCTCACTCACCTAACTGGCTGAGAGGAAATAAAAGAACATCACACCAACATTACACTGACCATGTACTATTTAGAGTAGGCTTTGATTCGATTCTACCCAAATAATGTATTTTCTCTTCATATTTAATAACATGTATCATTTCAAACTTCTAAAAGATATCACCACATGGGGACCATGAATATTCATTCCCAGTTTCATGGCATTGGACCAAATTGTCGGACAGATGGATCCAAGCACCACTACTAGCTAAAAAAAAAAAACACACACACACACATAATAGAGCACACAGCAAAGATCACACATATAATATGCATCAATAGTCCTGCAGATAGATGACCTGTGTAGTTTCTTGGGAAAGGAACAAAGAGGACATGAGGGATGAGGGTGGACAAGAGTACCAAAGATGCAGCCTTTGTGTGAGCGGGGTGATGGAAGGAGCAAGGAAGATGATGGAAGGTAAACTAGCATGAAACTGCCTTCCGTCACGGATTACCAAGGCAGTGCTTTTCATTACCTGCCTTTCTTAACAAGATATTTGTGGCAACAGGAGGTGTTGGAGAGGAATTACACACATGCAACCCATTTGCCTCAGACACTGTGTGTGTTTATGTGAGTGTTAGTGAGAGTGTGAGTGAAAGGGAGAATAAATGGTGCAGAAAGAAAGTGAATTGTGTAGGGAAATAGCTGCTGCGATATGCTATATTATTGTCTATTTCACAGTTGTGTGACTCTGCTGACTGGGTTGTTGGGGGTGTTTTTAACAGGAGGAAAAATGCAGGTCAGGTAGTATTGTAGTGTGGCCTTTGAATGGTTTTATATCTCATGTGACGCCCAGAACATGATAATCTTGATAATCTACACCAGCCTGCATGTAGCCATGCATGCTGTGCCTAATGTTGTACTTGTGATGATTCTCAGTCATCCAGCTCATACTGGGGGACATATGTAAGCCTATCGTAGAGGCTGTCTGATCCTGTAGATATTTCCTCAATGGATGTCATTGGTTCATGATCTATCTAAATCTATTCATTAGTCTTCATCAGTTTGATATCTCTCTCTCTCTCTCTCTCTCTCTCTCTCTATATATATATATATATATATATATATATATATATATATATATATATAGAGAGAGAGAGAGAGAGAGAGAGAGAGAGAGACACCTCCAACAACCCAGTCAGCAAAGTTATACAACTGTGAAATAGACAATGATATAGCATATCACAGCAGCCATTTCCCTACACAATTCACTTTCTTTCTGCATGTTATATTAGTATATAAAGTTCAAAGATATTGTAATGTATCACAGAACAATTGTGTCTTGCAATCTATTGATTATCGCAGAAATACAACATTGTGCTTGTCTGTTATTTCCACCCTTAATATTCATGGGCACAAACTGACACAAATCTGTTATTGATACATTCATAGTGATGTGATGATTGGAAGCAGATTCAATACAGTTGTATCCAGCTGAAAATAGGCTATGATATTTTAATTTTATTAAGAATAAGAGCAAGACCACAGAAAAACTATGTCAACAGCAGAAAACAATACTGCTCTGTGAAACGCTGAATAACTTTTTGGACAATCCTAAAGGAGGATTAATGTTTGACTAAAATGTTCTTTTCCCCCCTGCTCTGGGGTCAGTGTCCGCCTTTTGGATGTGGTATATGATCAGGACTCTATCTATAAAACAGCATCTGAGTTCAGTAACCAAGAGGAGTTATTTAAGGGCAAGTTGGAGGTAGTATTATTTGCTAATGCGTGCCCTGCAAATAGTGCAAGTGCAATTCTATAACTTATACCACAGAAATTTTGACCCCTCATATTAATGCTGATTCAATTTCACCTAGTAACAAGAAAAGGAGAAACCTAGTATACAGCTGGAATCTTTGGACAGTTTGTAAAACTGTAGTCAGTCAGTTATGCAATGTAAAAGACTAGTGTCCTGCCAGAAATATTCTATCTATAACACAAGGAATATTTGTCTGACTGTGTGTTTCATATCTCTAGAAGTGTTCTTTCAATCTTCTTCACACTTGGTGGTTGTATTCTGGGGAACTGAGTAAGTTTAGTTTGGTGCAATTCCTGTATTGATTTACAAGGTAAAAATTTAGCTCTAGTTTTGATTGATTTTCAATTTAAAATCAAAATCATGACACCCTTTAGACACATCAGTTACTCAGAAATATTGCTCTTTGACCGGCATATCGATCCACCGCCATACACACACACACACACACACACACACACACCTACACATATATGTACACTCTCATACCCTCTGCCCTTCCAGCCTGATTGTGTGACTGTGAGCAATGGATTTGACCCAGATTGTATCTGTTTATAGCGGAGCTGGCCAGTCATATAGTCTAAAATATGCCTGACACCTCCTAGATCAAAACAACCGTGTCCCTCATTCTTCCTCTCTCTCTTTCTATAGGCCACCAGCATGTGCATGTGGGCGTGAGGAGTGTTGTGTGTGCATGGACTTCCAATCAGTGCAACCTGCGGACGGCCCAGTGCCCTACGCTTGGAGGCAGCCATCTGTCAGCTGACGCTTGGTCGCCACGGCAATCAGAACGCTCTGCAGCGGGTCCAATCTGTTCCACCACAGGTAGAGCTGTGGGAGGGCTGCCAGCACTCTACACATGCTATCTTTTTATTTCTTCTCTCCAACACATCCATCTGTAACATCATTGCTCACTCCTTCACATCTTCACTCTTTAACCTGTCAGCCTTTAGTGGTTCTTGCTGTATTCATCCTCTCTTCCCTTTAAATCTATTGTCCGTTATTTATCTATAATACTATATAATAATATATTAGAACATTAGAGCTGAAACTAAATATTTAATCATCTGTTTCATAGTTTTCAGAATAAACATATACTACAAAAGATCTTCATTTACATAATGCATCATGTTGCATGATCAGGGAACATTCAGACCATGATCCACGAATAATAATCCAAATAATGTAAAAGTCTGGAGCAGCGTTGAGCCACCTGCAACACCGGTGTCATGATGATAGCAGTGTGCTAAATGTGGTGCATCAGTGGTCAGTCCAGCCTGCTAAATGTGCTGGGCTAGGCCAAGCAGGAGACTCTCTCATCACGCCTTGGTCTTGGCTGAGGGCCCAACTGTTAATCTGATCAGAGCCATGCTAATGGCAGAAGGCAGCCCTCCTAACCAGACAGCGATCCAGGCCAAGAAGCCTGTAGCAATGGAGGTGACATCCTGAGCGATGCGCTCCAAATGAATTATTGAACAGGACCCAGAACAGAGCTGTAGGAGACTGATCTGACTTCAATCTTCTCATTAAGCCAGTGAAACTGAGAATCTGTTGTCTGTCACAGGCAGATTATTGTGAGAGTTAAGAATAGTAGAATTAGTACAGATTTAATGCACTCAAGTGAATGCACTTGAGTTAATATTGGTTTAAGCTTCTGTTCTCTAAGCTATTGCGTCGTAACTGCAAACAACTTTTCTGAAGCATCCTTGACCTGTTCAACTTGTGCATGCTGTCTTGTTCTTGGCTCACAGGATCAAACAGTGCATCCAATGGCACGCCCAATTTTAATACCAAGTGCACATTCCCCCTGCTTGTGGGAGGAACCTGCAGAGCTGCAAGGTGTGGTAATGTGGCTCTTTTTGGCTAAAATACATTTGTCATGGTGGATATTACTGAAAGATTCCTATGAAGTGCTGTCTGTGGTTTACAACAATTAGGCAACACGCTGAATGTTTCAGTCAGAGAATGGCTTAGGGTTATATGATAAAATAAATATATATTTTTATGAAACAAACATTATTTGCTTGACCGAGTTCTGTCTCTTTGGTACTGGACTACCCCAATGACTCAGAACAAAAACGGTGATGCTGCTATGCAACTGCTTTATTTTGACAAGTTGTTGTTTTGTCTTTCACATTCATGCAAGATTTGGTATGAATCTGAGTCATGTCTCATGAAACTGTCCTGAATGCTTTGTGTGTAGTTTATGACAGCTGCTATCAAAGTGTTGATACTCACCCATCAAATAAAGTTTTACCAGTTGTACTTTTAAATATTAGGTTGATAGCTAAGTGTAATGTATTTCAGTACCTATGTGTACAGGGACTCTGTCTTTGTTCCTTGGTCTGGGACCTTTCTGTGTAGAGTTTGCATGTTCTCCTACATCTGTGTGCGTTCTCTCCGGATTCTCCAGCTTCCTCCCACAGAATCCAAAATCCAAAATCAGAGATTAATTGGAAACACTAAATTGCCCATAGGTGTGAGTGTGTGAGTGAATGGTTTGTGTGCCCATCTGGGGTGTATAGACCCATGCGACCCTAATGAGGAATAAGCAGGTGTAGAAGATGAATGAATAATATGTGGTCAGTAATCTAGTAGTTAAAATTGAGGCTTCGCAAAGGAGAAGAAACTGTTTGTGAACAAGGAGGAAACTACCTTCATGTTCTTTAAAGAACAATAATGAAGCTTTTGTGTTGCTGTCATCAAAGGAGCACTTGTTTAACATCGCTGTGCTGTCTTGCTCTTTGCTGTTTGTTTTGAACAAATAGTTCTGCTGCAATAACGACATTAGAGCGATTCTACTGTTGCAGGTGTGAAAGTATATCAGGTGTTGTTTTTTTGTCTTTTATTAAAGTTGAGCAGGCACAACAGCCGACAGACTGGGATGTAGACATGTGTTAAGTTCTCTCTCTTCAGATCCTCTGCATTAGATCCCCTAATTTCTGCGTAAGATATGAAAGCTTTGATATTCTCCTACCTAGCAGGTATCACTGAAACCCCTTTTATATGCTCTGATTGCTTCCTCTGTATCTCCACACACAAAGATACAATTGTGAAGTCATCCATTAAGAGGTGGTTTCAATTTAGACATTACTTCTGTTTAAATTCATTCTCTATTTAAGCACCCCTATTTTATAATCACGCATTTTCTCCTTCCGTAGTAAATGGCCCAACACAGGTGTTGTTTTTTCATTCTTTCAGCAGCTGTCAAACCACTTTTTGCTTCCTTAAGACTTTTTCAGTTACTTACAGACAGTTATCTTTGTATGCAATACCTTCCTTAGTTTTCCCAATCTGCTGGAGAATTCACTTCCTAATGATGTTTTTACTCTGTCTCTGTCTTGGAAAGGAGCTACACTCATAATTATAACTTCATTCACTTGATTCGATTACGGGAGACAATATCATGTGAGCTTTGGGGAGAGATTAACAGCACCCACTCCTTTATAATGTTAAATGTATTTGTCTTTGATACATATGTTGTATAATCCTTTAACAACAACAAGAAATAAAGAAAATGCTTTTGTGTCGACTGAAAGGAACATACAGAGAGACTCCCTGCTGATCGTCTGAGGAAAACAAAACACTGTTGATAAATTGGATAATTTTGTATTTTTATCATGTCTGGTCGCATCAATTCATTCAAGTGATAAAAGTTTCATGTTTTCAGTCTTTATTTTGCATGGAGGACTACAGTCACAGGAACGAAGGGCTCCTTAAGCTGTTTCCATAGTTTGACCCTCTGAGAATAGACACATGCACAGCCAGCCACGTAGTTCAGAATGCATTGGCTTATTTGTCTTTGGCGCACATACAGACCTCCGTAGTGACACGTAAGTAGACACACAGTGTACCACACACACAGCTGAAGAAAACACATTTTTGTACAGTTCATGTTGGCACACCCATAATCACTGTATCTGTCCCTCTAACAGACAGACGTTTATAGTAACATCTCGAGCATGGCTGCGTGACCAAGTGTGTGAGGGCTCTGTCACATTCTCTTGAGATTCTCCAAAATAAATCACATATTGGCAACAGCTGCCCAAACAAAGCCAAACATGCAGATAGATCTTTTCATCTTTTATTCTTTTCACCATCAGCAAATAAGATTGCTCAAATCTTGATATAACATTCCCTATAAGTTGAATTAACACACAATATACTATATCTCAATGAGAAAGTCTGATTCCTCTTATTATACCAGTGGATTTACACCACGAAGGTCTTGAAAATGTTGGGCCGCCCACCTCCTGTTGCCACACCCACAGCTCGGTTCTTGCATCTCAACCAGTCTGTACACCGTCTGTGCCAAAATCACCCACTTCCAATTAAAAGATAAATCCTCATAAAGTTTTTGGATTTTATTTTTGAAATTTCTGCCAGTTTTGTGCTGGCAGGGTGCTAAAACAAAGTGAGCAGAAAGAACTGGCAGAGCGAGTAAGTAAATTTAATAATGTCCCTGTCATTAGTCAAGGTAGTTTGATACATTTATAATTAGTAACCTGTTGGGTAATAATTAATGGATTTATAAAATAATGCAACATATCAGTGTCTGTGTATAATGTTTAAAACACATCTGCCTTTAATATTCTGTGTGAATGATGTAAGAAAGAACTTTTATGAAATAATATTGATTATATCTGTGGTGACTGTAGTTATGATGACACCATGTGTTCATGTACCATGTTACTGCAGCTTCTAGCAGCATTCTCTGGCTTTTTCTAGCATTTACGTGACAATGCCATAAACAAGTTTGGTAACCACAGTTCGGCCTGGCCTCCCACTGAAGTGAATTTTATAGCATCTGTTCAAATTAAGTTCAGCCAAACTGGTGGAGGCACAGAGTTTATACGGCCAAAGTTGTGAGCCAAACCACTGTTATTCAAAACCCAACCACAATACACAGTTGGGTTATGAACACTGGAACATAAACATGCTCTTTTTCTCCCTCTCTTGAAAGCTTGTTAGAAGTTGGCATTTCCTCTTTTCTTTGAACCCGTGGTTGGCAGGTATTCACAACCTCAACATTCATGCCTATTGAAGCAACAACACATTATGAGGAGAAAGCATTTCCTCACTGCAGGCGAGTTAACAAAACACCTTGAGACGAGAGATTGAGAAGAGATGTTAAGAGGAGGATGTTCTGGAAGACGCTGAAATACATTGTGAATTTAAATACTTTTAATTAGCCATGCAACATTAGAGAGCAAACTGCAAGAACTGGATGTACTAATCAGTGCATGAAGGGCTTCTCTCACTCAAACACTGAACTTTTCTTGGATGTTGATTGAGGTCTAGTTCAATACACACACTAATGATTAACTCATGCACACAGAGAAGGCCTTGATATATGTATTGATGTAATTACTGTAAATGCTATTGCAAGTGATGGACATTTGATTGAAAATGTAGGTCACTACTCCAATAAATAGGAGAGACAATCGATTGATGAGAAAATTATGGTGCGTTAGCCAAACCTTTGTGGATGGAGATGATGCACTGGCTGCAGTTACTATAACTCCTTCATTCATTCCACAGGGTGTAAGTGATGCGTAACATAATCAACCCTTCTCTTCAGGTGGATCTTCATCTTCACATCACACCCACCTCTTCACTGATTATCACATCCATGAAGTGTTGTATATTATTAGAACACAGTTATGAAATCAAACAACATTCATGTTAAATGTAAGTATGATGTCATAGTTATTACATGTTCTCAAACAACTGAGCTTTAGTAGTAACTCTATATATTGATTATAGGTGAAAATGGCCCTCTCTTATGTCATATCTCTTTTTCCTGGGAAACCTACCAAACAGGGAGTGAAGATATATCATTATTTTCTCACAGCTCTCAATAACTCAAGCATGAAAGGAACAAGCCACGTCTTCCAAAGAATGATCGTTAAAGAATCAAATACATCATAACATAAATATATGCTTCACGCCTTGTTCTGACATGGTGGAAAAACGCCTGTGGCTGCTTTCCAGCTGTTGTGGTTGAAGACTTTACATCTGATGACAGATGAAAATTGAGCCCACAGGAGGTGGAAGAAAGGAAATGTGCAAAGACACTAGAAGAGATGGGTGGTTGGTTTTTCTTAGGAGTGACGCACTGTTGGGTGCATGTTGTTAAAGGCAGGTTTGTGCGTATTCCTCTTTTGGTTTGTTGATTTAAGGAACGCCTGTGTGTTTACAGTTCACCTGTTGAAAAGATGACAAGGGTCTTTCATTAAACTGGCCAAGCCCTTGAAATAAAGATGAACTACAATGACAACTGGTAAGACAGTTTAAAAGTCTCTTTTTTAACCACTATCTGTCATATTCTCCCATAAAGCAAGTGTATCATGGCAAATGGATTATAAGAAGCAAACAGAAATAATCTACTGGGATCACAGTTAAAACCACTATAATATTTAAACAGATTAAAGAGGATTCCTGGTGGTTCAGGAGTCTTGGTTGTGTGTCATGCATTTATTATGACAAAAAATGTTGTCCCACGTCATCGCCTAAACCTCTCTAGTCTCTTAAGACCCTTCTAAAGTGTCTCAGGTGTTGGGCATTGTTTGCTTTTTAATGCACTTTCAATTCATCCTGTTCCATATCATGCACATTCATTAGTGACAGAAGCACACACAGACACAGCTAATTATTTTCACTAATTGAGCCAACTTTGGAAAAACCTACGCTGGAACTGAACATGAAAATTGAAAACAAATTTAATATGTTTTTCATTAAATCAGTTGAGGAACTGATGGAAAATCTTCGACCAGTTGAATAAAATCATACCGAGAGAGCTCTTATCTTCTTTTCATATTAAAGAGGTAGCTCAGAGTTGGATTAGTAGTAAATTATAAAGCAGTTAAGGCATTCTAAGGCTAAGGATACTTTAGGTGTGGAAGAAGTTGTGTAAAACTGATTTAAATTGCTTTTGCCTGATATGATAATATAAACCTCTTATGGCAGCACATGCCATGATGTTTTCCCATTTATTGTATTGTATAAGTGTATGGGTCCATTCAAACAACTATTGCACCTATTAAATTAACACACTTAAAGTAATGAATCAGAGACATGTAAGATGGTGCCATTACCAAGTCCTTAAGAAATATAATCTTCTGAGTTTTGACAGTTTTGTAACATTATCATTTTTTAAACTTATTTTCAAGTGTGTCAAGAACTTTGCACTGGACATAGTCAGCCAATTGGTAAAGAAACAAAATGGTGTAATCAGAACTAAGCGAGCAGCAACTGTAGAATATATTACTGCCATAACTACAAACATGCACATACATGTACACACTTCTTCCTCTTCTATTGTGGGATGTTTTTTGTTTTATATACCATTTATATTTCTTTTCATATATGACGTCAGTAAAGCCCCTAACCAGGGAGGCTGCAAATTAGCTTATATAAGCTATAAAACTGTATTTATGACATTAACAATGTTCAATATTTTGTCCTTGTTCTGTAAATAAAATACTTTCCCATCAGTTGAAGGTATTTTAGGAATTTTGGCCTGTTTTTCTCCACAAACACAGATAAACCCTGAGTGACAAAATAACAAGCAAGTGCATCTTCCAACCTGTGCACCATTAATGTGCTTTTTATATTTTATTTTTGAAACGTGTGATTTGCATTCAGACAATTGCTTAAAAAAACAACAATAACACTTTTTACAGTTATTTTAGGCCTTGTCTTCAGTCAGTGAAGGCACAAGAGTATACTACTATAGTCTAGAACATCAAAAGGAAATGAAAACTATTTTTCCACAATTACAGTGTAATATTAGGCTGCATTCACATAGGATCAGGCAGTGTGGCACTAACAGCAGGTGGTGTCTAGCGGTGGGTGGAGGTGTGGGCATATTTATTTGTTCTAAAGGCTGTGATAACAACCTCTATTTATTCACTCTTTAGCTAACTTGCCTGTAGCTGTTGCTTTCACTTTTATTTTTCTCTGCTTTCTTTTACAATGAGTCAGAGAAAAGCAAATACCTTTACTTTTGACCTTATCTCCTCTTTTTATAATTCCTCATGTGAGGCTTTTATCAGGATTACGTGGCCAACAGAGCATGATGTTGGCTTGTGTTTTTGCTGAGGCCGTCTCAACTTTCTCTCCGGTCACAAAAGATGTTTTACAAATTCTTTGTTTATGGCACAATTCAATTTATAATATTTTTTCTCTCACCATTCACGATCATATATATTTTTTCCTCAAAAAGGTCCCATGAGATCCACCAGAAGGGGACGGACTTAGGCTTTCTATAAAAGTGGGACCTCAGGCTATGATGGATCATTTCTTTCTTCTTACAGTTCCCCTTGCATAGTGTTTGTGCTCTAATTGAGCAGTTTATCTGTGTTAGTGCCACTGGCGTTGTGATTTAATGTCATTTGAATGCAACTTTTTTGATAAATTACTCACTCAACTGGTGTTAGTTAGACTCCTTAAGTGTCAGATACTGCAAATGATTTAGAAGTTACTCATGGGAATATATAGAAATGTAGTTCTGCTGTGTGTACCAACCTGCTCACTTAAAATTCAAGGCTGTGGGTGTTTGTGTATGTGATTTCTCATTGAGAACAAACTATTAGCTTTGTGTATGAACACTATAATTAAGATACCTCTGGAAGTGACAGCGTACATAGGAGACATGTCTCCTCCTCTCCAGTCCAGCCCCCACATCAGCTGCTTCCCTCCCACTCCGAGCTATAGCTGCTCCAAGGCAGAACCACGGGGAGCCCACTGCTGGTATTTATAGCACGCTACCACTCTAAGTGATAGATGTCACCTTCACGCCACCGCCTCTGGGGCACTGCACCAACCATGCTGCCCCACTAACAAGCTGCAAAGTGCTGTGGATGCTTGAGGAAGGGACGAGAGGACGTGCGGGGAGGTGGAAGGTGTGTTGCGAAAAGAGGAAGGGGAGGTAGCTGATACAAACTGCAGTTTTTTTTTGTTTTACCCTTGTAGCTGGTTTGCCTCTTGGTTTCTCACCTTTTAAATAGAATAACCAATTTCACCATTAGCTTCACTGAAGCAGCAGTTGAATGATGGATGAGAGAGATGAAAATGACCTTGACTGGTGCCCACCTGTTGTATGAGTCATAGATTGTGTTGTTTTACTGATATCAAGGTTTTTAAAATAAATGCCATGTTATCTGCTCTGTAAAGCACTTTGATTGAAAGCACTGTATAAATAAAATTATTATTATCACCTGAATCCTGTAGGTGCAACTAGGCTTGGGATGATTTTCCATCAATCCAAATATAACAAATACGAATACTGCAATACTTTTTACAATCCTGAAGTCATTTTTTTATTTTTTTCATTGGATTTTTTAAAAAGTTCTGCCCCGATGCAAGTCTGAGCTTCATCTCTCTGCTTTGCTTACTCTACAATGTACCCTGGAGTATAGTAAAATAAAACTTTATGAAGAAGCAACTTTTAGTTTTAATGCTGCACATATCAGGAACAAACTCCCAGAAAAATGCAGTTTTGCTGTAACTCTCAGTTATTTCCATTCATTGCTGAAGAGAAACACAATGAGTAATACATTTATATTGTTTCTGTTGTATCGTGATATTTGGCCTGGACAATAAGGCACTATTACATTTTGGATATCACCCAAACTTAGATGCAACTTTAAGGGTCTCTGACACAGTTTTCATGAACTATTCACTTGAACGACAACAGCAGATGCAAACGTAAGCCATGCCTAAGGTAAAATAACAAAGGAATGTGGTTAAAACATAAGCAAACACACACACATGTGCTGATACCACACACAGACAAAAATAAAAACATATACTCTGTTCCACCAATGGAATATAAAAAGCCCATAGCTACTGTCACTGTCACAAGGAGTCAATCATCTCTTTGACAGAGATATTTTAGTCCCAAATAGTATTGTTGTCCGTCTGTATGAAAACATCTGATTCTGGTCAGTCTGACTAGTGGACCGAGCTCACCAGGAGGCTGAAACTCAAGGAAAGAAGCTTTTGGCTGAGGTCTCAACTTGGCATTGTTCTACTTAAAACTAAGATGATTCACAAGTCTCCTTTTTATAAACCTCCTGAACGTCTGGATCTAAAGTTTAAAGAAACACGCTGATTTAATGTTAGTAGCAGGTTTATTTGCAGGTCTTTTTGTTTTGGAGAGAGAAACCTCTGAGGATAAGTCAGTGATAACACTAAAGGAACATTAACCATGAAAAGTCCCAACTCCCATAACTCCCATAACTCCCATAATCCCACGGTACTTCCTGACATCATTAACACAGCATTTTATTATTGTTTTGACAATAGATACTGTAGCAGCAGAAAATTACATATTGTGCATTTTAATACTTCAAGAATATAGGCTATATATAAATACTGCTACCTGGTAATGACATAAGGAGTGACACTAGGACACATCTAGGAAAGTATGACATTTTTAAGGATAACTTTCAAACAATCTTCAGAAAAGGCACTAAAGAAGAGGTGACCTAGGTAGCTGTCAACAGCAAACCGCGACCTCCACTGTTACCGTTACGTCCAGTAAAGAGACAGCACTGTAGAAGTAATTTTATGAAGTTAATAAGGGAAATTAAGTTGTTGGTACATGCCTGCTAAATCCTCTTTCATCTCTTCAACTAGTGCACTTTTTTGTGAACTTTTTCTGAATAATATTGGATAATGTCGCAGCACATTACATTCACCAGGATGTGGAGGTGGTCAACTTAAAGTTTTGGAGACTTGCTGGTTGTCAACACTGGAGTAGACATTGAGGAAAAGGTGGAGGAACATCTCTGCATTGTATGAACTGAATACACACACTGGGTCTTCTGTGGATCCCACCCACCGAGGATGGTGACATTTTCTCCTGCTGCGATCGGAAGGGTGTGGTGGGTTCTGAAAGGGCTCAGGAGGAACTTCTACCCTCAGGTCACTGGGATCCTGGAGGAGATGCCTGGGATGTTACAGCATGGTGTGTGGCAGCATCCGTGTTTTCTTGGGGATCTGGGGATAGAATGCACACATGCCCTTCTATGACAGTGACAAAATGGTCAGTGATTTGCTGGAATTCACCCCTGCCAGGGTGAATGTGTTGACATGGCTTTAATTCAGCATGCCATATGACACTGCCTCTCTGAGAATGCAGGCTGGCCGGGATATAGGCTGTCAACCTCACATAGCCTGTTGAAAGTCTGTGTACATGCCAAGTGGAATAGTGGAGGATCGGCAGAAAACAGCCCACCAAAAATATCATTTGAGTAGAATTCAGAAGATGGTTAAAAAAAATAAATATGACTGTATCAATACAACTCTTTTTCAGTCAAAAGACAAGGTATCTCATACTACTATACATGATTTCTGTTGTGAAACCATAAAGTATATAACTAACTATATATAAGAAGAGGAAAAATAACATCATCAAGGTGAATTCATTACATCCTTTTATAGGCTAGTCTGAGTTATTCTGTGTTGTTTTGAATTGCAGAGTTGTACCATATTGGGTTAAGTTGTAATGTCTTCCAGACAGATTGGGCCTCATTGTGGACTATTCCTTTTATTTAATTTATGTCCTTATAATATTCACTATATTAATGTGTACAGTAAAATGTGCATACATTGGCTGTGTGTTATCAGCTCCCCTTTTAAAGTGGACCATGTATTTTTAATGTTTTCCCTAGGTTTAGTTTGAAGCAGTGACATTCCTAACAAGATAAATTTGTGGTTTTAGGAACCAAAAATCATCTCAATATAAAGTTCAGTTTTACATCTCCCCTCTCGAGCTTCTCTCTGGAGCTCCAGGTTTTTGTGCCTGTCTCATTAATATTATGGAGCCTCTCCTCTGATTGGATGATTTGAATAGCTGTGAATGGGGCTGAGCTTTATGAAAGTCCTGACTGCAGGTTTTAAGGCCCAATTTCTCTATAGAAGCTGCATGCTATTCTCTGTGGATTGAGTTTTGAAATATGGGACAGTATTTATATAACACCTAGACCTTCTTATAGTCTAACAAATATTATACTCTACTGTTGTACTGCACTAGGTATTATGTCTATATGACCATTCAGCTCAGTATGCAATCTCCTCTTTCTAGTGAGACTACCTACAATGATCAATTAACATATACTGTCAGAAAATGTATGTGTGCTTTATAGAGCATGTCAGAGTGAACATGGCTGTGCACATATATGAAAATCGCAAATATGTATGCATGAGTCAGAGAGAGAGGTTGTTCTGGAGTCAGACACAGTGGACACACTATCTCTCTGCTGACAAGTGTCATCTACTCCAGCTGCTCGGGGGTCTTTGCTGTCGTGCGGGTTAGAAGGGCCAGACAGGAGTGCGAGTGCTGCTGGAGGGAGGGTTGTGGGGGTGTCGGGGGAGTTGGGAGGTTGGCAGTCAAACGGTTGGGGGAGGTGACAACATGGCCATGCTGAAAGCAACCAGCGGGCTCCCATCGGCAATCCAAGTTTCAGCACCCGAGCCTCCACCTGTCGTTTCCTCTTAAACCCCCCTCGACTACTTGACCCGCTCTTTCCCCCCCTTCAGACCTCAGGACGTGGAGTCCAGCCACCCCAGTTAAAGTTAAAGGCCACCGGTACAAACCTAAAATGAGGCGCGACATAACTGTGGTGGGTTTTCTGAGATTAGATTTGCATTGTCAGATGTTCTGAGGTGGACCAGTGCAAGAAATTTATACTTCTATATTTAGGTAGCAGGTTCCTCCGCAAGTCAAAGACAGAAGCGATTTGTTTCAACCACTTTCATAGCTGCCATACACACCTATAAAAGTGCCACGCTGACCCTGTTTAACAGTGCTGACAAAGCAGGACGCAGTGAGCTCAGTGTGGGGATCCAGCCGAGTGAAGCCTCCCTGGGTTGTGTTGGGTTATTAATGATCTTATGTTACCTACTCTAATTAAATCAGCACTCAGGGTTGTATATGTTTTGGGCAGCTGCCATGTCATTTATTAATGGATGTTTAATTGTGGTTTCCCTCTATAAACAATTCTGATGTCACCTTTAATAAATCACCCTGCTCATTTATTAATAAATAAATCAACCAAATTAAATTAATATCCCTTCAGTAATTCAAATAATTGGCACCAGTACATTCAGAGACCAAAATATACATTTGTTCAAAAGAAAGATTGGCCTACAAGAGACATTTTTGTTCAATTTAATAAAAAAAGTTCTTAATTCTTTTATTCCTGAACTACTTATTTGTTCACATAGAAACAATACTTATTCATGTGTTGCCTTTGTAGTTTGTTTAGAGAATAACATAAAAAATACAGTTTTAAATTGAAAATTATCCATTCCTTTGGAAAAAAAAAGATTTTATTTTTAGGCCAAATCACCCAGCCTACTTGAACATATAATTTATATTCTTAAAAACGAAGGGGCGACAAAGTTCCACTTAAACCTGCTGTAGTCTCAGTCCACACACCCAGAGGTCCATCTGGTCTCCTATAAATCTGCTTCCGTCCATCAACAGTGAAATGCAGCTGGCAACCACATATCAACCCCCTCCCCCCGCATACTCACACCAAGGGGTCAGTACTGCTCAGTGTGAAAATAAGATCCCACCAGCTTCAATAAATGCCTCTTAGTAGTGTGATCAGTCAGAGGCTTTCCAGCAATGTGTGGACTCCTCTGGCTAAACCATCTCATTAGCATCAGGGGACCTCATATTTGCAGCACAGTTTAACGCCGTTTAGATTTACACTTTAGTAGGCTGCCAACCCGGCCAGATCACGGCCTCTGGTCATTTATCATTGTTTTGCAAAACATTTATTTGATATTAAACAAGCTCCTGCAAGGTCCTGCTCTTTCGGTAAATCCAGTGCCATCGTGCAATGATGTAAAATAAAGAAGTGTATATGTGTGTTTGTGTGTATGTCGGGGCACTGAGTGGAAGCTGAGATGTCATCGGAAGCATAATGTGTAATGAACTCAGACACATGATCTCAGGCCACTGGTGTTACTATAGATTCCTTTCAGGAGTGTTGAGACATTCTGGGAAAAGCTCCAGGATTAGAGGACCTTGTGTTTGGCTCTGTCAGTTTCAAAAGATCCATCATGAGTCCATCTTTCCTGCATCTTGTGCCTGATTGGATCCGTACTACAGAAATGATTGAAGTTCTCTCTTGAGGCTAGATTAGTAGTAATATCAAATAATTGTGAATCAAAGAGATCTGTCTTGTGGGACTCAAAATATAATACAAACTAAATGACATTATTTTTTGTATGAGAGAGACAATCAATTGTTCTTAAAATAAAAGGAGGGCTGCACAAGGTCTACATCAATGTTTGTAGTTAAAAGTCAGGAGCTCTTCAGTAGTGCTGCCTCTTACCGTCCAGCTTACTGAAAGGTTGAGGATGGAAGTCTAGAAGAAAGTCTGAGGCACTCTGAGCATGTAAAAATGCTTTATTTAGACTGAATAGACCATTGTATGCAAATGCATTTAGATGCTGAATTTAAATATTCAAGAAGTCGCATGGTAAGACACATGTATACAGTGGTGAGAAGAGCAGTGCAAGCCTCCTATATATATATATCCTATATATATGTATATGTAAATTAAACAGGTAAATATGAAACTGGCAAAATATACTGTAGTGTTAAAAGGCATTGATTCCATATCTGGAGAATAGTGAAAATGTTGATTATCAGAACACAACTGCAAACTAGTAGGCTATAGCAAGCAGTTGTACACAGAAAACACCACAAGTGGAAGCCATGGAAGATACTGTGTGGCATACAGGGGAACCATAAGTCTTTCTTTTATTCGGTCACTTCTCTCCTCATGGCGGCTCCCATATAATTTCACATAATTGCCTGATTTGAAAGCTTTTAGGAGATTGGTTTTATGTTGTTAGTGGTAATACTAGGGATGCATTGATTTGTCATTTGTTTGTCTTGTTGACTGGTTGGAGAATTATGGTTGTGGCAGATTGTTATCTGTTGTGTTGCATCAATTTTGTACCAGATACCCATATTGGTTTAAAATGTAGGACTTTTTTTCTCTGGAAATATGTTTGACAAAGCCTTAAATTTTAGGTCTAGACTTTTAAATGAAAATATACATTCACATAACAAGTGTCAAACTTAACTTCACTGAATACGTGCTCATTCAAAGGGATGACAGACTAAAGAGTTCTGTGTTTCCAAATCATTTGATGGAGAAATAAAAAAACAACAAAAACAGACAAAAATACATGGTATCAGCCAAATTGCTATTTTAAACATTGGTATTAGAATTTCACACTCAGATCATGATTTACTCAGCTTCCTGTACTATAATTTGCATTGTCTATATTTGTTCATAAGGCCAAACATTGTTGAATCCTGGGGCATTGTTAGGCACAGCATAATATATACAATATTATGTATGCACAGGCTAACAGAGACATATGGCTGTAGATTCAAGAGCTCGACATTTCCAGGCTAACACCAGCAGTTATCTCCAATGAGGACTTAGTGATGAGCGCAGGCACGCAGCACTGGCCAGGTGGCTCTTTGGAAGATAGTGCCAAAAGATGAAACCACCTCAGTGTCAGCATTTTAATGTGATCTGCCATGTGCACATATGTCTTTAAAGTCTGCGGGGAGTCTCTTAGCCATTGATGTGCTTCGCCAACGGTCTGCAGTCATACAGGTTAGCACTGCAGGCTAATCTGTAGTGAGTCGCTCCCAAAAGCCTGCGCCAAGTCGATGGCAGGAAGAGTGATCTCCACTCCTCTGATCCCCGGCCCTCAGATACCCACCGCGTGCCAACTATTCATCTCCTTTGTAGTAGGTGCCAACATGCCCAGACGGGTAGAGGAGGAGCACAGAGACCCAAACAGGATTTGAGCAGTAGAAGTCCTCTACTGCCTGATATTAGGAAGGGGGCACAGTCATCGTTAGGCTGGCAGCGTTTTATTGGGGCAGCAGCTATTCTGCTTCTTGGTTCAAAACCCATGCTGGCAGATCTCCTAAATCAGTATGATGTATCACTATCACTGTCTAGATGTCGATTGACACTGTACATAGTGATGATGATAATATTGATAGATCAGAATCCCTAAATATCCGTATAGCATGTCTTCCTATAGCAACAAATGATATGGATGCTGATTACTTAGCATCCTTTAGCATCTCTTAAAAGCTAAACTGTGAATTGTTTGCATTTTTAAATTCCTCCTTTGATGGAATGATCACACAAACATGTTCTGGCTGTTTTATTATCTTACTTTGATTGGAACTTTTACTTGTTTTTGAATTGGACAGTGAGGTTTGAAATGAATTTGCATAGAAAGAGTTACATGCTAAGGTAGGGAGGTTTGTAGTCGTAGTCATGTTTTTAAGCTGCCCATAAGATCGTGGGGGAACTTTTATTTGTGCCTATCAGATACGGTCCATAGTTACAATCCAGCATCAATGTCATATAAAGCCGTAATTTTCCATCAATGGATTTAAAAATAAAGATACTAATGCCTGTTTAGAGAAGACCCATCCCATCCTGCCATACAGGATTCAATCATGAACTCACACTAGAAGGCAGCGTTTCCCGAATTTTACATTAGGTGCTAAAAGATATTGACATTTACAACTGTATTTTTCTCATTGTGTCCTGTCAAAATTGTATTTTAAAAAATCCTATGGGATGTTGTAGATCAGCGGCTCTCAAACCTTTACACATTATTATACCTTGAACCCCCATTTGATCAGAATTTATCACTAGATCCCCCATCTCATGGACTATTTGCTTTTAACTGTTTTATTACAGAAAGAGTGTGAAATCTATGACAAAAATAGTCTTATATTTGGTCGTTGGGCCATTTTTAGATGATTTAAAAATGGTCCAAATGTTGAAATGCATCTGTATTTTCTAGTTTTTCACAAGCAGAAGAATCACTCTTATGTCCTGCATCTGCTTCCTGTAGGTAGCACTGTCCTGTAGTTGCACCAAAGTTATCCTAGAGGGAATGTTCCGGTGCAAAAACAGCGCAGTGATATGTTGAAGGCAGGTTAACACCATGCGTTAAGAACGGTCGAGAGGTGATCTAATGTACTGTGCATCACACTGTGCTATTTAGAGCGGAGCAATCACTAAGATACACTTGACAGATGGCTGACAGGCAGGTTGTGCACCTCCCTGTCACTCTGCTCCACAGCAGAAACATGGTCCAGAAACTAAAAACAATGTCAAAGAGTATTATGTATATAACAAGAAGAAGGGTATAATGGAGCACTCAGCAGTTTAAGTATTTTATTTAAGGTGCAGAGAGTCATTCTGAAATTGGGCATTTTGTTCAAATTTTACTGGAAAGCCACAGGTTATGCTATTTCTAAAACCAAAATAGAATACTCAGTTACATTGGTTTTGGTGTGAAATTAGCTTTTTTATATTATTGTCATTTTTATGGATGGGCTACAGGAAACTATAGGAACAATGCCTAAAGTCTGTGCCCAACATTCACATATTTACAATTGATCAAACCTGTAAAATGAAGCGAGTCTCCTTCAGTAGTTCATATATTCATTCATAATGGTGTTTATATAATTCATATCCCTCTCTACCTATTTATTTTAAACATGTTATATCAACTACTGTGTCATGTTTTTGTTACTGTTTATAACATTTTAACATGTTGTATTAAATCATTTATTATAAATACTAAATATTTTAATAGCTCTGCAAACAAAGAACTGACAGGATGATAAGTTCATATGTTAATATATATGAGAATCACTTCATTTTACAGGTCTGGTCAATGGTAAATACATATGAAGTACATATAATATAAATATAAAAGATATTAACTACTTCTGAAAACTGTTATGAACACACACATATATATATATATATGAAATATATATGAGCGTTGTATGAGGAAGTAGTTCTTATATGTATTTCATGCTGAATATTGTTGTAGTTCATATATCGTTGAGGTTCTGTAAAATGAGGTGGTGATTAAACTTCACCCAGACGGTGGCTTAATATGACATTAAATACAAGAATAAGCAGTATAAGTGGTTTTATAATAGAAGCAATACATCTAGTACTTGTTGTTCTTCAGCTTTGTGTGGAAAACTGCCAGCTGGCCAAGAGCTGTGTGGTTAAAGGTGATATTATGTCCTAGCGTTATAATAAAATCCTCTTATATTCTGAATACATAGATCATAGTATCAATATCTGTCAAGTCTCTCTGAGAATATTTAATATTAAACAGTGTTAGTGAAAGAAAATATATATTCTTCTCTATTCACTGTTTAATGTTCTATGTTCACCCATGATCTGGGTGAATACACGTTCCTTTAAGACATTTCAATAAAGAAATATTCCTGCACAGATATGAACCAAACTGCACTTTTAGAGTGAGTCACGCCACAGAATCTCAACATCTCACGTATCCATTCAGTGTCAGAACAATTCCACCATTAGAGCCGTGTGAAGAGCCCTTGAGAGCTACATTGACGATGGAGTTCTCGCTCCTCCTTTCTCCTCCACTCCACAGCCTGCCCACATTAACTCTCCAGCCCATTCAGCTGTGATTAGAAAAGCCTCTCAGCTTCCAGAGTTTGCAATCATTTGACCATAATGAATTCCAATCAATCCCTCCTCCTACCCTCTGCTCCCACTTGTACTCAAGAAGATATAAGGAGGAGAGAGCAGAATAAGAGACAAAGAGCGCTAGGCAGTCAGAGAGAGGACTGTTCAGAAACCAACTGTTCAGCGAGAGGACACACAGACACACGGAGAATTAAGAGAAAAATCAGGTTCTGAAAGAAACCCACAGTGAAACAATAATGTCAAAATTGAAAATGCATTATTAATGCAGTATTCTGAAGATGAATCTACTGTTTATGGAACTGGTGAGGAAAAAATGGTCAAAACAAAATATTTGCATGAACGGAGGAAACAGAATAATGTTACAGAATAAACAAAAAATAATCAGTGCACCTTGATTGAAATAGAATGTAGGTGTGTGTGTGTGTGTGTGTCGGCGGGGGGGGGGGGGGGGGGGGGGGGTAATAACAATATATTGTGATGTTTAATATACAATCAAAACAAACTCAAAGTCTAGTTGTTATATAAATATTGTCCCATTTTTCAAAACACTCATTCCACATTGAAACACACACACACACACACACACACAAACACACACACACACCTGCCTAGGAACAATACCTTAAAATTAGCTGTCAGGACATCTGTACAGTTGTGATGTCACAACTACAGTCACTGCCTTCAGCTAATCCAGAGAGAAGCTCGAGAGAGATGTAAAACTATATTCAGATGATTTTTGGTTCTTAAAACCACAAATATATCTTGTTAGGAATGTCAAATAAAACCAAGGGCCTTTAATAAATAAATGCAGAAAATACTTCAGGATTAAAGGTTAAACTTCATTGGTCATCACAGTCTCAACTAAATAAATAAGTCTGTGTTAGTAGCTCATCATGCATTTGCATCTCTCCTCTCGTTCCTCTCACCTCCTCTTGGCATCTAACCAGCTCACACAGTATTACATCAAAACCGGCTTGCTGACATTTGGCAACTTATCAAAAATGACAAATAACAACCTCTAACAACATGATTTCTAAACATTAGGAGATTCAGTGCAACACATTTTAAAAAAGATATTTGTTTCATTTGACCGAAGCAATCTTCAAAAACCCGTATGCGTGAAGGTTCTCCGGTCTTTTGTTGTTCTCCACTGCTCTTTCATCAGCGTGTCACACTGATGATGCTGACAGTGCTGTGGGGATGACCTTTCCCCATCGCCATGCCAACATTCTCATGTCCCTCTGGCCAGCAGTGTCCCTGTCACCTATAATCAGCAACACAGTCTGACCACTACACTGCCTTCTGAGTCTGATCAGTCCAGATACAAAGACAAGTGCACAGAGTGGTAGAGTTTGACCATGAATGTGAGTGGGCAGGCTGTGAATACACCCGCATTCATTGGCTTAATGTTATAGCTAATGGAGATTAGGCATGAAATTCACACTATTATGTGATTACAGTGGAACATGATATTGGCTCCCATTTTTTGTCAAGTAGCAAAGATCAGGAACTCCCCAGCTGAACATAACAGTATCATAGTATAAATAGTAGTTTTTATAGACATAGAAAGAACAAGGACAAATAATCCCACTACTGTATAGAGATTATCTGCATAATGTGTATATTTGTGTATGTAGTACTACATCCTATACCCATTTAGCCAAAAACAAAGCATGTAGTATGCAGTATGCAAACAAAAGCTAAATCTGCATCCTGTTTCTCTTGTCCCACGATGCATTGTGTCTCTTTAGCATGCCCAGGTTGCTGCATAATGGGACAGAAAAGGCTGTTCTGAATTTCTTCAGTTAATATGTCATTTTATTCAGTTTAGTAACCATTTAGATTTGCAGTATGCTGTCAGTTTATCCAAATAATGCTTATTAGAAAATCTGCTTGGGGGATTTCAGAGATCTGAGCAGGCACTTATGGGAGCTGCTGCCCAGCCGGGACCGACCTGCACGGCAAGCCCAACTGAGAGGAAACCGACAAGCATTAAGGAAATTAACATTTTCAAATCTGCAAGCAGGTAAAGCAGGCAGGAGTCCTCATTTGAAATTAATATCACAGAAAGCAAGCAGAAACCCAGGTGTGGAGACAAGAAGCTCCGTGGGCCACAGGAAACCGCTCTGGTGGGGAACCGGGTTGTGAGTTGGTGGTATGTGGAGCTTCTTTCCTCCACTTTTGTTGGTTCATGCTTAGTCTCTGTCATTTTATATCAAAACAGGACTCTTGCCTACTGACTCAGCTACTTCTCTGGTGGGTGGGTGATTCATGCATACATGTTTACAAACTCATGTGGATCTTTGTTGGATTTTATTTGTAAGCAAGCATTTACTTTCCAAAAGGAATTATACATCAAAGGAGACATTAGAGCCATCACTGATATTCAAAGGAGCTGCTTAGATGGGTTCATGGATTATGTTCTTTCTCTACCTTTATCCAGGTATCTGGATAAATTGACCACATATTGGGAATATATTTGGTCACTTAATCGTCTGAAATCATCATAAAACTTAATAAAGTGTCATAAATAATAATAATAATGAGTCTTACAGAGTGTAAAACAGCTTTTAGCAGCTTTTAGCTGCTGGTTGGTGTGAAATTCATTCTGGGATATTTATCTGTATACTGTGTGTGTGCAGACTGCTGATAATGGCATATTGAAATGTTCATTTACAAGGCAGCATGCAGTATATAGTATGCAGTATCTTCTATGCTGGATGGAGAGTATGCAGTTTTTTAATATATCCAATGACTGTGTTGAAATAATAACCTTGCTACAGGCCATGCTCTGTCTCAGGCCCTATTAAAAATACTTAAAAATCCAACCAGCAGAGATTTTTCTGCAGTCCGCCAACAGAAACACATGAAAAGCTGCTGTGACCTGCTGTTCTCTGACACAGGTGAAATACCAACTCAACAAATATCCACAGCAGGAAGCTGACATTAAAATCTACCAATAAAGCTGTGAGTAGCTTTCAGTGTTTGCAGACAGCATTATTCAAAAGTGAAAGCAGTGATATGACAGAAAAATGAGCTTGGCTTAATTGAAGTGGAAAGCTTCCCAGGTAGTTGTAAGATTTCATTTTTATTTTAGTTTGATTCCAAACAGATAAAGAAACTTGAATGTCTCCCTGCACTCAAAAATGTTTGTTCTTGTTTCTACAGTTGGATGTTTGAGCTTCACTGTGCAGAATGTGGTGCAGACACAGTTTGTTTTCTGATTCATCAAGTATCTCTGAGCTCACTGAAAATCACATTTTAAGGGGCAGGGCCTAAGAATGTGATTTGTGACATCACAATGAGTTTCTAAGCCAATCCTCATCTAACATTCAACTTACATAAGTGTGATGTGGAAACTTGAAGCTTGCAGTGTGCGCACACACACACACATACACACAGACTTCACAATGACAGGCTTAACTTTTTAAAATCAAATATATTTGCATATTCGCTCTTGTTACTGTAATTTGAACCTGGTACTTAGGCTTTTTTTTTGCATAAAACACATCAAAAAAAGCTAGTAATGTGTTTATTTAGATGCATTATTATCATACAAACAATACAAAGGAACAGAATAAACACACTTTATGATAAGAAGGCGTTTTGTCTGTTTGACCTGGTTTGACCGGTCCCTCTGCAGAGCAGACAGGGCACAGCAGTTCAGTGAGAGGGCAGAGCAGATGAGAGGGCTCTGCCTGCAGGTCTCCTCTGTGGATTTGTTGCAGACAGCGGTAGACAGCTCCCACAATGCCGCGGGAGGTGTGCTGAGGTGTGGCTGCACTATGTTCAAAAACAGCATCCAAAAATTCTATATATCTTCAAAGATTACAATTTCTACCAAAATCCATTTGAATTGAAATATTTATTAGTTCTTCTCATGATAAATATTGATATATGCGATTGATGAATTAATTAGTTAATTGTTTTAATTGCTTGACAGCAGTAGTTTTAATGATTAAAAACATGTGAATCCTCTTTTCAGAATTATTTAGGGTATTGGAGCTAGATGCATATATTTATTGTTTTATAGACATTTTTCACAGCAGACATTTCAACTAGTAATAGCATAGTTCTGTTTGGATGTGTCCTGGTATTGCACGTTTGTTTTTCATGTTTGATATAATTACCGTTATTAGTGTTTTTCATGCTATTGCCTGTCAAAATAACTGCAATTTGTATTTTGCCAAAATTTAAAGCACATAGTGCATGTGTGTGTGCATGTGAGCAAAATCCAGGGAGAGAGTTAGAGGAGACAAGTGCACTATGCAGTATCATGCAGTGGGAAAATGGGATTAATTCAACAGAGAGCTTTGTGACACAGCCATAACTGACAAGGGTCTGAGCTGCTGTGAACTCAGAGAAGGCAAAGCTTTGAGGACTGAAACACTCTCACACACTCACTCAGTCACTGTACAAGCAGACACCAGACCAGGTTCTCTCTGGTGGATGATTATGAAGGTATTGAGCCATGTACATGCAGCTTCCTGATCTCTCCAGAGAAGGTGACAGATGTCAAACTGCATGTGTGCGTTGGTGTGTGTTGCATGTGTGTGATGTCTGACTGAGGCTGACAGTCCAGCCCAGATCCTCAGGGTGTGGTTTGTTGGTGACGACAGCTGACACATAAACTGCAGCCACACACACACACACACACACACACACACACGTTGCTTTAGTCATGCAGAAACAAGGTACATCTACACCAAGAGGGAAATACTGTGCCTCCACTTGAGGCTGAAGCAGATGTCCCTTAAAGTGCAAAATCAATGACAGGCGAAAAATGTAAGTTCAAATGTAAATATAAATACAGTACTGCATCAATCATTAATGATCTAAATCACAAAATAACTCTAATAACTGTGCTAGCGGTCATATTTGGAAAATATTGTTCCATTGTAAGTTGTGTCATCTTAGGGTTGTGTTAGTTTTTTATCAAGAGATAAATATATATTTATATATATATTTATAGCACCATCCCTGTTAAATATACCAGTACACTACTTTCATGTGCAGCACAGTTAGCTGCAATGCAAGATTACAACATTAATGGGATAGTTTTAACCATATTCGGTTGTTTATATTATGGAAACTCTGGATATCGTATGCAATATGCTCTTTGGCTGCTTTTCTCATTTCCCTCACTTGTTCTCTGCTTCTCGCTTTCTAATCTTTCTGTGTACAGAGATGCACTCTTGGAACAAGTGGTAAACAAGACCTGTAAATTCACAATACAACTCACTCTTAAGGTCCTGAAACTGGAACCGATTGAATCAATACTCCGTAGTAACAATCTAATTCAGTTGGTACCTCAATAGTACAGAGTTCGGCAACCATCCCTCGCCTTGATTGACATCTGTAATTGACATTTGCTGCATCAAGCTCCAGTACGGACAGAAACACATGTGTTTACATGAAGGATGTTGAAGTAATTGATCTATAACTGTAACTTATGAAACTTTAACTTTAACATGAGCATTTACTGTAAGTAAATCTGCTTCAGCTGCTTCTAGTTGTTTTGGAGGCAATGTTGAATATACTGTGTATTTTAGCTATTATTACACAATGAGGCACAGTTAAAACATGTGCTATGAGCTTTAGTGCAACTGAAAAAGTTAGTTTTTTGTTGATATTTCTTTCAAAGCTTCACTGGGTACAATAGTTGGTGTTGTATACCACTGTTTGGTGCACTATGTTCCTGACACTGGACAGAATCATGAGCACAAACTGTTTCAAGTGCATGTGGGTGTGATTGACTCATTTGCAATTTCTGTGACCAGTTGAGGTTTGAGCACATTCTTGGCTCACAAACTAAAAGAGATGCTGAATACATTACGTGTCATTCAGAGGAGGGACAGACGATCAACTGGGGGAGTTGGGGTGAGCTTTAGTAATGATACATACAGTCATACATATCAAGACTAACATTTTGCTTCCTTCTGTTCTGTAAACACATCAGGAAAAAGGCAGAACCTAAATAAAAGTTATCAAAATGATTTAAAATGATCCTGCTGTGTTAGAAGGTGAAATTTAAGTTCTCCATGCAAACAGAAAGGTGGTCCACTAGCTTTACAATGAGTTAACCACAAACTGTAATGGACAGTCACCGTGATGTCACCTGTTGGTTTGTGGATTCCCATTTTGAAACCTCAAGATCAGCATTTTGACCATCGCCATTTTGTTTTTTTGTGACCAAAGTGTGGCTGAGAGTGTGTGCTGCGGAGGAGCCTAGCAGACAAGCTAGTAGCTTTTCACTCCTTTAATTCTGCATCACTCTAAGTCTTTATAAAATGTAAATGGGTGAGTTCTGAAAAAAATCCGCCCCCTGTACATTTGTCATGAACAAGGAATCTATTTATAGAGACCAAAACCACTTTGCACCAGGCTGTGAACATGTTTAGTTCTGCTGTACCAGAGGGACTGACTCGGTTTAGAGCCTGAAGTGGTCAAATGAGGAACTGCAGTTTTTGGCTTCATTTTCCAGCCCTTGAGGTTGCTGCTTGGAGTTAACTGATAAACTTGATAGATGGCGATAATCAATGTAAACAGGACTTAGGGTGGAAATAACTATAATTGTCTGTGAAGGAGTGTTTTCTTTAGAGATGAATGTCCTCTGAATGTGTAAAGCAATATAAATGGTGTGTATTAACATGTAGCCTAGCAAAAGCCAGGCAGCTTGGGGAAAACACAAGAGAGCGATGGGTCTAAGTAAATGATGTATTACTCATGCTCATATGATGTATGCACATCATAGCTTTTGTGTATAAGCAGGCTGTAATTGGAGAGATGGATGAGCTTTGGTACATGTGAGATTTCTGTTTTTGAGTGTGTTTGTCTTGTATAGTGGATGCATATGGTGTATGTGTGTGTGTGTGTGTGTGTGTGTGTGTGTGTGTGTGTGTGTGTGTGTGTGTGTGTGTGTGTGTGTGTGTGTGTGTGTGTGTCATTGGTTGCTTGGCAGCAGTGGTTCTAGGTTCATTACCCTCCTAACGACAGGCTGATGGAGGTGCCTTAAGAGGCTCTCCTTTCTCTGGCTCCCCTTCTGTTTCTCTTTTCCTGCTTTCATCTTCAGAACACATCTCCTGCCAGCAGCAGGCTGTACACTAACATTTTATCACACAGAACTGGGGCCACAGAGGCTGATAGTTTTGTAGCACATGTTGCATATGTATATGCTTCACTGTTTAGCCTGCTGATCTCTCACTGACTTCACAATTCCAATATTAAGAGAAAGAGGAGCTAGACACTGCTGGCCTTCTATACTTCATTCAGGCTCACTGTCTGTTTTATTTCTGTTCTAAATGTCTAATCCTCTGCAGTTTATGATCTCTACATCCTATTTCTGTTGTGAAGCCACATGTTGTGTATCAAACCTGAAATATATCTTAAACACGGTGTACAAATATATTAAAATGAACCAGTGGAAACAAAGGAATTCTCATTTTGTGCATGCACTTTAATACATGGCCTATAATACATGCATATAAAGTGCCAATATTCATGTGAGAATCCAGTTCAAACTAAGAGCTCTGCCTGTTTTTGTGTCTTCTGTCATTTACATAAAAAGAAGTGGTGTAGGAACAAAACGGCCTGGCAAGAAACCGTGCTCTGCTACCCACAGATAACATTCACTTATTAATTTGTTCTCATCATAAGACAGCAAGATTGTACATTTAAAGCCCATGTCAGCCGATTTTAGATGCTTCCATTCACTCAGGGAAATGAGGGGGCTGAAATGCCCACCGCATGGAGAATTTAACCATGATGGTCACGGAGAAAAGCAAAATGAGGAGAAAGACATTTTCACAAGTGTGCACTCAGAGCTTTTATTTCCATCATCTGCTCTGTGAGAACAGTTTAGGGATAAAGACGGTGATTAGGAGAACACATTAAGGAGGTGATGTGTCTAAGTAACATTTGTACTTCTGTTTACCTCTCGTGTGTAACACGTGGCTGCCATGCCAACCATCACATAGTCAAAATGTTCCTGTGTGAAAATAAATGAACTTTTTTACTGACTATGAACATGTAAAATAAATCATATTAAAAAATAAGTTATGCACAACATCCCCTGTCCTTGGACCCTCAATAAGAATAAAGAAAAACTCCCTTAAAAACCCTTTAACAAAATAATGAATAATGAATGGCAAGCAAACAAATAAAGCACATAGCAAGAAAATTAATAAACACTAAGCCTATAAACAAATATTCAAACAAAACAACAACATTGATTAATGCATGCTTAAAAATTAGTTGCTATAAGTAAGAAGTTATTAATTCCTACAATGTTTTATATAAACATTTATCTTTTAATATTTTTTAACAGCTATCCCACAGGAGACACGGCGGTGCAGGGGTTAGCGCTGTTGCCTCACAGCAAGAAGGTCGCAGGTTCAAGACCTCCTTGGTCCTGGGTCTGGGACCTTTCTGTGTGGAGTTTGCATGTTCTCCCTGTGTCTGTGTGGGTTTTCACCGGGTACTCCGGCTTCCTCCCACAGTCCAAAAACATGCTGAGGTTAATTGGAGACTCTAAATTGCCCGTAGGTGTGAGTGGATGGAGTGTGTGCCCCACGATTGGCTGGCGACCATCTGGGATGTATCCCTGCCTCGCTGGGATAGGCTCTAGCAGACCCCTGTGACCCTAATGAGGAATAAGCAGGTATAGAAAATGACTGACTGACAGTTATCCCAATTCTGTATACAACCCAATGCAATAAAAATGTAAACTCAATTCTTTATACAGTCCAATGCAGTGTGTGTGCGTGCGTGTGTGTGAGTGTGTGAGTGTGTGTGATAATGAACAGTCCAAATTTAAACTTTTTTAAGCAGGACACTGAATAAAAACCTTTAAATATATATAATGCCTACTATGTCAGAGCCAGGACTCACCTTGGCTCAGCTGTCATGGAACCTGTTACTGCTGTGCTTTGATAAACTATTAAAATCATACAAACTGAAGCTTGGTAGACAGCAGGAATGAGGACATCATGTCTGGGCACGATATACACATCTTTTGAACATGTTGGCAAAATAGGGTTTAACTGAATTGACTTGAATAGGTTCACGTCCAAAGTCGAAACTACTGAACCAGATCAAATGCGTGTCCAAGTGTAAGCGGGTGTATTTGTGCATTACTAGTTATGCCAAAGGCATAATATTTCTGCAGCTGCTTGTAATGATGTTTGGTTGGAGTTCTCCTGGCTCTGCTCCATTTCTTTCAGCCTATTTTGTTCTCAAATGAACACACAAACACAATGCATTGTCTTTGTAACCGTTCACCCGCACTCATTTGTGTGAGATCCCTTCCTCCCCTCCCTTACTCTTCGCTATCTTCCTCTGCCTTCTCTGCTTCCATTAGTAGGGGATTTCTAAGGCCCTGGCAGCAAAACCCCATTTTCTCTATTTTCCCCCGGTGGCCTCATCATCAGGATTCAGCCGTATAGCCTCAAGCTAATGTTTTTAATTCAATCCCGGCAATCCATATCTAAGCAGCCATTCCTCTCCTCTCTTACTCTTTCAGATGGGGAGGGGTTGGTATACCGTGTATATGTTTTTATGTAGAATATATTGATCAATCTTTGTTTTTATAGCACCTTTCAGAATAAACCTTAGATTTAAAATTTAGTAGTAAATTTTAGCAGTAGTAGTAAAAATAGTGAAAGAGAGAAGTAAAATTATATTAAGACACTCAACAAAATAGATTAAATACACAAAACAAAGCACAAAAAATCAGAAAATAGGTCTAAGAGGTCTAGATCTAATAAAAAGACAAAACAAAAACAAATGAAATCAACATAAGTATGTTTATTCATGTGTTCATTCACCGTTTATAACTTCCGGGCTCACATCTGGCAACTCTCGATATGTCCATCATCACAGCCGTGGCCTCCTGGAACAGAATAATCAAAGATGCATGCTTATATATAAAAAAACACACGTTCAGCCACATTAGCTGTTGCCTCACAGCAAGAAGGTCACAGGTTCAAGACCTCCTTGGTCCTGGGTCTGGGACCTTTCTGTGTGGAGTTTGCATGTTCTCCCCGTGTCTGCGTGGGTTTTCACCAGGTTCTCCAGCTTCCTCCCACAGTCCAAAAACATGCTGAGGTTAATAGGAGACTCTAAATTGCCCGTAGGTGTGAGTGTGTGAGTGAATGGTGTGTGTGCCCCACGATTGGCTGGCGACCATCTAGGGTGTATCCCTGCCTCTCGCTGTAACACGCTGGGATTGGCTCCAGCAGACCATGTGACCCTAATGAGGAATAAGCAGGTATAGAAGATAAATGACTAACTGACTACTGAAGAAAGGACAAAACACAAAACAGAGGCATTTATGACTAGTGGTTAGACTAATTGTGTCTTATAAGAAAACACAAATGAGTCTGGCCTTGGTTTAACACAGGCTGAAATTGATAGCTGGTGGTAGATGGTGAGAAGAGGAGCAACAGGCAGCAGTGTGTATACACATAGTGAAAGTGTGTATGTGCAGCAGGATGGAATCATGCTTCTGTGCCTTCGGAATTCAATCATGCGTGCAACGTGTTTTTATGAATTAATAATGGCAACTTTAGAAGCAAAATCAGGGAGAGGGAGGAGAAGAGGTTGCTGCAGAGGCAGGAGAGGGGACCGGAGGAATAACAAAGCGGGATTAACACAAAGAGATGAGAAGAGGACAAACACAGGAAAGGAGAACAACAGAGGGGTTTTTTTGCCAGCAGATAAATCGGCAAGTCAGTCAGCCAAACAGAAATCTGGTGTTCACTACATCCTGTGCTACACACACATATATTTACAGTACATACACACACCCTGTCAGTCTAGATGACTATCATCACCCAGGTAAATACATCTGGCCCTGGGAGCCAGCCACACTCTCATCGCTTCTCCCTCTGATGATTTGATTTTTCTCCATAACCCTTTTCACGCTCCACCTCCGACCCATTACTCTGCTCTCTAGCCCAGTATATAGACACACACTTTGAGAAAAGAGCGAGAGAGAGAGAGAGAGAGAGAGAGAGACAGGCCTCATCATATGGGCAATTATTTTAACAAAATCATATTTGAGTTTTGCTGTAGGGAAAGGGTTTTAGAGAGGTCAGTGTTTTGAATGAGTATATATATGAAAAGAAGACTTGGTGAAACTTAGTATATGGCTGTACACTTAATACAATTAGTGTAATCTGATTGTTACAGGGACAGTTGTGTTTCTACCTTGTGTCTCAGTGATTGTTGTGGAATTATACAAGGCTCATAACACGATATGGTTTGTTTCTCTTTATTTACAATGATTGTTTGTTGTGATGTTTTACCTGCTGTCTAGCAGGTGTCTTGTTGTGATTGATCAGTTCCACTCAAGCACTCTTTGCTGTCTCTTTCTTTTAGTGACGCTGCTTATATTAGGTTAGCAGCTAATGCACCTAACTGCCCTTCAGCCGCCAGCCAGCGGCCCACAGCTTACACTCTGTGAAGTAGAAGCAGGGTGGGGCTGTGTCACTAGCTAATCAGACTAAAGTGGAGGGGTGGGGTGAGCTCAACGATTGTACTGATTATAAAATCACTGACTGAGGACTGATGGACGACTGACTGACACCCGCACCACCTACTACCTACTACGGTTTATCTACTACCATTTTTATTATTTTTTTTCCAGGTAAAGCTATTGTTGAACCACGTATTCAGTCGTGTAACACATGATCGCAACAGTAAAATATTTTAATTGTCCATTCCAGTCCCTCTGTAACCTTGTATGTCATTTTTTCTTTGTCTAAATATATAAATATGAGTCATTTTAAAGCCACCTTATTGAAATTGCTTTCTTTGCTGCAGTTAATATCTCATCCCAGGCATTGCTATCAGACGGTCTCTTGCCAACCTCCTGCTATTTAACACTCTCTCGCTCTCAGTCTCCCAGGGGTCTGCTTCACAGATGAGTCCCCGAGTTACAACATCACTCATTGATTTAAGAACTGCCACAGGCATTGATCTGAACCAGCAATGCTCCGAGGTGCAGAAAAAGTCATTTCTACTTGCTAGACCGCTAATGACATGATGAAATGCTCCCTGCTATTCAGGCACTTACACAGATACACAAGATGTGTTGTGACACTTCGGTATCTCTTCAGTGTTTACAGAAAAAACAGTTGTATTAACCAACAGCAGTGTGATTTCACTCATTCTATTGTAACTAAAAGTACAGCTCAGCATCATATATTAATCATTTTAATTAGAAAGGACAATTAACTAGTCAAGGACTGCATATCAGCAGTTTTATGGCAAAATTTCTAAATCCAGTCTGTGTGCATTTGTCATTCTATTCATGGTAGGGACAGCTTCTATATAACCCCTAGACCTTATAGAGCATTAAGAAAGTCGTAAAATTCCCATTTTTCTATCCCATATATATCTATATATATAGATATATCTATATATATAGATATATATGGCATAGAATACAAAATTATGCAATCGTGATGCCCTTAGAAGTAACTACCAGTGGGAAAAATCAAACTGTTGGTCATTCCAATGAACAATAGTCGCTTTGAGTCTGAATCCTGCAAACTTTCTCATGCTGTGAATGAGCCTGCTGCACCTCATGAGTCATCACTTATTCGATCTGTCAACGTCTATGCACCCAAAAGCTGTATTGTTGCACAAGTCACTCACTCCAACAAGGAGCCAACAAAGAGTTGGTGCAACAGATTTGACCCAATGACTCTTTTGCCAGATAATATCTGAACTGTGATGCACCTCAGTAGCCTCCTGATTAACATGCCAATCAATCACATTTGTAGTTATCATAGTGTAACAATATTATTAATAATACCATGTAGTGTGTGATGCACATGCTTATAAAATCATGTAGTGTGTGTATGTTTGAGTTTATATTTGCATGATAGAGCCTGCTTTCACAATCATTTGGGACTTTTAAACTTTTGCAGACTGAACCCAGCTTAATTTGGCTAAGAGATGCAGCTTCCTGGTTTCATTCTCATCCTGAAAACTCTGTTGCAAATAATTATAAAAACACATTATTTGTCTCTTTCCCAAAATGTAAAAACATATTGGTCGTTTTTGAAAGTGAACATTAAAGGACAATATACTGTTCTTACATTCTGGTCATTTTAACATGTTTTCTACACCTATAATCATTTTGGCCTGATTGTTTCATGAGTAATATCTGCAGCTCTTTATTTTCTGCACAGATTAGATTATAGGACATATTTAATGGTGTTAAAGAAAAGATTGAAACATTCACATAGCCTCAAACCTTACTGCTGAGAAGCATAAGTTATTGAAGAGGGTTAAGGCATGCATGGCAGGTTTGAATAGCCTAAAATATAATGGAAATACTGCCCTTCAGACTGGTTATCTGCTCCATTTAGTCTACAGCTCCTCCGGGGATCATTGCATGTCCATTTAGAAACCATCTCAGTGCTTTAAATTAGGAGAAAATCAGGTGTACTCTCATACTCTCTGCACCCGTCCATGTACACTTTGTATAACTGTGGTGTATACAGTAGCATTAATTGTAGGGTTACTCATTGTTTTAAGTGTAAACACAGCAGACAAAAACACTGTTTTTGACACTGATCAATTTTAAGATTTTGGGTTATTTTGCTTCCATAACATTTCATCTTTCAGTCTAGTACAATAGAGTGATTAAAATTTACATTTAGTGTTTCTGTTTCCAGCAAATCTATTGATGAGTATTTAAGAGAAAAACTCTGAAAATTATCTAAATAAATGAGATACCCTTGTTCTGCATCCTGGACCTTCTCTCCAAAGGTTAGCCATTTCTTGTCTTGGTAACCCTAAAATAATCCAAACAGCAATTGACATTCAATACATTCATCTTCTTTGTCTTGCCTCCCCACTCAGACATATATATACATAGTTTACTGAACTTGTTTTAACATGCAAATAATACAACAATGCACTTTATGTGTATAGCATTAATCAGAATAAAACATAATAAAACCATCTGGTTTTAGACCTGATCTGCTTTACAGAACAAGACAGAATCAATGTAATAATTAATTAAAATATCTCAATAAATAAATATATATAGGCCTGATAAACAAGGTATATAATAAAAACGTGAAAAGAAAAGTAATAAAAGTTGGCAAAGAGTAGATTGACCTTCCTGTAAAAGTGAGTGTTGAAAACTGAATTAAAAGAATGCACTGCATTTGCTGACCTAAGACCCTCGGGCAAGGAGTTCCACAGCTGCAGGGCTCTAACTGAGAACACCCGGTCACCTTTTGTAACGAGACGGCTGAGGGAGCAGCTAGGAGGCTACGCTCATGGGGTGTGAGAAAACGTGTAAAATGAGAAGGAGCAAGGTCATGGAGGCTTCTACAATTTGTGAAGTTCATCAGCAATAATTTTAGCAGCTTAATATTGAATCATGCAGCGTATCGCAGGATACAAGTCCTCTAACAAGCAGAAGAATGAGACAGAATGATCTCTCTCTTTAAGTTGTGACAACTTCAAGGTGTAGTGGACTGTGGAAGGTTAAAACCACTAGATGTTCATAGATGTTCATTGTTGATCTACCCCGGCTGCTTATTTCTCTCTGACAAGCTGCTGGTTTTCTGCAGAACAGCTTTTCAAAGCTTATGTCCTTTGTATTGAACTACAAGTCAATAAACCATCTTTTGTCAATAAGTCTAAATGCTCCTTTTAACTAGAATATGTAGCCCGTAGCAGCTCATACTTTCTAACCTTCAAGAATGTGTCACTAATGAACGTCTTTGTCTGGCTTTAACATGAGCTCAAAGTGTTAGTAACACAGGAGGAGAGTGTTGTAGTATTGATGCCCACTTTGGAAGAAGGGATGTCCATTAGTGAGGTGAATAAGTGTCTCTGTGCGCACATACAGACTAACCAATACCCTAATGGCTGTCTCCCTAGAAACCACAGAGGACAGCAGCCTGTGACATATATATTAAAATATAGAGACATACTTACTGTCTCCTGCAATCTTCAGGGTTGCGTAATAGAGTCAGCCAGGTCGGGCAATACAGACACCCCATAGAGGCAGTGGGATGACAGGATTGAGGGATGTGGAGAAGAAGAGTCAGGGGCGTGGGGGAGGTGAGGGGGAGATACTGAATTATGCATGAGAGCAGCCTTGTCTGGTCTTCTCCGATGGATTCATTATGGGGGCTGGCCAGGTAATATAAGGACTGTCAAGAAAAACACTAGCAAAACAGTGGAAATGGTAGCAAATGAAAGGTGTGTATGTGTGATTGCATTTTTATGTGTGTGCCTGTTCTTGTGTGTGTGCATGTCTGTGCACTTGCGTGCTAGTGCGTGCATGTGTGTGTGTGTGCGTGTGTGTGTGTTCAATCCACCTGCTCCAGCCCTAAAGCAGTAGTGGAGAGGTGACCCTGCCATGGTAATAATGTGCTGGGGATTACAATTTGATGGAACCAAGCCACAAGGGTTCTTTTCTGCCACTCTAATGACAGCTTGTTGCTGCTGGGACCGCTACAAGGCCCACTTGACACACACACACACACACACACTCACATACACACACACACACACACACACACACACACACACTCACACACACACACACACACATACATACACTTCTCTCTCTCTCTGAAGAGATACAGAACAGAAGTGAGAGAAGAGATGATTATGAGACATTGTGTTATTTTTAAATTAGATATTTTATATGTATATATATTTTCTATTAATGTTATAAATGATTTTGTAACATGTATTACTTCTCTATACAGTAGATCTATGACTCACACATTATCACAGACACACTAGATAAATACATGACTATATATTTTTATATATATGTATATATATGTGTATGTATATGTATATATGTTCTTTTTATTTCATTAATTTACCTTAGCCGATCATATTGTTTATTCTTAATATCGAATTGTACTAATAGTTTTCATGCTCAGGCAATATTGTTCCTCTGACATTCATGTAAATATTGAATTGATTAGGGAAAAGATGATGATTTCTCTAGTTTAAAAAATATATTTGAAGAAAAAAAATCATGGAGATCATGGAGACAGAGAGAAGGAAAGAGAGAGCATTGGAGAGAGAAGTTTGGAAGTGGTTGTCCAGGCAGATAAGTGTCAGGAGAGCGCCTTTGACATCAGAGGTACCTGCTGCCTGCCTTGTCTGCCTGTATTGATTCACTGCTTCACTGAGCCGGCCGCCACTGACTCATTTCCTCTGTCTCGCTGAAGAGAAAAACGTTCCCCCGACACTAGGGATGGAACTTTAAATTCTTGAAGCATTTCCTTGATGTCTGAAGTGAAACCAATTACTTTTCTTGTGTTACAATCATATGTGTCAGCAGTTTATAGGGTTTATCATTATTGAGGGAAGGTCTTCGTAAAGGGGTTGTAGTGTGCTTCTAGCAGGAAGTCACCAGAACCGTGACTATTGGTGATTAGCAGTGGCTTAAGGACGGCTGTTCACTGCAGCCCTGGTGGCAGCAGCTGTCCCGTCCCAAAAAAACAGGCTGTCAGACTCGTCAGTGGAGGGTGGCCCTCAACGTCCAAGCTGCCATGGAGCTGCTCTGTGGGCAGAGGTAAGGCCAAACCCACACTAATGACACGTAAAGGCTAATAGCAGACAGGCTGCTTAAATTAAAGACTTGTGCGTCCAGTTTTCAGGAAGGCTAGTGGTGACCTGAGTCTTAATATATAACTACTACGAGATGCTGAATCACTGTGATGCTTGATAGAAGTCTTTTTTCTACAAAGAGCAATTACAGAGGTATTTATCTGACTGGCACAGCCCCGAACTCCCTGTCTCTTGTCACTGCTAACAAACTGCTGTTGTAGCAAACACATCTAATTAATTAGACAAATGTGATTCTGCCATCGAGGATAATTGTTTGTCAACGCATCAGGAAGCTGAGCATAAGCCAGACAGCAAATTAGACGGCCAATCAGACAGAAGGACTGTCAATCAGTCAGTCTGTGAACAAAGATGTGTGTAGGTGTGTGTCAGAGCTGTCTCCTTTCATTATTGTACATTCATCTCAATCTAATGATCCATCAGAACACCTTCCACATACATCACATATCACCGTTCAGCTCTTCACCAGCACACACTCGTCACACATTTACATTACCAGTAAAAGAGGTAAAAAGAGTAAAAGACAAGCTTTATCTCATTTAGTTAGTCACCAAGGTTTCCTGAATTGAATAAGATGTAAATTATCATCCACAAGGACGACGGTGACTGTAATGTCCCCTCCAAAGAAAAGGCTGGATGTCAAAATTCACCGGCTTGTTATTTATACTTGATACTTGATTTATACTTGAGACTAATAATTTTCCATTATAAACAACTATAAGTGTTTTTTAGTGGTCATGATTTGCTTGTTTTGCAAAAGCAAACCATAGCTTTTTTAGTTTTGGGATCATTTTGAGAACAATGATTGTTGGAGATATTTTTTATCTTTCTTATTGTTTTTCATGATGTTCTGAATATGATATAAAACATCATGTGCTGGTGGGAAACTTAGCAGTTGCTACGTCTCAGCAGTAGGCTCAACTACAACATGTCATTTAAGGAAATGAAAAGAAAGACCTGCTGGCCTTTAGGATTTTCTTTCCCTATTGATTCAAACCAGAAAGGTTTTGCCACTATTTCACAGTCCTCACCCCTAAATATAGAACAAGCCCCAATTATTTCCCCAAATCCCTCTTAAATGTTCATAATCTCTTTTGTTACACAAACTGTCTGCAGTGTTTTTCCCTTTTTTATGTGTTGACTCATTCACTGAAAATAAGCTATAATCCCTCTCTTGTGGCAGGTTTTTCCTGAAAGCTCAGGCAAATTAGAACATCAGAGTAAGAAAGGGGGCAAAGTGCTTCAGAAACACTTGCCATTAATGGAAATCACTGCTAACAATGTGTTTTTGCAAGGAAATTTCTAATTTCCCTTTGTTTTATAAAGAGAAGAGATTAGCACTACATACTCCATTTCCAAAAAGCAACTTGTAATCACACAATTCCCCATTATGCAAACATGCAGTGGGTATACAGCGCCAAGGCTGTTTGGGAAATAGGTCCCTTTTTTCTGTGGACCTCTTGGTGTCCAAAGAGTCTCTGCTCTCCATTAAAGCTCCAGAAAAGTAAGAGATTTGTTTGACCTAAAATACAGGACATACAGTTGTTTATTCTTTATATTACTTATCCATAGGAATAAAGGCCCTAGACTGTACTCTTTGTCAGTTACCAACATGGTAACGCAAACAGAATGTGTCCAAGGTAAATATATACATGGGAGCAACCATGGAACGATAACTATATACAAAACAAATGAAAGTCCGGCACAGAGAAGGGGTGAGTAAAACAAAGATTGAATGCAGAAGGACTGCCAAGCTGCAGTGCAGAGAACTGACACCCATGATTGGGTCCAAACCAAGGAGGCAAATAAAAGAAGCCCCTAAGCCCTTGTAATCAGTCGAGGAACAGACGAGCCGGGCTGGTTTTTCCTCCTTAAGCTCTGGTGGAGTTAGGGGTCCAACGCTAGTCTTTCAGTCTGCCCTGCCAAATGGCAGCACACATCAAAGTCTTTAGCTGTTAGCCTCCTTGCCTACTCACGTCAATGTCCCAGGGATTAGTATTAGCATAATTGAGGTTTATGTACAGATGCTTAGTGCAAGGGCTTGATGGATCACTATTCTGGAATGGGAATGTATTGTGTAATGTGGAATTTGCATCCATTTTGCTTAAGACTATGAACACCACCCCCGTAGCCTATTACACCATGTAGTGTGTATTCACGCAAGAAGAATCACACTCACACTGTAGCACTGATCTCATGCACACACACACACACACACACACACACACACACACACACACACACACCCATACAAAGACAGGAATTTTCTGTTGGTAGTTAGATTTGGAGAAAATGAAAGAAACAGAAGTATAATTGCAGCAGTGGGTAGCAAAAATATCTCAAAACCTGCTGCAACACATTACAGCCATTAGACCTTAACTTTTCATATCTTAATAGAGCACGCTTCCAAATTCCTCCATTTTATTATTGTACTGAATAATAAAATGCTTAAATAAAAGGACGTCACATCATTTTAGCTAAACCTCAGGGACAGCCCTAAAGAATCAGAATCAGAATCAGTTTCAGTGTCAAAACATTTTCAACAGTAACAAGCCACTCATATTTTGGCTAAAGCTTTCAGTGAAATTATGAACAATGTGTTTGTCGTTTCTGCAGTCTCATTTCTGTAGTCAATCAAACTAAATGAGACCAGACAGGGCCACTCTGCCATTGCTGCCCATACTGAGGCTGAAGGCCAATCAGCGGAGTTGATAGATCCAACACAAATCCAGTCTTTTCCTCCACGAAACTCTGCTTTTGCATATTCCTGTTCTTTTTTATTGTTGTGATCTAGTCTGTTTTTGCAATAACTGCAGTTATAGCTTTGTTTATTCTACTAGTGTTAACACTCGTTGCTTTGGGAGCTGCCATTACTGTTACGCAAGAGTCTACAATAGTCCCTGATTGGCCCAGGGACCTTCCAATTTCTTGAAATGTTTGCAGCAGAGTAAACAGAGATGTGAGTTCACATAACCAGCCTATAATTGGGCTACCATGAAGATTAAAGCTGACCTTAAATGTTTACATCCTATAGAAGTTTAAGATAACTTTTTTGTAATTGTTACAGTTGTATGATAATTGTATACACCTAATATACCATAGCTATTATCCAACCAGATTGAGATATTAACTACCTGTTTTATAATTACTTTTAAAGCTCAACATGGATTTGTTAAATGCCAAATTATGTTCCTGAGCATCAGGAAAAAAAATCCACACAGTCACATGGTGACACGCTTATGTGTGCCATGTGGTACCAGTAACCATGGTGACATGTGTCACCATGGTGACTGGGTCCACTTTACAGGTGATCTAAGTGTGGTTGTCTGGCACATGCCAGCACCAAATGATAGTGTTCCCACCAGCAACACATTGTTCATTTGAACTCCACCAAATAGGTTAAATGTGACTACTATCTTCAGAGGCAGCGTTTCACCATAAACACTAATAATTTCTGCAACAGTCTGCAACATCTGGCCTGTTAGAAGACATCATGCGTCAGCAGTGCAAGTGAAATTCCTCTTCTTATCCATTATTCTATAACAGTTATTTCAGGATAGTCTATATAATATCTGAAAATAAAGAAAATATCCATCACAATTTTCTAAAGTTTTGCACAAGCAAAAGTCCAAAACACACATCTTCATATTGACTCCGTAACCAGCCGACCACAGCGGTGACCTGCTGAGTCTTTGTTTCTGGCCCAGGAGATGAGAGGTAATGGAGCTGCTCCCTCTGTAGAGTTCCCAGCTGATCTCTTTATTTAGCTTCTGCTTGATGGGGATGAAGCAGAGGAGAGAGTGTGTGTGGGTGTGTGTGTGTGAGTGCATGTGAAGAGGTGTAATATAGGTGTACGTGGAAGTTTGTATCGGTTTGTATGAGAATCTACCTACATCCGCATTTGAATGAGGCTGTTGATTATCTACCACACACCTAAATTTATCTTTTACAACATCACTGTGTAAGCAGAGGGCAGCACGATTGAGGAACTGCCTCTTCTTGTTGTGACAATGGAGTTATTTTCATCATTATTAGACTATAGGTGTATTTTTTTCATATTTAAATACTGTGGAAAGTTATCAAGCTTAGTTAGCTTTGACCTTGAGCGTTATCTCGGATTTGCATGTCAGTACACATTTGTGTGTGCGTGTGTGAGAGAGAGAGAGTGAGAGAGAGGAGAAAGACTTCAGGCTGTATCAGGAATGTAAATGAGGTGGTATTTCTACCTGTTATTTCTTTGCATAAGTTTAGGGAACCTTCCACAAAAGTTCCAGTTGGACTCTTTATATTCACTGACTTTAAGTTAAACAACATAAGAGTATAATGAATAGTTAAATTAATTTTATTATAGGTACATTGTGTAAGACCAAGGTCATTTAGCAGAATTTAGCCAAACAGACTTAGAAGAAATGGAATATAGTATTCATAAGTATGTTTTAGTTAGTATCAATCAAAAATAACTGTTGGGTTTTTATTTCTTTCGATTGATCCATTTTTATTTACATGGGAAGCAGGTTTCTTTTCACAAAACCTGCCATTTATCTACAGTAGCAAAGAAAGGAAAAATCTAACAAAGGGTCTAGAGATGGCTGTTTTTGCATTTCTCACATTTTTTGTATCCACCGTAGTTTCTCCTACATGTTTAGGGTATTCAGTTGCTTGCAATCTTCAACTTCACCACTAGGTGTCACCATAAACTATACACTGTACCTTTAAGGAACCATTTTTTACAAACTTGTTCTGTAATACATCCTGTTATGATGAATCTACCTAGAGGGCTGGAGGGTTAGGACATAATAATCTACAACTTGTTATGATTGACTTGTTTGCAGTGACTACATAATTATCTAACATATTATCATGAAAGCAACTAAACAACAATCCTTCATGGATAGAGCAGGCTGCTGTTGAAAACACAATGAATATCTAGCGCAATGAATATCTATAACACTTTGTGTTACATTTTCTGTGTATGAAAAGTGCTTTATAAATAAAGATTGAATATCTCATTGTAAGAAGTGAAATTGACAGTTAAAATGTTCTCATAAATATTAAGTTGATATGCTACTATGTTTAATAATAAACATAGTAGCAAGCAATAAAATAAAATATTAGGGCGTATATGTGGCTGCAAAAAAGCAAATCTGCACAAAGCCTTAGGTGCAATTTCCATCATTTTTTGTTTAACGGAATATTTAAGATGTTTGTTGTCAGTCTCTATATATTATCACTTGTTTTTCTTTTAAGGCTTTGAACAAAGAATGTTTTATCATTCATTTTACTGTCATTTGTAGACGAAAACTAAAAGAAGAGGGAATATTGAATTTACATTCAAGACTTCAATGAAGGCTGATGTTTTTGTTTGAGTATTGGTTGTGTAAATGAGTAATAGTGCACATTGCCCATGAGAATTTGATAAACCAGCAACCATCTTGCTCTGGTGTTCCCCCTTCTCTGCAAAGAAAATGAAGTCATAATAAGCTGAGCTCAGTCGATATGCAACAGTCTTAAGAAATGTAAAGGACTGAAATGATTCAACCACGTTTCTACTCCAAGCTGATACGTTTCTTGAAGTCTGGTTATCAACAGCATCCATGTGAGTATTGATGTTGTCTAGAGAGCATGAAGAGAGCAACAGAGGATGAACCAGAGTGTTTGTAATTCCTACTGGATTCATTTCAAACCTGCACAATTTCAATATGTATGGAGAAGGAAACAATTTAAAATTATTAAAATAATCGTATTCATTTTACTGAAAAATAAAAATAAAGCATTCGCATTCTATTTACACAAATCATGCAAAAAGCAAAAATAAGGGTGAAATTAAAGATCAATGTACTTTGCCTGAACACCATGTTTGAGCGTGGGAAGTTTAGAAAAACTTCTCCTGGGCCTCACAGCTCAAAGCCATTTTGTGTGTGAGAGAGTTCTTGAAAATACTGCCAAGGCATTTGTCAGTCTTATCGCCTCTCTTGGCTCACTGCGGTGCTGCTAGTGGAGTAAATGAGTGCTTAGAGTTATAGATGAACTAATTAGTGGGCGCATTGAAAGCTCAGCTCATTAGTGGGAGGGAGAGAGCTCTGAGGGCTCTCCTTCACATCCAGGCTCAGCATGGGGAGAAAGTGGCTCCACACTACTTCATTACAGCAGCTGCATGGAGGACAGGATGAGGAAGAAAAATGGGGATTCAAAGTACTGAGAAATAATATATTATAAAGCAAATAAAAAGACATTGATTAATTGACAAATATGCACACTACAGATGCTGTATAGCAAATATATGAGTATGGGCCTTGCAATTAAAAGTGCCTTAGATAAAACAATAGCATTAATACAATCACATTATGAAAGAACATTTAAATACAATGCAAAACAGTCAAAGAGTAAAAAGAAATATAAGATTAAAAAAAAAAACTTTGTTGGCTCCAAGAACAATTAAATTTTTTTATTTTATAATTGTCATAATATTATTCATTGAACTAAGGGAATTGCTGAAAAAGATCTTAGTGCTGAGTCAATTTTTCCTGAATAGATTTTTTTCTCAAATACAGGTTTTCTTTTCCCATATCTGTGATTTCTTTTCCAGACAGAAAGAGGGTGACACATAGAGAGAGAGAGGTAGAAACTATAGATAAAAACAGTAAAGATAAAAGATACAAAAAATAAATAGCTTGTATGCTCAAAAAGGAGCAGGAAGAAGCAAATGCTTGTAATTTCCTGTCTCTTTATCAACAGTGTGAGATGAATACACTCGGAACAGCAGCCATTAGTCCTGACCTCAACCCAATGGAACATTGTTATAGTTGTGTATAGTTTTCATATGCATAATAAAATGGCTAATATCTTTTTATCTTCTTTGTTACTTCAATCACCAATCCACCAAACTACAAAATAATCTGTTTGGCAATGGCAGAAGACGATTTGGAAACTTTTGAGCGCACCCTACATACTCAGCTGTGCTGCTCATCTCACAAATGCATGTTCCATTTAAAAGGGAAATAAACAGGATTTACAACAGTATAGCATTTATTGCAAAGAAGCTTTGTTACAACAGAGAAATAATCTACCAAATCCAAATAGCAGAACTTTTTGATGTTTTTTTTATAATATATATTTTTATTTAGTGTTGTTGTGCTTTCTCGAAACTGTATTTACAATACTATGAATTTTACTCTGCAAACAGGAAATTCACATCTCTGGTATAAAGTATATGTTAGGATTCCTTTTTTGGTATGAGCAGTAGAACGACACCGACACACTGGGTAGCCGACTGAGCTTCACGGTCCTTTTTTCCCCCAAACTATCCCTTCATGAGTTGTTATTTCTGTCTCTTTCATCGATTGAGCAGAGTGGCTTTTTATCATGTCCATCAGGAAATGGACTCTGGCTGCATCTTTTTAGACAGTCTAAAGATTTATCGACTGTGTCAGTATTGACAGAATATGTGGTGCAGAGCTCAGTGTTGGCAAATGCATTAATTGATTAAGACCAGTCTTCAAACTATAGTAGTGCAATCTCTCTCTCTCTCTCTCTCTCTCTCTCTCTCTCTATATATATATATATATATATATATATATATATATATATATATATATATATATATATATATATATATATATATATATATATATATATATATATATATATATATATATATAGTCAGATTGGAGGCCATTTAATGCTTAAGGGCTTGATTGGCATGTTAATCAGCTACTGGGATGCACCATAACTCAGATATTATCTGGCAAAAGAGTTATTGGGTCAAATCTGTTGCACTAATCTCTTTGTTGGCTCCTTGTTGGAGAGATTGACAGATCGAATAAGTGATGAATCATGAGGTGCAGCAGGCTCATTCACAGCATGAGCCATGTGAGAAGGTTTGCAGGATTCAGACTCAAAGTGACTATTGTTTACTGGAATGACCAGCAGTTTGATTTTTTCCACTGACAGTTCTTCATAAGGACATCATGATTGCAGAATTTTGTATTCAATACCAATACCTGTGAAATGTGCAATACCCAATTCAATATCACAGTAAAAGACCCAAATGAATGAATCAAGTCAATTTATTTGGTACAGCCACATATCACTGATTTCTTTTCTTTTGGGGGGGGCTTTACAGTCTGTACAGCAATACAACATCTCCTGCCCTTTTTTTGGAATTTTTGGTGGCACCTGTAAAAATAAATCACTTTTCTTTTGGTATGGAAACTCTGAGTCTAAATCCCATCGCTCTGGCCAGGTCTATCACAATCTGTCTCTAAGGTTCCTGTGTTTGAAGATAAATCAGTGCCATTTAAGGGCAGGAGGTGATTCTGTCTCTAATAGTCAGAATTTTATCATCGAAGTTGGTGCTACAAAGAGCTGTAGGAATACATGGATCAATAGCATTGTGACTCTTTGTCAGTGAAGCTGAAGTGCTAAAAAGAAACCTAGGGTACAAAATGCCTTTCTATTGGGTCTAACTTTCCATGCCAAACATATTTCTTACAGTTTTCTGGAATGACATATTCTTTCAGGCCTTCAGGAACATCGCTTTAATTTACAGTTTAAGAGCTGTACCAGAGAACTACTCTCCTTCGCTTTATTGTCCTGTTTTCAAGGGTTATCAAGGGTCTTTCGCAGTAAACCTGCTGCATTCTCAACAAGATAATCTATTTCAGATGGATAAAAGCATAAAAGTCCTCAATTGTAGTGAGGCACAGTAATTAATTAAATGCTAATAATATCACTTCCTACTATCAGATAGCTATCCAGTGAATATGCATAACAATAGGCATATATACCTTCCAAGAGAAGATTGAGTCCAGTAAAAAAGAAAATAGCAGAGCTAAAGCAACCACAGTCATCATCAACATGAAAAATTAACATGCTATAATTATTTAACTATGTCCTAAGGCCTAAACTTTATAAAAACTCTGAGTATACAATGCAATGTTTTCCAAGTTGGATGAGAAAAATGAAGAACAACACTTTCAAAGGATGTGTGGATACACCATGACTCAGGGCTAACCAATAAATTTCAATTGAAAATGGCTGCAACTCCACCTCCTCTGCTGGTGACTCAAATAATATGAGTAGGAGTTGATTCATTCAGACTAACATACTCCTCATGACAGCCAGGTTTCAGTAAGATTATCTCATATCATTAACTTATTATTTACAGCTTTGGATGGCAGATCAAATGTTTAAGTGTCCACATTTCACTCTCCAATCCTGCTGCACTGTTTCTGTAGTGGTGCTAATTTGAATTAGGTTATGTATAACTCCTTTATTTGTGATTTCATTCAATTAGACTATATGATAAATAAGATTCCTTAAAACACTCTTTGTCTGGATTTCCCTGCTTGAAATGACAGACTGAATTTTACATACAATGTAGTTCTCATTTCATTTAGCAAGGCACTGTCCCATGTTTTGCGACAGCAGCTGAGCACAAGTTGTATTTGGGCAGAGGCCATCCGTTTTTATAAGGAGTGGACTTTTCCAGAGCAGGTCAAGGCCAGTAGCTGTGGAATACTTTGTCAGCCTGGGATCGAGGGAATAATGTCTAGACCACTTCTCATATCCTCTCTGACGTATAGTGAGGGGGCCAGAAACAACAATCCTAAGTCACGGGTCTGAAACATTTAAAAACAGTTTAAGTTATTTTTCAGTACCTCAGACTGACACTGGAAGACGTCTTTGCTGCTGATGTGTCAGATCTGGGAGACCGGACAGAGAGACATCTCGCATCATTGAGCCACCATTGACAAGGATGGTGGTTAGGAGGTCAATGGGATGGGGTGATGAGGGAGACAGGGGCAACACTGACCACAGCAACGATGCCCCGATGGTGCGGCAGGAACTACAGCCAGCTTTTAAAGCTCCTGCGGCCACTCCTGGATGCAGGAGTGAAGGTCACAGCACCTGGCTTAAAGCATAGTGGTTCGGGCAGGAACTGGCAATGGTTGTACATTGCTCCAGCTAGAGCAGTGGCATCAGTCCCAGCAAAGTCCAACAAGGTCGCCCTAGTGCCCAGTCACGTGTATTGTTCCGTCCACCTGTGAATCTCATTTTTCATGGTCCTCGGTTCGGTTTTATTGCTGTTTAGTTCAGGGTCAGAAGCGGCTCATTGATCGGAGACAGATTCAGTGGAGACTGGACATTATATGCATATATAATGCATATAACCATAACCATAACCATTAACCAATAATTCAATTTTTGACCTATTTTGATATGAATGAAACTGTCACCATTTTGTTGCCACTGATCTTAATCTACTAGCCTTCAGTAAGTTTTTCTGACATTTATTTATCATTTTTGGTAATTTGGCATTTTTTTAATGGTTCACAACTGGAAGAATTACACCCCCAATGTTTTCAGTACCTAAGCAAGTGAGTACTGTCACATTGTTCTGGGTTTTGGCATTGACTTGGACCTAGGTATTGGTTCTCAAGACATCCCTAGTCCAACTGTAGCTGTATTTTATATAGTATGTTGCTGATAAACCAGTAAAGCTCCCGGTAGAGAGCCATACATCACTGTGCCAGAACATTATGACAGCTGCCAGGCAGCCAGTCCAAGCCAGGTTACCTCAAAACATTCTGGCCTACAGTAGCTAATCTGCCTCTTCCAGCTTGTGTCCATCCGTGCCACAATACATCACAGCTATGACTCCCCAGTGCCACTGTGGGTGGGCACCATTAAGCTGGATGGATGTGGGAGCATTGCCAGTCAGGGACTGCCATATGAGCCTCTCTTTCCTTCTCTCTCCTCCAGCTTGGTGCCCTTTAATGGGCACTTAATATGGCTGACAAATTTACAAGGCATTTAAAAATGACCCAGTCAGCCAGTCAGCAGAGGGGAGAGGAGAGAGAGGAGAGAATGAGAAGGAGGAAAGAGTGTCCAATCTCATTTTCTCCTGCCGACCAGGGCAATAAACATGCTGGATTTATATCAGAGCTGCGTTATGGGATGAGCAGGGTGTGTGTGTGTGTGTGTGTGTGTGTGTGTGTGTGTGTGTGTGTTTAGTGTGCACACTCTCTCCACAGTACAAATAATTCACCCTGAACAACTGTCAACATGAGTCACGACACCAGAGAATTCCTGCAATTGAGCACATCCAACTAATTGGTGGCAACCTGCCAGACCCCCCCCACCCCCACCCCCCATCCCGTCTACTCTCACATATTTATTTCCTACATCTTACTTCTCTCCGCCCATCCTCTCGCTCTCTCATTTTTTCCCCTCATCTATTTTAACATAACATTTATGGATGAATGATTTAATACTGGTTATCAAACCCATCATTGTAATCACATCTCTAATTACACTTAATTAAAACAGCCTAATGGCTGCTGCTGAGTTGGTTTTTGAAAGCAAATCAGTCGCTCTTCTCCCTCACTAGAATTCCTCCCCTGACTTAGCATTCGGTGTACTCACTCAACACCTCCGACAACCAATCAACTCCAAATTCTCTACCCAGCTCTTGTCAGGTCGTTAATTTAGCTCCCGAAGTGCCTAATGATTAAGATAACGCAGCAATTTAATGGTGAACAGGCTCTTTCCTCCCTCTTCTTTTTACAGCTTTCGATTATAGCACCCTTGAGGTGTTACTCAATCTTGATGAAATGCAGACAATTGACAAATCAGTTGCTTTGAGCAGGGGCTTATTACCCTTCTGCATATTCATGAGTTGTTTGGGGAAGGGTGGGATGGTTTTTAATCAAAGTCACAGAAAGGGATGAGGGAGAAGTGGGGGCCCTCATCTCATCCAGCCTCTTGCATCCCTGCAGTGAATAACATGCATCATTCATTGGATTTAGCTCGCGAATGCGTGGATGCAGCTGGCAGCGGAAGATGTTTGTGTGTGCGTGTGTGCATGTGTGTGAGTCAATGTGAGGGTTGCTTCAAGGGGCCTTGGACAAATGGAGGTGCCACATGGTCAGACCAGATGTTCTGGTTTCTTATGTGCATAGCTCATCAAAAACATCAACCAGTGCCACTATTGGGCCAATGCTATCCGGTAAGACCAGCCAACCCATCTGCTTCCTGCCTGCCAGGCCCCGGTGCATTGTGGGTACTAGCTATTTCTGCGGTGCATTCACAGTTTCCAATCCAATCTCTTTCTGACATGAGAGGAGTGTTTGGATAGAGCATCAGCATCAAAATGGAAGAATGTGTCACCTATTACTGTGCAATTAGTTTGTACTTTGTACTGATCTACAGGCAATCAAGAAATGAACATGTTAGCTTTCAACCTGTCAAAGGATTATTTTAGCACCTCTATCTACCAGAGAGAAAAAGACACGTGAAAAAATGTTTGCTGCACACTGAGTATGAAGACATACTGAGTGTCAGGAGCCAACAGTTTTCCTGTTCTTTAATATCTCATGTTCCTGTAACATCACCCTCATTTGTTGCTTAATCTCATCTCATTACCCTCAGTTTATATAATCTTCTTTCTGGGTTCTCTACCCTGCTGTTAGTGCATCCATCACACAGTAACTGTTAGACATGTTGTTCCCTAGCAGAAAGCAATGATGAGGAGGCACTTTGAAGCAATGCAAAGTCAATGGAGAGCATTGTCTTATTTACCACTCCTTTGTGGGCGGGACTTAATTTCATGGTAGAAAAAGCTCCCCCAAAAATACATTGTCTGAAAGCAACATAAGTCATAAATACAGCTATTTATTATAGATGAATATCTAATTCTACATGTTGTATAACTTGATTATAAACTCAAGGAGAAGATCTTTACTGTTACAAATGTTCATGCAGAAAACATCACAACATATCAAGAAGTAAACATTTACTTTTTTTCTAAATAAAATTAAGAATGTTACGGGTTAAATTAACAATTTCTTAATTTCTTATCAATTTACACTTTCAAGTAGGTCATATTTTTGTATTATTTATTTGGTATAGAAAAGTACTGTTGAAACACAAGAATTTCATAAACATTGCTGGTTTGTTCTTTGCTTAAATATAGTAACCACATAAAAAAGTATAACATTCAGCACAGTCTGTTTACTGTAGAGATTTAGACCTGAATTAAATGTTCACCTGTGATTCTACCTTCACTGTTTGCATAGACCTGCATATTCATCTCATAGTTGCTCTGATAATAAGCCAGTGTAGATGCAGTGTGTAGAATTGTGACGTGTTCTATAATCATTGTCTTGCTCTTTCTAACTTGGCATGATGATCTTTTACTTCATGGCAGCCTGTCATCAGTCCATTGTGCTCTTTGCCGTTCATTGTTGTGTCTTCTGTATTGTGTAGTTAAGACGATAAGCACAGTGACATTTCTGCATGCAGACAATAAACCTGGTGACATTTACATCATCATCGATAAGCTATCAATGAAGTCTAATACTGGACAAATCGTCACAGCACAGCTGGCAACATAGAACACAAGCAGGCTACGACAAAAGATAAAGTGATTTTCAATGCGCTGGTTAAAAAAAAAAAAAAAAGAGCAGGAGAGCATCCATGCGTGGGTGAGGGGTAGTTTGACCTTCACACATCTCTGAAAACAAAACGACTTTTCACTTCCTCGGGCTATTAGAGTCCTTAAAATTCTCTCAGACTCTCCAACCCTTCACCTGCAGTAGAACAAGTATGTTACACAGACAAGTGCATAAATCATACTAATATCTCCCCATAAATGTTGTACTTCTGGCTTGTGTCAGCACTTTTGCAGATGGTGATCCTGCCCATGCTTGCAATAGTTTTACTGCGTTAGCTGTCGGTTACGCGATGCTCCGCCTCTCAGCTCGTCTCATTATGAAGGCACAGCACAAAATGCTATTATGTACACTGTCTTGCTATCATTAGCAATTGGTGGATGTTAGCTTCACTTGGATGAGCACATCTATAACCACATTTATTATTGTTGTCGGTGAACTGCAGTATTATAATGACTAATTGCAGGGGGCCTGATTGTTGTTAGCCTGAGCGACTTGGGTGGCTTGTTAGCTGGAAAGGATATTTCAGTATTGTGGAAATCAGAACGGAGGTCGATAACTTTTCAGTTCAAACAATGAGAGAAAAACACAAAAGTTTGTTTAAAGTGTATATATTAGTATGCAAATACATATTTATTTATATTAATCTGTTTGTATTGTCTATAGCACCTAATTTAAAAGTAATCTAGTGGTTCACAATGAATAAATAAAACAAGATTAAGTTATGAAAAGGATTTGTCCGATGTAGTCAGTAAATTGTGGGTTTTGGACTCTTGGTTGAGATTATGTTGTTTTCACTATTTTCTGGCATTTCATAAACCAAACAATTAATTGAGAGAAAAATGCTCATAATGATAATGAAAACTAATGAGTTTGCAGCCTTAGTTGAGATATTGTCATTTGTTAGCACAGGTCTCTTTGAAAAGGTCAATGATGACTGAGAACCGAGTAGAGAAGTATTTTGTTCATGTTTATTCTTGTGAATATGGAGAACAAATCTTTTAAGCATCAGAGAATGGATAAAGAAAATAAGTATATTATATATACTTATATAAGTATATAAGCGAACCACTGAACCATACATGCTACGTGACGCATGTTTGTGTGTGGGCTACTTTCATTGACAGGTTGTGTATGTGAGAAGTTCTGTAATGCCTTTCATTCTTTCCTGCTTCACACAGTTACAGTTTTGTGAAAAACCACTGTAACAAAGTTTTTAAACTGTAAGAAAGATTGAAGTTTTTTTCAATCAAGAAATCATTTAAATAGACTAAAAGACCTTCAAAAGCTAGACATCATGCCGAGATCTGAAGAAATTCAGGAACAAATGATAATTGAGATCTATCAGTCTGGAAAGTTTATAAAACTATTACTAAAGCTTTGGGACTGAAGCGAACCTCTACAGACTTCACTTGAATCAGTTAGGGTCAATGTTCATGACTCCACCATAAGAAAGAGACTGGGCAAAAATGTCTGTATGGCAGAGTTCCAAGATAAAAACCACTGCTGAGCAAAAGGCTTGTCTCTATTTTGCCAGAAAACATCTTGATGATTCCCAAGACCTTTGGGAAAATACTCTGTGGTCTGATGAGACAAAAGTTGAACTTGTTGGACGATGTGTGTTTGTGACACATTTCAGAAAAAGAAGCTTATACCAACAGTAAAATATGGTGGTGGTAATGTGTTCTGGGGCTGTTTTTCTGTGATAAATGGAACCATGAATTCTGATGTCTACCAAAAAACCTAAAGGAGAATATCCAGCCATCTGTTTGAGTGGTATTAGCAAAGACCTATATATAATATATTTGTTTGATGATCTGAAATATTGAAGTGTGACAAACCTGCAAAAAAAAAGAAACCAAGAAGGGGAAAACACATTTTCCACTGTTTACCATCAAACTGTGCACTGTAGTGTTTTCACTACAGTCTGTCATTGATGGCCATTAATTTTCTTAGCTGAATTGACAACTATGATTTTATATCAGCAACTAGACAGCTAATTAACATGAAGTGTGAGTTGGATAAAGACTCCATCTTCTTTAAATCAATTAAGAGTATGTGCTTTTACCATCTATTTACTATTTTTGTCACAAACAGTCATCAAGTCATCTAAATAAATAATTCATGCATTAATTAATCAATGGAGTCAACTCCCCTATTAAATGTATGAGTGCAACATATTAAATTCCACATGTAGAAACTCTTCACATACTTCTTGTAAACCTTTTTGATGCAGACACCAAATAATCTGAATCACTGTGAAAGAGGGAAAAGCATCAATTATTCACTTTTTTCACATAATCGGATTTCAATATGTCGGGTCTTTGCTGTTTTTGTATGAAGAGAATTCATTGATCCATTTTTCCTTGATAACTCATTCTCTTTATGCTTTTGATGTGGCTCCGCTGTCACTCTCCTCACTGACTCTATTCCATCCGCTGGCAGTGTTCTCTCTTCTCTCTGTTTGTCTGACTCTCGCCGAAGATCAGAGGAAGAAGATGAAACGGGCTTCCCCCAACACAGCATCCTGTCATGCTTTCCCATCCAGTTTACATCAGAGGCATAAGTGTGCTACATTATATTACAGATGATCTCCTACAGATTTAGGACATGATTTTTGAATGATAAAAGCTTTCCAGGCGAGCAAACATAACATCATTGCATATGCTGAAACCAAACTCACCTTTTAGCACTTTTAAAAGCGTTTTATACTTCATGTGGATACAGCAGGATAAGCAAAGGTTTTAGATCTGATAAATGTATTTAAATATTAATGAGGGAAGTGTGTTTGTTTACACAGAGCCAGGATGCTGTTTAGTGCCAGATCTTTGTCTTTGTGTTTGCTCCCACAGGCCAAATGATAGCAGCTCGCACCAAGGGAGGAAACACTAGCCTGGGGATAAAGTTAGAGAAAGACAGATAAAGACAGCTTTATGCGTGTCTGTGTGTGTACAGAAGTAAGCGTATATAGTTCAAGAGATTATTGTGCTCTTAAGTCTATTGCCATAGCTTGGGCATGTGTGTTATAACAGCCTACCCATTTTAATTCTTTACACAGAAGACTTTTAGAGCAGACGCCAGCCCATCAGTCCTGGCCAAGCAGGATGTGGTCTGGGTTGCCTCAACTGGCATCTGCCTGCAGCAGTTGGCAGACTTTTTCACCTTGCTGTGTTTTTTTGCCCTGTTGATCCAGCTTGTGCTCATTCTGCAGCACAAACTGTCAGTCTCAGTGAAAGATGGAGAGTCTGATATGGTGCTGTAAATTACTGTATTGATGCATGAGCAGGCTAAGACGTTGTGTCTTATTATAATGACAAAGAAGCCAGTGTGGAGAGCAAACTGCAAAAAAGCAGTCATGTATTAATTCACTGCATTGTAATGAATCAGTAATGTATAATCAGAAAAAGTATTGCGATATATTGCAAATAAATATTGCAATGAAGATATGTTATTCCACCCGTAGTGTGGAAGGATTGATCACATTCTTGGTATTTATTTATGAATCTAAAGTGGGAAATACAGCACAGCAGAGAAGACGAGGCCGAATGTGAGAGTTTATCTCTGAGACCTAAGTTTATCTTCTAAAAGAAGTTTGTTATGTTCAAAATGGGGATGACTGGCAGGTCTCACTCTGCTAGAGTAGAAAATTCAGAGCAGGTTTTTGAGTATTTGTAAATTGATGTATTTAAACTCTGAAGTAATGTGTTAACAAATTAATATAATGTATTTTTGCCATGTAAGTAGACATATAGATAAAGGACTGATGTAATGCTTTTCTACTATGTTACATCAACCAGTAGTGCCAGTATACTCCAGTAAATGTATTACCAAAGGACAAAAAAAAAACTGTGGAAAAACATGGTTTCCCACAAATGTTCTAGACTTCACAAATCAAACTGTGGGCTGAAATGGAGCAAGATTTAAATTTAGGAACGTAGCCGAGTGTAGAAACAGAGCAAACTGAGCGTAATGCCATCTTAATGATATCATTATACTTCTTATTTGCTCTCACAAGCGTTTGTTTATCTGAGCTGAAAAGAAATAATTGGGAAAAAGCCATTAACCCATTCCAGCTGAGAAAACTAACCGCATGAGTTCTGCCTCAGTGCCTTCGAGAAAACATGATGTCAGTGACCTGAAATTACTCTGCTTCACTGTCTGAAACTCTCCTGCATACAGTTTTATTATGAGATTAAAAGAGACTCACAAAGGGAACATTATTATTGGTTCAGTAACACTAAATAGGAATGCAGTTTTTATACTCTCTCCAGTATATAGAATATTACTATCGTTGTATCATAGCTATAAAAATATACAATTTGCATTGTCTCTTTTAAACTTTGCAGTCATATATTTTGAATTTAATTCAGAAGTGCTGCCCAGTCCTTTCACTCTTCAAATTTAGATATTTATACCAAAATTACTTAGCAAACATGTGCCGGTAATTACATATATACTCTAATTACATATGGATAAACACCTCACTCACCTGTTACCTGTTACAAGCCTTAGTGATGAAGCAGGGCCTCAGAGGGAAGATAAGCCCTCTGCTATGTTATTAATCCTTGCCCTGTTTTTTCCTATTGTCAAAGCCCCATGTTTGAACAATGCTGTTGTCTTCTCTGTGTTTGCTCATTTAGGAACAAACATTTGCCCGAGCGCACTGCTGGTGCCGCAAACAAGCTCTCCTAGGAAGTGTTATTAATAGGATAATTAAGCAGACGGTAATGAGCTGGATTATGCCTAATTATGACAAGATTTGCTTTGGCATTTTGTCTTGTGAAGAGCCAGTGAAGTGGTAAAGTCTACCTTGGAGTTCATTATGCTGATGTGCGTGCACCTGAATGCACAGGACAGGCATCAGGGACGCAGGTGGGGGGGCGGGGGGTGGAGGGTGCGTGAGAAGACTGCGTATGTGCCAGCACAGATAGGAAGGCAGCGGACACTGGAGCTGTCTGGCTGCCTCCCTAACGGGCTGGTTGGCAGGGCAACGAGGTTTGACCCCAGAGAGGCTGCCAGGCTAAGAGACTAATCTGTGCCAAGGAGGAGGTGTCAGATACTAACCTGAAACCATGAGATATTAACCTGGAGCTGTCAGATACTAACCAGGAACCATGAGATACTAACCAGGAGCTGTCAGATACTAACCTGGAGCTATGAGATACTAACCTGGAGCTATGAGATATTAACCTGGAACCATGAGATACTAACCTGGAGCTATGAGATACTAACCTGGAACCATGAGATACTAACCAGGAGCTATGAGATACTAACCTGGAACCATGAGATACTAACCAGGAGCTGTCAGATACTAACCTGGATCTGTCAGATACTAACCTGGAGCTATGAGATATTAACCTGGAACCATGAGATACTAACCTGGAGCTATGAGATACTAACCTGGAACCATGAGATACTAACCTGGATCTGTCAGATACTAACCTGGAGCTATGAGATATTAACCTGGAACCATGAGATACTAACCTGGAGCTATGAGATACTAACCTGGAACCATGAGATACTAACCTGGAGCTGTCAGATACTAACCAGGAACCATGAGATACTAACCAGGAGCTATGAGATACTAACCTGGAACCATGAGATACTAACCGGAAGCTGTGGGATATTAACCTGGATCTGTGGAATTCTAATCTGGAATAGTGGGATACTAACCTGGATCTGTCAGATACTAACCTGGAACCATGAGATACTAACCTGGAACCATGAGATACTAACCAGGAGCTGTGAGATACTAACCGGAAGCTGTCAGATACTAACCTGGAGCTGTGGAATTCTAATCTGGAATAGTGGGATACTAACCAGCAGCTGTAAAATACTAACCTTGAGCCATGAGGCTACAATTTGCATGCTCTGAGGCTCTAATCTAGAGGTGTGAGGCCCTCATCTGAAACTGTGAGGCTCTATTCTAGAGGTGTCAGGCAATCTAAATGATGCGCATCATTTACAGGAAAACAATGAATCTATTGGAAGATTTCCCAAGAGGCTTAGTTTACGGCATCTAATGAGGACAGATGATGTTCTATGAAAATTTGATGTCAGTGCAATGAATATCAGCTGAAATGAAAAAAACAACATAACATTCAGTGGCAATTATTAGCTATAAAAAACACTTTCTGTATCCTGGTGACATTAGTGTGTTAACATTAAAACGTTAAAACACATGATTTCTTACTAAAAAATGATTATTACATTAGCAGTTAGAGAAGGTATAAAGTAATAAGCATGTAATAAGGTGACATTTTCTTTTCTGCAACATTACATACAGTATATTCCTGCTATCAGACAAAGTGACATTGATGTACACGACCACGCTGGCGAAACAGCTGTTGGGAAACGCTACTTTCTCCTTCACACCTAAATGACTGCAGCTTAAAGCAAATCAGTATAAGCAGGTTGGTACAGATTAAACTGACAATTTTTAATGCACCAGATGTGTTAAACACACTCTGATGTTACCAGAAAACAAGTCATGTAATTATGGGACCTGGAACTACCTGAGCTCCCTGCCATGCTGGAAAATTGATTTTTCTGTTTACTCTTCACTGTGCAACCACTTGATGACTTTTGTTTGACCCTCGACAGTGGCGGTTCCTATCATGTGAGCCAAAGGTGTTTAAATGGAACATTTTGTCTTTGGTGGCTTATTAGTAAATACTTTTGGTTTTGAGAACCTTTAATGTTAGGCAACTAAAACTTCAAGACTAAAGTTAAGTATAATAGAGAGTCTAAATACCACATGGGACCCTATTTTTGGAAAAAAAAACATGTATAGTGGTTGATGCGAGAGACAAATTATCCTTTGATCCTCTTTGAATTGTGCCATCAATCAAACATATGATAGAATTTTACAGCAGCCTACAGCCTGTTTTCTCAATCTCCAATTCTGTTGCATTTACTTATATTAAACCTCAGAGTTTCCTTCCTATCCATATTCTGAAGGTTTGTACAGAGGGGTTTGTTCATATATCATTCAGTCATATAAATTGTATTAAATTATTATTTGGAAGTCTGATTACCAATTAACATAATATAATCATCTTATTATTAGCTAAGAGTTGATGGATTCTGAGTTCCAAAGAAGAGGTTGGCATAATTCACTATTGTACAACATTAAAGAGGCATCATGCATATACATGGGTGTATGTATATCTGTGTGTGGAGGTGTAAAAGAACTACAAGATGGCTGCTGTGGCCGTTTTATGTTCTCATGCGTGTGGCTCCTGTGGAAGACAAAGGCAAAATGGTCAATTGACCATGCATGTGCAGGCTCTAATATCAGTTTGTGTGTGTTTCATGGTGTCATGTTAAAGAGAGGTTAGTATGCATGCAGGGTTGGGACACTAACATGAACAAAGTTTCACATCCTTGCTTAGCCATGTTTTGTTAATGTTAAGTTCTGCCCGAGTCATATTACGAGTCCATAGAACAGAAGGTGGAGAGTTGCTCTTTGGTTCTGCTTCCTTGAGTAGTTGAAGGTTGTTTCCAGCTGTGGTGCAGTGGAGATCGGTCACACAGGCCTCATTGCTCCTTGTTGCTGATTGGAACAACCAGGCCTGAGCTGTTTGCTTGGAGCTGCTCAGGTCCTTGAGATACTGGAGGAGTTGATGAGAGTGTTCTGAGAGAAGCCTTGAGATTAGAGAAGCTGCTGAAGCCTTCTGGTCTGCAGCTTCTTCTGCTGTCGGGAGCAGAGGAACAGAGCTATGTCACACAAAGCATAATAATCACATAGTCAATATATATTTTATCACACCTGTGTTTATTTTTTGTAGCCACACCCAGGCCTGATTACTGCCACACCTGATCTCAATTAAGAAATGACTTACATAGGACCTGCCTGACAAAGTGAAGTACACCAAAAGATCCTCCAAAGTTAGACATAATGCTAAAATCTCAAGAAATTTAGGAACAAATGAGTAATAAATAATTGAGATATATCAATCTGGAAAAAGGTTATGAAGCCATTTCTGAAGCGTTGGGACTCCAGCGAACCACTGTGATAATCATTATTCACAAATGAAGAAACATGAAACATTTTTATTTTAATATTTATACAAATAAAACAATAATTTTATGAATCAATATTTAGACTTCTGTTTTGGAAAGTTATACAAATTATGCAATTATATAATTGATAGAACTTGGATACTACTTGGTATAACTTATGATCCAATGAACACAACTTTTCAGAAAACAGATCCAGATTCCAGTAATCATGGAATAATTGGAATAATAGTGGAATAATAGTGTAAATTGTAAAAGGATTGAAGCATTGAACTTCTCCACATCTGTTTTTTTAATGTAAAGTTACTCTAACATTCATTTACAGGAGTCCTACGCTGTTAGAAAGTCACTTTACAGGCAGAAAAAGGTGAATATGTGGTTTGGAACATTTGATCAAATGTCCGATCTCTTCGGTGAGGACAGATGTGTCAATGTCAGCTGATTTACCTTCAAATCATTTTTATCAACAACCGACAGTATCTGAAACACTCTTGGTTAAAGGAAATCACTGCTGAGCTTAAAATCATATGGTGATAAACAACTCAAATTTAAATCAGTGAATGAAGGATTTACTTATTCTGAGATCTCTCCCCTGACAGCATGATGACAACACGATGACATTGTGCATCGTCAATCAAATTTATTAGAGCTGAGTGTCTTAATTCTTTTTAAAACGGTTTAAGCTTAGTAGGCCCTGTGCGGCGCTTATGAAATTGTGCCAGTGTGAAGGAAAAAGTAGTCTTAATGCATTTGCATTTACAACCCAGACAACACTCTCTCTCTCACACACACACACAAACACACATATACCGCAGTGCACACATCTTCTATTAAAGCACTCCATTCGCTCCTGCAGCTCTTGATAAGAAAGCTAAGTCTGGGATTTAGAGCTTTAGCTTATCGTCATCTTTATGAAGCTTTCTCTGCAAAGTGCAGTAAGCATGGGCCAGCAATCTGCATAGAATTTACAGTGGAATGAAAGGGGGGGAGAGGAGGGAGGAGGTGTGTGTGTGTGTGTGTGTGTGTGTGTGTGTGTGTGTGTGTGTGTGTGTGTGTGTGTGTGTAGGGCGGGGGGTGGAATAGTGACAATAAATACATTGGTCTGTTCAGAAACAGGTGGATTTACATTCCTCAGAAATCAAAGCCGGCTCGGTGGGTAAAACCTGGTCGACTGCTGTGGTATTTATGAACTAGTGAGCACATTGTGTGTGTATTACAGCGAGGCAGAGAGAGGGAACACACATTCATATTGCACACAATACACAGTTAATTCCTCAACACACTCAGAGAGAGAGCTCCGTTCTGTAACAGGGGACTTTTCATTTACTTGGGGAAAAAAAGCAAAGAGATGAGATTATGGAGAAAGCTCATTTCCTGCTAAACTTGGACTCTGGTTTCCCAAATAAAATTGCTTTTATTCTTCACAACATGTGTTCCCGGAGATTAAGGCCCTGTAATCTTGCGAGGGCTTAATAAGACTCAGTATGCGGAGTGCAGGCTAAAATAGAAAATGTGGAACGAGCCTCGCTTAGCTCTGTTCTACCCAATGACTTTAATCCTGTTTATTAAATTATAAAGAACCTTAAAGGATAAAGATAAAGAATATTGAGTCGAGGATTTAAATGATTCAGTGTTATTTTTTTTTCCCTCCTGTCTTAGTGCGAGTTATTTGATAGCACTGGATCATGTTTAAAGATGGCAGCAGGCAAGAGCTGTGACAGACTGTGTTTTTACAAATGGAGCTCTGAGTACAAACCTGCATTAAGTACGGACTCAGCCTTGGCTGGGTTCTGATTCTTGGGTATTAAATTGTAAAGTGTTTCCCACGTGCTATAATCCAGAGTGTCAGTGATTCCTACGACAACTGCAAAGGGGTGGACACATTAAAAAAAATGTGTTCAGATGTTTTCACTCTCATTTATGCATTAATGTAGCTTCTTAAACTGATATGTAGAAACAAGGCAAGATTGGCAACCTATAATGCTAATTATAGGTCATAACCACTCATAATTTACTGAAAACTAATTGTGCATGTTTCCTATATCACTCTAAAATGTATGTAAGAACTGTCAGAGACAGATTACAGCAGATTACCTATATCTGTGAGAGTTAATGGCTGAGAGAGGGAGTCTATGAAGCCATGTGGACTTGTCACTGAGAAGTTCTCCTGAGCTGTTGGGCTAAGAGGATTGCAGGCCACTAATCCAAATCAAAAGACATACCATGTGAATTATTACATTCTGAGACAGATTATTTTACCCCCAGATTAAGGATTCGTGCCAGACAAATCTTTTCATGTCTTGCCTGATGAGGAATATGCACATTTGGAAAGTCATCCAGCCTTTTTAAATGTTGTTGTCACTGTATGTGAGGTCATTGCAGCGAGACGGATCACTGTGATCCTCTAATATCTCCATGATACAACTCTTTTTGGAAGAAATGTCATAGACACGTCTAAACAGAGCATCTGACTGCAGATGCTACTTTATGATGACATTGACTCCATCTTTGTTATTTTCTTGATTGGGAGAGCTGAAAATCAAGTCTGAGACAGGAAACATGTAGCAGTTTAATGCTGTGAGCAGAGCTTATTTAAATGTGACGATAAAGCTCAATGGTCCCTTTAGATGAACAAATATTAAGATGCAGCACTTTTAAATCACATACTATACTGTAGATGGTAAAGAGAAATGCTATCAGGTGATTATCTAACTACAGGAGTTGGAATTAATTAATCTAATTAATGTCATTTTAATTGCATGTTAACATAAGGCTAACAAGTACCTAAACAATGGAATCAGTGAGAAGAATGACAGGATTACTTTCAGGCCTGACGCAGCAACTCAGCTAGTGATGTTAGCATGAATTAACAGTAGAACTAGCCAGGATATGTTTGGCATATACATGAGTTGTAAGAAAATTCTTTTTTACATAATCTACATATGACTATGTGTTGTTTATCAGGCCATTTGCATTTTTTAACGTGACCTTACCCTTTAAAGGTCCTAGTGGTGTTTGGCAAGCATCCATGTTGTTTTCAGGGTCCAACTAAGTTTTGTTTTGTTTGGCAACGCATGTGTGAGACGCCGTGACGACCAAGTATGGGTCATTCAAAGGGTCAAAGGGTTTAATAGACTCAAGCAGGGATTGCACAATTGGCAATGACTGGGTAAACTAAAAGCACATTGAATTGCTACTTCGCCTGAAGTGTGCTTTAATTAATTTAGCATTAATTTTTATAATGCTAATTTGTGGTGCAATTCATTAATCTAATTAATTTGATAAACTGACAGCCCTAGTCAAGAGGGGATTTGACAGCATCTGACTGACAGTAAAGCATAATTTACTATGAGTGCAGTTACATGCAAGGCAGGAAAAGGAAAAGAGTTCAAAGACTTTTATAGCTGGGAACAATGGGAAGACTTCTCGGGACCAGACTCAGGTAGTCTGAGAGCTATCAAGCATTTTTAGGAATATTAAGCAACATTTTAGTGTTTGCTGCAGCCAGATAAACACCCAGATGTTCACATAAAACAGACCTGAAATAAAAAATGTCTTAGATCACATTGTCAGTATTTTTTTTACTTATCTAACTAGATTTGCGGAAAAAAAAAAATTCTTTGTATTTTTTCTCAAAATTCAAATCACATTTGCTTCCTGTTGAAAAAAACTAACACAAGACTTTCATCATCTTGCACAGAGAGATTTCAACCAATAGTATCATTATATCCACCTAGGTGCTTTTCAACAATCCAATCAAATTCCTCGCTATACTCTGTTTATATTGGAAACATGGTGTACAGTGTTATTATGGATGCCTTCTGACAACAGCTGAATCCAGCAACCATTTAGCTTGCCACAGGTCTGCCCTACAGGTTGTTGAGATCCTGAAGGCGTGCACATTGTCTCTCCTGCAGTCTCTGCAATCTACAGTTTGCCACATTAACTCGTGTGTGATGGTTCATGGAGACATTTACATGTATCTTCGCAGAACCATAAATCCCATCTTTGGAAACCACCTTTTCAGATGGTGCTGCATATTTCAAATGAACAGCAGGAGTCTTTCTTTGTCGAAGTCACATGTGGCTGTCCATTGGTTGGGAGAATTTGTAATTTCTAAGCTTCATGATCATTTAAACCCTTCTGGATAATCTGAACATTGTGTGAAACTAAAATTGAGGCTGCTGTTTTCTGCTTCTGAAAAGTTAACACTTGGGACATACAAGATTTTCACTAGACAATGCCAACCCCCGATATGTGAATGATGCAGAATACAAAAGAGTGAAAGAGAGCGACTGCAAGCCAGAGAGGGTATTTTTGGCACTGTGGATGGGAAGTAATCCCCCAGGATGATTCATTCTGTCTCTCACTTTGTAGACAAGAAGAGTCGACAGGAGCCTGAAAAAACTATTTTTCTCTGGGAGTAAAAAACAGATGCAGACAGAAGGAGTGTTCTCGCCAACATGTTGGATTTTTCTGTCCAGTGTCTGAACTGAGAATATGTTGTATGGAGCTGGCTAACTAGATCCTATCCTCTTTGTTCCCCAGAGCTTCTTGTCAGTAGCATCCTACAGTGTGGATGAAGCGCCTCCAGACAAGCAGCCTGTCTGTGAGCGATTAGCCGGTGAGAGGATTTACTTCAGCTGCAGAAGCACAGTGTGAGTCCTCTGTGTGGACAGAAATCTAGTCTTTGTATACAGGATGTCAGGTCAGCTGGTCATTATTTTACTGTTGATCAGTAAATGCAGACATTTCAATGCAGTTAAAGATTCATAAAACATTATCTGCATGCAGATACACACACACACACTCACACACAAAGCACTCTACTGTAAAGAGGTGGAAGCTGAGTGACAGTTCAATTCTTTTCCTTTTTGCGGAAGCGCCGCACTCACACTGAGCCATCATACTTAATTTAACAGGATCAGTGAGGGGAAAAGTCAACGGGACTTTTGAAGATGCCAAAAGGGAATTAGAGGAAAAGTGTGATTTCTGACCCAAGACTGGGGTAATATGGCCTGATAAATGAAAGTCAAATTGAATGTGATCTCTTTGTATATCTAAACCAGGAGATGTGAAGAGACGGGGTGTGTTATTATGGCTTTAAGCTAAGTGGTTTTAGGATGTCATTGTCACCTTGAGAACGAAGTCATGCACATGGCAGAATAACTGGAGCCAAACCCTGGAGAAATATAAAAATAACCCTGAAGGCAGGAACTTCTTCTTCCTTATCACTTTAATTGCCCAGTTTCATTCCCCACACATGCAATAGGACTCACATTTGGGTACATTTGTTTAGGCTGAAAGCTTTTATCAGGTGTTAAATCCAGGTAGGGCCCTTCTTCTTCTGCTCCTGGACCTAGACACATCAGACCAATGCATGGAGTGGACACAGAATACCTACACAAAACAAGCACAATAGGCAGAGTCCTCTATAGCGAATTAAATGCATATCATTCATATCAATAACAGGAAGAAATCCTTCATGTTTGTAGATAGGTGGAGTGTGTTCCTTCTCTTGTGTACACCTTAAAAAACCCAGCACAGAAAGGTTCAACGTTCTCTACATAGAGCAACTATGCAGCAATGAGATCACTTCAGATCCAAGAACATCTCAGTGTGTGTATGTAAGACGTCCAACTCAACTAATTATGTTCATAACCAATTATTTCTTTATGAACGTTTTGTGACAGAGAAGTTAAATAAACTCAAGGTGGAATAAGCTGGTGTATAACTTCCATGCATAATATTACCTGTCAGTCCACATGAGTTTACAGCTCTAGGTTTCATCATTAAAAGTCCATGTTAATGTAACACAGACTAATTAAAAATGAAAATAACTTAATGAAGTTATTTTTCCGAACAAATTACATATCAGAGATGAAGTGTGAATGTGACCTTGGTGCTAATTGTTGATCCATACCCGCTTTGTTTGCAATCAAGTTGACTAGATAAGGAAATGAGCGGTAATCTTTTGTGTCTAATCACCAGAAGAAAATAAATGGTTATTTGATAATGTGTGCAGCTGCAGATCACAAATGACAACAGATGGTGAAATTCACTAACTGACACTCAGAGAAGAGTGATGATGAACACGAGGCAGGAGAAACACAATCCAGTAATATTAAAGGGAGGAGAATAGAATAATAGTCATAAACTGTATCACCAAATAAATATTTTATTAAAACCTAGTCTATCTACCTTATGTCAACTATTGACACCTGCTGTTATAACGATCCTAAGAGAGTTGTTGACAGAAAGGTTTTTATCTTTAACAAAAACTAAAATTTGGAAAGAAAAAACAAACATATTTGTTAATTAAGATAAAAATAAAAACTAATTTAAAAAAATCCCCAACTAGTATAACCTTGGTTGATACATCATACCTACGAAGCCATGCAGGGAAAAAAAAGCCTGATAAGCTTCACAGGAACAGCTGCTTTATTGAAATTCACTACATTGTACAGTTGAGCCAAATAAACTCACTGCAGTCTTTAACAAACATAAACAATAACTAATGCAAATTTCTGCAGGATTCCAGCTACCTGAGAGTTTATGATATCATTTGCATGCTCTACTTTAACAGTGGCAGTTACAACGGGTACAACAGTCACTCTCATGTACACACACTTCCCTCCAAAGTATCCACCTATCTGTTTTTTATAAGAGGAAGTCAAACATACTTATCCATGTGGGTGTGTGTGTGTGTGTGTGTGTGTGTGTGTGTGGGTGTCTAATTTAACTTGGTTGTTTTTCAGATCCTGTGATATGGGGTGTTCAGTTATGACGTCATGCTTGTTTGATCACTGCCAGGCCAAAATGCAAACAAAGTACTTTGAATGCAAAATGAAGAAGGTGCTGCTGGCTGTATATTTGCATAGATAGCAGATGACAGATGGCTGTGAGTAGATTTTCACATAAACGGCCACTAAATACAGCGGGATATAGCTGACACTGTTACAGGAACAGACGGGGAGGACTGCAAATAAACATTTCACAGCTAGGTGCTCACACACATTCAGACACACACACACACAAAGAGTGGGAACTCCACACTGTAAAGTGCTCTGTTGTCTCCCACCGTGTACACAGACCTACACAATACTCCACTAAAAGTGGCTCATGTTAGACCTTTCTGTTGGTGGTTCAGTGTTTTTCTTTCCGTTGCTATGGCTCCCACAGAAGCTTGTCAATCACAGACAATTTTCCTCTGTGGGAGCTAGCTGGCACAACTGCCTGCAGTGTGTGTGTGTGTGTGTGTGTGTGTGTTGAGTATGTTGTATAGCTGTTTGAGTCTAGTCTGAATGTTCCTGCAAAAGTGACCTGTGCTGTTCAGAAATCAACATTTTCCTTCAAGCCACACAATAATATCTCCTTCCAAAATCTCTTTTATGAAATTTAAAAAAAAACTTGGAAAATGTCCTTCCCCTTATGAGGGGGATAGAAAACCTCAGAACCCATAGAAGTCAATGTGAATTGGCCTTAGTTTTGTAATATTCTCATATCTCATATCACTGGTCTCTCGTGTCACTTGGTTTAATTACGATGCTGCTTCATTACCAGGACCAGCATGGTGTCCATAAGGTGCCTGAGGTGAAGTCGGCGTGGAGCAGTGGCTGACAGCCAGGCTCAGGGATTTGGCTGTGAAGCTCTCTCTCTGTTTCATCCCAAAGTCTTTGTTTATGTAAAAACAGGAGTGAGCCCTTTACCCCCAGATTACTCCCTGCTGGGAGGATAAAGATACACACACACAGCCTGGGAACGGGCCCTGGGCCAGGGCCAGCTCAGTCCAGGGATAAAGAGATTGAGGCGTAGAGACAAGAGGCTTGACTACAAACCATATACCCTTTGTGACCAGGCGTGCACTTGTTTGCTCTCTGTTGGAACACTGTGGAATAAAAGTGTGTCTTCTATGAAGCACCTGGTATCCTCAGCCACAGAAACTAAACTATTCTAAGCAATTTCAGTAGCAGAAGCTTTTAAAGAGCAGGTTATGAGTTGTGTTAAACATGTAACTGGAAAGGTGGTGCTAACAGCTGATGTTGCACAGTCATTTTTTTTTTTACCTGACCTCATGCAAAGTGCAGACAATAACAAAAACCACAGTGACGACTAAGGTTTCACAGAAATGACACAGTTCTCATTCTTATACGTTTATTGACCTTTTTCTTTCCCAGAATCTGCTTTATTAACCAAATATGTATGTATACATTCATTGAATACAGTAAAACTCATTTGTAATAATGTAAAATGTGTCCTCAAAGGAGAAGTTGTTGCAGACAAATAGTGTACATCAATAGACATTAAAATGTGTTATATATATATATATATATATATCTGCTCATAACTACATTATAATGTGTAATAAGGCATTCATTAAAGGTACAATATGTATTTTATTCCAGATTCAAAAGTCTACAAATAACTAAACCTCTGTTAAATATGTTTTGTTCAGTTGCGTACTTTCATTTACCTAAATATTTCTAACAATTAGGGAAGTTTTATAAATTCTTAATTTCTGTTTTTAATGTAATCTAATCACAGGAAGGAATCCCATGGAACCATCCATAATATCAATAATCTCTTCATGCATGTGTCAGTGTTTTGATATTTTAAGCCACATTTACCTCAAATTAGTTCAGCTCCTTTAAGGATTTTAGTTATTGGACATCTGGCTGTCTCCATCATGTTATATGTTTTAAAGGTCCCATGCCAGGGGCACTTTCCTGGTTTTAATTTAAAGTTTTGAAATCCCTAACATGATGTATTTGGGGTTTAATCAAATTGAACCCCATGTGGTTTTACAGTCAAGCCCCTCGCTGCCACTGTAAAAAGCAAGAGTCATTTTTCTCATGAATATTAATGAGCCGTTCTTCAGATTTGCTGACTGTCTTCTGAATGGTAAAAGGCTGAGGTCAACCAAAAGTGACAATTCACCAGCCCCTAAAGTGACAAAAAAAACATTCTAGAGATGTTAGATGTAAGATGTCAGCCTATAGCCAAGCTAGATGTTAGCTTCCCCCGGGATACTTGACTCTTGATGATACAGCTGTTGTTTTTGACTAACTGTAAAACGCCCCTAGCTGTCTGGGCTGATTACTCACTGGAGTAATGATGTAGGGAGAACAGGGACAGCTTGCACCCGCCTGACCTGAGCCAGTGGGGAATAAAAACCTTATGACCCCCTGTGGCGGAGAGGGAACCCTGATAGTGGATAAAAGCCCTGAGTGGGGCTCTCTTGCTTGCTAACAGTGCTAACAAATTGCTAACATGGTAGAAAAAACCCCTCTTACCCTTATGGGGTGGTCTCAGTGTCTCGGTGTGGCTTCCATAAGGGGGTTAGGGTTCTGTGCAGCATCTTAGCTGTTTCTAGGTCTTCTGGACTGGGATGTTCCTGGAATCAGTTGAACCCACTCTCTCAGTTTGGGGGGTCACTGCCCCGAGTGCTCCTACTACAACAGGGACCACGTTAACTTTGACCTTCTTATCTGTTCCAACTGTTCTTGGTACTTCTTCGTCTTATTATCTTATGGTGTTTCTTCTTCCTGATGTTGGTGTGAGCTGGTACTGCCACATCTATCACCACTTCCATTTTCTGGACTTTATTCACCACTGTGTTCAGATGTTTAGTCAGCAGCACCTTCAGCATGTTGTTCTCAACCACCTTTGGTGGTCCCATTGGGATTTGGACACTTTAAGTCCACACTGAGAACAGATCTTCCTGTACACTATCCCAGCTACTTAGTTGTTTCTCTCCATTTGGCATCTTACCCCCTGACTAATTCTGGGGCATCTTTGTACAGCCTACACCTTGGGTCTGGTAGGTCCTGGCCTCTATGGCTCTTGTGCGTAGGGCCTGTTCTTGTGCTGCCATGATAAATGTCTCCATATTGTCTGCCAGTCCAGTATTTTCTAGATATTGGTAGGTCTCCTCAATATCAGGCACTCCCTCTATCTTCCTCTACCCAATATCCTCTGTGCATGGTGAGGAGCTTTCCTGTCTTGATTTATGTGACTTCTGTCTCCTTTCTTTTGGAACTCTCCTTATAGTGAAGCTTGACAAGCAAAGCTAACATTAGCCTGACTAAATTAGCGGGGCAACGTCTAAAGAAGCCTGTGAGTCAGAAAATGTGACAGTCATAGAGCTCCTGGAGGCCAAGTAATATTTTTCACCTTTTATAAGCAACACAAAAATGATGCAGGTGCTGTATCCTGCAGAGTCCGGTTAGGTAACGTTGCCCGTGGCGCAGGCCTCTACTTCCTGTGGCGATGACCCTCTTTATTGCAAGGAGTTGAGACAATGTCAATGACAAACAGTGAGAAGTGAAATGAGCCACACAGACCAAACAAAATCCTGTGGGATTTCATAAAATATAGAAATGAACATACACCATTGGTCTCATATAATAATATCCTGGGGACGGTTGTGCAGTGTTAGCTGTTCCTGGGATTCTTTCTATTGTGCAGTGTCTCCTTGACATTGCTCCTGTAGATTTCTAACTTAAACTCACCAAATTAAAGTCATGAGTTTCATTTGGAAGACAGAAAGATGTGGGTGGGACAGTGGGGCAGGATGGCCATGCTGGGAGCCTCGACTACCAACCTACTTCTCAGAGTCAAAAGAATTACTGTCAAGCCATAAAATAGCAAAGTTTCTAAATCCCACCTGTGTGCATTTGTCCATGTTTTGTGTTGCATGGGTCCGTTTTTATATAACACCAAGACCTTATCTAGCAAGAAAGCCATGACAGTGGCTGTTTGCATGATATAAGATCTTTAATTGAGAAGCCTCTAGCAGTAGAAAATTACATATTGTGCTTTTAAATGTTTATATTCTGCTTATGAATACTAAATAGGCAGTCAAGTGAAACACTTATTAAGAATTTGGTCAGTTTTATGATAGAAGAATGAACATGGTTTGTGTTAAGCTTTTATGCCGGTGTGTATTCTGGTGTGTATCCTGTGTGTTGTGCCAGCTTAATCATACACACACACAAACACACACACACTATTCTGAGGCCATTTTCTGAGCAGAATGTTGTACTGTTGGGTTAAAGGGATTCATTCAGCACCTTGGAGAGTGCCTGTTCTCCCTCTGCAGAGAGGGTGCCTCAGTTTTATTTTTCTTGTAAAAAACAAAACTAGAATGTTCCTGCAAAAAAACAAAAATAGACATAAAAAACTACACATGGACGAGGAAATCACTTCACTCTGCTGTGTATATATTCAACTTGTCTTTGATGCATGTCTGCTTAAGCCCCAATCAGTGACATCAAAACAGATGTTTCCTTTGACAACAGATGCAACACACATGCTTTGGCAGGATGGACTGGGGTGTGGTGGAGAAAGTTCTATCAACATCTAGGGAACAGGGCTTTTCTGCTCTGTGAGATTTATTAAGAGTTTTTGTAAACAAGAAGAAGGAGATGATTGTTCGCTAGTCAGAGACAGTTGTAGCCCTCTGGTGAAGGACTAGCTGCTACCAAGATGTTTCCCATTTTATTGATTTTTGATTGTTGATATCATTTTTCACTTCATACCAAACCTAGCTACATTATTAGTTTTCTAAATTGTATTGTCAAGATTGTTCTTTGGGGAGATAGTCATCTGCCTGAAAACCTTCATGTTGACATTGAAGGAGCTCCATGCTGTTTCAAAGCACACCATTTAAGTAAATTTGATTGATCACACTAGTACTGGAGCCAGAAGTGAAACACAGTTAGTAGGTTTTTAAAATCCATATTTGTACAAACATCCATGTAGTCAGAGACAAACAAAGCGTCTGATCACAGTTTGAATAATGAATGACATGTGACTGCAATGAACTGCAACAATATTGATTGTGGGAGAAAATCTGTTTAAAGAGTAATAAATTATTTTCAGGAAGTTGCACCATGCATGAATGAGTTCTGTCAGTTGGACAGCTTTTAAAATTGCAATTTCTGAGTAATCAATACATAAGCACAGGCCTCCATTTTGCCCCTATTATGCACTTATGAAGCCTTTAGTGAGAGATGAATATCTGTTCAGCTCTTCAACATTTATTCATGCATGAAAATGATTTCAGCAGGTCTGCTAGATTTTTATTCACCATTTCCACAAGCAGTAAAATTACCATTTCTCTTTCTGCAGCGGTGTGAAGCTGAATGATGAGAAAAATGAGTTCCCAATCAAAATTTAAATCTAGACACTTTATTTTATTAATTGGCATTTTTGTGACAGATAAAGGCCCTTTATGCAATTTTCCGGATTAAAACCACTGGACGTATGGTATATATTTTGTTGAGTTGTGTATTTTCATTATCACAAATGTTTTAAACAATTCCAATTCCTAAAGTAACATATTTCATTTGGTTTTCTGTCAACCTATGTGCATGTGTCATCGTGGTTGTCAACTCTAAGCTCCTAAAAACTGACTGAATTATGATTAAACAATATATATATGTAACCACAACTGATTAAATGACATATATATATATATATATATATATATATATATATATATATATATATATATATATATATATATATATATAGGGAATGAAATTCAAATGGTGTTATAGGGGAATATTGACATCTATGTGTGTGTGTGTGTGTGTGTGTGTGTGTGTGTGTGTGTGTGTGTGTGTGTGTGTGTGTGTGTGCGTGATGTTCAGCCTCTGATTGAACTCTCTATTTCCCTCCAGTCTCTCCTGTTTCCTCTCATCTCTGTACATTTATGAAGCAGATTAATAAAGCTCTGGGATACACGCCAACTATTTACTCAAGTTAACTCCTGCATCTTCTGCATCACCCTGAGCATGAGAGCCATTGACTTTATGAGCAATCGTGCTACGTCTAAAATTCACTTTGCATTCTGTCTGAACAAACAATAATGAAGTAAGAATTCCTTCTAAAATGTAGTGATGTCACTGTGTCTCACAAAATACCAATACACCATAATTCACACTAAATATGCTTTGTTACTTCACATCATCCGTAGCTCCCGTATATATTTAATTTACTTTCACAACAACCTCCTGTACAGTCTAGAGAATCAGACCATTGTGTTGTTAAATACTTGCCTCCCTCTCTTCACTTCTTCATCTCTCTCATGCTACACTACACCTACTAATCTATACACTCCAGCACCTTGTTTAACACCTGAAGGACGTGCGGTAAGACACCACCTCACCTACTTCTCAGATGCAACAAAGCTAGCCCATGTGGCCTCCAGTCTCCCCCCTAATCCACATATATAATTACAAGCCTCTCCCCTCACATGCCTCAGCAATCTCCCAGCAAACACACAGGAGGCTGGAGGTGGGTGGCGGCAGAAATCAGATTAGGAGGCCTCTCAGCTTCACCAAGTGTTTCACTATCAAGGACTAAAGACACTTAAAGAGTGCCTGGACACATACAACGTACATCAAAGCACATTCTTTCTGCCAGATAGACAAACCGTACCAGCAACTGGAGAGAAGGCGGGGAGGAAGGAGTTAAAATAAATAAATAACTGGACAAGAACAGTTTTATGATGATTGTCAGCAGTGCTGATTGACCGATAAATGCATACAAATCAGAACCTTTCTCTGTCTACCATTTAAATTGCTGTTTATCTCTCCCACTGGGATGGAGCGATGGAAGGAGGGCTCCCAATCACCCACCCATCCATGTGTGAAGCCTCTGGAGGGAAGAGGAAAAAAGAAGGGGAGGCTTAAGTAAACAGAAGAGAACAAATGAGCTCTGTGACGGCTCAGCGAGCACTGCCTCCCTCCTCGCCTGTCTGAATGCCCGTCCTTTGTTGATGGCTGAATAGGGGGCTAAATATCCCTTGAAATCAGAGCCAGGCCAACTCTCTGGATGCTATATTCTGAGGCTCAAACCTTTCATATGCAAATCGTAACGGGGTTAGTATTGGTTCTACCCCAGTGGATGGTGTGGTATAATGGACATCACATTTGGGGTCAGAGGATGAGTAATGGGGCAATATTTGGTCTTCTCATCTTCAGTTGGCTTCTGGAGTCTTTGATTGTCCTCTGGGTTTTTAGCATTGTGAGTTCATTCATGCTGATTTGACAAGATCTCCTTTTTTTAAAGGAAGGAGACCAGATGGTGTCCCATGAACTGGTGTTTATCATGGCAGGAAGAAGGGTTTGGGCTGAGAGTAATGCTTAGTTACAATCCACTGAATGGTGTGTGTGTGTGCGTGTGTGTGTGTGTGTGTGTGTGTGTGTGTGTGTGTGTGTGTGTGTGTGTGTGTGTGTGTGTGTGTGTGTGTGTGTGTGTGTGTGTGTGTGTGTGTGTGTGTGTGTGTGTGTGTGTGTGCGTGTGTGTGTTTGGCTTGGCAACCCGTTCATTAGGACCTAAATCACAGACTAATACCCTCTGTTGGCTCCTCAAACTGCAAGAACACAATATGTGGTGACTTTGTTCTGATGTGGACAAAAGCCTGCAGACATTTAAAGTGAACACAGACACACACTAACTAAAATACACCTGCTAACAAGTACAGTAACAAAGAGCTTTGTTTAAACCTGTCCAGTAGAACCATGTCCACACTGAGGTGGATCAATATGAAACAGTGTTAACTTGTAAAAATGACATATTGTTTTTGTTGCTGTGTTCCTAAAGAACAGAAGAGTTGAATAAGAGTTTGTGTGGTGGTTTGCAGAATATTTATTGCATCTTCAAAATAATCCTGATGGTAGAAAGGTGACAATGGAGCATTGATGAATGATGCACACATTTTTACACGTAAAGTGTAAAAATATATATATATGAATGTCCAAAAAGAAGCCAACCTAATTCTGATACTGGACAGGTTTTGGAGGAGGAGCTTTGAGAAACTCTTGTGTTGTAAGTGGATCTGGGCATGTGCATGACACAGTAAATAAGAAGTAATTAACCATGTAAGCAATTCTGACAACAACAATACATTAATCCACTCCATCATGTACAGAACCACAGTTGAAACATATAATAGTATAACATGAAATCATCAATAGATCTTTTCTAATTGCTATTGTAACAAGAAGAAAAAACACAGTCTGCCACCAGACAAATGAACAAAAACTGCAAAAAATAGATTTTCATAAGTGATTTTCATCAACTGTATGTATGTATGCATGTCTCCTTTACTTATCTCGAGAACCATTCACCCTGTTCTTCAATGCTGCAGAAACAGGCAGCAAATTTTACACTGTGGTCTCTAACGTTTGAATTAAAAGTCTCAGAATCAAAATTCCAAATTTTCAGCCTTCATCACCAAATTTATTATAGAATCAATTAAAAGTTACTATTTCAGTTTTGTGATATTTCATAGTTATTCTATAGTTTAGATGAAAGGCGGCTCAGTTCCTGTGGGGAGAACTTACATTAAAAAATGAGATATCATCTAAACATCTTGCACTATTGCAACCACTGGTGAACATGTGTTGAGTGTGAAGATGATTGGATGAGTGGTTCTCAAGAATGCAACAAACACTCGTGCTGTGAACCCGGACAATGCCGCTAGCAGCACTTTAGCAGGTCAAGCTATTATCCGCTCCAAACTGGCATATGATCCAAATGGACATGTTACAAATGGGCGTCTGTTCATGACCTGCATGAACAGGAGCCAAGCAGCTGGCACTGCTTAAACCCTTGTCTGTCTTGGAAGAGTTGATCTTAAAACTGCTGTAGTAACGTGTAAAGCATATAATGTATTTCCATATTGTGACATCTGGAAATGTTGTTGATTGTTGATATAACAAATATATCAAATGTAAAAAGGGTAGGCATTATAAACCTGTTTCTACTAAATGACTATGCATTCATTGTTAAAAATAAATTATTACTTATTATACAACTTAATACAGTAATACAGTATTTATACAAATACTACTTATACAACAAACAAGACAGTTTCTTTCATATATTCTAATGTGAAAGCAGCAATCTGTCAATACAAGCTTTTTAAATGGGGAAACTCGTAATATCCTCAGATTGGTCGTTAGAAAAAAGAGAGAAATACAATTTTCTGTAGCTTTGAAGAATCCTTGACTGACACTCAACAGTTTGCTTAAGAGCTGCCAGAACATTGGCTTTTATCTGTGGCAAGAATGAGGGCAATTACCCGAGCCTCTCACAATGCTCGCTGCCTTCTGTAATCTTGCTGTGGAGAGGCTGAAAGCAAAATATCAAGAGTTACTTAAGTACATCTATACTCCATCAAAATAAGAAGATAACTGAGGTCACATGAAGGTGATGCTCACCTGAGGATTTGAACATAGATGATTTCATATCTCTAATGTTCTCTCAAAGGTTTTTTATCTTCTCTACCCTCCTGTGTCTTGTGCTATAGATGTTTCTATAGGACATGGTGCATTGTGAGGAGCACAACACAAAACATGTTTTGACATTTTTGAAACTGCAGCTGGTGCATTTCTGTCTGATAAACTGTAGGTTATTTATTTCCACTGTAGCTGTTATGGGTGAGTTTGTCAAAAACGTCTCTCAATGTCATAGTCTGGTGTTATTGGTATTCTAAAGAAATCTAAATGGGATAAAAACTTATTATACAACAAAAATAATTGCATAATTTATAGATAAAAGCTCCTTATTGAACATATTCTGACCCTTTATACAGCCCCTCATTTCAGCCTTTGTCTGAAAAAGGCTATTTTAACTCGTCCCTTCTCCTTATGCTGCATAAATAAACCATAGTTGTAGAATTTCAATTCTTTTTCTTGTTTTTTACTTGAATGGGGGACTTCTCAAACATATCTGTACATGTACAAGACAGAATCTGATCTAAACATGTGGAACATGAACAATCTCAGCAATGGACGAACCCAATGGACGTCCATTTATGAACAATCCAATGGAAGAAGTCGTGTTCAGAGCAGCTTGAAGCCCTGACGTTTGACTTGTGAGGATTTTTTTTACACACATTCGTCTCACAACAACAAAAATCACAAAAAATGAAAAGTACTAAATAGAACAACAACACACATGATGTAGTACGTCTTGGCTTTTCTCTCAGGATCTGATTCACCTCAGGCCACAATTGATCGATTGATCGAAAAGATTTTCTTTTTCCCAGTAAAGTTGAACAGTGAAGTCAGTAACAGATGCAGAGAAGCTTCTAGTTAATCTCAAATTGATTATTAGTTTGATAATCATCAGCTGGCTGGAGATATTTCAACAGATTTAATCAACATTGAGTTGAAGAAATATTATTATTGCAAAAATATCTTTGGGTTTTTGTTGTTATTTATGAGACTGTGCAGCACAACAGGAGCCCAGAAACCAGAATTTACAAAGAATATTTACAAAGTGTGAAAAGTAGATATTAGTGGATAATTTTTATGAATAAATAAATATATGAATTGACTGGTATTTCAACCATTATTGTAAAACCAGATGTGCAAAACTGATCAAACATCACAGTCTGATGCTATGTCTACTCATGCCTCTTAATTAAAGCTGAGAAGCAGATATGAAGTAATCTGCATTTTGAGTGAAGGAGATAAATACACATTATTCATATTGAAATGAGATGACATTCAGACTCTTTTAAACACCACCTTTACATAAAATATTAATCTGCTGCGTCGAATAAAATATAACACCAATGTAAAATCTTTTAGACATTATGTAACATATTCTCTCTGGATGGATTATTATACTAACTCACTGATAAATTATTATTCAGTATAAATAAGAATAAACAGAGCACAAATAAATAGATGTTTGTAGAATATTACATTTATGTCCCATTGACATACAAGAGCAGTCTGATTAAAGACTCACAGCCTTTATTCTGGTTTTCTGCCTTTTTTATGGTGACAAAACAAGATTTTTTAACCAATGGATGTTTTTTTTTCCCCCACAGAAAATACTGTTGTTTACTGTTGCCATGGAGACAACATAACATTTAACCATAATTATTTTGAGCTAAACCGTCGCCTTTTTCTAATGGTGACATCTCTTCTGCTGTAGTTTGTCAACAAGCTGGAGTTCAGTCGTTAGCGTCATAGGTTCCAAAATGCTGCAGATACACTGATAGGTCGTTATAATGTGAATAAAATGTTAAGTTTTATACCCCGAACTGGATATATTTGAAATTCAGAGTACCAAAGTTAACTGGGTGTAGTCTAAAGTGCTCTCTCTCTCTCTCTCTCTCTCTCTCTCTCTCTCTCTTGCAAGTTCCTCGCTGGTGTTTTTTTGGTCTGTCTCATAAATATTGTCTTATTAAATCATACATCCACAAGTTTAATTCTAAATACTGTTGTCCTCTAAGCTGATCAAAATTCCCGTCTGCACTTCCTTGAAATCTAAGTACACTCTGAAATATTTTTTTTGCTCTCGTTTCACGTCAGCCTTCAGCAGCACAGCAATCATCAATATTTGTCCGTGCTTACTCTGTTTGTCCTATGAAGAGTAGAATGTATGTATATGCACAGCCAGCAGCTTTGATTTGTGTACTCTTCAAACATGTGCTCATCACACCCTCAGCTCGCTGATGTTATTTCTTTGCAGCTATAATGAACTAGTCTCTGTAAGGGATGAGTATTCATTTCATTTCATCTGGTACATTATATGACCTATGAGTATGTGGACAATTTGGTTCACATAAGTTGGTTTATTGTTGTTATAGTCTAAGTTCAACCCTTCCTATACATGAGGGAAATCTTGATTTTGCACACACCCATCTGTACTACAGTGGCTGACAGGGGCAGATGTGGCACAAATGGGAAAAAGCTGCAAATACAGAAATGATGCAAAATCAAAAACACACAAACACCAAATAAATGCAACAGCAACAACAAGAAAATGCTGCAGTATTGTGTGTGTATATCCAAAGCTTAATTTATTTTCTTACTCTGCACCATAGATCTTCAATCTTCAATCTTCATCTTCAGCCAAACCACTGCACCGAAGAGTTTGGGTATGTTAATTTATTTAGAAAACACTAACATCTATAACTTGATCAGTATGAAGGGAATAGTTTGGAGTAAGGCTTCACTAACTTGTTGTGCTACATATCACTACCTCTGACTTTGCAGATAGAAGAATGAAACTTGCCATTCATACTCTTTTAAAGCATTATGTAATTATGTTAAGAGAAAACATTGAGCCTAAATTACATTTTAGCTGTTGTGACTTAGTTGTATATGAAAATAATTTCATGGAGGTCTGGACAGGTTTCATTGGCTGAAGAAGGTCACATGACATGGTCAGCAGCAGCAGAGGTGAGGTTTCATTCATCTTCATTTCATTCAGCTTTGTTTCTCGGCTTTTCATACTCTATAATGTGTGGTGGTGTGGTAATATAAACCTTTACAGAGGAGCAGCATTCAGTTTGTCTCTATGAACAAACTCAGAACCAGAAAAGTGAAGGTTTGCTGCAGCTCAGTTCTTTTAAATCAAGGCTGCAGAAAAATTAACACAAATTACAGCAATACACTTTCAGTCAAGGCAGATGACTGCCCTTCTGCAAACCAGTTTCTTCCCATTAAAAAGGCCTATTGTGAAAAAACAATTCCCTCATATCGTGGTCAACATGAGACCCACTGGGTAAAGTCTATTATATTTGATTGGTTTGTTCTTCCATTAATTTTACATGGGGAAATCAGAGTGAGTGGCTTTATTTGAATTTTTGTGGTAACGTACAACAATTACAAACCAAGCAGCTGTTTGTGCTCAGCATTTTTCTCCTGACTGCTCCATCAACCTTTGACAACACAAGTTATGATTTGCAGAAATATTGTTTTCGCTCCATTGTGAGGAGGTGATTTTGAGTGTAATGTTGTTGCAGTTAATGTGTTATCATGTAGCTGTGAGAGCCACATTACTCTTTTTTATTCCCTTTTATTTAGAGTTTGTGAGCAGACAATTCTGTGCTTTCTTTAAAAAAATAAGAAAATTTCTAAATGACCCCAAACTTTTGAACAGTAGTGTATTTAAATGAGAAAAAAGCATGAAAGGAGCCCTTTAAAGTGGAGATAGTGGAGGTAGTTGCTCATTAGGGGAATGATGGATCTCTATCTGTAAATATCATAAAAAGTATCTATTAGAAAAGTGATGCTATAACTGTCTTTATGATTTATATAATATATAACAATATTTGCACTATTAAGAAGAAATACTATATTGAATATTACACTTTTGACCACATGTGTGTGTTTCCAAGGTCACAAAAGAATCTCTGAGCTCCAGAATACAGAAAATGTTTGCTGTGCACATAATGCCCCGACCTCAACTCCACCTTTGGGGTGAACTGGAATGCAGACAGCAAGTCAGACATCAGTGCCGGTCCTCATTAAAGTTCTTGTGGCTGAATGCTAGAAAATTCCTGCATTCAGGTTTCATAGTTGTATGCAAAGAGTTCCCAGCAGAGTGGAGGCTGTTGTAGCAGCGTATTAATAATGCCTATGGGTTTGGAATGTGGGTGTAATGTCTGTGTGGCCACATACTTTTAGTTGGTCATTTCATTAATAAGCCAGCTCTTTAATTCATAATCATAGTTGAATTCAAGGGAGGGAAAGTGCAGTGGTGCATCAAGAAGCCACACTTGAGTAAAGAATATTAGAATATTACTTAAATAAAAGTTTTAAAGTACATGATAAGTAATATTCTGATATCAAACATACTTAAGTATTGTTTCCAAACTATTTCTCTCATTTGCCACTGGAAGCAGGCAGCAAACGCTGATGCTGTTGGTATTTCTGTTTCTGCTTCCATTACTAAATCAGTCTCGTTGTACAGTATAGTTTCTCTCATGTTGTGCATCTTACAGGTCTGGGTTTGTCGGTTTGAATGCCTTAAAGTGATTAACCATTGATCTAAGAACCAATCATTCACATCAACACCTGAGATACCTGCTGCTCAGCTGCAGTATGTTTCCACCAGATTTCTTACAATTTTATTTTGTAATAAGTAACTAAGATGTTTCGGGGAAATGTTTCACACACATTCATGATGTCTGCCCTCTGACACACACACACACACACACATGCACACACACACCTTTTGCCCTCTTCCTGAGGACAATAGCTGTGCAGTGAGGTGAGACTGCAAGAGGAAAAGCATTTATCCTAGTGGAGTAGTGCTGATGACCCTCCCTCTCTCTCTCCCTCTCTCTCTCTCTCTCCCTCGGGGCGAACACAGGAAGCTTTTTTGTCGGCTGGATGGAGTCGGGGGGATGTAGGGTTAGTGGCAGACAGACCACTGTCACACCACACACAGCTTTTTCAAGACACAGGCTGTACTTTTGACATGTGTCTACTGACATTACCCATGATGCCCTCCCCCCTCCTCCTTGTCTCACAGGGGTAATGGTGTGTGAGACAGGCCGAGAGAGGGGGAGAGAAAACGCTATGGCTGTGTGTGACCAAGAAAAAGAAGGAAACAAGGTAAACACAGAGGGGAAGTGACCATTGATGGGTATGTTTGCAAGATAACCTGCTCTGGTGATTGTTCTCACAAGCAAACCTGCGTGTTTTAGTGTTTACAGTGTATTTACACTGATGTTGAGATCTTTCTAAGCATCATAGTATCTCTATGTACCAACTATATGTTGTTTTGTTCTCTACAATATGGTTTTAATGTCCCACAGCATGGCGATGTCCAACATTCATTGTGACCAGGGGATAAATCCTAATGACTTTGGTGTTTTCTCATCCCATTTAATGCCACCATCAGGTAAAAATATTCATATATGGTGAAATAACTTATCTACCAAATTTCTGCAAATTTACCTTGAAGCCTTGAAGCAGGAGGACTGTGCACATGTTTCCTTTTACCTATTCTGATGCACATTTCTGAAGTATCGCACTAGAAAAGATTGATGGGAATGGAAACATTTGGTTTTGCTTTTGTCTAAACAGAGATGATAAGTTAAATATGAGATGGAAAGTTTTCTGAATAAATTCTGGTGTAGTGAACATTTTACTCACATGATTGATCAGCAGTTTCCACCATCATCACATAATATGCATTTCTTTGTGTTTGTCATGTGTGACATAGCCTATACCATCACCGTCCGTGATTCAGCACAATGTTTTTGAATAAAGAGAACATGTAAGTGCAGCCGTTCTCCTCCAAACATTAGGAGTTCAGAGGCTGCAGACTCCAACGTGTGTGATGGATTGAGATGCTTCTTCATTTATATCCTCCGAACTGAATCGATATGGTGAACATGGTGAACACTGTATCACTATGTTAGCATTGCCATTGTGTGCATTGTTAATTTAGCATTTAGATCAAAGCACCACTTTGCCCAAGGATCACAAAGCTGCTAACATGACTACAAGCTCAGTTGGAACCACTTATCAAATATAATAATAATAAAGAGGATATATCTGCAGTGCTTTGTAAGTATTGTGAGTACCTACAGTTAAGTGTAGTGGCCATCACGCTGGGAGGGTTTCCAGTGGACTGATGAATGCAGTGAAAAACAGAGAGCAATAAATGATTTTTCATGAATAAGAAGGGCGGAGAACAGAAACAGAAACAGAAAAACAGAGAAATCAAGTTATCCTCAAAAATAGAAACATCCAAAAGTGTCAAAATAACGAGCTGAAGATGTTTAGCTCTGCCAGCGACAGTCAGAAGTGACTCATCTAGCATCTACTTATTTTGATGCATTTATCACTTTATCACATTAAAACATCCTCAATAGCACAAAAAAGGTTTTTACGCTCATTTGAGGAGGTTTTGCCTCTTCTGAAAAACAGCGAATCCCCAAAAGTGAGATGAAAACTGTGTCAAATACATTCAGACGTAGCAAAAACGGAATTGACAAGACCAGCTGCCTCTACTGTCTGTGTCTTCACAATTATTCCCATAGTATATATTTCTTTGTCTTTGTCTCCTGACATGATGATCAATACTTGCTGTCATCAAAGAAACAGATTCCTGAAGAAATTTCCAATTTCTCTTATAGATGACTAGTTTAGTTTTAGATTAGTTACCACACTCTGCATGATGCATCTAGTTTATTCGTTCCAAACCAGTGGATAAAAACTAAAAACACACCCAATGCACAATCCTTTTGTGTTTCTAAACTTCGCTTGACAAGGAGATGGAAACATGACTGGAGAGGACCACAGCAGCAGCAATATTGTCAGTGTACATAACAAGACTATATATGTGATCACAAAACTAATTAATTGATAAAGTCAGCTGAATAATTGATTGAATTTGATGCCTTAGCCCGGTTTTTAAAGCAGTATTATATTATTCTAGTTTTTGTGATGTTGTGCTTTGAATGGATGATGTCTCCGTCCTTTCTGCTGCTTCACTCTCTGACTGAATGGGCAGTTTCCATTTTCGCCTCTCACTTTGCATAAAGCCCATAGAAATCCCAGGAACAGGCTCACACTCATTTGCCTGTCACATTAACTTGGCACTTCACTTTCCTCTGGCCCTTTAACCAGCATGACCCACCCAAACAAATGACCTGTTCATAGAGCACAAAGCCCCCTCCTTCTCTGTCAGCCTTCCGGCTTCATTTCACTTCTCCCTGCCTGCACTGACCTCCTCTAACCTCTTCTTCCTCCTCTTTTCTCTCACTTTTCTTTTAAATCACTTCGCTTAAGACTCGTATGCTGCTGCTTTTAAAACAGTAGACAAATCCCATGTCTGTCAAGTTTACTTTTAAAACATCCTAATGTCATTTTTATTACTTTTACCAATGAGGAACATTTGCATGTCAGATAGAAGACTCAGCATTTGCGTTTTTAGATTACTACATTTCTAATTCTTCTATTGATTTCTTCAAAATAACAAATCTAAAAGTACAAGGTTAAAAGAAATTCATTCAATTGAAGCAAACTGACTATTTTCTTGAAGAATACCATCAGCCAGAGATGGAAATATTGATGTTAGTTATATAACAGTTACTCAACTACAGGACAAACATGTCTACATGGAAACTTAATTTACTCTGTGAAACTTCTGCAACTCATCGGAAGCTTGTTGCAAAACTAGTTAGATAAAATAAACATGATGACATTAAACGGCTGAAACAAATGTGACATAAGATTAGGCAAAGTTAGTTTAATGTTAATGCAACTAAAGTGTATTAAAATACCATTCTAGCCAGATTTAGTGAAATTTGAACTAATGTTGAATCAGACAATTATTTTTTAATTGCTTCATGTGTTTGTCAAGTTCCATGGAAATTCCTTTTCATGGAACCTGCAGCTAGATCTGTGAAAGTTTACTGTATGAAGCCAGCCTAACACTTTAAAGGTCCCATATGGTAGAACGGAGGAGTTTTAATATCTTTTTTTATTACAAGAAGGTCTACATGTGATATAAAAGCAGCCATGTTTCATTCTACAGCTAAAACTAGATGTAAAACTAGATTGAGATGAATTTTGTTTTTTCAAACCACCAATAAATCAGTTTCAGGTCCTCAAATAAAACCCAGGAAAAACACAGACCTGCAAACACATTCTGTTTTATTCAATTTCACAATATCTTTACCTCTTATTATAAATATTAAACACAACTTCACACACTCTCGCTCAATATCTTCAGTTTCCACGGCTAATAAAACTATCAATAAACCTAAAATGATGATGTTTTTTATCTTCTTATTAGTTTAACTTTGCACTGTAGCATTCTGTAAATACTTTATTTTGTTAATTTAATATGTTTCCTGATAGAAAAAAAATAATTCTCTTTATTGTTTTATACATTTTCATTCATGCCGCTCCTCTTTCTGGATGGTATAAGAGTCAGCAGCTGGTTTGAGGTTCCTTTCTGAAAACAACTCACTATAATAATGCATCTGGAAACACGTTGAAACCTTCTAAAACAGTGATTTCTCAGTATTACCAATTCTGAGAGTCTACAGTCATGTGATGCACTTTATGTGTGTTTATATGAATCTCATTCGATAGGTTTGATGGGGGTGATATTAAAACCATCACAAGCTTATGTGAGTAAACTGCTCCTGCTGTGTTTTACTGTACTGAACCCTCCCTCTGAGTTTCTTTTAAGTGGCACTTTTGCCCTGTGATCCCAATTATCTTTGAGGACTTTCTTGTTACAGCTCTAGTTGATGGAGGAGGAAGGAGGGTAGGGTTATAATCATGCTCAATTAGTGCTCCTTCACATTTTATCTGAGCCCTTCCACTCTGCTAATGACTTATTTGTACCAATTATTTGCTTTGCTGAGCTTGTTAACCCGCATGTTCACCTTGGCAGTTAAAGCGGTTGCTTTGGGGAGTCTTTCACAGTTCTGTTTTTACACGTCCCGTTAAATTAAAGTCTTTTATTCCTGTTATGACCTCGTGTTGGTCAGCCAATGTCCATGTTTGACTACATTTTATTTACTCTAGAAGATGCTCTTTTTTGTTATTTATTAGGAACGTTTCACACTCTGCGGGTAAACTCAACTCAGACACAGGCACAGTAAAAAGGGGAGAACAAAGTTTATTAGGTGATGTTTGTGATCCTGGGGTGGAGGTCCAGAATAGTAGGGAGGATGGCTGAGAGGAGGCTCCGGTGAAGATGAAGCTACTGACGGACTCAAGAGGCGAGATTCTCTGTACAAACCAACCGTGTTGATGGACAGATTATCCAGCAGGGTTGAAGTATTGACTGGTAACGAGCTGGAACAAACAGGTGCTTGATTGCAGAAGAGGAACAGGTCTAAGCGGCAGGCAGGTGGACCAGATTGAGCGGTGGAGTGCAGAGGTGGAGTCAGGGGATATGCAGGGAACACCAGACAGCAGATGATAGAATGTAATCCAACTTCTTTAATGTTATGTATATGTGGACAATGACTAGGGGTTTGGACAAAAGAAATCTATATGGTACAATGTATGGTGAGGTACTTACTGATACCTACCTCTAGTACTAACACATCTGATTCTAAATGTTGTAAATACTATATGGATCCAACACAAACACCTTTTTTAGGCTGGTATATCTGTCTGTCTGACTGTCAAGTCAAAGTTGAAGGAATATCTTGGTCAAACATAAATCCCAGATTCCTTGTAGTTGTGCTGGAAGCCATTGTAATGTCATCTAAAGCAGGTATATCATATCTGAGGTGTTTAGGTCCAAGCACATTAACTTTAGTTTTGTCTGAGTTAGTTGCAGAAAGTTGCAGGTGATGCAGGATTTCTTGTCCTTAGAAGCTGTTTGAAGGTGTGAAGGTGGTTTGCTTTATCTGGCTTTATTGATAAATATATTTGGATATCATCTGCGTAACAATGGTAATTAACGGGGTGTTTATATCATTGGTCCAAGCACAGAACCTTGTGGAACTCCATTACTAACTTCTGTGTGCATGTAGCATTCATTGTTAAACTAAAATCAATCCGATAGATGGGATTTAAACCACCTTAATGCAGTTCCTTTCATATGGATAGGATGCTTTAACCTCTAACGTTTTCCTCTCTGTGCTATGATGCACATACACTGGAATCCTCATATAAATCATTGTTGTGTAGAAAGTTACATAACCAGCGACTACTTTCTCCAAGATCTTAAAGATTAGAGGGAGGTTAGATTAATGTCTGTAGTTGGCTAAACACCTGAAACAGTTTTTTATTCTTTGAGAAAAGGTTTAATTACAGCTTCTCTAAAGGAATGTGTAGATTGGTTTCTTAAGCAACACAAGGTCCAGGAGACAGGTTGATCTTTTAGATAAATTAATCATTGGAGTTACTTCAGGAAGGTCGATTGGAGGAAAGCAGCCAAATATACAGTATATCCTTTTCAGCTAAGGTTATTGTGGATGTACATTTTGAAAAAACAGCAGGTCTAGACCAAACTCTTTAAAATATTTACAAAACATCATTAAAGACAAGACATATATATATATTATTGAATTGAGAAGGTGTGTCCAAACCTTTGGTCTGTACTGTATGTGTGTGTATATATATTCTAACTGCAGTACTAAGATTATATTATTTGGAAACATCCTATTAATTTCCATTGTTATGCAGATGATACCCAAATATATTTATCAATAAAGTCAGATACAGCCAACCAGCAGGAAAACTATTAGATTAGATATAATTTTGTATTAAGTTGTTGTTTTTTTTCTAATTCTCTTATCTTTTTAACCCAAATCACCCCCGGTCCCACCCTGACAAATCATCTAGAAAACACTGTTCTCATAGATTGTTCATACCGGTCTGTGTGATCAAAGATCAAGGGATAGGCTTTTGTTACAGTAAAAGCACTGAATTATATATAATAATATGAAAACTCAACACACACACACATGCACAAAAAGCCCTCCTTTAATTTGAGCCCCCGATCCTAAGTGGCTCTTGTGACCGGCAGAGACTGATGAAAGCTTCTCTTCTTAAGGACAGGTCAGGAGATGGAGCAAGGCATGAATGGTATCAAAGGGACCCAAATAACCTCTGGGAGCTGAAGCAGCAATGCTCTGTGCCTCTGCCCAAGGTTGCTTTAATCTCCCACTCCACACAAGCACTTGGTTATCCAGTGAGTGAGAAAGAAAAATAGCAAAATAGCATCCTCTCATTTTTTTCTCCAGGCTACTTGCTTTTGCTCAGTCGATGCTTTTATGGTATTGGAGCTGTCACTGTAGAGCAAGAGACATGGGGGGTACAATGAAAAGAAAGATGTGGAGGAGTATTACTGCTGAAAAGATGGGATGAAGAAAACGAGACAATGGAAGTGGAAGACAAAAACATAAAAGGCTGTCTTTGGTGAGAAAAGAGAAATGGAAAAAGAAAGAAAATGCTTATCATTTTTCTCTCCATCTTGTCTCTCCGTGCTATAAAAGAGATGAAATCAGAAGGCTGTCAGGTGAAAGAGAGTAAAACCTTTCGCCTCCCGCTGAAATGGACCGAGGAGAGAAATGGAGACGGGAAAGGTAGAGCGCCCTGCATCACTTATCCTTCACAGAAAAAGCTCTTGACTGCCAAGAGAACAAAAACATCTTGCAGCCGGGTTTTACAGGCCGAGCCTTTCAAGGTGATCAGAAGGCTTCCTGCAGCACAGGCAGCGTTTAGCAGAGGCAGAGAACAAATGGCTGAATTGGCTCTTAAATGGAATATGAGACACATGTCAAGGTATTATTTGGGTAACACAACTAAATTAGGTCCATTTCAAAACACTTACAGGAAATACACACGTTGACAATCAAATATATACTTTATTTCTCTAAAAGAAAAGAAAAACTCCAACTGAGTTGATGGTTTTCTGTTAATGTCTCTGACGTGTACATCTGTACATCTTCACATCGACCTGTGCAGACCTGAGACCAGCAAACTGAATGTTTCATCCATGTCCAGTTGTTGAAGATGAATCAAATCGAGTAATGTAACACTTAGAAACATTTAGTGTTGTGTAAATGTCTTTGTTTAGCAGACATGGCTGCAGAAGGGAAACTGCTGCTGATGTGAATATAGACGAACATAATATATATTTGCATAGTTCAGTCATTTTCTTTGGAAATCTCAACCCACGCAGTCAGGTGAAAGGCATGGCAAAGAAGTCACTCCATATTGTGTCCCCAAGCGGCCCGTCTCTCTCACAGACACAGTCAGACATCACAGCCTGGCAGCCAGCTCCCCCACAGCAGTGAACATGTGAACATGATGCATTCACCACCTGCGGTGGGAGCAGAACAAGAGACGAGAAGACAAGGCAACTGTTCCAGAGTGAGTCAGTAAAAATGGATGCAGACACAACATTAATAGTGTGTGTGTGTGTGTGTGTGTGTGTGTGTCACCAGTAATCTGAGTCAACTTAATATATGATGAGCTAAAAGTTGAAATTTCATAATATGACAGTAACTGTTTTACAATCATCACTGATAATTACCACAAAGTAGTTTGTCTTTTCCTAAGGTGTGTGTGTGTGTGTGTGTGTGTGTGTGTGTGTGTGTGTGTGTGTGTGTGGTTTGGCATGCCACACAGATCCTGAGCTGTGTGTCTCATCCTCTCCACCATTACTCCTGTCAGCAGGCCTGAAACCACAAACCATCCCGTCTGGAAACAAATCCATTAACTCACAACAACAGTCTGTGTGTCTCTCACCTTGTGCTTCAGTTTCAATCTCTTCTCTCTGTCACACTTCACTTATTACACATCAGTGTGTGATGACACGTTTATTACAAAGTCTCTGTCACAACTTTAAATGGTTCCCATTATTACCAACAATTACAGCACAGTAACGACTTGATCCCTGGGAACATTCGGCTCCCGTGTGAGAGTGTGAGAATTTATAGTCTGTTGATGAGTCCACGATTCTACCATCGTGGTGTTTAGAAGGACTTAGAGTTATAGAGAATTTACACAGGTACAGTTTGAAATCAAACAAATCCGTGCATGGAATGGATGGAACTGCAAGTTTGTTTAATTGTACCTTATTGTATATCTGTGATGAACATTTTTTAATAATTCACACTGAATAAAGTCAGACACCCTGAGGAGAACCAAAGCTTATAGTTAGACCAGTATAAGACCATCCCAGCGTTTTTAAAAGACTTGGCAGGTGATTGGATGAACCATCTACCGTCTATCACAGGCTGAACGATGTCATCTTGTGATCATGATCAGTGATTGGTCTAAACCTTTTCAAAGCTGAGGCTCAGTTAATAGTAAATGTTTGTGATTTTCTTTTTCAGAGTGAGATATTACTAAATACTTCAGGACAAACATAACCAGACTGAATTAGGCATTATCTGAAGATGTCAAACTGCATTATTAAGCTAATATCTAGGATCATTTGTTAAGTATTAGTTAATGTTTTGTTATAATTTTCAGACATTTAATTACCCATTGTGAAGGTCATAGCCTCCTACTTATTTTCTCGGCAAATATAAATCCTTTCTTCCTGAGTCAAACAGGATCAATTGTCTTGCAGAAAATTGCTTGTAAAACTACAACTTGTTAATATTTAGTTTGGATTAAACTAAGAAATACACCAAGAAAGAAAATAACATTTCCTAAAATTTAACTATTCCTTTAATTGTTGAATATATTGTTCCCCTCGGATTCTTAAAACTTGCTCCAAAAAAGAAAAACATGTCCTCAGAAAACCCAGACGTTTGTTTGACAATCTTTCATTTCACCATTATCACAAGAAAATGAGCCGCTCTACAAAAACAGTTTTATTGATTTATTAACAACTGTACATTTCTTTTCAGTGCTGACAGCATTTGCTACATACTTTGGTGTGATTCAGTGGGACTGGCACATCTCGCCTGTTTTTATGTGGAAAACGCTGACAGTATCAGGAGCACAGTGTAGAAACCAGAAGTATTCACGTCAACATGGGAGACACTTGATTTACTCAGTTGTGTTGGAGTACCACGTCGCTCCAGCCTCACAAGCGACGACAGGCACTGAACATCGTTTTAAAGACAGACTGATCTGTGCAGTCGATCACGGCAAACGTCGTTCTGCCTCCCCATCGTGGCCGACCAAACACGTTCCAGGAATATTGATAAGATACAAAGGGCAGGATTTCCAATAGCACAGATTGGACTGTTTGAGTTTAGTCTGTAGCCAAGAAAACAATGGTGCAATTCAACAACCGTGTTACGTCAAAGTTAGCAGAAAGCACATTGTCGTTCAGTCTGTGCGTGCCTGCCTGCAGTGCTGCTGCTGCCAACTGAGGTCCAAGGGTGAGGCTAAACATTAAACGTCCCCCCATCATCTAACAAGGAAAAACAAACACAGACAGAGCAGTACACTTAAAAAAGAAGTCTTTATATATATATAAAGTATTTATATATATATATATATATATATATGAATTAAATTTACATCCATCCTGAATCAGTGTCCCACTCGGTCCCACAGTGGTCTAAACCAGTGGAGGGCTCCACACTATAGATCAGACCTCATTCTCATCGTCCAGTAAGAGCACTGTGACAAAAGGCCATTTAAAAATCTCCACAAAATGTCTACTTCACAAGTTCCTGCTCCTCGGTTTGATATCTGAAAAGGTCCGGCCGGAGAATGTGCTTTAAGAAAAATCAAAAGGTAAAATAGTTAAAAAGTTCTAATCTATGTTCGGCTCTCCCTCTCAAATATCACGGCATGAGAGAGAGAGAGAGAGGACCAAAACAATCCATCACAAGTACACCCAGGACATGAAAATATATATATATTTTTATCATATATATAAAATGTCTTATTTAATCCAATATGTACACTTTTCACAAGACATCTGGTGAACGAGGTTCTCAGAAATGAAGCACTGCTTCCAAATATTCTCAAAAAAAAAAAATCAGAAGTCACAAAAAATGTGCAACCAAAAATAAACCTCCAAGACAAAAATTGACAGAAGAATCTGGGCTGACAGCTCCATCGATTTCCACCAGTAAAGTTTTCCATATCTTTAGTAATCACCAGCCTGTTGTATTCCAGTCCACAGATGATAGTTGGCGGAAAGAGGAAACGTGTCTCAGTAGAAGTGCTGAAGCAGCGTCTCTAGTAGATGACCTCGTACACCGTGGCCTTTTTGTCTCCAGAACCTGTCACGATGTATTTGTCGTCTGCGGAGATGTCACAGCTCAGGACGGAGGACGACTCCTTGGACTAGGAGAGGAAGTAAAAATAAGGCGATTAACTCTCTGCTCTGATATTTAATACTGACTCTGCCTTATTTCTCTACATTCACCATATCTGAACTGCCTACTAAATTATTTTCATTGATTGTTTTGTCTAAACAGTAGAGCTGTCAATCAATTAAAATAAAAGATTAGCCACACAATTTGATGTGGTTAAATTGATTGGAGATTTATTGCTTGTAGTAATGGACAGTTAAATGTGAAATCAAATACTTTACATGCATACATTTTAACTTTAATAACAGCTTCAAAGGCAGATTCATAATCAGCACTGCAGACAAATTTTAAGGCAGAAGGCCAGAAATACCAGTAGAATTCCAACAAGATTAAATATGAAAATGTTTTCAGTCATACATGACACAGAATCCTCATAGTTGAGGTGATTCAATCACACGATATTCCAGAATTTAACCCTGATATAACTTTCTTGTCTTAATTTAGGAAAAACAGAATTTTTAGGTTAAGAAAATTGTTGTTTAGCTTCAAATTAATTGCTTGTTGTTTGCTCTTACCTGGAATATGCTGGCCCCATAGGGAGTCCTCCATGCGTTCAGCAGATTGTCCTTTCCTGTGCTCACAAACCATTTACCTGCAAACACAGAACCAGCGTGTTGAGGACACAACGTGAAAGTGGAGCTACACACACGTGCACGCGTGCACACGCACAGTTTCTAGTCTAACAGGAGCGATTTATACCTCCAGCATATGACTGTAATAACCTGATCCATCAATGGCCATAACAACCTAATTGGGGAAAATACGATTACGTAAATGATCATAAAATGCACATAATGAAGGAGAACCACACCATTTCCACTCTGATAATTATTTAAATCAGCCTCTGATTAATTACCCAACTGACTAGTTAGCTAATGATTTAATTAGTGACAGCGAGAGCTCTGAAGCAGTGAGCATCTTCTGAATTAAGCAGTTCTGTAGAGCTGGAGATATGAGAACAGGCTGCTGGGGTCTTCTGAGGGGAAATGAATACTGACACTTCTTGAAAGAAAGAAAAAGGGTCCAGTGATAGGAAAACCTCATTTGTCTGAGACTAAACCTAGAAATAAGCAGATCTGAAGGAAGAAACAGTAAAAACCTCATTTCTCTTGCACATATTTGTAAAATAACAATTGATCTATTGAACTTTAAACATTTTAGATGCCACAGAGAGATGTTAGCAAGCAGGAATCTGGCATTTCAGGACAAATCAGTGTTTAATATATTTACTGTAATACCACTATACTACTAGATATGCTGCACTTAGTAGAGATAGATAGCACTTGCAAGTTTTTCCACCCAGTGAAATTTTCTAATATTAAAGTTATATTTAACACCTCATAATGTGATTTTATGGTACCTTGTTAAACCAGCTCTAATCCTGCTGATTTAAAACACAGATTTTAACATTCATTGGCCTGCGTTGCTAACGTTAGCTGCCTGATTAGTACCAACAATAGCTGCTTTGCCAAAGCAGTCAAAAACCTTGCTTCAGTTTGATGATGTTGGCATTTCCTCCTTTGTATGTGACTACCTTTTTATATATGTTATTTTAATTTAGCTGCATTTCCACACTTTTAAACATTTTCCCCTTTCTCTCAGGACATAAAATAATCGTTTAATACCAGCAGAAGCTTTTCAGTGCTGTTAATGACCTAATTAGGCACCAGTACCAAAGAAAACTGGTTCTCTTTTCTCTAGGTTTGGACCAAAGTATCAGACAAACGGAAGATTCTGGCTCCTTATTGCTGACTAACAAGACAAAAATCTGCATAAACACTTCAACAGAGCCTCTGTGTGCCTACAAACAGACGTAATAATTAACGGTGCTCACCACAGTAGGCGAACTTGAGTGAGAGGACGCAGCTCTCGTGCAGGTGCAGCTGGTACTTGTCGGGTTTGGTGTGGTGCAACACCTCCACGTTACTGCTCTCCATGCCCACAGCCAACCACTCTCCAGTGGGACAGTATCCCAGAGAGAAGATCTGCAACGAGACAACAGAGCTGCTCAAACATCTCTGCAGAACAAAGACTATTTTATAAAGGTTAGAGTCACTTCAATGATGGAAAGCATACGTTCATCTGTGACTCTAACTGGACTTTAGATGGCAGTAACCTCTTCTCTCTACCTGTGAGGTGAAGTCGTGCTGCTGGAGCTGCCGTCCCTCTCTCAGGTCCCAGGAACGGACCGTGTTGTCCAGACCTCCGGTCCACAGTTTGGTCCCATCGTGGGAGATGTCGATGCAGCTGGCTCCATCTGTGTGGCCCTGGAACTGCCTGGAATTACACACAACACGTCAGAGGAGCAAGCCCTCCTCATCTGAACAGTTATGGTGTCCAACTATTTAACTCAAACACTGTATGAAAGAATCAGCTTAGCCTGACAGCGCTGACCTGACGAGGGTCTGGTTATGGAGGTCCCACACAGCGATGTTTCCGTCGGAGCAGCAGGAGAAGCAGACCTTGGCGTCAGGGCTGATGGCCAGAGCGTAGCAGGCGGGAGCAGAGGAAGTGAGCTCCGCCTTGATGCGGGGTGTCTGTGAGGCCAGGTCCCAGATGGTCAGCGTGCTGGCCTCGCCACCCACGATCAGGGTGCGGCCATCAGGCAACAGCTTGCAGGAGCGGATGTAATTGTCCCTGTTCTGGAAACAAAAGGAGAGCATTGTCACGATCTTCATGAGTGGATGATTTTTCTGTCAGTTTTGTTAACCCTCACAAACTGATTAAGAAAAAAAAATCATCCTTTCAGCCTGTTAAAGACTCTTTGAGACCTCATGATGTCCAAAGAAATAACTTTTTAACGGTTTAAACGTTATTCCTCCACTTCAAAGCTACTACAATTCCCACAATGAATTTGATAAATTAACCCGTTATAGACCCATTTCTATGATGTACCCCTCATTTTCATACATTATACTCTGAACTTCTGCTAAATTTGAGGTGAATCTTTTGTAAATTAAATTTATCAGATAGTCTCTTGAGCAGGCAAATACGATTAAGTATGATTTTCTTAAAAATGAATGTGAGTAAAAGGGGACTCAAAGAATTCTTGCAAGTAAAGTGTGTATTTTTATGTAGTAAAAATAAATGGAAGCTAATTTTCTCCATAACCAATGGATGCCTGATCTCAGATGGTGATAGTCACAAGAAAATAATCCCTCTGGGACACTTTTTAAATGCGGATTTTCCATTTTTGTATGAAATTAATGGCACATCATAGAATTGTAACAATCTAGTTCAGGTACATACCAAAGAAAAAACTAATCTGAAAATAATAAACCATTAAAAAGTTATTTCCAGAGATATCACAAGGATTTAACTAGATTGAAAGAAGGAAAAACAACCTTTTTATTTTAACATTCATTAAAAACACCTCCAACAAAACACAAAATGCTGCTCAATACAAAACCCTGAGAGGACTCAATGAGACCTAATGTAAGGGTTACAAAATTCAATATTCATGTCAACGTGACAATTTGAGGGTAAAAAAAAATTATTTGCAGCATTCCTCAAGGTTTCCACTTGAAGACAAATATCTACTTAAGCTCTGAGCAGCTTTTGTTTGACATGTGCTGTTGTCACTCTGGTGTTATAGTGAAGATGTGGATGTCAGCTCTAACAAGAGGTAGAGGGAGAGGAAGGAACTGCAGCTGCTGGCTAGGCTCCAGGAGAGCAGGAAATCGCAGATCAATAGGACTGTGGGAGCTCTTGGTCGAATTAAAACAGCACCCTGATGGCTTTATAAGAACCAATTGCACTCTGGCCACACCTTAAGGGAGTTGGAGGCCATACAAGTTGAACGACATGAAGCTGCAGTATCAAAATGAGAATTGGGAAGCAGTTGGGAGGAAGTAATGAGCTGGGTAATGGCAGACAGGGTCGGCCAATCAGAACATCATTACTCAGCAGGCTTTTTTTCCTTAGAGGATTATTTCAGCAAAGCAGTGAGACACTTTGCTGAATTATTCACATCTGTCTGTTGGGATCTGGGGGGAGCTACGCTGGGATGTGAGTCAGGCTACATTTGATGCTCATGAAAACACTTAATGAAAGAGACTATTGCAGAAAGCTCCTGAAACATGAAACATGAGAACATTATGTCTTTTCCGGATTGGAAAACTCCGTACCAATTTGGAATATCCACAGTAAAACCGAACTTCATTCTTTCATTGTTATATGATCATCAATAACAACAACTAGTTACCAGGCAGTCCAGCTGGGACACGGGGCTCTTGCTGCCTGGTTGGCTGATGTCCCAGATCTTGACACAGCCCTTTCCGCCAGTGTAGACGTGACGCGTGGGGTTACTGATGGTGACGGCGCACACCACTTCCCCGTGGCTCAGCGTGTTGATCTGGCGAGCGTGGCGTGGGATTCCTGGACCTATCAGCGCGTCTGGAGGGAAAGGAACCGGCTGCATCTGTCCGTCTGCACTCACGTGAAAAGAATAAGCCCTGCAGAATACAGAGGGAGGCACGGTCAGTTTGACTTAAGATATAAAAGCTGCCTCATCTAGTGATAGAAAAAGTTAAAATCACACTCACGGTTTTCCTCCAGAGATGGATGTGAGGCTGGCTGGAAGGCCTGGAGCTCTCATGTGAGGATGAGGGTCAAACCCAGCCTGCACAAGTAAGAAGAAGTGTTAAACATCTGATAACCTGCAAAGAGAAATTAGACTAACCTAATATTCAAATTGGAAATGCTGCTTCACTGTATCCGCTAACACCCTGAGGAAGCCTCATAAGATCGTTTCCAGGCAAATCCCTTGAAAGGCAGATTCAGCTTCACTGCATGCAGACAAGCTTTACACAAGGCTACAACATCCCACTTGCTAATGCTAATGAAAGCCTGGGAGAGTTTCAAACATGAAGATTCATTTTGGGAGTGAGCCTAACATCAAAGTAAAGGAGCGAGGCCGTCTTTGTACTTTCTCATTATGTACACACAACAAGCTGCAGCCAGCCAAGCAGAAATATTCACAATGAGTTATGGAAATGAAGGAGGAACGCTGAAGTTTCTCAAAGTCATTTTGCAAACAGATTTTCACAACCATACAGGGGCTGATGAGGGCTTGCTGTGTCAAACTGATGCAGGTGGAATATATTTATGGAAGTTAACAAGAGGAGCATCATTCATCCATTTGTGCATAGTAAATACACTTATATTTCTATAGAAAATCTGAAATAGTTACAATTGGTGAGCGTCCATAAGCGGCAGCAGCTGCAGCGCTCATCTGTGGTGAGATGAGACCTGGATAGACACCCGGGCTCGTCAGGGACCCATTCATCTCATGATGACCCATCATGGCAAACGGGGTGGCGTAGGAACCCGCAATAGAGAGAGGTGTGCGCAGGGCAGGGGCAGCTGTTGAAAAGATCGTTGTAATAGAAAAGAGTTAGTAGAAGACAAATGTGCATGTATTTGTTGCCATTTCTGTGAACAAAAAGTTGGAGCAGATGATAAACACCAAAAAAAAGACAATAAGAAAGGAAATACTGTGGACTCCTATAAACAGTTCAGTGAAGTGTGTTCACCTACCTAACGCCTCCATGCCGGGCGGTTTACCCATGGTCAGAGGCCGTAGTCCTGGAGTGGTGCTGGTTCCTGGTGTGGGTGCCTCATTCCTGGGTGTGGGTGTGTTGGACTTGAGGCTCGGTGTGGACGACTTGTCGTTCTGAAACAGAGACTTTCTGCTCAATTACTCTCATTCAGCCACATAAACACAAAAACCTGAAACTATGTCCTGAAGTAATTCCTGTAAGAGTTTTAAAAAAAAAAATAATAAAAATCCACCAGTGACTCCAAAATCCCCCACTGGCAGGGAAATCCAGAGTGACAATCTGAGTGGACAGCTCAAGGTAATCCAATCTAACACTGACACTTCATTACAGTCACGGTGTGTGTGCATGCGTGTGTGTGTGCGTGTGTGTGTGTGTGTGTGGGGGGGCATTGCTCAGTAGCAAAGCTTGTGAAAAGTGGCTAGACAAGCAAGATGGTGGCCCAAACACTTGTCTCATAATTAATCCATCTCTTTGCAGATGGAGAGGAGTGGAGAGTCTTAGCCTGGTGACACACACTAATGAGGGCTGTGGAGAAGTTGGGTGTCTGGGAGGTCAATGATGTGGACTATAAATCTATCTTAATCCTTAGTGAAATGGTTTATGTCAAACCAATGCATAAAGAGTGTTTCGGCTTGGTTGGCGGGAGGTTTGGTATTAAAGAGAAGATGAGAGGAAGAGGAGGAGGAGGTGGAGACACAGCAGCTCCCTCGCTGCCGTGTCTCTGGGTTATTTACAGCTTTGCAGCCAGGAAGAAGAAATGAGCATTTATTGGGTAAGCCATAAAGGAGATTGAGAGGAGTGAGCCACAGGGTTTGATTTCCTGAGAGTGCATCCACCCTCTGCCCCTTCAAGCCCCTCACAGCAGCTGGCTGCTAAGCCTCCTGCGTATTAGTCCTTCACACTGACACCCACTTCACTTGACAAATGCCCTTTAGCCTGTCACTTCTCCATTCACTGGAACCTCCTCATTTCATCTGTGTGTCCCTCACACTCACATGGGCGTGGTCCTTTGCTTTGGAGGACGGCGTGCTGCCCGAGGAGGCAACGGAGGCGGGGCTGTTGGGGGCCGCGTCCTTCTTCAGGACTCGAGATTTATCCAGACCGTTTTCTGGAGGAGAGTGGGCAGGACTTTGGCGAGGGGTGGCGGGATCCTACGAGTTAAACGAAACGGAGAGAGAGACACTGAACAAACAGACTGGAGGAAAGCCACCGGCATGTACATGTAGGTCAAACAAACTGGGCCTCATGTGCAAACACAGATAAATATACTCTCTCTCTCACACACACACACACACAATCGCACACAGTTTTCAGTCACCTGTCACTCTTTTTTCTCTTTGTGTTCTTTGTCTTATTTTCCAAATGAATCACAAAAGAAATGCAGCACTATATACACACACACACACACGTGGGCATATTCAGGTGCACACACATGACCAATATTATGACAGATTGTTTGGCAGCAGTGTGGAGGTGGGTGTTGAGGCTTCTATAGGCTGACAATAGAGTGCTGTGTGTGGTCGGTATGCAGCATCAGTGGAATGTGGCTGAGCAGCTTCGTCCTGAACGCTGTCTTACCTCATTGGACACATCCACCACCAAGTCGTCACTTTTGTCTCCGTCACTGTCCTGAAATAAAGTGAGACAAGTTTACATTACTAACAGTATAACAGTAGTACAAAATAAATAAGCATAAACCAGTGTAGTCCAATATGAATATCAAAGACCACTATGTGTTTTCATAAACATTTCTCTGTGGAATAAGTGTCTGAATTCTTGTATTTTAACTCATTTTCTTCTTATTAATTGACTGTTTAAATTGTTTTTAACTTTTGCAATCTCGATGCTTTTTATGCCTTGTATGTAAAGCAATTTGAATGACCTGAATGAAAACGTGTTATACACAACTTGTCTTTCCTTTAGTGTATTATTTTCTGACATTAATATTAATTATATAGACTCTGCACATAATGATAATGGAGTCTGAGGGGAAAAGAACCGCTATGAGAAGTGCAGTTCATGGACCCGGTTGACACATGCTGGTTAGATGCGTCTCTGACACAAAACTGTAGTTATCAACTTGACAGGATAGAGAAAACAGAATTAAACCTGCATCATCTGTAATAAGCTTTACTCAGATATGATGGAGCTCAGGATTTATCAATTATCGGCTGCTTTACTTCGAACAATTTCTCTGTATGAACCTGGACTGTAAATGTAATAACCGACCTGTTAAAGATTAAATAACTTTAGATCCTGATGGATTCTATTGGCTGTCTGCAGATTTAAATAAATCAATGAAGTTATGCAGCTGTACTTTGTGTGTTAATGTCTCCAATAAATGCTTCTACTGTGGTGGTTCTCTGCAAGCACTTAATACACAAACATTTTTTGGGATAGGGTGTTTAATAGTCAGAACCTCTGTCTAAAATCACTTATAAAAGCACTGATTTATGAACCACATTCACAGATAAATATTTATGTTTTTCCCCTTCACAATCAAGAATGAAAAATCTAGCTGCTTCTACTTCTCTACAGTATTCTGCAAATGTGCAGATTTTGTTTGCTGTAGAGCTCAATATGGGTCTAACATAACATAATTATATTTCCTCTGGGAAATGGTTTTGATGGGTAAACATGGAGTTAAACCCTATTTACTGTAAATGCTGTACATTAATGAGTCTTATTTTATAATAACTCTCTAATAACTTTCTAAATTTCTAGGAAATAATGTAATTTGGTAGCTGAAGCAAATTATTTTAAAATGTACAGATTTTCACTGACAGGCAGCTCAACAGACTCCTAAATTAAGACTATCTGTTGTTTTATGATACCACCACCACTATGTAATATTTTCACCATATTTAATAATAGATACTGTAGTATTCTCTGCCTGTAGAGTATACAAATAATGAAAACACTTCAGAAAAATCAATAAACACAAACACTCACATATCTGCTCATGCTGTCCTTGTCGTCTACTTTGCGTTTCTTGGAGTCGAGGCCGTAATCTGAGGATCCGCGATGCTTCTCGCTCGCTGCCCGCAGGCTGTCTGATGGCGACACCGAGTTATTCTGCCAACAACAACATGCAGACATCAGCCAACAGTCACTTCCTTTGACTCTTTGGACCCTCAAACACTTTCTATAACTATAAATCACATACAGTAGAGAGGGATGTAGAACTGCGACTTAAACGACAAACATGTGAGGAAGTGAAGCTCTGTCTGTATTCATCAGTCATTGTTCTTCATCTCAGCTGGGATAAAATAATAAACTTCTCTCTTTGTGAAGGAAAGCACCAAATGTAGGAGAAAAGAGAAGCTCGGCCTTGCAACCAGATGAACGTCACAGTCAAGTGGATGTTTTGGGGGTTAAATGAAGGAACAAACCCTCAGAAACTATAATGCTCTCCAGTCCAGGCCTGACTCTGGAGCTCCTGTCAAAGCAGAGACAATATTGACTGTAAAGCTAAACACACAAATGCTACTGGACTTTACTGGGATAGAAAATGGCAAATGATTCAAGGATGGTTCTGCCCTGCTGCTGCCAAGCGATGGAGCAAAGAGGCAGCTGAGAAAAACCACACAATGTCGATGGACAAAACACAAAAATTAACAAGCAAGGATAGATTGAATGTGAGGTTGTGTGTATTTAAAACACACAACGTGACATCTAATCCTTCCATAGACCCCTAAAGTGACCTCGTCAGACATGCTTGAAGCAGTGATAACAATTCAAAGTATATTAGAGAACACAGCTCACATTCCTGGGTGCATATTTGTCTGTCGGTGACATGCAGATACAAGCAAACAAAAACAGAAGTGAGCGGGAACTCTCACTCTGTAACTGTTGAACCAAGGTTAATGACTGCTGGAGTCACTGAGTGTGACTGTGTGCACTTTGGTAGGTCAAAACACTGGAGAAAGAATGGCAAGAAAGTTCATGAAAATCAAGCAGAATAAAAAAGAGGAAGAAAAGAATGAGACCATTGAGGAAACCTGGACAAGAGTGTGATGTGAAGACACAGAGAGGGTGTTGCCAGCAGAGAAAAGAGCCATGAAAGAGTCAGAGAGAGAAAATGAGAAAAAAAGACCAAGAAAGACAAGAGAGCAAAACAGGAAAGGAACTTGGCACGCAATGAGAGCAGAGCAGTGTGGCAATGAGTTCTCCCCACTAGTGGGAATGCCCGGACAGGCTGGCACTCTCTCAGAAGCTGCAAACTGGGTTTTTGTAGTCTGGGCACTGGTGTGGTGGGGTGGCACTGCCAAACAGGCCGACAGGCAGGGAGGGAGAAACTCTGAGGCCAAGCCCGCACTGACAGGCAGCTCAACAAACCCCTGCCTTCATTATAAACAGACAGATATGGTGAAAGAGGGAAAACGAAGATGTCTGACTTTTTGGCTGCCGCTGATGGAAAGTGAAAGAAGAGCAGTGGAGAAAGGTAACGGAGGGAAAAGACTTCCTGAGCCGAAGCAAGCTGGAGAGTGAAGGTTCAGCAGTTAATGGCAGACAAACACTAACACCAGCCACTTCAGAAAGTGCCCCCGCTTTGGCCAACACAAGTCAGACTTTTCCAAACCAGCAGCTCTCTAACATTTCCACTTCTCTCAATCAAAGGTCAAAATATGGAATGTGTTCAGATACTGGTGTTTGCGTGTGAGGTGTTGTCTACAGCCTGTATCTGAGCTGCTGTCCTTTAAAGGATTGCTCAGACTCAATAACCCTGTACTCTGGTATCAGATGACCCGAGACAACAGGACAGGAAGCCTCTGCGTGTGACTGAGTGTGTGTGAGTGTGTGTGCTGTAAGGAGAGATCAGGTGAGGCAGTACTGGCAGGCGCTCATCATCGTACGAGATGGGGGAAGAGTTTGGGTTCCCTTCAGACATGAGTGGGCCCATTCAGGATGGCCAGTCAATGGGAACTCAATCTGACCGAGCAGATCCAGCAGAGCATTATGCTCCAGCTAGCTGAGAGCATTAAGCCAGTCCAATAAACAGGGACTTTAACATGAGAAGAGAGAGTGAGACGGAAGAGGAGAGGAAGAAGTAAACGAGTTAGATAAGAAGAAATGAAAGCAGAAAATGAAGGTACGTGAAGAAGAAGAGGAGAAAGTGCAGATAGAAGTGGTATTGGACACAAAACAGTAAATGAGGGAAGAACTGAAGGAGAGTCAAAGTCGCTTTTAATTGTGCTGAAATTAAAGGAGGTAGCTCCACTAATCCCTGCCCAGTGATTGGAGTCATTTTCCACCTGGATTAGATGGCACTGGCTTATTTGGCCAGACTTCATTATTTGATTTTCAGTCAGCTTATACTCCCCCCACCCCCCCGGGGTACAAAAATGTGTGTGTTCTTATACAGAGAGCATGAATTTCTATTGAACACAGAGCTTAAGTCTATGTAAAGTACACCTAATCACCAAACAGAGAGCCAGGCACCAGCAGAGTCAAGAGACACACGGGAGACAGAGAGCTGGAGAGTCAACGTACCGTGCTCGATTCACGTTCTTTCAGAGGTAGAGCCAGAGGCGAGTGAAACAATGAGGGTCCAGGAGAGAGAAAAGCAAAATACAAATTAGTATGTGTGTCAGCATAACTCAACACTCCAATCGGATAACAGGAATACAATTATTCAGCTAAAAGATTACTCTCATGTATGAACCTCTGCATAATTACTCTTGGTGCCACTTTCTGATAAGGCAGCATTTATAGAGGCTGTATAAGTTGTAATTAACAGCTTCATTAAGGACCAAGAAATCATTTATGCTACAGTTCAGTTATAAAACGTTACAGAGGACAACTTTGTGTTGCCAGCTTGTGAAGAGCGACCAGCGTGACAGATGCCTTTTCTTTTTACCTTAAGTGATCTATTAACCGATTTTTTTTATTAACCGTAAATTATAAATTCCTCATTACTTCAAATATTAGTTAAAAATTGTAAAGCTTAACCACCTGCCTTTCTGATGAATTTGCTAGCAACTCTGGACCAAATAGTTCTAGTTTATTTTTTGTGCCCAGAAAACATAACCTCATGCAATAATTGTGAACATGCACATTTAAATTTACTAACATAGTGACGTTTTTATACGATGAATGTATTTGGCTGGTAAAACCTGTTCTTGGTGGGTACTGAAACGCTGACGACTGTGTGTGTGGCGGGCTGTGCTCCTCACCTCGATGCTCCAGGTCATGGTGGTTCTTCTCATCCTTCACCGGCAGGTGGGCCTGGCTGCCAAGAGCACCCAGCGCCAGCAGGCCGGAGCCAGCGCCCGTCACAGGGGGGATGCCGGGCGGCTGCAGGCCTGAGGGGTGTGGGGGCAGCTGGACAGGGGGGCCGTGGGCTGCGTGGGAGAGGTGCTGGGCCTGGAGCTGCTGCTGCTGCAAACAAGCGACAGGACAAGACAGAGACAGGAGACAAGACAGAGGACAAGTGGGTCGGCTGGGAAGTGAATCCATGAATGACCACACACTACTTGTGCATTAGAGCTGGCTTACAACAACATTTAGTACAAGGCCAAACCATTTATTCATAATAGCAGCTGACAGTGATGCCAACAGTCTGATCCAGCTCATTCTCTGTCTGAGGGGGAAACAGTCTGTTCAGTGCTGGAGATGAACTCTTATTTTCTTAAAGAGCTAATATAAATATTCCTCTCTTATTCTCATCTATAGCATTTAGATCTGTGATAGAATATGCCACTGTGAAAACATTCAACAGTGATAAGACAGCAATACAGTATAGGTCCCTACATTATTATTTTATATATGTTTCATATTGTTTGCTTAACTGACTAACTATTAAATGAATAAAATATCAGAATAAAAGTGAAAAATCTCATTTTCTTGTGTCTCTGTAACAAAGAGTATTTATATAACATGTTTTATCAGTTTCAGGTTCACAAAGACCTGTACTCTTTACTTATTACAACACGACTACGCTGTGTCACATTTGCTTAACAACTTGCTTATCGTTTCTTTGTGACCTTTTTGTAAAACCACCATAGTTGGCTCGACAATAACACATCCACTCTGGTCACTGGAAAAAAACAAGAAACACTGAGCTAAAATCATAGTTGGGTATTGTTCAAAATCAATAAGGCGACACTTGAACGCCTTAAAACTCTTTCAACGGCCCTGAAAAACCAAGAAGCAAGCGGACTCCTCAGGTAAAAGTACTGTACCACACACACACACGCACACGCACACACACACACAACGGTGAGAAGATAGACAGACAGGAGTTAAATAGCCACTCAGCCAGGAGGGAAGCGAGTGCTTTAAAACAAGGTTAAATAACACTTAGCACATCCATCAACTGCCTCTCCAAAAAAGAAAAAACATGATTGCTATGCTGCTTGCGAGATAGGACTTCAATAACCTCATCCATACATTCATTACATAAAATGGAGAAACCAGACGAGGGAATATCTAGTGGCTCACCACATTTAAAGGTTTATTTAGCAGCTGGCCATTATTCAGTGGGCTCATTATGTCGAGCTGGACCTGGAACCGTACGATGGATAGAAGCAACTGAAGGGCGGCATTGTTAATCGATATTGTACCGGTGTGCAGAGCAGCCCATTTGTTGAAGAGAAAAAGGGGGGAAGCCAGAACAAGAAAAGGAGGGAGAGGCAGAATCAGAAAATAACAAGAGAATGAAAGCCAGCGAGGAGGGATGGAGGCAGGGACGTCCCTATTGAGAGTGCCTAATGAGGAAAAGCGTGCAGGGATCATTATCAAGAAGCCTCATTAGCGAGCTGTGGCTGAGGAGAGCAGCGAAGAAAGAGGAAAGAGGAGGAGAGGGGGAGAGGGGGAGAGAGAGTGCACAAATTCTGAAAATAAATTGCTTCCAATTCAATATTCATGGGTAAAGAGCTGGCTTCCTTTCACACTTATCTTTTTTCATTATGTGTAAATGCTGCCACAGCCCAGGCAACTTCCACAGGAAACAGGCAATTAAAGTTAACTAGGCAAAGCTGGCTCCCCGCAGAACAGCACTGTCAGGTGGAACAAGCATCAACACCACCGGCACAAACCAGCTGGCAGACCAGCTTAATAAGTCTGACAATGATCGCCACGTTACCTGCTGCAGCAGTGGAGACGCTGTTTTACAACAGCTCATCATATACTCAGCAGATTAAAGTACACCCGGCGCTAAAAACAGACTTGATTGATTTCAGTAGTGGAGCAGGACAGAAGAAGCAAACGTTTTTGAGGTTAGTCGTCAGATAATGGATTAGAGTGCAGTGAAAATCATTCTACGTTGCCTGACAGCTCGGGTTAAAGCAGACAAAGGACAAGATGCCAAAAATATCCAAACACACGGCGTGCTTCGTCTCCAACAGGCATCATCTCCCTTCACAAAGACACGTGTTGGACGAGCAACAAAAAATTAAGAAACACTTCAAACATACGACTTTCCCTGAACACTGACCATGAAGGCTGGATAGACAGTACGAGGCGGCTGCTGCTGCTGCGTCACAGGAGACAAAAAGACGAGATTCAGACAGACACTGATACAAGAGACAAGCAAGACACTTCATAGACAAAGAAAACTAATACAGAAGAATAACGATCTTTAACTAATGCCTCTATCGTTTAAGGGAATGTACCTCACATTTTGTGATTTCCTGTTGTTTTTACGTTATGATCTCGGATTTTAAAAATTGTCAAATGTGCGAACCTTGAGATGAACATCTGTAAATGGCTCCCTGAACGTCAGAAGTCAGGGCTTCACGCTTCTCAGAACACTTTGTTTGTAAAGTAACCTCTACTTCCTCCTCGTGATAGCGTCAAATCGTTCACACATGCCCACAAATGGCCTTCAGTTCTGTAGCTTTTACTGCTAAGTTTGTTTCATGGGCAGTTTGTGTTGTCTACTTGCATATTATCACTGTCCGACAGAAATTTCAGATATAATGCTTTCAGAGTTCATATCTCTATCAGTCTGCATATAACCAATGAAAGGTATGAAAAAGACATTAAATCTCATAACTCCATTAGTTCCTTAAACTGTCAGCAAATACTCCCATTGTAGATCAACCCTGCCTCCATCTTGAATAAGGTGTCCCCACCTGACACATGCAAGTATCTGATCTGTAATAGCAAAACCAGCTTTGATGGCACACAGGTTTTTATTTTTATTTCCTTAATTCCTTTTTGGATTAGGTTTGTGTTCATGCATGTGTTCATGTCCAGCTACTATTGTTTATTGATGTTGCCTTCCCTGACCAATCAGAACAAAGTGGATTCATAGGAAGGAGTGCTTTAAAGCAACAGGAAATGAAACAACCTGTTTCAGACTTAGGCTGAACTGAGGGATTGCACAAAGAGCCAGGTGATCAGACTCATATCTTATTGTCTTAAAAATATCAAATACACTGTAAATGATGCAACAGACTGGTCAACGACAGGTATCACAGGTCTATGTACAAAACCTCAACTATTAACTGCATGTAGCCAACAGTAGCAGCTGAAAAGATGACCATGTGCCAGTGTGGACAAAGTCTCTGCTTCTTTGTGAACAGAACACACTCACTGCAGGAAAATTACCTTCTGAATAAAACAAATGAAGCACACAAAGCTTTCAGAGAAGAGTTATTGCAAAAACAAAAGCAGTACAGGAAAGTTTCAGTCCACAGATTAGCATCATATTTACATAAGGGTTAGTGATAAGCAGAACAGCACTTGTAACCGACTTGTTAACCATTATCCAAGTACAATCCTGCTCTTATGTTGAAATCATGGATATGAGATGCCACCTCTGGCACGTCTCAAATAAACTCAATCACACGTCCCCTCAGAACACATAACAGGACATGTCAAGTCTTTGTCTCATTCACAGTCCGCTTCACAGTTCAGCCACTCACATTTTAGTGAAGTAATGAAGGGATTCTTTTTATTATCATTCAAGCTATCATTTTTCCAATTAGTAGTTTGGTCTACTCTTGTCTTGACATTTTGCTGAACATCAATTATAAAAGATTTTGATAAATATCTAGCTGATCAACTGATGACTTAATTGACTAAGTATTTCAGCTCTAATGAAAACCATGTGTGAACAAAGAGCATTATCATCATACAATCATACTCCATTCATACTCCACGACCATTTTTATGTTTCAGATAAAATGAAACATGTTGATGTCCTTACTGTTCTTTCGTTGTCTAACCAACAGTCAGATACACAAAGATAAATCATTTATATTCATATAAAACAAAAGAAAAGCACAATGCATTCATAAATCATCAACACTTGACAATTACTTTTATAACAACTGACTTATTGAGAATTCATTTCAGCGTTGCATTAAAAACAGCAGAATATTAGCTCAGAAAACACAAATGTAGATTTTGAAAGATTCCTGAATCCAGCCATAGGTAAGTGTGTTCATGTCTGTGTTGACACTCCGATCTATTTTATGATTAGTTATAGAAGCTGACGAGGCCTGATGGTCTCTGATATCACCGAGAGTTTAATGACGAGACACCACAGCAGCTCCCTCACTCATTGTGAGAAGATTGATCACCTGCCATGTCTGTCTGTGCTCTAATAATTAAATCTGTTTTCTCCTCCTGTGTGTGTGTGTGTGTTGTGTGTGTGTGTATGTGTTCTGTTCGGCCCCACCCACCATTAATGAAAGAAGGCCCGTCTCAGTGTTTTTGTTGTTGTTTTTTTTTTAAGAGGAAATAGGAAGTAATTACCCTGAAAAGTGGGGGTTGTGCTCCTGGCTCATTTACTTTAATCGAGTTTCGATATCCGTCTCTCATTAGACTTGACCCCCGACCACTGGGACTATCTAACCGCTGACTAACCTCTGCTAGAGTGGGGTAATCAAAAGGGTCAGTTATCCATCTGGGTCCAAGCTGGCCATTATAAAGCTGCAAGTTTTTTAAATAAAAGCAGATGTCAGTTTATTTGACCAGAGCAGAACTGATGTTTTTAGGGTTGCGACTATTAAAAAATGTAATTGATGATTTTTAAAGTGCTATCTTTTCCTTAAATGGAAGCGGCTACAGAATAATATAGTTTTATTTAAATGGTAAAAAGATACCCAGAAACCTACTTAAAAGCAAACACAGCATCTTAGAGTGTCTCAGTATCTGCACTGCACTCTGTACTGTGATCTGATCTCTGTTTGTTTGTTTCTCTTCTTGTCCCAACCTGACCGCTCTGAAGCTTCTACTACTGGGTCAGAGGTAGCAGAGGTAGGGTTAGCGCCTGTTGGAAAGCTTCATCTAATTAAACACCAAACGCAGCGAAATGTGAGAATCACCATGATGTGAGCAGCTAATGAAGAGCAGAGCTGCTGCTAGGACCTGCACCCTGTGTGCTAACAGGTTAATCAACATTCAAAGATTTTACAGCAGCACATTGACAGCACATTGCAAACTTTGTGAACTAAATAAAACATAATAAACCACTGGAGACAAGGGCAAACCTGCATGAGTGACGAGGACACAGCACTGATCGTTTGTTTAGTCTGAACATTCTATTGCCTGATATCAGATTAATACCCCACACTGCTCTAACACTCTTTAACTCTCATTGTCCCTCACACTTTAGCTGCATAAAGGTTACATAAGCCTGTAAGAGTATCGCAGCATGCTGCATATGCTTATGTCCTCTTCGATGCATGCAGCTTTGCCCCTGGCCGCAGGTCAAATGTAGAAAGTAGAGGGGGTATACACACAGTGAGAGGCAGATTGGGAAGTCCACGTACCCCGATGATAGCATTCAGCTCAGTCATTGTCACCTGTTTGGCTCGTTCAACAGCTTGAGCTACCTGCTGTTGATGCTACAGGACACAAAGACACAATCATTAGATTCCTCAACACAATTATTCATTACAAAAGGCTGAAGATGTACAGTGACTGTACTGTGTTACCCACAGCACAAGCGAAGGTCAGCCTGAATAGAAACTAGTGAAACTGAATTCTGTTGATAGGAGTCAAACTGCTTTTTTCTACTTTGAGTGTACTTCTGAGAGAAGAGTGACCAAATATTTACTTGTATTCATTCAAATTAGGGTTCATATACATAATTCAGCTGTGTTATTTGAGTGTTAGCCTGCCATGTCGGCTTCATAATCTCTTCATGGAAATTTCTGTATTAATTGTTTACAAAACCAATGATTAGCAAAACTTCTTAGAATTTGAATAATGTTCATCATTTACTAAATGAGAGGCTTAGATCCTCCCTGGCACAGTCCTGCACAGTACTCAGTACTTACTATACTCAGTGAATAAAATGAGTCTAATTCTTATTCTCCAGATGCTGCTGGCCCAGGTCGACACTCACCTCTTGTGACAAGAACGGCATGATCTGAGCCAGGATTGCATTGAGACGTTTGGCAATCTCAGTCTGCAGGAGAAGAGAGAGAAACAGTTATAATGACAGTGTTCATGTTAGCAGCGGACAACGCTAGAATTAAACAGCTAAACTACCTATAAAACAACGTGTGTATTTGTGCAGCCTCCAGCTGGACAGGTCATGTATTTCCTAACTAAATTGGGACTGCCTCATAACAAATTCATTTTCCTCTCTCTCCTGCCTCCATTAGACTCAGGCCTTATTTCATTAGGAGGCTGAAATATGCTAATACCATCTGGCTGGAGACCCTAATGAGGTCCATACTTCATAATTACAGCCCACAGAGAGGGAGGGGGGAGGGGCAGGCTGAAGCAGACAGGTTAACTCTCTTCCCAGATCTATCAGAGGCATCTCTGCTATCGACCACCAGAATATTAGCTGGCAGAGTAAGAGGATACTGTAGGGCTCCATGAACATAGAGCACTTTACAGCACACTCGAATGTCCCAAGACATTCAGCCTAAAACCCATTTCCTTTTTTAAATTTTGTTCTTTCCAGAGAGAGAAAGCAAGAGCGAGAGAGGAGGAGGGAAGAGGAGGAAGACAACAGTAAAAAGAAAGCACAATAAAGGAGGAGGGGGTGTGTGAGGGGTGATGAATGGTGAAGTGATTTGACACTAAGGTAATGTGGTTTGACTGAACCGGGGGAGGTGAACTAATTGATTGTGAGAGATTCGGGGTGGAGGCTCAGCAGGTGTGTGAGGGGTGAAGAGGTCCTTCCCGCCGTCTTATATGCTGCCGCATTCCACTCATTTTCTCCTTTAACCTTGTTTGACTGTGAAAGGGGGAGGCAGGAGGAATAGAGTGGAAAAGGGGGGCAGGAGGTGCCACTCGTCTTTTGGTTTCACTCTTTTCATTTTGGAGGGGGGGAGGGCAGGAAAATGAGGAAAGAGGGAGGGGGAGGACAGACCTTTGCTGGCCTGTCAGGAATTATCTCACAACCTCCTGTCTGACCTCCGGCGCTGTGCTTTCTCTCGCCTTCTTCACACCCCTCCCTGCTAATCTCCACTACTCTCCTCTGTGCCCTCCCTCCTTCCTTCCTTCCCCTTTTTTCCCCTCATCTTCCCCCTCTTCTGTTGCTGGGGCAACGCTATCTAGCAGGGCTGATCGTTATGTAAATTGGGCTGAGGCCCTGACCAGAACAGCCTGTAAAATCATATTAGGCGCAGCGCAGAGGCAGGTCATTAAATTGAATTTTCAGCCTGTCGATCTGATCAGCACGGGAAATTAATGAGGGATAACTGGGAGTGGGCTAAAGGGAGGGGGCCGCGGATGGGGGGGGCAACATAGAAACAGGGAGGGAGGAGGGGGGAGCTCTTTGGAGACTCATAAACCATCATCATTAGCGGGGGCTGGATACAATGACACACAGTAGGATTAGAGTGCTTCAGTATCACACCACTCCTCTGGAAATGGCTGCAAGGGGAGCAACATGGGGCATGTAGGAAACAGCGGTATGCTGATCCACTCCACTATTAGAGCAACAACATTACCAAACCCTCACTCACCACAGACTGATTCACAAAGAAATGCTTCCATTTGTTCACAGCAAATCACCACTCCAAAGCCACCATGTGAAGCCAAAATCACCCAGGAATTCAGATGCACTGAACAGAATTTCTGAGGAATTGTCTGGAGCTAAAAACAGGTTTACATCAGCAAATGATTCTAAGGCTATATGCACATTAGTATTCTTCTGGAAAGAAGTCTTGTGATACAGGAGTGTCAAATAAGTGAATGGCATGTTTTGATAGAAAAGTGTCTGCCTGTGCTGCCCAAACTACGACGGAACCAGTTTTTCGAACTGAAGATGTTCCGAATTTTTCTCTTCTTTTAAAAATGGGCTCGTTCGTTGAGGGATTTTTAAGGCTCCATGTCGGCTTCCTTTAAAAGTTACCCCAGAGTTAAAAGATTAATTTGGTGCCAGGAAATAAAACAATGGAACAGACTTCCCTCATACATGCTTGTTTTTCTTCTGTGGCCTAATTATTGCAACTCTGCAGTCGGAATATTTGTCATATCGCAGCAAGAATTTAAGAGAACATGATGGCAAACATGACTCTGTGTACAATGTAAAACTGAGCATCGTGTCCACTCTGTTCACACAGAGTTCACACTGGTTTGGAGGGTACACGAGCATGCCCTATTTACATAACTTTTGACAGAGAAACATACTGATAACATCACATCTGATGACTCGCAGCTCTCTCAAATGACTTCCAATTTACTTTGGAGCCACTATTATCCACAGAGCTTTTAGTAGCAGAGATGGGCTCTGGAACGAGTTTATTGTCACTTAAAGTCACTGAAAACCGAAGCTTTTGAGCCAGCAGAAGCTTTTCACTGCAGCTCCACAATTACAGGTACTCAGAGTTGTCTAGTAGCACCAGAGCTTGGAGAGGCGCTCTCTTCTCGTTGCATGCCTCTGTCAATGGTGCGTTGAAAGCCATTTGGCTGTTTGTCGCTCCAGGCATTAGCCCCTGAGTGGGGAGCAGCGTCTCTGACGAGGATTCAATTGCAGAGGAAAACAAGTGCCGTATGATGTGGGGGGGAGGCAGAGATGGCTGCTCATGAATTATCTTCTCAGCCAGAGCAGGAAGAAAAGAGCCACTTAGAGGTATCTTGTTCATTATAAATGCATGAAGAATATGTTGCATGTGTATGTCGTTCTATTTTCAGCTCATACACACAAAACTGAAGTGACATCGTTTCCTGCAAGGAGCATAAGGGAATGTTTTCTAACAGATTACATCTGATTACACAAGTTAGACACTGTTTTTTATTTCTAAATGTAAGGTAGTTTAAACAAACAAACCTATGTCCCTTACATTATGTCAAGTACCTTACCACCACCAATTCTCCTCCACAGTCAAACAAAATTCTAGCAATGGAAGAGAGTCTTCAGTCTGCAGTTGAGGAAAGTATTTAGAGTCTTATCGCCTGGCAAGTGAGCATCAAAACTGATTATTCCCATGTAGTTTGGCTCGAGTTTGATCACTTATCCTAAATTTCTCTGCAGCTGTCAAACTTTCTTGTTATCAACTTCCACAACAATTTTGAAGAATAGGACTTAGTTAGCAGAGGAAGAAGAAATGAAGAAAGAACCACATGAAAAACAGCTCAATAAATGTAATTTGATCAATTAATGGTTGCAGACTACAACACTTCCTGTTGCCAAGATGTATCTAAGGTCCGTTTTATGTTAACATTGCATGAACAACTTATGGGATGGTAACGATTATTCCGATCAGGTATTCCCAAGGAAATTAAGTCTGGGCTTGTTAAAAACTTTACATTTTAATTGCAAAAAGTTGGAAAACAATTCAATGTTCCTACTGTTGTTGCTTTAACAAATGAACATGATGGCATAAGTGAGTTAATCAACAATTAGCCATGCGTTAAACGATTTAGATGCACGACTTGGAGACGAAGAAGCACCCGATGTGAAGCGTAGGTGTATAGGCTCTCACTCTGAATTATCAAGTTAATATGCATGTATTTATTTCTGTATGTATGTATAGATGTGATGTGTGTAGCCACCCACACACACACAAAACCCTTCACTTCCATTTCACCACATCAGCACTGACACACAAAACCATCATCAGCTGGTTGAGTACATACACACCCAGACGCTAATTGTGTCACACTGTTCTTACAGCCTAGTACAATAAGCATGTCTCACAGCCTCCAGTAACCTCATCAACCTCCTGAGAGAGAGAGAAAAGAGAGAGTTTGTTTTGGCTTACAGACAGGTCGGCCATCATCACCTTGGCAAACAATTCCAGGAATCCTGTATAAATTATTCATTTGCTCTCCTTCTCCCTCCCTTTGCTCCTCCTTTCTCCTTTTCCTCCCTCCAGGAAACGGACATGACTCTCCTTGATAAGCCACTTTCTCTGTTTCCCTCTTTCACTCAACAAGTGAGAAAATGGATTCATACAACTGATACACAAAATGGCTACCTGAGGTGGAACAAAAGTGAGACAAATGTAATGGAATGGGACACGTTCCTGTTGCTTTTAATGGACCAAAGAGGGAACTGAAATCCAAATGAAGGCGAGCGCACAGATGGGTAAACAGGGATAACAGAACAGAGGTACTGAAAAACAAAGCATCCCACCACACAGTCAGCAGGGCACGATGCTGAGGCAGCCTAATGAGCTGCACTAATTAAAATCACTTATTGACAGCAAGCGAGGGTGATTACCTCCACCCTGCACTCTTTGCCATCATAAGAGACTCTGTCAAAACAAATTACCCCCTGGCAGCTACACAGATCCCTCTGCTAGCAACCATTCAACTCGTCATGTATCCGCTGAAACGGGTGTGTGTGTGTGTGTGTAAAAAGACAACCAGTGTTAGCATATTAAGGACACAAGAATCCATTTATAACCACGATCCAGCTTTGTCGTGATCACGATGCAGAAGGAGTTTATCCTGTCTTTTTTAAATCAAATAAATCAGTCATAAGTCATATGTCTGCCTGCCTCCAATAATCCAACCACCTCCTTCCCTCTCTACCACTAACAGGGACAGCCTTGGGCTCTCTGTTTACCTCTCGCTGATGTCATCACAAACACTCGCTCAGCAGGGATGGGAGCCGGGAGAGGAGGAGGGGGGGGGTGGCAGGAATCATGCATTATTCAGAGTGTTGCATCGACTCCACCGGGCTTATTGATAAACAAAGGCGATGCACAGGAGAGGATCAGTCGATTAACCCATTTACCCTCGAGCCTCGCACTCCTTTCCTGTCTTAACCCCCATTTCCCCCCTCTTTGTTGTGTCCGCCGCCACCAGCACACACCCACATCCACCAGCTCCGCCCCCACAACAACCAGCTCCGCCCCCACCCTGAATCACTTAGCCCTCCTTGTTGGTGATAAGTGCCTGACACAAAACACTCAAGAATAGAGAGTGGGGGGTAGCTGCCAGCTCCTTGATAAACAGAAAACGCACCTTGTTAGGACATACACACACACACATATATAGCACATGCCCACAAAAAAGGCCTGATGAATTGTGTAGAGTGCTGCTCTTCCAGCTGGGCCACCCTCCCACTGATGCCATTAACCTTCCACATCTGAGGGCCACAAAGCCGCCACCCCACCTCTCTCTATCTCCCTCTCTCATACATCATATCACACAGCTAATGACACAAGGGCCATCATTCACATCACTTCACTGGGGTGGTGGGGCAGACAGAGGAGGAGGCAGCAATGAAAAGACATGAGGGCACAGAGAGGAGGTGAAAAAGGAGAATTGCGGAGGCAAAGGTGACTGAAGGAAACTCAGGACAGAATCAGAGAAATTGTAAAAAAAAAAAAAAAAAAAAATAGAGAAAAGACATTGAAGAAGAAAATGTGTATAGTGTAAATCTTTGCAATTTAATACATTTCGAGAATAATAATCAGACTTTTGAAAGGATGAATGCCCTCTTCACCATACTTAAATTTAATAAAACATTATTATACATTCATATATCATACACAACGGCTGTGTAAGGTGTGTGTGTGTGTAATAACATAAAATCATGACAGAAAAAACCCAATCACCAAGCAAACGTGCAAGTTGTGTCGCCTTTTTCTCTGTTTGTGCCATCCAACACATCCTTTCTAAGTGTAAACAGAGTCAGCAGCATTTGCAATGGTCTCCGTTTGCAGAACCTCAGAAACGCCAGCTCAGTCTGGACTCGAGGTACAAATGTAACAACAAAATGTGCAATTGTACACAGAAATATGGATGTAGCCCAAGTGTAGCTTTAAGAAATTCCTGCTAAATAGCGACACAGTAGTGGCAGCTGTTAAGTGAACTTCCATCAACATGCTGCTGCTCTGGGTTTTTTCCTCCTTATTCGTCTCATAACAACACAAAAGATCTCTTACGTTGCTTTTTGCACCATGCTTTAACAAAATGCAGCATGCCCCTCTCGCCTTCTGTTTGCACAAACACACACACTGCCCTGCTATCATGTGACCACTGGCCTGTGAGGACCAAAACCAGCCAATATGTGTTAATCACATACTCAAACCCAACCCAAAAACTGCCACCTTTGTTTACCATTCTTATTTACTAGACACTGGCATGCTCTCCCACCCCCATCACCGAAACCTAACTGGGTATTTCCATTTAGCTTGAGAGCACATCTGAGACGTTGTGGTCCTGTGGTGTGCTGCGTGTGTGAAAGGGCAACTCCCGGCTGTGTCGTGGACCTGATTCTCCACACAACGTCCTGAGTGTGAACATGTGAAAGAGCCTCATGTCTTTGGGTTGAACGATGGTGTTTAGAAACACTACACCACCCTGCAACCAAACCTCTGCACACGGCACAGGAAGCAAAGCAATCACCGGCACAAAGTTCAAAGAACAAAACAGAAGAAGAATTTCTCTGCTGGAGCTTGTTTTAAAGCCTGGTGTGAAACACGGGCATCATTTGTAAGGCTGAGATGTGATTTTCACATAGCTGCTGTGTGCTTCCTCTATATTGTAATATTACTCAAAAGTTCTTTAGTTTATGGAACTGCGGATATTTTTGCCCTTTTCTTCCTGGTAGTTGTTCCACTGCAGCATAATGCTCGGTGCTGGGTGGCAGCTGAACTAATGAGCTTTTAGTGCGGCTGGCACTGGGAGGCAGGCTCCGCTCCTGACATGTGCATTCACATACACACAATAAAGCAGCACAGAGCACACACAATCACTCAGAAGGACAACCCACACATCCTCCCAGACTGTCTGCCAAATACTTTACTTTAATCTTATCAAACCACCCCATCAGGCAGCGTGCCCTTCATGTTGTTTAGCCTGTCAGCATTTTCACTACAGGAAGCCAGTATGTGTATGACTCCTTGAGGCATTTAAGGATGAGGGTAGCAACTAAGGGTGTGTGTGTGTGTGTGTGTGTGTGTTAGTGTGTGTGTGTTCCTCAATCACTAGGGCACAAAAAACAACATTGTTTTGACTTTACACAGACCATCCTTGATATGGCTACATACCTGTTTGTGCATCTCAATGTTGAGACCATAGGACATCTCATAGTACTGAGGAGAAGAAGAAAAGGGATGCATTAATAAGTGATATAGGCATCTAAACAAAGACAGGATCTGTGATATCAGTTATTCAAAGTTCTCTATTGAGAAAGTATGTTTAGTTTTGTTTAAAGGTGATTAACAGGTGTGAATGACAACCGCTAAGCTTAAACAAAACCCAACGAGAAACAATACTACTACTGAAAACAACAGACGGACACTAATTAAAGGCAATGGTAGTTTTTCTTGTTTGTCAAACACTCAGAAAACAGCTTCCATTTATTATAGCTACTCCCACCAAGGAAAATAATATTCAACAAACATACTGCTGCGTTTGGTTAAAGTCATTCCTTTCATCTACAAACACGATAAGCACGCCCATACACTAACTCTAAAGGAGGTTTTACTTATATCATTTGTCAGATAAAGATTGTTCTTTTTCCATGATGCATATAATGAGCCTGTCCTGTATTATAAAGAAAGCTCTGAATTCAATGTAATGTTATTTAACTGTAATATCGAAACAGTCAAAGTGCTGCACACACAAAGCAGAATAACAGAACACAGCATTTGCATAGTCGGGCTAGTTAGTACATTACACTACATTAGTATTAATGTTTCCATCAAAGATTATTTTTTATCATTTAATCAATAGATTTTGTCATTTTTCCAAAAACCAAAAGTGAAAAACATTCTATAACAGGGGTTTTAGGAATCTCCCCAACACACCTGATTCTAATTGTCAAATCATTATCAAGCAGCTGAAGACTCGTAATTATTAATAATAAGTTAATAATTAAGAGTCAGGTTTGGTCTAGATTCCTAAAAACCTGCAGGACAGTATCTCCAGGAGCAGGATTGGAAAATCCAGAGATATTCAGTTATAGGATCATAGGAGACATATTTTATTGAAAAAAAGTACTTTTGAAAAACTTTGCTGATAAATGACTGATTTGTCAGACTGTACGTTCTACTTTAGTTCTACACAGGAGCGTAGTTCTGTAAAACTCATGTAGCCCATTGTGCTGCACGTCAATTTTATTATTTTATGAGATTTTTAATATATGTTCTGCTCCAGTGTTTTTATCTTTATGGCCGAGGGAAAAACACAAAGACCCCCACATCTCAGATGGTCCTGGGTGTGTCAGAAGTATCTGAATGACCCTACAATCCACCTCAGGAGAGTTAAGAAGAAGAAAAAACAGAGGAAACCCTCAGATTCCTGCACAAAGCCTGCAGCCCCGTCATTAAACACCCAGTGGGTCATGTTGGGTGTGTTACAGAGGGGCGGTGGAGGGTCATAAAGAGGACCCTAGAGCCCTGGAGGGGGGTCGTCACACCCCACAATCAATAGCTGGACATTTGACCCCGACTAGAGTTTCAACTCGCCCTGCACACACCCCCGCCGCACCGCACCTTCTCATCCAATGAAAACACAGGCGTGAGCCAACGCTTTCATGCAGGGGCGACTGCTAACATGGTTGTTGCAAAATACCGAAGCGGCACCACCTGTGACTGTTCACCTGAGGCTACGGGAGGATACGGCTTTAAATCAAATTCACGGTTTTACGATGAGTCCTCTTACCATGACGTAGTGACGCTGCATCTCTGTCTTTTCATTGGCCAGTTTATCGTACTCCACTTTCAGACTTTAGGAAGAGAAAAGGCAGAAATAAATCACGCTTATTTTATTAATACAGATTCTAAGAATGTTCCGAGTGTCTTCAGTTTCATGAATAATACACATTTCTGTGTGTTATATATATGTGTGTGTGTAGAGTTTGTGGATGAAGCCACGAAAATGGAACAAAACAGAGGCAGCTTCCTCTTCCTATTCTTTCCAGGAAGTCGGTGCTGTTTACAGTAGACTAGTCATTACCTGTGGTACTGGGCCTGCAGGAACTGAAACTCGTCTTTGATCCTGTCACAAGACTCTGCCACAGTGAACTTGAAGCCAGGCTGCCCTGGCTGGTGAGGTGCCTGAAAAATGCACGGTTGGAGATTACCACAGGTGTAAATAACACAATCACAGCCCAGATAATAGTCTCATCTCCTGCCTCCTCCTCCTCCGTAAACTGTTTTTTTTTTTTCCTCTTGATGGTTTGTCCTCACATTTCCCCTGAGCCCTGAGCGGTGGAGGAAAGAGTGGCTTTCACTCTACGCCACTACATGACAGAGGAGGGTCACTCCATCCGTCCTCGAAGTGATATTACATAGTAGGCAGGGGATGATGAGGGAGGGATTAAAAAACAAGGACAATTAACCTTCTAGCGCCTTAAAAAAATGGAAGTACAGCAACCTGCGGTAAGTAATGAAGTCAGTTTCCAGCAGGATGATTATCTGCTCGCCTGAGTTGAACCAAAAGCTCTCATCCAGCTGCCAATAAACACAGATTCTCTCCTGCAGCACCATGCTGACCATAAATAGTAAGGTGTGGATCAGCAGCTCCGCGCTTCACCAGCTCATTAGGACACTTTGCATTTGCATCAATTCACAAACAGTGACGAACACAGTTACACTCACCGGATGCCGGCCTTGTGGATACATGTCGACGCCTTTACACGAGGGGACTGTTTTCTTTCTTTCGTTCTTTCCGTAATCCCAGTGAAGGTGCGGTAAATCACCGCCACCCCCTCCCCTGTGCTGCACGCAGGATGGCGGTGGACAAAGCCCTGTTGGCGGCTGCGAGGCGCTCTCAAACCCCGACCATTGGATGTGTCACCTCGTCGCCTTTTTTTTTTTTCTCCTGTGTACCTAAGCAAACAGAAAACGGAGCTGAATGACTTTTAAGCGGCACCTCGGTAGTAAATAACAAAGCTCCGCGAACTTAACCTGCTGATCTACTGAACATTGTATTTTCACCGCCTTATTCGTATATTTCCGCCGCTGGGTTTGTCAAAAAATCTAAATCTGTAGATCTCGCAGAGGAGGAAAATCAACGTGTTTGAAATAAATAACAAACTTGGTACTTTTGATCAAACCTCTGTTTTTTTTCTCGTAAATCTAACGAGTTGTTTCTTCCACAAAAAGGGAAAGAACACAGAAAACACAGCGGCTTGTTTTGGTGGTCCGGGGAGATCAGAAAACAAGGAGCTGCTGCCATAAAGCCTCCACCTCCTCCTCCACCTCCTCCTCCTCCTCCACCTCCTCCTCCACCTCCTCCACCTCCTCCCGTCTTGTTAGCGGCTCTCTTCATGTCGCCCTTTTTACCTTTTGTCTCGCCTGGTTCCTCCCTCTCCTCCGCACAGGTAAAATATCCAGACACAAAGCGTTAATATCCTTCACTTGTCACCGTCACCACGGAAGGATAAAGGCAGAAAAAAAAACGTCAAACGCCGTCCTTTTTTTTTCTCCTTCCTCCACTTTGCCCCCTGAGAGTCCTTAAAAAGCCCGGCGAGGTGATCCCGCGGCGGGCAGAGAGAGGAGCGTCTCTCCGTCCCGGTCGGACGTCGGAAACCCCTCGATTAAGACGAGTTGTTGACCGCGAACAACTTCAAAGAAAGCCTATGTTAAATCCAGTAGCGGCTCGTGAATCTTCCAGTAAGTCCAGAGATGTTTTTTGTCGAGAAAGCGGGTTAATTTGGTGAAAAACGTCGCCGTGGTGGGGTAGAGTCGCTGCTCCGCGGCGTGCTGTACCACACACAGACTGAGCACCGACACCACGACCCGACGAGCACCGAGAGGGGCCCGCGCTGACCAATCAGCGGCGAGAACGGAGTTTAGCAGCGTCAGCCAATCACAGCGCGCCGTCCCCACGTGGGCACCCCCCTGTAGTACGCTGTCCTGATTGGCCAGCGATATATGACCTCGCATGTTCGCCATTTTGGATCTGAAGTGACATTCAGTGCAACTTGTTCAAAACAAAGGTAATATTTTATATGTAAAGTGCAATTCTGCGTTTCAGACTCTTAGTATATGAATGTGAGGTGTTTTATTAAAATGTGGCTTCAAATGTGCCACATTCTGGTGTAAACAGGGGAATAAACCCACCAGCCAGATTTATCAGTTTAATAAAAAAATGTTGTAAATGAGGAATCAGAAGCTTATGGAGCAGCAGTTACAGAAATATAACACGTTCTGCTCTCAGTCCAATGCCAAGAAAAAAAGGAAGATATAAACACTGCTACCATGCCAAGAAGAAATAAGAGCTCATAGAAAATCATTCAAAAAGAAAATGTGAAAACCGCTTAATCTACAGCGGAGTGTCCTCTGAGTGACTTGAATTGATCGACCTATTTCTAACGAGACCTCCAAGCCTTCCTATCATCAGCAGCAGGTAGGCTGCAACACGTCTGGAGGAAATCAACCAATCAGCTGCTGCTCGCTATGCTCGGCCCCACGTGGGTGCTATCCCCCTCCCTCCCCTGCCCTCACCGCCTTTCAGCCAATGGCGTCGGAGCTGTCTTCCTGCTCGGCCCGTGATTGGTCCGCTGCAGGAGAAGCTGTCAGTCAGTAGCCCCGGCTGTCAATTAAACCCACGTTGGGTGCGGCGCTGACAAATGCCTGTGCTACTCTCCCTCCTGCCTGCGAATAGAGCCCGGAATGGCTGCTTAATTAGCTTCGAATGGCTTTTCCTTTCAGCTCAAACAATCTGTCACTACCATGTGGTAAAAAGAGCCTTGCATAAAACAAAAGCAGGGGAAAAAAAGCCAGTAGGGGCTAAATATCAGTTTGATTCCCTCCCCCTCTCTCCCTCCTCCAACCCCTCCTCCATGAAAACATTTGCTGCAAAACAAAGCTTTTACCTCGCTCAAACATTGGCTCGTTTCACTCATTTGCGTTTCCTCTTATTTTCCTCTAAAATTGTATTTATCTGTTTATCTGGGTGTCTGTAGTCCCTTCATATTTAAATTTGAAGCAGGCGGCGTTTGTATACCCTAAAACAAGTAGTTTGGGTTTGACTAGCCTTTACGGCACATATCGGTTTAATGATTTATCAGGATGGTGTTAAAATAGAGGCCAGCCGTTTAAAAAGATCTATACTACAACATGTAAACGTTTTCAATAATTGTAGCTCTCCCTGTAAAAATATTTCAAAATAAAATCTTAAGACGTAAACTTGCAATCGCTTGTTTCCAGAAGTTGAAATTAGAATGAAAACTACACAACTTTAAATCTGTGAAGTATTTATTACAAAGTGGTTAATAATATATAGAGAATACTAACCTATAGCAACTGGTTCAAATATTCAGTGCATATTATTAACAAAAAATACTTTTTGCTTCCTGAGGTTTCCTCTGGGGAAATGCATCTCTCCTTTCTTTATTTCTATTTATGTTCCAACATGTTTAAATATTATTTATGTAGTAGTTTATGTTCATCTCAGACCAAAACTCAGTTTTACAGATTATATTATTTGCAGCATAAACAAGTCCTCCAAATGTCCATAAGTAGCTATACCATCACATTTTTTTCAGCTAGCATGCTGTTAGCTTTAGCTGTTGCTTAGCAACAAATATCCATGTTGCACATGCTGATCTCAGTTGTGATAATAAGTCGAGCTACACGCTCACTGGGAGGATTTTTAAAGATGACCATATCTGTCCCGGTTGTAATCGTTGAGCAGAAACTGACAACAAATAAACGTTTTCCTCTTCTCTAAAGCGAAGCTTCCTGAGGAAATTGTAGCACTTGTCTCAGCCGCTAGTAACAATCAATGATTTCACTGACAACAATGTGTTATTGACATCAACAACCAAATCTAAATGACCTAAACCACGTGAAAAGGCCTATTTCTGTTTTTGTCGTAGGGGGAGTGTTTCTTGAAATCTTGAAAATGAAGTAATGTGAGATAATTCATCCACCTTAAAATAGCAAAACACACCAGAATCTTTTAGTCTGAATGTCGTTTCCTATCTGTGCTACACCTGTATTTCTGCAATAATGTGATGGGACATAACAAAGGAAGTGCAGCTTGACAAGAGAGCCTCTACAAATGAAAAATGTGGAATTATATAATACAAAAAAGGGTTGAACAAAAGTTAATGATATCATCAGAGCTATAGTATGGTAATGAATTCCAATTTTAATATGCTTGATATATTTTAATAAAGAGTATGTAAATTCATTATTAAGTTCTGGATTTCTTTCTAATTACCAACTTGTGTTTTAAAGATGATATCCTCAGAAATAATTTCCGTTCTGCCGCTCTGGTGTTTGACCTTGAACTGACTGTCTGAGTTCTTGTTATGTGTGAGAGAAGCAGGTACACGAATTCAGATTACAGGAGGATTTCACCCTCTAACATTAAACAGCCTCTTTGGTCTGGAGCGGGTTTGTTTCAGGCTCTTCCTGTGTCTCTTTCTGTTGGTCTCTGTGTTTCCACCTCTCGCTCCAGTTTCCTCCTGCATTCCAAAGACATGTAAGCCAGGTGTATTAGGCACTAAACTGCCTGTAGGTATGAATGTTAATGTGTCTATCTGGGCTGGAAGTTGAATGGCGACTTGCTCTCTGCACACCGTGTGCTGGGATAAATTTCCTGCAGCCATTGAAATGATTAAATGTGTGCTTATGTGTAATGAATGGTTCCAGGGTGTCAAATACACATGAAGCCACTGTTTTTGTGAAGTTTTCCCGACTCAAGTGCCCAACAAGAGTGGCAACACTAAAACCCTCTTCCTCAACCTCAAATATAAGAGGTAGCCAAGTATAAAGAGGGAACAAATTACTGAATATTTTATGATCACTTGTGAGTTAGTTGCCAAAGCACTCATCTAACCTGCTTATTTTCACATCACTACGCTTCAATGGTGGTGACGGTTTTATCTTCATAAACTACATTCAAGCTTCAGATTTATTTGGACTTTCCTTCAATGCATATCAATTTTGGGTTTATATACTTTCCTCATCATTATTATAAAAGACATCACTACAGGAATAATTTATTAAGAATCATTATGGATCCAAACCACCCGGGTATCATCCTTTTTCCCCTGCTGTAATATAGTTCTATAAAGAACTATATAAGAAATAAAGAACATTTTTAATATTAATATAAAATTAATAATATTCTATAGCCATCTCATGACAATGACGTCTATATCATGCACATATTGCTAATTGTTATTGATAATTGTTACTTATTTGAGCTGCTGTTGCACAAACTGAATGATCTGATGGGATTACATTTCACCATGATCATATTCTGATCAGGCGACATGGTGGTGCAGGGGTTAGCGCTGTTTCCTCACAGCATGAAGGTCGCAGGTTCAAGACCTCCTTGGTCCTGGGTCTGGGACCTTTCTGTGTGGAGTTTGCATGTTCTCCCTGTGTCTGCGTGGGTTTTCACCGGGAACTCCAGCTTCCTCCCACAGTCCAAAAACATGCTCAGGTTAATTGGTGACTCTAAATTGCCCGTAGGTGTGAGTGTGTGAGTGAATGGTGTGTGTGCCCCACGATTGGCTGGCAACCATCTGGGGTGTATCCCTGCCTCTCGCCGTAACGCGCTGGGATTGGCTCCAGCAGACCATGTGACCCTAATGAGGAATAAGCAGGTATAGAAGATGACTGACTGATGACATATTCTGATCACATATATGGACAATTTTGCTAAGTGATTACAACAACTATAATAACAGGAACCTTAACGTTAACCACAGTGTTGTCACTTCATAATTATCTTTCAGGAGTGATTAGTAACAAATTATGTTGTCCAGCTGATTATTGCCAATTGGAGTGAAAACACTGTTGTGAATCATCCCACATGTGTTAAAACAACGTTTTACGTCTTCATTTAATTTGAAGAATGTAAAAATCAGGCCACTCTTTGATCCCGGATCAGATTTCACTTAGTAGGAACAGAGAAGGCCTGTGATGACCTGAACTTTGTCATCGACACGCTGAGTTGTTATGTTTTATGAGGAATATGGTAACAATTTAACTCTTGAAGCTGATTTCATCTACATTCTCCTTTATTCTTCACATCTGGACTCAAACGAGCAGACACTGTTGATTTATGCAGAATTGTTGGTCAGTCGTGCTGATATTTGTCCGTTTGCTCTGCGCTGAGGATCCTGGGATTGCTGTGTGTCTGTCCAGTGTAAGGATGTGGTTATCTGGGAGCTGGCAAACACAGTGGCGGTCTCCACAGGCCTGAGACTCTAATTCAAGAACCACATACAAACAGACATTATCTTACAGCTTCATCTCACGCATTGATCACCGTGGACATGTCACACACTCATGCACAAACACAAACACACACACGCACACACACACAGATCCACTTTTCATCCCACTCAATGGAGAGTGGCCTAGATTAGGCAGCAACAAAGGAGTGGGCTTCACCTCAGGGATAAGGGGGGGCCAGTCCACCCTTGTAGACCTCTGCACTGTTTATTTGCACTGGAAACCCAGACGCTGTGAAACTCCCACTTTGAGGCACTACACAAATATTGGAGCTATTTGCAGAGGTGGTTTTAATTCTTTACAGAGCAATGATTGGCTCTTTTCACTCCCATCTCTGCAAGAGCTTGGCCGATGTATTCCTCCGGCCTCTTATGCTTCCCCCACACCGAGTCACACTTGCCCCAAAATAAATATAACTGATGTATATTTTCAATGGCGTTAGTGGCCACTAAAGACTCAAATCCCATTTATTCTGCTTATGGTATCACATTCTCTGCTCAAACAAATCCTCGGTACCAAAACCACAGCTTCTATAGCGGATCAGCGCCGGGTCCCAGCCTCTGCTGTCGACACCGATCTTGATACTTCCTGAGAGGAGCGAGCATGTTCGCTCGCCATTTAGAGGCCTGCGGTGTGAAAACAAGGAGGGGTTGTGCACAGCAATAAAGCTGCTTTTGAGATATTCGGCATGGTATGTGAGGCGGGTATAAATGAAGAGCGGTTGCATACAGCGGAACATTGATTAGTGCTTTTCTTTTCGTGTAAGTGCTCTCACCTTTGTGAAGTTGTTTGAGTATCAGCATCCATCAGATGAATGACTTCATCCATTCAGCCATCCCGTCACTTCCCTCGGAGGAGTGCAAAATGGGGCCGATTTCCACCATGGTGTGGTTGGTGGGACGGTCACAGCAGTATTGTGAAGCACTCACTGACTCAGGATTATTGACGTTCTTTCACAGGCTGGTTCAGGCCATGAAAGGAGACATTCCTCACCACAATGGAACCAGTGTATGTCGCAGGGGCTGCAGACATGAATAGGGCCCCTAAAAGTGTATCACTGTGACTTGTCAGCCTGTAATCAATGCAAACAAGATGAAAGGGCTTTATCAAAAGAGACAAACACAGACATGAGCAGTGTCTATGCATTTGTTTGTCCTGTTGGTTGGTGTGTGTATGCTGTACATGTTTGTGCTTTTATACACACACCCAGTAGCTGAGCACATGTCTTTTCTCTAGCACAATATTGTAGCATGGTCAAAACCACTGGGCTGCTTAACGAGTATGATATACTAGCAAAAAAAAAACATTCTCCAAATAGTATTTTATTCATTAAGACTGCGTTACAGAGAGTGGAGGATACTGAGGAATTTTATTTGGTTTAAAATCCAAACTGGTGATTCGCTGTAATCCCACCTTGAAGCAGGCCTCATCCTAAAAAACAACACAGCTGTCTATCAGAGCCATTCGTTAAAGGTACTAAAAATAAGCAAGAGTGAAGAAGTGAGAAAAGACAGGACGTTCCTCAAAGTGTCTCGACAAATTCTTCTTTTGTTCCTGTGTTTTAAGAAGCTTTGGGATGTTAACACTGGGAGCTGCAAGACGTCCTTATTCCAACTTCTTCAACGCAGGAAAACACTATTCTCATATGGAATATGGGCCCAACATGCAGACAAACTGGGACCATTGAACAAAATAGCTTGGTTTTAGCTTTTTATACAGAATTTGAGTTGTTAATTTTGTAGTTTAATTTAAAATCAGGTTAGTTAGTTAACTAATAATGGTCTAATAACCAAAAATAACTGTCCAATATTTACCTAATAACTGTCAAATACTAATAAGGAACTGTCCAATAATGTCTAATTACTATATAACTTATAGTCTAATAACTGTCTAATAACTATAAAATTAGTATAATTACCTAATTATGAATTAATTATTACTTTAATAAATATTTAATAACTGCCTAACATCTAAAATATGCTAATTACTATGTGCTAACTGTCAAATAATTGTCTGATTACTGTCTAATAACTATGTAATAACTGTCCAACAACTATGTCCAATCGACTAATGATAACGTGGCTAAAACTCTTGTTAACAACTATCATTAACAGTGACTATTAGGGGCCAGTACTACTTCTATGTCCTTATTGAGTTGGAATCTCCTATTAAGTGGTTATGCAGTTTGAGTGTTTTGTTGTACATGCAACATCAGTTTGAAATGAGTTCACAGTCCCTAAACAGATGATTGAGTCTTCATTTTCAGAGTTCTCCACTGAGCATTAATGAATCGAGAATGGCTCTGCCTGTGGTAATTAATAAGCTCATTTAGTCAGTACTCATTGTGATTGGGTCTACAGGCTAGCCCAGTGCGAGGCTTTTTAGTGGGTTGGTGTTATTTTTTGTGATTATGGTCCAAGTGGCTGCTGTAAAAAGCAGGTCAACAAATTGACCTTATCCTGTCCTTCAGCTGGAGAGTGAAAGTGAACCTAGTGATGATGGTGAGCTCCACTTTGCCTCTACCGAGTGAATGATAACATACGCAGGGAGGTGCTAAGTACCCCTTCCCCTATTGTGACTGCTACCAGGGAATAAAAAGATCCTGTCTGGCTTAGCTGGAGAAGAAAAAAGTACTAGATACCAGAATAAATACACGGAACACATGTCTGTTCATTTGAAAGTACGTCACAAATTGATTCACTGCACATTATGAGTCAGTTGATTTGTGAAAGATATATATTCATTATTTTGTTGACAACGTTTCAAGAGTTTTAGATCTTTACTCATTGCAGTGACTCATTAAATCAAACAAAGGAAAATATTTTAAAAAGCAAACAAATGTGAACCTTTTGCAAAGGCTGAATCTCGGCAAAATGGAAACCGCTCAACTGCTGCCGTCTTGTTACAACATCAAATTTCTATTAGAAAAAAAGGATCTACTAAGTATGTGAGAGCAGCCTGACATCTTGGTGACATTTCAAAGGTCTCTTCCATGTAATGATCTTTTTTTCATCAGTCACTCGGCAGGCTACCAGAGAACTGAGTTCATTATGAAGCAGAGAGAAATATGGTTTCCAAGGGAACAAGCCCCTACATGCAGCCCCTTAGGACTGTAGGCAAGATGAGGTGGTTGCACTCATGTATACTTCAGATATGTGTAGCATTTATGCTAAGACTATGCAATATGTGCATGGCCTTGTGTGTGTTGTTGTGCCTGTGGACTCACTCAGCCTTGCGAGATAAATGGAATGAGGTAAATCACCTGGGAGATTGCAGCCAGGCCATCGATTTCATGGGTCATCAGATAACACCGGGGCTTGCTGAGCACATGCCCTTCAGCTACTAGGCGAAGGCTATCATTTAGTCAGATCAATAGCTCTAATTACCCTGCTCCACCCATTGCAATGAATTCAGTGCCTAGCATATTGTCTGAAAAAAACTGGAATGACTGGAATGGGTAGAATTATTGACATAATCGCACCAAAGTTACAGTATTGTTGAAATTTGATTATTTCTGGACATGTGGCGCCTGATGATTATTAAATCTAATCAATCCTTAATACACTTTAGATCCATTAGCTCCAAAATGCATAGTTAAATGACTGAAATGTACAATAAAGTAGGTTTTAATCTTAATAAATCAACAAAAAAGCTTAGTAACAATGACATAATAGTCAGTAAATGTGTTTGTTGTGCTATTAGAACAATTAAAAAAATAAGGCTTTTATTAATTTTCCTACACATCTACTGTATAAACTGTGAACATGTTTATTTAAAGGTTCTTATAAATATCTTAGAATCTGACAATAACTGTTTATAATTTAGGGCTGTACCTAATGATCATATTTATATTAGTCTATTGAATATTATTATTTATTTTAACTTTTTTGTATTGCTTGATTAATATAACCACAAAAATGAATTTAAAAAAAGTGCCATTCACATTTTATTCAATCATCTTAGAGACAAAGTAGACACTGAAAGGCATTATTCTTGTCTTAACAGGTAATCTGTCATTTAAAGTGACATATCAAGTCTCAACATAGTCTAAGTAATCCAACAGCAAAAAGTAAAATACCTTAAATAATGTAAAATTCAAGTCACTTTTAGGAGTAACCTCAAATCTAGCAACAGTCCAACAAAATCTTAGTGACTTAAGCCTTTTTTACACAGACATCCCACCATATTGATGCAAAGAGGACTCCCTATTATGTGAGAAAAAACAGTGAGACACAATGTGTAGCAACACTGAAAAATACTCAACAATCTGTTTGTTGCTGCAGTTTCATGGACTGAAGATACTGACAAGTGTGTGTGTCTGCGTGTGTAACATTACTAGCGATGTATGCCAGCTGTGTGTATATGGAAAAAAAGTAAACAGTGAAGGATAAATTGGAGAGAAGCGGGTCGCACACGCATAGCATGTCATTAGTGCTGTCTTGCTCCTGCTACCGTCTTGAGAAATCGCCCCAGGATGCATCCACTTCAAGTGCTCAAGCATGGCGGTAGCACTGCTGTGATAAGCCATTTCTAATTTGCAGAGCTTGCAGAGCACCATGTTGTTTGGTCTCTGTTTAAAATACTCCCACACTTTAGATGATTGTGGGCAAAGGGGTCTTTTGCTCCAGTTTGCTCCTTGGTTTATTCCATGGTCTGACTAGGCGCAACCATCTTACATCCCTCCTGTGATGCGTTGACCCACATTACGTAAATTGACGTATTTATAAAACTGACTATGCAGATTACCTCGATGTGTTGCCCCGGCCCTATTATAATGTTATATTAGTCTTATTAACACATAATAATGTTAATAAGATAATTGAACTCCTCCACTTGAGGCAGTCACTACCCCGAGCTGTGGGTAGTGACCAAATGCTGTGTCTGAGGTCTCCCTTGGCGATAGGGTGAGATGCTTGGTCATCCAGGAATAGTTCAGAATAGAACCTCTTTATCAAGAAGAGCCAGATTAGGTGGCTCTGGCATTTGGTGAGAATGCCTCTCGCTTCCCAGGGAGGTCCCTGCCTTCCTCAGGCATTTCCCTTTGGGAGGAGACCCTAGGGAAGACCCAAGACACGTTAGAGAGACTATGTCTCTCGCCTGGCCTTGGAACACCTCAGGGTTCCCCTGGAAGAGGTGAAGAAAGTGGGAAGTTAATATCTCTAAAAATACTATATTTGAACTATGCCATCAGCATTGGTCCTGAGATATTTGGCATCAATCAACCAAAGGCCAAGAACACTTGCACTGGAAAAACACACCCTTGCAGAGTTCTGGAACATCCTGAGGAAGACCCCGGAGGACACACTGACTGGCATAGGTGAAGGGGAAGGGAGAGGACTGCCTTTATACCAAATCTATTCGGATTTACTATAATCCAAATAAAAGGCATCATCAGCTGCTACAGTGGAATTCAAACAGCACTTCAGTGACATGAACAATACACACCAAAACACCCCAGAGTCTAACCCTTGGAGAAGTTAGGGAGACAGTTAGAGCAATATCAATGAAGGCCCAGGGTTAGAAGAGTGCCATACAAAGTGAACAAGAAAACATTGCAAGAGACTCCTGGAGAGGCTGTAGCAAACCATCAAGGTAGTATAGCGGAGGGGGAAGGTAGCCAAGCAGTGGAGGCACACAGATGGTGTGATATCATATTATCTCCATGCTCAATGTGGAAGGCAAGATCTTTTTCAAGATACTTTCTAATCGACTGACTGAGTACCTCCTGAGGAATTTGAATGAAGCTCCTGCATGCTTGGCTGGGCCTAAGTAGAGCCTAAGCAGCAAGCAAAGCCAGTGTTACTTTACCGAGACTTCTGACACCAGAGTCTCCTCTGATCGCATCATGGTAAGAACTGGAAGGAAGTGGCAAAGAGGCAGGCACAGGAAGCAGTCAAACAGGCAGAAGCGAGGCTGAGACATGATGTCTTGGTAGGCTCTGTGGCAGTCAGGCAAGGTGGTCTTGGGAGCCCAAGACCTTGGTATGACAAAGCACAGGAGAGATCTGCTGGTCCAGGAAGTGATCCATGCAGAGGTATGAGTAACACTGCAGTAAGACAGTGGACATGTGCCATCAAGGTGCTTGAATAAGAGGAGGACAGAACAAGCAAGACTGAAGTTTCTAATCCAATCAGTGAACAATGTCCAACTTGCATTGCTGGAATCTAGAATGTGAACCTTGGCTGGCAGCTCAGATTTCTGGAGCATATTGCAAAGATATCAATGAGGCCTGATTTGATCTCAACATCAGACTCCACAAGACAGGTAATGCTGTTCCCTGGGAAGACCAGTTGGAAGAGGCCCACAAGTAAAAGACTCTTCAGGTAAAAGGCACTTGAAGAGAGAGTGGATGCAGGTCTTCTGCAGGGATTTGCTAAGGAAATCTTTGCACTTGGTACTTGTGCTTCTTGGCATCAGACATTGGCAAAGGGTAAAAGCCACCAGAAACATCAGTGAGGTTGTACAAAAAGCTTCAAGGTAGCTGTGAATGAGGAGAGGGGATCATGATGTAGCACACAAACTGGGGCTGATCAACCCTTGTTAGGTCACCCAGGTGAGGGTGTCTGATGATCTGAGACCCGAAAAACCCTATGACCATGTTAGCCCAGCTTAGAGAATAGAGAAAGATTCTAACAATATAAACATCATTCTGATTGGCTCTGTTGTTGTTTTCTGACAGGCAGTCTTTAGAGGAAAACCAGATCTATGAATCACTTGTCCAAACAAATATTAAATTGAAATGTGTGCCTTGTTTCAGGGGTCTGGAACCAAGCTGAGATTCTGTGTCTGTATGTGTTAATGTGAGAAAAAGTACTTCCATGTGATTCCACTCCACCACATATCAGAGAGAAATATTGTACTTTTAAATCCACTATGTTTATCTGACAGCTTTAGTTACTTTTTAGATGCAGATTTGACACAATGGATAATATAACATGCTTTTTAAATACAGAACACTGTTAAAAATTTAACCTTATAGTGTCTTAAACAGCACTATGTCGTTGGGTCATATTTCACATGTCTGAGTTGTTAAGAGCTCCTCCCAATATTTTCCTCAATATATTTTCAAAAGATTTAATATTTCACCAACAAACAAAGATTAGAGTAAAGGTCAAAAAATGTGAAATTTGATTTGTGTATTAGAACCTTTGTTTGTTCTTCTTTCCTCTCTATTAATCATCTCACAAGCCAGATTTATCTGCTGACCTTAGGGAGAGACGCGACCCTCAGGTTGGGAACCACTTGTCTAAACTAGCTAACTGCATAAAGTAGTTGAAACTCTGAAGGAAGAAACCTGAAAAGAAAGAAGCTGAATACTTCAACAATACTCCGCAAAGGGTTACAAGTTAAAACAGAAAAAAACAGTGAGATATAAAAACCTTCCTCAGAAAACTGAGTGGACTGTCGGTTGCAATGTGTTTCTGAGACACAAAAAACAGCTCACACAGCATTAAAGGAGGCATGGAACTATGTGAGGGAGTTTCACCTTCGCTCACAGGTCTAGCTAGATTTCCTCTCAGCACCACTTCTGCTGGATGTGTTATTAACTCAGCACACAGCACACAGACACACACACGGGCAAACAACATCTTGTGTTAGTATCTTCAAGCCGTCCACTTAAAGTAATGCTGTTGTCAGTGTTATGCCCTCCCTCCTTCTGTCCCTCACCTCTAACATGCTGAGTGCTGCCCTCCTGCTATCAGGTTTCTCCACACTCGTAGCTCTGCAGCGGTCCACTTATCACCGGTGCTGGCAAGTTGCCCACTGCCCATCACGTCCCGTCTTTCGGCTCCCGCTTAGATCAAGAGGACGTCTCTGTCACTCATGTGGTGGCGACTCTAATTTGTTCAACAGCCTAGAATTATCATGGGACAGGAGTGTGGATTTGTATGTTCATGCATGCATTCATGACTCTACATTTGGTTTACTAAAGCCAGCCCGCACAAGGTGATATTACCAGTCATCTCTTAAAAGGAGACATCAAATAGTTAAGTTATTCTTGGTTTTGTTATTATCTACAGTCCTGACATTCAATGTCTGTGTGTGTGTGTTTTCGTCAAAGGTCTATCACACTGTGCTGCCCCCATGCTGGCAGGCCATTGCAATGCAGGCACATTTCCAAACACATCCAAACATGCCCAGCAGCTGGCCTCAGGGCCAGTGTAGCTGTTTAGCCCATAATAGTGACTGATTAGAATACCAGTGGTGAGAACTGAACCCAAAGAAGTTGTTGACAAGGGTTATTAAGCAAAGTGGGGGAGTCCAGCCGTGGGGATTTGATGATGCCACCAGGGAAACATGTGCTGGCCCACACAGAGGTTTTCTTTAACACCATAGCATCTAAACAGCTGATCCAGGGCCTGGGGGTGGGGTTAGACTGTTTCAGCCATCAGCCTTACAAGAGGAAACTTAGAACTAAATATTTAAGCTCCTTAGATGTCTTTTGGATATCCGATATTATTCTCACCACAACCACCTAAATGCAATATTTGATGTTGCTGTTATAATTTAATTATCTTTCATATTTTACTACATGAATGAGGTTACAATTAAACCAATATTTAATATTTATTTCTCTTTATGTGCTCTGTCACTGCATGTCCAATTCCTCAGTGAAGCTGTCAAACTTCCACTGTCCTTATTGGTATAACATCAGGAAATGAAGGTTGCAGTGATTGTAATCTCAGACTAAATTGATGCAGTCCTAATTGTAAGGAAACATTTAGTGAACATATGAACATTTCATTAGTTTGTTTTCCCTAAAACACAGACCAGTGACAACTAATAGATAATTAAAGGCTCTAAAAGACCACATTTCCCATGAGCCTTCTTGCTCACTGTTGTAAGATTTAGCTACCAGTGTCAAGCATTTTAAAAATGGAATGACGAAGTAATTACATCTTCATCTCTGTCCTTGTCTGTCACTTGCTGTTCACACTGTCTCTTGTCAGTGGTGCAGCAAACCATTTTCTCATTCCAAGAAAGTTCTAGATGATCAGGCCACAAAATAATAATCTAAAAATGACTTAAGTAGAAGAAACAACATTTGTCGAAAATGTAAACATCAAGAAGTGTAGGTAATGTAGAAATGTAACCTGTTTCATAACCAAAATCTCCTTGCGGCCACATTAATGTTTTTATAGCTATAGTTACAGAGGGATCTCAGAAACAATGTGTTAACTTTTTAAATATTTAACTTTCCAATCTTTCCATAGTCTTAACCAAAATTTCTGAACACATATGGGATCAGGATGCTTCCCCTGGTTTCCGATGTAAAAGATTTTGCTTTGTAAAAGAATAGAACACTAAACAGTGAACTTAAACCATGCAGCAAATAGATTTCCTTAATAAAATCTATTAGACAAAACTATTTAGTAGCACATAAACAATGTCTAGGGGACAGACACCTTTTGTTTCTTTTATCATTTGTGTATTTTTGTTCTTCTAAAGTTTCAAACTAATGTATTCCGCAGAGCAGAAACACCATTAAAATGATCCTGAAACGTGAAAAACAGTAAAGTATTAATGAGGTTTTGGTCTATGGGGAAATTTAATTTAATTCATGTTTTCATTCACAGAGAGCTATTAGCACTGTCCAACATTCCCCTAGAGATCCAACCTCCGTGTTTGATTGTGTTTCACCGCTCTACAAAGTGCCACCTCAGTGTAATGAGTTGTTCATAATTTGTCACCACTCTGCCTCTTTCAACAAAATAACCCTTTGTTCTGCTTTGCTGTCCACCTCACTGCACTCTCCCAGGACAGCTTTTAGGGACATCTACTTCAGAGAGGAAGGGCTGCATGATGTGTGGAAAAGAAATATGGAAGACGACATCTCTCTTTACTTACATTATTCATGCAGAAAAATACATTTAGTTCCAGTCTTTTCAAAGCTAATAGTATGTTAATAAAGACAAGGGCTTGTGCCAAATATAGTGCACTTTATAAAAGGAAGAATATGCACCTACAAACATTACAAAGAGTACTTTTAATGCATCAGGCTCAGTTCTATTACTTGTATGTATTAGTTTGATGGTTATGGCTAATGCAAAGCTCTTAATGGTCAAGAACCATCATATCTTAAAGAGCATCTAACACCCTATCAAGCAACTAGAACACTATATGACTAGAACACAGTCTTACTAGAGGTTCCTAGATCCTCTTAGTGACTAGTCACTACAAGTAGAATGGGAAGTAAAGCCTTCAACTATCAGGCCCCTCTCCTGTGGAACCATCTTCTGGTTTAGGTGCAGGAGTAAACACCCCCTCTAGTTTAAAGAGCAGGCTTGCTTTAGAAACTAAAGCAGGGGGGGCTTCTATCTCTCTTCTATAAATCTGCTCATATCCTATTACCATATGTTACTAACTTTGCATCTTCACCAGAGTCCTTGTGCTTTCTCATCCCACAGACCGGCCCATCAAACTGCTGTCAGTGGTGCTTCATCTGGAGGAGGGCAGACCTAATATAAATAATGAATGCTTTTTAAGTATGAGGTCATAATAAAACCTACATTAATTGCTTGTTTTGGCCACTTGAGAGCATGTCAAGGTGTAATTGCCTATTATTGACTCATTATAGTGACCACACTCAAACATTTGCATATCGACATGTCCATATTTCCATCCAGCTTTATTACTGCAGGTAGCACTGAGGTGTCTGGAGACAACATGAGTGGTGAGACAAGTGGACAGACAATAACGTTGTGGGCTGATAGTATGCACATCATTTTTGAAGTGAACAATGTCTTTGCATGCTTTTATTATCACCTCATCAGACAAAAAACATGCACATTGGCTTATTTTTGGAATATAAACATTACTATCCACTATGCTGTATACTTCACTTGAATCTAAATGAATATGTAAAAGATGGCTTTCAGTTCAATCAGGAGCACAGAGCTGTCAAGTAGAGAAGATTGTTGCCAGAGGGGCCTTGCCAAAATTACAATTAAGCTGTCACAGACAGAGTCAAGAACACCCTCTTCAAGCCTTTCTCTCATTAATTGGGATTTGGGGAGTACCTGGGTCTCCTTGGTAGCGAGGTTCAAGTGGTTGTTAGAGAATGACAGAGCGACTCCTTGAGTTGCTCCATCTTCGAGGCCTGAGAAGATGAGATTGTTACGAAACGTGAACAACAGCCTCTCAGGGGTCATGATGTGGAGCTTTAGCACCTACAGGAGTATGTACTTTAGTTCATGCTCTTTGTAGCATCACTCACAAATGTGTTTTAGAAACTGACTGAAGTGGCTCTTAAACAGACAGACAGTTCTCTCATTCAAAGAGCCGGAGAACAGCATCTCATCTAGGGTTGGCTGTTTTAAAGTGGCTCTGGCAGCTGATGTCTTTATGAAGACAAAAAAAGACAAGCTATGATATAAGATTTACAAGATGAGTACTGTAGGAGTATAGAGTGTCTTTGAATAATAAGACAAATATGTTCAGATAGACGTTAGCACGACGGGAAAAAAATGCCTCTCATTCATCCAATCCCGTATAAACACATATTCCATTCCATTTAATTTGTAATGGATTCAAAATAAAAAGTTAATAAATAAAATGGTTGCAGTTAATTAACCACAGTCGTCAACAAATACTAAAATGTTTCCACATGATGATGGAACTCCATAAAACGAAATCCATCCAAAACATTTTTTATTCAAAACCACAAATATGAACCCAAAGTGTAGAAATATCAGGAGATCACAAGTCACGAGTTTACATCATCTGGGTTCTATAAATATCTTTTTTTGGTTGCTCAATATCCATTTAAGATAAACCATTTGAAAAAGAATAAAAATCTGCATAATTTAAGTTCAAATGGAATCATAGTCCAGTGATCGGTGGCTGTAAATGAGAGCAGTTCAGCAAAGGCAGTCAACAGTTGAGGGATTATTATCTTGAATCTTGAACATCTGAATACATTGAGTTTTTGTTTTTTTATCTTAAGAGGTTTAAGGCCTGTTTTAAAATAATCTGAAATGGTTGGGCTATACAATATGAAGAAAATATGAAGAAAGTTGTAGCCTGCAGAAATCAGCCTCTAAATTAAAAATGAATCAACACTAATCCATGCATATGTTTGTTTTTGTTTATTAGAGAGTTAATCAGCAACTTTATCAATCATTAATGAGATTTTGGTGGCAACTTGTTCAGCATCTCTCTGATTAGTTTAAACAACCTTGTCATCAGCATATACGTGGATATCTGCATTCTTTCAAATGGATCATTAATGTTTAAACTGAGCAGCCTCAGAATTGAGCATTGTGGCACTCAATTTTATTGATGACAATTCAAATGACTGGCTGAAGACTGAATTTGGACAGAAGTACTGAAAGACTCGCTGCAACAGATGCTTTATGTAACTAAAGCAACAGTGCTCCAACCACCTCTTACTAGTCTAATTTGGTCTTGATTACCAGGAAGAGGCAACACGTAGTGTCAGTAGGATACACATTCCTAAATTCAAACTGCGTTTCAACCTTTTCAATGATTGATAGTTCAAATAGTTTAAGAAATACTGTCCAGTCTATTTTAGATGTGTTCCCAAAGATATTTTTATAGACAGATTAAAGAATTGTGGTCTAGCTGTGAGTAGCCAGCTGAAGGAGTCTGATAGAGCTGAAGACATGTTGTGTTAAGCCAGCACTCAGACACAGAATTGAATCAGCAAAGTAGGAAAAAGCTTTTCTCTCTGATTTCTTCAAACTTAACCCTTTCACTGTCTTCCCATTAACTGTGCATGTTTTGACCTCCCAACTATAAACTTTCACCCGATTTTGTGTTACACCTTTTTAACCAACTTCATTCCAACTCAATACCATGTGTGTGTGTGTGTGTGATCTTCATGATTCAGTGTGACCCACTGTCCCATTACACACCAATGGAAAGAAATCAGATGCTTTAATGTGAAAAACTGTAGTCAATTCAAGTCAATGTGTCAAGTCAATTCATGTTATTTTCATGGCAATTAAATGAAATAAATATATATTTCCGATATAAAACATAACATATACTTAAAAATTAAATATTTGACTGAAGAAACAAGGACAAAAGGATTAAGCATGGATGTCCATTTCTATGCGAGTATTTCTCTGAGAAGAGAAAAGTCTGAGGTCTCCTGATAAAACGAGTTCTTAACACTGACCTTACAACTAAATGAGAGAAATGAGAGAAATTAGTTTAAGATAAGTCTCTTAACTTAAACTTTTGAATCATTATTTGGCATTAGGGATGTTTTATAAAAACATTTTTAGTTACAGCTTTTTAAATGGGATAATTTCATGAGAAGACTCAAGGAAATTATGTTGAGCTCTTTTTCAGTGTAGCCTTACATTTTATAGACTACACGATTAATGGACCAAGTATTCAGCAACTAATAATTAATTGTTGGTATATATATATATATATATTCTAAGTTCATTGACATTCTTAGCTCTGCAGTGTAATTGCCACATATGAGCTGTAGGCCACAGCTATATGTGGGGGCTGGAGCTTGCTGCTTGAGACAAGTATTTATTGTGTCAGAACTGATGTCAGGAGGACCAACATTCCTAGTGGCATACTGTAAAAGTGAAGGTACAGCAGCAGCAATATGCCTACGCTGATCAAACTTACATCTGCCTATGGTGCAAAAATAAAGGCTATCTGTCTCTGGAGGCTCTGCTGTGAAGTGTCAATTCCACAACCTTGCTGGAAATTTTTAAAAGATCCCCCTTTGGCTTTTCCGTTGTTCCTTCACTTGTTTTTGCCACACAGAGATATAACGAAAACCCCCTCCAGGCACAAGACTTCACACAAGCCGTCAGTGCTTGGCAGCTGACACGGGACCTTGTTAAAAACGCCTGTGTCTGTAGGAACTGGTTCTGCTCCACCATCACATTGACGAACAAGGTCGGAAAAAGGAAAACTGATAGGAGGATAGAATGTGTTGAAACATTAACACACAAAAGAGCAATAAAGTCAATCGATAGGAAATGTGATTTAGTGGCTCAACCTGGTGCGGAAGAGGAAGAGGTCAATTCCCATAAGTCTTCACTCACATAACCGTTCAAAAGACAATGATAGTGTGTCATGCGTTAACACGGGCAGGACTCTGCTTGGATCAATACAAGATGCATACTCCAGCAATTCCTGATTGATGAAATATTGATTTCAGTTTCTCCCTGTTGCTAATTTAACCCCATTAAACATCCAGCACTCCAGTTTAATTACAGACTTCAGTATTATAACACCTCGCTCTGCAGAGTGCCGAGGCTGTAAACATCGTCTTGATGTGATCTGGGCCTGACAGACTCAGAGTGATTAAGCAAATCAACATAAATTAATGAAACTAATAAATCACTGCGTGTGATGACAATTTTCTTGCTTGTCTGTGCTAATGAAGATCTCAAATAGACGTTCTCTACAATGTTTTATTTATGTGCTTGTGCCATGAGATTATTATAAAAACTACTCCACTATGATTCTGCCATAAATAAAAAATATAAAAGCAATTATGGTGTAGAAATATATAGATGTTATCCTCTGGCTAATAGGATTATTCTACTGTATATGAAGATCAGTTAAAAGATATCATGCTGTGTTCCCACACACTTTTAATTCTCCTTCTGAATTCTTGCATTTCAATTAAACTTGTGGACCATCCTCAGTGTTAAAAAACTACAAGAACCTTTCAAACCTGGTTCTCAGCCAACACTGACCATCTGTGCGCCACATTTTGAGCAAAGGTTGAAAAAGCCAAGAGTATCGAGATTTTCCTCGCGCGCCTGGAGCAGCCAACACATAAAAGGATTGGATGAAGAAGTGCAGGCACAATCTGGAGACTATTCAGAAGATAGTTCGATTAAAAGCAGCAGCTGACAAGGCGAACAAGCCAAGAGTCTCCTCACTGTCTCAGTTAACCGCAATCCCGTTTTTCAGAACAGCACTGACAAGCTGGGCCTGAACGTAATTGGACAAGCAACTGATTACATTTACAGCTGAGTGACAACGCACCAGGAGAGGAAATGAAGTCATGAAAGTTTACCCTGTGCAATTTTGTAAATCATTACTCTGAAATTGGCCTCTGATCACATTTGCTGGCTCAGTGCTGAGCAGGCCGAGCCAAACATCACATTTGGGAAATATAAACTTAAATCCATAATACAAGGAATTCATATATTATTAGAATATGGGGTTGGATTTTGTCGAATGAATGTGCAATTTATGAGACAAAAAGTTGCAAGCGATGATGAGAAAAGAGTCTCAGAATGACAGAACCGTTCAGGGTTTTCTGCTCCTGAGGGCTGAAGAAGTGCAGGTTGCTAACCTCCTTCCTCAGATGTCCTCACCACCAGTTCTATAATTCGGTTTCCTCTGAGAGCTACGATACTTAGCCCTGCTGCCAAGGCTGAGTGAACAGCCTCCCCCCACTGGACACCTTAATGAGTTATGCACAGGTGTCACCATAGTTCCACAGCCGTCTGGGAGCTTCTACATAGAAAGACAATGCACAGAAGTAGAGCAGAATATCAGCACAAATATTTCACCAAGCAAGCAAATCCTGCTTCAATTCAGTAAACAACTAGAGCTGAGGGAATGCCTCATATGGTCCCACATTCTCTATCTGCTATAGAGGGAAACGATTATATGGTTGATGTAAGGAAATAATTTGTATATGTTCTCTGACCACACATGAAGGCAAATAAAGAGATTAATTGTGTCTCTCCATTCACTACCAATCATATTTTCCATTTCCTCTCTATAGTGTTGCACTTTGTTGTTCACACATTAAGTGTCAGTAATATTGTGCAACAAATAAAACAAGAGAACTTCAGTGAAATTAAACCCTAGGAAATGTCAGATGGAGCCCCCCCCCTCAAGTTCAGAAGTCTGTAAGGTATGAGGGGAGGTGGTTTCCCAAGCTGCAGGACCAGGGCTAAAGACTCATGAACTAGTGTCTCTGTGAGGCTGTAATTTAGAGGTGCTTTGAGCTGATGTTATACAAGTCGACCGTGACCATTAGGTCATGCAAACATTTGCCAAGTAGCACAAAAAAGTACAGCTAAGATTGATGCAAATGGAAATAAATTGATATGTATTTGTTCATAAACTAAAGTAAAGTGAACATTTTGATCTGATCATGGAAAATTCTTCTAGTCATGAATATTTTCAAACTCATATATATTCTCAGATACAAATAAATCTAACTATGGTAATATTAATAGTAATAATAGATATTTCAGTCTGTATGATTTTATGCCATTAGCCTGAAAATAATTCTACAGCCAGTATTGTCACACTGTTGTGTTATAGATTCTCGCCAAATGAAATCGAACTTTAAGGAGCAGCGACATTTTATAGACTGCGTCCATGGACTAACATCAACTGTGGTTGCATGGTAATATTTGTTTTGTCTGCAGAAACTGGATGCTCTCATCACTTTCATGCACAAGTTCATCTTGTGTCCGTATTAAACCCTGTGGAAATCGAAGCTGCACGCTGTTTACCTCCGAAAATCAAATGAGCAGGGACTTCCAATTAAGCCGATATTCATGGATCACATGGATCAGGAGGAAGTTGACTCAGTTTGTTTTGTTATGCCTTGGCGGCCACACTCAGCTCTTCTCTCTACATGCAGAAGACTGCGTGTCACAGCACTTTTTCTTGATGAGTCCAATGTGATCTGTCATTCTCCCTGTCATTCACTCCCTCTCTCCCTCAGGAATGCTTCCATCACTCGTCCAAGTGAGAGAGTGGAGTGACAGTGATGTGATGGGTCTACACAGAATGTCAAGATGGATTGCTACCCTGGGAGATTCACAAACACACACACACACACACACACACACACACACACACACACAATGGATGTGAGACACTCAAATGTACAGACACAGTCACACATGCATGCATTCACCCATATTCACACGCACAATAGCACACATGCGTGACCATACAATCACAGATTCTGCTGCATGCACGTACACACATGGTCTAGTGAACTCTCAGACCTGTCAGCCAAAGGTCGCTCAATTTGACACAGTGTTCCAGTTGGAAACAAGCCCGGGGAGGCAGCATGGCTTCACTGCCCACACTGCAACATGAAACACACACACACAACCCCTCAACCTCTCAAGCACACATGTTGAGGCACACACTTCATTTCTATAGCTGCCCATTTGAAGAGGAGCCATTTTTTAGGTCGTATGAGTAATCACTGATGTTCTGACAATATGAACAGACACATCAGCTCCAAACAGGAGGAACATGACTTGTAATGGACCCTTGTGCAGAAACATATCTCTATACCCTTTATACCAAACACATACACACCAGCAAAGGATGATCAGGGTGAATTCCTGCCAAACAGTGCTTCCTCTCCTCCCTGACACACACACACACATGCACACACACACACACAGAGGCCTAAACCCACAGGACACCATGTCAGGCAAAGATCTGAGAACACATTTTCGACTTGCCTGAGCAATCGAGCAGCCCGCGGGTCCACCCGGGTGTCGGTCTCTGCCCACCCTCGTCTGTCGCCCCTCCTCCTGCATCACCAATCAACAGCAAGTAGCCCATGAGGTCCGTCAGACAGCGATGAATCTATACCTTCTACAGCCCGAAAGACTCAATTCATGTTCTTCATTGTTTATCTGTGAACACAGAGCAGTTGCTTTGTACGACAACCTTATCCAGACGTTGTCAGCTGCCAGCCGGTATCCACTTGATGGATACTTAATCAATGATGTGGTGCATTTTGAAGACGTTGCTGTGTGCGGCTACAGTTCTACACACAGTGAAGTGAATGTAAAGCAAACTGTGGTATAAACAAATCAATCAGCTATAATGCTAAACTAATAATTCTGCCTGGGTCCAGACCTTTGAAACTATTAATGTTAACTGATGCTGTTAAAGGTGTATTATTTACTTATGTGTGTAAACAAAGCAGGAAAAACCTTCTGAAATCTAATTGTTGAATAACTAATTAAGAACCAGAAATTCACATTTTCCATCTACAACTCAAACTCTGAACAAATCTTTATTCTGAACAGTTAAAGGATTAAATGGGAGTGTTGTGTTACTCAGTGTGCAGTTCTACTGTCAAACCAGTATTAAAAAATAATCCCCTCAAATGGTTAAAGTGTTCTACGTTGCAGATTCAGCCTTCAACTACAAAGGGAAAAGTTGCAGTTTAAAATTATAATGATAAATACACAGAAGAGTATTAGAGCCAGGCATAAAAAAGAGGTGAGGGAGACATTTATCTCTGTTTTATTATCAACACTGGCTAATTTTTCAAAAATGAAAACATTAAAGTTCTTTCAGCATCTATAAATGATCAGAGCCACGATAGCTGAATGACTCATATGCCTCAACAATGTGGACTCTGTTTCCAGCACTACGCTCATTGTAGCACAGAGGAGAGCGTATTTCCGTCCTGCTGCTACGAGCCAGGTGGCCTTTGTTTGTGATCTGTAGATGTTCTCAACAGCAATCTTTCCTCTGAAGACCTGTCTGCTCCTCCGTGCCCCACTTAAACCTGGAGTCTGAAAGCCGCAGGGGAGATGAAACGCACACAGACACAGAGGAAGTGGTGGGGGAGGTCACTCTTAGTACAGAGACAGTTTATGGTACAACACATACTGCGTCACAAACGAGGCCGTGTCAAAACACAGACTCAGAATACCTCAGCCACCACCGGCTTTGTGTGCATGTGTCTGTGTGTCGGTGTGATTGTGCATGCAGATGTGCGCATTAGTACCGTGAGAGAACAAGTCAGTAGCTCACAGTTCCTGGTCGTTATTTTTAACCAGAACTGCGGTGGTTGAATGGGGAAGTGTGTCTGCCTGCGTTTGAGACTCGCTTCAGGCTCGGCAATCATGTCTCTCTTTCGCTTTCTCCAGCTACCAGAGAGAGGAAATGCATTATATCTTAAAATAAAATGCATACTCAAAGCTAAGCTGCATGCCACTGTACGCGTTTTTTAAAGTCGAGCCGAACGCTGTGCTCGCTGTGTTTAACAGTGTTTTGTAAGTAGTTGTGTGTGTCTGTGCAGAAAGCGAAATGAGAGGAAGAGAGGAAGTCTGCTAATGAGCAGTGTGTGTGAGCTCGGTGCTGCTGACAGTCGCTAACCCCACCACTCCCAGACACACACATGCACATGTCCTGAGAGACAAGTGTGGAGAAAATAGTCCCAGTGTGAGAATAGTAATTAGACTCCCATCCATTAGCATGAAGGGCTGGGAAGGAGGACAAGCAGCAGGTGTGTGGGTGTATTGCTGAGTTTCTGCCAGTGTGTATATGTGTATGTCTGTGTTTTTCCTTTGTGTGTATGTACATTCATGCGTGAATACGTTGTTTATCGTGCGCAAGTCTCTGTGAGTCATACGAGTAGAGCTGTATGCTAAAAACGCTGCGCAGGAGCGTGATGACCCTGAAGTATGTATGCATCCGTTACGGAAAGCCTGCAACAGGTGTGAACACAACACACAAGAAAGAGAAGCATGTTCAAAGGCATGTTTGTTTGCACATGCAAAGTCAATGAGGCGAAGAGCAAAAGCTCCAACTGCAATGTTTCCTCAACACATCCTGGCTAAGATGACTTCACAGAAATACACCCCGATTCTAAGTGAATGACATGTGCCTTATGTCCAGCATAGCACTGATACTTAATTACATAATTGTACTGTAAAATAGAATGCAACGTGTATGGATATATACAGACTTAAGTAGAGATTATAGGGTTGGATCACTGCAACAATGACACTGAACACAAGAACATGGATCCTGTCCATGTGGTTCCTATTGTAACGTCCATAAATATGAAGAAGTTGCTGCTGCTGTGTCCTACCACTATAACCTTCCCACACCCAGTTATCCATAAAATAAAGTAAATACTATGAGCAGACGTCCTCTTTAGATATTATCAGCTGTAAATATCGTTTGTCTTGTTAATTAAAAGTGTACAAACTACAAAATTAAATTGTTGGCTGATAGCTGCTGAACATGAATCACAAGCTTGTGTCTGTAAGTTCTGCCAAATACAGGAGAGATATGAAAACTGTATATATTTGATATTTTAAAATGTGTTTGTTTTTCAAAATGAGAGATTAGCGAGTCTGCGTGTAACGTTAGCTAACGCTGCATTAGCTCAGCAGCCAAAGGAAAAGCTGTCAACAAGATTAGTTTAGATGATATCTGATATTTTCAGCTACTATAAATTTCATAATATTATCCATAATTCATAACCGTTCATAATATTAAAATAATTCCAAAAGTTTTCATGTATCGGGGCCAGGCAGTGGCTGTGGTTTCTCAAATGGCCACTTGAGGCCAAGTCAATTCCCATAGACCCTCATGTTAAAATACCAAATTTTACAGCAGAAAAATAAACATGTTTACAGCTTGGTACAAAAAAAAAAAACACTTTGGGCTCTTTTCCACATCCATGACAAGGTATGTCAATCTCTGTCTGACCCTCTAGTACTAATACTACAATACTGGGCCCATCTGGCCCGTTCATAGACAAACACTGGAGAAATATAATAATATATAATAATGTATCTCCTGAATCAAATCATCATTTTAAAACACAGAAAAGACGTGATGTGATGATTTGTAAGTTAAAATCGAGGCCAGTGTATGTTATCACAATTAGTGGCAGCATAACGTGCACATTATCCACATTAAGCTGTGCAACAGGCCATAACCACCGGGTGCATCAGTCTATCATTCACAATATGTGATCACAGACCATGTGCTATTACGACGCAACTACTGTAACCTACAATCAGCCTTCCATCATGGTTTATCTCATTGTCCTTCGAAACAGGGCGTCTTTCTGAAAGGGAATCTCGCTGATCCCTGATTAGCCCCTTGGGCCCGACTGATGGAGAATACAGAATGATGCAACGTTTACATGTCACCTGATGGGATTCTTTTCATGCTCCATATAATGAGATCCCATTAGCTTACATTCTCCCACAGGATTTGGAACCAATAATTTAAGAGATTACTGGTTTCTTGATGAGGTCAGTAGGTTTGTAGGTTGGAAGCCTTGCCAGAGGCGATGTTGATTGCCGGCCTTGCTTTGGCGACACCTGTGGGAAAGGCCCACCCAAGTGACTGCATGTGTGTGTGTGTGATATGACAGATATAACCTGAACAGTTTTGAAGCAGTAGGGCAGCTCACATGTGTGAGAAAGACAGAATACGAGTGAAAGGAAAAGTTTGTGAGTGTGTGAGTCTGCTGTATACAAACCACAGCTTTGCTCCATGCTGTAATTTAACCTGCCGCCAAAACCACCGCTGCTTCTGCTGTTGCTGCCTAGTGCTGCGGCGAAGCTTAGCTTCTGTGGCTGTCTCGCTGGCTGAGGCTGGCTAGCACTCATAGACGGGGGTTATGCTAACCCTATGACTGTTTGTTTATCTTGCAGCCAGAACCGACCATTAAAAGTGGGCCCTCAGTCAAAAGCACAAAAACAGACGCTTGTCATGTTCGAGGGCTGTAATTGTAGCTCTCGCGTGATGTTTTTATTTTCCCTCTGACCTCGCTGGATAAACTCAAGAAGCCACTTAACATCGGGCTTGGCTTGCCAGAACCCAGAGAGAGAATTAGGCAACATGCAGTCTAAGGAGACAAAATTTTCTCCTCCCTCCTAATTCATAGCTGTGAGCACTTGCTGCTGTTGCTTTTGTCTCATTTACCCTCATCTTCCAACTCTATAAAAGACTAGGTGCTTGTTGCTCGGTCGCCCATCCGAGCGCTCCTCTTAAATCTGACGGATTATCACTGCCACTTACATCAACTACACTACAAACCCGTTGAATGCTACCACACAAGCTGTAAATGCTTTGTTTACTATGGGAAACAGACGTCTTTAAATTAGCCTCTCGCAGATTACTATGTGCATAAAACAGCCCGGGCCCACAACTGCAGGGCTTTGGACAAAACATAGCTTATACTTCGACATCATCCCAGCAGAAGCCAATGCTGTCTCACTTCCTTGAAATGTTGACAGAATAGAGATCAGAGGTTTCAAACTTCGCTTGTGGTTGTCATCAATTAAACTGGAAACACAGGGTACTCTGGGGACACATTCTCCTCCTCTCTAACTCTCCCTCTTATCCCTCTTTCTTTATCTGAATCTATGTCTGCTTAGTGTCATTATGAAATGTGCAATTATAGTCACACAAAAGCAACAGCCTTTTGTGCCATTTCTGCTATCGGTTATAGCAGTGAGAGAATGAAAGGAGGGCAGAAAAACACCAGAGTGAAAAGAAAGACAAAGCAATTCAAGAAAAGAAAGAATGTGAGGTAGGAAACTGGCTTGGTTACAATTTTCTATGTGACAGGACTATTTGACAACCTTGAGCCATACCAGAGGCATCTCATCTGGTGAGGCAGAGGAATTTAGTGAGATTAAAGGTTAAGACAGGTTAATTACTTCAATAAGACATCCAGACATGTACAGTGTTGTTGTTACATCAACCTACAATCTAGCACTGACAATGATTAATTTGAAACTGAGGTTCAGAGGGATCAAGGATACTGGAAGTACATGTTTCTCAAATGTAACTTGTTGACAGCTAAATAGCATTGTGCAACATCAAGTAACTCCAAAATTACAGAATCAAGCATGAAGCAGAGTCATGAGGGTGAGGTGTAACAGGACACAAAATCCATGGTTTACCACCTTGGTTTTAAAGTCTTGTTTCTTTAAATAGAAGAAACAGAAAATACAGTTTTGGCATTTATTTAAAGGTCCTATACCATGCACTTTTCATAGTTTTATTTGAAGATGTCAAATCCATGATATATTTGTGGTACCAAGTCTAATGTCATTATAGTTTTACATCTCGCATCTGTCTGAAAAGAACAGGTTGTTTACTGTCTGTCTCATTAATATTCACAAATCTCTCACTGTTTGGCTGATTTGAATGGCTGTGAATGTGGGGTGGACAGAGCAGTTTCCCAAGATGGGAAACGGGGAAAGAGGGACTGAGTGTTTGATGAGATGGTATATATGTAACACCTCGACCTTCTCTGTAGTCACCGACGGAATAAATATAGACATTTACATGATATGGAGACTATAGAAGCCATGTGAACTGGAAGTTTGAGCATGTTTTGTGACTTATTTCCCAGTGAAACCAATTAGTTGAGTTCTTTTACAAGAGGGATTTAAATCAAATCTTCACATTTGACTGGTCCTCAAGAAATAGGTTTAACATTCAGCCTGATATAGTCTAATTAAATATACTCTAATGTTAATTTTGACATATATTTGCCGTATAATAAGAGATAAATGAACAATTAACACTGAAGGTTAAAACTGGGAAAAGGGTTTTTTTCATTTCATGGGCCTTTAATTACCTGGAGACATGTTTGAACATGGCTAGCACGAACAAATAATAAAGAAACTGAAATATGTCACAAGTGCAGTCATGCAAGCAGCTGTATGAAGCTGTACTGAAGCACAGTGCTACTTTGTGCTAAATGCAAATGTAAGCAGGGAGAAAGCACAATTCTCATTGGAGAAGAAAATAATCAGCGTTGTAATCAGAGGCTGAAAACCTTTTGCACGTATAACGCTAAAAACAACATGTCAAAGGATAATTTCAGCACCAATGTTTACCGGAGAGTAAAAGACATATGTGACAAAATGTTTCCTGCACACATAGGCAAACAGATCCCACAGTTTTCCTGTGCTTCCCACCGATGCCTCACATTTTATTGCCTGCAATGTCTGACAGACTCTGTTTTTCTGTTTGGTAACGTTAGCTTATAAAAACTTCACTCTGGGTTCTTCAGCCTGTTTGTAGCTCACTTCACCACACGGCGGTTGTTAGACATGTTTTTTGTTTGTTAGCAGACAGAAATGATGAGGAGGCACTTTCATATAAAGCAAAGTCAATGGAGCATCATGTATTATTGTTTTCCTCTTCGGTGTGGGCTGTTAATTAGTCTGTTTCTATGCTAACATGCTCAGAGTGGCCACAACACTGACAATGTTCACCATCTTGACAGGTTAGCATGCAAACATGCACAACATACCATATCACAATATGCAGCTGTCACTGAGGATGCTACTTTTGCAGGTATATGGTTCATTTTGAAAATTTAAACATTTGCCCTGATGATGTTGCTCGATAAAAGTTCAGAGGATTGTCAAAGTTCGTAGGATTCCATGAGCGTTTGCATCCATCCAATAATGATTTGAGATATTTTAGTCTGGACCAAAGTGATGAACTAACCTGCCAACTGAGAAACAGATCTAAACGATGACAGCTTCCCAAAACCCATGCTGCAAGTGTGGCTACAAAAAAGTAGAATGTAATGTTCGATAAGTGCAGCAACATATCTATGAACAACTTAGACTATTTAACTATTAAAGCCAGCTGTGCTGTTTAGGGTTTTTGACAACAGAGTCAATTGTCTTAATTTCACTGTTCTAGGATGAAAATTTAAAAAAGCACATTTGATTTCATTTCAGACTCTTACAGCATAAGTCTTTCATTCAGTCATGCTGCTTGCTGACAGGCAGGACAGAAAGACAGACAGATGGAAAGACAGAAAGACGGATGGACAGGCAGACAGGGAGTGGTGCCCCTGCAATGCCACAGTGGCATAAACGATGAGCTGTCAAAGCCTACGGGTAAATTGCTGTGGAGTAAATATATGCTCCAGCATGGTGTAGGCCTCGCCAGGTCATTGTGGTGGGTGTATTGTGTGTGTGGAGGAAGCCACTGTGGTACATGAGTCTGTGTGAGTGTTTATATATTTGTAAAGATGTGTGGCGTGCCAGTGGAAAGTGAGAGGAATCCACATCTGTTAATAGTCTGAGCACTTTGAAACAGTCTCAGAGTGTTTGTTGTTCTGGAAGTGACGGGTAAACACAGGATTCTTAAAGTTCCCTTCATGGACTTTTGGTTTTCTCAGTGTCTTGTCTGTGGTGAGCTCCACTCATCAGCGAGCCAGCAGACCAGAAGAACAGAGCAGGAAAGGCCGCCTTTGCCCTTTTGCGGCACCAAATAAGTGACGGTCCTTCTTGGTGTCCCACACTAACCACATCTAGAGGAGTCTTCCTCAAACCTCCACCCTCCGCTCTGCCGGGTTAAATCTCCTGACCATCCCACCCAGTGACTGAACACTGAGGCCTGGGTAGCTGGCGCAGGCGAGGCGGTTGTCTGAATGAGACCGCAGGCCGTCTTGGCTGACTGGTCCAGCCTCCTCGGTAGACCTTCACTAAGGCTTCATTACAGACTTGAGAGCCAAGGGCCGGACCACACTGTGTGCATGTGTATGTATCGTTTGAGGCCATATATGTGTTTGTGTATGCGTGAGGGTGTATTTGTATTGGAGTGTATATTTGTGTTTGTTCGTGTGTGTCTTAATTTCTCTCCATGTGCATGTGTGCCTTCACATTATGTGTTTAATGTGAACATGTGTGTGTGTATGGTTTGTGCACACCCCCACACTTAAAGGCAAATTAAAAAAAAAAGAAAAAGAAAGTCCCGAGATTGTCCCCACAACTAAGAGACTTTACCCTCGTTCAGACAGACCCTAGGGTTCAGAAATAGCGGTTATCTTTAAATAGCCGCCACCAGGAGGTCGTCTCGTGTCTTTCATGGACCAGAAAAAGACTTGACTCTCTTCAGGCTTCAATGAGTGGCAGTTTTGGGTTATGCTACAGTTCAAGCAACATTTATGATGCATCACCCGATTTCTTCCCTCTATATAAAATAAGCACAAACAGACGACCTCAGAGCTTAACCATGAGGCTCGTTGGGCCAATCAATGACTTAGAGGGCACACATTCAAGGTACTGATGTAACCGAACAGCTATATGGGCCTGATGGTGAAACATTACACTATTATTGCAAAACACATAAAAATGCATGTTTATCTGTCTATTTATAAAGCAAGGAGTGTCTGTGGCTCACGTATCTGTCTGACTGTTTGGCAGATCAACCTCAGCTTTGCTCATGGCACGATGGTGTGCATCCTTTTTTTGTGGAATTTTTTAATACATATTAAAAACATCATTATTATCATTACAAGTTGGTCTCAACATAATTTAGAAACTGATATATAAATTGAGATCTGCTCCGTCAACATAAATTGTAGCCTGGCTTACTACATGTGGATCAGATTTGATGCAATTTGTCTAGTAACAAAAAATAAAAAACATGTTTCGGCCTATAACCTTTGAACCATAAGGCTCAGAATCAAAATCTATCAAATTCTGTGAGTCATTGCATCTATATACAATTGCACCATTTTTAATTTTGTCCAACTCTGTTATTTCATCACTACATTTGTACCGACTACGTACCGACTACATACTTTTGATATTTACCATACCTGCCCATTAAAAACAATGTTTTATATCCTGTACACTTTATGCTATCGCATCCACATTGGTGAAGGTGTAGGTATGACGTCTGAGTGGACAAATTTGGTGCTGTAGCACCACCATGTAACTATAAAGGAAGGCATCTCTGTCTTCTCTATGACAGCACTTTGCATACCTCAAGAACCGTTTATCAGATTGACTTCGGACTTGGCGGGTGTATTGCTGAGGACCCAAAGGATTGCAGTGTCGAGTGTAAAGCTGATCGGTTGAGCGATTCTCAAGGAAGAGTGTTTCAAACGGGCACGCCCCTGACAAGGCTGCAGGCAGCACTTTAGGTGACAAGCAATAGGCCCCTTCCAAACAGGCACTGCACTAGTACATGAGAAAGGCAAGAAAACAGGAGACAGTGCAATGACTTGTTGAGAATGACCTCCACATGTGGGGTGAGCGTGTCTGTGTATGTGTGTGTGCAGTCTGATGTCGCACGGTCCTGTCAGTCAGAGTAAGTGACTTGGCTGTGGGGCTCTGGTGGGTCAAAGAAGTCACAGAAGCCTGTCGGAGCAGATCTCCCACACACAAACTGTATCTTACTTCCCTTCTTCCTTCTTTTCTCTGTCTGCAACTGCACTTCATTTCAATCTATAGATTCCCAGTAGTCTTCTTTCTTTAGCTCTTTCCTTTTTAGTCCTCTCAAACCTCCCCCCTCTTTCTCTTTTTCCTCTATATGCTCATTTGCCCCATTGAGTCATTGCATTCAGCCTGCTCCATCACTTTCATCCTCATACCTGGATCACTTTATCTACTCTCCGTCTCCTATCCCTCTGCCTGCCCTCACTTTAGTCTCTCAGGGGTGTAGTAATGGAATGATGGGTGGGTGGGCGGCCATCGGGAGTTCTGCCATGCAGCAAAGGCCTCTCTCACCTCCCACCACCTCCTGCAGCCATCCATCTCCATAAGCACACACTGACTGTGAAGCCACAGCCTGCGTTCGACCCTTCAGACCTACACACACATGCTTCCACTGAATGCAGATACGAAATGCACTCTCTTTACACTTGGTAATTTTCAGCTTGGTCAAATAACAAGTTCTCACAATCTCTTAATTCACATTTTCAAATAAACCAATTAGAACACAAACTGACTCAGAAAACACTGTCCAGCATCCTTTAGTGAAACACTTGTTCTCACAGGTAGGAAAATATTATATGAAAAGTATGTTTTAATAATATATCATTCAATGAAAATAACAATTGTTGTGTTTTAACCATACAATAGCTTTAGAAATGACCTCCTGTAGATTCTCCTACAACCTTGGGTACTCAGTCGGTTGCAATCTGCAACCTCGCCACTAGATGCTGCCAGAAACTACACACTGTACCTTTAAAACATATCCATGGTACACAAAATCCCAAATGATGGGGGTGAAATGAATAGGACGTTTGTCTAATTTTATGGATGGATGGATGATGACTATGCTTACATTTACTTTCTTCTGTTTACATCTTAGGCCATAATTCACAACAGATTCATCGCACATTCCAACAGCCTCAGACTGATATCATACAGTTAGTAAGAATTTATTCTATGCATGTCACACAATACAATATCATAAACCTACAGCATCATTGTTTTTGTTCTAAGTTGCTTTAACATTATGAAAATATAAAGTAAGTATAAAGCACACAGACTTACGAAATCTGTTGGTACAATTAACAGATAAACCAATGTAAACACTTCTTGTTCTTGTTTCATCTCCTGTAATTTATCTGCTTCATCTAACCAGACATCCAAAGCTGTGCTTGGATGATTTCTCTCTCTCCATCTCCCAAAGTCTCTTTCTTTGGAAAACCCGGAAGCAATTTGTCCCTGCAAATCCCCTCTAACAGTGGCCTGAAATCGATGTCTAAAAGGCAAAGGCCTCTCGCCTCAGAGAGCCTGTATCAGAGCTCCTCCACCAAGGCTTTAAATCACTAAATTATTGGTTTTATGAGTGTGACCCATGTGAAAATAATTGCTAATGTTCCTAGAGTAACCAGTGGAAAGGTGGGTAATGGGGCAATTTATAAATTCTGATTGTAATACATGGAAAGCATCCAAGCCATCTCCTCACTGTTATTTTATGACTGCTCATAAAAGCCGGCCAAGCAGCAGAACAGTTGTAGCGAGCACAGCTATTAAAATCAATACTGCCGTCACAAACACTGTTGTTGCTGTGTTTCAGTTGTTGGAGGAGAGAAGCCTCTGGACAAAGACAAGCCGATTGTAACTATATGCTATATACAGAGAGGATAAAAGTGGGTTGTGAATAATCTATATGGTAAATAAGTTTCTAAATAATCACCACATAAGTCCAGAAACGTCCAGGTCCATATTCACACAGTAAATATATCTGTGCATATACGCACTGAAGCACTCATGACCATAGAAGTAAGGGTATACTGTTTATATTTCCACAATGGCGTCCTGACATTGAGAGAAAGGAAAGGCGCAGGACTGCGGCCATCTGTTTTGTCAGGCCAAATCAGCGTTTTCAGATTTACATCCTCTGGAGGTCATTTTGGAAATTTGTGGGTTTATTTGTGGGAATATAAAACATTTAAAACGTAGAGTACGATATTTCATCTTTACTATAATGTAGGTTGCTGAAGCTCAGGTGCTGTATCACTGCTGTTCAACATAACAAGCTGACGGAGAAGATGTGAAGTCCCAGACACACTGTTGGAATATTAACAGACAGTCATAACATAAACCTAGAAATGGCCATTAAAAGAAAACTTTCAAACATGACTGTGGGACCATGTGGTTCCTCTCACCACACAATTTCATAGCGTTTAACAGCCGTCTGCCTCTCACCTGTTTGAGCTGAGGTGAAGAGCAGCTCGGGAGCTGACTGAGTCCAGCACAGATTGTACCTGCTGTGTCTGGTCTACAGCAGACCAGGCACAGACCAGATAAGTGGAGGTCTCTCTCTCTCTGGCCTCCAGCCTAATGACTCCCTGCTCCTATCCTCTTTCAAGCCTCACCACAGCTTTGGTCTGCACTCCTTTGGTCCAGTCAGCAGGACACCGCAAATAGCCCATTCCCTTTCTCCGTGGCTCCCATAACCATACAGGCTGCACGGAAACTGGTCATTTTCCACTACAGCTACTAAGTGTGTGTTGTGGTGAGTGTGTCAGTGTGTGCTTGCCCATAAGAACACATAATCAGGAGTATATATATTTATCTTATTAAATTATGACGTTGTTTTTGTTTTCTTTCCTCTGAGTGATGGACATTCTGGATGATTATGTGTAAATAGGATGAACATTAAAGTCAATATTTCATTAAAATATGATAGAGGTAATTATTCTTGTGTATGTATATGACAAACATTTTGTTTGTTATTTAAGCTGAACAGTGGGAGGACCACTTCTTCCTGCTACATTTGCTGTTTATTTTATTGGTCGGTATTATTATCCATGTTTGTTTCTTATTCTTATTTTATTTGTTATTATTTGTTACATGTTTGGACTAAATAAATGTTTGCAAATAAACATTTTATACTGCACATAATTACATGCAAATGTGAACAATGTTAGTGTGTGTATGCTGCCTATATGGCCTACAGTTGCTTTATCTGTTTCATAGTTGTGTGTGTGTGTGTGTGTGTGTGTGTGTGTGTGTGTGTGTGTGTGTGTGTGGTAGCACAAAAGCCTCACTGACTTCACCTTCAAAATTATTATATCTGCATGTATCTGTTAACATGCTTGTTTGTTCATGAACACACAACTCACACTCTTTAATAATAGCACCTTGTGTGAATGCAGTACTGTCTTCTGTGTGTGTGTGTGTGTGTGTGTGTGTGTGTGTGTGTGTGTGTGTGTGTGTGTGTGTGTGTGTGTGTGTGTCAGAGAGCCTTGCCCTTAAACAGACAAACCTCAAACTTGAACCTCCTGTCTCAGTTTTACTCGCTGCACCAAAATTCACAAAGTGGTATTCACCTTCCATATCTCAGATCACTCTAAAACCTGTTTAAAACACTATTTCCTCAATAGTGGAATCAAACACTTGATAGAGTCCATAAAGACCATAGATGCATTTGGTTCTAGCGTGGTTAATAAAAGGAGGTTAACGGTTTGAGGCAGCATCTAATTCAGTCCACATTCAGTAAGTGGGAAGCCACAGTGCATGTGGGTGGTCCCTGTCTCCACTGCCATTCTGCCTTCTGATGTCACATGTTTGGATTTAAGGCTCAATTTGCTCTTCTCTCTATATACTGAAGCTACATGTGCTCAGAGGTAAAGGGCGAGTAAAAAGAAATCCATGAGCAGCGACGGAAACCAAATGTAAAGATTTCTATCAGGCTTTTCAAACACACCTTTCCTGATGTTTACACAGACATAAAAGTTCCCTAAAAGATGTGAGAATGCTATTCTGTTTTTTAAAAAAAACATAAATGCAAAAGCAAGAGCCTACAGCTCTTTCAGTGCATTGACAAAAAAGTAATTTGATCCACCGCTAAGAAATTCAATAAGGCACAGAGATCTCAATTTAAAATCTCTCAGCCTCAGTATTCCATCAAACGCATCGAGAGCCAGTGATCCATCTTGATCAGAAAAAAATATGATGAACAATCATTCTAATGTATTGATGTTGACAACTTAGCCAAGAGATTGTCATTGCGGGTTTGTGGGCGGGCAGCGCAGCAACAACAATGTGCTATCAATGCATTCTATGAAGCAGCGTTTGCAAAAAGACGGAAACCAATACATCTAAATCTTGCAGGTGTGCACACACACATTTAGACACACACACATACATTCACACCTCCACTGTTCTATTTTATACATTTCAAGTACAGTTTTTCATCTTGCACGTTGATGCACATTTACACACCCACAGACACACACACACGCACACTAAAGCAGTTTCCAACCCACTTTTGTTCTTTGTCTTGGTTGTGGTGTATTATAGGTCACAGTTATGCAATTATACAGGGGTAGCTGCTTTTTCTCCACACCTTCTCTCTCTCTGTCTATCTGCTTCTCTCCATTTCTGTCTTGATCTATTCTGTGAAATGTTTAAATTCTTGAATAGGCAAGAAAAATGGTAAAAGTGTTTTTTTTTTAAGATGATTCACATGCTGATGATATTGTACATTATCTCATACATTATTTCTTGAATAAAATATGGTTAAAAAAACAAAAAAAACAACTTTTGTCGCCCCCTTCTGGCCATACTTGCCTATAAAATGACTACCTACATTATATAATCTACATTCAAGTTAGCAGATACCAGGAAGTAGCTGGTTCAAGTCTCTAGTGAACATTCTCTGTCTATAGAGCATTCTCTAATATGGAAATTCCATGTTAGCTTGTCCAATGCATCAAACACCCTGGGTTCAGAAACCCTCTGTTTACAGCCATCCACATCAGCCAATCAGAGGAGAGGCTCATGATTAATAATGAGAAATCACCCTGTTCTAGTCTAGAGCTCCAGAGAGAAGCTTGAGAGCATAGATGTAAAAAGTAAAAGTAAATCTTTGATTCTTAAAACCACAAACACATATTGTTAGTGATAATAAAACCTGAAAATAAAAATATGGTCACACCTTGACTCATAGGAATATATTGTTCAGGTCTTTTACTTGTTTAGTGAGATGAACCAGTTGCTAACAACATAATTATATCACAGATCTTATTGTGATTAATGATGATTAACATGATTGATGACTTTTCATTCATTTTTTCATTAATTCTGCATATTGTTTTGTAGATTTGACTCACAGCTCAGCCGTGGGGTCGACAGCAGCCTCCTACCATGTCAGCCAGACAAGAACAGCACGTCTGCTCTGCACACATCAGTGACCACATGCAGACACGCCTCCACAAACTCACTCACACAAAGACACATCCGATCTGAAAGATGTAAGTACTGTGTGAACCAATTTGTGTTGTTTCTCTAAGCGCGCGTGTGTGTGTGTGAAAGCATTCTGACACCTTGCATGGGGACAAACTGCAGCACTTAGCAGTGGGAAGATAAGACAAAACTCTGCTTCCATTCTGACTTTATCGGCCAGATTGCCGTGGCAACTGTGACAACGAAGCACATGCACAGATCAGTGATAAGTTGGGTTTGGGTCACGAGAGGGCAAACGTGCACACGTTGTTAGAGAACATGTGTTCATCAGGAGTGGACGAAGTATTCAGGTCCTTTACTGAAGTAGAAATACTGTTGTTACACAATGCACATAATTTAAACATTTCAAACATTTAAAAAATATATAAATCTATATTATTCTATATCAAATCTGCATCTAAAAAAGTAACCAAGACTGTCATATAAATGTAGTGGAGTAGATATAATAGATAATATCTCCCTCTGAAATGTAGTGGAGTGGATGTAGAAGCATCAAATGGAAACCTAAAAGCTGTACTTAAGCACAGAACTGAAGTAAGTGTACTTTCCAAATCATGAGCAAAAAGGAGAAATGTATTGCACTATCTGTTCAGTCAGGTCACGAATTATGAAGACAGAAAGTTTGTTTTGGATAATGAAATATTTATAGGCCAAAAAAAAAAAAAATCCACATATGAAAGGAAATGTATTGGCTTTATAGTGCAGTCATTTGTGGTCCCTCAGAATGTTTCCAATATAACAGAAGAACACAAATTAACAAAGTAGTTTTAGTGTGTGTGTGTAGGTTTTTGCTTACGTGTGGGAAGAATAAACACGCTTCAACTTTTTCCTCCAATTGCGACGAGTTCCAGCTACGTTCATCTGATTTATTTTAGCTGTTGCAGGGGGACGGGGACGGCGGGGGGGTGTCAATCCACATCCTGCTTCTTTGCTTCTTTCTTTCTTTATTGAGAAGAGGAAAAGAATCATAGTGAACGTCTCACCAGTTGCCATGACAACCACCATACTCAATAACCCATGGAAAAATGTGTGCATAGCCGTCATACACACAGGAGCACTCTGTCGGCCATGGTTTGAGGGCAAAAGAAAATCTTGTTTACAGCACACACACACACACACACACACACATGCACTTACAAACAAACTGCACGGAAACAATCTATCCACTTCACCACAAAATAACCTTCAAGCAGCTCTGTCGGCACATCCTGTGTAGATGTGAGCCACCGGAGAGAATACAGTAACCCACAACTGCATGTGGTGTTACAGTTCCTACGTCAGATATCCGGAGTGAAACAGGCTCTTTAACACACTGAGAAAAAGAAAGATAAAACAGTTAATTTAATGTTTTCTTAAAAGCTCTTATAAGCTGTGGAACAGAGGGAGCAGCCGCCTCCTCAGTACAGGTCTGTGTTTGAAGCATAAATGGCTTTAGAGCAGTAGGAGGAGAGCTCTGGGTTTAGGAAGGCTGCTACTTGTGGGTTTTGGGTTTGCGGGCTTTTGTGTAAGATATAACGGTTCAGTTTCCCTGTCAGCATATTTAGGCCATGTAAGCCACCACTGGGGTTGTGAGACAACAGGCAAGCTGAGAACAAAAGAAGGCAGGGGGGGGGGCTTAAAAATAGTCAGGAGCTTTGTAATTTGGTGTGTTTGCATCAGTTTTAATTTTGTCGACAAAGATTCCAACTATAACTATTCGTCTACATCATTTCATTCCACTAAATTGTAACTATGACAAAAAATAAAACAAAAAGACTAAAATTAAAACGGACTTCCAGTCAATAAATCTTGACTAAAACAAAACAAAAACACAAAAATGTGGCTTTAACTAAATGCAATTTTCATGCTAAACTACAGAAAAATAATAAATCTAGATCAAACCAAAATTAACACAGAGGATAAGAATATAACCGTTTTATAAGTCAGTAACACGTTCTCAGCATAGCAGTCATGTTTAGAGGGAGCAGCCGTCTAAACAGTCGTGTTTAGTCATGAAACTGAAATAATTCTTATCAGTCCTGACGGTACAGTCCCTTGTTTCATTTATTCAGGCCCGTGACACCTCCAGAGGGCTCAACAGCAATCATCCCCAGGTGTGCCCCCTGCTGCTTCCACCCCTCAATGGTCATCTTGCAGCCCAGTTGGAGTCCTTCCTTTTGATCCACAGCCAGTTGCTGCACCGCTCAGCAGGCTCAGAGACTGATTTGACTGCTTGCCGGAAGGCCTGTCCTCACACCCCCATTCTCTCCAGTAGTCTAGTTGTAGTCTTAGCAACAAACCGTCGACACACGACGGTGTTTCCACAAGAAACGTCTTGGTACATCGCGTTGCATTGCTCTGCCTGAGCCGCTATTTCAGTATACTTTACGCTCTTCTATTTCATACCTCCTCACACTGGGATGTATATCATCTTCTGTGAAGTTGATAAATTAATGATTAAAACACTGATCAAAATTAAAACTGAGAACTACCGTCTTCATCTTCACAAAACAAATTCACTTCATGCTAGTGAGTAGGACTAAATTAAAATTCATTGTCAAAATTAACACTGGTTTGCATATACATAAATGTATAAGAGAGAAATAATGAGAATTATAACGTGTAGAAAGGGATATGGTACATTATTTAGGATATTCTGCTATTTCCCTCAAAAGATTAAAAGGTAGAATCAGTAAAAAGCTCAGAATTCGATCTACTTCCATGTTTATACTAAAACATATAATGTAAGCAGCTACAGAATAAGGTGAATTCAGACCATAGACATGTGAAGGCTGCCGAGGAATGTTTACACACTTGTACAGTTGTAGAAACAGAGTTGCTGCCGCCCAATATGTCAACTACTTCAGTGTAAAACCAATATCTTTCTCTTTATTCAGTCAGTGATGTTGATAACCTTCAAACAACATATTACTGACAACACTCTCCAACGCTGTTCTGTCAGTGAGTTAGCAGCAATTCAGGTAATGACAGTTTGACTGCATTTGTATTGAATACTGTATTATACAGATGAGACCTGGGCAGGAATTTCAGGGTCGCCATGACAGCCATGTTGCTCTAAATGCCCTGCAGCCACTAGCATTAATACCCTGAGCACAGCAAATACACATCAAATTGCATTGTGCATGGTGCAAGCATATACATGATAAGGCAAGAACAAGTATATATGTAAAATTAGGCCATTTAGATTAAATTAACAGGAAGCATAAAGCATGTTATCTATGTCCATCATCAAATAAAACATCCCAGTTATTTTATGCTATTGTATCATTTTAGAGATTGTACAAATATTCATATTTGACATTGGAGCGAACTTGTCCAGTTAATAGAAAGACAACAGGAACTCAACAACCTACCATGCAACCTCCTGACATGTGGCTTACTCTACACTATACTTCACAACAGATATGAGCAATCTTACCATCTTTTCAACTCTATATTTATTAGCTATTGCTGGAAAACAATCCTCATTTTAGCAGACCCTGAACGCATCATAATGGCAGCTTATTGCAGCATGTTTAACTAGCGAATCAGCCGCTATCGTATCAAAACGTAGCCAAACTTTTGACCGACTCTCAACTCAAGATAGAAAGTAAATTATGTTAAAGGATCCATTAAACAGCGGCCTCTACTCTCTTCTCTCATCTACCCTCCTACTCGTGCTCTCCCCCCAATCACTGCATTTAAACCAGGACAAACTACTTCTGTTCTCAGTAATGAAGGTATAAATGGAAAATGTGAAGTATGTTATTTGCTCAAAAATATACTTGTGTAAAAAATAGAGGTGTAGTTTACAAAAGTTACTTGAAATAACTGCTTCTTTACTTGTGTGTTACTTGTAACTTGTTCCTTCCCACTACTGGAAGTAAGTAGATAACAGATGCTGTAGTAAAATGTCAGTTAGATCCAGGAAATAATACACACATGCAGGCAAGAAGGAACATGTGAACAAAAGTAGAACAATGACGTATATGTTGCATTTGACCAACGTGGGAAAAAAGTCTCTTTGCTTCATGTCTGTATCATTATAGACTGGTACACTGAGCCTAGCATTAGCTTCACTGCTGTTGATTGGTGCCATACTGGAGCCGTTTCATTAGTTCCGCTTAGTTCTTGTGACCATTCACCACAATCTGTAACAATGCAACGCTTTCACACTCAACCCACTCAGTGAAATACACAGGAGGAAACAGCACAAGACGCATACACAACCATAAGGCACATATGACAACTCAGTGTGGAGATTAAAACAGCCCTGTACGGTCTTCTGTGGCCGCTGAATCATTCTCCCAGCGGGGGGACGTTCAAGGATCTGATTCTAATTAGGGTTTCATGCTTTAGATCAAAGTTTACAATAAACACTTCTTGTCATGAAATAAAAACATAACTGTGTCTAATATGAAGTGAAAATGTAATTATCTCGGGCATAAAATATATGTCTCATGATATCTGCATATTTGGGTTTGTTCACGCTGTATCAGGTCAGATCCAGGTTTGAATGTGTACAACATGCAGTCAGGAGATTAAGTGGCTTTGCACATAAATGTTGCCAAACAATTACTTTTTGCAAAACACTAGACAATAAGTTGACAGAGGCACAAAGTGTGGCCCAGAATCATATTTCTACAGATTAGAAATGCACAGCGGATGACTGTATACAGCCTCCGGTTTTGGACTGAAACTGCCAGCAAAATCCACAAATTAAAATGTAAAGCTGGTCTAAGCACCACCTTGATGAAATCCCATATTAAGCCGAGCAGGGAGTCAATGTGCACTGGAGGGAATGAGAGTGAAGCCAAGCCAACAGGGAGCTCTGCTTCCTATCTCATCCCCTTTCCTCTTTTTCTCCACTATTATTACCTTGCCTGTCACTCCCCACGCATTTCCCTCCCATTTCTCTCCCTGATGTCCTTTTTCCCCTTTTTACTGGCTATCTTTATAACCTTCCCCTACTCGCTGATTCCCTGTCTTCTCCTCACTTTTCCGCTCCTTCCTTTCCTCCCTAGTTCTTGTCTTTGCCGTTTCCTTCCACCTCCCTCCTTCCTTCAGGTCGTTTCCTCCTCTCTCTATCTGTAGGTGCCACATCTGGCAGCTTTCAGCTCCAGACTCGGCCTGCCTGGCTGGGAGAGAGAGAGTGAGATAATCGGGCTAATCCCTCCGTCATCCCAGAGGCTATCACGCTACTCTATAACCCCTTAATCCCTCTAATTCCCTCACACTCTGCAGTCAGCCTCGCTGTCAGACACATCGGGATCCTTATCGCCAGGCAAGAGCTGCAGGCGCTCTGTGTGTGTGCATGTATGTGTGTGTGTGTGTGTGTGTGTGTGTGCATGCATCTCAGTTGCTTCCCTTTTAATCAGTGAGGATGTTTGTGGCCTTGCAGCCAGACTGACCTGACCCTGGCTTTGAGGAACTTTGGCAAATGGATAAACAAACCATCTCTATGCAAAATGAGGAATACATCCAGTAGATAAACATCTCCCTCCCTCTTTGTGTTTTTGATGCTTCCAATTAAAGTGCTGTTTGACAATGTCCTCCCCCCTCTCCTCCTCTTCCTCCTCCCCCTCCTCCTCCTTTGTCTCGCTTTGTGAGGGCGGGTGCAGATGCAAAGAAGCACAGCAACAAAGAGGCGAATATCTGCATGCACACTGTGATCAATAAACACATTTTACACGCAGATTTGCTGGAGACGGGAGGAGGGACTTAGAATAACGGCTCAGAAACTGCATCTCGGATTGCCAACAGTTGATCACGTTGTCACAGATATATCGATCGACGTATCAAATGAGCGATGGTGGATAGGAGGGGAGGCAGTGCTCCATCTAAGCCGGGCTAATTCCCCTCTTGTTATCTGGTTTGAGGAAGAGGCTGAACAGGCAGGAGAGACATGGATGCCCCACTCGTGTTTATCTGCCGCATCAATGACTGCGCCCTTTAAACTCTGAGAAAAGCTTTCTCACAAGTGACGGTTGCAAGGTGGGCGAGGGGTTACCGGGTTGTTTTTCTCCTGGATGCTCTCACCAGGTGTGCGTGTGTGTGTACGTGCCCATTATTGATCACTGCTCCTATTTAACAGCATGTTGTTTATCATGCTTGCTGCTCTGTAGGCGCCAGTGGATTGCATTATTGGAATTTGTGCTATATGCCTACAAATATCTGCCTATTTAGCTCTTTGAGAGGAGGCACCTTCCCAGTGCTTGTTTGTGGCAGTGGTGGAAAGTAAGTGAGCTGATCCCCTGTGCAGTAAAGAAGAAGAACATGTTGTAGAGTAACATCACCTCTGAACTTTGTCACCTTGGAACATCCATGCTGTTTTTTTTTCTATAAAAGACAAGTACATTTAATCAAGTACTGAGTATTTCCATGGGATGCTATACTTGTCAGTTATCATGTTAATTTGACACCATGATTACAATAATAAGATTTTAAAATACAACACATTTTCAATAATAATAACAGCATGGATTTATAGCATTAGCATATAGCATTTTTTTTACAAGACACATTTTCAGGAGTATTTTTGTTATTACAAATCTCAGCTGGGAAATAGTTCCACAGGTTGTAGGCTGCTACACTGAAAGTGCACAGACAGGTGCAGGGGGGTAAAGCAGGCTTGTAGCTGCTGACCGCGGACTCCGAGCCAGGGTCTAGGGGCGGAGGGGGTCAGATAGGTACTGGAGGCCGAGGCCTTGCAGGGATTTGTAGGTGAGGAGAAGGGTTTTGTAGAGGATGCGGGAGCCAGTAAAAGTGAATGAGGGTTGGGGTGATTTGCTGGCAGGGTTTAGAGCGGTTAAGAACCCTGGCAGCTGAGTTCTGAACATACTGGAGCCTGTCCAGGGCTTTGCTGGGTACCCCAGACAGTACAACATTACAGTAGTCCAGGCAGGAGGTGATGAACGCATGGATGAAGCTCTCAGCAGCTGACTCAGAGAGTCACGTTTCATGTCTATGAGTTGTTAACAGCTCCACCAAATAGTGGGTTTTCATACATCATTAAAACAGGTACCATTCCATTTTTCCATTCATTCATCAGCTCAAACATTCAGCATCATCGCTGTCATAGATTCCAACATTCCATCACAGTTCCAGTTTACATACTAATTATATTCACCTATAGCAATAATTGCTTTTTTTCTATACTTTTGATACGTTTCCAACATATACTGTCAAATTTAATTGGAGGTGAGTGGAGTTCGTTATTTAATACACATTTGTGTTGCTGCAGTCATTATTAATAGTATTGTGGATATTCAGTGGTCTAGTGTATTTACTGACAATGTATTTCAAAATAATATTCCCAAAAAATGTATACATTTCAAAAACATGTGTATGAGATCACCATTAAAACTGATGTAGCATATGCAGAGTTATTCTACAGTGAAACAGACACACAAAACAGTGTTTCCTATATCCTAAATATGTAGCTATCTCTCTCTCTGTCTATCCTTTATTCATAGAAGAGATGAGAAGACAAGAGAGCTCACAAGTTCTCTCCCTTTGCATCTTACATCCTTCTTTTTATTCAGTGTGACCAGTGAAATGTGGCATCTGATGACACGTCCTCCCACTCCCTGACGTCTCTGTGCGGTCGTGGCAGTGATGTGAGCTCTGGCTTTGTGGCTAATGCAGGAGATTGAGCAGGGCCCCTGCAAGAGAGACAGCTCATCAAGCTGGGGAGCCAGCCAAGTGGAGTGTGACAAATCTCCATTTACCATCGGCGCACGGGGGCAAGGGTAAAATTAGAAACTCCGCCGCTTCTAACTCCCCGCTGCTAATTCCATTTCGTGCAAATTAATAAGTGTTTTTTGTCCTCCCCTCGCACCACCCCCACCCCTCGTTCTCTCGCACTCTCACTCCCTCCCTCGTCTGCTCTCCTTGACGAATTGCATTATCTCAAGGAAAAAAAAGAAGCTCATACACGAGTAATGAGACATTGTTAGGCAAATCCCAAGTCAGTTCCAGCATTGTTTGTGGAATAAATGCCTGATTATCAGCTTGGGAAGTGTGTCTGTGTGTACGTGAGAAAACGCTGCATTGCTGTTGGCTACAGGGCAAAACTTGTTTTATGCCATGGTTGTTGTTCTTCTGTCATCATCATTACCGTTTCCTATTTGACAAGAAAACACTCCTGATAATTTGGCAATTCATTATAAGAAATGACCCATTGTGAACTGAAGTGAGGCGAGCAGTGTAACAACATGTTGATGGTCCTCTGGTTGAGTGTTCTCTGGTAAATGGATGTATTTTCCACTGAAATGTACGCTAACTTTCATATTGTTCACTGATTATACAATTTCTGATGGCAATCTGTAGTCATGGCAACCAAATGATAATCTTAAAACTTCAAAACATTCTGTTTCTTCACTTTGATCATGTTGCATCTGTATCATGTTGCATTTTTAAAATCGGTCCAGTAATAGCATCAAAATCAGTACAAATGCAATTTCCTGTTCCCTAAATATAAATGTCCTACAAAGCCCAGAATGCAATGCAATAAAATATTGAGTTGTTTCCATCAAACAATTTTCAAATCTATAGAAACCCATAATTACAATCAAAGTAACTTGTATCATGGTTTGCCATCAATGTTCCTCTCGTTTTTCATGCTTTTTGTGGCCACCATAGGTTCTTCTACACACTGAGGCTCCTCCTTTGGTGACAATATGCATCCTCACCACTAGATGTGAAAATAAACGCTGTACCTTTAAACTTAGTAGTTAATAGGATTGTTTCCCACTCACAGAAGCTAATGTGGTGCATAATAGTTACATTTAAATCAATGGTCCCCTCTTTACATGCTATCTTTCCCTTGTTGAATGCTCAACACAGAATAGGGAAGCACTGTAACCAATCAAATCTTCAAAAATAGATAATGATCCATCATCACAGCCTAAGTACCCACTCATGGCCTGGCAGTGCCCAGAGATTTACAGTGATGCCTGAGCCCATCTCCCTAATGGGCCGGTGATTAGCCGGCTGCACTGGCAGCAAAACATACCGGATCAATAGAGCACCAGAGAGAATCAATGGGCTGCTCCATAGTGGGTCTGTATGGTTGCCGCCTCCCATCAGGCTCTTTTATAGCTTTGTTAGTCTACCGTTAACTATCCTCATAAAGTATGCATTTCTGCTCTGTCACAGAACACGCTGCGTTAATGTTGGGTTGCTAATGAATGTGCCAGCCATGAATGTAGTTCTGTTTCATTCCATTACGCGGCTTTATGCATCAAGTGAAATAAAGGTTATTTCTGATGAAATATAAATCGACAGGGAGGGAAACTCGAAGCACTGCCGCTAAACCGGAACTGACTGCTGCCGGTGGTTAAGAAGGGAATGGAGCCCCAAATAAGAAACCACCAGGCTGGTGACCAGCATACGGCTCTTCCACCTGCTACTGACACGTCTGACAGTGTTTTTTTTACTGAATACATTTTAAAATGACCAATTTATCTCCTTTGTTCCCTGTTGTAAGATGTAATTTTACAGCTGTGCAGTAAATACACCAAATATCAGCTGCAACAAAGTCATGTCAGTTATATTCACGGCAAAGATAACACTTTTTTTAACAAATGAAGCTATAATTATATGACCACCTCTTCACACTTTTGGTGGAGTTTATATTGTAGTGGGGACACGATTACATGCAGCAATCGAAGCTCTCTGCATAAAACTCCAGATTTACTCTGCAACGTGAGGAGGTTCTGTGGAGCTGGGGGCAGTCTGCAGGTGCACTTACTCTTTTTTTCAACTGATAGTGTTAAATCAGTTTTGTATTATCGTTTAATGATAAATGTTGAAGAGTTAGAGTCAATGAAAGAGCATCAAATGTAAATCGTAATTTTGCGACTGACTAAATGAATCCAAAGATATTATAAAAATGGACAAAAAGCAGCCAATCCTAACTAATTGATTATCATAACTGTTTTTAGATATTTTTAACTGATAATTCCAGTACTATTTTAAGTAAGTGGTTCTTTTACAAGAATTTAATTAATCTAAATTCCTGAGAAAATAAAACTTGTCCTACTCAAACACTGAGTGATGTCGGTGTCATTTCCTTGTAAATAAATTGGTTGTAGTTGAACCTCATCATTGTTCTTCATTTTCCTGGATAAAGGAATAAAAAAATCATCATGAGATTTAAATTCAACCTCTGGCTCCCAGACAGGTGTCGGTGGACAGCAGAGCCGATCACCTGATGCCAGATACCAGTCTGCAGGGGCCTTAATAATTCAATAGGAGTTCTATTCGCAATCACAATATCAGTGCTCGCTGAGCCGTTTGTAGACTATCCCTCAGGCCTCAATAGTTATTAAAGACAGAAATTATATATTCATAACACAGGATATTGCTGCTTGTTTATTTATAGCTTGCTTCCATATTTCAGTGGTATTTTGTCAGTCGACTTCCAAGCTATCTACCTTGCTTTGCCTCAGGCCATATAACCCCCCTCTCTCCATAAAAAAGGGGGGAAAAAACCTCTGGAATGGCTAAATTGAAAGTGCGCTTTTTCCATTATTTTCAGGTTCGACCACAGCCAAGCTATTTCCTTGTTTGCTTGTGCCCAGACTTTGCAATGAGGATGTCTCTTTTTCTTTTGCTGCCTCACAGACAGCTTGTTTGGTTCAGCTGCTGTCAAGGGACTGCAGATGATGCTGAGAGAGCGCTGGTCTAACATTGTTTGCTGTAGTCAGGGGCTCCCAAGGACAAGATGATATTATCACACTCAGACAGATATGTGTTTGTGTGTGTGTGTGTGTGTGCAAGAGTGTGTGTATTTTGTGTTTTCTATTATGTTTTTTTTAAACGAAAATATGTAAAATATTTCTATAGTAGCTGCAAAAAATTGACAAATAATCATGTGGTTCCCCCTCAAAAAAAGTGAAGTTCTTGTTTGATTCATAATATTTACTATGCATCTGGATACTTTGTCCTTTGCTGAGCTTTTGTTTATCCCACCACTGCAGCACAGGCATCCTGCTGGACATGCACTCAGTCTATCGTCCCAGAATGTTGGGGCCAATGAGCTGTAGCAATAAGCTTTATGCAAGCCAACAACCAGAATCCCCAATGAGCCAAAAAATGACTTTTACACATTTAACAGAACCCCCCACATCAGAGATATTCTATCCTGTTACTCTTTCCAAAAAGCTGTTGTCACAGCACATTTGCTCCCACTTAGCACTCCACATTTAGATAGAGACAGAGAAATCCTTGTTGTTCAGAGCGATTAACGGGAGGGTTTGAGGTGGGGGGGGCATTTCCTAAAAAGTGGCTGCCTTCCAAACAACATTTGTCTTCATTTGTCAGAGGTGAGTCACTCTGTTCTGCTGCGCAGGGTAGTTTGACTTCGAAAGCACCAAGTTGGCTCAGTATTGACGAGTCAATCAGCCCAGGTCAGCAGGTTTAGGGGAAGTGGGACACCTGAGCGGGACTTAATCTCCTTCGTCCTTTAAGTGAAGGCTTTTGGATGAATAAGCAGGTGCTGGAAAGCTATTACTGACCCACCTCCCTGGGTTTGTCATCCGCCAAGGGCAGAAGGGTCTGGAGGAACGCCAGCTGCACCTACGAGCACACTCTCACATTTACAGAAGAGCCAGGAGTTGGCATCTGCCATTCTGACTCTCTGATCGGCATCTAATGTAGCCTCCCCCTGCACCGTCACCTCTCCTCCTCCCCCCAGAGACACGAACAAATCTAAGTAATGGGTGGGCCTGTGTCCTCTAATGGATGGCTGACATAATCACTCCCCCCGCTACTGCCATTTAAAGCTGCATTTACATCAGGCAAAGCAGCAGAAATTCGCCAGAAAACTACATCAGCAATAAATGGAATCGCAATGATTGTCACGGTAAACGTCTACAGTTGGGTCAGAATACGACAGCAAGATTTCACACAAAAACATGACGTAGGGATCACATCAACTCCCCATATGTCACAGAATCCACTTCAGGATTCTATTAAACACTTATAAATTCAACACAGTCTGCCACCACCTTACTGTTTGGAATTTGAACACCCTATTCTGCACCAAAACCGTCAGTTCAGAATATCAAATGCTATTAAAAGTTCCAAGGTCCAGGCTTAAAACAAAGGGGGAATCATACTTTTATTGTTTTATTGTGGAACAAACTCTCTTTTAACTTCAGATCAGCTGAATCAGTGCCTCAATTTAAAAAATCTCACCTTTGCAGACAGGTGTTTTTAACGTCTATTAAATTTTATCTTTTTATGTCTCTATGCTTGATCAAGTTATAGTGTTTTATGTGTATGATGTTCTTTTACATTTTTTATTTGTTTTAATGAAATTGTATTTTGAAAAGAACCTTGTAACCTTGGTTTTGAAAGGAACTTTGTATTATTTGTTGTCAGCTTCCCAGTGCATTTTAAAAAGATGAGAGAAACAGAGAGTGAGGAGTGGTGGTTGTGCGAGTTTGTGAGAACAAAGCAATGAATCAATAAACAAATAAAACATGATTTTCTGATTGTTTCACAGTGGTTACATTCTAAAGAGCAAATAAACACACCCAGACCTCCACACAATCCCGTTGCTGTAGCAGTGCCAGATTTGGATGTGATATCTGTGTGAATGCACCAATTCCCTAAGTCGCATGACAGCATTTACTACCCCACAAGCCTCAGGAGTGTTGGAAGTTTCCAAACTTGTAGGAAATTGAACAGTAGTTTAGTTTATTGATTGATGATCCTATAACATATATGGGATGTCTAAGGTTATTAGGCAAAGAGGGTCTGAAGTGAGTCTGTCCACGTCATAGAAAGTTGTGTATTTTATAATTTGGTATAATCACTTACAGAGATATTAAATGTGAAATAACACGACTGGAAGAATTTATCACCATCCCAAATGGGGAGTGCAAAGAAATACAAAAGAATGACATGTATTGTATTAAACAGCAGGAGGGATCTCATCAAGTATATCCATCTTGGCTGTAAGTGGCTAAAAGTTCATAAAAGCATGGGTTCATCTCTGTATGGCTGAGACAAATATGTTCCACACACACATTTTTTTGGCTGTCACATATGTGGAGATCAGAGGTCAAACTGAGCGTCTGTGGAGAAAATTCTAGTTTTCCATGTGTCATTAACAATGGTGATGTCAGTCTGTCCTCAGTGGAGCAAACCTACACTTAAACTATCAAAGGTCCCAGCAGTAATGGTTCTCAATCACACCATAAAAGGGAAACATCAAGACAATGAAGCATTTCATGGCCCCTAACAATCAACCGTTACAAATGGACCTCTCTAGTTCTTGTTATACTGCCCAAAACACCTCAAATCCAAAAGTGAGACACTGAAATACAACACAGGAGGTAATTTAAAGGTTTATCATTTGCCAAAACACAACGGTTTATAATACTCACACATGCGATTTTATGGAAAGTTACCATAGTAGCAGCAGTTTTACTTATCATAAAGGTGGAATGCTGCATTCATTTTATAAACTAATACACCAGGAATGTGCACTTGTTGTGTGTGATTGGAAACTGCAGTGGCTGGTTGGATGATGTTGGGTTTTCTTGAGGTAAATGTTGAAAAATGTTTAACTTTTTTTGCGTGAACCTGTGGTTTTCAACACAGTGCTGACACCAAAATTATTAAAACATTCAACACGACGATTATATGGATGTCTACACCGAGATTCACTGTCACGTTTGACTATTAGATTTGGAAATAAATACTGTACCAGCTTTAAAAACTCTTAATTTGTCAGGAATACCATGAATTTGTGAGTCTTTGTAGAGCTCCAGGGAGACGCTGGAGAGAGGAGATGTAAAACTATATTGAGGTGATTTTTGGTACTTAAAACTACAAATATATCCTTGTAGGGTTATCAAAACATCAAATAAAACCCAGGACAAGTGTAAAATATGGGACTTTTAAAAGTTGTGTCTTGCTGGGAGGTGTCACAGCAGTAGGCCTCCGACAACACATACCAGAAAGAACACTGAACTCTCCCACAAGATTCCTGTGGGACAAGTATTCATAGGACAAGGAGAAAGAAAATGCGAAATGAATTAGCAATGTTGCCAAAACAATATCTATAATTAGAAGACAGCGCCAGCGGAGAATGAACCCTGAGCTTGGCTCGTCCCCACAAGCAATTAAGATCAAGGCAAACAAATCACTGTGTCAGAGGTTTGATTGAAGACGGAGCCAAAAGCACAGCTGATGATGTTCTGGCTTTGAAGCCAATCTTTTTACTGCACTGACAAAATAGTTTTGTCAGCCACTTTTGTTTTTTTTTTACACATTTAGCTGCTTAGTATCACTTCAATGCCAAATATTTGTCATTAGTAGGCAAATCTGTGTATTATGCAAACACCTGCAATCCTGAGGCAGAAAAATTAGGTGAAGAAAATTCAACCTCAAATAAAATTATACTTTTGTTCCTACAAATTGTCTTATACAAAAACACACATTCAGAATGAATGACCACAAGTTCCCTTTAGTTAAAAACTGTAATCCTGAGTTGAAATCAGCAGGATTAGAGCCGGTGTACTAGTTAAATGAAGTGCTATTAGAATACATTATGATGTTTTGAGATCTGCTCAGTAAAATCGTTTTTAGACAAAATAAATAGTGTCATCATGATGTGTTCAAATATTATGTTAATAGAGCAAAATTCAGCTTTTAGTAAGAAAAAATACAGTTGTTTGGATGAAAAACTTCATTGTTTTCCATCAATTTAAAATCAGATATTAACAATGTGTTTAATGAATAAAAAGATGAGTTTTATTCTATTGACACCGATCCTCACCAGTGTCCTTATCCTAAAGCACAGCAAACAGCAGGAGTACAAACACTATAACAGGTGGATCCTTTCTTCAACAACAAATAAAACGTGTTGGAGGTTTGTTTGTCTCTGGAAAAGGGATTACGGTGCCTGACTGGGGCCCGTCTCTGGTGGTCTTCCTTCCTGGTGTTTACTTGACCTCGTCAAAGACTGAAACAGACCAAGAAGACTAATGAGTGCAGGTTTCATCTCCTCTGGGTAAAATAAAATGGCCAATAACAAACATAATGGTCATAACAGTGGAATGAGTTGTACGAGAGTCTTTTCCAGGGATATCAGAGGTGGAATTTAGCAAAGTAATTTACTTGAGTAATGGACTTAAGTACAATTTTGAGGTAATTAAGTAAATTCTATAAATACTCTACATTTGCTTTGACAGTTTTAGTTACAAGCTACTTTTCTGATTAATATCCTATATGGAAAACCTACAATCACTTTATCAGAATACATACTTTAATTTCAATAATATAAGTTAACATTAGATTTACTTGCATAACTTGTGTTTACCTGTCACATGCACAGGAGCATTCAAATTCCAAGACAGAACGGAGGCATTTGGTATCGTTAATACTTTTACTTTTGAAAGTAAATGTTCATTTTGCTGAAAAAACGTCTCGTGAAGTAAGATATTAAAGGTTTTCTGGTAATAGAGTATTATATCATGGTGGTATTGCTGCATTTAAACTAAGTAAATATGGTAAAACATTGAAGTAACTCCAACATAATTTATAAGGTGACCCTTCCTACAAGCATTCTTAAATTAATGAGTATTTTTAAAACCCTCTCCTCACACGCAGCTGGAATCTTCTTCCTTGAAAATAATACCAGATAAGATCAAACGGGACCAAATATATCTGTGGTGTAAGCTATTCATAGAGCTGGACACAAACCGTGCTGTGCACAACACTGTTACTGTAATCAGGCACCACTTCCTTTGAAACAGCCTTTTAAGAATAGAACTACTAACTTCCTAAATTACATTTAGATCTGCTTCGTTGGAACAGAAGGCATGTTGGAGTTATTTCGCAAAGCTGCACACTTCCCGTAAATGGAGAAAGGAGCACAAATGAATAAGTAGTTTGAATAAATAAATGAATAATGCAGGAGTTAAAAAGCACACACAGACAAATACATAGATTGTGCTCATAGAAGAAAGTATGTATTACTAAGGATCAGCTCTGCGTGAGGCTGTGTGTGTGCATGTGTGAGTATTAATATTATATGCGTAGCTAGTGACATTAAATTTAATAAGGAATTTACATTTCAGATAGAGAGCATGACTTCAGTAAAATGTGTTGATCCATAAACTGCAGTTTCCTCTGTGAGTGTTAAACATATAAGAAAATGTAAAGCTCAGCGCAGATTTCCACAGAACGGAGTAAACTGAGAAACTCTTCAGGCTCTCTGCCTAATTGGTCCCTCTATGATATTTTCTTACAGATCCCTTGAAGATTTGCTGGTATTAATATTTCATGAGCATATTTCATGAGCAAGATTTTGCAGACTCTGGCCAACTTTTGGAAATTAATGAGCTCAGATGAGGGTCCACCCAGATCCCTCGCCAGCACACGCTGGTAATGTACAGCAGTTTGTATCACTAGTATGACCCACACTATGTGTGAGTGTTCTGGGACGACATTTTCAAAATCTCTTGTTTCATTATTTGTTTTTACCAGAAATCATGTTACATTCACAATGAATGAGCAACAGCAGTTTATAAAACATAAACAGCAACAGCCACAGCCTGTATATCCAACCAATGGCTGTCTAATCTCAGGTATAACCAATACACATAATAAAGATAACTACACTCTAGACTGACATACTGATGCTTTTATATACAGGGATTGACAGTGGGTGACTTCTTATCAAAGATGTCCTATTGAGACATTTCATATATTTATTATGAAGTTTTATTCAAAGTTATAGGAGTTCTTTCTTTTTACTTAATATGAACAAACACAACAATTATTGTTTAGTTATTTTCAAGGCGTAAAAAACTAAAGTGCACTAATGTAACTCTAAAAACCCAAAAAATGCAGTCATGAGCTCAGCCAGTCACATTTTTAACAAAATTTATGACCACAATATAACCACAATATAACCACAGCATGACCAAAGGAGACAGGGGAACATTTAAAAAAGAAAAAAAAGAACTCAATAGTTTTACAAGATCAATGAGAGGCAGGTTCACGCTCCCCTGGTGACTCTTAACACTCTTGTGTCTTGAAGACAGAAACTATAAACTGGATTAAAAACTGGCTTCATCTTTACGGAGTAGTTCACTCAAATCATTAATACTCTGATTCAGATTAAGAGAAAGCTCTTGTAATAGTATTTTTTTATATTTTGGGGGAGAGAAATGCTTTCTTGGTGTATCCACAGTAATATTAATATTCCTCTGAAAGGTCTGGTGAATTGCATTCTGCCTGAAGTGAGCATCGTGGGCTTTTTTTCCAGCCTTAATATTAAATAAAAAAAGCCAGACTATTAAAGTGTCTTCTATTATTACTATTCAGACTCTATGATGATTTTCTTCGCTTTAATCCAGGGCACCATTCCAGAAGTTTTCACCACTTCAAGGTGTTATTATTTTTTCTGCAAATATTTTCCACAGATATGAGGCAACCTCTTGTTCCAGGTTTTTCACCATCTGCGTGGCCATTTCAATTTGCTTTGATGGACAAAGGTGAAGGAGTGGCTGTCATGTAGCTGTCATCAGACGTGTGGGAGGCTCAACTCAGGGCACTTATGGTAACAATAAAGCCATTCAGAGCTACTTCTAAAATTACCAACATCATGAGGCAATTATCAATTTCCTGACAACTTCAGATGAAACGTGTCACCAAGAAAGAGCTGATGAATGCTGACAAAAAACACCATCTTAGCTTAGATCACATTTACTGATTGTTTTTCTATAATACCAGACCGTTCTCTTCTCTAGGATGAACTTGATGCATCTATACAGACCAAAATAACCAACTTGCATGAATAAAAAGACCAAACTGATATACGTTACTATGTTAGCAATGTCATTAGCGCTATTAGCTCTTATGACCCTGGATATAAGCTAACAACTACTGTTACCAATGTCATTAGCAAACAGGGGGCCTCACTCTGGGCCATTATGGGGGAGATTGTGATGAAAAGGGGGCTGATCACTCAGTATCAGTTCCCCACAGATGAAGTAGCATTGTGTGGCGCTAGGGGCTTGAAAGCGCTGTGGCTTCGACATGTGTCCATGGCGGTTTCACTTGTTCTCTCTCTTTCGCTCGCTTGCTCTATGTCCATATGAGTGGGAATGGCATCACGAGGTGGATTCGATTTGCGGCGTCAAGATTTCATTGTGTGGTGCAGCACCACACAATTGTCAATATGTGGGAAACCCTTGCGGGCCCCCACGCCACCACAGTGGAGTGGGGGCAGTGGTTTTATTCCCACTGATGTTCACCTCTGGCTCATGAATATTCAGGCCAAATATGGAGCATATTTTTTCTGGAGCGGCACCGAGGGGCTTGAGAGAAAACTACACTGGGTTAAATTTTTGTTTAGACCACAAATCAATCATGTTAGGGTATCAAAACTTCCAATTAGACCCAGAAGCTCACTTTTTTATAGTGATAGCTCGTTTGGCTAAACTGTCGCCTGCATTACTATTGATGGGTACAATGTTTATTCTATCATAGAATCAATCGGCGCAGCTACAAATAGTTGTAATAAAGCTGGATTTGTGATCTATAATTTTATTTATACAGTAGCAAATCATAACAAAAGTTATGTCATGGCATTTTTTTTAAAGAGCAGGTCTAGACACATTTTTATTTACAAATAACTTTAAATAATAATGTTGTAGAAACAGGCATTTAAAGTGGCTGATTTGTTTAACTGCAAGTCATGAGGTGTGTATGAGCATTTATTTAGTTTTTACCAGGTTCAGTAATGGGGCTATTGTCACAATAGGAGAGGAACAAATATTTTGTGACTGGAAACAGTCTGTGTAGTACTGACCCATCACATTAGAGCAGGCTGAGGTTACTATGGTTGCATGCACGCAACAAGTCCATGTAGACTGCTGCACAGCTGCAGAACCATTGCCCAAATGGTATCTGAGGACTTATGGGAGTTTCAGTTTATTTATCTCTTTATTATCTTTTATCTCTGAACTCATGGGAGTTTGTCAGTCTACAATAACTGAAGATTGGAAACAGAAGTCTTGGATTCAATATGAGCCCCTGCCGTCCATATATATGTACTCCATGCATGCATTCCATGCAAGTTCAATCTTAGAAGGTTAAGTACAATTATCAATACCAGGGTTTCACACACAGTGAAATCATAGTGTCTGTAATTGAATCCACCTCGTGATGTCATTCTCCTTCATACGAACATGTAGGAGGCACGACGCTTTCAATCAAACGCAGCCTCCTTCCTCTTTCAGAGCCAGAGGTTCCTATCATATTCACGAATCCAGTCCCTATATGATCTTTAGCCTGTTCACATGAATTGGCTTTATTATCTGATAAAGCTCATCAATGTGATTACGTTTGTACCAGGCACCATTATATGAATGTAACCACTGCATACACACCATTTAAACGTAGTTGATATGATATGATTGGGACTGGAGATAGTTTGGCAGATATTCTTGGAAAATTCTGCTTCTGATCACATTCTAATCTGCGTGGATTTCCACCTTGCACTGGCATGTGTCGTATCCAGCCTGATCCAGATCAGATAACAGCCACACATGGTCAAACGTGTTCTAAACTGACAGAATTGATTTTTCAACTACAGCGATACAAAAGTTACTTTGTTTTTTTGAGACAATATTCTCAGGAATGTTGTCATGGGAAATAGCAAAACACATTTTGGAGAAAACATATTCAAATGTTCCAGTAATGATTTGGAGTGATCATGGAAATAAAAGGGAGACATATGTAGGAGACAGAGGGAATGGAAGAAAGCCAGCGGGGTAAATAGCAACTCAGGGGGCAAAGAAAGCATAAACACAGGAAATTATTCACAGACTGAACGCTGTGTTATTCACAGGCTTGGCAAAAAAAAAAACACTGAATGAATACGACTGAACAAACACTCACACATACATACACTAACACACTTGCTCATCTTCATGCGGCATGTTTGGGAGGCTCGTCTCTAGAGTGCGGTGCAGTCTTCCACTCTGCTCAATATTGCATGAGCCTCTACTAAAGTTGAACCCTGCCTTTTGTTTTAGTTAAGCAGCAAAAATAAATAGAGCATAACCACAGCATCATAGGGACAATTAAATAAAGAGCAGCACAGGGTTTTAGGAGACAGTGTCGTGCTAATCACTCGCTGCACTGAGAGCACTGTGCTGTGGTACAATTAAATCAAAGCCATTTATTAAACTGTAAACTAAAGCCTGGAGAAAAAAGGGATTAGGGATATATTTTCTTTATAAATGTGTAACATGGGCACTGAGCATGCTTCACTTTAAAATGGTGAGAAGATGAGAAGAAGTGTGTGGGGGGGAGGCTCAACACTTTAAAACAGCACAAGGGATATTTTAAATAATAACTGATGCAAAACAGCGGATTTGAAAGGGATTTATTCGGTTCTGCATCACATCCGGTGAGTCAACCTTTATTCCCTAAACCAAAGCTTATCTGTCTGTTAGGATGGATATGATAATACTGTACCGGAGAATAGATACTGCAAGATCAGGCCCAGTGGAGGGAGAAGGGGGAGAAATCATACACACATCTGTGTAAATGTGTCATTTTGATGGTGGCCCTGAGTGCAAAACAACTTTTTACAAAACACGGCATTGCATTGTGTTTTGTGAAATGTTGTGTTCCGCAAAATGTGCTTCTTTAACTGCTGTTTTGTAGAGTTTTGTGTTTGTTGTTTCCTGAAATGTTGTGACATTGTTTTTTTGCACCTCAAGGACACCGTACTTTCTGACATTATTGCACCGTCGCCAACTAGAAACAATCTGGACCAAATGGAACTTATCTTATAGTTTGTGATATGATTAAGGCTAGATGACCGCTTTTGAATGGAGCGTAACGTGCACAGAAGTCCCAAATTACATTAGACAGCAGAGAGAATAGGTGAAAGCAGAATTAGCTGCTAACCGACTCATTTGGCAATCAACTATGTGCTGTAATGTGATGGAGTACCACAGTGTAAAATGTTGAAAGGTTTGCTAATGTTGTGCGGAAAGAATGAAAAAAAAATGTGAGTGGATATTGCATTAAAAAAGCAGCTCCTTTTAAATCAACATATTAAAAATAATAACAGTTTTGGAATCACAAATGATTAATGACATCTACTCATTAGGAAGTAAAGCGAGTTCTTGCTCTGTGTTATATACAGAAACAATACTTTGTCAATCTGCATTAATATGTCAGGTCTTCAGAAAGGATCCTCAATTAAAGTGATGTCAGGGAATGTGACAACACTCCACCACAATTAGTCATCCATTCACTCAGATATTTATCGTCTCCATTACTTGATTGTATTTGCTTCAAAGCAGATGTAACAAGTACATAATTATGGCTGTAATTATGCTGCAAAAAAAAAAAAAACAAGCCCTGCCACATGAGCACCTTTGAAACAATGAGTGCTCAATTCATTAGCATCTGCTGTAAGCTTATTAATCATCTAACAGGCAATTAGCAAGCTGTTACCATTGGTGGCTGGTATGTAAATATATTCCTGGGTTAATTTCTTCCTCAGATAATAAAGGAAACATTATGAAAATGAGCTCTGCCACTATGTAAATGATCTATGCCGTTAATTGCACTGCACTGTTTCAACTTGGATCGGCAAATGGCGACGTGATGGACTGGCACTGAGGTTATTTGCCAGGCTGCCAGGGGAATGGAACTGGTAGGCATCACGCTGCAGCCTGCATGACAATTTATGGGGTGTTCAAATGCCTTCCGACAGCCCTTCTGTCAAATAGATAATAAACCTTGGCTAGCAGAGGTGGGCCCAGAGGGACTGGCCATGTGTGATAGAGTGGGGGAGTAAAAGCAATATATGAAAAAAAAAAAAGCCTGTATGTTTTTCATCCTCATGTGCACTGAATGAATCCACTCGAACTGAAACAGCAGCATATTACAGCGCGCACAATATATTTACTGAGAAAAATGACAAAAACAGCTAAAAAGTACCTACAGTAACCGTGGCAACTCACATAAATACGCTTTTCCATTAGCAAATTAGTCTTCACTGCACACATGCACACGTCCCATGCCATGGCTACACTAACAGGATATCAAGCCATGCTGAGAGGATTTTCTACTGCTGAATTCACAGCACAACACTAATGACACTCGGGCCCGACATCCATCATGGCAATGTTCATAAAGCCTGTGCCAACATGTAGCTTCCCTTCGGCCCTCGGTGCTAATCTATGCAGTGCAGGCACGGAGAAGCCATTACAGCTCTGAATACATGATGAGGCTCACAGCTAATACTCCTCTCCACACCGGGGGAGGTTGGAGGACGAGAGGCAATATAATTGAGGCCAGGAGGCAGATTGTGATCTATTGACATTAAGCTAGGGCTCTTAATCTGACAGTTGTCCCCTCAGCGATGTTGACAGACAGCTGGGTGGACAGCCACAGCCTTCTACATGGACGCACGCCATGTAGACATGAGTAATATTCATAATATTCATGTTCCCGCCCCCCCCTCCCACCCCCGGTGTCACTCATCTTTCTGTTCAACATGACGGAATCAGCCGACCGTTAACTGTGCATCTGAAAACAAACTGATGAGCTCTACAATATGCTGGAACTTTCAGCAGGTAGCGTGCAACGCCTGATATGATGTCATATGTGTAATCGCTAATTAACAATGTTGCACAGAAAATTCAACATTGGGTTGATGTGTTCTTATTTTATATTGATAAGGGATCACTATTATGATGGTTAATTCTTATCTATGATAGTTCCAAAATTCCAGACAAACCTATATATCTATAGAATTAAATATAAGCACCAAAGGGAGGGGAATATGTCATAAAGTCACAGTGAAATAGAATTTTTGTCCACCATCAAACCAAAAACACCCCAGTTGTTATATGGGTGCAGGCGTTACTAGCTACATTTTATTTAATACATTCTAAAAAATTCTATTATAATAATAATATCTTATATATATTTGTGTTGCTACAATTATTGGTACCTCATTGGTCAGAACAAAACATTCTAGCAGAGAATTTAAAGTGGCAAGACTTAGGAAGTGTCATTTAGCCCAGAGGTAGAGGTTTTTATAGAGCTTAAATAATTGGTCAAATAGCATAATATGTCAGAAAATAGTTAAATAAAGGCCATATATGATTAATTGAGAAATTGATTAAGAGAAATCAATAAATCATTATTAGCTGTGGTGCTACTGGTCCTACAGAAGAGTAAAGCAGGACATACTGTAATAAAAATGGCTGTATCATATTCTACACACACATTGGCTACCAATCACCCACACTGTACGTTCACACTCACACACACACACACACACACACACACACACACACACACACACACACACACACACACACACACACACACACACACACACACACACACACACACACACACACACACACACACACACACACACAGTGTGAAATTCTTTCATTCCTACATTTCACACACTACTCTGTGATGGAAACAACACACACAAAGACACAAAAACCACTCTCCTGTCTGCAATGTGCAGCCAATTAGATTATGTGGGTGAGTCACATGCTAAATGGCCTCACCATTTAAGTGCTCCCAAACGGCAGCCATTTTTTCCACTGTCTTGGGTGCGCCGGGCTGTGATGTGTGGCCCAATCAGCAGCAACACGGAGCCCTTGTATGCTTAAATATGCGTGTCTGCAGGGCATGTTATTCTCTCCACATGTTCCCTGGTCTGCCTGTAGAGCGAAGTGATTTATTGACGCTCAGTGACATGGGGAGGAGATAGCAGATAGCGTAGCAGGAATCCAATGCACCACAACTGATGTGAAAAGCAGCCCTGCTTCTGAAATCATTTGCAGTTGCACTCCAGAGGCACCAGTGATTTAAAGAGACATACTTCAGAGGGCCTCAGAGCCTAGCAAGGAAATGTAGTCACATCACATGAAGCAGAAATGTTCAAAATGCCAAAAGTCCACGGAAGTCAGGGTTTGGCTGTTCTCTTTTATTTAAAATGTGCAGCTGTTTCTAAAATTCTCATGGATCTGTGATAATTGTGCCTCAGTGTTCCTCCATTTGAACTGCACAAAGATGAAATTGTTTGTCATGACACGGATTCTGACCCCGATATTAACTTCATGTCAGCAACTAACAATGAATTTGAATGCACTTATTAATACAATTTCTGACTACGCTAGTAAATTAATATATTTGATGTTTAACCCTTTAAAGTGAGTACTTTCCCCTCAATAGGGAGCTCAATAGGGAAGAATAGAGAAGTTAACACAACCACAAAACACCTAATATAGCAAAGACTCTCAGTAAATACAGTCTCTACTGCATGTTGCTGTCGCCCTCCTCTCTTCTCCTTCTCTGCTACACAGAGACCAGGCAGGTGAATTACTAGAGAGTTAATAATGACTTTTTAAATTATAATTTATCTCTTATTTATAATTTAAACTGAGGGGGCAACACCTCCTCTGGCTCTCCCGTGGCACCAGGCCTGTCCTGATAGCTATGCTGATAAGGGGATAACTTGCATATAAATCTTCTGCTGGAGTTTCACCTTTAGAAAAGTTAATATTGAAATTCCCCAGGAATATGACATTTAGTTTTTTTCTTATTTATAATCTCCAGCATGTTAATGAGACTATTATTAAAAATAATAATATCAGGTGGCCAATAAATACTACTTTTGTAAGAAAACTTTCAAAGAAAACTGATTCTACCTCCACTTCATCAGAATTAATTCATGTAAATTCTGATGATCTAGCATCACACCCTTGATTTGTATTATGTATTTGATTATATATGTATCTAAATTATTTGTACTATCTATTTTTCACTGTTTAATTTGCCATGAAATGTATAGATATCGTGATAATGTTTGAGTGGATCAGTAACAATGTTCTTAAATGTCACTTAAGGCAGATATATAATATTTTTTAGATTATAAAAAGCTCTAGGTGTTATATAAAATATCCTATTTAATAGCCACAGAGAAATGCACATAGCCCATATTTAGCAATTGTGATTTAAAACCAGCCGTCAGACCTTCTTTGAAATTGTGATGTTACAACTACACATTCATCCACAGTATTCTAATGAGCCAATCAGAAGTAATCCAGTAGTAATCCTAATGAGACAGACACAAAATGACCTGTTCTTTCTAGAGCTCCAGAGAAAAGCTTGAGAGAGGAGATTTTAATCTCTAGAGAGATTTTTAGTTCTTAAAACCACAAAATATACTATTAGGGAATTCAAAACTAAATAAAACCCAGAAATATATCACAAGATGGGACATAACAATATGTTTTATTATTAGTCATGAGTCAAAAATAAAACAAAAAATAAAATAAACTCCCAGAACATTATTATTAGAGCAAAAACATAGGCCTGTGGAATCAGTCCACTGTCTCAAGGTTTCATTTCCAGTCCATTTTGCGCTATTGAGTTTCATTGTGCACATGTATTTGTATATCATTTAATAGCACAAGTACCTTCAACTGCCAGGCTGGACCAATCCATAGGAAAAATTCCCCACATATCTAAAAACAAGCTCATTTGGGAGAGCCACATTGACGGAAATTTCGACCACTCCTTTTAAAGTCCTCCACTGTGCAATCAATGTGGTGTTTGAGTAATGCCAGGCCCATTAGAGCCAACCAAATTGCTGCGGGAGGCAGGGAAAGAGTGTCATCTATTGTGGGAAACGATTGCTTAATATAGCAGCAGGGGCTTGAAGGAGTGCTTACCAGAGCACAATCCACTAAAATCAATAGCAAGTCAGGCTATATTGTTTCAAACGAGGAAAAAGTGCGGCTACGATAAAAAGCACTCAATATTGGTGTCTGGGCTTGTGAGACGCTGAGTCAGGAGTCAGAAGTAAGTAATGCAGTGCTGCAGGGAAGGATGGAGGGATAGAGGAAGGACAGAGGAATGGAGGGGAGTAACAATCCATCCATCCTGAAGGTCAGTCAACCACTCAGCTTAGAAACATCACAGTCCAAACTCGATCATTTATTTATTATTATTATTATCATAAATTTCATTAGCACACATTTATTTTGAATAACCAATATATCTTTTGATGACAGTCTCATTCCCTCCGTTTTTTCAATCTTGTGTTATGTAGTTATGTGTGTATTATGTAGTCCATTTAAAGCTTGTTGGGCAGATGTGAACACACTAATCATACTTGGTTTCATATTAAAATAAGATCATTAAGGCCTGGTGAGCCTGCATCAATCTGACCCAACAACTACATGTGTTTACTGGGATAAAAATGAGTGAAATCAGCGACTGGAAGCAGCTGGAGTGACTAGGATTTGTTTTTCTCAACAAAAAAAGGGCATAAATTTAAAGGAATTTTTTCTTTATTAACACAAAAAAGAAATTACCAAAAGAAGACTAGGCCCATCTAAACAAACCTTGTACATTTATATAATAATAATAATATATTCAAAACATATTTGGTTTATAATTATACTGGGTCTAAATATTTGAATTACTCTTATTTTTATTTATACATTGAGGTTGTGGTGTTGACCATCATATAACATAATATTTAAATCACAATTTTGCAGTTCAGCCATTTCACAAAAAAAGATTTTCCCCAACCCTAGTACCAAACTCTGCACCCTTAAGACTACTAATCGAATTACGACAGTAAAACCTTGTACTGATTCGTACCAATTGATTCCTTGAGAGCAGGTTATGTTGTGAATTGACGAGTACAAGAGCACATTATAGTAGACAGAAAGATGAGAAAAAGAGAAGCAGAGAGCGTCCCAGCGACAGCCAAACGCTGCTCTAGCTTGTCGTTGCTGTAAGTTTAGGTCACAGCAACCAAAGAGCAGAGTACAAGATAGTTAACTAGTTAGAAGATTAGTTACAAGATCGATAGATAGTTAGTGACCTTCTGCTTTGTCCATCTACTAAGTAGATATAGTCCGATTAACACTGACAACTGATTATAGGATCAGATGAAAATAGTAACTGAATCACACGTATCCATAGTTTCAAAGTCATAATGGAATGAGAAGAATATTGAAGTTATTAAATGCAACAACTGATATTTATCATCAACAACCAATCTACCAATCAAACATGTTCTGACCCATGACTTATTATTGAATATTATTGAAATTACCGAACAACTGTGAAGTACTGATACTGAGTAGGTAAACCCTACAGATAGGACCTACATCAGTGCATTCTTCCTGGTTTTATGTCCTTTCTCCCACATCAAATGACAAACGATGGGGAAACCTGGCAAATTCACCAAATTATACTAGTTCAGCCCAGAGAACGCCCGTCGTCTGACTTATTAATGTAATATTCCAATTCCTCTGGTTGCTCCCGTTACTTTCAGCAGCACCATCACTGTCAGCGGTTCAATGTCATTTCCCTGGTAGAGAATAGCATTCCACCGACAAACCAGTTTCATTGTGATTCCCTCATCCTGGACTCAGCCAGCTCGCTCTGTGTGTTTTGACTGAAGGAGAATGTCTCTTTGAGCTCTAGCCTGGAGTCCAGCTCACCTCATCAGTATGTATGTGCCCTCTTCATCCCTCCACAACAACAGAGGCAGCAGGATGAAAAAGCGAACAGGATCCCTTAATAAAACAGGGCTGGATGGAGCCTTGTGAAGCCACATTCCCTTCATTCTGGACCTGATATTTGTTGAGCGCAGACAGCAGACTCTTCAAAGGCAGGGAACATTCCTGCAGGCCTCCTCAGATCTGAGACTGGGCTGCCCTCACTGCACCCACCACACACACACACACACACACACACACACACACACAGGAAAAAAGTTTGTTTGAGGGTATGCGTGTATGTGTGCGTGTATTAATAATGAATAACAATGGTTTAATATTTACATTTAGGAGTTTCTGGAATAGTCTGCATGTAGATCAAAATATTTCCAGCGTGCATTTTACTCAAAACCTGGTTGAAATATAAATTAATCTCCAAACTAATATAATTGAGTTGAAATTATTTAAATGGGGGTACTCCGGTTTCCTCCCACAGCCAAAAAACATGCTGAGGTTAATTGGAGACTCTAAATTGCCTTTGGGTGTGAGTGTGTGAGTGAATGGTGTGTGTGTCCCAAAATTGGCTGACGACCATCAGGGGTGTATCCCTGCCTCTCACCTGTAACGCGCTGGGATTGGCTCCAGCAGACCATGTGACCCTAATGAGGAATAAGCAGGTATAGAAGATGACTGACTGATTTAACAAGAACAAGAAATTCAGTCCTTTCAACGCCCTTTCAAGAGGAGTTGTGTGTGTGGTGACCGGCGATGTTTAAAAAATAGAAAAGGTAGACTTAAACAGTGTGTGAGGGGCGAGAGGGGAGACAGAGAGATGCTGTAATGTTGTAGCTAAAGCATTTATGCAACTTAGGCCTGTAATTTGTTGTAAATCTTATTGTAAGTTATTTGCCAGTGTGGTCAAATGACCAGGATTTTAAGTCTGTGTGTCGAGGGCATCGCTGCGGTAGTTTCTGACCCGTCTACCCTTTTTGTCACATTGGGATGACCTAATTTTCTAAGTATATTTATTTTATTTCATTCAGAAATGCTGAATAAATGCACCATGTTTTCAAACTCAAAAATAATTGTTTGAATAATTATGATTTTATATTGCCCAATGAGGAATAAGCAGGTATAGAAGATGAATGAATGTTATAATAGTTTACTTTATAATCATTTAGCCACCAATAAAGTCTTTTTAAATTAATTATTTCCTAATTCAACCCTTCCCTGTGTATAAGAGCAACCTACATATATTTGATCTACATTTTACTATACAGAGCAACCAGTCATCTGTTTTTTCGTGCAACTTTTGCTGCCATATTTTCTGACGAGCATTTGCGACCATAAAACAACAAACATGTTAAAGGTGTTTATAGCTGCTGTGGTACAGGAAAGTCAGATATTATTGTCTTACCACTGAGCTACATCATTTACATGGAAGACATCCTCTTCTTTCCTCAGCAACAACCGTTCATTATATTTTGTTTATTTAATTTTCCTAAGAAGTAACACTGGGTTAATGTATCGTAGCTGTTTGTAAATGCATGATTGTTATACATAAACCAGTCATCTGTGCAACAGCATTGTTGTGTAGCCTTTTTAAAGACTCTTTCCTTACAGACGGTGCTGACAGCCTGAGTCTCCCGGAAGCATTAAATGACATCGGCTTAATGACTAAATTCATCCCAGTTGAATAAGACAACGTTCTTGGATATCATCCGAGGCCATTTTCCACTTTTTATAATTGCATCCACTTAAGAGATCAATCATCACTGAGTATTTAAGTATTTAACCAGATACTGTAACTGTACAGTAATAGTAACAGATGTACATTAATTTTACAAGATAGGAAATCTGTGCGTAGCCTGAAGGTGACTGTGTGCTGCTCACTGTAAGCAGATTAGCAGCAGGAGCCAGTGCATGGAGACAGCACTAACAACATATTAGCCCTGTTGCTTTGTTTACCTCAGGGCTCAGCTTTCCTGGAGGCTACTAAATTAGCATTAGCCAGTGCAGCAATACGCAATTAAGCCCAGTCTGCTCCGTGTCACAAGCAGATCAACACCATGCAAAGTCATGCTAATTGGCTTAGCACTAAGCCTGTTTGAAGTGTGCTAGGTAGTGGCAATGGCTTATGACTAATACACAGATCTGGCCTCATCAAAGGGATGCCCAGGCAGCCGAACCTTCGCTTCAGTTGTACGTCAGTGATTGATTCATTCAGGAGCTCCTCTGCAGATTACTGCGGTCTCTCTATGAGGAGGCAATGTGAGGGACGAGGTCCAATACCTCAGCTGTAGAAATAATGCTGAGGGTAATTGAGAAACACTCGTTGCCTCCCTGAACCACAACTGCCAGAGTGTCAGTCAGGAAGGTACAGATTTCATTCCAATGGAGGCTCACGGACCAGCTGTATTTATATGGACCGTAATATTCCACTTTTAATCAGATTAATAGCCCAATCAGAATAAAAATGACTCATGTAACAACCTCAGTTGCAAGAGACTGGTCCGTTTCATTCCAATCGGAAGGAAGTTTAATTCTGGTTGAGAGGTGTGTCTTATCCTTTTGGGGATCAGATCAAAAGGATAATAATAACCATGTGACATCTTGATCTGATGGTTTTGCTCTGGTATTCTTTCTGTGAATGTGGGGTTTTCCAGGAGGATCTGAAAGACAAGTTTCTGAATGGAAAAAAAAAGCTGTGGTAGCAAAACAAAACTGGTCTGCATGTGAGACAACTTTTTTTATGTTAGAGATGAGGGGTCAGTTATTCACCCTAAAATAAAATCATTATTTTCTTTTAAGTACTGTACTTTTCATTTACTTTGTGTTAATAAAATTAATAATTGTTGATATTGCAGCCCTGGAGTATGGAAGCTGTTTTTTCCTTTTAGAATTTGAGCACCTCCAGCTGAGTATTTGCCCCATTGGCTTTGGATATGCATGTTTCCTATTTGTCAATTTTCAATTTAAACCACAATTTTCTTTCTTCTACTTTTCTCTAAACAAAAGAAGAGGCAACATTTAAATACATATTTTCTTCGTTGAAACAACTGATTACCAATAATCACCACTTGGCTCTCATTAATACAACGTTTTTAGCTTTTGTTTAGTTTTTTTTTCAAATTGAAAAGGAAAATGTCTCTTGTAGGCTATTCATGAAAGAATTTGTTCTGCTGTTATTATTTTATTCACTGAGGGGATCATATTAATTCAATTGTGTCTCTTTCATTTAAAGGTCCTATGTCATGCACTTTTCTGGGTTTTATTTGATGCTTTCATACAACTAACACGATACACACTGCCTGGCCAAAAACAAAAGTCCCCACCTAAAAAAATAGGCTACACACACTATTTCGTTGGACCACCTTTAGCTCTGATTACAACATTCGCTTTAGCATTGTTTTGATAAGCTTCTGCAATGCCACAAGTTTTATTTCTGTCCAGTGTTGCATTAACTTTTCACCAAGATCTACTATTGATGATGGGAGCCTCAGACCACTGCGTAAAGCCTTTTCCAGCAAAGATTCTCAATGGGATTAAGGTCTGGACTCTGGTGGCCAATTCATGTGTGAAAATGATGTCTCATGCTCAATGAACCACTCGATCACAATTTGAGGCTGATGAATTCTGGCATTGTCATCTTGGAATATGCCCCTGCCGCCAGGGAAGAAAAAATCCATTGAAGGAATAACCTGGTCATTGAGTTTATTCAGGTGGTCAGCTGACCCCATTCTTTGGACACATAATGCTGCTGAACCTAGACCAGACCACCTGCAGCAGCCCCAGATCATAGCCCTGCCTCCACAGGCCTGTACAGCAGCCACCAGGTAAGATGGTGCATCATTTCTTCTGCAAGTGGTCTGGGTCACATCCGACAAAATCTGTGTCATTCAACGGTCATTATTAAATGAAAACACAGGTCACATAGGGTCAGATTTGGGTTGTAGCATTATATTAATATCATTAGGAAGGTTTCGGAGATTTTCCTCAACATTGAATTAGGTGTGACATTGGGGGCAGGGGGGCTGCACTTCTCCAGGAGGAGGGAGATACTATAAGACATCACAAAGTCAAGGAAATAATAAGAACTGTGAAACGGCAACATTTCTAAAACTAGCCTGTGTGCATTACTCAGTTGTTTATTTTTAGTGTTTCACAATTTATCTAGCATCAAGTAATCCATGAAAGTGGCTATATGTATGATATGGGACCAATGTAGATGTTTATTTGCTCTTTTTCTTGGGTTGTGGGGTTGCATCATTATATTGTCCTATTTGCCTGGACTAAATAAATTTAAATTCTTCTTCTCTGCAAACAGGCTGACAGCATCACCCTTCCAGGAATGTATTAGCATTCCTACAGTGCACACCAATCCCGATACTCTGTGTTGGGTCAAAGAAATCAAAGCGACGCACATCTAAGGAATATCAGAGAAGGGGTGCATAGATTAGTGCCCACGGGTTGTATCGCTAATTAAAGAAAAAGAGGGAAAATGTTGCTTGGCTGCTCTCTAAGGACATGCTGCTGCCAAGTGATTGGCTTCAGGTAATCGATAAGTCTCCCTTGGGTGGGAGATCGGACCCTCAGTCTGTAATTCTGAGGAAAAACAAATCCACTTTGCACGGAGGAAAATGAATTAATGATAGGAGAGTAGGAGTTTCTTTTCATGGTAAGATGGAAAAAAAATTGAATATGAAATCCATCAAAAGGTTGGAGCCAAATGTTTTCCAAAAAATATGTTAATAATTTCAGTTTTAAGACACAGTCATGCTGTCAAGGTTTAACTCATCAATCAAGACCTTTTATCAACCTTTAATGATGCACAGATTTCTCTTTCACTGTTAAAACTTAAACTATTTTTCTGGTTATAATCCCAAATCAGAAAGCACCTCACAAACACTGAATTCTTAAAGTAAGAGTACAAATCATTTGTGTGAGCTGCAGCAGTTTTACAACATGAATCATGTTAACATATCAATACATAACAATGCATGAAGTATAAATTACGGGTATAAAATAACCTACAATGCTCATTTGCAAATGGTACATCTGAGAGAATCCAGTATATCCACATTACATTGGTTCTTTTACTCATGTAACCTATTGTTATGCAGAAGTAAGTGGGAAGTAGGAAGCTGCAGGCTTTTGAAGGTCTCCATTACAAAAGTATGTGTGAGCTGCACTTGTCAATGTGAAAAAATAAGTTCAGGGCAAGATCAAGTCTAACAGCAGCTGTTCAGTTTTACTTGTATTCAGTAGTAAAACCCTTATCCAATTAAAACCGTCAGTAACAATTGTATAGTCTGATTTTACCTAAGAATTTAGCCTGGCTAGAAGCAGTTCAGTCGGTATCATAACAGGACTGAAGCCTGCTACCCATCCCTCATAGTAACAGTTCAATATTTTATAGAAAAGTGTTTCTGAAAAATTTCAGGTGCATAATAAGCCATGCAGTGTGTGCATCTTTCTTTTTAGGCCACTCCTCTCCTCCCTGTGCTGCACATTGATTGGGTGAGTATTGAGTATCGTTGTTTTGGCCGGAGTGAGTCACTTTGGTCACAAAAAGCAACTAGAATATAATTTGACAAGAGTATCAGAGTATTACTGAGCTGTTCTATATAAATGGAAACTATTTTTAATAAAAGGATAATAATAGTTGACTGAAACACGGCTACAGATAAATTATACTGTTCCATATTTGCTGGATATGTAATTTAGCAACTGTTGTGTTTGCTTCGTTGCCCTCAGGTGACCAAAAACAATTAATACCACTTAAATATTTGTATAAAATCAATCAAAATTTTTCAATGATTCCCTTTTACAGTAGGTTTACTTATTATTTCACCAAAACAAACTTATCATAGTTTATGCTTTCTAAAAAATTCAGCTCAAAACAACTGTACCAATTATTTGATTTAGGTTTCCCTATTCATCGAGCTAGAAATCCAATATGCCGACAGTGGTAGTTGAGAGATGGAAGTAGAGCTGTGGCAGCCGAACTTGTGTTTGCAGGATTGTACTGTTTACAGACCATCTTCTGAAAACAGAGAAAAGGATCAGTGAACATGTCCTCAGGGACTCTGGCAACAACAGAGCAAGAGGTTCTTCCTCTGAGTCCATCGTGTCTGTGGTGCAAAACATCAGTGTCCTCATAGGACTGACCCTGCTTTAAACCCAACACTTCAACCCTTTCCATCCTCTGAAGAAAGGCACGCGTTCTTACCCAACATGTACCGACGGCTCTGCGTGAAAGAGGAAACGCTACGCGAGGCTAGACAGGACACAACGGAAAAGGATTAGAGTGCAGTCCAAGGATCGGATACAGACTTATTTACAACTGACAATGTGTTTCTGTGGAGACGCCGCCCTTAATTTGCTGCTTAATAACTGACTTCCACCGCCGTGTTCAAATCCCCCCGAGAGGCTTTTGTGGTTTGTTCACAAGATGTCTACGCTGCCTGCACTGCAAATTAGCCTCTCAGAGAGGCACCTCACCTTCCGGCCACAGCTTGCAACACGCTTTTTTTTCCCCTTCTATTTCTTCTTCGTCTACTTCTTACGGTATGCCTTTCTACTTCTATCTGCCAGTAATAACCTTCAACTAACCTTTAAACCACTGTGAATAATTTAAATACTATTTTCATATCAATGGAAGAGTCAGGCCAGGCAATTATCTTTTATCTGTGTACTTTGCTGTCGGAGCAAAGCATAATAAAGTCTTCCCGAGAGAGAGAGAGAGAGAGAGAGAGAGAGAGAGAAAGAGAGAGAGAGAGAGAGAGAGAGAGAGATAGTGTAGAGAAGCCAGAGGCCATACGGGCTTAGTGGGGGAGGATAGTAGCGGAAGTTGATGAGAAAGAAAGACAGCAAGAGAATAACAAAGAATAGACAGAAAGTGTGAACATTGTGATCCTATCTGCTAGATTCTAATGAAAAGAATGAATAATTCACTAATGAGCAGCAGATCTGTCATGGAAAGAAACGCTGCTTACATCTGTGCTGGGTTCCGGGAAGGGGATGTGGCGGCTGCCACATGTGTGGTTAAGTGGCTGAAAGACACAGCTAGAAAGACGGCGAAGATAAACATGACAAAGTGGCAGCTCAATTAGGACTTTTGAGTCGTGTTTTCTCGGTGCCGACGGCCCCGTTCTGTGACACTTTGCTGTCCGGGCCAAAGCCACACTGTGCGAAAAACTCATTTGTATGACAGTGATTTAGACCCATGTAGTAGACGGGTGCATCCCATCCTGGGGAAAAAAAAAATGGAAAGGGAGCAAAAAAAAAAAAAAAATGAAAGAAAGAAATTCCCCCTGGTACTCATTAAAATTCAGCAGTACAGCAACACCCTCCTCGCTTTGCTCTTCTTTCCCCCCTCTCTTTTTCCCCTCCCTTCTCCGTCTGTTCCAACAGCCATCATCTCGCCTTGTTGCCTCCCTGCATGCCTCCCCGGACCGTCCATGATCATTTTGATGAATTCATAAAACTTGCTGCATTCTTGATTGAGACAGAGCGGTGGAGAAAACAAGAGTGATGGAGAGAAGAAAAAGCAATATCCACACCCGGAGGGGGTGAAGAGAAGGCAGTGGAAGAGGTGAAGGAGTGAATGTGTGATGGGATGCAGAGATAACAAGAGAGAGGGGAGAGAGGATGGGGCGAGCAGCGAAAGCCTTTGCAATATTAATCTGTGGTGCAGAGATTTAAAATAAAAAGGACAGGTGAGCACTGCAGGTGAAGGCAGAGTTTGCTTTAGTTGAGAGTGAATGCGGGACATGTTACAGAAAAAGATGTTGTCTTTAAACCAGCGGCAAACTTTTCTTGACTTTCACGAAATCCGTAAAGAGTTGGCTCGAGGCGCAGCTCGTTAACACCCAGGATCAGATCGCACCAGCTCCACATGGAAGAGAAGAACTACATTAAACATGACACACGACAACAATCTATGAGCAGATTAAGGAAATATCCCCGTTACAAACAAGTTATCTGGGTTACAGTGACAAATTTCAGATTTATATAAAGGAAAACAAACGACAGCCTCCAAAATGCCCATCAGACAATTAGATCACTATTTAAAAAACACTGAAAAAGAACATTTTTACCTCTGATGAGGTATGAGGCCATACAGTATACAGGTACAGTCTAAACTGGCCTCACCACTGCCTTTTTTAAATCTTAAATCTTTAAATCAGAGCCAACACTGGCATCAAAATAAAAGAAATATATATTTTTTAAATCTTTTCTTCTCTGCAGAAGAGGAAAGAGGATTCCACTCAGGCTCAGCTGCAGGGGGTGTCATGTGTTTCGTTGTTGGCTACAATACTATTGTAACGTAGCTGCATTAATTCTAGCAATGTGTACCTGATGTATAAATATACTGAGTGACAGTCGTGCTCAGAGCTACATCTGATTTGTCCAAATAATTTCCTTCCAGCTACATCAAGGGGCTTCCATGTGGGCACAGAGCAACGTCAAGCAGTCCCTGTCAATCTTATTTTGAAAGAATCTACTGTGTGTGTGTGTGTGTGTGTGTGTGTGTGTGTGTGTGTGTGTGTGTGTGTGTGTGTGTGTGTACACATTACATAGTGGTTCCATCCTGTCCATCTGTTTGCATCTTCTCCGAGTGTAGGTGCATGAATCAGTGTATGTGTTACATCCTGTACTGTGTGAAATTGCTGCATATGTATCATCACAGGTCCTCACATTCAGGAGGTGGTTTCACATCCATGATGACACAGGAGGGGAGATATGGAGAAATCATATAACAACTCGAGCTGGGCCATTTATCTATATGTGATTGATATAGTGATATGAGCTGTGTTAGATTCTGGACACCATAATATCATGGCTAGAGCTGCACATTCTGGATTCAGGTAAAAATACACTTTTTACCTGATACAGCAGGAAAAACATCACATCAACATTGGATTAGAGAAAGGAAACGCTGCTGTTTTTAGCTTAGCATGTAATTAATTGCAGTTGTTTCATTTATGAATATGTTAAACGTAATTTATCTTATGAACAAATAGTTTTCTGTGCAATTACAGAACTCGCTTACAGGAATAAATCTGTCGTGTTACCCTCCAGGGCTGCTACTATACAACTTTCACCGTCTTATTTGAATCCAAAAAGCTTCCACACATGTTTGGGATGGACGGGTTCCGCTCCTTCTCATCATCATCAGCAGCTTTTTATTTCTCATTTATTTTGTTGTTTTTATTACACAACCTTTTCTCACAATCTCACTGGGCTTATTTCCTCGAAGGACGGATCTCTGAATCTTTGCAGTGACAAGTGACAAAAGCTCTATGTGTATATACATGATAGATCTACAGTTACATAGTCTATGATCAAATACATACACTAAAGTGTGGAGAACATGTGAAGCCTCTACTCAGACACTATAGCAAATTTTCTATACATTAAATTCCCAGAGACTGCTCTGGGTTTCTGAACTATTAACCCTCACATGGAAGGCAAAGTCAATGTGATGCTAAAAATGGCCACCGAGGAGGAATATGCACTTCTTCTCTCATTTATTCAAAAGCAGAGGCACATTATGTCAATATGTTTTATATATCAAGAAAGCAAGATGTAGAATATTAAACTTGTATTTTAAAATTCCTTGTTTATACAGGAGGTGACTTCTTCATTGGTAGAAGGACATATTCTTAAATGTGTAGACCTCAAGAAGACAAGTGAGTCTGAACTCATACATACGTTAGATTCATATCATGGAGCAAAATAAGAACACAAACAGTTATTTACTTTTATGATTATTACAAAAGTAAAAATACAAATGTCAGTAATCCAACAGTTTTATAGGTACACTGTCGGCTTGGGCTGATTTTCAATATATCTCGATATCCCCGCCATATGCAATATTTTTCATAATATTACATTTTTTTATTTATTTATTTATTTATTTGTTTGGGGTAAGGGTTAGTCTGCCCCGCTGTGCATCTGAGCTTCATTTCAATGCTTTGCTGACTCTACAATGTACCCTGGTGTGTGGTAATATAAAAGTTTATGGAGAAGCAGCATTCAGTTTTTATGCTCCACAGATTTGGAACAAACTCCCAGAAAACTGCAGATCTGGTGCAACTCTAAGTTCTTTTAAAAAGTAATATGAATATGAATAGGAAAACTTTATTGTCCACATTGTGGAAATTTGCCTTTGGTTTCATCATAAGACGTGCCATAAAAAACATACATCAAAGTTATAATAATAATGCATTCATGGCGAGAATGTTCCATGAAACATAAACAATAAAAACATAGATAGTGTAGATAAATCAAAGCTGCAGAGAAGATGACTGAAACATAAAGTACAACAGTGCAATTATAGGCGTCTACAGCCATGGTCTGCAGTTAAAGTGGAGCGCTGCTCCTGAGGGAATGTTGAGTAGATTCTAAACCTGCTCTGTTTCAAATAGGTCATGAAATGGATTGATGGATTAATTGATTGATGGATTGATTGGTTGAAAGATAAGGAATGATATTTCCTCAATACATCCATACTTTTTTTTTTACATTTAAAAAACAGGTCTATTTTGAAGTCATTGTTTGTGGCACTGAAGTGATGAGAAGTATTTCTAGCATATATAAACAGTAATATAACATTGGGCAGTATATTATAGCCTAATAACTTCATAATATAGAAACTGAGCGAACTTTTTTTTCCCTACAGAGCCCTTTAGTAGATGAGATGAGTGGAAAAAAAATAATTATTTACCATTCACTCACCAAAACGCTCAACATTACCTATGCTGTTTTCATGTGAGCACGTCTGAAATGTAATATATGCAGTGAGAATAAGTAAGTTGTGGCATCCATATATATATATATATATATATATATATATATATATATATATATATTTATATATATATACATACATCACATCAAGATTCATGCAAACATTTTTGCGAGATTTAACCATTTAACCGTGTTGCCCCGTGTCACCACCACAACCCCTCACTCACATACACACAGAGCAGAAATCATATTTTTCATTTCCCTCCGTGGTTTCTCAGCCTTTGAATTACACACACTGACTAATTGACCAACAGCCTGGTGCAGAATGTATCCCCAGAGTGACAACAGAAAGAGAGAGAGGGGCTGGTTAGGCACAATCACAATGGGAGCAGACTTAATGATGTGCTGTACATAAAAAAAGTCCTTAATAAGATGAGAAATTCTCTCCATATTTTGCCTGCAAAGAGCTTGTCTTCTAAAACACACTGTATACGTTTCTGTAGAAAAGCACAATTAGACAATTACACTAAAAAGTATAAATATCATTAAGACATATTCAGAGCTAATTAATTTAGAAGATGTAGTATCTCATGAGGGGAAGGATATGGAAATACAGAAATAATAGAGGTAGCGAATGTTGCGTTCAATTTTCTTTTTGTTAATTTGCAGGCTTCCTGCTGGGAGGGGTAAAATAACCCCCAGTCAGACTTTTTTCTTTTGCCGTTAATAGACTTTCTTTTTCAAGCAAATACAGAGGCTGATTTGCATAGCTTCGGATTCTGCAGGAAAAGGGTTAAAATGTCCTTAAAAGCAGCTTTAGTATGTGTTTGTGTTTTCGTGTCAATTCCCTTTTTTCCTCATTAATGTGCTACTAAGTTGTAAGAGGCAGTTCTGGCACACACACACACACACACACACACACACACACACACACACACACACACACACACACACACACACACACACACACACACACACACACACACACACACACACACACACACACACACACACACACACACTTCCCTCTCAGTGCCCCACCTCTCGTCTCCCAGGGGAAAGATGCCCAAGCTTCTCTCCTGACAGATCTGGTCCCTGTAAATCTGACCTGCTCATCCTGTCGCTCTCCGAGGTGATGGACTGTTGTCTGCTCCGATTTATCCCCACGTCTTTCCCCCATTTCCCACAGATTGGACACAGATTGGACACAAAAGGCAGAGTTTCTGGTCATGAAGTAGCATGAAGATCATGAAGGTGTTGTCTTCTCACAGTTAAGATTCCTTCGGTGCTCATTGTTCAGCAGGTTTTCTCTCTCTCTCCAAACACAAACAGACTTGTGGATTAAAACTGGTAAAAACACTGAATAAATCAATTTCATATTAAAAAGTCAGCATTTCTCTGATGCTGTTTGGCACTGGTGCACAAGCTAATCCTTTGTTCAGGTTGTTTTATCTGGTAATTTAAGATCCAGACGTCCAGCGACTAAGATCCTTCATCCGGATAAAAATTGGTAAAAAAGAAGTAAAGAGAAGTAGAAAGAGTTATAAAAATATGACTGAAAACTTTATTAAAAAGTCCACTCAACAGCTTGGCAGGTGACACTGAGAGGCGGCCATTTAATGTGTTTTATTATGTTTATATTAAGATTTAGCATTGAAAAGTACAGATTTCTTTAGGTTTGAATATTGTTTGGGATGAGTTATTAATATTAAAGTAAACAACCCAACAACATTCATAGGTCTAGTCATTTTTGTGAGCAATGTTGATTTTTGAATTTTACAATTAATAAATCAGATGACTTCGTCGACTAAAGCATGGTGTCCTTGCTTGTTGAATAATGAGGATAAAGCATGTTACAGCAGCAATGATGAAACAGAAGACCACAGATGTGTGAAGTACACACCCCCGACAATTATTGGGGGGCAGATTTTCAAAAAGTCCATTTCCCCTGCAAATCACACGTTTCTAAACATATACCCGTTTATGTGCTAGATGAGATGTGCAGGCAGCAGCACGTTCCTCCAGAACGTTAGCACCCTTCAGCTTTCAGCAGCGTTTAACAAGACACATGAAATGAAGTATCCAAGACTTCCACTTTTTCTCTCATCCATCGCATCCAATAAGAGGTGAAGCAGCAGAAGCTCCGTATGAGACTGAATTTTCCGCCTCATTCTCTCTTTTCACCTCAAGCTAGTCAGAGCGAGTTAGCGTCTCACCGCGATGTGTTCATAATCCAAATGGCAACACTGTCTGTCTGGGTGACGGGCCGTCATGCATTATTCAACCCGCAGCCTTCCTCCCACAAACAGACAAACAGAGAACGATCGAGGAGCCACCGAGGCAAACAGCAAACAATCAACATGGCAGACATTAATTGCTTAATTGGGAGACAAAACAAATTGAAGTTGACCAAACGGAAGCAGTTAATTATACCAGCAGCTGGCTGGAGTCATCTTATAGGTGCAACAGGTGCATGTCAAGGTTAAACAAATAGTGACATGTATGACACCCCTGGCTCATGAATGATATTCATAAAAAAAGACATGTCCATGACATGTGGTTGATAATATGGCTGCAACTACTAATCAATTACTTATATTATCAATAGGGATGCACCAGGGCCGATATCTATATAAAAAATTTGGCATCTTAATTATAAGCCTTTCATCACATAATAAATGGGTACAAATTCAATCATGCAAATTTAGTTTTTATCAACTCACTTCAGGTTCACGCTGTCTCTCCTTTACCTTCTGCATAGGATCTATGGCGTTTGCTGTTAATTATGGTGAAAAATTAAATTAAAGAAAACTTCGAGACAGGACTCAGCTACTTTGTGCAAACTCAATCCATTGATCAAATCTTATTTCACATTTAGAGATCCACCAAACATCGAATAATGTAATAGCCTGTGAGTACGTATAGACCTTTAGTTTGATAGCCTGGGTCAATACCACTGATATAATCCTATGTAAGGACTTTGAGTTGAGGTATTAAAGATTGACTATAATCCCAGACTCTCACAGCCTCAGAGGACAAATACGAAGCAAATCATCACCACTTTTATCAAGGGCCGACTGCACGCAAACATGATCGATCACATTTTATGAAGAAACAAGAGACATCATTCATTATTCTACCCCGAGGAAACAAAAAGCTCCATGTTACGTTCCATTTTCAGTCCAAATGCAAAACTCTTTCTACAAGTATGGATGGGTACAGAAAACAGATCTATTTTGGTACCGGTTCCTAATTTGGTCAATACCAGAGTACTGATACGTTTCAGAACAAACAATTCTCCAATTGGTATTTAATTATACATTATTTATGTAATTTCAACCATCCGCTAATGATGGCACTGCATTTTTAATGCTCTCAATACATGGAAAAATATTCAAAAATGTGTGAAAATGCAACTAAATGCAATAACATCCAATGTAAAAAGGTAGTCAAAGAGAGAAACACCAACTACATGATAAAACAGCAGTGTGTCAGGCGGCTAACGTTAGCAACAACAGCCAACCAGCGTTAAATGAACAAAGTACAAACTTTGGAGAGGTTCCCTGTTAGAAATAGCAATCCAATGTTAAACTCTGCATTGAATTTGGCAGGATCAGAGCTGGTTTGCTAATTAAACAAGGTGCCATAAGATTACATTATGATGTGTTTAAGATCTGCCCAGTAAAATGAGTATCAGGTGCATTGATATGATGTGTTTGTCATGTTAATATTGGAAAATGTAGCTTTTGGAGAGAAACTTGAATAAATACAGTACTTAGCATGAAAAATTTGCTTTTTTTTCAGAAAAATACAATAAATATTAAAGAAATGATAGAAAGATGTCAATGAGAGTGACGAGTATCGATATAAATAAGCGGTATTGGTATTGATAAAATCATAACGATATCCATCACAAGTCTCCTTCAGTTCAAATAAGCTGCTTTCTCAGATCTCACACTGCATCAACCAAAGAATGGCGATGAGTAAGAGCTTCCTGTAGCATGTAGCTTCATACCCAGCAGCTTGTGTGAGGGAGGTTGTGTCAGGTTGCACCTGACACGGATCCTCCGCCCACCTGACAAAGCGCTAATTTGAGAGTAGTTGTTCCTTTGTATCTCAGAGGAATAAGGCCACCAGGCGGCACTGAACCTGTCTCCTGATGTTTTGTCACAAAACGCACACACACACACACACACAAACACACACATACTCTCCTTAATGCTTTCCCCACCACAGCCGGCTGATGCATGCATGGACATAAACACACATTCCTGCCACACATGGAGTAAAAAAGAGCAGGAGACACTTGTACTAAAAAGACACTGATTTATATTCTAAAGTGCTTGTGTCAGATCCGCCATGTAAAAAAGGTCCTATTACTAATAAATGAACATACAATAAAAGAGAAAAGATTCCCTTCAAATCCGCCCGTGTTACGAATCTTTTATGCAAATGGAATTTCAGATGAGGTGGAGCTATCTTCAGAGACCTTGACTGTTTTTTCCACAGCCCTCTATTAAAATTTATGCCACCGCTGATTTATAAATTTTATTAATAGCTTGCTGCCGAGGAAGGGAAGCAAAAGTGATGAAACAGCTTCACTTCAGTCTTTCTTCTCCTCAGTCCCTCTTTCCCATCGCTGGTCCAGCAGGTCCCTCATCACTCTCTCTCACTCTTTTATGCTCCCTCTGTCTCTCTCTCTTTCTCGCTGCTCTGTGGTGTCTCATAGTGATTTTATAATTGGGCTCTGCTCATTGTTATTCAAAACCCTGTAGAACCAATTAGTGGCAGACCTACCGACCTTCAATTGCTATGTAATGGTGGTAACTAAAGACTCTAAGTGAGGCAGCTGAGAGCAAAGGTCTGAATTTTCTTTAGTTGCTGATTAATAATTCTGTCAACCCTATCACATGCAGACATTAAACAGAATTGCTAGTTTAAGGCTCCTTCTTTTTTTAGATCTTTCTTTTTTCTTTTTTTTTACTGGCTTTTATTCATCTTTAAAGATGGCCTGGATGCTCCTACACTGCTCTCTTGTCAGATAAATGTCGAGATAAAAGGATAATGAGACTTTGAGGGGAACCTGGTGCAGTCAGGGAGGGCTGGAAGTGACCTCTGCCAACAAGTGGACAGTCAGAAATGGAGCCGATGCTTCCAGAAACAGAGCAGAAGATACAAGGAAGTTTTTATTATTGCTGGTAGCCCACACATCTCATCCCATCCAAGTCTTTTATTACTCATTTCTATTTTATTAAAGCTTCAAACCTCACAAAACCTTCAGCTTCTGAGTGGATTCAGGGTCACACATTGCTAACAGACCACAGCTTACGACAAAATGATATGTGAAGCTCTGGGATTTTGTGTCCTTCCGCATTTGTGTCCTTCCACATAAAAGTGATATTGACTGTATGTCAGGTGATTTTAAACCTGTTTGTACAAGCTCTTTATTTGCTCCCTCAAATAAGTCATTCCAGCAGGATTTACAGGTACAAATTTGCTCAATACTTTCCCTAAATTAGTCGAATACAAGAGCTAAGCTGTTGCCTTGGCTTGTTACCTGACTTGTTATGAAGGAGCACTTAAAACAGACCTCATGACAAAATATGTATAACAAACATGAGTCACAATAAGTATGAGTACATTGCAGGGCTCTAGATTAACTTTTCCACTGGTAGCACCAATGTCAAGATAAAGTTTGTTGCATCTTTTTTAGATTAACCACAAAATTTAGAGTTTTTTAAAGATAAATCCGCTCTGGCACGGTAAAAACTATGGCTTGTTTAACATTGAATATATAATATATAGATAAATCACTCTAAAACTATTAAAATGCTGCAGTGAGAGACCAGAAAACTATCAACAGGTGTATGGAAATAATGAAATAAAAAAACAACCTTTTAAACAACCTTCATGGCGATTCGTTTTCAGATTTCTGAGTTTACAAGGTGAACCTGAATGCACCATGATGCCCCTTGTATTTACAGCTGACTAATACAGTTGGTTAAAGATGCACAATCAATCTTTAATTGTCCAAATGGAACTTAAATATTATTTTTTATGAAACCTGAATCAAGACATGATATTGTATTGCTGTTCATCTCAGGTTATTGCACAGAAAAGTCACCTCCGAGGACTAAAACTAAAACTTTTAAATCGTAACCAGCAAAAATGCTGCCACTCACTCGGCCATCTTAGTGTTGTGTAAACCCCCAAGTCAGAGTTTACACAAAGATGTGTAAATAACTACGAGCTACATGTTTTATAGGATGATACTATGTCAATGTTGTGTTCACAAGTGGCCAAAAAGAACCACTTAATGCATTTAACAATCTGCCTGCTTTGTAGTATTAAAATAATAGATTGTCTCTGCCACCCAAACACAAATAATCACATTCAAATTATCAGCTAGTGGCTTTAAAAGTAGCCTATGTGACACCCTCTATTAAACCAATCCACCCTATATTTGAATACTGAAGTTAATTGTTTACCAACTTCCTTTTTTATGTGTGTAAAAAAAACATTGTGGTATTTCATATTTCTGCTAAATATCAGGAAATAATTAACATGAGAGGCCATTCTGCAAATCCAGTTCAGTTCTTGTTCAAAATAGGCATACATTAGGTTGCTTAAATATAAAGATAAAAGTTTTCATGCCTTGCCTATAACCTACTCTTGGCCCGCTGTTTGCCTCACAGCAAGAAGGTCGCAGGTTCAAGACCTCCTTGGTCCTGGGTCTGGGACCTTTCTGTTTGCATGTTCTCCCCGTGTCCCGGGTTTTCACCGGGTTCTCCAGCTTCCTCCCACAGTCCAAAAACATGCTGAGGTTAATTGGAGACTCTAAATTGTCCATAGGTGTAAGTGAATGGTGTGTGTGCCCCACGATAGGCTGGCGACCATCTGGGGTGTGTCCCTGCCTCTCGCCTGTAATGTGCTGGGATTGGCTCCTGAGGAATAAGCGGGTATAGAAGATGAATGAATAAAGAAATTGTGAAATATTGATCCTCTTTCCGTTAAAAATAAGGTGAATATGGAGATAAGTCAATAATTACTCAGTAAAAGTCTTTGTAAGTATGTGTAGACACAACAATCTGTGCCGTATTAAAGAAACATCATAACTGGTTCAGGCCTGTGATGCTGATGTAGAGGAAACCTATATAAATAGTCTTGTTTTCATCTTCTTGCTGGCTATATCAGGCCAGAACTTTAATTTCCACTGTTACAAAACAGGTAAGAAGGAATGTCAGTGTTCCCTGATTCTTATCTTTGTAAGTAAGTCAAAGCCACTAAGCTGTTATTAAATGTTAAGATACCAAAGCAGAAAAAGAAAGCAGCCAGCGGTATGAAGGAGGAAATGAGAACGACAGAGACGGAGAACAACACGGCAATTTGACTTCACCTGAAACACGTCTGGGATGTTGTTACTCTGACATCCACGGGGAAACGTCTGTATCAGCCTGGCCTAAACAAAGACAACCTGCCACAGTCTATACATGTCTGGCTGGTTCGGGTCACGCACCCAACAAACGCATGAACTTTCCGCAACCTCGTCACCGTGTCGCAGTCGGAGAGAAGAGTTCTTTGTTCACCTACAACAGTAAATACTGACAAATATCATCAGACAGTCCACAGTCACAACAGATAAGTCAGATGTTACATCAGGCTGAGCCAGATGGCACCCAGTAACACCTGACAGCACCCGGCATCAAGAGGAAACATCCAAGATGCAGGAAGAAAGCCTCAGGAAATCCCTCTAAATATACCAGCAGAGAGACACACACACACAGATGTACAGTAATGTTGACTTATTGATGGACATGCAGGCAGATACTGGGTGACATGCTGGGAGCTGGAACACAGAAGAAACAGTTGTTGTTTTTGATTTCGTGGATATTCATGTTCTTCTAATTCAATGTTTCTATTCAAAATGCCAACTGGAAGAGAATAGTAATTGTTCTCTCCCATAATTATTGTGGGAGAGGGGTGATTTTAATCAAAATATAAATAAACTGTGTCTCTGCTGTGTTTTTTTGCTCCTAAAAGGTAAAAGGTACATAGAGATTATTATTATTATGTATTATGTACTTTAATTTCAGCTCAGTGATTCTCTCTACTCTCTATTACCTTTTGCTGACATTTGGTTGGGATGAGTTTCTCTTTCCCTAAAGTTCAAGGAAATCCAATGTTTAAAATATGTATTTTTTTTATTAATAAAGTTTAATGAATGCATGATATTTCCAAAATAATTATAATAATCGAGCAGCCCTCAAGTGTGTTCAGGAACCTAGGAAGTTGAAAAGGCCGTCTCTAGAGCCATTAGTTGTGTTTCCATCCACCTTTTCTCATTCGCATTTTCAAAAATTGCAAATAAATAGTTATATGGAAACTCCAGAAATTCGTGGATTTGTCATATTATCGATGAAACGAAAATGCAGCTTTTGGCTTTATGATATATCCCAAACACATGGAGATCCACACGGTGGTCTCCCTCCACAAAACTCCAACAGCACTCGTAACATAACCTCTTCATCATGGTTCTGTAGCTGTAAACCCTGACGAACTTGTAGCTAATGTTCTCCCCAGAGCCGACAGGTTCGGCAGTAAATTATCCATGGTCAGCTGTTGGGAGTCAGCTGACTGTTGTCATGGATACTCTCGCACGTAATCGCAAAACAATAAGGGATGGAAACGGGCATCCATTGGCATTTTCCTTCGGCGCATTTCACAAAATCCACTCAAAAAGTTCTATACATGTAATTAAGTATTAACTACTCATTAATTAAATCATACTTCTGCCAAGCCTGTTCCACTAGATGCTGATGAATCTTACACAAAAACAGAACGGTAAGTCTTCCTCTATTTAAATGCTCCAACAAGAAACCTGAAAAAAACGTTTACAGTGCATATAAGGTGCCACCATCTCCATCAGCTAAAATCCTTTTTTTTTTCAGGGACAATGCACATTAATAAGCATTACTGTATGCCGGGAAATACAGAAAAAATATTGCAATGTCAGACTGAGCAAGCAAACCCAGCAATATATATTTAGTTATGAAAAAATTCAGGAATTGAAGAAAAGACAGATTTTTAATGCTATACAATTAGTTTCTAGAAGCGTTCTCACATGGTTTTATACCACATACTAGAACATAGCTTTGTGGCCTAATTGTGGCCTAATAATCACACTTCCTGCAATGCAACTATAGGATATAAGCAGGTAATTTATTTTAAAAACACAGACAGACATGGGCAGCGGTAAATGAGGGCAGAACACAGTTCAGCATCTCACACAATTACACAACAGCTTTGTAGGAATCAGCAAAGACACATATGAGCAACAGAACACAAATATATTGACAGACGTTTGCCACATGATGAAGGCGTCCGACGCTGCTGACAGATTTGGTGGCTTGTTAAAATCCGTGTTCAAAAGGACCCGTGAGTGGGGTGTTCCCTGGTGTGGCTGCTACAACATTCCATTCATGTACTGCAAAGCACATTTCACTGGTGAGATAAAGCCTCCTGTTGTAATCTTATTTTTATTTGCTCGTTGCCTCACATAGCAACTGACATTCCTCTTTTTATACAACTTTTAAGCGTTGGCAGACAAAGTTAAATGCCTTTTTTTTTTACTTTGCAACGACAAGATGTGACATCTGTGTATTTTGTTGTGTTGGTACACAAAAGAATTTTGTTTTCACAGAGCTTTTGATTCACAAACAGGATGAAAAATTAGCGAGAAGTTGTTTAAATTGTCAGTACTTCTCTACTACTTCTATTAAATATCCTAAGTATATTATATGGTCAGTCTGCTGTCAGCAGTCATAAGGATGATTTATTCTTATATGTGTTATGTGTTCTTATGCCTATGCATGTACACTACACCACTGGGAGCATTTACACCTGCTGTGTCTGTGCTGCTCTACAATTACCAGGGGCGTAGCACTAAATTCAATGTCATTGGGCCCTTATCAGAGCACAAGGCAGGGATTTTATTACAGTAAAAAAGCATAATTCCATCAAATCAGATTAAAAGTCTTATTAAATGTGAAATACGCATCAGATATGCTTTTCTACAATAGATGCTTAGACTGGGGTGCTAATAAAATAACAGTATAGTCATTCGTAATTAGAATAACTTTAATTTTAGGTGAAATCTTGTGTATTTTTGGGGCTTTTTAGAGATATTTCCACTGATAAAAACAATTCAAATTAAAATAAAAAATGACAGAACGACATGAATTATAAATTGATTATGTAAAATCTTCAATTATTTTATCTGATGTAATAAAATGATATTCCACTGATAAAATAATTGATGTATCTTTTAAAATATAGTAATTTATAATAATAATAATATTAAGCATATATTTTTCTTTAAAAAAATACATATCATGGTAATTCTAAAATATATATTTATATAAAAATGTAGATTTGTTTTACGGCTCAACACAAAAGCATGGATTAACTTGAAGTTAGATGTGATTTAACAGCACTTGTTGCTACAGAAAGGACTATGCAGCTGTTGTATCTATCTAATACCACAACCTTTGAATTGACATGTGTATGTTTATTAAGTATATAAATTTAGTAACATCATGAAAAAGTAAGTTCATTTAGTCTTTTTATTTTGTACACTAAACTGCCACAGGAGATTTATTTGTCTTCCTATGGCTGTTTATGGTTATTCCACATGCTACTGAGCCTCAATGAACAAAATGTACAATTATACCACCAATATGTTGAGTTTGTTTTTTGTTACTGATAGAATTCAATCATTTAACCCCCCCTAAACAACTCAAAACAATGTAAAGGTTCAAATGATATGAGATACAACACTAATCATACCATGACAACAGAGATATGATTGACCAAATACAGGTTTTCACACTTTTTTGCTTTGTTTTTTTACTTTATTGAAAGTGTTTCATCCTTCTGCATAATTTGCTGGTTTGCCAATTTTACTGAAGCACAGAAAAAGTAGACTGTTTTACCAGAAACGTGGCCTCCATCATCCTCCCTGACAACAACTGAACTGACCACAAGGATTGTGAAACTCACACACACACACACACACACACACACACACACACACACACACACACACACACACACACATACACACACATCAAGACTGTGCGTGCAGCTCACACACATATGCAGCACCTACCTCTACCAGGCAGAGGAGCACTTTTAATATTATATACAATGTTATGCTGTGATTTTATATGAATATATATATATACTGCTCCTTGTTTTTAATCAATATATTTCATTCAGTATTTATTTATATATTTATTGTTGTCACTGAGAGAACTCACTGAAATTTCATTGTACCTTCGCTGAATATAATGACAATAAATCCATCCGTATCCATGGATGTTTTCAAAGGATTCCAAGGACCAATTTTCCCACAGGGACAAATAAAGTTCTATTCTATTTAAGTGTAAAAAATGTATAAAGTTTAGCAATGAAAAATAAAATGTATGGATATAATATAGGTAGATAGATCAGCGTTATTGTAGGTGAGGGATAGAGATAAGTGAGTGCAGCTTTGGAGAAATTCACATCCCCTCAGGAACAGAGGATTTCAGAAGCAGCCTCATCAGTCTATGATACCTATCAAAGTTCAACAAGTCCTAATTGACATCCCATTAATTGACATTTGAGACTGGTAGTCCAATATGTGTTCCCTCTGTGTGTGTGCCATAAAATGTAGGAGTAATTGGAATATGAGCCAGACGGAAAATGAATGCTTTTATCACCAGTGGCATAATGTGCAGTGATTGACAATGGAGAGCTAAGCAAGGATTGCCATTTCAATAATCTCATTAATAAGAATTCATGAGGACAGTGTGACTGGTTTCCTCCTCTGTGTGGGTGCACATCTGTATACATGCGTGGTTGAGTGCGAAAGGATCGACGGAGGAGTGAGTGAAGGAGAGACAGACGGCAAAACAACATCAAATATCTTATTTTCAGCTGCCAGACGGGAAAAAACAACTACTAATGAAAATCAGAAAACTGTTGTCAGTCCTGCTACAGACAGACAGCGAGGGCTCGTGTGAGAGAAACTAATGACACAGATGAGAAAACAGCCCTCAAGTTATTCCCATTAGCTTTACTAATAACGAACTTAAGACCTTTCACACAGCAGCCTGAAATCCCTTTAGCTCAGGGTTCTAAGGGCCATTTTGCTATGCATAATGTTAACCCAATAAGAGTCTACAGTTCATCAGGACTGGTTTCCTCTCTTGTGTAATAAATACTGGATTATTCTAAATTGATGCTTCCTCCAACCAAATTAGCAGTTAGCAAACCAATCCAACCACACGCTCAAGTGGATTAATTGATTCATGCATAATCGCATGCATATACACAAACACAAACCCACTCCTACACGTGTGCAAGAAAACACTTGCTTCACTTCACACTTTCTCTGCATAACACCAAGACTTAAGCTGCTGATATACAGGCGAGTAAGAGTTAATCAAAAAGTGGCTGTGAGCTAAGTGCGTCAAAATTGTTTAACGCAAACCTCCTCATTGATTAACACATTCATGCCCTCATGGTCATTTGCCAAAGAAACAACAGTAAGACCATTCATTTTTTTTTCATGCTTTTTGTGATGTTTCCCTGGTAATGTCTCTGGGCCTGACTAATACCTGGAACAGTCATTACCATCCCATAAGGTTCTTATGTAACGTTAATGTTCCAAGCTTCTTCAGTAAATAGGACGGACCTTAGATATGGCTCAGTAATGGGAGATATTCTAGTCCACAACTTGGAGTGGGTGCATAAATGTTATGGCTCTATTTTATTCTATATTAAAATTAAGCTTGATTTTAATGCTTTGTCATAGAAATTCACTAAATTGATGAGGTCATTTAAGAGATATAGCTGCCAAACATGTGTTCATTTATTGGTTTCTTTCTTTTCTATTTATTTTTCCTCTGCTGTGCCCCATTCTTCAAATTGTTATGTTCTCCGAATTGACTGAAAAAATGTTAAAATCAGCCACAGGTGTATTTTCCTTTACAATACAGTTGTGCTTGTCGATAACAAGTTAGTTTGACAGCTGCAGATAAACTACAACAGGTGATCCTTTGACAAACATATATATCAGGACAAGACATTAGAAATTTATAGTTACTACTACTATTGCATTTCTTTTAAGTTACTCTCACCAAATTAACTGGAAATATGGATTCGGCAATCTAAATATAACTCACATTGGTCATTGCAACAAGAATCTTGTTGACAAGTTTTAAAAAAGTTGTAAATTCTACTGTTGAAAGTGGTTCTTATATCGTCAGCAACACACTGACACACACGTCTTCTAGCTTCTTGACGCTGAAGAATATCAGAGTAAGAGAACGTTAATTTTGTTTTGTGGTTCTATCGCTCACACTCTGATTGCTTCCTTGCTAACTTCATGTTACTATGGCAACTCCGCAAATGTTAAATTAGCGGTTCTTTAGTGCATTTGACGTACGCAAACGTAAAGTAAGAGTGTTTGCTCATCTGGAGAATGTGCTATCTGACGATTCCACAGGTTCTCCATCTTCTGTCTGACGAGCCAAAAGAAAAAGGAAGTGAAACATTTTGTGTGGATGTTTCACTGCTGCTGCTCTTGCAGTGTTTTTAGTAAATTTGTATAAGGAAAAGAAATAATGACCACTTTAAACCAGGGTTAAAATGCATCGTTATGACGTTACTGATATATATATATATATATATAGTTGCTAGAAGGATATGTTAATGATTTACCATCTCTGGAAGAGTTTTAAAAAATAAATGTCGAATTATCTCCACAAAGATGCCAAGAATTCTGTCACAACAAACAATATCCGAAGCATCTTCTGTCTGTCGCATTCCCAAATAGTTTCCTTATCCCTACTGAAATCAAACCAGCCCATCTCCTTTGGACATGCTCTTATTGTAATCCCATCTGTCACAGAGACATAGACATCAACGCTTTCCTTTTATATATTGCAAACATTCTGCAGCTGGATTCTCACACGGCAGCCTTGTTTACTCTCTTGTAACATCACTCTTGTTGTCTTCTTTTGCTTAAATCGGAGCGCTTGTGGAGATAGGGGAGGACGGATGAGCAATTTGTTGGCAAGATAGGAAATTAAGCTTCCTGCATTTTATTGTGATGCTGGTGGAATCACATGACACTCCCGGGGATGTGTGGCTTGTGGAAAGAAGAAGTAAACCCTCGTGGTTTCTTCAGACTGCTCCTTTCTCTGTCAGACATGCACATTCACAGAACAAGTTTAAGCTCACACATTATTTGTCAACACCACCCACATAGCCTATGCTAAAATACTTTGTAGAACTCACGTGCAACACAACAAAGTGACAAGCCAAAGCTACTATAATGTGATCCTGTAGTGTGAAGGCCTAAATACTGCTCACGTTACAGATATTGTCACAATTATCATGAACAGGAAGATAATAATATAGTTTAATAAATATGCAACAGGGAAAACAAAGGGTCTTACAGACAGCACTTTATAATAAATTCACTGTTAAGAGACATCATAACAGTGTTTTTAAAGTTGTCTGTGTTGTTCAAAATAAACATTGCTATAAAAGACAACAATATTTAAGTTGTTTGAGGCTATAACCCTATATGTAATTTGATTAAAATATCTAAAATGAGTGAGAAAAGTGTGTGAGGTAGGAGGCCGCTTAGTAACAGAGAACAGGGTAAAGGGCTTTTCCCTCTAGGTTGAACTCACTTTATTTTAACATAAAGACATTTTGAGCTTCAGTAGGAAACAGCAACACCTGTCCAACACATCCATGGCTGAGTAGCAGGTGCCGATGGATCTGAGATGCTCCTTTAAGGGCATAGGTGTAGGTGGAACTCACGCATGCATACAGCCGAGTCAGAAATGCTTTTAGTGATGCTCCAGGTAGGTTTTCACTGCGTTTTAACATTTAAGAAAAGGTATTACCAGCTGATAACTGCAGGAACAGACAGTCATAGAGCTCAGATTTACTTCGGAGACAAACAACAAAGTGTCCAGCAGCTTTCACAGATAATCATACTAAGATTTATGTAGATTTCAAGTTCATTAACACTAGCCTAGAAATAATAAAATATAATATTCAGAACTTTTAGAGAGATGAGCACTAACCCTTTGATTGCTATTATCTTGGTTATTATCTACATTTCACACATCTACTTCATGCAACACATGCATAAGAGAGGGACAAATGGAGCAAAAATTCCAAAAATGCATCATTTTGGCTCTGGACCAAGATGGCTTCCCATAGGTTATGATTTAAAATCTTAAAAAGCTGTGCCTATTTTAATCGGCACAGCTTTTGTAGTCTTTACAGTAGCGGTTTAGCCATTGAGGAAACACACAGACCAATTGCGTGCAAGCTAAGCCATCCATGTGATAGTACTCAGCCAATTAGGTCTCTGCAGATGAGACAGTTAAAGAAGTGGCACTTATTAAAAGTGCCAATATGAAACACGTTCACTGCCCAACAACATGCTCATCAGTGTACCCCCAGAGTTGCCTGGATTTTGGGTCAACACAAAAAGTTATTTAGTGGAGGGGTTGTCAAAGATTGCATGAGTGAAGTAGCTGAAACATTTGAGGGAAAACAAAAACAAGAACTTTGTGATAGAATAAAGCTATATGCCTGAGGCTGAGCTGTGGACTAGTTCACTGACATGTGTGACGATGCTCAGTTATTGTGCGTCGGGTGTTTTTCAACACAGACCAGAAAGCATTTTATAAAGACCTATGAGGTCAGTGTCACAGCGGTGAGGTTGTCCTGTCTGGGTTTTTGTTGTGTGCATTTCCTGTTTTATTTTGAAGTCCTAACTCTCCTCTCACCTCTTTCAGGTGCTCTTCCTCACGTGTCACCTGTCTGATCGTCTGCCCTGATTCCTGATTGTGTCCACCTGTTCCCAATTTCCCCTCCTTGTGTATTTATAGTCTGCGTTTCTCTTTGTCTCGTGCCAAAGTGTCTTTGTTCTTCATTGTTCATTGCACCCAAGCCAGCCATTGTCCCACAGCCTGTTTGCCTTTGCGTTGCCTCTTTTGTTTGTAAGTTTTCTTTGTAAGTTAGAATAAATATTGTTTCATAGCCTTGTCGTCCTACGGGATTGTTTTTGTTTTTTCTAATAAGTTTTTTGTCCTTCGGGATTGCTTTTGTTTCTTTAGCTTTAGATAGTGCTTCTAGATTATCGTTAGATATTACAACGTTTTTCCTTTTCCGTGTTTAACGTGTCAAACTCTATTTCATCCCAGGCTACATCAGCATTATGTATTGTAAAGTTTATAAAAATGTATCTACCTGTTACCATATTACATAATTGCCTCTACATTCATAATAGTGCCTGAATAATTAGAACTAATAATTTATTAAATATTTTTAATAGAATTTAAAAAATATATGCCAATGCAGAGATTAATATTATATTTTTGTAATGATTTTAGCATCTAATTATTAAAAAAATCATCAGATGTCTAGAGATTCATATGCTGATGCTGAATATCCTGATAACCACTATTAACAATTTCATTTATTTTATGTGCTTTCAAAGACTATGTGGCTGAATAAACATACTGCAATGAACAAGTCATGACAGATGACAGGGAAAATGAAATCGTTCCTGTTTCAACCTTCATGTCCGATTGAGAATCAATAACGAGGAAGTTAACAAGTTGTCTGTTAAATTTAAGCATTTATTCACTTTCCCACCTCTCAATAAATTGTGCAAGTCTGGGCAAGCTCTTAAGGGGCCACAGGAAAATAAGGTGCTGGGCCGGATTCGACCCGCAGGCCTTGAGTTTGACACACCTGCATTATGACCTTCCAAGCCACTGCTTCAAGAAATGTTCTCTAACTGAACCTCTTTAAATTTTAGTTGAATGCCCTTGCTATAGACCTTCATGGTGTGTAGAGACACCGATGACTCAAGGGTTTAGAAGGGAAATGGTGCTTTTGCAATGAAGCTTGGTTATGTGGCCTAGAGTCATACTGAAGTGACACAGCAGCCAGCAAGTCAAAAAACAGAAATAAAGGGGGAAGCTGAGGTTACACAGAGATATAACTGAAAGTTGAGTGCAACAGAAATGATGGAGTAAGAAAAAGAATGGTGTGTGTGTGTGTGTGGGAGGGGGGGGTGTGATGACAGATCTAAACAACGCTGATGAGAGGTAAAAGTTGAAGGATACAAAAAGAGAAATGAAAAAGAGGAAGTAGAAAGAAGAAAAAAAAAAAGTAGGTGTGATATGCGAGATGAAGTAGTCATTATGTTGGGTATTGGTTTAGGCATCATGTGGTTGTGGTGAGTACACCCTGGTATCTGTCCAGCCAAGTAGAAAGCAGGTTGTGAAAGACAAATATGCTGACCCAAACCCATGATGTTCCGCAAAAGTTAAGAGCAGTTTCATGTTCCTCAAAGAGCAAGAGCTGGAAATTCAACTCAGGCATATCAAATTATTCATTTAAACCTCATGAAAAGGATACAACGAGTACTGTTGTCAGCTCAATCGTTGTCTCTTTGCATTTCTTACTCTCAAATTAGCTAAAAAGAATTCACATTTAAACCCCTCAACATGAGGTTCTTGGTGGTGCATAATTCAAAGTGAGCACATGTTGAATCGTGAAGCACAAATACATCAATATAATGTTGACTAGAAAGACAGAGACATGACAGCCCATTGTCCTGGGGTTTTCCTCCAAACCTCTTAAACCTCCGAACAGATGGCAATCCACAAAATTGTTTTCCTCACAGAGAGAGAAAATGCAATGTAGCACGGTGGGGTTGGCCAACAACATGACGCAACAACTTGACAGGAATATTAAACCCTCCGAACGGCATCAAATTTAATTACTTTCACACTGGTGGGGTGTGATGTTTGCATCTGTGAATCCTAACACATATTTCCGTTTCTCAACACCAGGAACCAGCCCTCTGAGGAGTCTGGAGCATGACTCCCTCACGTAGGGTCTTAAACCCCCCCACCCCCCACCCCCCGTGACCACTTCTGCAGCCCGCCATAAATCCTTAACGACAAACTCTATAAACTTCTCTGAGTCTGAATATTTATGGATGCCTGTGGTTCCCCAGAGTGCCGTTTTCTGTCTGGGGCTCAGAACATGACTGAAACTTCTCCGGAGCGGCTCTGGCCTGTTACAGCTCTCATGCAGGAAAGAGCTCGCGAATACAGACGCGGTGGTCGGCTTGGCTTGGGCCATAAACAAAATGGCCCCCTGCGGTAAAATAGGAGTAACATATCAGAGTTTATACAAATCTATAACACAAGCATACAACAACCTCTCCAGCTGCCTGTGGCTCAAAACCCCCACGGCTCATGCTGCTTTGGCTTCCTGACTCTAATCAGACAGAGTTGACAGATTTCTTCTCATCATCAGATATTATCAGCACGATGCCCGTTTGCTGTTGGGCTCACCAACTGCTTGCGGTCTTCATGCGTTCAGGGAGCATTGGTAAAGTGGAGTATCTTCCAATAATCTAGGCATTTATGGGACTTTGGTGAACCCTAGAATCTGCCAATAATCCACAAATATGACCTTTAGGGAACATTGAAAATTATAGCACCCACCTATAATCTGCACACAAGACATTTATAAAACATTGGTAAATTGTAGCTTCTACCGATTGTCTGCACCTGAGGCGTTTTTGAACAGGCGCTGCACAAGTGCTACTCTCTGAAGTAATGTTTTATAAATGCAATTCGGGAGGTTTTTATAACTGTATTCATGTTTTTCATCCAAGTCTATACTTTCAGTACATGTAATAATGTCTTTCGGGCCTGAAAAGCGTTCAGTTCCTTCAGATCATTTCAGCACAGGAAGCAGAAACCTAGCCACACCTCATGAAACTGTGACAATAGAAGCTAAACAGACATTTTACTGTATCCCGTCATGTGTATGCTGAAGTGTTAACATGTAGTATAGTGGAGGTGGCAAAGCTACTGCACAACTTCTGCTATTAAAAAAACACCCTTTGCTAAAAAAGCTCAATGACTTCTTAAGTTTCTTAACACCCCTTCACAGCAGTTGTTTCACTTTTACTTTTTCTAAAATTTCTACTCCCAAAATAACAGTAATCGCCCCTTTTTTTCCTCTGATTTATGAGATGTAAGTCTTTAAGGGGAAAACGCCGTTCATGGAGGTCTGCCAATAGCAAGCTGAAGAAAAATAACTTGCAAGTCATTTTCTCTAAAAGTTTGTTGATGTATTAAGCCAATCTGACTGGGGTGAACTGAATGTTTGGAGGTGTGTGTGTGGTTGGTGGGTGGAGGGAGTGTTAATGTGTTGAAATTATTACAATAACAATCAAGTAGATGCTGACAATATTTAACATTCCCACCTATTATAGAGCTGTTTTTTTTCCCTAATATGTGTCTAAGTGTTGAGTGACTGAACTACATTGTAATCATTTCCATTTTTTTTCCCATTTCCCATATTTTAAAGTCTTGTGGTAAGCAGCAAAGAGTTCATCAGCAAGCGGCGTGTCAGTGTCGGTGGGCAATTATAAAGACCTGCTTCACGAAGCGTGTGGTTTCCGCCAACGAATCCATTCGCCGCCTTCAGCGACCTTTTGAATTCTGTCCCACAGTGACATTAACCTTGTAACATTAACATCAAAGTTCATAGAGTGTGAAAGGTTTGATTGTGCATTTCAAGCTCCTGTGGCAGAGTTCCCCATATTCTGAGTGACAGCACTGACACGCACATAAGGAAATAATTATAGTCAGAGTGGTATAATGTTATCGCAGACTTACAAAAACATCTCACGGAAATAAATATGTATTTAAATTGGCCGGAACACTTGGAAAAAAAAACGAAAAGTGTGTGAATGCAACAGAATATGTAGGGTTGATATGGTTTTTTAGGTATTGAAGTCATCGCTCCAAGCAGGCGAACTATGCTCAGCACAGCAGAGACTGGAGAGTGACACAGATATCTTACTTTACACCACATTAGATACTTCGTAGGCTGAGCCGTTATGTGGAATCTGCTATTGGTAGACCAGGCATCTGCTCCATCCACAAAGTAATGAATATACAATCTGGTCACTTGAGATGGATAAACCGTACGTATCAACCCGAGTCCACCCGATATGCAGCAGCCCCTAAAATACATACGAGACATCGGAGCAAACAATGTCAATTTATGAAATGTGATGCAGGGAAGTTTTCAGCCAAACATTGGTGCACCACAGCATAAGGTGCAGATCTCATCAAAACTCAGGTGGTAACTACAAACATGGAATACGAGAGAGTATTTTCTGGATCGGAGATCTTTTTTTTTTTTTAAACAAATGTAATATGGAAGTAAGTAAAAACAAAAATACAAATTTGAAGATGATATTCTGCTTGAAAATGAAATTCAAGAATGATTCTTTGATTCTTTGAAGGACATAACCTTTGTTCAAGTGTTTGAATAGATGAATCTAAAACTAAATGTTATTTTTTTTTCATCCGTATCTATCTATATTCTTTCTGGTGATATATTCTCCATTTGTATATTCATAGAACTGTATTCTGCGGGTGTTGAATGTTCAACCCCCTACTCAGATCTGCACCAGTGGTCGCAGCATAAACCATAAAAACAAGCTGAAGAAAGTAAACAATATGATAAAAACCAATTGCTTTGAATATTTCTCTGATGTTTGTACATCTGCCTAAGTCTTTGGGGCGAGAGTGTGTGTTACAGCGTGTTTCCCCTGAAGCCAGATATTCCAGGTGAATAATTATGTGAATGAGATGCATGCATGACAACAGTGATGTTCACATCCCTTAAGCCAATATACATTATTACGTTTTATAGAAGCAAGACAGACGGTGCAAAAACAAGCCTGAGGAAACATGTTGCAAAACTAAATCATCCAATTATACTCATGAGACTCAACCAGGACAATGTATATGTCAGCTATATATATAAAATCATCATGAAATACAGCAGGCAACAACTAAGGGAAAATGTACAACAAGAGGAGATTATATATAATATAATATATATTGAAAATGCAAAAAACTCAGGTAAATTTTAAGGTATTTGTACTTTAAACTTGGGATTATTTTTATTTAATGCTACTAAAAGCTTAGTTTATTTCCATTAAACCAGTCGCTTACAAAACATCTATTTGTGTATTTGTTTCTATTTTAATTTAAACAAAGACTCTAAATAATCTTCGCCTTCATCAGTTCTTTTACAGATAGTCAAAGTGAGGAGGAGGAGGAATATTTGTCTCCACTTACCTGTTTTTGAAGATTGAAGCAGACATGATCCATCATGGCAGCAGGTTTTCTGTAACATTAATGTTCCCTCTGAACTTTGGCTCGCCCATGGATGAAGGCTCTCCTGTGATATATTGATTAGCCATTAGTGTCCAATACACTTTTGTCACAGCAGCCATTTTGATATAAACTCGTAAACACCAGTTATTCACTACAGGAATTAAGGATCTACAGAACAGAACAGAATCTGCATTAATGTAATGAGTATAAACTGACCACCGTTGTTTCCCCTCCTTCTCCACATGTTCTCAGTACTGTACACAATGTTGTGAACACATTTCATGTTGTATAACCTAGTCTATATTTACTAATGACTGAGCCAATCATTAACTCGACTTTCCAACAAGACAAGTACCTTCCAGTTGACTATTACACATCAATAAATAGACAGAATTCCTTTGAAATGCAGCTCTGTCAGAATCAACTATTTTCAGCACAAAAGTACAGAGGAGATCAAACGTTACAGGAGTTTATGAGCATCCAGAGTATCTCTGCTAACAACCGATGGATAAATAATTTATAGCTTTTACCCAACTGCAGACTCCCCGAGAACAAGAAGAAAACATCTTGGCTGCTCTCTGCGAGGCTCTGGAACAAAAAGATGTTTACGAACTACAAAAGAAAGAAAATTAATCTCAGACAGCACTGGGGAAATCTGACAGTCTACCATTGTCAGTCAAAGACTGGAATGATTTCCTGATGGCCAACGCAGCAACAAGCATCATCATCATCACCACCATCATCTTGCTAGCAGTGTTTACTTCCATCTCAGAAGACATATGGATGCTGTAATCCACAAAGCACCATGCTGAGTGTTTTTCACAATCATCTGAGCAGCTGCTGCAGGACAGGAAGCTGAAGCATCGGGGGCTGATTTTATGATCACGTTCCCTCTTTGCCAAATCTGATGCAATGATGCTGGTGAACTATCAGTCACAGTGAGATACCTGATTTGTGCATCAATACTTTGTTCTCCCTCATGTTGGCTCTGATTTATCTGTTTTTTTGAGAACCATTGACACCTGATCAATAAATACTCTGCAATTGATAAAATACTTCATTTAGAAAATGGCGAATCCAGCATTTAGAAAGAATAAAATACTATAATTAGGCACATTATAGAAGAGCTGTTTAATGAAGGATAAAACAGGCATAACCATTTTTAATTGTCATACTAATGTTAGTTGTAGAAATAATAATTATCGACAATAATGACTTCATTTGTTTCTTAACACTGAACTAATGCTTAAAGGCCTATATTTAAATTTCTATACATTTTTATAAATTCATAATTTAAATTCCTATGGAGCATCCTTGCCTATAAATATGCCCTTTGCACATGTCAATGAAACAGCTTTTTATCTTTTTATCTAGTTTTTAGTCACATTTTCATTTTATCTATCTTCCACTGGATAAAGGATTTCAGTCATGTCTGGATCTTAAGTTATCAGAGCAACAAGCTGCGCTAACGTTAGCATTAGCTCAGTAGCAGTGCCAAACAGCCTCAGAGAAACACAGATTGTTAACATGACACTGATTTATTCCGTGTTTTTTTTTTTTCTTTAAACTTCTTTGGAGAGGAGGAGATCTGCAGATAATCTCACTCCCAGTAAAAACCTCCTGAATGTCTGGTTACTAAACTATAAGAGACGTTTCACCACTGCCAGGAAACCCTACATCTAACAAACAGCATCATAGAAAAAAATATGTTTTTTTCATGTGAAATTGCTTGCCTTTGATTCTGGAGTGAGCCCAGCGGACTGCAGACGCTACTTTATAACATCACAGGCTCCATCTATGTTATTGTTCTGATTGAGAAACCCCTAGCCGCAGTAAATTATATATTTTGCTTTAATAGTGGGCAGATATTATAACGTGTTATATCAAATGTGTCTCCTAGTGACCTACGAAGAAGTCAATATGACATATGAACAATCAGATATTATCAATTGTTAACATAAAAATTGATTCTAGGCCTAGGTCTAGGTCTAAATCTATCAATTTAGAGGTTTGGCTGCTACACATCCTGATGCTATGATATCAATGGTTGTAGATTTATAATGCATAGGCTAGGTGATTAGCTTAGGATATGTAGATGTGGTATACAATGTCAACACATGCCTGCGATGTGTGGTGACGTGGGGAAAAATTAATAAAAAACCTGGTCACAAAAAATGAAAAATGTACATTATATGCTTTAAGACATATAATAGTACCAGTGTAAAAAAAGGTAAGTAAAAACATACATTTAAAGATACAAGAAATACTGCTGCTGTTCACAAAACATAGTGGAGTAACAACAGTGATTTAATAGTAATTAGTTGAAAACTCAAACAATGAAAAGGTAAAACACAAACGAGGGACTAAAGAGGCTGAAGAACTAATCTAATTAAGATCTAAATCACTCAATTAGACTTGAGCAGGAGAAACAAATGGCAAATAAATTCTTTCATCATAACAACCGGCTTAATTGCTCCAAGACGGAGGAGCGCTGACATCTGGCATGTCCCCTCCAGAGTGCCGAGTGCGAGCGAGACAGAGAGATAGACGAGAGACGAGACAGGGAATCTGGTGCAGCAACATGAAGGGATTGGAAGGGCGCGAGTTCAACGATGAGTGTGCTTTCACTGAGCCCTGACTGCGTTTATGAGCGTGAAACTGCCCGAGTGCAATGGAGCAGCAGCCTGGTTTATCCATCCGCACTTCACCCACATGGTCAGTGGAGAGTGGTTGAATTAATGGGATTGGGGGCTGTTTTTCTCATGAGAGCACAGTGTTCAGACAGAGAATGAGGTCACTCGCTCTTTGAGAAAGACGAGATGCGGTTAAGTCGACACACAAACAAGCGGCCTGGTCGCCGATACACAATCCGAGAGAGTTTGTGAGGCGCAGGAATTGCGGTGGCGACCTGAGGTGTCATGCCAAAAACAAAGATAAACTTAGAGGGAACATGCACTTCTCTCCCTGCAGCTTCAGTTTCTCAGTATTCAGCTTGTTATGAAGGTCTAACCACTTCCTCATGCTGCTGGCAGAGAGGTCAAGGTTCAGTCAGGTCCTCTGACAGCTACAACAGGCTGCAATAACAAGAGTAGGGGAAATGAGAAGTTTTTATTTTCTCTGATCAGCTACTACCATTTTTCTTCTACACTCTACCCCTTTCCTTTCCTTCTTGTATCTAGAAGTCATGTTTTGAGCAAATTCGTCTTGTTTTATTCACTGGCTGATCTTTGTCTTTGAATAGAGGTCAATTCAATCATCATCTAGAAGAATTTTGAATTCAAAGTCGCACATTTGGCAACGGCGTTGATGAAAATCATTGGGTTTGTTGCCCCACACTGATGCGATCTCTGAAAATGTGACAAATAAATAGATACTTGGAGACTGCAGCAGAACGAGTGGCTAGTAGTTCCTGATCTTTACTCCCCCACATCAAACAGCGCTCTGTGAAGGGAGTGGCACTGTTGGCAATTTGTTGCTTTGAAGGAGGAGGGCTGAACACATGGTGATATGCTGTCCTCTGCTGGCTAAGACTCACACCGCAGCTATAATTGATTTATTTATCATTTACTATCTACTGCAGGGGTCTTTAAAAGTCTGAGACCATGGACACAAAGTTTGCCCCTGGCGAGGACCATCAGGGGCTTTTGAAAGCCTCTGTCCTACTGTATGAAAATGGTAAAATCATAATTTAAGCCGAGATAATAACCACTTAAAAAATACATTATAGTGTCAAAATCTTAAATGTGTTGACTTTCAGCTTTGTGTTTCTTATTGTTCATTCACAAATCTAAGTGATATAAAACAAAAACTTTATCCTACTTAAAGGCAATACTGTACCATTTGTACAGAAAATGTAGTTTTCACGTGAACTCTTCCAGTTTTGGGTTTGAAATGTATTTAAATATTTCACAACAAAACATGTTTCACTTAAACCTGATTTTTTCTCTTCAATGTTCCTTTCTTGGAAAACATTCTATAGATGCCACTTTATATGACGCTTGACTGAACTATAATATGAAACCATTTTGTTTTTACTTTAACTTTTTCTAGAATATAATTATGTCTGCCAATTATTTGTCAATAAATCAATCAATCATTAAAAGGCAAAATTATTATACTGTTCTAAGGTCATAGGTGGCTGACAACTTCTATGATAAAAGAAAACTGTGAAAATATGATATATTAGAAGCTGAAACTTTACTTTTAAAGTACTTGATGAGACGACTCATTTAAAAAATAAAATAATATAATACATTGTAAAATTTGCAAGACTTTTTTTAGCACCTTATGAGACCATGTTATAAAACCTGATTATGTTGGAAATTAATCGTATTTTTCCTTGAGCCAATTATGCAAATGTGTTTTGAAGACACACTATAGTTTGCAATATTTGGCACCATGTGGGCTTCATTTGCATTTTGCATTTGTTCTTCTCTCTGAACTTGTGCTGCTTCGTAGGGCTGCACTGTGCTCTCTGTTGACCCAAATGTTGTATCTCTGTTGTATTTACTCCACTATTTCCATATTGTTGCCCTGAATGCATAAAATAACCACTTAAACAGGTCACATGCACATCTGTACACCCACGATTACACTAGCCCTCCCACATACGCCCAGAGGCCATGTTAGGATGAAAAAAATGACCTTGCACTATTTTTTTTCCCTGCGGTATGAAAAAAAATTAAGGAATTGAAGAAAATACAGTTTTTGTTTGCAAACCATCCTTTCAACTTTAATGCTAGAGAATTGGTTTCTGAAAAACTTTAACGCCACATACGATTTGTGGTATTGTGGCAGTTGTGAATAGCGACTTATTGGCTCCTTGCTGGTCTTTGTTGACAGTAGATCCAAACCTACTTCCACATCATATATTTGCACTCCATTGAGGTCACTACGAGTAGGGGTTGTGGGCTTTAGCCTGGTTAAAACCATCGTAAATCACATTAGATTACATTTCTATAGCTCTATTACATATGTCTAAAACCCATTGTCTTGTATAAAGCAAAAGAACATGGTGGATATGCATGGATAGTGTTTGTGAATGGGACGCCATAATGCAACACGATAATGTGAATATACAGTAATTACCCACATGTTCAAGTTCTTTAAAGCACGTCTGAAATGAATTAAGCGTATAGTAACAACATGTCAGCAGTGCTCAAACGGGTCAGGAACCAACGACAGAAACAATAGAAAGCAGATGCAGCGTGGTGAAGAAAGGCTGCAAAGATCGGATGCTGGAAGTTGTTTCGCCGCCGACGTACCAGATGTTTACATTTGATCTTCCAGCAAGCAGCACTTCACAATCCCAGAGGGAGCATGTTGGTATTAATAGGTCGGAACGGTGTGTGTGTGATATATAAGTCAGCTAAGTGGGTCAGAGATGTGGTTCCAGGGACGCTCTGGTGGGTCAGCTGGCGGACTTTGAGGTGTATTTGCACATTTCTGGCGCGGGTGTCCATCGAATGGCTTTGACCTTGCAGGTCGGCTTCAATATTTGTTGTGCGAATGATTTATAAATATTTCCCTTTGGTCTCGCCAAGGGCAAGATAACTTGCCAAGGGAAAGCTCTCTCTGAAGTGAGGCCATGAAAGTCAAGTCTGTGAGATGCCTGCTTGCACACACACACACCTCACCTGAATTAATTCACACACACACACACATCTACAGTAAAAATCTATCTCGCACACACACCTCTCTGCAGCTCGTCAAAGCCAAATAACCCCGTTCAGGTGAACAGGAGCACTTCCCAGGAGATTACAAACTGGAAAGCTGGAAACCTGCAGTCATTGTGCATCAAAGAGGCAGTCATCATCCGACAGGCCTGAGATCACAGGGATGCAAACTGTGATGAAAGCACACACTTTAGACAATTTGAAGCCAACACTCTCTATTTAAATGCTTAACTCATCCTTAATGAGGAAAAGAGGGCGGCGATTGAATGAGGCTAGTGTAGAATAGGGGAGAGCATTATGAGGGTGAAGTGACAAGACTGAACATCAAATGGTTAGTCAGGGATTAAAGAGGTGGGACATCACGGTGACTAATTAGGATTTCATGATTTATTCTTTTTGTGATCTTAGAGAACAGCTCAAGAAGGATATTTATCTCCCTCCAGTTTTAAAACCTCATCACTTGCATTTTGGTGTGTGATTATACTGTCACTTGATGTCTGCTTTTACTGAAATGTCATTTCTTGTTGTTTTCTTTGTCACAGACACACAAGAGATTTCTGAAAGGATTATACAATCAAACTAAGTAAGGTGATGTAAGATTAGAAGAAGTTTTAAGAAATAATTTTCCCTTATTTGGTCAACATGATCTCCCATAAATACTGTGCTCTTAATCTATCTGTTCTGGCTTTTTTGTATTTTATTTCACAATTTTGGTTACAGGGAAAACAATTTAAAAGTAACAACGCTCTATATAAGTGTCTTATTTGAGACTTAAATCAACCAAGATTCAGTGGTGGAGGAAAATCTTAGCATTATCACAGCATAAAAATACTCTGAACGGAAAAGTATAAATAGAAGTGTGGTGAGAGGAGTTTCATCATCGCTCTGGACACACATGTTCACAACCTGATCACATCCATCCAAAAAAGGCTAAGAATAACATTACATGTCAACCTTCACTGATGAGCCAAACAAGTCATTTTGGCAAATGTTGGTTCTGAGACGTGTGGACTAAAGATTACCAAATGTGGAAGAAAGTAAAAAAATGAATACAGATGTCTCAGTTTTACAGCCTGTTTACATCTTGTGAACTCCTGCTCAAGGAAAAACATTCCTTTTATGTGTTTGATTAGACGGTGTGACAATACAGCCTTGTGTTACTCGTTCCCACTCTTAACCACCGGCTCCAGCATGTAAACTTGATTTGAAGTCAGACTGAGTTAATATCTGTGAGTCAACATGACGATAACTCAGCGTCCGAAACTAGGTCTGAGACAGGAAATAGACTCTGGGTGTTTGACCTTTCAACCTCCTCGCTACTGAAATCCTGGCTCTGTTTAGGAAATTAACAACCTCCACCCATCCACCACTGTGTCATTATCAACCCACTACAAAGCACAACTAAAAGCTAATTCCTGCTTGGCAAGAAAACGGCACATTAAAGTGAGCGAAGTATTAGACGGCTCTGACTTCAGTCTGGTCTCAACTGAGGATTTCAGGAAACTCAGGATTTCTATTTTGTCTGCACATTCCTCAGCAAAATGTGTTATTACAATGAAATTTGTCGCTCACTCTGCTCGTTTTACTTTTATTAAAGACATATATATATATTTTGGGAAGTATTCTCATTTGATTTCTTCCTCAGTCCTCACTATATATCTGTATCGTGTAGCACCACTGCTTCTGTTATAAAATAAATATATACTGAAGCACATAGTCCTATTAAACCTGATGCTTTAACATTTCTCTTTGGTTATGATTATCAAGCAAGATATAGAACATTAATTAGGGTTAGAGGTGCTGGTGGAGTGGCTTTTTATGTTATCATCTAACTCTGTACAGCAGCAAATGACCTCATTTTCTAATTTCAGCATTTTAGAAAATTTGTTCATTTCCCGTCTTCCCAAGAACTATTACTATAAATATGCCTGTTACACACTGTCACACTGAGATGAGATAAACTGAGTCTCCATTAATGGTATTACTGACACCTGTGCTCTTACTACTATGACAAGCCAAAACGTCTCCTGTGAGTCTTATTGTACTCATAATTATTACCAATGATCCACTGATGGAAACGTCATATTCTCATTTACTGTCATGTGCCTTTTGATTAAACATGTGTAACCAATATAAAACTAGTATGTTTATAGCAACATAGTGGAGGCCATGGTAACTTATGTTTCTAACAAACTGGATCTTTCCTTCCAATCAATTATTTTTTTATTGAATTTAAGGTTAGTCTGTAACATACTATGTTTCCAGCCATGAATAATTCTCAAATATTTGTTTGAACAGCATATAATCATTTTAATCAGTTCGGCAAAAGAGGGAAGCAAAGAGAGGCCAACATCTGTTTTCAGTTAACTCAATATACATTTAATATAATATATATGAACAGTCGTGCTACCAGAAGAACGTAGACAGTCTGTGTAGTGGTTCCACATTAAATTTAACAGCATAAACTTTGTAAAGTGTTTGTGGCTTTTTTAATGGAGACACATTCTTTGAGTATAGTATCCCCCCTGGCTTGTTTGGATTAAATAATCATAATGTGATACGAATATTGGATGTTAGAGAAATGTTCTGTGTCTACAGTTGAGTTCAGAGGTCAGGGGTCAGCAGCTGTTGAATATTTCCTTTACGTGATAGACCACTGATATCTTGCTCAACTAGAGTTCAGCAGAGTGAAATTTTGCCAACTTGGTGTTTGAGCCCAGTTTCTCTTGTTGATTTTTGGCCTGTTTCTATTAAACTTGTAAAAATTATACTTTAAAGAGTCAAGCATTTTTCTAAAAATGAAGAAAAACTATATTTATGAACCGACAAATCTGTGATGAAGAAAACTTTTAAGAGCAGCCATGAAGTTTGTATTGAAAACGCCTGCCTTAATTTTAGATATTCATTGTTCTTTTCCTTCTGATAAAGACATTTTCTTAGAAATAGTTGCCCCCATGAAAAAGATAACAGCTGAACAATCAAAATGTAATCAGGACATTTTGATCCAAATTAAACATTGTCTTAATAGTCTTGTGCTGATGAGATGTGCATATAAAGGTCTGTAACCAGTCTGGTGGATGGGGTGGTTCTTTTTTCTGTCATTTTAATCCACTATGAAATTTTTAGCATCAAAGATTTCATATCCTGCATTTTTTGCATTGATTTCTAGTGGAAGTGGCTTTAAATCTAAAGAAAAAGAATACAATTTGATTTGGTTAAAATTGCACATTGTTATTTAAAAGGGCACGCATCAAAAACGGATTACACTTTTTTTTAAATTGTATACCTTTTTCCAGTAAAGGTTTTTTCAAACCATCCAAACTGAACCCTGAGTAAGGGCCTGCTATAACCACTCTCCTTCAAAATGTAGCCTCCAACTACAAAAGTAGGACAGAAATTATAGGGAAATGGGAAAAATGGTAGAGAAAGTATATCAAAGAAATCCTATGATAAAAGGAATCTAATACAAGACGCAAACAAAATAACTATCAGGTGCATTAGATGCTTTTGTTCAGATGTCGGGGAACAGAAAAATGTGTACAGCATCCAAATAAAAGTGTATGTCGCTCACGAGAAAGCAGCAGCTGCACCAGGAGGATAAAATGAGCCTTTTTAAAACTGTGCATAACTTTAAACAGTTTGATAAACACAGGCCCGCAACTTTCTACTGCAGCCAAATGGCTGCTGAAGTGATACAATGAAGGAGTGCTGCAGAAAGTCAAACTTTAACATCCACCACATTCTGTATATTACATCTGCCTAAATACAGCATGTAACAGTCATCCTGTCATTTACATGTAATGAGTCTTCAGTGGAGCGCCGAGGCACCGTTCGTGTCAGTGGTTAGTTTCGGCTGAACTGGAGATCCTAACCAGCATGCCATCCCAAGATACCACAACTGAGAGCCGAGGGGCTCCCATACGCCAACATGAAATCAGCGCCAGTCGTCCAGACTCACAGCTTTTCATCCAGTTCTCATCACGGAGTCAAACACAAACCTTTTCCAACCGCACTCATAAGCTGGAGCTAACACCCTCAGGCCTAACCCGATGTCTTTAAGATGATTGAAACAGCCAAAGGTGGCCTCAGCTATGTTTCCAAGCACCAACCGACCCAAAAGCCTCATTCTAATAAACCACATACACCGTCTCATGTGTTGGGCCACGAGCAGACATGCAAACGGACGATTTTCCATCTGAGAGCGAGGGATTACAGTAAAGAAGTGGTGGGAAGGATGACAGTCAGCAGGGAGAGGGAGATGTGGTGGTTTGGGTCCATCTGGTTCTTGCTAAGTCAATGAAGGGAGGAAGAAAAGCTGAGCAGATACACTAAGCATTAGTGGTTAACCAACTACTAATGAGGGAAAAAGAAAAACATTGAACTCAGATGAAACCATTTAGCATACAGCGGTGTACGATATCCTTACTGGGTTTCAGGGAAAGATGGCCAACACTCACGTAAGCCCCATGTGTAATAACCACAAGGATTTAAAGAAGTGGGGGCTGTTTCACATCTATCGATGTGTATGTGTGTTTCAACTCGTCCTCAGAGTATATGATTGTTTTTAACGCGTGTGCCATACATGCACTTCCACACCTTCTGATACAGCACACGTCCAGGCCACTCGGTTCTGGTGTAGTTTTGGCATGTAAAGCTTGAACCTCCTGCCAGGGTTTGGAGCTTGAGGGTTTTCATTCCTGTGATCACCTCTCTTCCCTCAACCTCCCCCCTCAAAGCTCTGGAATAAATCCTGGGAAATGAGAGGACCTCCTGCCCCCCCGCCTCTCTCTCTTTCTCTCTCTCTGCTACTCATTCCCAGGTGTGCAAATCCCAGGTCAACCCAGGATCAGTCAGCTACACTGCCAAAGTGTTAGAAAGAAGAATAATAAATGACGGTGGATAAAGAGAACATGGGATGTGAGGTGAGGACCTAGAGGAAGATGAGAAGCAGGAGAAGAAAAAGAAACAAGTTGAAACAAAAGAAAGGGATGAAGGGAAGGCAGAGAGCTGGTTCTGGGAATGTGAGCCATGCTGAAACCATTCAACTCAAATCAGCACCATGTGTCCTCCAGAGCCTTATTATCCCATAAATGAACTTTATTGAGGCAACAAAGTGCTTTGGAACTCTGCAAAAACATTAAAGGGGCCTTGCCTGTCTCGGCCTAGAGCCAAGAGTAGTCCAGTTCCTCGAGGGACTAATGAAAAAAAGAGAGGCCCTTGGCCTCGTGTTCGCTGCCCCCAGTGTAGCCTCGCAAGCTGGCTGGCAGGCACTGCTGAGTAATGGCCTATTAGTGACAGAGAAATAGTTAGCAATTACACCAGGGAGACAAATATGGCACAGACCTCTTGACTGACCTGACCTGTGGAATTAACCAGGAAGGAAGGATGAGAGACTAAAGCAGCAGGAAGGATGGATGGAGGGAGAGCAGGAAGTCAGATGGAGGAGAATTTAAAGTCATAGTTTGTGTAAATTGTTGGATTTGTCATTACAAGGGGATCATAATATTTTATTTGTTTTATTCACTGGAATCATTCCTCAAATGTGCTTTCAGGAGGAGAAATCAATTCAGATCAACTGTTAAAAACATGTGTGCACTGAAGTACTATCCTGTATATGTAAGTTCTGATTTTAGCATGGCGTTTACATTTTTTTGTCATGTCACATCAGCAGTCGCCATAAGTAGAAAGGCGCTCTGTGAGCAGCTGTGTGGATGGTACCTCATTCTACTATTAACATTACATTGACCAGCAGGAGCCACTATAAATTACAACACTAAATCAATCACTGTAAATTCCATAAGTACGATCCAGCCCAAAATTGTATGGGTATGTCACCCTACCTAACAAACTTCATACAAATCAACCCTGTAGTTCTGTAATCCTGTTGACAAATAAACAAACAGCACTGAAAACAAAACCTAGTCAGGAATCTACATATATACTGTATATATTGACAGATGCAGTGGCATTAACTTGAGTAAAAGCAGAAATAACTTTACTGTTGTTATGTAAAAGTACAGAAGTATTATCAGCAAAATGTACCTGTACTCTTATATTATTAGAGTATATTATTCTATATGTTTATATCACTGTCAGAGCATTTTAATGTTTTAGTTTATCAACGTGGACACAATTTGACATACTTTTGAACCCAGTGCAAACCATTTATTTTAAGAACAATGTCACAATTTAATAGAATATAGATAATAAAGTATCAGTTCTATGTAAAATATTAAAATCTGTATCCCAGATTAATGTAGTGGAGTAGAAAGTACTATATTTATTATTCTGTAGTGGAAGTATGAAGTAGCAACACATATAAATACTCAAGTAAAATACAAATACCTCAAAACTGTACTTAAGTAGCCTACAGTACTTGGTGAATGTACTTAAGTTACTTACCACCTTTGGTAAGTATAAAGTTGCCTGAAACTTAATTTAAAAGCAAATCCAGTATTTAAACGGCCAGAAAACGAATGTTATTGTTACAGAATGTTATTAAAACAAATAAACAAACAAATCAACAACAATGAACAAGTGTCCACTCACCTGAAGGCTCTCTGTTCTTCTATCTTGGTCTGAGCCTCTGAATATTATCAATTAAACTTCTCTTCAAAAAATTCTTCAGTTTTTAATAAAAAATCTCCACATTAGCAGCAGCTAGCAGCGACTTGTTTTTCTGGTCACGTGATGAGGTTTTCGCGGCAACCTGTTGCTAGGCAGAATTCGTCCGGACGGAAACGTTAGCGCTCAATTAAAATAAAAGAAGCCAATCAGGCTCGCGTTGTTGTTTCCATAGCAACGGCGAGTCAGCGCTATCACCGCCATTAAACTATAATTATGGATGAAATCACCCGCTGTCTCTTCGCTCACATTAAAAGTGAGTTTAATTGCATATATAAGCATGAATTATAACATCACAGCTAGTTTGGTGGTTCCACTGTGCAACTTACAAAAGTGTGATGAGGAAACTTAAAACCTGCAATGGAGAAACACCGTCTTTACTGGTCTATAACAGATGCTATGTCCGATAAATTATTATTTATAGTCTTTCTATATAATAATAAACATAGCAACAGTTAAATATGAATAAAAGTAACACATAAAAATGATAGATAACAGATAAAATATAGGACAAATGGTCCTATATTTGGATTTTTTTGTAAAATAAATAAAAAAAAAATAGTTTTATAGCTTCTCTGAGCAGATAAACTGTTTTCAGCTATGCTAACACTGCAATGAGCTAACACATTGTTCCATTAGGACACTGGACTGATAGTTGCTGGAAATGCGCCTCTATACACTTAGATATATTGCACCAAAAACCAGACATTTGCAGCTGCATATTTAAGAAGTTTAAATGTATTTATGATTAGTTTAAAGTTATCTTCATTAAAAAAACAATGCTTTTCTTTCAAAAATAAGGCAATTTCTAAGACCCCAAACTTTTGAACAGTAGTCTATATAATATACAATAATAACGTAATGTATATGTGTTGAATGAATCATGTCAGGAGGGGATTGATTGCCTTTTATTACCTGTGCAAATAAATAAACTAAAGAGGAAATGATGGAGGAGCAGTAGCCTCTCAAGTGATGAAAGCTGGGCCCGAGGAAACAACGAGAGGCTTTTAAAGTCTCTGCAAAGAGTCAAAGAGTGAGCGTTAGCAGTCCAGAGGTGGCGGAACTGCTGTGTGAGATAGCAGCATCCGTGACAGCTCTGAACACTGGAAGCGAAGACGTGGGGGCGTTTATATCTGATGTGTATATAACCACCCGCCTGCTTCCTCTGCCATTTTACCACACATGAGGCATGTGGTGCACGGCCGGGGCTTATTCCAACACAAATAAAGTCTGTGATCCTTCTTGGGATGAGGAATTTTATAAAGATGAGATTCTTTGTGGCCGGCTAAAGGGTTACGATGGTTAACCGAATGCCGCAAATGGATGTATGGGACTGATTAGGACCCTGGAAATGAGATTAAAGGAAGATCGAGCAACAGATTGAATTGTACTTGCCATAATTGCTGAGAACAGCTTATTCAGTGCAGACCGCAAAAAAGAGAATCATAAAACCACGGAAGAGGAGGAGGAGAGAGGAGGAGGAGGACTGCCACTTGAAACCAGCAAGTTTTTTTTTTGTTGTTTTTTTCAAAGGAATCAAACACAGAACAAGTCTTGTATCCATTAGAGGGTGTGTGTGTGTGTGTGTGTGTGTGTGTGTGAACAGAGGATGGGATGCGGGATAAAATTAGCTTGTGCTCATAAACCTGGAGTTATGCTCAAAGCTTGTAATAATTATATATATTTTTATACTATAAGTAAATCCCAATTCAACTGCATTGTACTTCCCCCCCGTGCTCAGTGACTGTGCGAATTTATCCGAGTTAACCGAAATAGCCTTGACCTCTGCGGAGGGTGAACATCTCAGCGCCAGCCCCGTTTAAAAAGAGCTTTAATGAAAAATAAATCTTGTGAAGAGGGGAGGGGGAAAAAAGCAACAGCAAATCAATAGAGGCACGGGTCTGGAAGATAAAAGTGAGCGCTGTGTGCCAAAGAGCTACTCGCTCTCATTCCTGGGTTGATTGTACTTAAAGTGAAACCACATGAACGGAGCAGTTAGCCACAAGGGAAGTAGGAGCGCGTGGAGCTGAAAGTACACAATCACCGAACGACTGGATGACTGCTCCTGGAATCTGGGATTCAAATTCCCTGTTCCATTAAATATTTATGAGCGAAGGAGCAACAATCAAAGTTGAAGTTTTAACTCAAAACCTCAGCTGATCTGCTTTATGTCTGCTGTGGATGTGGTTTCATCAGATTTCACTCACAGCGGTTTTCGCTCTATAAGCAAACAACCCCACAACGACATGGAGGGCTCTCCGATGTGGAACACAATAAAATTAACACAAAGATGAGAAGATTTTTAAGAAACGTGTCAAAGGTCGGAGCAAAATCAGAGATGTTTTAACTCGATAAGAGGCACTCACTATACTTTGCCTATAGGGGACACATTTTTGATTATAATTAGGGCTATAATTAAATTAATTTTAACACTAACGCAGGGAAACGTGAGGAGAAAACATCAGATGTGTCCAATAATGATGGAATTTCAGCTCGAGTTGGATCATTTCAGAGTCGACTCCTTCGGCTCGGCTCCATTTTACCACCTTTTGTAATTTAGCTAAATTTAGTGCTGTTTTGACTTATGATTTGTATTAAAACACTAAATTGTGTGGTTAAATATTCAAATAAATATTAAAGAAAACTAAAACCATTGATTCAAAATTAAAATAAAACATGAAAACCTGTGATTCATAATGAAAATAAAAGTTAAAACACTAAAACCACAGATTCATCAAATAAAACACTAAAACCATTGATTCAAAATTAATATAAAAAACTAAAACTTCTGATTCATAATGAAAATAAAAGTTAAAACACTAAAACCATTGATTCATAATTAAAATAAAACACTAAAACCTCAGATTATAAATTTAAATAAAACACTAAAACCTGTGATTCAAAATTAAAAATAAAAATAAAGTTAAAATCAATAAAAAAAAACCTTTGATCCGTCTCATTATTGAATAAATTAAATGCAGAACATCTGTGGAGATGTACGAGTACTTTTACTTTTGAAACTTCAAGTACATTTTGCTGATAATATTTCTGTACTTTTACCCAAGTAACACTTTGAATTGAGGACTTCCACTTGTACAAGAATACTTTTAAATAAAGTACTTTTGCTTCATATAGGAAACTAGTAACCTTTACTTTAACTTACTTCTTTTGGAACCGGTTTTTACCAGGTTCAATCAGGTTTCTCTGTTAATATTATAGGAACGATGTGTAAATGAGCCTTTATGCATGTGTGTTAAATGTGATTGTGTCTGTTGCAGCATATTTTTATTATTAATTTTGTGTTGGAATCCTCAAAAACAATATGTTTCATCTTAAGGAGCCATCGTTAATAAACTTACAACAGTCATACTTTGATTAAAATATCGCTAAATCCTGATTGGTGCCAAAATCTGTTGTCCTGCTAATAATTGCTAAAAATGGCTAAATATACTAATAATATATAATAATGGAAAGTTTATTGATCAGCAAAGTGATTCTCATTCATCTTAAAGGGGACAAACATGTAGGATTTTAGTTTAAAGACTCCTGGAAAAGTCATGATCACACCCGATAGTCGTTTCATCCTGGAGTTGAAGTTGCAGAAAGAAGTTTGTTTGTTACCGTGGTAACAAAACACACTGAACAAAAATGTAGTTTTTCTATGTTAGGCACTTTTATTGATTTTATTTTACTGATTCACAACACAAATACTATGCCAACGAATACAACCCATTCAAACAGATTGGTATATATTTAGAGATTTAACTGGATTTAATTAGTAGTTTATGTTAACAGTAGAAGAAAGATCAGAGTTAATCCCAAATGTCTACGTCATATAATTCAGAAGGTTTTCGTTTTCTAGCTGTTGTAAACAGAGTATTTGGCCAAAGTATAAAAACAGCAGAAATGTTATTTTGTGAGGCGTGTTAGCTTGAAGGCAACGGTGGGAGTGTCTCAAATAACAAAAAAAAAAAAAGGGGGGGGGTTGCCCATCAACATAATTTAAGGGATACGTTCCCTCCTACAGTAAATGTTACCCTGAACATGTGTTTTGTGCCGTTCTACTTCCAGACCTGCTGAATATCAGAATTGTCACACTGTAGTAATTAAAGTAGTACAAAGCTATGAAAAATATGTCAGTGTAAAGGCAACAAGAGACTTGCTCAACAATCACAACACCACTACACTACACCATGAAGAGGCACACAGAGTTGGCTCAGGGGTACGCAGCCTTTATTCTGGGAGAGCTGCAACGCTCACTGCTGCAAATACAGGTTTTTATATAAAGTTAAGCCGTAGCCGGGATATTCTCTGTCTTTAAAATGATTTGGTTTACAGGTAAAGATATTAATATTTCAAACTCAGTTTAGTTTACACCTAATCTATTCTCCTTAAGAGTTAAAAGTAAACGCATGCAGACAATGCAGCTTCCAAAAACAACAGCTGCCTACCCCCGGGCCACACTGATTATTACACTTTCTATCAACTTGGCCTGCCAAGTCTCTCCACTAGAGGACACTCTGGTTTCAACAAAAGGACGACGAGCCACTGCAAACTGTAGGACACAGCAAGGGATCTCTACTCCTCCACACCAGCATGACTCAAATCCAGCATCGACCACGGACAGTCGCATTAAAACCGCCGGTTACTTGTGTGAGCGACATAAGTGAAAACTCTCCCACATCTAACGCATTACTAGCTACCATCTCCCTAAATGGCGAGTAAGGTCTTTAGATTTGGATGAAGTCTTTGGTATTTTGGATTGTTCTGTAAGCATGTGTGCTAGTTTGGACCTCCAGAAGAAGATGTGAAGAAGTACCTGTGCCCAATGTCATGACATGACTCTAACATCTCTGGCTGAAGAGTTACAGCTGACCTGAACACCTCAGGTTTAAAGGAGAAGTTCACTCTTTTCCCCTGCACCGTATATGTATTAAAAGAGTTATTAGTCCCTATATAACCAATCATTCTGTACCAGTGGTCATTTTGATAAGGAGCTTTAGTTTCTTCCATGAACATTTTATTAAGTTAATGTTACTTTTTAGTCTTTTTTTTTGTTTTAGGCAGAAGTTTCGAGTACTGAGAATTTTGTACTGACTTTCCATACTTCAATCAAAATAGATGCCTAATATTTGCTAGAAAAAGTACAATACAATAATATCCCCTTAATCTAGTCGAATATGATATTGAAGTAGGTATCGTCGGAATTTACATCAACTAAATGAACCCTGTTCTGAGCAAACTAGGGGTCTACTTTTAATTCTATGCTAATTTTATGTGCAAAAATGTATAAATCAAGTCCACTCTAATAGAGATTTGATTATTTGTTACTGTGTCTTCCCTGTGGCCCAACAACAAAAACACTAGACCAATAACTCACTCAATGTCCACATGGATATCTGAGTATTTTAGTAACACAGATCTAAAAAATTGAAAAGAAGTGAACTTCTCCTTCAAATTGCAGCAAACGTCATGACACAAACATCCTGTATGAGAGCTGACTGTCGGGTGGGAATGTGAAAAGTGGTCTTTGTGTTAAAGAGAGTTATCTATACAGGGGGACTTACATTGTCTAAGTATTCCCACATTACTGTATATAACGGGTTAATAGCAATGAAAAGATAAGCATTATACATTTTAAAGGATTGGATAGAAATGTATGTAATTGCAACGAAAAATGAAATAAATAACTCCTGCAAATACGTTGATTTTGAAGTCAAAATGATTTCACAGTTTGATGCAGGACATGTTGAACTAATCCAGTGGCTTACGAATGAAAAAAGCTTCAATTTCCTGTTTTTCAACTGAAGTTCTAACGACATATTGTCCCTAAACACTCCAGTTATTCACCTGCAACCTCAACAAACAGGTTTAGATTTGTGTGAGCTGTCGAGTGCAGTTGAACTACATAAATGGATTTCAGCTTCCACGGCTTGTTTGGAGAAATTTCGCCTGAATTACAAAAACACACACGCACGCACGCACACGCTCACACACACACAAACACACACACGGGGCACCCACAGGGGCCACAGCAGGGACTCTCTGCAGCGGAGGATGTGAGAATGAAGGTGAATATGAGTCAGCAGGTGGCGTTGTGCTTTGTTGGGTGAAGCTTTAACACACAAACTCCTGTCTCATGCGGATGATCTGCAGCAAGGCAGCTTGGACGTCCTCATCCATGTGGCCCTGCAAGAGAAACACAGTTAACGACGGCTTCAGCGACGCTGGAGGTCGCATGTTTACAACACTGTGAGCTCATTTCTGCACTTTTGATCATGTTCACAGTTTTTCCCGGGGTTTTAAACACCTGCTTGTTTTACGTTCACCCTCCCACAGAACACTAGCAAAGTAGAGATTCTGGTTTTAGAATGCTTTATAATAAAGGTTGTGCCTTTTTATTAAACATTGTATTAAACATCACACTGTTGTCGCTATGGAAGCAAATGTTACTCATAAATTAAAATGGATTACAGAAATCCTTTTTCAGTTTCAAATTAGAGCTGTGTTTTTGGACCTATAAATAAAATGAATAATGAATATTCCCTTTTCCAGACTGCTCATTCTGTGCCTGAATTAAAATGATGAAGAAAATGACATTTAAGATTTAGTTTTTAAAACATTTCCACAAAAATGAACAAAAAGGTCCCGAAATCCAATTTGAAATGTCAAATTTGTGAATTAAGATGTATTAGCAGAAATGCTTTCTCATTTTCAAAATGAAGCTACATGTTTCACTCATAACTAAAATGCATAATCAATATTCCAAACTACATTTTCATTTTCTTATTCAAGACCGCTCATTCTGTGACTTAATTGAAAATTAAATCTCAATTCTCTTTGTCATTTTAATTCAGGCACAGAATGAGCAGAAACAGAAAATTAAAATGCAGTATGGAATTTATTTGTCAAAAAATGCAGCTCCAATTTAAAATTAAAATTAAAATTTGTATCATGAGTCACATTTGCTTCCATATGTCAGTAAAATGTGACTCTGGACTGCCCTCTAGTGGCTTTCAAACCAATGTGAATGTGATGCATTAAAAGTACGAGAGCATTGATGCATAGTTACATATTTTGTCATTTTGGTACCTTACATATTTTACAGGCAAGGCGTTGTGGGGATTCCCAGGATCTGATATTATTAAACTCTCGTCCTAATATACTTATTATGCTCAGCCAGCGTATTGATGGATGCAGATGATGGTAAAGTAGCAACACCTGCAGCATCAGAGCAAACGAAGGTGGGACACAACGAGGGAATCCCAGAGCTCCGCCAATGACATCATCGGGGAATCCCCCTCCCCGACAAGACACGACACACACGGCAGACAATGAGGAACGTACCTGTGCTGCACTCAGAAGATGAGTTCGATAAATTGAAACCACCTCCCTGTGTTGCCTCTCAGCATCCTGAACAAGTGGAAACAAACTGAGGTTAATACAGCTGGCCACATCTGGAAATGATCATTCTACTACACAGCAGCTTCCAGCTACAATTTAATTTGAGGACAAGAATGAAAAACTAACAGACTGAAAGGCAAAAAGAGTTCTACTGCACAGTCTAATGGCCTATATTGGAATGCGTTTATATCGTGTAGTGTAATCCAGAGGTGAATGAGTGACGTATAAACTCACAGCCAGCTGCTGCTGGAGGTTCTTGATCTGTGCTTGCAGAGTGTCGATGTGCTGTGTCTGTCTCTTATTGGGAGCGTTGCTGGTGTACGCCAGCTGGGACAAACCATTCAGGGCCTGCTTCAACCGCTCAACATCTGTCAGCAACTCTGTGATCTGAGACATACACACAGTTACATTATTAACATATTCTGAAGCTTTACCAGTCACACAATAAAACTAGACAAACCTTGAAGAAACAAATTAGTGAATCAGTGTTGTGTATTATATTATGACTTTGATTTTAATACCAAGTTATTTATCTCAGTTAGAAAAAACAACACTGTGCCAACACCAAAATAGTTTAACTATGAATGAGCACAGCAATAATAGTGATATACACAGTAATTATAATATAGATAATAATGATATCAATAATGCTAATACTAATTTTTTTATAGTGTTTCCTACCTTCTTGTCTTTGGCTTCAGTCTGCTGAGCGGATGTCTGGATCCTCCTCTGGAGATCACAGATGGTGCTCAGGGACTCGTCGTATCGCTCCTTCAGCTCCCTGACCTCCCTCTCGATGGCTCTCCCCTTCTCCTGCACGGCCTCCATCTCCGTCTTCGCCTTGCTCTCCTCCTCCCTCGCTTGAGTTGCCTCCTGCTGGACCTCCCTGCACTCCTCGGCTAAGCTCAGCAGCTTGTTGCTCAGGCTGGCGGCCTCCTCCTCCAGCTGCTGCTTCTCCTTGTTCAGCCGGTTCATTTGGTCTTCCTTATAGCGGAGCTCCTCCAGAGCCTGAGTGGCTTGAACCAGCTCGGACTGCAGGGCGGAGACGTCCTCGGCCCTCTGGGCGTTGTTCTCCTCCTCCTCACGGAGCGCCATTCGGAGCGCGGTGACTTCGGCCTCCAGTGCCTCCTTGGCTGTGGCCTGTTGTTGCATCAGAGTGGCCTGATCCCCGCGACGTTCCTGCAGCTCTTTCTGCAAGGCACAGACCCTCTTGGCCTCCTCCTGCTGAGCCTCTCTCGCTTTCTTGCAGTCAGCCTGGGCTTGCTGCATGGAGTCATGAAGGACTTTAAGCTCCTTGTCATACGTTGCTATCCGAGTCAATTCTGATTTCAGTCTCTGTTGAACAGATTCAACCTCGGCTTTGGCTTTCTCTTCCTCCTGTTTGCTACGCTCTCTGGCAGACTTCTCCATGCTGTACTTCTCTTCCATTTCCCTCAGTGTGACAGTTAACTCCTTCACCTGCTCGCTGTAGGAGTTCTCTTTTTCCTCCGCCGCTGTCAGCGGGATGAACTTGGACTGAATTGCCTCCTGTATGGTATCCAGTTCTTTCTTCTGGGCCTCCAGTTCTTGAGTAAGCCTTCCCATTTCCTGCTGGGCTGAGGCATGCATCGCTGACGCTTGGTTTGCTCTGTTCTCCGCCTCGGCCATGGCAGCGTTCAGCTGCTCCGTGATCGATTTGTGCTCTTTTACACTTATATGCTCCTTTTTCATCTCCAACAGAACCATTTCCAACTTTTGTTTCAACTTCTCGTTTCCTTCTTTCACATTCTTCAATTCTTCCTCACGTTCTTTTTCCTTGATTTCTAACTTCAACCTCTCGGCTTTAAGACTCTCTATCGTGGAGCTTAACTCCATCTTCACTTGCTCGTGCTGCTGTTTGGGTACATACTCTCCCTCCAGGCTCTGTTTCAGAGTCTGGCTCTGCGCTGTCAGTTGTACACACTCGTCCTCTCGATCTTCATACGTCTTCTGCAAAAGTTCAAGTTTATTTATATAGTCGGTGTTCTGAGACGTCAGGGCATCCATCTCACGCTGGTGTCTCTCCTCTGCCGTTTGGAGGCTGCAGATGTTCTCCTGCAGAGTCGCCCTCTCGGTCTGAAGCTGCTGGACTTGTGCCTCAGCTTTTCCGTAACGTTCACTGGCTTCCACCAGCTTGTCCTCCAGCTCCTCCAAAGCCTTGACCATATTCATCCGAGCTTCGTCGTGGACCTTAATGGGTATAAAGTCGGCCTCCACCCTGCTGTTGAACTCCTCGAGCTGCTCCCGGAGTATCTCTCTCTCGTCCTCGCTCTCCTCCACCTCTTGAATTAGAGCCTGGCTTTTCGCAGTCACATCCACCAGTTTCCTTTTCAGTGAAGCGTTCTGCTCCTCGAGTTCTGCACGGATCCTGTCTTGTTCCTCAGAAGACATCCCTGCACCTCCCTGGGACGACGGACTGTCTAGCTTTCGATGGAGATCCGCCACCTCCTCTAGCACACGATCGTAGTCCTCCCTGAGCTCGGCGAGCTGCCGCTCCTTCTCATCAACTGCGTTGGTCAGCAGGTTCTTCATGTTGTCGAACTTCTCAGCTGGCACAGTGTTTCCCTGTTTAGTCTGAACCTCCTTCAGCTGTGCTTCCATCTCCAGGAGAGTTTCTCCAAGTTCATCTCTCTCTGCAGCCAGAGCTGCCAGGTCTTCATTCAACCTGTCGGCCTCGGCTGCCAGCTGGCTTTCACTGCTCTTGTACTCTTCCAAGGCCTTCTCGCTTTGTTTGAGGCGATTACGAACGCGACCCACCTCAGCTGAAGCGCCTTCATACTTGGCCTTGACGTCTTGGAGCTGGGCACGCAGCTCCTCTGTTGCCTGGCCTCCTAAGTGCTCCTTGACTGCCACCACGTGGGCCTGCAGCTGCTTCACCTTGCATTCAGAATCATGCATCCTCTTCTGGACGTCCCCCAGGGCGTCCTCTAGTTCCTGAACCTGCTGATCGGCCTGTTTCTGGATGGTGTCTCTGCTCTGAACCAGTTCCTGACATTCACGGTTTTTACAGTTCAGTGCAGATTGAAGCCGTGCCTTCTCTTCCTCCGCTGCTTGTTGCCTTCTCTTCATGGCCTCCAGTTCATGTCGGAGTGTGTCGAGCTCACCGGTGGCGTCCCAGCTGACAGCAGCCTGACTCTTGTCTGAAGGTCTGGACAGTGAACGTATCACAGCGGGATTGTGGAGCATCTGTTGAGATTGAAGATTAACAAAATGATAATAATAAAAACATACAAATAGCCATGGAATGAGACAAAAATATCTCATGTTTATGGCAAACCAGACACTTTATGAGAATAGCTATGGTACATGTTTGACCCAAGCAAGATCTGAATATGAGCAGATTAATTTATAATGTTTTCATCATTGTCTGCAGAACCACAGATGAAAGCTCACCTGATCAGAATCCAGACTGTGAGCTTGTTTGACCAACATATTCTCTTTACCTGTTAAAAGAGCACAAACACAACATTAAAACCATCACTGTGGACCTGGACCAAATCATTTTTTTCTACAGTAAATGTACTTAATGATTAAAGAAATGGAAGCAAGCTGACCTTTGATGACAGACTGTCCAGAGTAGTCCCCCTGTGGAAGCATAGAACATCACAGCTACTTTTAACAAGTAGTACCGTTATCAATCATGTACACTATCATGATACAAAGGTGACATGGAATACTTGAGAAACTTTTATAAGACTCATAAGACTTACTGTAAAATTCCTAACATTTAGGTAATAATTTGCTAAAAGAGACTTATTTTTCTTCAGGGCTGGGTAATCCTTTCTGATTAATTGATTTTTTAATTTCCTACAATTTGTAAAATGGCTTAACCTCCCCAAAAGCTGTTATTTACAATAAAGGTTCAATCTGTAAGATTTGGCTATAATTTAAGATAAAAATATCCAAAAACAAACCATAACTATCAAATGTATATAGAGAAACAACAGTGATGACATATCACATCAACTGAGTTGTATTAATCTGACTGATCCCAGTCAAACCAGCCCTGTAATACCACTTCTGACTCCAGAGCAGTTATAGTTAGTGAGGACTGAGCCTCCATCTACTGACAGACAGCTACTGAATTAACACACACTGGACATGCAAATCTATCACACCGGATAATATAAACCAGCTACAGTTTATTTTTGTAACCTTTGGGATTAAAATAACTATATTCTCTTCACTTTCACTTCTTCCACTGGAGCAACATCCTGGTGTGTTTGTTCAAAAGCCATTGTGGAAGTAGGTCTGATTGTTGTAACTAGGGCTATACTGAATAGTTTAAATATGTTATTCTGCATGTACTGCAGCAGCCCTGCAGGCTGCAAAGTCGAACCAACCGGCTGGGTGGATGCACAGCACGCCATCGCTCACTTTCTCCCTGTGGTGACACCCCCTCCATTGTTTAAAAAAAATAAAAAATCAAGGTTTTATTTTCAGGCCAAATTGCCCAGCCCTAATCCGTATGTATGATGTTTGAACACGAATCAAAACATCTCAACTGCACAAATGTATTCATGCATTAAAGCCTGAAATAAGTGATGAGACAAGAGTCCAGTCACTGACCAGGGTGCTCCTGAGCTGGACCTTCACCGTCTCGGGGGTTCGGGTCACGTCCTCTCGTTCTTTGGCACTGAGCAACACCTTCAACTGCTCCTTCTGATCCAGTAACAAGAAAAACAAAAGCATGAATAACTATCCAGACATTTTACAATGTATAAATTAATGATGAACAGTTTAGTTATTATTATTAATTATTCTGCATTAGGATGAGTTCTTTTTAATTGAACTGACATCTATTTCTTTAATTATACTTAACAATATTCTTTATATCTTTGAGAAATTGAGAGTTTAAAGTGCTTCAAGCTTGTTGTTAACATCGTCATTGGGTCATAATGAAAGACTTTAGAGGAGAATTGTCCTCTCAGGTGCTGCAAACACAGAGCAGCACTAAAGCTAAATTAAAAGTCTTTAAGGCAGCGGAGTAGTTGATGCTTTCATCCATTCCATGATCAATTTTTTTCATGAGTATCAACAACATTATCTGTGTCGGTTTCATGAATCAATTTACTTTTCTTTCAATTTAATTCTTGCAGACAATTTTAAGACAGAAAACAATTGAGTGAGATGAGATGTGAGTGAGGCCCAGTGTGTCCAAGTGATTGCTTCTGTTTAAGTACCTCTTTCTGAGTGTCTTCCACAGTCATCTTTTCCTGCAGGTGAAAAAAGAAATTACTCATAAAGTCAAAGGAGAGATTAAAAATGGGCAATTGTTCTGGCAGCGAATGTTGAAGAATCCATTATTCACTGAATGCAGTTGTTAATCTTTGACATAAGAAATTATTATTAAAAAAGCTGCTGCCCCTTTTTCCTCCTTTGACAGAAGCACCTGTGGTTAGAAAGTGATTATACTTTACCAAACTCATATGTATTATCCTGGAACAGCCTGGGGCCAGAATATTATAATATGAAGCAAGGAAGTGAGCTAAAAATAATTTTATTATTAATTATTGCCATTGTCTAAGCTCTCATCCGCAGTATATGGACCAGCAACAAAAGGCAGGAATCAAGTGGTTTACTCACCTGTGTGAGCTGCTGCTGCAGCACGTTGACCTTCTCTAACAGAGCCCTCTGATCCTGGTGGTACTTCCTCAGACTCTCCTGCAGAGTCTCATTCTGCCGCTCCAGATCCTACAACACAATCAGAGATACATAAAGCATCGGAGGCCGTATTCAATATGGACATTCCTTCATTCTGAGTTGGCAACAAGGTGAATGTGGAGAAGTTAAACCTACATGTATGATCTGGTCTCTTCTGTTAGCCTCGGCTGCCTCAGACCTCTCCACTGAATGCTGAGGAGAAGAAAGTGATAAAAACTCATTTAGGTAAAAGTAGCAACTAACCTCTAAAATATCTGGAGAACGGAGAAAAACAGAAGCTCAGATGAATGCTGCATAATTACCTGCCGCTTCCACTGTTCTATCTTAGCAGCCTCTTTATCTGTAACAAAATGAGGAAACAACAAGTTCAGACTTCATCTTCCCACTGATGCATTGCATAGATTTCACTGGATGCAGGTTACATTATGTTCCAGGGAAAGGAATGCACACAGACAAGATGCAGACAATTGCAAATAAGAATCCAGGAAACTATAATGAATGTTGAGGCTATGGCTGCAAGAGATAAGATATGCAAAACAACATGTGTTGAGCAAGATTCAACTGACTGACTTTATGGATATAAATATCAGAATTGAAATCTAAAAAAATCTAAAACAGTTTAACAAACCAATAAAAAATAAAACAAAGGGTATCAGGGCATCTGAGTTCAAGTTGTTTTTTGCCAAACTGTCAAATAGTTTAAGTGCAGCCAAACTCTCCCACGCATCAGAGGTCTTCAACATTTTTCAGGCCAAACACTGTTTAGTGAATAGAGAAACCTTTACTACATATGCTGTAAAAGTTTTCTATATATATATTTATAGTTTTATTTTTTAGTTTTGTATTTATATATATGCTTATTAAACTGGACCTACAATATTGTGTTGGGCCGCCTATATATTTTATTTTACTTTGCAAATAAATTAGATTCTTGATATTGTGCATTTAAAACAAATACTTAGCTAATATAACAAGCTAAACGTGTTGTAAGTTATGCATCGTCTTCTTACCTCTGCTGGCTTTGTCCAGGAAGCTCTTGACGATCGCAACAAGCTCCTGATTCTTGCTGAGACGAGCGTAGTGAAACGCGTCGTGACCCAAGCCGTCGACCGCCTTAACGTCAGCTCCGCTCTTTAACAACACCTCCACTGCATCCTTACAGCCGTATTCACAGCCCAGAATGAGTGCTGTCCTAAAAAATGAAATACACGCCGGCAATTAGAATGTGTAAACTACAAATTTCATTTGGATTTGCGCTGGTAGCTTCCACAGTGTCCTGACATCCTCAAATCAACATTATTTAATTCAAGAAATAAAGTTAATCAGTTTGCTACAACCATAGGAATTTTAAACCAGAAACATCTTTGTTATCTTTAATATAGAAATCACATCTGTTTTAGTAGCTTCTTGAAGAATAGTCTGTTTTTAAATCAATCTAATATATCAACAGGCAGCTCATTCCTCTCAGTGAAAAAATATGCAATCACATAAAGACAAAAATAGATTTAATTGGGACGATCTTCCTTCTTGTCTCTCACATTCACCATCCATGAATATTACGACAACATACATATTTGGAATTCTAAGCGCAGATGTTCGAAAAGCAATTACAGACACAGCTAAAGCCAGACAGCCCATCAACAGAAGATTTGAATTCATGACATATTTGTAATGGAAAAGAAATACTTTTTCCATGAGGCTTCAGGAAATTATATTTCATATTTATTAAATAGTTCCCAAAATGCCCTTCCTTCTAAAATGTATCGTGGTTTGTTTAAAAAATAGAAAAAGGGAACATGGTTAGGATATGGAGTGAAAAGATATTTCACAATAACAATTAATGGTGTAAAAACATCATGTATTTAATAAGGTGTGGTTAGGTTTAAGCACAAAAACACTTGGGTTGGGGGTAGGAAAGTTCGTGGTTTGGATTCAAATGGAAACAGGTGCCTCCTGCAACTTTTTCATTTTCAGTCCAAGAAACAAATCATGTAGCCTGAAAAAAAAAAATAACACCAAAGGGAAACCGTTGTTTTCATAAAATGACTGATGGAGATCCTGACTGTTTAATGCATTGGCCTAACAAAGACTTTTTTTTTTGTTAATAAAGATTTGCATTTTTTAGGCCCTTGTGCAAAGGAAATAACACAAAAGTGTCATTTTTATAGCTATAACCCACATTTCCTTATGGTCATATCAGCGACTAAATAACAGAAACTAAGAAAAGCAGCAAACCCGTTAACAGCAGGAGATGAGATGTTTCTTACTTGTTTTGTTTGTCGCGGGTGGTGATGTCGGCCCCTCGCTCCAGCAGCAGCTGACAGATGCGTGGATGACACATCTGGGTTGCCAACACCAGCGGCGTCCTGCCGTCCTGGAGACCAGACATAAACATACAGTTATAATACAATCACAATACAGACCTATACCGTCCAAGCTGAAGAATTAATTTGTCTTTGACTTGGAGGAAAATGGCCCAGTGGTTTATTACCCACTAAATAGAGAAGTGAACACATTTAAGACTGATTGTAGAGCTGACCTTACGTGCAGATAATGACAGTCACCGCCAAGATAACAGCCTTATCAAGGCGAGCAGATTGATTTGCTTTTGTATAATAACGTCTGAACACATGGAAATGAGAAAATATATTTGAAGCCATCACAACACACGCTGTGAAATGAAGTGAAAAATCAATTCTCACGAAATCACTGGCGTTCACAGACACTCCGCTGTCACAGAGAAGCTTCACACTCGAGGAGCAGCCGGCCATGACTGCAGGGAAGAAAACAGGAGAACAAACCGCAATCACTTCATCTCATTTCAGTGTTGTACTAGGCTGCATTAGAATAGAGAAATGTGTGGCGGAGGTGCAGAATGCAGCAGAGCAGAGTCTCACCGGCATCATGTAAAGCTGTCCTCCCTTGTAGGTCTACGTTTCCAACTGGACAGTTGTGCTGTTGAGAGTAAAATGCATTTTAAAAGAATTAAGTTTACCCGCAGAAATACAATTTATAATACATCTCATCTCAATTAATATGCAGAGAGGAAGCATATGCAATACAAATGCATAATGAAACTATTGGCTTAATTAGCTTAATTTGACAGGTGAATACAGCTCTGGAAAAAATAAGAGACGACTGCAAAATGATCAGTTTTTCTGATGTGACTACATATAGGTGTGCGTTTGGGCAAAAGGAACATTTTTGTTTGAGTTTACACTTAATAGTTCAGAAATCAGTATTTGGTGCAATTATCCTTATTTTTAAGGATCAAGCTTTTCATGCGTCTTGGCATCTCCACAAGTCTTTACCATTGTTCACCAAATCAGTAGCTCTATAAGAATGAAGTATGTGTTGGAATTCAACAGACGCTGGAATGGAATGTCTGGAATACATGTAGAGATGCTTATTATTTTCCAGAGCTGTATATAATAACATGGCATGTCAGAGGTCACAAAGAAATCCTTGAAAATCAATTGCATAAACCATAAAAGTATTTTGGAATTGTGAAAGAAAAACAATGTCAAAACAGTTAATTGCCAGTGGGTTGGCTGTGGGATTGAGAGGCAGCAGTAGGCAGGTCGTAGGCGGGTCATATTAGGCTCACACGGGGCACTGTACCAATACACTTTTGACATCTCTACACAGTCAGTCAGCTGCTGAGACTCCAGTGCACCGCTGTCGTGACGAGAGCCTGCCGAGGAGGACTCCATGGTAACAGGGACCCGGTGTTGCTGGGTAAGATTGCCAGTGAGCTCTGGCCCCCACTATAAAAACCCAACTCTCTCTAGCAACAAGGGCCAAAAATGAGCAGTGCGCTCAAATGACAAAGCGAACGGGGGGAGGTGGCAAGCGGCAGAGGGAGCTGACGGTAGAGTATCGAGGGGGGAAATCCTACACCTCCAGGGTTTCGGCTGACGAAGGAGGTTGCCGCGACCGGGGGGGGGGGGTTGTGTTGGCATCCAGCTGCTATGTCTGGTGAGATGACGGCACCCAGAGCGGACGGCGGGTTTGCAGGATGGAAGGCTTTTTAGCACCGGTGACAACCACCACCCCCTCGCCACAAACAGCCGCGACCTCCGATCACTACCATACAAGAGATGGCGGCAGGGGGAGACTATGACGCTATAAGACCACAGTATTGCTCATTGTAAACACATAAATCCTCCAGTGGGGCACGGTGACTCATCAGGGTCCACTGTTGACCCATAAGGAGCTCAGCTGCCAGAGCTGTTTGGCAATAATTATTTAAAGGGGCTGAAAGTGAAACTGCTCTGACTGGCCAGTGACTGGAAGCTACTGGTAAGACTGTTAAAATACACACAAACAGGAGTAAGTAAAAATACTAACTAGCTACAATAGAAAGAACAAACACTTTACCTGCAGGAGCTTCTGCACACACAAAGAATGTCCATTTCTTGAAGCCAGGTGAAGAGCATTTTTACCTGAAAGGGAAAAATGCAGCAGTCATTTATTAATCAGCTGATAAAATCAACTAACAAATACAAAAACGTCATAATGAATGGTATAAATAGTATTTTAATGTAAATATATATGTGCATTTCACTTGATAAGCAAGAAATTCTGTTGATAGATTCAGTTAATTGTTGTTATATCAGGCCATTTTTTAATTTTTAACATTCAAAACTGACTAACAATTAAACAATCAATAGGCCACTAGTTTAGTAGAAGCGTGTTCTATCAAGAGGTGCTTCATTAAAATGGAGTTTCTTACATTGGACGTTGATAAAACCCTTTGCTCTGGGACATAATGTCCACTCAACATGTACATTTTTGCTTTTTACCTCAGTGAGGTTATAATGGTGCCGACAATTCAATCTCAATCTCACTGGACTCGCCATCTCTGTAGTTCTCTCTAGTTTGTGTGTGTGTTGTGTGTATAAACACCAACCCTCTGTTTGGTTTAACATGAAATCTTACTCTACCTTAGTTGCTCATCATAACATAAGGACATACATACACACACACACACATTTGCATCTCCTGTGTGTGTGTGTGAGCTGAGTGGGATGACAGCTTCAATCAGTAGCTTCAGTAATGCATAGTAACAACGTGTTGGTAACAGCCTTATAAATAGAGGAAAAGTAATTGGTTAGATAAGAGCGTTTATTTTAACGCTGTTATTCCCATCACTGCCAACAATATAAAATCAATGAATGCCACCAATAGTCATTACCAATATTCAATACTAACAGTCAATAGCAACTGTCTATAGCAACAGAGAGAATCTATAAATCCTCATATGGGAGCAGCAAATAATAATGATCATCCATTGAAAGGCAGATGCCTGCTCTGTCTTTGCTGTGGACCTCAGTGATGAAGCTGCAGTTAGCGGCAGCAGCCACTTACTGTCACACCTGTAATCATGCAATTCATAGGAAAACCCTATAAATTCATACCCTGAGATGGATGTGAAAAAATGTCAATCTATTCTGAAAACATGATTCAGGTAAAGTACAATTATGAGCATAAAAACAGACCATTCGGCCTAACATCAGACCAAATTTGCTGCATAATGAAGTAAATCAGCAGCACTAATAGGATATTTTTGAACAGTTTTCTATCCAGCAAATGTGCTCTAGCATCAGCAATCACTCTGAAAATGCTGTTTACACGGCAGCAGCTTAATCTGAGTATTTTCTTAAGCAGGTTATGATCAGATTTTTAGGTTATTTGGTTATATATTAACTTCTCCCAGTATGCAGATACAGCAGCAGCTCTCACCGGTGGCATCGGTCGCTGTGATGTCCACGTGGTGTCCCAGGAGGAGATTGAGACAGTCCAGGTGTCCCCGTGTCGCAGCCAAATGAAACCTGGAAGACAAGAAGAGAGATGGAGAACATGGGCATGGGACAGTGAGGAGTAGAGAAGGGCAAGTGAAGAAGTGATAGGGTGCGGGGGCGGAGGGATGAAACCTAAGGACATGAGACGCCTGGTTTCTTGCTGTCAGATCAGCAACATCAGCATTCTCTGGAGGCAAGAAGCGGCTGTAATGACTCAAAGGAAACTAGTGGGATACATGAGCGCCGTGTTTCCATGTCGGCTGCCCCTCTGTTTACAGGACCATACTTTGAAGTGTATTTGGGTCAGTGACAAGTAATATTTGGCAAGAGGAGAGAGTCAAAACGTGTTTAAAATACCAAAAAACAATGATATACTGTAAATATTTAATGCCTCTAGAATATAAAACTAGTTGAGAGTTAAACTATGACAGTTTTGTCATGGATCCATTTAAGCTATCAAATTATTAAAAATATAAATATAAATTACTTGACAAAAGCACTTGTTTTGCTGTAACATAACTATTTCACATTTCTACACTTTTTCACTTCACACTGAAAGAAAACAATAGTAATATTTAAAAGGGCTCGAGTTCAAAAATCATTCAACAGTTCCATCTGTTTGTTCACACCCTGCTTGAATAAAGGTTTTGTCCTGCAGGGTAACAAACAACATAATTAAAACTACTGATTTATTTTATTGAATTCAGTTTTTAAATGTGGTCTTGCCTTGGAAACGGCATCAAAAACCATGAAAGTTAACGTTTAAGCAAAAGATCTTCCACTAATTTCATCTGAGAAACCTTCACTCAATCAGGGAATCTCATTGTGATTGTCGTTTAGTCAATTCCATGTTTAATTGACACAAATTATGTGTTGATTAAATGTTCAATTAAGTAGTTTCCTACTACTAGCATGTCTTTGATCCTCATTCCTCTTCCCCTTCTCTGATTTAACCCACTGCAGCTCTGCCGCCGCCAGCAGTGAAGGTCTGCAGAGCACTTGTGTGTAAACCAATCTCAGTCTGTCACCCATCAAGTCACATGAACCTGCTAATACATTAACCCCGAGGTATCTGCCAAGGAGACAGCTAGGCTGGCGCGGGTATTAAAAGCCGTGTTGATGGCCACGAGATGTTGTTTCTGTCGGGAGCAACGGAGGGTCCCGACCTCTCGGGGTAAACAGCGAATAGGAAGAAGAAAAGAGCGATTCAGTTTGGGGCAAATGTTCAAGATCACACTTTCTTTAAGCTAAAACAGTAGTGGATTCCTTCAAGATTCTCTATTCTCAGCTATTTATTATTCATATTAAACAGACTAAACTTCTGCTGAGGTATTTAAGACTGAATATCATGTAATCATGTTTTACACGAGTTAAAAATAGTCCACACGTACTTAGATGAAATGGAAATAACAGCAGTGGTGGACATTACGTAACGTATTCTGATTGTTTACTTACGGAAAGTTCTCAACAAATCCTAAATTCAAAGCGTTAATTTAATACAAGTACAGAAGCATTATCTGCAAAATTTACTCTAACGTATCAAATGTAAACCAGTGCAAAATGGAAATGATGAACTAAAGAACAAGTACCTCAAAATTGCTTAAGTGTAGTACTTGAGTAAATATATTTAGTTACTTTCCACCACTAAATACCAGCGATGTCTCACTGACCAGATACAGACCACAGTAAAATGGTTAGAGACACATTCTGAGAGACTAATGGGTTTGGCTATAAGAGAGCACTTTCAGCTATGTCATTTCATCTTCACACCTGCTTTGGGCAGTTTTCAGGTTGACAGTCTTCAGGATATGGTTGCTATCTTTAGAGAGTGGACAGGGAGAAGCAGAGTGTACGGTATATGTTGGTACTGTAGCTGAACCATATATAATAATCAGTGCCTCTAAAAGCACAACAGCAGGGGATGGACAACTTACTCAGAATTAAAATGTTTCTTCAGTAAAAGTACAGAAGTGTCGTTCAGCTTTGCTGACATTTCCTGATGTTGGAGTGAAACAGTTCATGTATTACAAGTTTAATTTCACACTAAATCTAATTAGTGATGTAAAAGGGGTCACTCATAAGGCATTAAAACAACTTTAGCTTGTTGTTTTGGTTTAATAGACGTGCCTTAATTCATGATTGTGGTTGCTGCTCCCATTAAACAGTTTATGATCATTTCACTGCAACTACACCAGCAACAAGCAGCACACAGGCCGAAAGCAACGATCTGGTGAAGACAGCTGAACATGGAGCCAACCAAAGGCTCGGGTATCGTTCACAGGAGTTGGTGGAAACCAAAGCAGAGATAACAGAAGAGAGAAATAAAGACTTAAATCATTAATCAGGTGGCCAGAAACAGAATGAATGTTTAAAGGTCCCATATTGTAGAAAGGTCCATTCTAAAGATCCCATTTTACACTTTTTCCTGGGTTTTATTTGAAGTTTCTATACCTTTAACATGATAGATTTGTGGCAGAAAGTACAAAAATTTAACCCAATGTGGTTTTACAGTGCTCTCTCAAGCTCAGGTGACCTCTCTCCTCTGATTGGTTAAAGATGTCAGGTGTAGGCCTGAAGCCAAACTAGCTATGTTAGCTTTCTCTGGGCAGGAGTGTTGATAGAGTGGTTGTTTTTGTAAATAACAATACCATTTATAATTATAATATATAATTATAATTATATTTATAATTAAATGAGCAGTGAGGACTTCTATATGAACAATGGAAATTGTTTTAAAAGATATTTATTAATGAATATTATTATTTTCAGTGAGCAATTAATAGAGGGAAACAGGATTAAAACTGGGAAATAGCATTGTTCATTTCTTCTCGTGTTATAAATGGACTAAACATAATTAAAATCAGACTTGTCCTTTAAATTAGAAACCATAGTTAGTATATTCTCAGCATGTCATTACACCAAAGTCACGCAACTATGAAAGTCAAACTTATGCTATTTTTATTTTTAAAAGACACTTGAGTAAAAATTCATTACTGCTAATCCTAACAAACAATGGGCATGCAGCGGTATCTTTAGTCAGTGATGCTAAACGAGTGACGGATTTCTTCTGCTGCTAAGTCCTTGTCAGTGAGCTATCACAACTGCACAGAACGAGCAGGTGTGGCGGCCGCGCTTATCTCACTGGGATCCAGCTAATGCCACAGCAGAGATGTAAACTGTTTACTCAGCTGTAAGCCTCCATAGAACAGTTAGAGCTAAATTCATTAGCTGGACACAGTAGGGCTAATCCAGGGCACACTAAATTATACATTAGGGGTAACAGTTTGTAATTAGTTTCCCCACAGAGGTCCTTGATAACAAGGGATCTCCATTTGACATTCCTCTGCTTGCTATTGCAGTGACCCGGATGCCACACTGACACGTGCTGGTCTGTGTGTGGCCTGTCGAACTAGAACTATAACAAACCTGCTGAGACGGACTTTCCTTGAGTGTTAAGACAGTGTAGCATGTTCTGGTGTGTTCATGTGCAGAAAGTGACGAGCCTGACTGTGTTTGTGGTCAACAACCTCCAGCCTGTCATTTCAGATTTGGCATCCGGGGTTCTGGATTTAGTCCTGATGGATTCTAGCACCTTATTATGAGAGCAGGCATTTATTAGCTTGTGTGTAATTGTGTTTATATACATGCACGTGTGTATTCAATCACTGGTCTGTGCAACGGTGCCACAAGAGAATTTCACGCGCTGCTGAAAATACTCGGCACCTTTGCTTCTGGGACCCGGAGCTCCGGAACCATCTGTTTTAACAAAGCCTTTGTCAAAATAAACCTGCAGCTCAGGCCAGAGACCAGCAACTCCTTCATATATCTGGATTACACCGAGGGCGCCTGCCTGCCTGCCCAACATGCTGGTGTTGGAATTTAGTTAAATTTAGGGAAGAAAAAAAAACAAAAGAGTGAGAGCCTTTTTGTTGACAGTTTGATTATTTGACAATTAAAATCATTATTAGTATAAGATGAAATATCTGTGCACTCCGATGCAAAATCTGCAAATTGTCTCACTGAAAAACCCCATCCTATAGAACAGGGTCCTTCAAAATGTCTACTGATCCCGATAATAGCCTGCAGCTGGCTCTAAACGTATTACTAGATGTTACACCACAGTGGATCTGATCTGAATTTTCAGGGAGTCATTTCCTGTTGGGAACTATACAAACAACCCCTGGTCACAGTGGTCAAGCCTCGATTGGCCGCAAATGTTCTTTAGACTGACTCCCACGATGACCTCCAGAGGCAGACAACCACCAAAAGGGAAATTTCTGGATTTAAAACAAGGAAACAAAAACATGCTACTGCGCTATTTTATGCAGGGCAGCTGGATGGAGGTTTAAGGTTAAAATGTGCAACAGGGTCTCCATGGCAACCACCAAGGGAGGCAAGAGACAAAACTATTTTCGCAAATTCCTCATCTACAGACGCTTTATCTGGGAAAGAGGGTCAGGAATCTGTGCCCTGGGAGGCTGCTGCAATGTTCGGAATGTGAGATGCTCAGCATTTTAGATTAGCAAATATTCAAAAGAGCCTGAGTGTGTGTGTTGTTTGTGGCGTGTGTTGCATTTGTTGCATGTGTGTGTTTACTCACGCAGAGCGCCCCTCTACGTCGAGCTTGGTGGGGATGATGCCTTTCTTGCTGAGAACTGCGGCCACCTTGTCCACCTCGCCGCGTTCCACTGCCTTCATCAGCCGGTCGTCATACTTGTTCCAGTCTGTGTTCTGACAATGAACCAACAAATAAACCGAGTGGTCAGAGAAACATGATACAGGCTCAGTTTAACAGTGGAGAGTCAAACATGTACAACATTAGTTTCAAATTAGGAAAGAAAATCTTTTAAAAGCATGATAGAAATATGCTTTTCCCTTTTGTGAAACTATTTTTTAATACTTAAGAATGAGCTAAGAATGTGCTGCAGTTTCATTTCGGTTATGAGTGATAGCAACAAAGCAGCATGGGAACAGACTGCTCTATGGCACAAATGAGTCTCTGGGGAGCACATTTAAAAAGAAAAAAAAAAGAACATGAGGAAACATGAGTTAAAACCTCAAAATCAGAAGCAATTTGTCTGAAAATATCGACAATGGATACCTACAAAGTGCATAGAGGTGCATTTCAGCCATCGGCTCATCTTGGGTGAGTGCAGCTGATCCTTGCACCGGGCTACTGAAAAAGTCGCCAGTGTTCCGGTTTACAAAAGCAAAAATAGAAGAAAAACAAAGTGTATAAAAAGAACCCTCAGCCTCTCGGTGCACTCAGCCAGTGAGTGCGAAGACAACGGGGTGACGGTTTGTACTGCAGTGGAGGTCCTCTTATGGAAGGCTCAACCAGGAGTTTTACTCACTTGAGGAGGAGAAGTTCATTTGGCAGGATTTTCTAAGAATTCCTGTGTTGCTCACAGGCTCTGCCTGTAAGTTCATCACTGCACAGCAGTTCAGTTGATGGTTTAAGGGAGAAGGAGGAGTGAAAAAGGAGGAAGGAATGGAGGTGGAGAAGCAGTAGGGCCAGCCCTGCCAGCCCCGGGACCTGCCCTGGCCGGCAACTGCAACTCCTCCTCTGAGGAAAAGTCAGCTCAGCCTGGCTACAAGTGTGTTCCCATCGACTCTCGCCTTTATCTTCAAACCATCGGTTCTGTCTTCTTGTGTTGTGATACCGTTTCCTCTTCGTCTCTGGCCTGTTTTCTAGCTGCGAAAGCTTCACGCTGCTTATCGAGCTGAACTGAAGTGCTTCTGTCGTTCCCCTCTTCTCTCTCAGTGGTCTCCAGCGTCTTCACCCCACCAAATGGCAAGGTCAGTCAGTCTCAGTGGGGTAAATATGTGAGCTCTCCCAGGTTTAAAATATCACCCCCTCCCTGGTAAACAGCGTCGGTGCAGACAGCCTGCAGACTGGTTACCTCTTTATTTTTTGACCCTCCAACCTTTCTGTAGTGACTGATAGGAAGACAGGGGCTAAGAATACATTCTGGACATGCCTGCACGATGAGTAACAGCTTTAGTGTCTATCAGCACTGCCAACATGAAACAAGGCCAGCCAAAAAGACCCTGCTCACATCGCCAACCTCAACCGTGCTCCCTGCTCGCCTCCATCTGAAAATATTAATGTCAGAGGGGGATTATGGTTTGCCCATTTGAAGTGGTCTTGGCACTGGCTCCACAGGACAGTAGTGGGCCAAAGGCTGCTGCTATCCCATCCATCTAATCAGGGTAGCGTGGCTCCAAAGCCCCCTGATCCGCGCTGCACGGTAGAAAGCTTAGATGTCAGCCTCTTTACAATCAGCTGTCTGAAACTGCAGCCCCACCACAACTACGACTACCTCCCCACTGACAACAACAACAACTTTTATAAGGTAAAGGATCACAAAAGAAAAGAAGGTAGATAATAGCGATGCAAGGAAGAAGGTTAAAGGGGGACCCGTTTAATTTGCACATTGCATCAGCTCCTTGTGGGTTCATGTTACCGTCCGCTGCCTGCCAGACTGGCGTTAACAGAGCGGCACCGATATCCACAAACATGCAGAAGACCTCCTCCACATGACATGTCACATGAAGAAGTAGGTGTCAACTTACGAAAGCTGCTCACCCCAGCATGGAGACAAAGGTGCCAAAATGGCACCTAGCCACACGGCGTACTGTACATCAGTCACATAAATATCTCTCCTGGGTGCGCTTGTGTGTGTATTTGTTTGGGAACCTGTTTATGTACTAGTTAATAATAGGGCTGTTAGCAAGGAAGAGTTGTCGCGGCAGTAGTCACTCATTTTCAAGGAGATCTGGCTGATAGGGCTCAGAAATTATGCCTTAAATCTTAAATTTTCTCTTAAACTAAAAAAAGAAAATTATTTAAATCCTTTCTTTATTAACAAAAGAATACAAAAAATTAATTTACATTTTTTTATTTCACCTTTATTGTACCAGATAAAAACCCATGGAAATTAAAATAATACACATCATAATCAACAATACACAATTAAGACAACGTCAGAAGTGCTGGTCATACAATTAGAAAACAATTTATGTCAGTAATTACATTCAAATAGTGAAACTTGTCAAATGTGTACATTCATTACACACAGACTGATCTATTTCAAATGTTTATTTCTTTTAATGTTGATGATTATAACTGACAACTAATAAAAATCCCAAAATTCAGTATCCAAATAATAATCAATTAGTTGTGGCTCCTTTTGCCTGTAATCCAGCAGCAATGCAGCGTGGCATGGAGTCGATCTGGCATTACATTGCTTTACTATGGGGTTAAGGTCAGGCAAGTTTGCTGGCCAATTACAAACAGCGATACCGGGTCATTAAACCAGATACTGGTAGCTTTGGCACTGTGCGGGTGCCAAGTCCTGTTGGAAAATGAAATCTGTATCTCCATAAAGTCGGCCTTGGACTTAAGAAAATGCAGTGGACCAACACCAGCAGATGACATGAAACCCCAAAGCATCACTGACTGTGGAAACTTTACATTCAACTTTAAACATGGATTCTATGCCTCTCATCTTTTCCTCTGGGATATTGACTTCAAAAGAACATGCATACTTTCATCAAAGAACATAACTTTGGGCCAATCAGCAGGAGTCCAGTCCTTTTTGTCTTTAGCTCAGGTAAAATGCTTCTGATGGCATCTCTTGTTCAGGAGTACCTTGACACAAGGAATGCAACAGCTGAAACCCATGTCTTATATACACTTCTGTGCAAACACTGACTCCAGCTCCAGTCCACTCTTTGTGAATCTCCCCCACATTTTTGAATGGATTTTGTTCCACAATCTCCCCAAAGTGTGGTTATCCCTATTGCTTGTACATTTTCTTCTACCACATCACTTCCTTTCCTTTGTTAGACGGGGAGACCATTTAAAGGCCTTTGCATGCATTTTATAATCAATATTAAATGAAATATATGTTTGAAATGAATATATACATTATACAAGTTTCACTTTTTGAATGGGATTACTGAGATAAATCAACTTTTTCCATGATATTCTAATTATATGACCTGCAGCTGTAAAACACTGTTAGACTTTAATGAAAAACATCACAGTTCATGATTTTAACATCATCACCACTAAACATCATCACTTCTAATTTGTAAATTGATGCGTGATGACTCTTAAGCACTCTGTTTTCATTTAGCCACTTTTTGCTTTTTTATAAGACACAAAAGCCTCAATATTCATGGTTGAAGTATTTAGTGACATATTTTAAGTTATAGAAAAAAGCATGAAAATAGCTTAACATTATTTTAACCAGGGACTTTATTTCAGGTATCAATGAAGGACAAAAACAATGCTCCAGACACAGCATAAATAACTCCAACCATCTTTGTATATCAGTGATTAATTGTATAGTCAGCATTAGATAATTAGGAATTATCATTATCAAAAATATCAGTGTTTCAAGCCCCTGCATGGATTATAAAAACAACTGATGACTTACAATGGATGAACGGTTCCCTGCAGGTCCATACATATCATATCTGTTATGAGTTAGTACTTTTAGAACAAAGACGACTGATGCAAACCTAAGAGCATTCAATACACATGCACTGAAATCTAAAAGAAGAAGGGGAAATAAATGAAAAAATGTGAACATGCAGTTGTGTAGTTGTTGACGCCTACTGCAGTCGGCTTATCATTAGCACAGCATTATTATATTGCTGTTATCATGAAAGCTGAAAGTGCTAAATGCTAACTCATTTCCAGGTTTTAGGGCTCACTCGTGCAACACTCAATCTGATTTTACATTTCAGTCGTATCACATGATCTATATCAGCTGATTGGCATCATCTCTGTTGTCATGGGGTAGATAACGAGGTACTAAGTTGGCCTTGTGTTGAGATTGTTTTGACAAAACAGTATTTTTAGGATCAAGATTGAACTTTGTCCCTTAACTAGATTGTGTTGGTCATATCCATCAAGCAGGAAAGTACTTTAGATTTATTACACTGCAGCCTTGGTGAGGTAATGTCTGAAGAGTCATGTTAATGCTGAAATGAAAGTTATATTCAGCCCGAATCGCGAGCAACAATGATGCATGTCTATTAAACTTTCTATTTTAACACTGTGACCTTGTGGACAAAACATCAGCTGACTCTATGAGCCAAACGGGGCCTTTACCTGTCCACACACATTATTCATGGTGTGTGATCATATTTCATGCAGAGGCTCCTGTCATCTTCAGTCCACGTTCTCCATCACACTGTTACAAGCTGGTATTCTTTCCAACACATCAGCTTCCTGCCCGTCTCCACCCCCCAGCTAGATTAGAGGCCCCGTTACGTCCGACAGATGAAATCACCAGCAGGAAATATCTAACTGCTCATCTGATAACAGACTGAGGCCAATAACATAAAGCTATACGCCAATGTATACATGCCACTGGTGGCGTTTGCCAGCTGTAGCTACTGATGTGGTCTCAAAAGATTATGACGGAGCCAGGAGACATCTTTGAAGAGACGTTAAGTTGTGAAATATACATCTTTGACATTTTATGGGTGGCTAGATGCATATTTAGAAGAGCAGGATGTTTGCATGAGTGCCTGACTTCTATTTATTCTATCTATCAGAGTTCCATATCACGATATTGTCCAGCTGGGATATTGTGGTGCACAATACAAGGGGGTAGTTTTAATTAAATAATAATACTAATAATATCCTTCAGTTGTTTTTTTCTGCAGCCTTGTTTTAAAAGAACAGAGGTACAACAGACCTGCAGTTTTCTGGGAATTATTCCAAATATGTGGAGCAAAAAAACCTGGGACAGCTCTAACTGTTTAACCAAGTGAACTATGTCACTTTTCATGTAAACAAATGAGCGTCACACTATGACTACACCAGGAGATTATATATGTGATGAATATATGCATCGTTATCTCTATATTTAGATGATACCCCCTCTCCTCCGTTCCCCTCCTCTCTGTGACGGTTGGTTTTTCACTCCAACTTTGAGTGAAGCTATTCGAAACAACCATAAACACATTTGATTTCTGACATGGTCAAGCAACACGTTGTAATAATGGCTCTGAGTGATCATAAATCTGCCTTTAAATAGAGAGAGGCTAAACAGAGGCTGCTTTAGTGCCAGTATAAGATACATTAGGAGTTTTTTTTTCAATTGTAAATCATGCAAGGATATTCCAATAAAGCCTGAGAATATACAGTAGATAGAAAAAGAATATGCACTGCAGTTAAAATACCAGGTTTTTTTTATGTAAAAATAAATAACACCAAGATAAATAAATTCAGTGTTTTCTGCTTTTAATGTGACCTAAAACTTGTACATTGCAATTGAAAAACAAACCTTTTAGGAGGTGAATCACAAATAAACCACTGTCCACAAGATGATTGAGTTGTGTTAATCCACCAAATTTTTATGCTGATTCCACCTAACGTAACGCCGCCGTTGTTGGTGACCCACTCTGGTATTTTCTGACAACACAACGCGGAATGTTTTCAGCCACTATGTCGAGGTTCAGGACAGTTTTACTGACACACACTGATTGGAAACCAATTACCGTATTTATCGGACTATAAGTCACTCCGAAGTACAAGTCGCAACAGCCATAAAATGCATAATAAAGAAGGAAAACACATATATAAGTCGCATTTTTGGGGTAAATTGCCTGGTATGACATATTAAGAGTTATTCCTATCAAGTATATCATCAATAACATGGTAAGAAGTTTACCAAAACCATCCGTGTCACTCCAAATATCCGGTAAATAAAATCCAATGAAATCTTTATCCTCGGTGTCGCTTATCATCAACTCCTCTAACTCCAGAGGTAGAAGACACGGCGCTTCCTCTTCTACGTCGCTGACGTCAGATGTCATACTTTACTACTTGCAGCTTGTGATCTGCAGAATATGATTTCCTTTTCAGTGCCGTTTTTGTTCAGCCCTTCTCAGTTCTTTTTAAAAGTTACCGCCAATGTCGCTCCAGAGTAGAAGTCGCACCCCCGACCAAACTATGAAAAAAAACGTGACTTATAGTCCGGAAAATACGGTAATTTCCCAGGACTGAAGAACACTATCGGTGGTTGAAGATAAAGTTTAAAATGTGCCACAGATAGCAACTAAAATTCATTTACAGACAATAAATGTTGTTTTGGGGGCAAATATTGTTATGCAATTAATTGCATTTCATTTGGATTAATTCAAAACGTGTAATTAAATTAAAACTGTGATTTTTTTTTTTAAACTCACGTTAAATTGGAGTCAACAGGCACCTGTCACCATTTAAAGTGCCTCTGATTAACATCAAAGTTCAGCTGTTCTTGTGGCTTTTCTTGCTATTTTATAGCCACGTCTTCCAGCACAGGCCATGGTCTACTGAGACCTTCCAACGCATCAGAGGGATCTCATTATTCAAAGATATCAGTCAGGTGAAGGATAAAGTAGTTAAGTTAAATTGTACAGGTTATAGGCCATATTAAGGGTGGAAAAAAGTTGTGAAATCATTTATCTTGGTGTCATTTTTACATCACATTAGCATTTTAACAGGGGTGTGTAGACTTTTTATATCCACTGTCAATACACACAGGAACATGTGCATATGTCCCCTTTCCTTTAAATTCTACTACAAAGAAACAGCAGCCAAGTATCTCAATGATCTTAATCTGCACACCAACTACTTAATCTGGATTATTAGTATTACACATCTCTACTCTAGGTTGCATCTTGCTATTTTTATACTAAATAAACTTACTGTAGTGTACGACATTATCATCAATCCGGTTTATTATTCACATGGAATGTGTTACAGTAGTCCAGATCAGGTGATTTTGTAATCCACACTAAACAATATGCCAGAGTAATGACATCATGACATCACAGCTTGTCTTTACAACTGAAATAGAGTTAATAATATTCTGCTTGTACAGCTGCTTTCAAGGATCAAACTTCATCTAAGCAACAGCTCATCCGAGCGTCGGTTTATTTATAATGTACGGTGTGACTTATTACACATACCAAACACCGAGAGGAATTAAACAAACAGAATACGACCAGTTCAAACTACCTTCAGGTGAAAGAAGAGATGTTGTAACCACCCCGATCACTTTTCAACACCAAGTACAAAATCATTACCTTTGGCGCGAGAGCAGGCTCAAATAGAGCAGCAATCACCGGTTTATATTTTTATATTCTGTCCTTGGAGACATTAACAGAGCTGCATGCAGTGTGAATATCTCAGTGACACCATGATTTATTAGTGCAATATACCCCGGCAGTAAAAAGCCAAAACTCGAGCTGCATCAGCATTAATGAGCCATAAGAGCGAGCTCACATTCCAGCCACAGAAATCTCTAGAAATGATGTGTGTCACAGCTGTTACCCAAGACGACCAAAGAGTGGTTATCGATTTAAGAAAGTGGACGTGACAGAAAGAGCGTTGATTACCCATCAATGAGTCCTAAAATATTTGCCGAGGAGCCACGGCGGCTGATATTCATTCAATGTGTTGCTGCTAAATACTTGTCTTTGCTTCTGCCACCTTCAACCAACAGCAGGTTTTTTTTGGGGACTGCTGTTAGCGGTAGCAGTTTTACACCCTCCACCCCCTCAGTCTCACCCCCTCTAATCTGTGGGCAGAGACCTGTGCGTGAAGTGGAGTGGCGGACTGTGCAACTGTCTGGGCATGTGGAGTGGAAGTGAAACCCCTCAGGGGCAGAGACAGAGAGGGTTGGGGAGGAGAAGAGAAGAGACTGAACGTGGGAGATGAACAAATGTGTAAAACACCAAGTGGCGAGGTGAGAAAGTGACAAGATGCAGCATGTTTGCAGTTTATCCGTCAAAGACTCTCTAGGACGGTGCTTTCCAAACTTTTTGGCCTGTGACTGAACCCTTGTCACATGTTGCATTGTCTGTTTGGTTCAGTAGTTAATAGTTGCCACAAAGAAAAGCAATAAATCCTTGATTATCACATTTGAGAAGCTAAAACAGTATTTTTTCTTTAAAAAAATAATTCTAAACCACTTATAATACCGAATTTGAAAAAATAATCCACATTTTGTGTCTGAAATATGTTTTCTTTTCTGTTTCCCATCTTGTCATATCATTTAGTGACCCTACTGATTAATCCAACGGCCTTTTATAGGGTCCCGACCCCCAGCAGGAGCAGGACAAGCCCTCGCTGATGGTTTAGACCAGGTGTCCAGAGGAACCCTGCGTTTGGTCTGTTCATAAGGGACTCGCAGCATTTACTGGTCGCTGCTAAACAGTGAGGACTTAATGCAGGAGACCTGACAGACGCCCTCTGCTGGTGAACAGGGACATGACACCTTCACCAGAGCTGCAGGGTGAGTAGTCACAGTAGTACACGCTCACCGGAGTGGTGGTTCACAAAATGGATCCTTAATGTGGATACAGATAATCCCAAGAAAAATGGAATTACTACAATAATAACAATCAATCATCTTGCAAATGAATTGCAAATTCATGAGGAAAAAAACATCTGATAAAAGAGGTAGCATCGTTCCTACCGATGCACCATCGTCTCCATGGCCGTGTGCAGCCACATCCAATGGGTTCTGTCTTTTGTGCTCTAGCTGAAAACAGTAGAGGGAGCAGAATCTCCAGCAAACACACAGGAAGGCTGCTACTAAAAGCAGGAAATGATAGCTTATCTTATCAAACTAAAGTCACCACTGGCATGAAATGTTTTCCCACTTTCCTACTTACTTTCCTTATCTTTAAAAGTATGTTTAATTTGATGCTAGTGTGTTCTTTGTAGAGGAGGAAGAAGAAGAAATAGTGTGTCACAGACCAATGAATCAATGAGTGCTACTAACAAGAATAAAATATTTCCTATTACTGAAATATTATTTCTGTAATAGGAAAACATGTCGGGTTCCAATGGGTTCATTGATACTATTTAATGTTAAATAATAGACAGATGGTGACATCATTTCCTCCAAACATGAGCCTCTTTTCTAATTGGCTGATTTGAATGGCTGTGAATGGGGGCAGGTGGACTGTGTGACATCACAACTTCACAGAAGTCCTAATAGCTGCTTTTAAGAGCGTTCCTGAATATGTGCAGTTCTCTGTAGATTAAGTGTTTGGGACAGTTTTTATAACACTTTTACTTTATAATCAAACATACCATTAAATCAGAGTAAATATGCATCATTTGGGCTCCATTATACTAGTCAATAGAAAACTAATCACAAAGTGAAAATGCTTTATAAATTAACATAAACTAAAACTATAGACCACAAAATAGTTAAATAACTGCACTATAACACTAACATGAAGACAAACATGATGCATGATATGAGCACTTAATAAATCTATGGAAAGTGAATTCTAAATGTGCCCTAATAACCTGGTAATGACTTATAATAAAAGGTTTGTTTTATAATACTGCAGTTGTTGACAACAGAGGAACGCCTTCTGCTAAAGTGGAATGCTGATGTTTTTCTGTCGGCCTGTTTGACGAAGTCCTCACTTGTGTAGCCAGTAGATCAAACATGGTGACTAATCCGTTCAGCTGCTGGGATCACACCATTTTAGATGACTTATGACCCAGGGGGCAATGCTCTTCCTCGCTATTTTCTTCTACTTCCGACACCCGTTGCCAGGCCGGAAGATCACCTTTCCAGCTCGCCTAAACCATGTGAACTTTGCCCCTTCCACAAGTCTTCACGGGATCATAAAAGACAGGAAGGTGTGTGAAAGACATGGCCGTCACTCATAAGCGATATGTCAGCATGGCCCACAATCAGCTGTAGAGATCTATTGAATCTGAACAAAACCTTTCCTGTGGTGATATTTTCTTATCTTTGCTGCCTTTATCCAACATGGATTTTAAGGATTAAACCCATAGTGTGTTTATCTTCAAAGCTTTAAAGCATATTGAAGAATAGTATGCAATTCCTACAAACAACCATTTTATCTTAAGAGAGAAATCCTGCATGTCTTTGAAGGAAACTTCAAGGGAGAAACAGTTGCCAGATTATCTTATAACATGGTTGGTAAATGCATTACATGTTTCTGAGGTCAAAAGGATTAAAATAGATAAAATTCACTAAGAGGATTTTATCATTCATTGATCTGCATGAAGAAAGTTTGTTAGCAACTCAACACAGTAAATGTTACGCCTCACTTACAGTAGCAAGTTCCCATTCGTTGCTACTTATTGATACTGTTAATAAGTCATATTCTCTAACATGTATTATTTTTATTGCTGAACAACAAATTTCTTATCCAAACTGTATTGATTTATCACCAGGAAAGCAATTCAAATTTAACTAGCTACCAGCTGTATTCCTGTTCATTTATACACTGATTTCAATTTGGGATTTTTATTTCTAAAGGGAGGTTTTGTGTGTGTAAATATTTAGGTCTCTGGTGTTCCTGCTAACACACAAACTGTGAAATAAGAACACCCACTCATGTTGTGGTCTGGCCTCCTTGGTAGTGTTGCTGGAACCTGGATAAACACAAGGCATTGAGAAATGGCTCTGGTTGTGATGTCACAACAGAAGTTAAGTTTATAATTACTGCCCCTGGATCCATGGAGCCACCCCCTCCTTCCAGGCTGCTAGTATGCTAGTAGTAGAGGGGATGGGGGTGAGAAGGGTTTATCCAGAGAGAGTGTCTGAGAAGGCAGACTGCATTGCTGCTACAGGTGAAAATGGCTAATTATGGCCCATTTAACCAATGGGAACTAGCTACGGTGCTTCATTTAGTTTAATGCTGATTGGCTGGCGTTGCTAACGCTAGGAGCCTAATTTGTACTAATGTTAGCCACTTTGCTAAAGCAGTTGAACATGCCACTACAGGTTTCTGTTGCAGGTGTTTCATGATGTTCCCCTCTTTACACGCAAGTACCCTTTTACATATGACGTGATTGCATTTAGTTGCATTTTCATAGACTTAAAGTACCAATAGCAGCACTTCAAAAATGATCTAAACATAACGCTTGAACGGTTTTAGAATGGAAGTTTGTGACACATTCTTCAGACCCGCACTGTGTATGAAAGTAACACCAGTGAACATCTGCCAAAGATACTACAGGTAATGGTTACTATGGAAAATGCCAGTTACTGGCCTAAGAATAGCTTCACTTATTATGACATACAAATGTTAGTATTCCTGCATATTTAAGATGAATAAAAGTTACTTTATTACTAAGGACTGGCTTAAAGAGATGTTATTATAACATATATAATTTAGCCATTTTTCTTAATGTTTGAACCAAACACATGGTTTGGTAGTAACCAAAATCAAAATGTTTCACAGACTCTTTGGAAAGTGCAGGTTTGAAAATGCTTAAAATGTGTTACTATTTTATAATGGAATTCAAGAACGGCATTGATATTATTAGGCAGCAGTTCTAAAGCTAAAGCACCATCAGCTTCGCTGACACATTTAAATGGCCATAGTTGAAACAACAATGTCTCACAGCAGGAGAATTAAAAACAAGAATGCTTATTAGCTTTGGCTGTAGCCGGCTGCTGGTAGGGCTGATATTATTCCAGCTGATGACGTGATGATAAAAGAAGAGGCGGACACACAGAGCGCCGTAGGGGCTACAAAATTATTTCTAATCAGATAGTTGGGAACTATTCAGGTCATGGATGGAAGAACGCTGCAGGAGATTAACAAGGTAGTGATTTTAACTATTAGATTTCAAAACAACTGAGCGTTTTTGGTGCCACGAGCTGATCTCTGTGCATATTTCCCATGACTATATACGCATAGGGACTGGTGTACCTCCTGTTATGATGAAGGTAATAGGGATCCGTATAAATAAAATGAAATTTAAACATAAGGGAATACACACTAGAGAAGGAGAAACAGATCCAGATAAATTGGCAGTTTGTTCTCACCTCAATAGAATGAGGCATTATAAGGGAAAACACCACTTTTTTTAGTCTTGGTCTTCATTACCATATTTGGTTAATCAAAGGATCTTGGGGCACGCTGGGACTTGGGCACAAACAGTGATGATGATGCTTATTTGGCGAGCAGCACTCACAGTACGAGTCGTCACACACGCACAGGCAGGCAAGGAATGTGACCGCAGGGCTGGTCAAAAGGGCTTCATAAAAATGTTTATACCCTAAATCAAAGACTTGATGAAATGGAATGTATTAAACAAAGGTTGCTCAATGCCATTAAAAAAACAAAAGAACTTTCATTTGCTGTGTGGTTAACAAAAACAAACAAAGTCAGAAGTTCTAAAGGTTACACAAGTTATGGAACAGGGTAAAACCCACACAATCACATCTGATAAACACATTCATGAAAAACTTATGAAAAGTGATGAATTAGGAATATTAAAATAAATTCTATTGTTATAAAGTGACATTTGAGCTCTTGTAGAGATAATAGGAAAGCCGTTAAATTCCTGATAAATGACTCTCGACTCCCTTGATGCAAGATAAAGATCAGGGAAGCACAGACAGGTAGGAGCTTGTGCCTTCGGCAAGTCGAGTGCTCCACCTTTTCTTTACAGTGACCGAGTCAGCAGGTCTTACTGGAAAAGTCTCCATTCATCTCTCCAACAGTATACTTTATACAAAAAGCCCTCTCCAATCAGATCTCTGGTGCATTTAGGAAAGAAAGACAGACTTCCTTTAGCTTGAGGAGGAAAGTGAAACTAGAGATGATGCACAGATTGCTGATGAAATTGTGCCCAAGAGAAGAGCTTTGTCTGACGTTTGGAGGGTTTTTTTGGCTTAAAAAAATAAATATATATACATGATATGGACCAAAAGAATAATTACTGCAAAGGTTGTCGAGCCAAAGTTGTTACCAGAGGATGCAACAAAACTAAGTGATGTACCATAATACCAATATGACTGAAAATACCATGAACATTAGCTGACCAACTCATTAGTATCATCCTAGTCTTGTAATCTTAGGCCTTACAGCTATAATTTATGGGTGTCTTAACCTGTTCAAGTTAGTAAGTGTGCAGTGTAATGCCTGATGCATATGTGCGGCCACAGCAGATGCAGCCTGGACATGCAGACACAACATGCAGAAACAACGGCAAATATATTCAATATATTGCTCCTACAGTTTGGGAGAATATCCATTTACCGCCAGGAGAAATGTGCACAGCCAGAAAAGCTCAATGCACGTTCTCGTCGTTGTGAATAATGTCCAGACGAGCGTCCATGCGGAAAACAGAACCTGGCCTCAATACAGCTGGGACATTTGAGTTGTTGCTTTCTGTGACTGACTTGACAGCAGATAAGTTTTAATAAAGCCGTTATTCTGGTGGCACCTGGAAGCTGCGACGGATCCTGTCACTTCATCCTCCACAGACACCATGAATCAATATATTTCTGTTATTCTATTTAACGTTGTACTCAACTCTTTTCCTGTTCTTATGTATTGAATTCTATCCTGTGCACAGATGTATTGCATGTCTGTCCATCCTGGAAGAGGAATTAGTTTTCCTGAAGTCTCTTCCTCATTTTTTTCCCTGTTAGAAGTTTTTTTAAGGGGAGTTGTTCTTTGTATGATAAGAGAATCTAAGGACAGAGGAAGTTATGTTGCTGTTCTACAAACTGAAGCCCATTAAGGAAACTCTGTGATTAGTGATTTTGGGATATACAAATAAAATTGACTTGATTTAATAGTTTGCTGGAAATAGCAAACGTGAATAATGAACTGTCGACAGTATTTCTTTCAGCACACACTAGCTGAAAGAAACACAGCCTAATGGAACAATTGTTGAAGCAATGATTAACAAAACACTTGAATGAAAAGAGGAGAAGTCATTTGGAGGCCAAAAAACATTCGAAACAAATCACTTCAGTGTGTAATGTGAACTACCTCCACTGCTTTCTGTGTCATGCTGTCCTTTTATTGAAGAGACGCCACTATGACTTCAGCATAGGTGTCACAACTGGCCAAATACACACACACACACACACACACACACACACACACACACACACACACTCTAACAGCATGATGAGCCTCAGTCTGAGCCATTGCACAGCAGTTTGTCTCTCATCAGCAAAGTCTTTGTTTTGCTGGGCTGGCTGACTGTACATATGTGGGAGTAGGTCTGTCTGTGTGTGTGTGTGTGTGTGTGTGTGTGTGTGTGTGGGTGTGTGAGATAGATGATGTCGACTGCAGCCCACCCAAAGCCAGTCAATAAGCCCCCACTCACATGCTAACTGCCCCCAACACACACACACACACAGTCCCCTTAACAAACAAACAAGCCACAAAGACACATATACACTCTACCATCAGACAGACACGTATATTACAGAGTGAACCCTCTGCTTGGGAACACAGACGAGTAATATTGCTGAGATGACCTCGTGCTGCCCCCGTGGAGCCAGACGTTAATCCTAAAAAAAAAAAAAACAGACAGTCACACTAGCATGGGCTCTACAGCCAACCACACATCCAGCCTAAAACTAACATCCGCTGATCCTGTCTGAGAGTTTGCCTCCTACAGTGAATATAAGTCAAACGTCTATGCTGACAGACAAACGGAGGATGAGTGGATTAGAAAAGGAGTAAATACTGAATTTCCCAGAAAGATGTGTCTCAGTTTGTTCTTTAGAACAAACTAAATATCAAGAAGTGCTCAGATTGTTATGAAATTTGATCATCGGGATATGACGTCCAGGGCTGTTGACCATTAATCATAGAGTCCACCTTAACTGATCGATTTTATTCTATTCTCTATTAGATAAAGTTGCACTGAGAACCCAGTTGTAGTCCAATATGATTAGCTCGCAAAATGTACAGGCAGATTATAGTGACATTTTTAAGCAATAATACTGGATTCAATCAGGCCAAACTTTTAATTTTCATAGGAAAACATTAAAATGATTATTGTTGCAGGAGTCTATAGAATAAAAAAAGATGTTTTCTTAAGTCTGTAGAATATGATGTGTGGGCCAGGATGAGCGGCGTGTGTGAATGCAGCCTAAGACTTGACTTTATTTGAAGCTTGACAGCTGCTGTCTCAGTCAGTAACACTTAGAAGCTCATCTGCATATCATAAAATTATATAAAAGGAAAACGTGTTTGGATTAATGATTCTGTGTAATGTCATTTCAGGAATAAAATCTTCTGTGGAGTCACATACAACACTGCAATTATGAGCAGTTCACTGGTTCGAATGAATGGGGAAAATGTTTCTGAATGATAAAATTGTCTCCACTTTGATCTCTTGTGTTTGTGTGTGATAGCAGTCATTCTTTCATCAGTGCTCCTCCTGACAGGGCAGCTGGCAGAGCAGTAATTCAGCCTGACAGACGCTCGTCCGATGAGGAGTCGGAGATTCAAATGAAACATTTAGCCAAAATCATACTTCTGAAGTGATAATTTCAGCGCCTCAATGACAGATCGCAAACACGTTTCTGCCGACTCTCAGCAACTTCCTAATCTTATTCAGTAAGTCCAGAAACGCAGCTGAAGCATCAGGTAGCGATCAACTCGTGCTGCCTTCTCCCATCCACGCCCTCTTGTTGTTCAAAACAACCATGAGAGTTGTTTAGACTTCTAATGCCGGGACTTCCTCTCGTCGACCCTCATCAACAGCTCTCAGCAAAGCTCTGTTTAGTAAAATAACATCTCTTCAAGAGTGAGGGAGCCTCTTAAATTTCAACCTCAAGGTGGAAGCATAACAGGGGGGGAAGGCAGAAGAAGAGGATCAGCAGCACAACGACACAGGATTATGAATGAAAGGGGCTATTAAGACTAGAATCATGAGTCTTGCAAAGTGGAGAATAATACTTGACAGGGTTGGGAGGATGATACACCACCCAGAGAGAGAGAGAGACTGGAAACCCTGACACTACAGCTGATGGTGTGAGGCCTGCTGTGCCCTGAGCAGCAGCAACATTGTTCCTGTTGTTTTCTGGTACAGATTTAATAAGTAGTGGTGTTGCTGTTAAACCCGTGAGTCACATTATGCTGTCAGAAGCTGTAATAAAATCCAGAGAAAACAATGTCCTGTTTATCTAACGAATACCTCTGTGAAGGCTTTATCCCTGATTTACCTCTTTCATTACACTGTGGTGTGTGTCTGCCTGAGGGAAGCTTCTCATTAGGGGAGTGTTTAACCTGTCGCCAAAGGTGGTTTCCAAGCTGAATGACTGAATGATCAGCCTTGGTTTGCCTTTATAATTGTGGACAAACTATGACTAAAGCATCAACAGCAGACAAACATGAAGCTGCAGCTTCTTGCGGACGAGGACTTTGCAGTCGTACAAATGAACAAACATTAACTAACCTGTAAGAGCTCAGTGCGACCCTTAACCTCTGCACATTATGGTGACGTTTTATTTCCTGCACCCATTTATTAGTTTTAGACACATCCGCATGTCGGTCCGGTGTTGTACTGCGGCCCCGGAGGAATTTTAGCTTGCATTTAGGTAAAACTCATGCTAACTGGGGTTGTTCCAATACCAAAATTGTGACTTTTGCATAATTAACTTGAAAAAAAAGCAGAACATTAAATATTCTGACTATATTAATGAACAATCCTAATCACCTACATTCAGATTCCTTCAATGCCTTGTGGTTGACTATAAATCAACAACAAATCACATCAGTAACATCAATACAACAAGACTTTGTGAATGCTAGTATACTGCTGGATGCTTTAAATTAGTAGTTATTTAAGGAGACAGGGCCTATCATGAAATTTCATTAAACATCCTTGTAATGTCTCAGTGGTTGATTTTAAACTGAATATTAAATTAATTGTATATTTTATTCTTTTATTCTTTGTTGTCTATCATTCATTCAAAAGTGAAAAAGTGACCACACAAAGTGGACTTGAGACTAAACTTGTAGCTCTTCTTATCACACACAGTTTAATTATCCTTATCCACAAAGTCTTTTAAAAACACTGCAGTGTATGTGTATATAAAGTATGATAATGTTGGCGGTAACTCTCTGTGAGGTAGAAACTCAGCAAGTTTACAATCAAAATACTGGCAACAAAGGCGATAATAATCCAAGTGGACAGTCAAAACAACTGAGCAGCTCTAAAAACTGAGAAGAACACGTGAACTGTACAGAACTGAGAGTGTCTTTCATTCTTTCTTGGTACAAAACTAAATCCTGAACCTAATAATGACAATCATTCCTATTTATAATGGTGTGACAAAAGAAAATAATTCAAGTTACAGAAGTTAAAGTGTAGT